>OX596202.1:2744952-4089946 GCA_951394215.1 Glyphodes perspectalis
GTTTTACCCACTCTTTCAACAATACATATTCATACCGTCTTGCTCTGCTGCTCTCCCGCTCTCCTTAGCAGTCTTCTCAGCTAATGCATAGTTGGATATGCGATCTTGCAGCAGGCTAACGGTGCTACTCTGCGCACTGGGCGCCCCCCCGGGGGGCGGGGGCGCCGGGCGCGATGTCCGCGGCGGCGGCGCGGGCGCCTCGTCGTCGACAGCTAGCTCCTTGAGTTCACTGAGCAGGTCTGGGTCATCTTCGTCGCCTAGGGTACATAATAACTGATTAAGGTGACCAATATAAAGCCTTGCCTAAACTCTGAAACAAATGATTATATCCAAATGCGGACTAACCGGGGGCGAAAGGGAAGTAAAAAAAATACAATTGCAATGTCATAATTTACAAGCACACTAACAGATGAGCAACCTGTTAATTAAATTACCAAACACACCTGATCTAGGTGTCTGCTTAGACAGAAGGCTAACCTGGCAAAAACATATTTGGAGCAAACGTAAGCAACTGGATACAAAACTCAGAAGTATGTACTGGCTAATTGGAAAGGGGTCTCAACTCTCAAATGAAAGCAAAATGGCAGTTTACAAGACAATTCTTAAACCTGTTTGGACATATGGGATTGAGCTCTGGGGAACGGCGAGCAACAGCAATGTAGAAATCCTAGAAAGGTTTCAGACAAAAACCATGAGATCTATGTTAAATATTCCAAAGTGTATCAAAAATAAATACATCCTCGAAGATCTAAGGTTGAAAACTGTAAAGCAGGAAATTTCGCAGAGAGGCCAAAACTACCAGAACAAACTGAAATATCATGTGAATGAACTGGCTGCGGACCTATCTGGTCATGGTAGCATTAAGTTCACAAGACTGAGAAGGAACAGTGTTCTTAATCTCCCAAACCGTTTCACCAGCACATAGCAGGAGAAGGTCAATGGACATCTTCCTGTAACCCATTAAAGTACTACCAGACAAAGTCATACAATAGAACAGCCAAATGTTTAGAACAGATTGCTGTGTCGCGATAAATAAACGAAAAAAAAAAAAAAAAAAAAAAAAAACACACCTGAATCATCATCATCGGAAGGAATATCCTTCAAGCTTGCAGCAACCATTGCATCCAGGTTAGCTGATGGTACAGGCGCAGGCTTTCGAGGTCTGTGCCGCTTGGCAGCTCCTCCTCCACTGATGGCTGCCAGCTCGGCCTCTAAGTCCATATCATCATCATCATCCAAATCCATGGGCTCATCCTCATCATCTAAGTCCACATCAAGTAGACCAAACTGTAATATTAGATAATATATTAATATAAATATAAATAAGAGGCATGCTTCTGTGGACTTGTGGACTGGCCCATTGGTCACAGAGCCTGGCCACTAAACCAAGGGTTGCGGGTTCGAATCCCGCTAGGGGCAAATATTTCATGTGATGAACATGAATATTTGTACTCGAGTTATGGAATTTCCATAAATATTAACATATATATGTTTATCCGTTCACCTAGTATCCATAGCAAAAGCTTATAAGCTTAGTTTGGAACTAGGGAATTGGTGTGTCAGTCTCAAGAATTTATTTATTATTATTCAATGTAATGAAAATTTAGAAGGAAGTAGAAATTAAGAAAGGCTCTGACCCAACAGAAGGTGGTGGTAGGAGCCACAATCACCATGATTAACCAGAGTTATGATCTGACTTCCAACAACATTGAAAATGATTTGGCTAGGTATATAATTTTACCATTATGATGTGTAATAAAAACCATAATTTAACAAAATGTTTATCAGAACTATAGATGTTCTAATAACAGTTTCTGTAAATGAGCATTTTTATATAATCTTTTTATTCTAGCAAAAACATAACTGGTACAAAGGATCTTTTGGTCAGAAGGTTTAAATAGACTCCTGTCTATGTACATTTCAGTTTTCATACCACATAAAAGACCAAAATAATCTGTTTTTTATTTTAGTTACAAAAAACAAACATCATTACTCTCATTCACAGTCCCCATAGAACTTCATTATTAAAAAGCAAATCAATCAAGATAAGCCTACATTTAAATTTAAACAAGTTGTGTAGAGAAACAATGAGGACATTAACAACGAAATAAAGAAGTTAACTGTACAGTTCTAGGTAAGTGGCGTGAAGTTTATTAAGTTGTAAATGAAAATTTTGATTCAACCTACAAAATAACGTACACATCAATGAGGCTTTGTTTACGAAGTGATTAACAGCTGATAACTGCGAACTTACGCCGCCCACAACGGGATCATACTTGAACAGTTATCTTCTGTACCAATTGTACAATGTTGTCATTACTCTATAAATAAACTGATGCTTGCCGTAAACCCGAGGCAGGATCAGAAGGACTAACAAATCAGATGTTTCTATACCATGACTCACCTGGGACAAATTGCTTTTCTTACCGGAACTAGGTTTCTTAAACATCTTTTATGTTTATTCTACTACACAAAGAACTAAAAAGCACTAGGACATACGCACAGAGCTCTAGTCGTCTTTTTAATACTATTTTTAACAAAACAAAACAAATCCTTTTCACTACTCCACTTTATTTTTTCAACACAGGACAGACAGAGAAAAGAAAATTTGACAATAAATCTGTCAAAGTCATCCAGTGCTCAACTGATTGATACAGGTTAAAATAACTAAAAATATCTTTTGGTTGTCCCTAATTTCTTAATGGGCCATAAACCATAAAATAAATCACGCATTTTTATTACCTTTTAAAAAATTTGCATAATTTACTTTTGCGCTTTTTTTAACAAATATATTTTTCCCAGTTAATGCCATGTGCTTTTATTGTCATTGCTTTTACTAACATAAAAAAAGATTACAAAAGGCTGCCAACTTCGAAAATTAGTCCCCGTTAGTATGATTACTAAATGGGTGTAGGAATTGAAAAATATAAATCTTTTACAATCATTCCCGATACCTATAAGTAGCTTAAAATCAAAAAGAAGTTTTAAATAAGGTATATTATATTCAATAAGTGACACTCGAAAGTTAAGCCAAAACTATAAAAAAATTTTTTTTTATTATATTTTAAAAGTGTACGTAGCAATTCAATTATTTATCTAAACAGCTTAATTCATAAATTGAATGAATGCTCTTACTAAAGGTATTAAATCGATTAAATTTTTTAATCCTTATATTAATCCGACTTTAGAAGTTTTGGGTGATTTTTAAAAATCATATAAGCAACACCAAAATCATCGCGAGAGAGTGACGTATGAACGGCCGAAGAAACGAAAACGAAAGAAAAGCCTTTCTGTGCCGTTGTTATCTTCTAAAAATTCTGAAGAATGGAGACAAACGGCCAGGCTAATGGGCTTAAATCTAAAAAGAAAGATAAAGACGACGCGAAGGACAATTTTTGGTAACAATTCACAGTTAATCTTTCTGCTAACATGCAGCCCCCATATAGGGGATCCAATGTGTCACACCTACGTGATGTCAAGCCTCATACCTGAGAAATATGTGACCTAGCTGCAACGTCTCGCTTTTGTATGTAAAGTAACAGTGAAATCTCATAATTGTGATGGAGACATTTCACCTCGTAGTGACGCATCAGTCGACCTGTCATCTATTTCACTCACGATCACTTACGATAGAATCTACTTTTCAGGTCTTCGGTCCTAGAAGAAGTCCAGAATCAGGGGAACACAAAACTACCTTCAAACAAAAATGTGTTAGTTTTGGGTGATAATGAGACTGGCAAAACCACTCTGGTAGCGAAATTACAAGGAGTTGAGGACCCCAAGAAGGGGTCGGCGTTGGAATATGCATATATAGATGTTAGAGATGAATACCGGGATGGTAAGCAACATGTCTTTACTGAAAGTCAACTTATTGATCAATATTTACTTCACAATCTTTTCATGTAAACAAAACCCAATAAGGCTGATTCAGTAAACAAATTGGAATAACTAAATTTGATACAAGAGATTGTACTGGGCTAGTGAATAGTTCCTTATTGGAATTTGAATATGTTTTATAGATAAATGAACATATAATGTTCCCTTACAAATGACAAAAAGCTACATAAAAAAACTTTACATTGAATTTCTAAAGATAAATCGTTCATTATGAAAGGTGTTTCCTATTCATGTTATTGAAAAAAAAAATGTATTATATTTAAATAACATCTGTATGAACTGTTAAATGAGAATGTATTAAGTTTTTTTAGGAAAGACAACACATTTATAAATTATTCAGTCTATATGTATCATGACTTATTATGTCTCGATTTTGAATAAATTATTGTGTATAAGTCAAACTTTGCACATATTGAAGCAGTATAACTTAATTAACTCAAAAACTTTAAAGGTTTTATTAAAAAGAATATTTGTAGAATTAAAAATATTGTATCACTTGTTACTTGAAGTATACTTCGACATGATCCCACAACATAAAATAACCTGTGTCAAATGATGGAAATGGCTGAAATAACTTTGAAAGTAGGTCAAATCTAATAGCGGCAGTACAACAAGAAAAAGACTTGGCTAGACGCAGTTTGTGTAAGTCCAGGTACAATACATTACACAGTTACAGTAATGCAACTTTCATGTTTGTAGACCATACTCGCCTCAGTGTATGGGTGCTGGATGGTGATCCAGGTCACACAAACCTGCTCAAATTCGCCCTCAATGAGGATACATTCCCACACACACTGACGCTGCTCACAGTGGCGATGACGACACCGTGGGGCGTACTAGACCAGTTGCAGAGCTGGGCCTCTGTGCTCGGTGACCACATAGACAAATTGGATCTCACACCAGGTAAGACTTGATAATATTTTTCATATTAACTGCTTTACCCATAAATTTGTAACAGCAACAATGAGGGTTTTCAAAAATCGCCAGATGGCACGAGAGAGTCTCGTGGTCTTATCACTGTCACTATTGGCTCCCTGTAGACAGCATGTCAGTTTGGTCTGACAACTAACCAATGAGAAGAGTGACAAGGCCGCAAGTCACAGTTACGCCATCTTTTGGATGTTTTAATTCAAAAAACCCTCATTGAGTTGTTTTGTGGTATTATATCTTTATGGCAATTGAAAAAGGTACTCCTATATATGGGGTCTGATCTACTAGGGGCTTTTTGGGCTGCAGCCCAGGGCCATGTGGATAACAAGGCCCATGTTTATGTCAATACACATCTCTAACGAACAGAACGTGGTTCACTAGTAATACATAGAAGAAAACCATTTAGACCCTACGTAGGATTAGCCCAGGGCCCCCCTTCCATATTCAAGATCTGCCCCTGCCTATATAAAATATTGGTAACTGATCAAAGCTCATTAAAATCAACATCTGAATTGTGGATTAAATGTGCTTTTCACATTTTGTAGCGTAATCCAAGATGGTTCTTGAAAACAAACTAATTGATTACTATCTTTAAAAATTGAAAGTAATTTTTTTGTCAATCATTGCAGTTATAGTCTTGCATAAGTAGTAAGTTCTTTTCTTGGAATTCAACTTTAAACAAAAAGTTATGTTAAAATATAAATTAGTGCTTTCTACCATGTAGTGTACTTTTTTTTGTACCGTCTTATGAAGTTCATTAACCTAATGTCAGTATGCAAAAAGTCAGGCAAAATCATTTTAATCTACTATTTATTATGCTGAATGTATCTGTAAGTTTATGGACACAATGAGACTACTTTACTCAAAGGTGACACAACGCGATATAGTATACTGAAAAGATTTAAAACAAATTCGTCAAACAGTATCATTTTGTTAGAAAACATCTGTTTATACAACTTATTAGGCGGCGCGGTAATGCGATGTTAGACCAATGTTGGCGTTTAATGATATAGAATTTGATATCATCATGATTAAATTTTGCAATACTCTTAAATGATATATCTATGTAATACATAAATGTATATTTTATTTATAGCTCCCATATTTTAGTTGTCTTAAATATTTTGAATAAAATTCTTTTTTTTATATTAATAGTAATTTACTAAGCTGTTGAATAGTTATTTTTTCATCATGTTGCATAGTGAGTAAATTATCTTGGTCTAAATTAGCAAAAATAGAGCTTGAATATTAAATTAAAGCTCTCATTATTGTCAATTTTGGCCATTGAAATTGTAAAGCAATCGCAATAGAAATATTTGAAGTTAATCACATTTGGTATACAAATAACTCCAGTTGTTTCAATTTATCGAAGAACTTCGGCTCGAAGGACCATGATCACGACTGATCTACTAATAATTCCAGTTTTGTAGTTATGATTGTAGAAAATTTATTTATTTAAAAAAAATATAATTTTTACTAGGTATGACATAATTTTGCATAGTGGCACAATAAAGTAACTTCTTTTCAAATGATGAAACGAAAAACCACATAAATTTCTGCCTGTAATAGGGACTAAAGAGTTTTTAAGTTAAAGATAAACTTGAACATGCCTTTGCACTGCTTTTTCAGAACAAGACAATTTTTAATGATTAAACAGGCCAGTGCAGCAAATAGTTGTTTGTACAGCTGTAAAGTATACAGTTATTAAGTGTTATTCATAGTAAATGTAGTCACCAAAATAACCGAAAAAGTACATAAACAATAATTTGCCCCTAGCGGGATTTAAACCCGCCACACTTGCTTTCTTGCCAACAGGCCTGTTGATCGAGCGATCAGAGACCGTAGCCATGTCATGAAATATTCTTATACAATCTACACTTACTACTTATGTTAACATTATTCTCATATCTTATACATTTTCAGAAAATCTACATTGAATTGTACCAATATGTGTTGTGTTAACTCTTATTTATTAATATTATATATTCATTTTTTAAATATATCAATATCAGACTACATCACATACATGAATCTGACTCCGAGGTAAGGAGCTTAAGCACTTGTGTTCAATGTATCAGAAACAACAGTGGTATTACAAATATATACTTAAATATTGAATATTATAATAATAACACCCAGACATAGACACAACTCTTGGCGCATGGGGCAGGGTCACTACCGAATGCGCCATCGAGCTTGTCAGAAATTAATTGATTAGTAGAATATTGGAAACCACTCCACTGACCATTAAAAGTATGTTATCTATCATCGTAAACAGATTAAAGCGCGGTGCATTTTGCGTAACATGCGGCTGTAATACAGATATGGTGTCAATTATAGTTCAGTTTGAACTATAATTAGCCTCCTTTGTCTACCTCAACACCTGACACAATAGAAAAAGAATTTGTTTTCTGCATAGAGACTACTTGTTTTAGCTATCCATTAAAAGTTACAACACTAAGCACAGAATAACGAAAGGAAGTTGTAAGATTATGTATTTTTTTAATAGACTTTTTTTACTTATTTACGTAGTGCATCTTTCATCTGAGTCAATGATTTGGGGCCACGAAATGAGCGACCGTTTTTTTATTATCATTGTGATCTGTTATATCAGATTTTTTGCAGATAGATTCGGCGAATAATATAATATTAATGGTAGTAAAAAAATAATCTATTATCACTCCTTAGTACATCCTTAATAAAGAATCGCAAAATATTGAATTACCAAGAATAATCCAAATTGTGATAATGAAAATCATTTTATAATGTGTCTTTGTAAATATCCATTAAAGTTTTTGACCAAAAAAATTATTTACGTATACCTAACGCGAACTCTGTGGCCCCAAATGTAGTGACTCACTCTGCATTGATGCATCCTTATTAGATTCTAACTAGTTGCATGTGTCAGTGCATTGAAATATATCGTTCTATGAGCTAATTACCGCCTTCTAACTCAATTTGATCTCTATCTCAACGGCCATAGAGTCTATATTATATGTATGTATAGCACTTTATTTGGTGTCTTTGTTTATGGTACATTGTTTATTTGAAGTCCTAATTATATCACATAAATTAATGTGTTATCTTTAGACACAATGGCAACTATAGAACTTTCTCACATAACATTAAAGACAATGTGTAATTTAAACAACTAACAGTTATGCTGAGTACTATGATGCTCGCAAAGTCGTACTTTCACATCTTGTGGGGTAATATCAGATTTGGAATAATTTTAACTCAGTCCATTTATAATTAAGTATGAATTGGGCTTAATCATTCTACTTAGCAACGTTAAGAGCAAGTTGAGGTAAACTTCGAAGTTTGATAGAATACCTGTTGCTCTTATTCGTTAATATGAACCCTTGGTACGTTTATTTTGTGGTACGTAATATTTTTAGAAGTTTCCTTTGCATATAATTCGGCGTTGTACATACATACATAACATCACGCCCATAATCCCCGAAGGGGTAGGCACAGTCAAAGGGGCAGCATGCCCCTTCAACCACATTCAGCCAAAAATAAAGCCGGGCGGAGTTAGATTCGGCGTTGTAATATACTATAGTGCCCTCGAGTTCCGCTTTTCCGGGATAAAAATTTGTCGAAAAAATCATATTATTATGTGTTTTCATAAGGTTAAACGTTTTATATAGAGATAGAATAACGTTGTCATTTATAGTATTAGAAAGGATTAGTAAAGTGTATATTTAAAAATGGCTATAGAGAACATTTTTAATATCACACTTAAATTATATATATAACTTTAAACTACCATAAAAATGTCACAACAGCTCACATAAACTATTTCTGTGGCCCAGTACCGGTTTCCGAGTCGGGTCCCCGTGTTTATATTCCGGCGCTGACTCAGCCGTTACGTCATTCTCCGTCGCGTAATACTAATCAATGCCATATGATCGTCACCGGTTGTGTATTGATGTTTCGATACCTGTATACCGGTGTTGAACATTATTTGTATGTATCTACTTAAAAGTCATTTGTCTCGACTAACACGCCATAATCAGTGAGTTGAGAAACGTTTTTAACTATAGTAGCTTCTGCTCGCCTCTGCTCATTTAGGCTATTTTTCTCAAAAAAAAATTATAGTCCACTATTAAGATTACAAAAAAGTTTTGCTTACGTATTTTTTATTTTATTCAACAAACTAAAAATGATGGAGATACAGCGCGTTAAAGTCGGTACTCTAACGCGCTGTATCTCCATCATTTTTAGTGACGTCACTAGGTGTGTAAAATTTTACCGTTCATGTCATGTAAAGCGCAAAATTTCAGATCTTTGAAGCGCTTTATCTTCGTAATTTTTCGAGTATCAGATAAAGAAAAAAATACGTATTCAACATTTTTTGATAATCTAACTCACGGACTAAAAAAATTTTGTGGGTTCCATGTGTTTGTTCGACTTAAAATGTAGCTTTAGTCGTCTTGTAGCGTTATGTTCCGTGCGACGTTGGGCCTAGACTAGCCTAGACTAGGTATGACTAGTGGTATGAATAGTTTTTCTCAGTACAAATTATTTATTCGGCGCAATCGGTTAAGAAATTTTGGCCTGGAGATGGAGCAGACAGACAGACAGACAGTATAAATTCTTTTTATCTTATTGCATTTCAATATTTGTAGATTAGATGTATTATTAAACCAATCTATGTTTAAATAATTACATCCGATGTAAGCATACCCTAAGGAATTTTTGGTAATTGCAAAATGAGAAGGCAGGGGTAGATTATAACCCAAACTTAGCCGGTTTGGGTTGGCAGTATGCAACAAGATAGGTAAGTAGGTAAATAGTGCCTACGTCGATGATGTGCATCTTTTTCTAATTTAATTTTATGCTTTCTTTTTGCCACTCGGAACCGACTAACAGTTTTTCGGTCGTTAAACCGCTTTTCGGTAAAATTGAAAATATATTTATTTCCACTTCAGTATTCTGATCTCGTTTTCGGCTTACATTCTTTACGCTATTATTCATGAGTGTAAATCGCGTTGCGTTTTCAGCGTGAAATGTTGGCCTATACCGTTTGGACATGTAATTGGTCTGAATTCTTTTATGTTCATGTAGGTAAAGTGAGATTCTGATCGTCAGTGTGAAACATTCGACAGTAAATAGTTTTCGTGCAGTCTATATAATAAAATAATAGACAATTCTATCAGATTGGTATTTAAAAATATTTATTATAAAATTAATTTCATTTATGATTTATAAAGGCGAGTCTCGACCAAACTAAATTTGCCAACTTTGGTGTTGGCAACACGTGTTGGTGACAAAAGTTTCTGACAAAAGACTCGCCTTAACGTTCAATTATAAAGGTACATATACATACACTCCATCACGCCTGTAGGCAATTCAACGGGACGAGGGCAACAGCCTACCCCTTCGGGGCTAGCTGCCCCTTTGACTCTTTAAAGGGGCAACCAGCCCCCTCAACCACATTCGGCCAAAATTAAACTGGGCTGGGTTAGATGGGAAATTGTGATTTTTGTCATTATCAGATACTATGTATCGTATTAAGTGCGTGTTATTTGCAGTCCATTGATCGCCGCGATGTCTCTGAGTAAAATATTGAGTCTAAACATTTTAAACGTTTTAGCAAATGAGTTTATTGTTGTTTGTTATTATATCATGTGATTGGCCTATACAATTCTTCGAGTTTATACAATTCGCCGTGCTTTTGTGCATAATGTAGTTTAACGGTGGGAATTCAGACTGAATATTGTCAAATTGAGCTCGAATGGGATCTGATCATTCTATAACCAGCATCAAGTTAATACTATAATTTATATGTTAGATTTAATTCGATTACTTAACTAAATATACATATTATGTCTTTGACAGGTATAAAAATATGACAACTAGAAAAACAAGATAGTCTTGTTGAATCTATAAATAGTCTATTATACATTATGATCTCACCTTACGTTGTGTTTTGAATGGGAATGTCCGTTCTTTGGCTCAGTTCTGCCAAGTCTCCTTTCCTAGTATATAACTGTTACCCTAATTTTCCGTTTTGACCAAAGATTTAAATGTTCACGCTAAACAAGCATTGTTTGCGCTAGACAAGGATATATCGGGCATTTATTTGTTACCACATTAAAGCGGACAATGTATTATTAATAAATGGTTGCTCGACTATTATAACTAAACACTGAAACATATAATTGTTTATCTATCTAAACCAAGGATCCCCAAATATAACATACGCCTATCCAGTTCATGGTAATTTTATGACTAATTGAATTAAATGTATTTATTAAATGAAACTGATATTTGTATAATAGTTGAAAATATAGGACTCCAATGTACACTACATTAGAGTTGTCGTATGATCAACCATTATGACCATGATTTAAGCATTTAAGGGGGATCGCTTTGGATCCACGTTACCTTAAGAGGCATGATGCGTAAGGTGCCTAAACTTTAACGTTTTAATTCCAGAACAAAGACTAAATAGTAAAAAACAGCAAGTGCAGAAATGGCTGAGGTACACGGAGCCCGGCGACGAGCTGGAGCCGACCGCCTCCTCGCCCATGAAGCGCTCCTCGCGCAACCTGTCCGACGACCTGGAGCACGACGACGACGACAGCCCGCTGCCCGAGGGCGTGCTCACCACCAACCTGGGGCTCGACATCGTGGTCGTTGTGACTAAGGTACCGTGCTGAGATTTGACTGGTCCGTTGGCCGAGTGTTCAGAGACCCTGGCCACGAAACCAAGGGTCGCGGGATCGAATCTCGCTAGGGACAAATGTTTCGTGTGATGAACATTTGTACTCGAGTCATGGATGTTTATAAACGTATTTAAGTATGTCTTTCCGTTCACGTAGTATCCATAATTTATTATTTATTATTAAGTAGGGAAAACCCTGCTGAAACTGCGTGACTGGGTTGACATCGGGGTACGGTAGGGTACGACCAAAGTAACGATTCTCAAGCTGCTACGTGTCGTTCGGTGCTTAAGAGTAACGGAGACTAGAGTCAATCATAGAATACGTAGCGCCGACGACGGGGTTGTAAGTTGTCTAAACTTTCAAAAGATGGCCAACACACAAGTGACACCATGTTTTACAACCGCCTATGAGGTATAGCGATCACTTACCATGAGTGTCTTCGAAAAGACAGTTCAATTTTACTTGCTTCTTTTGACATTCCTAAAGCGTAAAATTGATCTCAAAACAGTTTTTATATATCGATACCGTATATATTATTTACACTTTTATTTAGGTATTACTAGCATCTGCCCGCAGCTTTGTTCGCGTGGGACATCGATAAAAGATGGCCTATGTTATTCGGATGTATGAGCTTTAATATTGTAAAGTTTATTATTGTTAATTAACATTAATTTAGTAGTTTTTGCGTGAAAAAGTAAACAATATCCACGCATACAAATTTTCGCATCGCTACAAATTATTATAGAACAAAGTTCTCTGCCACGTCTGTCTGTCTGTTCGCGATAAACTCAGAAACTACTGTACGGATTTTCATGTGGTTTTCATTAATATATAAGTATAGTTATTCTCGAGGAAGGTTTATTTATATAATTTGTTAAGTTTCTGTGTACATTTCCTAACTTTCACGTGGGCGGCGCCGCGGGCAAATGCTAGTTTATAGTGTCTTATTCCAAGGTTAAAGTTATAGTTGAGTATCAGACTACATCACATACATTGATCTGACTACGATGTATGTAGCTTAAGCACTTGTGTTACTGATGTCAGAAACAACAGTGGTATTACAAATATATATAATGTGATTTTACATAAACTATTTGTTGAAATAAAAAGCTGTGTTGCTCTGAAATTAGAGAATATTTTATTTAGTTACATTTATAAACCTAAAATAAAAACATGACTTCTATAATTAAACGAAAATAATCAAACTATACCTGAAATTAGAGAAACAACATTTTACGCTATTATTTCAACGTAAATAAGAAAATTAGATATTTTAAATTAAACTGTAAAAATTGTTGTTGTCTAGTCCGACTTCTGTCAAATCATAAATAAAGATACTTAAAAAGTTAAGCTGCCAATGAGGCTATACAGCCTCATTTACATATACCTATACTTAAATATTGAATATTAACACCCAGACACAGATCAAACGAATATTTGTCCTGGCTGGGGATCGAACCCACAACTCTTAGGTCACTACCGAATGCGCCATCGAGCTTGTCGTGTTTATGCTCTTCATCTTAACCTGTTGTCCCTCCCCCCAGACCGACTACATGAGCACCCTGGAGAAGGAGCACGACTACCGCGACGAGCACTTCGACTTCATGCAGCAGTGGGTGCGCCGCTTCTGCCTGCAGTACGGCGCGGCGCTGTTCTACAGCAGCGCGAAGGAGGACAAGAACTGCGACCTGCTGTACAAGTACCTCACGCACCGGATATACGGGCTGCCGTTCAGGACGCCCGCGCTCATCGTCGAGAAGGACGCTGTGCTCATGTGAGTTTTGTTTTATAAAGTACGAAGTAGCAGCGCCCCGCGGTTTCACCTGTGTAGTTCCCGCTCCCTGGGGAATATGGGGATAAAATATAGCCTATGTTACTCGCTGATGAAATAGCTTTCCATTGGTGATAGAATTATTTAAATCGGTCCAGTAGTTTCGGAGTCTATTCAATACAAACAAACAATTAATTATTTCCTTTTTATAATATTGGTATCGACTAGCCCCGCATTTTTAGGATAAAATATTCCTATTTAACAAAAAAAATCCCATAATGGTCTGGGACTTAAAAATAATGTGCCAACTGTGTTTCTTGCCTAGCATGTCGTAAAAGGTGACTAATGGTATATCAGGTTTTGGGTATGTGATTGTGTAGGCGACAAGCTAGCCATTTGTCACATTTTCACAATTTTGCATCAAATCCAGCCCAGTTTTATTTTTGGCTGAATGTGGTTAAAGGGGCCTGCTGCCCCTCTGACTCTGCCTACCCCGTCGGGAATTATGGGCGTGATGTTATGTATGTATGTATGTCTAAGGCAATGTTTCCCAAACTTTGTTCTGCGGACCCCAGGGGTCCGCAAGAATGTTGCGAGTGGTCCAAGAATATTATGTGTTATATATTAAAAATAAGATCAGCCGTAGTTTTTACAAGTTTCCTTTTTTCTTTTGCAGTCCCGCAGGCTGGGATAGTATGAAGAAAATTAGCATATTGTACGAAAACATGCAGTCGTGTAAACCGGACGACTACTACAGAGACGTCATTGTGCAGCCGGCTACACGGAAAGTGAGTGTCTTATCTAGACGAGTTTGAGTTCCTTATGCCATACCACTTGGGTGCCTGGGAATGCCGTTTGAATAACTTAGAATAAATTAACCATTCGGTTTTATGAATTCTATGCGTGTGCTTGCTTAATGCAGGTGGTATGGACTATTGTCCAAACGGTTTTTGTACTTGGGCTGTGAGTAGATTTTAGCTGCATTGTGTTTGGGTTGAGGTTGTTTTTAATTCAGGTTTATGCTTATTTAATTTCAATGTGTGTACCACGCTACTATTTATTGTTCCCTGAATTACTGCTAGAGTAATAGAAGCAATTTACTTGTATAACAATGGACGATCAAGGATTTACTTGCGGGGAAAGGGAGAAGTTGAATATGGTTTTTTTTTAAGATTTGAGAGGATAACTTGAACCTCTTAAGCCCTCTGCATTAATTAATGTCCTCATAACCGATATCGGTCACGGCCATTCTCAACGAGGATTAGCCAACTGCCCAGGAGATATTATAGTGCACAAGTGTGTGCGCAAACAAAGGTGCACTCTCTATTCCTTTACTCTCATAGTCCGGTGAAACGGCAATTCGATGTGGCCGGAGTGAGGTCAGGCACAGGACCAACGGCTTGACGTGCTTACCGAGGCACGGGATGATTAAACAGCCAACTTCTGACTCCGGGCTGTTATTGAGTGATTTCAGTATTGGAATACCCAGCCACTAATTTTTGGCCCGACCCGGCGGGTTTGAACTCGGGACCCTAGACCAACGAGGCAGTTGCATTTGCCCTTAAAGCGTAAGCACGTCGTTCAACGAACATAACAGAATTCAATATTTACCATCGATGAGAACTGATGTAGTATTAGGGCAGACGCACCTATTTTTAACCGACTTAAAAAAAAAGGAGGTTCGCAATTCGTCTGTTTTTTTTTTCTGTTTGTCCCCGTCTTTATTTATTATCGTTCGTGTTCGCAGAGCGGCGCGAGTCGCGAGGCCGAGGTGCAGGCGGAGGACGAGCAGGCGTTCCTGCAGCGGCAGCTCGCCGCGCTGCAGGCCGGCACGCCCGCGCCCGCGCGCGCCGACTCGCCGCTGCGCGCCACGCACCGCGCCGCCGCGCAGGTACCGGCCTGCTCGCCGCACGCGCGGCCGTAGCGACGCGGAGCGGCTAGATCATGCTTCGTGTCAGGGCCTTCGTGCTGCAGGCCTCGCATATTCATCATCCTCCAAGCGTTATGTCCACCCTTAGACAGGGGAACCAGACAATTTGTATCATGGTTACACATCATCATGATACTTGCTTCACCGCCGATCTAATGGTGTAAATACATACATAGATTTGAAAAATCCAGACGTGCCAGGGTTTTAACCAGCACTCCATTAAGTTAAGAGGCGCGTATTCTTATCATTTAGCTGCCATGTTCTTATTCTTTATATTGAGCGGTGGTAGCTCAATGGTTAGGACACGCGCCTCTTAACCGAGGAGTGCGGGTTCAAACCCGGGCACGTACCTCTGGATTTTTCAAGTCTATGTACGTATTTATACCACTAGCTCGACGGTGAAGGAAAACATCGTGATGAAACCTGCAAATTCAAACAACTTTGGATTTGTAACCATGATCCAAAATTTGTCTGGTTCCCCTATCTTAGGGTTACGAAGGTCAGATCGGCAGTCGCTTCAATGTAATTACCAGACTCGCTAAATCCTGGATCATGGTCTAAGCGGACCCCGTCTAAGCACGGGACATAACGCTAGGAAGATGATGATGATGATGATGTTCTTATTCTTTATATTTTCATCTACATATTGTCCTTTTCCTTCCTCAGCTGGACGGCACGAAGATCGGCATGGGCCCGGGCACGCCAGGCAACGAGGGCGTGCTGGCCAACTTCTTCAACTCGCTGCTGTACAAGAAGACGGGCTCGCCGGGCGGGCGCGCCGCCGAGCCGGCCGGGGGCGCCGCCGCCGCGCGCTCCGACGCCGCCGCCGAGCTGGACCGGCTCACGCGCGCCAAGCCGCGCCCGCCGCCGCCCCTCGACCTCAACTCCTCCTCCGAGTGCTAGCCGCCGCCGCGTGAGTCACCTTCATGTACCTAGCCGCCGAGCTGGACCGGCTCACGCGCGCCAAGCCGCGCCCGCCGCCGCCCCTCGACCTCAACTCCTCCTCCGAGTGCTAGCCGCCGCCGCGTGAGTCACCTTCATGTACCTAGCCGCCGAGCTGGACCGGCTCACGCGCGCCAAGCCGCGCCCGCCGCCGCCCCTCGACCTCAACTCCTCCTCCGAGTGCTAGCCGCCGCCGCGTGAGTCACCTTCATGTACCTAGCCGCCGAGCTGGACCGGCTCACGCGCGCCAAGCCGCGCCCGCCGCCGCCCCTCGACCTCAACTCCTCCTCCGAGTGCTAGCCGCCGCCGCGTGAGTCACCTTCATGTACCTAGCCGCCGAGCTGGACCGGCTCACGCGCGCCAAGCCGCGCCCGCCGCCGCCCCTCGACCTCAACTCCTCCTCCGAGTGCTAGCCGCCGCCGCGTGAGTCACCTTCATGTACCTAGCCGCCGAGCTGGACCGGCTCACGCGCGCCAAGCCGCGCCCGCCGCCGCCCCTCGACCTCAACTCCTCCTCCGAGTGCTAGCCGCCGCCGCGTGAGTCACCTTCATGTACCTAGCCGCCGAGCTGGACCGGCTCACGCGCGCCAAGCCGCGCCCGCCGCCGCCCCTCGACCTCAACTCCTCCTCCGAGTGCTAGCCGCCGCCGCGTGAGTCACCTTCATGTACCTAGCCGCCGAGCTGGACCGGCTCACGCGCGCCAAGCCGCGCCCGCCGCCGCCCCTCGACCTCAACTCCTCCTCCGAGTGCTAGCCGCCGCCGCGTGAGTCACCTTCATGTACCTAGCCGCCGAGCTGGACCGGCTCACGCGCGCCAAGCCGCGCCCGCCGCCGCCCCTCGACCTCAACTCCTCCTCCGAGTGCTAGCCGCCGCCGCGTGAGTCACCTTCATGTACCTAGCCGCCGAGCTGGACCGGCTCACGCGCGCCAAGCCGCGCCCGCCGCCGCCCCTCGACCTCAACTCCTCCTCCGAGTGCTAGCCGCCGCCGCGTGAGTCACCTTCATGTACCTAGCCGCCGAGCTGGACCGGCTCACGCGCGCCAAGCCGCGCCCGCCGCCGCCCCTCGACCTCAACTCCTCCTCCGAGTGCTAGCCGCCGCCGCGTGAGCCACCTTCATGTACCTAGCCGCCGAGCTGGACCGGCTCACAAGTGTTAAGTCTTGAAGATGCACTTTAAGTCCTCTTCTGAGGTACAAGGATTCAGGCTGGACCAGATCAACGAGAGCGGAGTCTAATTCCTAAGCTAGACTGCACTCGTCGTTTTAGCTCGACCACCATGCGGTACACCAAGTTTGATATTTGTAAGCCCTGTTTATAAGACTATTATTTGCTAAAATTATATATTTTTCGATTTCATACCAAGATTTAGAAAATGATCTACTTTCCTTCTTTAAATTTAATTAGTTAATTGGGATGTTGACACCCATTATATTTAATTTTGAAATAACAATTCTGAAAAAGAAAGTATTGTAGTATGCTGGTAAGCCTTATTGATTTTGTATCATATTGAGCCTAAGATTTTTAATTTTACAAAAACTGCTTAATATTAAGTCAGTTGACTATACAAACTAGTGACGTCACACGTTGACAAGCCCATACAAAATCTATGAAGTGATTTCATTTTGACAGCTCTTAAGAGTATCTCAATTGACTAGCCAGTCAACGTCCCTATGGCAATTCATGTTCTTTAATATCGACCTACCCGTTTCAGGTACATAAGTCGTGCAGCGAACCGCCCCGCCCCCGCGGGCGCCCCGGGGTCTGCGCGGCCCTCTCAGTACTATCAGCTGGCTTGTACTTTACCCGCCACGCGGCGTCGGTAAGCGTTATTTATTTAAGCTCCAACGGACCGGCCGCTTCGTGCCGCCCGCCGTATGCGGATGAGCCGTGGACTAGTTGCGTACGATTTTGTCTCAGCCTTTGACGTTATTGAGGTGTGCTGACTTATTTCCTTTGTAAAAACCTCGGGAAATAGTAGCGGCAGCTTTGTTTGTGTAAGACACGCAGGATTGTCGAACATATCTGGTTGTGTGACTGAACTGATTAATTAACGTCTGTGACGATTATGTTGTCGCCAACAGACGAGTAAGAAAAAAAGTCACGTGCAAATAGCTCTGTAAACACAACTGTGAATGTTTCTGGGGGTCAGCACGGAATGTTTGAGAACCAGTGGAGCGATGAATTTATTATTGGTCAAAGATGTAAATGAAATTACACGTGATTCGTCATAGATAAGTGGACACGCAGCTTTACTTATTAAGACGTGGTTGCGTTTGCGCGACGTGGTTGGTTTAGTAAAATTTGAACTTTATTTCGTGTGAATAAGGTCCAACTGAAGTCTCGCTGCATTGGTTAAGGTCTATCTTTCTACGTAAATTCTAGATGTTTTTTCTGCGCGCGCTTATAAGTATTTTGGCCACGTCACGCCAACGCAGCCGTTAGACTTGACGGATATTACGGGTCCAACACGCTTCTAAGGGCGTACCGCAGGGAGGAGTCTTGGATCTTGTATTGTAAGTCCTAACGGACACACTTTAAATTCTTCCTTCCTTGATTCCTCCGTAAACATACGAACATGTTGCCTATCCGTTCGTCAAGTTGCATCCAGTTTCTGTAGGCCTGACTTCGTACCAGCTTCTTAACTAACCACGAAACAGATTGTATAGTGGAATTAAAAGACTAGGCCACCACATCGGTAGCTTATGTAGAACGTATACTCATCACACGTAATGATAATGTATTTACTAAGTAAATAAGGCAGTATTCTAAATATCGAATGACATTATAAACTGCTCTCTTCTCATTATGCTACATTAATTGTTAATAACAGAATAACGTTGTGTACTTAATTTGTTTTTATTTACGGCTAATACTTTTTTGGATAAATAGCTATACACGCACGATATATTTTATTGATTTATTTTTAAATGCTCAAATAAGAAGCAAAAAATTTTATGTCCTCATTTAATAAAAAAAATCATAAATTTGTGATTAATACTCAGCAAAAAACAAACTAATTATGACTTTTAACAAAGCTTTCCCTTTTAACCCGTAACTATGATCAGAAACTTACTACTAAAAGGGTTATTATAAAGTAATTGATGAGGTTGTATATTAATAAATAAATCAATAGATGGCGTTGAGTCTGCAAACATACAAGGAGTCATTTCAAAATTGGACTTGATAGATTGAATACTGGGATTCTCATCGTCGGTCATAATCAGATATTGAGTGGATTGATTGGTATTAATATTTGTTACGGCATGTTTTAATATCCGTATCACGTGAAAAACAAAGACAACCTGAAATTTTTAAAAGTTAATTACAGGTTAATTAGGGGTGATGCGCCATCATCGTTTAAAACGCCTAATTGTCATGGTGCTAGGCCTGTCAGAAGCTGGATGGTGTTTTAATAGGCCAACGCTTCGCGAACTAGGCGTCACGCGTTGATGCAGTGTTTAAATTGTAATTGTTGGTAACCACTCGGCTCGGGACATTGATGGCTGTCGACAGAAGAAAACAGTGTCTTTCAAACATATCTGCGAATTCGATTTCCGCTTGGAGGCTAGATTTATGTTCAACGGTATAGTCGACAAACAACTCAAGAATCTATATATATAAAACAAAGTCGTGTTCGTTACACCATTTATAACCCGAGAACGGGTGGACCATTCTTTATGATTTTTGTATATTTGGATTTGTCTTCGTCTGGAATATAATAAATAAGTATTAAAATATGATATTAATCAGTTTTCAAAAGCAAAGCTCAATCTTCATTTACTGTTAGGTGGAACGAAGTCCGCTGGGTCAGCTAGTTATGAATATTTTTTTATTACAAACACACACTCTTATTGCATTTATTTTTGCAATTTTTTTAATTTGCTGCACATTGGTGTAGTTTTCATCCCCCGCAACGTAGACTTTTTTACTTGGGAAACTTCTATGAGCTCTCAGACACGGGAAAGCAAGCACAAGCCGTGTAACGGTTAGTGATTGCTAGAATCGACTTAACTCCTCAGTGGCCTCTATAAGCGTAACCAGGGGAGTTGGTATCCCCAATACCGGGCTTATACGACTTCTTTGGCCCACACCATATAAATAAATAATAAATTAATTCTCCAGACGGACATACCAATATCCTAGTTCCAAACTAAGCTTATAAGCTTGTGCTATGGATACTAGGTGAACGGATAGACTTACTTAAATAAGTTTATAAACATCATGACTACAATTGTCCATGTTCATCACACAAAACATTTGCCCCTAACGGGATTCGAACCCTCGACCTTGGTTTCGTGGCCAGGATCTCTGACCACTCGACCAACGGGCCTGTCAAGCTCAGTGTACGAGTAAGCTCGGTATACGAATCAATAACAACAATCATGTATACAACATCGAAATATGCCTACACGTCTCAACCTCCGAGCCGAAAATAGGATGCTGAACAGATCTATGAGGTGTGTCTAACTTTGACTCTGTGCCCTTTGCTAAATCCAGAGAAAGTCCCTTCATCGGAAGGGTCGCCTTCTTTCCCGAGACCTTTCGAGTCCACCTTCAATGTAATTCCCATTTGTCTACTATGATAACGTAAAATTGGCGCTCTGTCCTGTCATGCAATACCTCTAGTTAGCAGTTAATGACTACGTATTTACATAAATGACTTATCGCAATTTTACCATTGAATATAAATCAAGCCTGTAATCTATGAAAAAAAAATTACTCGAATATAGTTTGCATACATATTTTGCTGTTATAAATTTTGCTATTGTGATATAAATATGAATTAAGCATTTTAAAATATTTTTGTTTTTATTTTTATCGGTAGTGTGCAGTCAGCCTAAATGTTCCCGATTAATAGGACAATGTCATACATTTCCATTAAGCTATGATGAAACGAAACGAATATAAGTTGCGATACTTTCCTATCATATGATTACTTTAACGTTGTTTACGATATTAAATAAGTATTTATTTAGATAGATATGGTGGCGCGACACGGTGGTCCCACGATGCATTGTTATTCGAACTTTTTAATCTGCTGGAACTCTATGGTGTATGAAATAGAGCACAATTTTGAATGGTGCGGATTGAAAAGTTTGAACGTTCAAAGGACCTACGCGCTGATACTAAGTTATTGCGAAAGGATATGTCGCAGTAAGATGACTAAACCAGGATTGTTGCGCCCGGACATTTGTAAAGAGTCTTCAGAAGACTGGTACTGTTAGGTAGACAAACAATTTAAATATATGTAGGTAGGTAGTGGACTCTTATAGAAACATACCAACCATAGAGTAGATAGTTTTAGGAGACATTGAGGGAATACAGATTTTAAAAAAATTATTTATATCAAATTGGTTTATTGGGACATCTCTAATATACACTTTGTGAAATTTTGATATACTAATTTTTATAAAAAGTGAAGCATACTTATATTCAAAATTTATATTAAAGTTATTTCAGGTTGAAGACTTTCTGAGCACTGATTTGGTAATCTTACTGCGACAATAAATAATATGTCATCTGAGATTTAAGAGGTTCCGTAAAATGTGATCTTCTGTGAAGACTGCGTGCAGTGATCGTGAAACAAGTATATGCACAATGAAGTCACTATTTGTACAAACCGTTAATCGTATGGTTATTATATATATGTGTATAATGTTTTATTGCTCATTATTATTGGTTTAGCATTCAATTTATGTAAATTATTATCTCCATTCTGATTGGATTGTAATGGTGACCTTTATTGTGTGGCAATTGAATTTATTTATCGAATTATACTAACCGTTTCATTTGGATTTATATTTTGTTCTCCCGATTCGTATTGAAATAATGTTAGTAGTATTTACAATGTCAGCATAGTGTGTTGTGTAGAGATTGGGTTTTGTTCACATGTGGTGCAATACAGAACATTCCAAACGTGGTTTGGTGCTTATTATTTTAGTAAAATTATTTAATAAAACTTGTGTAGTTTCATTTAATATTATTGCTTGCCTGTTTGCTTTCCAAATTGTACAGTTAGAGCATTAAAGGTCACTGTTATTACTTCACCGTTTCGTATTCAGATTTCCGCGGTCCTTTAATTCAAATATAATCATGAATGTAATTATTGTTCCAGGTCCATATTATTGTACTTAAACATTAAATTTAATTGTGAATCCCTGCAGATATGCTTAGCTACTTCTAAATCCGCGTTTTTGAGAATTCCCGTACAGCTAGTATTTATAATTATTAATTGAATAAAATAATCTTGGGATTTGTATAACTTATTAACATTGTAGTATAGGTATTAAATAATTAACATTATTAATGAATAATGTTAGCTTTTCACACACTTTTTTAGATTATTATCGGCAGCTATAAAGCTTATTGTTTTTGATACCTTTTCGTATCGTTAAGGTTATTTAGCGATAAATAGGAATTATTGCGTCTAAAATTAAAATTATTACGCGAACAGTATTAATCATTCCATGGAAAGGTATGAATAAAAAGATAATATTTAATTTGTCATTTGAAAGTCTAAAACATACTAAGTATATAATATAAATAGTATTTATTGTCGATGTAACGTTGACATGTATATTCGAAAAACTTATATATCTAATATCTAAATAAGTGTGTTAAAAGCCATCGATGTATAATAATCACTCATGTATATTATGAAGAATTATTGGAAAGTTTTGATATGAAATATTTGTACGAGTTATTATGAGGGATGCGCTGAAGGCGGGTGGAATGTCTATTTTTGTAACGGGGTATCATGTTAGGTGGCTAAAATGCATAATTTATATAAACACTTAGATGTATACATACCGTAGGATGTTTCTTATTGTTACGACAATGAGGCACTTTTTTCTTTAAAAAAAAAAATTACATAATGGTCGGTCTTATATGTCCCTTTGTTTTTTTTTTTTAATAAGAAAACATTAAAACTACAGTACTAATTCTTATATTGAAACATGTTTTGTCATCAATTTAATAGAAAGTAAGTGCCAAGTTGTCGTGATCGCTTCTATACGTATTATATAAAATAATAATAAACCAGTTATTTTTATACTTTACACAGCAGTGTACAATATCACACGTTACAATCGGACATGTTATATAAATCGTTACATTTAGCACGAAGTAGTTTTGGGCAATGTGGTCGGTTTCATACATTTTGCTACACATAAATTATAATAATATTAAACTTTGTATACTAGTCAAAATATCAGTTTTTAATTACATTTCTTTCTGTGATATGCGTTTTATATAGAACAAAAAGTTTCTTTTATGTATTAGCCACATAACATCCTCACGTAGACGTTAGAAGTAATGAAATATAGAATAAATAATACAACCAATATAATATTTGCCTGATCTGTTCAGGATACGAATGTAACAATTATTTTAGTTTTGTTGACTTTTTTTAACTTTTATTTTGTGAAGCATTCGAAATCATAGATGCAGTTTTACTACGTTTCCATTAAAAAACAACATAATAGAAAATAGTCTAATTTCAGAATCATAATTAAAATAACAGTTACAAAGTAACAGTATCGGTTACAAAATCGCAGTTACAGTAATAGTTAGCCATTCTGACAACGTCACATGTCACGTTGAAGATTTGGTGGGCCGGTAAGGCTATTATAATAGTGATGTAATATTAGATTCTCAATCGATAGTTTTTGTTACGCTTCGCAATAGATTAGATTTGATATTTAATAGAACATTTTAGTTGTTAATTACTTTGTTTCTCGTCGGTTCGTTTCTGTAAAAATCCAATATGATGGCAATAAAAGTAAATGAAAAATAAATAGCGTTGTGTCCCAAATATATTTGATATCGATAATAATCAATTCTAATAAATAAAATATTGAAAATTCTTATATTGCAATTTCCATAACACACAAATGTCCTTTTTCTCAATCTATTATTGATTGTTGTAAATACTTTCTAATCAAATACATCTTAATGCGAGCTAAAATCTTTCCGTGGACAGGAAACAAAGAACCGACGATCTGAGTGTAATAAAACGTTTAATATGAATTAAAGAAAAAAAAATGTAAAAGCAGACAGTGAACTAGTTAACAGAACCAGAGACATAAACTTTATGCAGTGGTACGGACTGATAATAGCCAACCAAGAAGATTAATATATAGATAATATATTTATAATGTATGTTGTATGTATCACTTATATGTGGTCTATGAATTATTTTCTTCTAGGTGTGTAAAAAATCGGTTATCATAGATCTGTTCCATTATGAGATTGTACATTCTTATTTTGGCTAATCAGTTATGTTGAATTCGTCATAGAGTGACAGAACCAAGCTCCCAGGGTAATGAAAAGACTACTAGAAGTCATCATCATTGTCATCTAAAAAAAAGTCCTGTATCTCTGCAAAAAGTCGAGTGTTACAGGCTGTGTCCTGATCACAGTGGAGAGCGGCTACAAGCAGAAAGTTTTAAAGGATACATTTGTATAGGCAACTATCACTGCTCTGCCACCAGCCCGCACTCCGCTTTGATCGAGGACGCGGTTAAAAGTTCTAGTCCGGTTGAAACACATTTCCTTTAAATAATCTTTCGTACATTATCTTTAAAATAAAATTTGGTATGGGTTTGGGTCAATGTGTGTATCGGTCTTCTTGAGAGTATGTACTTCCATTGGCTGTAAGGACAGAAGATACTTATTGTAAGTGAGGTCGCGTACCAGAGAAGTAGCCAGCTCGTGGCTGCAACTACTAACACTCAATGGCTATGTAATGTGATTAAAATTCACTTGGACTCGACATCCCTCTGAAGAAAGACTCCGAGGTCAAAAAAAACCGTTTAAAAACCAACTGTGTCGAGTTATTAGTATCGTGATTGCTGATATAATGATGATTTTAATCGTCGTTTTAACGAATTTGTATGAAAAATGTCTTCCGTGGAACGTTTGTGGGTCCGTCAATAAAATGCATAGGTACCTATTTCTTCAATTTTAGGTCTTCGTTGCTTTCGTTGCTTCCTGTATATTTTATGTTCCTTGGGCTTTTTGCTTCTCTGGTGTGGGGCCTCATTATATTTCACCTAGGTTTGTATTTCTCGCACTCGCCTCTGTAAATAGTGTTTCTTTACAAAGGTAACGCAGTGTTATATGCCTAAACGTAAAATATTGTAGCCTACAATGTTAGAGGTTTAATTCTAAGCTTTTGGCAACATTGTACAGAGAATTATTCAAATAAATTATCAACCGAACTGTTCTGATCAGACTTGTGTTTTATTATTTGTGGCTCTCTTCTTACCTGCTACTTTAATAAAATATATCTGTAATTTCATTAAATACATATGTAGGTACATACCTACATACCTCATTATGTATTTTCGCCCATTCCCATTATCTTTGCATATCTTAGGGATTTAATAATGCAATGGTGTAGGTACATAGTTATAAATCCCGAGGTTTAATCATGTAAACATTACAACGCTATAACAATGTTACATATCATTGAACCACGGAACAATTACTAAGTGGAAGTGCCAAGTGGGCGTGGCTACCACGCACAATTGATTGTCAGTAGTGTCCGTGTCCAGTAATTAACACAGACATGCTGAGACAGAGAGAGAGTGTCAGATAAATGTATACCTTATCCTACCTACTTAAGAATCATAATTGCTCCAAAATACAAACAACGCCTTAAATTATCAAGAAGAAAAATTATCCCAATATTAGTGTTCGGTTTGAACTTGGGTTACAAAAGGTCTTAACTACTTTTTAAAGGTATAGTAAACCGTTTTTAAAAAGGATGAAAGTAAGATAAACTGTTATTGACTAAAATAAGAACGGACAATCCAGCTTATTGCTTATCTGTAGTGTAGTATGTGATTAGTGTCGTATATGAGTTTGGCTTCCTCGGTTCTCATACTAATTCCATGGCATGCCATTTCTACTAGGTTTTTTTTTGTTCTGTGTATTGAACCATCGCTAAAGTCGTATGTAGATAAATATAAATATTGATGTTTCATTGAATGCTAATTATGTTACTTTTCATAGGAATTATATTATATGTTTCCTTTGACAGTACTAGTATGAAGCATTAGTAGAAAAAAAAAGAGCTGTCACAAAACGAAATGTCAAAATCTGTCACATCATTTGTCATTGTGGCGGATTCAGTGATGGAGGGAAGCTGTGTTGGCTAATTTCGATACATATAAAATCGTGAACATAATTGTTTCTATGATAGCCGTAAAAAATATTACGCGATGAGTGCAAACAATAGGTGATTAAGTCTAACTTATGTTCGGTGGCCGCGAATAACCGTGACGTGGAACGTGATAATCTAAAAATAGTTTTTTCATGTCTCCAGTGAAATTGTTGGTGTTATGATCGATTTGATTTCATAGTGATAGAAATGGGGCAAAGTCCGAGTTCGGTGAGGAGTAAGGGTGGCAGGCAGAGGTCGTTCCGGGGGTTCGTGAGGAAGAATAAGTTGAATAAGTCTAGTTTAAGTCATACGTTCAGTTTACCCGCGTCGGAGGAGTACCCTGAGTTGATGAACGTGAACACGGCGACGGAGGAGCAGCTGATGACCCTGCCGGGGGTAGGGCGACAGCTGGCGCGCGAGATCGTGCGCCACCGGCAGGTGATCGGCCGGTTCAAGCGTGTGGACGACCTTGCGCTCGTCTCCGGTGAGTGCACTTCCGCGCTGTCGCCCTCTCGTCTCACTCGGAAGCAAAACAACCTGATGACAGTTGTAGTGTGCCCGGGGCGATGTTTTCATATTTTTTCCTTATTCACTGTGTATTATTTACATAGATTGATATTCTTTATTGCACTAAAACAAATACATAACTTAGCATATAGAAAAATACAATACAATTCAAGCGGCCTTATCGCTGATAGCAATCGCTTCTAGACTACCTTCAGGTAAATGAGTTTGTGAAAAGGCATTAAGTATGCATACAGAGTTTAAATATGAATTTTATTTTTATAATGACCCCATTATAAAAGAAAAGAAACACAAAAGTATATTAAGATAAGAAATCCACTATACACACCAGTATAAAAGATAAAGACATTCAATGTCACAAGGTAATCTAACATGTTATTTATTTTTATTAGGTTCTCAATAATACACACTGTTTTGACAATGTTATGCCTGACTTGAGATCAATCAATTTTGCGTTTTCTAACGGTGACCAATATGGCTGAGTTTTGACCTGACCTGACATGAAGTTTCTCACTTGCTTAGAAATCAAAATTTTACAAATATACTTATTCAATCAAAATTTAATAATACAATATAAGTACTTACAAAAAACAATGCTAACTGATCAGTTACACTGGCTAAGCGTGGCAGTGACCTTGTTTTGCACCTTCGGTGTTGTATAACCAAAAGTCTTTGCCTTTAGTATGCTTAAAACAATACAGATTCCATTGATTTCTATGTCAACAAAAGAATTTTGTTACTAATGTATTACACTATTTAAGTCATCAATGTGTGAAATGCTATGTATTTAAAGAAGAATGGAGATGAAACAAGTTTCCAAATGTATGTGTCACAAAACATGTACGTTTCATTAAAAAATTATGTCACAAAATATTAAATTATTGCATTAAATAAAAAGCCTTTTTAGTCTATGTTTACTGAATAAAATAAGTTAACTTTGAAAAAAATTAAGTATTAAGTTTATGTACATGGTTTTAAGTTATATGGCCATCTTTACAAAGTAATTGATAAGTACATGCATGGTGAACTGGCATCTACTACATTTTTATTGTTCAAAGCTATGTCGACAAACAACGATGAGATAAAGATAAAATACATCATCAAAGAGTATAAATCTGAACTAAATATCAGATTCTTATCTTGATATTGTGAAAGTTGCTATATTAAAAATAAAATGTTTATAAAAAGTTTGTCGTTTGAATCTATACACAAATGGTAGATAAATAAATATCAGACTACATAAAATACATTGATCTGACTCCGAGATAAGTAGCTTAAGCACTTGTGTTACGGATATCAGAATAAACAGTGGTATTAGAAATATATACTTAAACATTAGATATTAACACCCAGACACAGATTAAACATAAGTACTCATCATACAAATGGTTGTCCTGGGTGGGGATCTCTTTGCGCATGGGGCAAAGACACTTCAGAATGCGCCATTTAGCCATCCATTCAGTCGGTACATGATTATATTCATGCTTCATTTTCCCACTTTACGGTTCACATTTGACATTGTACTGTCAGAAGTGATTATAAGTCCTTTGTAGTGAAAATAATTATTTTAATGACTCTTTGCAATTCTTTTGTTTTAGTAAGTAAGATTGTGTTGTGATGCTAATGTTGTTTAATGACAAATTAGAGTACTTCTTCACCTGATAACTGAAAGATTCTTGCATGAAATAGTCAGATAATTGATAGCAGTAACCTTGCAATAACTGTGCTATGAGTAATTTTAATTAATAAGGTTAGGCAGTAAGGTAAACTTTTATAAATTATCAAGTTTGGTTTCCAATACAATTCCAATTCTTTACTGTTTTACAAATGGGAAAGTAACACTATTTGTGTGTCTTTTGAGTTTAGAAAATAGGCTACATAAAAAAAAAGTTCCTCTAGAATGTATAATAGCCTTGCAAACTAAATTTCAGACTTAGCCGTGGCCAGAATCTATTATAGGTATAATAGAGTTGAAATTTATAATAGCCTGAACAATTTATTGTCTTATATTATATACTGCTTTTAATGGTAATTTAATCTTCAAATAAATCAGTCAGGTAAAGGATACATTCTTATTCCAATAATAGTTATTGAAATTGGCTGCTGTAATGATGATTGAACTGGAAATAAAGAGGTATATAAAATATGTCTTAAATTCATAAAAGCACATAAATTGCTGACATTCATAAAACTCAAGGAAATGTTTGCCCACAGGTATTGGAGCAGAAAAGTTGGAGCTCCTAAGGCCAGAAATATGCACAAACACCAGAAGACAGCTCTCAAGAGCGAGCTCCTGCACCCAGTCCCTAGACAGCATTCGCCTCAACAATGAGAGCAAGTTGTGCTCAGTGAACTCGTCTAGCGTATTCCAGCTGCAATGTGTACCTGGTCTAAACCAAGAAATAGCTGCCAACATAGTAGATTACAGGAACAAAAAAGGTCCCTTCAAATCCTTAGACGATTTAATAAAAGTCCGCGGAATGGACATTGTAAGGCTGAGCACAGTCAAGCAGCACCTGAGTCTGGAGCCGCGTAAATGTGAAAGCGCACTACAGTTGAACGGGCATGCCAATGGCTGGAGGGATCTGTCGATAAATGAATCGTTATCGAACGGTCCAACCAGTACACCTAAGACTCCACATAGGAAGAGCTTGTCGATGCCGTCGAAGTTTCTAGTAACGTTACCGAATGGGTTCGCCGCTGCGCCTGTTAACGATATATTAGATTTGCTCTCCGCATACTCCCATAGACCAGTGGTTGAAGAAGTGTTCACGTATGAGAGGGACGGAGTGAGGTGCTGCCGCATCGCCTCTTGGAACCTTCACCAGCTGACTATAGACAAGATATCCAATCCAGGAGTTAGAGAAGTTGTATGTAGGACCATTTTGGAAAATAAGTAAGTAACACTGTTTGTTGAATCAATAATCGGTCTAGATGTGATAAGCTCGTAACTAACAAGTTTGGCAGTTTGCATGTACGAACTATCACATCTAGACCGACGATTCTAGACTTATTTGCCAATCGCCTTGAAAACTTGTTGCGTTTCTGTTAATACAAGTTTCGAGTTTAATATTATGGATTCTTGGCGTATTTGAGTTTTCATACTAATTGGCATCTATTTTCATATGTTACCTAATCGTTTCTTTGTTGATATATCGTCGGCAAATTCCTTATGTTCCATATTTTTATCTATACTTTAATAAATCTGTAGAGAGGTCAATTCTGTACATGAAATATATTTTCAAAATAACTATCAGGGGGTGATTAGTGATCGATACTGATGCCAAAAATGCAATCAGTAAAATTTTTGTCTGTCTGTCTGTATGTTTCTTATGAAAACAAAAACTACTCGACGGATTTTAGCGCAACTTGGTACAATTATTCTTCGTACTCCTGGGCAGGTTATAGTATACTTTTCATCACTCTACAATCAATAGGAGCAGAGTAGTGAAGGGAAATGTTGGGAAAACGGGAGAAGTTACTCAATTTTTTAAGCTTCCGTCGCGTGTGCAGCCTTAATGGTTAAAGTTACATAGAAATCATGTATGACGGAAATAGTCTTTATAATATTAACCATAAACGTGGGTGACACCGCTGGCACAGCTAGTTCGTTAATATATTTTTTTGTTTTATGTAGGCGACGAACTAGCCACTGGTCAGTACCTTGTCACACATTTCCATGTAATCCACCTTTATTTTTGGGCTGAATGTGGTTAAATGGTCTTGCTGCCCCTTTGACTCTGCCTACCCCTTCGGGGATAACGGGCGTGATGTAATGTAGATATGTTGCATATATTTTTCTAAGAATTGTAGTATTAACAGGGCTAAATGCTTTGATTTTTTTAAATTGGCAAAAAAATTAATACCTACGATACAATTTTACGGTTAATCAAATGCACACGATAAAACTTGAAAGCGTATATGTTAATTAATTTTAGTATGTGGTCATAGCGAACTAGTTTAAACGGTGGAATATTTTGTTTAGCAAACATTAAACTAGCCGAGATTTCGCTTTTTTTTTAATTCAGCTCGCATTACCTGTTATATTGCAGTGGTTCTCAATCAATAGTTCGCATTCGGCTTATTTCGCAAATGTTATACAAATGCTCACATAAGCGCGGGGTAATTTAGTCCTTAGGGGAGATTTGTTCAGAAGGTACATACATACATACATAACATCACGCCCATAATCCCTGAAGGGGTAGGCAGAGACAAAGGGACAGCATGCCCCTTCGTCCCATGTTGGTCTGGGACTTGGCCCATGTTAATCTGGGACAAAAAAAAAGAATGTGTCAACTGTGGTTCTTGCCTAGCATGTCGTAAAAGGCGACTAATGGTTTACGGGCTTTTGGGTATGTGACTGAGTAGGCGACGAGCTAGCCCCTTGTCACTCCTTTTTCACAGCTTTTCATCCAACCCAGCCCGGCTTTATTTTTGGCTAAATGTGGTTGTTCAGAAGGTGGTGTTAAAAATATCAGAAATCCTGTAAAATGAATGGCCTCTAAAGCAATATTCCGTTGCAGGTTATCAATAATAGCCGTGCAAGACATAGTGGAGGGCGCGGCGCTGAAGATGGTGTGCGAGGAGCTGAACGCGCCGGCGCTGCGGCGCGTGCGCGAGTGGCGCGCCAACGCGCATCGCTGGGAGTACTGCCTCTCGCAGAGGCGCGACAAGTGAGTGCCGATTCTTTACCTAGGCGTGCTTCAGGGGAGGATAAGGGGGAATCACAGAATACCCAAAACTGAACCCTCTTCTATCAAGACAGTTACAGAGTGGTATAGGGGCTCTAAAATGCTCATGATCCAGGATTTAGCGAGTCTGGTAATTACATTGAAGCAACTGCTGATCTGACCTTCGATACCTCTATCGATACCAGGCAAATTAGAACATGGTAACAATCCATTGTAGTTATAATGTGCTGTTTCATCACTATGTTTTCCCTCACCGCTGAGCAAGTGGTATAAATTCGTTCATATACATATTTAAAAAATCTAAAGGTACGTATCCGGGTTTGAACCCGCACCTCTCGCTTGAAAGGCTCGAATCCTTACCTTAGACTTAGAGCTCCTATATCGGAACTGGGTAGGTATATCTATTGAAACTGAATGCATCCCAACCATTACCTTATTTTTACTTCCATATTATTTCTTATTAGATAATAAACTTATTTTCCTGACTGAGAATCGAGCAACACAAGTGTAATACCTTAAAAACATAAATATTAATTAAAAATATGTTGAAAAACCGCGTCCGGGGAATTTATCGACTAAAGTTAATTGTGCAATATAGAACGATAGTAATAATACAGATAGCTCTTCGATCGACTATCTTTTTTCTTTTATATCACCGATGACAGTGTACTATGATATTACACATACATTTCTATCGATAGAACGATGTCGTAAAATGTAGACTGCGTCTGACTGATAAGCCGTAATAGTTGCAAGCAGTTGGTCTTATCGATAAAGACAACGTTTATCGGCGAGCTGAAACTCTCGCTTTGTTACAGGAAAAATAATTATTGTACATTATGAATAAGGAGATAATAGGTTATGAAACGGTAGTCGCTCAATGGATCAGGTCATGTACCTCAACATTGATTCATACCCACGTATTTTGTTTATGTAAATCTATTTCAGCGATTTATATCACTAGCTCGGCTGCCCAATATGATTGAATATTTCAACAGATTTGATAGCTATCATCAAACAGTACAATTATTTTTTTTTAAATACAATATTTTCGATTCTCCTTCCATTAAATGCGATGTCTGATCGATAGCAACTAACTAACTAACTTAACTTCAAGCCACTTCCCTAGCTGGGTATCAACGATATAAACGATCGATGCAATACTGCGTAACGTTATCAAAATCAAAATGCTCCAAGCCCATACCTCCACTAGTACCCGTAAGGCCTGCATGGGCTGCAGAACGGTATACTCGGGAGATAAAAGGCCTGTAACCAACTGTGTCACGCAGAAAGATCGATTTTGTTTGTGTAACATTCCCATTAACATGAAACCCGTCTCAGACGCGTTGTTATCATACATTAGATCTGTTTTGATAAACAGTTTCGTGTAACGATATTATTAAAAATGTTATGCAAGCGAATATTTCGCGTGCACTTTAAAATATCCAAACTTCATTGTGTGAAACAACGTGGATATCAAATTGTCAATGGATATGAAAGTTACGGTGCTGGTCTGCGCGTACGCACAGACGGAAATGCCGCTAATTTATGTACGTGCATACGGCATGCTAAGCCTCGAATGACCGCTAGTTATTCTTATCCGTGGTGGATCCTCGAGCTAATATAATAAAAAATATAAGACAAATTGATTATAATAATAATATATAACATCACGCCCATAAACCCCGAAGGGGTAGGCACAGTCAAAAGGGCAGCAGGCCCCTTTAACCACATTTAGACAAAACAAAACCTAGGTTAATAGATGGAAAATTGTGAAAAATCAGAGACAAGTGGCTAACTCGTCACCTACACAATCACATACCCAAAACCCCATAAACCATTAGTCGCCTTTTACGACATGCTAGGCAAGAACTACAGTTGGTACATTATTTTTAAGTCTCAGACCAACATGGGACTAATTGACTATCGCTAAATTGCACATATCTTTAATAGCTACTTCCAATAAATTTCAGCTGTTGTTATTTCCCCATATTGCATTTGGGTTTCGATGTTCAGCATTTTCCTTATGCATAAGTACATTTTCTCGTTGTTGATGAGAATATTTTCAGGAAAATAGTAGCTGTATCAAAATATAACAAAATTAATATTTTTTTCCTTCAAACTTTACAGAAAGCCAATGAGAGTTTTCAAAAATACAAAAACCGCCAGATGGCACGAGAGTGTCTAATGGTCTTATCACTGTCACTATTGGCTCTTTGTTGACAGCATGTTAGTTTGTTCTGAAACTTACCAATGAGGAAGGTGACAAGACTGTACTTCACAGTTACGACATCTAACTGACGTTTTGATCTATAAAACCCTCATTGAGTATTTATTTTTTCATAAGAAGTAATAGAGATCGATAAGTCCAATGGGTACTGCTAATGGAAAAATATACCTATTCGCATATATGATATATACCTCAAAGATTAGCTATACATAATAATAGTTTGAAGCTAAGCAATGGGTGTACTAGTATAAACAGTTTTAACACCAACGCAACGTATTCTCCAGTCAACCGTCGGATATGACCATTGACCAGCGAGGAATTACCGGCAACAGAAATAATCTTAGCCAACAATAAACAAACCGAGTTGAATTTCTTAGAAACACTGAGTGAAACATTTCCACGTTATCCTCAATTGATTTCAACGTGAAACAGCGATATCGGCTCGGCCGTGCGGAAAGTGGGAAACCGCGTCTGTTTTGAGAGTACACGAAGACGGTGCGTGACTGTTGTACATGTGTGTAACTCGGTTGTAATCTCAACTCAATACCTCAGAAGCACACATATACAAATAAATACATAATAAGTAAATATCAGAGTACATCACATATTGATCTGACTCAGAGGTAAGTAGCTTAAGCACTTGTGTTACGGATATCAGAATCAACAGTGGTATTACAGTTATATACTCGAATTTTGGATGTTAACACCCAGACACAGAATAAACACAAGTATTCATAATACGAATGTTTGTCCTGGGAATCCCCCCAGGACAAACATTCGTATGATGGACCCTACCCTACCCTATGCGCCAAGACTATTGGGTATCCACCTATAAGTCTTAGTGTAGGGTCACTACCAAATGGGCCATCGAGCCAGTCAAATTTGAGGAATATACATATGATGTGGGTACATACCATCGCACCTGCAATCCCCGAAGGGATGGGCAAAGTAAAAAAAGCGATACGTTACATTACCTCAACCACATTCGGCCGGGGGGGGGGGGGGGGGGGATATGAGGCCCCTCAAGACCAGAGGCCCGGGGCAGACAGCCCCTTCCGCCCCCTAGTTAGTTTGCCACTGGGTACACCATTAGTATCCTTTTCCGATATGCTAGTATGTTCCTGGTAACACAAGGAACACAGATTTGTATCCCAGACCAACATGTGACTACCTCAGTGTAGCTAACTCGTACCTGGCCGACCCTTTAAAGATTTTGTTGAATGGTTGTCTTTTAATATGCCCTTCAACAAAAATTACGAATCATTCATTCTCCAAATCAGTCGTGATTAAGGCGCCAATAACAATGGCAACTGATAAATTTAATGATATGAAAAAAGATGAACTACAAAATCATTTGATACTGCAAATGCCTAGTAGATTTTTTCATAAGGTTTCAGATAAGTGGTTTGCCTTGTCCTCTAAATGGACGGAGTGACGGAGCGTTTTTGATGCCTAAGTGAAAATAGAATCTAAAATGTAATGGCAAATAGATTCCATTACTGGTCACACAGAACACCAGCTGTGAAATGATGCTAAAATCGGACAAAAGCGAAAAAGAGTCACTCCACGTCTCCGTACAAACTACATCGTGTCCGTTTGGAATGGAAAAATTAATTCAATTTCGTGATTGTAGGTTTGAGATCGTGAACGTTTTTGTCAGACCAGTCAAAACTTTTTATAAATTGAACTATTATAAAAACAGACGAATAAAAATAATGAGGGTTTCCAAAAATGGTAAAACCGCCAGATGGCACGAGGGAGTCTCGTGGTCTTATCACTGTCACTATTGGCTCCTTGTTGACAGCATGCCAGTTTAGTCTGGCAACTAACCACTGAGGGGGGTGACATGACCGCAAGTCACAGTTACGCCATCTTTTGGATGTTTTCATTCAAAAAACCCTCATTAGACATCATACACATTTATATGGTTCCGTATTATTATGAAAATCAGAATTTAAAGAAGTCACCGCTCACTTACACCATACCCGAAACAAGACAAACACCTGTATCATTAATAACTATTTGTACTGACGGCAAGGGGGGTTCGGTCCCCACGCCCCTAGTCCTACCCGAAGTCTGAAACAATTCACACACAGGGCTGCGTGATTTTCCCAGTGCCAAGGGTGTGGTCGCCGTAAGAATGTCAATTGATTTTAATTAGTGATCTTAATAAAAAGGCGTATCCCAATTTTGAAGAATGTAACCAATTCCGGACGTATCAGTCCGAGCGACAGAAATGGTCAATTAAACTTCGCACGCGCTGTCATACTACAGCGAGAAGCCACCATAATCCATGATTTTTGGAGCGCATTTGGAATGCTTATGTCAATGTGCGATGTTAGTTGCGTGGCAAATTGGAGCACCGCAGATGTCTTAACGCCTTAGTTAGTGGCGCAGTCCTTCTTATTTTACTAGTCAGTGAATTTAACACAGATTTTTACACTGCGTCACTAAATCATAAAAATAGCTGTTTATGTTTATTAACTCAAGTCTATCTGCATAATAACACAAATTGGACATTTAATCGCAATAAGTGTTCTAATTTTTGATATTGCAGTAAAGATAAGATAAGATCCTTGTCACAAAGTTGTGACAAAGTGTTTAGGAGCATCATTTGCTCGGCAATTATTTGCAGTCCCGTCTCGTTATTTTTGTATCGCTTTAATTGCAAAAATACGGTTGTCACCATTATCTGTCACGTGGCTCTTAATCTGATACTCAAACGTTATCTGAGATAAGTGAAAACTTTCCTTTCACCGTATTGTATGTTAATGTTAAGGAAATAATGATTTGAGTTTTTCTTGGACTTGAGGGCAATCCGCCCAGACAGGCTATTCACTGAAAGGACTGATATCATATGAATATGGTAAACCATGCTGTTTAAGATCGTATGTGATCAATATTCATACCAGTTATAGCCGTGCCTATAAGCTCTATGTAAGAGAAATTAGTTCCTCAATTATACCAATAGATGTCGCTACTGCTAGGGGTAATTATTATGTACTAATTACATCGCGGTATTGTTACGGTTTCTCTAATTGTATAAGTAGAGTCGATAAGGTGCGAAATACAATCACATTCACTACGCTCGGAGTTGTTTCATTTATAAATTCCGGGCTAGTCTTTTGGGTCGCTGGACATGTGGTCCTTCGGGGAGCCGGATAAGGGTACCTGGAAGGAGTTGTGTGGTGTGTGGCTGACCGTTTCCCCAGTACACTGACGAGGTGATGGATTGTCACTTATGGTGTACCTACTTGGTGTGACGTGGTGCTGCTCATCAAGTGGAAGTTTGTTGGAGCCTACACCTGAGGATGCAAGAGGAGCAGTACCTGCAGTTGGAGCTAGAGGACGCTGAAGGAGCTGCGTCTTCGCCAACAGTCGGAGCTAAGTGGCAGAGGTTCAAGTCGGAACAAGTCGGAAGTCAGTCGGCAGCGGTCGTGAGTAAAGTTGAAGTTCCAAGAAAAGTGATTCGGACTTAGAATAATTTGATTGAGGTTCAGTTAGGTAGTAATAGAATTTTCTAAGTAGTTTGGACTTAGAATAGTTTTCAAAAAAGTGAATTGACGGGGAATCCATGCCCAAATTTTGAATTTTATATTTGGAATTTAAACACTTAAAATAATTTTCAAAAATTTTCCAGCATTTAGTGATACATTGTATTGGACTTAACTATTTTTGTGACTTGCAATAACCTAAGTAATTTTAATTTTGTTCTGTACTCGAGACTAGGTACTATTTACAACGGTTTTGTTACAGTTTAAGTTTGCTATTAACATCTATTGTTTCCATGTCTTTCGCGTCGATAGTAGACCCTTCTGAAATCAGTATGGAAGCTTTAACTAACTTGCAGAAAGACGCTATAGCTGCGATTAGTAAAGGTAGAATTAACTTCAAAAAGTCACCAAAGGAGAGGATCACTCAAGCATATATCGAAACTAGATTGGAAACCTTAGAGGATCAGTGGAGAGCGTTCGTAGACACTCATAAGACAATAATAACTGATGTCGAGGATAGCGAATATATAAACTCTAAGTATTATTCTGATTCAGTTTTTGAAAGCGCACAAGAGTTATTTTGTGATTATAAAACTGAGTTGAAAGAGTGTTTAGGTAAGATATTAGGTGCATCCACTAGTTTTAAAGCCCCAGACTCATATCCTAATGTAGTAGCTAAGGTTCCACAAGTAAAATTGCCTACAATAACGATCCCCACGTTCAGTGGCAAATACATTGAATGGACTACTTTTAAAGATTTATTCGAGTCTCTAGTTCACAGAAATGATAACTTAGAAAAGGTTCATAAACTACACTATTTGAAGGCTCATTTATCTGGTGAAGCAGAGCAGTTGTTGAGGCATGTTCCTGTCACAGAGGCCAATTATGATGAATCGTGGGCTTTGTTGAACAAACGGTTTAGCAATAAAAAATATTTGTCTAACTGCTTATTCAGACGCCTTCTTGGACAAGGTACGATCGCAAGTGAGTCGTCGAAAGCTCTGAAAGATTTACTGGATACTACTTCTGATTGTTTGAACGGGTTAAGAAATCTAGGTTTACCTATAGAGTCATGGGATGCTTTGGTCATTTTTATAATTAGTGCCAAGTTGGATTCAGAGTCTCGCAAGTTGTGGGAATCCGACATTGGAGCCTCAGATGATCATCCTACTATGATTCAGTTTCAATCTTTTTTAGAGCATAGATTTCGTTCATTAGAATTTTTAACTCCGAAACCGTCTAAGTCAGCCCATGTTCATAATGTCGTAACTGCTCATCATACTGCAACAATCTCTTGTCAATTCTGTTCTGAGAACCATAGGTTGGGTAACTGTAAAACCTTTGCAAACGAAAATATAGAATCACGTCGTAATTTTGCTCGCGCAAATAGTTTATGTTACAATTGTATGTGTTCGGGTCATGCGGTGTTTACATGCCGTCAATCTTCAAGGTGCCGAATATGTAGGAAGAAGCATCATTCCCTTTTACATCCAAGTGTACCCAAGTCAACTGAAATTATTGTTGAGAGTCCCTCAGTTGACAAGAATGTGATTCAACCAACCTCTACTTCGACTCCTGATAGTGAAGTTAATAATGTTGTAGCTTTCCATTCACAGAATCAGAGCGAAGTACTTTTGGCTACTGCAATAGTTAAGGTTGAGACCCAGTCAGGGAACCAATCAACTTGTAGAGCTTTATTAGACCAAGGTTCCCAGGCTTCTTTTATTACTGAGTCCGCTGTGCAGTCTTTGGGCTTGCAGCGTGTGCCCAGTAAGACAGTTGTATCGGGTGTTGGAGATCGCGCTGATTCTATCGTTTCTAGAGAAACGGTAAGTTTTAGGCTCAGATCAGTTAACGATCCCACCTTTGTTGTTCCTGTTACTGCGCTTGTGCTTAATAAACTGACATCAGTCATCCCACTGCGGAAGGTTAAGATTCAGACGTGTCAGAATTTATTGAATTTAAAGTTAGCGGATCCCAATTTCCATACTCCTAACAAAATTGATATTCTTTTAGGAACTGATATTTTCGGTCAGATATTAGTTGATGGATTGCTTAAGGGTCCTCCAGGCTCACCTGTTGCTCAAAACACCAAGCTTGGGTGGATCCTATTTGGCCAGGTTATATCAGAATCAGCAGATAGCTTACCGTTGTGCTTAAACAACACCATAGTTATGCATACTCGGATAAAAGTTGACGGCTCACCTAGGAAATTGGAAGCAGATCCACCTGTAGTTGTTGGCAAGAAAGTCCTTTTCTATGAAAAACGGACACGTAAGCATTTTCGTGAGAAAATAATGGATAGAGACGAAAGTTGCTATATTGTAAGAAATCCATTCCGCTTTCCTAATCCTCGTAGTAAATATAAACAATTCCAAGGCATAGCTTCTAAAAGACTTAAAGATCAGTGGAAATTTGACCCGTCTTGGTTAAGCAAAGAGCATATCGAATACAGTCCACAATTTTGTAACCAGGACACTAGAAAGGTCAAGTTTGCGCCAGGTCTTCTTCCTTTCAAAGACCTATAAGAGTTTTGTTGTTCTACTTAGGTAATTTAGTGGCGTTTGCTAAAGCTAAAGTACTTTCCAATTTTCCAAAATAACACACTAATAAAATGTTACAGCAACTACTATTGTTTTAATTAAGCAAATTCATTTTCAACCTGAGGTAAAAGTTTTGTAAGGTAACTAAACATAATCTACATGAGCTCTTTCTTAATAATGTAGGAGCTCGCAGGGTGGGTGGCAAGCCAGAAGATTGTCAATTACCATTCTTGTATGGTTATATTTTTCTAATTTGAGAAGAGACAATTGCACGATAATTTGTTGTAGTCTCGCGTGAATTGTCTGTTCTACTCTTTAAAGAAAAGTCGTTGATCAATAGGTGGTAATCTTCCTAGATACCTGAGCCCGACATAGATAAGGTCGTACTACTAAACGAGCCTTCCCCTGCACAATGGCTATACGGCTTACTGAACTACATTACGTTACTGAAAAACACCCGGGTTTAGATAGTATTATGAGTTCTATAATTGAAACTTATTTCATTTAACATTTAACCTGTGGATAGCTAATTATTACTATGTTGAATTTTATGTAAATTGTTTTGTTTATCTAGATTTTATAAAATGTTTTTGTTAAGATACTGTTATAAAAATGTTATGTTTTTCCTTTTGTACTATACTGTTGTAAGCTGTTAATTGTAACTTGTCAAGTTTGTTGTAAGACTATTCGTTGTCAGCAATTTTAACCTAACTCTCGTTTGTTTTTTTGTTCTTGTTGTGGCATTTGTTATTGTATACAGCAAACATTGTTAGCCATCTAGTATTACAGTGTGATGGACATTCTGTCCATGGTGGGCGGTATGTTTAAGATCGTATGTGATCAATATTCATACCAGTTATAGCCGTGCCTATAAGCTCTATGTAAGAGAAATTAGTTCCTCAATTATACCAATAGATGTCGCTACTGCTAGGGGTAATTATTATGTACTAATTACATCGCGGTATTGTTACGGTTTCTCTAATTGTATAAGTAGAGTCGATAAGGTGCGAAATACAATCACATTCACTACGCTCGGAGTTGTTTCATTTATAAATTCCGGGCTAGTCTTTTGGGTCGCTGGACATGTGGTCCAGTAAGATAAGTACTCGTGTACTAAATAATACCGCGTTTAGCCCCGTTTGTATCAATTCTCATAATAATTAAATATAAAAAAACAATATTAGTAACTTTTTTACGTGCGGCTTCTCTTTAATTTTTGTAGATTTTTCTATTCCTCGGGAACAGTACTTTTATCTGGATAAACGGTATCCTTATTTGTGTAATGTCATGATGGTCCTTTGAGTCGAAAAAATTGTGACAAACTTACATTACTTACATACTTTCGCATTTATGATATACGTCAAGATGTCTTAGCTAACTCCTGCCCGCGATTTCGTCTACTTAAATACAAAAAATAATTAACGCAAGTTGGTCAGTATATTAGTGTTACTGATTCACATTTGACGTACGGATTTCACTTAAGCCTAGACTTAGCGCTAGCTTCAATGTAGACAAGCTGCCCTAAAAGGCTACATTAAGTCCATTATACATTGACTACCCACGGACGTCATGCTATCCGTCTAGACGAATTTGTTTCAAACTCGACTTGAAGTGCGGAATATATTAATTTTGCCGACCAATTTAATAACAGGATTCGTTTAATCTTAAATATGGTGAGAGAAAAATATAATAAGATTAAAAGATCCTTTTTTCATACTTATTATGTTACTTAGTCATATTATATCTGTTAGATATTTTTATATAAATAGGTACACTGAATAAGCCATATGTAAAGATGTTTACAAGTTTCTGAAATTTATCCCAGTGACGAGCATTTCTCGTTTCATGATGCTAGTTCCCTAGCATCATAAAACGAAAAATGCTCCCACTTCCTGAGAAAGTAGTACAACGGTACGTACGCACACAAATATATATACTTATATATATATATACTTATATATATATATACTTATATATATATATATTTTTTTTTTGTTTGTAGTATAAGTATGTGTATTATATACGGTCGAATTGAAAACCTCTTTCTTTTTTGAAGTCGGTTAAAATCAATAGTGGCTTTGTATTGTGTTATTGTATCGCAGGACCCCCTCACGAGAAATGTGATCAAATCCTCATTGTATACAATTTCCAAAATACTTGATCAAGCTATCTGACATAGAGTAGTTTATGCAAAATACTCATTAAATTAAGCCACATTAGAGTTCTGAAATACGCAAAATCTCTGTCACTAGTCGATTAACGACAGAATAAGATAAGATACGCTATATTTATTAGATAGGTATATAATTGGTATTATAAAAAATGACCTCAAAATTGCTTTAAAAATAAACTTGGTCATTCGGTCATTCTGCCACTGTTATAATATAAATGCATGACTAGCATTTATTTTGAGTTCATTCAGCTTTGACATAGGTATATAACTTAGGAACAAGTTTTATCGTCACAGTAACTCATGCGCAGCTGACTATACTGACTCTTTGAGTTAGTTTTAAATTGTGAATGGCGCAGAAAATGGAATGCGCTAAGTAAGCCTTGGACTTGAAAATAATGTGCCAACTGTGTTTCTTGCCTAGCATGTCGTAAAAGGCGACTGATGGTATATGGGGTTCTGGGTATGTGATCGTGTAGGCGACGAGCTAGACACATGTCACTACTTTTTCACAATTTTCCATCTAACCCAGCCCATTGTCCCATGTTAGTCTGGGACTAACAAACATTCTGCCAACGGCGTTTTTTACCTAGCGTGTCGTAAAAGGCGAATAATGTTATATAGGGTTCTAGGTACGTCATTGTGTAGGCGACAAGCTAGCCCCTTGTTACCACTTTTTCACAATTTTCCATCTAACCCAGTCCAGTTTTATTTTTGGCTAAATGTGTTTAAGGGGCCCCTTTGACCTTGCCTACCCCTTCGGGGATTATGGGCGTGATGTTATGTATATACGTTATGTAGTTAACTAGCCTGCCGCTTAATAGGCTAGGTATGGCGCAGGCGTTTTTGGGCATAATTGACATATAATTTAGTTGTCTTTAAATTGCTCGCCGTTTAAATATTGATAACGCTTAAAAACCGAAGGTGAAAGTGTATTTAGTTGCCAGTTCAAACATCACTCCCGTCATTGGAGTCGTAAATAAATAATCAAAGGGTATATTTTTTTGTAGCCGGCCTTGACTTATGCTCATTATTTTTTATGAATTTTTAACTGCGGACGTTAAGGGAGGGTTATTTTTCAAGTCCTTTCCTATATATTCTAAAATGGGGCTGTTTATTTCTTAGAAGGGTGGTATAGCGATTGTAGGTATTCTTCACTATAATTTTCTCCTAATGAGAAATGTACATTTGGTTCGTACTTATTAATAAACCAAAATCAACGTGATACATTTTTATGGAGAAGCACTCCCGTGTCTTCTTATGGGATAAGCATACATTTTTCTTTACTTTGTGTAACGGCTCGTTTTGATACACTTTCAATGTAAGGAACACAGGTTCAATTCCCGCGTAATGTCAGTGTCAGATACTTATCTTTTTGTGTTAACGTGGCGGTGAAAATACCTCACGAATCGCCACCATTGAGTTCACACAAGTGATTCAGCTAATTGTATTTTCGGATATAGCAGACATGTCGCGAAAATACCTCACGAATCGCCACCATTGAGTTCACCTTCACCTAAGTGATCCAGCTAATAGTATTTTCGGATAAGGCTGACATGTATTTCTGTATTCCATTCACGGACAAGTAAAAAAAAAAGGTTTTTACTCGTCCGTGATGCTATACATACCTATACTTATGTAATTTTTTTCATCTCCATTCTTTGTTCCAGCCGATACCTAGGCTTCATCTACGACGCCGCGAACAAGAGCATCACGATAGAAGACCTGGATCTGGACCAGGTGGGGCTGTTGACCGAGGCGCACGGGGTGCAGAGGCTAGTCGACGAACTACTCAGTCTCAGAGGAGAGAGGTTTATTGCCGAGCCGAGAGGTGAGTGATAAGTTTGTGCTTTTTTTAATTAAGTGTAACATAACTTTTCTGTGAGGTTTATTTGTGATATTTCGGGTATATATCGCATAGTTTTATTAATTAACTGCCTGTTCCCGCGTTAATGTGTCGTGTGTCGTAACGAGGTATTGTATTAACATTTATTTTCTAACCTAATCTAAACTTTTTTCAAAATATTCTATAGCCTATGTTAATCAGGCATAATGCAGAATTCTAATGGTGAAAAATATTTGAAATCGGTCCAATAGTTTTTGAGTTTATTTGTTACATACATACATACAAATCTTTCCTCTATATAATAATAGTGTTTATTAGTATTAGTATAGGTAAATAATAAATCCTCCAGACTTCCATACTAATTTCCTAACTCAAAACTGAGTGTGTATGCTTGTGCTATGGATATTAGGTAAGAGACAGGTCATACTTAGGTAAATACGTTTATATAGCCATGTCCCATGTTAGTCTGTGACTTGGCCCATGTTGATCTGGGACAAAAAAAAATATATATAAATAAATCCATGATTCGAGTACAAATGTCTGTGTTCATCACACAAAACATTTGCCCTTAGCGGAAATCGAAATATTTTTATCACTAAACTAGGTTTGTGTAAAGTCGATCATTGTTCCTGGAAAAGCGTGGGCACCAACTTTCAATCTTTAATCAGTTCCTTTAATTTTTAAAAACCATACGATACTATTGTAGATATTATATTTAGGAATGAAAGTCAAGGAATTCCTGTCTAAAAACTGTTCCTAATCATTTTGATTAGATTCTGATTACTGATTGACGATACTCAAGGTCGGCATTTTTTTGTAATAAAACATCGTTCGGTTTTAGCCTCGATGAAATTTTAATTCGCCGTCAAATGTTATTCGTTCTTTAGCCACGTCCTTGGCGTCGGGTTTTCCTCTACGATAATCGTGTGTAGATATACTAATACCATCCTAAAACACTATTTATAGCCTTATGACATCAATTCCCTTTTGTAAACATACAATGTAAAACGAGTTCTAATTTACCTGTTTAGGTATTTGTGTTTCAACGGTTGATGGTCAATGATTTTGGTGAATGGCAGTTTTTACGGGCTTTTCTTGTAATATATTAAATGTCTACACCAATAATAAATAGGTTTATTGCCGAGCCGAAAAATAAGAAATAAAAAAGACGTGTCTACATAATCAACATAACACATTATTACGAAATACATGGTATGTATAAAACAGTACTCATAATAAAAAAAAAAGTTTTTTTTTCTGGCTATTCTCCAAATTGAATGCTGCTCTTATTTTAGAAATAATATGGTTCTACGTAAAAAACAGACATTTAGACGTGGATCAAATAAGTAATAAGTTTTGCATTAATTATGCTCCGATTTGGATAAAAGTACACTACGACAGAATGCAGTTGAACTGCATTCTGTCTTGTGAACTTTTATCCAACCGAAACGACCACGAAAAGGAACAAGGTCGGTAGCAGCCAACCAACCAACCAACCAACGGTTAATATATCACAAATACTTGGCTCCGTTATCACATTAATGTATCCGTACGGTCAGCAACAAAAATAGTAGTACACTTGTAACCTTTCTTTCTATTCATATCAGTTTTATTCGGTGGCGACATGATGCCAAAATACATAGTGTAGCCTTTTTTGTGGCTAACTGTGTTAAAATATAATGTGTTGTGATAATATCACCAAGATCCCATCATCCCGGCCCAGTTTTGTTTTTGGCTGAATGTGGTTAATAGGGCTTGCTGCCCCTTTGACTCTGCCTACCGTCGAGTATTAGGCGTGAATGCTGTGATTACTTATAATTGTAAGAACAGTTAGATTAAGAATATTATTTTTTGTTTATTTTATTTAAATTTGTGCTGTACCTTATGTTGGTAATCCTATAAATAAATAAATGCTATATATCATCATGATCACTGGTGATCTAAGATCGAATAATCGAATCGATGGCTTACGATAAGAATTTCGACCGATCATCAACACTCGTTCATTCCGTGATAACGAGCTCTTGCAAGAATCGTAATCCATTTTATCATAAATAGCACCGCCCCGCGGTTTTACCCGCACAGTTTCCGTTCCCGTAGAAATATGGGGATAAAATCTAACCTTTGTTTCTGTCTAATAAAGTATCTTTCCATTGGTGCAAGAATTTTTCAAATCGGTCTAGTAGTTCCGGAGCCCATTCTATGCAAACAAACAATCAAAGTCTGAAGTAACATAAATTATTAATTTCTTTAAGAGGCTAGAATCACAAAGACCACACCAAAAATATACGTCCACCTTTGGAAAACCTTTATTATGATAATCATATTTCATATATATAAAGGCAGAATTGCCACATTTTCTTTTTACGTTACTCTTGGTTATAAACAGCCAACATCTCTTCGCAGATTCTGTAGCGTTGTTGAACAATTGAGCGGTAAACATACAACAATGTTCGCGTGAGTGCACGATGTTGCGTGCAGTGCACAACGCGCTGTGTTTCTGGATGGCCTTTGGCTGAATTGTTAGAATTATAACGAAAATGCGCTGGTGGGATTAATAGAGATATTTTAGTAGTCCAGGATTTTAGTGTAGAGAGGAGTGAGCTGCTTAAATCACTTTTATGGAACAATCAAATTTTGTTAAGTTAGATGAGACATCGTGAGAAACAAGTGGCACAATTGTCTGCACAATTACAAATTCAATACCCAATACACTGTTATTCTCCTTTTACGATAGGCTAGACAAGTAACACAATTGTATTCTTTTAAAATTCCATACCAACGTGGGACGTCTCGAAAATCGCTGGTTTTCGATAACCAATCGACATTTTTAATCGATCACGGATATCGATTCTCGTATCATCGATTCGCAACATGCGTGGTCGGCGCGTAACGCACTATGCGGCGCAGTGACCGCCTTGACCGATGGCGGTGGTTCGCTTTTACTTAGCTTTCGTATCAGTATAGGGTAAATGACACTAGTCAATCAATATACTAATGAGCTATTGCAGCGCAACCCATTGATGTATGACTACTATTATATGCACTGTAAGTCTGCGGAGCGGTGGTAGCTCAATGGTAAGGACACGCGCCTCTTAACCGAAGAGTGCGGGTTCAAACCCGGGCACGTACCTCTGGATTTTTCAAATCTATGTACGTATTTATACCACTAGCTCGACGGTGAAGGAAAACATCGTGATGAAACCTGCAAATTCAAACAACTTTGAATTTGTAAATATGATCCAAAAATTGTCTCGTTCCCCTATCTTAGGGTTGCGAAGGTCAGATCGGCAGTCGTTTCAATGTAATTAGCAGACACGCTAAATCCTGGATCATGGTCTAAGCGGACCCCGTCTAAGCACGGGACATAACGCTAAGAGGATGAAGTCTCGTTATAACACACGACTAGGAATTGCAATTCAGCGGCATTTTCCGCGGAACATTTTCTCCAGCACAGCTTAAATTGTGCTGGACCGAGCTAGACTGCTGGATCCAACGTTGCAATCCCTACACATCACTACATTATGATTTGAAAACAAAATAACAATATCCTACTAATATTATAAATGCGAAAGTTTGTATGTATAGATGAATGTTGGTTACTCTTTCACAAAAAAACTACTGAATGGATTTTAATGAAACTTTAGAATAATATGGCTCATACACCCGAATAACATATAGGCTATGTTTAATCGATGTGCCACGCGAGCGAAGCGGGCAAGTAAAAAATAAAAATGATGAACGTTCTTAAAATAGGCATAAACCTATTACAGCCATTTTAAAATTTATAATTAATAACGATTTTTCTTTGATCATCTAAAAACCGTCCTTACATTGTTCGTTTATCATGTTATAATTTGTATGATTATTCTTCTTTTTGCAATTGTGTAAATAAACATATCGCAGTGATTGTGTTCGCTGCTCGAAGGTGTTCTTTGGAGGTAATTTACACACGCCGACGACAATAGCTTACTGCAACAATCGGCTTGGCCGAGATTATGTAACGCTGAAAATGTAAGGAGGTAAATAGGTATACGTATATACATATGTACGTACATACATGCCTATGTAAGCCGGGCCGAGCCGATCTCGCCGAAATACGACCGGATTCGGATAGGGCCAGATTTAACTAGATTCTATATTATCTAGAAGATTCGATATCGCTCGCTGATAAAGCAAAAGTCTGTCTTGTCTATCTAACCTTGTAGAAATAATGTATATCTTTTTGTAATGGCTAAGATATATACTTAAATTCCTCCAGGATAATTAGTAGTCTATGTCGTTTTTTTGGGTTGTATAAATAATAAGTTCTCCAGACTGACACACCAATTCCCTAATTCCAAATGTGTGTGTGCTATGGGTACTAGGTGAACGGATAGACATATTTAAATACGTTTATAAATATCCATGACCCGAGTACTAATGTCCATGTTCATCACACGAGACATTTGCCCCTAGCGGGATTTGAACCCGGTTTCGTGGCCAGGGTCCTGAGCCTGTTAACGTATAACTTTATTCATGTTTATTTGGCTATTATTAAATTTCAAGTTAGTTTCGTACGTATTAGTTTTTTTTACGTAATATCACTAAGGTTGCGTTCAATAGATTTTGCGTAACAAACGCCAAACATTCCATCCGGCATTCTGCAAAATTTTGTTTATAATATTAATAGGGTACTAAAAATAACTCTGTATTATATTTATATGACTTCTATGTCATGGTGGTTAGACTACAATTGGAATCGATACTCTACAAGACCAATCGACGATTCAAACTATGTTTAATTGACTCTAGATTGTGTCTAGGACTTATAAGAAAGTGCCAACTGTGGTTCTTGCCTAGCATGTCGTAAAATGATATATCGGGTTTTCGGTATGTGATTGTGTATGCGACAAGCTAGCCACTTGTCATTACTTTTTCACAATTTACCATCTAACCTAGCCCAGTTTTTTGGATGAATGTGGTTAAACGGGCTCGCTGCCCCTTTGACTCTGCTTACCCCTTCGGGGATTGTGGACGTTATGTATGTGTGTAGATTGTGTGACAATCTAATTGTTACTGTATCGTGTTTTTATAATTTTGCAAAAGAGTTTTAACACTAGTATATTGTCATTATTTGTTTAATTCATGGATGTGTTGGTACTCACAAATTTTAAGGCAAACATCGCCGGAAAATTGACGTAAGATCAAGCCATGATCATGACTCTTGAATTAGTAGATTAATCCAGCTGTTTAATCTTATCAGCGCCTGACGTATATCCGTATTAACTTAATACGTCTAATACTTACGCGTTCTTACGTAAGTATTAGACGATATGACGACGACAATGTTCTCACGCTTACTGCGACTAACCGGTCCCTAGCTATGTTTAAGGGATTCACAACCCCAAACTTAGTGTGTTCGTTGTTTTTTATTTTTGTTTACGATGTTAAGAAGTTGAATACTTGATTTATGCATTATAACGCAAAAAACAAATAAAACAAATACAATAATTTCCTCCCCATGTAAAAAATATATTGATGGTTCATATGAGACTATTAATGGCGAAACAATCATGAATCCACTTCAAGTCAATCGTAAGTAATGTAAAAATTCAAGTTCTCATCTCTCCACGCTGCAACACGAACGATTAATAGCCGGTTGTTTTCTAACAATTTGTGAATCAAATCCTCCTTCGCCGTCGATAATGAAGAGCGATCGAATTCATTTCGTGCGCATCTACATACTCGCCCGTAATTGTCTTAGTTCACATACTTTGAACTGATTAAAGCGGCAATATGAGCACCTCTAATTTAAACCTTAACATCCACTCGTTACAGTCAATTGTTCCGTAACAGCGATGCTCCTTTAGCAAACTTTTGGTTCAGCTTGCGGTCTTATTGTTGTGAGCATTAGGACGAAAATGGTGTAACAATAGTGTGGTCTATATACATAATAGTAAATCGTTACAGTGTCAGAATATTGAGCGCGTTTTCAATAATGTGGCTTGCAGCAATGGTCAGACAAAGGATTAGTTTGATAATATTGTGCTACTGTTTTTTGTCGTATTAACTGGCACTTTATTGAAACAATTATAATAAGGGAAGCACTAATACATCTAAATAAATAAATAAATTATCTAGAAGTCTAGACTGACACCAATTCCCTAGTTCCAAACTAAGCTTATAAGCTTGTGCTACGGATACTAGGTGAACGGACAGGCATACTTAAATAAGTTTATAAACATCCATGACGTATGAGTACAAATGTCTATTACACGAAACATTTGCCCATAGCGGGATTCGAACCCGCGACCCTTGGTTTCGTGGTCATGGTCTCTGACCACTCGACCAACGGGCCTGTCAAAATTCCAAGCAGGTTTTCCAGGTGCTTATCTACCCTAGTTTATAAAGGAACTAGCTTTTATCAAAATTATCATATGTGTTAAGTTGTATCTATTATGGCCCATATGTCGGCTGTTTTAGTACGGCGGTTACGGCTAAAAAAATGTTTATAGTCCGCAAGTTAGATAATCCGAAAATATTCGTATTTTTTTCTTTATATAATACTCCAGAAATTACAAAGATACAGCGCTTTAAAGGTCTGAAATGGGGCGCTTTACATCTTGGACGGTAGTCCAAAGTAAAGTGACGTAAATTTTACGAATCTAGTGACGTCATGCGGAACTTCAACGCGCTGTATCTACATTATATTTGGTTTGCTGGACAAAGAAAAAGTAGGTATAGCAATTTTTTTTTTGGAATTTTAATAATGGACTATAATTTTTTTTTCAGTAAAGTAGCCTATTACAGACATCATAAACATACTGGAAACTTCACTTATCCCTAGTTTCTTGGGATAAGTCTTCGGGCATCCTGTAAATAGTCCCAGATTTGAAATGTGATGATATTAGATCCAGGGATGATCGTGGCTCCGTTCTACCTGGTCCAAGACGCTATATCTAATTTACTACACAAATCCATAATCAGCGTATGACTATAATCCTACATCCATGCACATATACGGTCGGAAACCCTGATAAGTCGGCGATTCCATTCAATATTGAACCTTATTACACCGCAATAAAAACTCGGTGTAAACATGGCTCGTGTATACTAACCGTCTCCAAGGCAGTTCAGTTATCAAATGCACCATTTTGTGTATAAACTATGCCTCTCATCTGAGTCACCGCTTTGGTTTTATATAAACATCTAATAGCGAAATGATTCGCGCAAATTGAGCACTTATCTCGTTGTGATAGGGTCGTCAATCACTGTTGTCTGTGCGGCCTTGCGGACGATGTACTTTGCCCAAGCAATGATAACGATTAACAAGTCATCGTTATAATTTTTAAGGCTTTGTGCGGGAAAAAACAACTAACTCTCCTTGTTTGTTTGTTTATAAGACATTATTTAGATTTGGTTTTATATGAAACCTATTTATATTTTTTTCTGTGCAGTCACTTAAAATCTAGCTCAGAAGATCAGACAGTATAATAAAATTCTTACATCGGTTTAGAATTCGATAATACGAGGAATTTGCCAAGAACGACTCAGTAGTCGATAAAGTAATTCCAGCTAACATCAAAGAGTCTGCTTCTCTTTTGTATTCGGTCGGGGATTGAAAGAACATAGTGACCAGATTATTTCCCTAGAACAGAGCTTCTCAAACTTTTTATGCTATGGGAACCCTTTTAGGAATAATGTAATAATCGACTTTTAACGGATTTTCTCCCAGGAGTTATGATATAGGCTTCACGGAACCCCAGGGTTCCGCGGAACACACGTTGAGTATAGCTGCCTAGAAGGATGGAAGGAAGGGAGAAGATGGAACGGACGGAGGAGGCCTTCCGTTCTAATGTCTCTCGAGTGGCTAATCTGAATACGCAGGATGACTCAAACATTTTGTTTAGTCCGTCAGTTAGATTTAAAAAAAATATTGAACACGTATTTTTTTATTTATTTGTCAAACATAGACGAAGATGCACAATGCATTCAAGTTGCGCGTGACGTCACGCTTTCGTTCAATTTTTGCTAAATAGTGACGTCGCATGCCCCCACTCCATAAATTTTATGCTCTTTATCTTTATGATTTTTTGTTAATTTGATAAAGCGAAAAATATGTGTCTAGTATTTTTGTATATTGTTACTGACGGACTAAATAGAATTATAGTTTTTTAATGCAGTCATCATCCCTATTTACATATGTATATATTTAAACGAAGCATTTTATCAGACACGTATTTAAGGGCGCTGGTAAAAAAATCTGATTTATATATAAGCAAAAACATACCTGTTCAATATAAACGTATTTTAAATTGATCAGCGGAAACATAAACATATACCCATTTAAATCTCGCAAGTTTTACGACCTGAGCTATATAGGTACATAAAGATTAACATGTACTCGGAACTAGGTAATTTCTTCCGAACAAGATTTATGCGTCGAATGAAAATAAATATTTAGTTCTTTCAATACATGCGGTACTAAAACTTTTCTTTAATTTTGTAACGGATTCATCAGAATACAATTTTGGAAAACGGTAGTCTAATCTTTAATGCTTTTACTAAGGGACTATGGTTTCAAAACTTATGTTATAAATAAAAATCCGCAATAGGCAAGGTGACTAAAAAATTCTGTTTATTCTGTCAGTTAGATTATAAAAAAATATTAACTTTTCGCACCGACGAGCCCTCGTCGGTGCGAAAAGTGGCGAGTGCGGCGAAGGGGGCCGCCACCCTTCACGCCACGCCGGACACTGCGGAACGAGGAGAACAGAGTGCCGTATAGGCACGTGGAATGTAAGAGGTGGAATGAAAGATAAGATGTATGAGATGATTGACGTAATGAATGAGAGACGCCTGGATGTTCTGTGCTTGACAGAGACTAAGCGGAAGGGCAGCGATGCAGATGAGCTTCCCGGTGGTATGGTGGCTCTGTGGTCTGGTGTGGAACAGAATTGTCATGCCAGCGGTGGAGTTGGAGTAGTGCTTTCCTCTCGTTTAGTCTCTGGTGTGAAAGACTATGGATTAGTTGGCCCGAGACTCCTCTGGGTTCGTATTAAACTGGGTATTACGCGAGTCTTTCTGGTTGCAGGCTATGCGCCAGTAAGCTCAGCCAGTCCCCAAGAACTAGAGGAGTTCTGGGAGTCTGTTAGAGAAATTCTGGACCTGACTGAAGGAAATGAGAGGATAATTATGTGTGGAGATTTGAATGGTTGGGTTGGCACCAAGCGATCTGACTATGAAGCAGTCCTTGGCCCATATGGAGACAAGAGAGTGAATGATGCTGGTAAGCAAATCTTGGAAGTATGTTTGGAACGGAACCTCCTTGTGGCAAACACTATTTTCCGTCATAAGGATATTCACACGTATACTTGGAGACGGAATGACCAAAAAAGTGTGATTGATTTGATTTTAGTCGATAGCCGCCTCCGCAATAGTATATTGGATACAAGAGCCTACAGAGGCCCTACTCTTGAAACAGACCACTACCTGGTAGTATGCCAGTTTGCTGGGCTTTTCAAGAAGTGGAGGCACTGGCGAGTGCGTACTCCATGCGGAGGCACTGAAAGGATAAGGAATGAAAAACTGGAAGATGAAAGTGTAAGGAGTGTGTATGTAGGCTTAGTCAATGAAAGACTTGCGAATGCGAGTCTTTCTGGCTTAGATGTTGATGATTGCTGGAACATTTTGAAAGAGAGCATGGTGGACAGTGCAATAGAGGCATGTGGATGCGCAAAGAGACGTAGAACAATGAAAGGTGACGCATGGTGGGATGAGGAGGTCAAAGCCTCCGTAGCGAGAAAGAAGAAGGCCTGGCTTGATTATGTCTCATCTTTGCAAATGGATGAAAGTATGCTTGAGATGAAGAAAGAAATATACCGTTATTGCAAGAGTGAAACCAAAGCTTTAGTGAAAGAGAAGCGTGAAAGAGTAGCTATGAATGAAGAAAGGAGACTGACGAATAGTTTCGGGGCTAATTCCAAGCTCTTTTGGAGGGAGGTTAAGAGGTCTCGGGGATATTCGTCGGCATCCGGAATGAGTAAGATTAAATCTAAAGCTGGTGACATTCTTGCAAACCCGAACGAGGTGTTAGAACGGTGGAGTGAATATTTTGGAGAAATGTATGAGTATGTCTCTGATGTTGGCACTGAGAGTGAGGCTATGTCTGATTCTGTGGTGCCAGCGTCTGATGAAGACATCACTATGAATGAGATTGAATGGTCGATACGAAGTCTGAAAAGTGGAAAGGCCGCGGGAATAGACAAGGTATCTGCGGAGATGATCAAGCTAGGTGGCGCTAGCGTCCAGGACGCTTTCTGGTTCTTGTGCAATCTATGCTGGAGAAACGGAAAGGTCCCAATGGACTGGAGACGGGCAGTTATCGTGCCTCTGTACAAGGGTGCTGGGTCACGTATGGACTGTGCCAGCCATAGAGCCATCAGTTTGATCAGCTTAGCAGCAAAGGTGTATGGCAAGATTATTGAGAGGAGAATGAGGGTGAAATCTGATGGAATGTTGTGGGAGGCACAGGGAGGTTTCCGGAATGGTAGAGGATGCACGGATCAAGTTTTCTCTCTTCGCAACATCGTGGAGAAGCATCTGACCAAAAGTCAGAGGGTTTTTTGCGGTTTTGTGGATATGGAGAAGGCCTTTGACAGGGTTGTACGAAAGGACCTTTGGGACATATTGCCGAGATATGGGATTGATGGAGCATTGCTTCGTGCTGCGCAGTCCACCTATGTGGGATGTACGGCATGCGTGCAAGTGGAGGGCAGCCTGTCACCCTGGTTTGACGTCAATATTGGTGTCAGACAAGGATGCGTGCTGTCTGCTCTGCTGTTTATCCTATATCTCGACCATTGTCTCCAGAGGATTAGATCTATGAATGTTGGAGTGCGTATGGGTGACCTGGTTGTGAACTGCCTGCTTTACGCGGACGATGCCGTACTTCTAGCAGAGTCGGCATCGGATCTGCAGCAACTAGTCACAACATTGAAAGATGATTGCAAGGAGAGAGGCTTACATTTGAATGCGAAGAAAACAAAGATTATGGTGTTTGAAAGAGATGAAACCAGAACGGATACAAGGATAACGGTTGACGATGTAGTGCTGGAACAGGTGAATGAAATTGTATATCTAGGATCTGCATTTAGTAGAGATGGAAGGTACTCCGCTGATATAGAAAGAAGAGTGAATGCAGGGAATAGGGTGAATGGAGCGTTAGGAAAACTTTTAGGCAGCAAAATCTTAAGCCAGAAGGCCCAGCTCGCCATACACAATGCGGTGCTGATTCCTACGCTAACATATGGAAGCGAGAGTTGGGTATGGCAGAAAGAGCATGAAAGTAGAATAAACGCGGTCGAGATGCGTGCGCTGCGGAAAATCTGCGGTGTATCGCTCACAGACTGCGTTCGGAATGATGATGTAAGAAAGAGAGTTGGTCTGAAGGACAGCGTCGGAGTCAAGGTAAGAAGAGGCATGCTCCGGTGGTTCGGACATGTGGAAAGAATGGATGACGAAAGATTGACTAAACAGATATACAATGCGAATGTGGAAGGATGTAGGAGCCGCGGAAGGCCCAGGCTCACCTACCACGACCAGATTGGTCGTGTATTAAAAGAAGGTGATGTTAGGAGTCATAAAAATCGTAGAGCTTGTATGAAAAGGATTATGAATGTTGAAGAGGCGAGTGAGGTGTGTAAGGATCGTGCCATATGGCGTTCGGTTCTCTCTGCCTACCCCGCTAGGGAAGTGGCGTGAAGTTTAGTTAGTTAGTTAGTTAGTACAAACGTTGACGAAGATACAATGCATTAAATTTTTACTAAATAGTGACGTCGCAAGCCCCCACTCCTAAACTTTGATGACCTTTATCTTTGTGATTATTTGTTAATTTGATAAAGCGACAAATATGTGTCTAGTATTTTTATATATATAATATAACTGACGGACTAAATGGAATTATAGTTTTTTAATGCATTCATAATTCCTATTACTATTGGCCTATTCTACTTCTTCCAGTATTCTTAGGTAAAGGTGTCCCAAAACACAAGATAATAAATATAAAGAAATATACATGGGGTGAATATGTTATTCTAATACATAAGCAAAATTAACCTAATTTATAAAAACATATTAGCCTTTTCCTGCAGCTTCTTCCGCGTTATTGTAGTATGATTCCGTCACTCGGTCACGTATAAATAATTACATAATTAATAATATACGTGTACACCAAAAAAACATCGCGTGTTTTTCGACGTTTAAACAAATATGCTATTTCTGTAGGCATTTAATTTGGAAAATATGTTTTCAGAGTCGGACACACTTGTAGCTAACTAGAGCGGTGGTAGCTCAATGGTAAGGACACGCGCCTCTTAACCGAGGGGTGCGGGTTCAAACCCGGGCATGTACCTCTAGATTTTAAAAAGTCTATGTACATATTTATACCACTAGCTCGACGGTGAGGGAAAACATCGTGATGAAACCTGCAAATTCAAACAACTTTGAATTTGTAACCATGATCCAAAAATTGTCTGGTTCCCCTATCTTAGGGTTACGAAGGTCAGATCGGCAGTCGCTTTAATGTAATTACCAGACTCGCTAAATCCTGGATCATGGTCTAAGCGGACCCCGTCTAAGCACGGGACATAACGCTAGGAAGATGATGATGACACACTTGTAGCTAACATGAATTCTCGTATAATACAATCTTTTATCCCAAACGAGAAAAAAGTTTTCTATCAAGCATAGCAACATTGTTAGACATGCTAATCATCAGTTTTGTTAACGAAGTATACCTGATTCTGACAAAATATGTAACTAAAACTTTGTGGTCACGATTCTCAACCGCAAATATTGGGAAACAGTGGCTGTGTAATGAACACGGTGTGCGCCAACAATACATCACCCGAGCTCTTTCTGAACAGACTTCATGGAAGTAAAACGTACGGAAGTAATAGTTTATACGTCCATCAAGTATACCAGAAACCGGAGTCTAGCCGTTTAAACAATTGGGTATTTTACTCAAAAAAATATTAAAGTCCGAAAGTTAGACTATCAAAAAATATTGAATACGTATCTAATACTCAAAAAATTACAAAGATACAGCGCTTCAAAGATCTGAAATGGGGCGCCTTACGTCACTTGGACGGTAAAATTTTACGCACCTAGTGACGTCATGCGATACTTAACGCGCTGTATCTTCATTTTTAGTTTACTGAACAAAAGATAAAATACGTAAGCAATATTTTTTGTAATCTCAATAGTAGACTATATTTTTTTTTTTGTAAAATAGCCTAATAGAAACAAATTTTTATAGGTAATACTTTCACCCTGTTAAGACACTAAAATAATTGTTATTATTCTCGCTCGGAAACATTTCAATACTACTCTATGCTCACAAACTTATTTATAAGCCATAAGCAATCACAGCACTGATATTTTAAAGATCTTTACAGCACGCCCAGAAACCTAATCAATTTCTAATTATTTGTAGATAAGTAACAATTATATTTTATCAGCTTCAATGATTACAGTCAGGTAGCTATCGATGACTTCATAGGTCATTATGGTTACAGAAATTATATTGATGCGGAATTATGTCGAAAATAAGCATTACTTGTGACAATATGTATATTACTTCTGAGTTGAGACCCCATGTCACCACGTTCAGGTTAAACTGGAGTCCCACTAACTTACAAATGATTAGTCCTCCTTCTCAAATGTCACTGGGAAGACGAAACATCAGATCCACCATTAAAAAAAATTGGTCTGATCATCAAATTAATCTTATACTGTTAAGTAAAGAGACAGTAGGGAATTAATTACCTAAGATGTGCTATTCGGAACAATTTACGTATATTTGTCTCATTCTTTAAACGTTGACCTTCACGCTTGCTTGCCCCCTCTAATAAAAAAAAATGGCCAGTACATTGGCAACGTGGAAGGTACTCGACGGGGCCATATACGTCCCGCGATCGGCGATTATGCAAATGCGTATGCCCCCTTCAAGTGGTAGCAAGTCGGTGCACGTCGGATCGGTCTTATTGCAACGGCGCAGGGGTCAATTTTAATTGGCCCCACTTTAGCTTGTCATTGAGGGGTCACTGCTGAGTAGGGTTGGCAGACGCGAAATTGACGTGATTGCTAAGTGGTACAGAAATGGTTGGATATGGTTTTTAGTTGCTATAGATAATATAAAGAGCAATCAGGTATAAGAACTGTAGATCACTTTAATAAAAACAGCGAATTAGATATCACTCAGCCTCTAAAAATGTTTAAAAAAATATTATTAGAACTAGAACTATAATAATTGATCTAGTTAAACATAAGTCTGTACCTAATATACTTACTGTAATAATTAAGAGTTCTAGTATCAACTTTATTGTATTAATATTTAGTATTTAATTATATTAAGTTTTCGTTAAATAAGTTTGTATAGTTTATAGCATTATTGTAGTTTGATTGCAACAAAAGTGTATTAACATGCTGTGATCTCCTATAATTGTGGGAGCACGAGCAACGAATGATTTATTACTAAGCCTTATAAAATTCTGTTAAATGTGTGTATCCTATGTTGGAGTTTCTAATAAATAAATAAATAAATAATATGTTGTAGTAGGACCGCGCTAGCCAATAGCTACAGCATGAATGGGCTGGCCTGAAATAATAAATGACTCTCTCACAGGAGATCGGCGCTACTATATAAGTAGTAGTATTTAACTGTAATGCTATGTTTCGCTGTCGGTAAGTGAGAGTTCCGGCTATGCCACCCCATGTAAACTCGGCGATACACTGGTGATACTGATTTATAATATCACTAAATTAGATATATAAGTACATATGAACGTATTTAAAAAAGGCCAACTGTTGAGTTTCTTGCGGCACCTCTTCTCAGCAGGCCATTCACGTCTAGGTGCTGGTAGGGCAAAATAAAATGTTTGACGTGCAAAAGAATTTGTTATGAATCCACTTACAGAATAAATTATTTCATTTCATTTCATATAAACATCCGTAGGCTATGATGACTGGTCACAGACATAAAGCTGTATACTTGAGTCTCGGCCATCTTTAGTGTTATGAACAACTGTCGATATTAAACGTGCAGTTACAATATTATGATGTCAGTTTTTTGTACTGTATAATCAAAACACTCATAGATGAAAGATACATCTCTGAAATATCGTGCAACTTTTCTATTTCTATTTTATGTATTATTTGCCTCACCTCTGTCGCTGTCGAAAATGCCGACGTGTTTTTGTGTGCGTGTTTTTTTGGTGAATGTCTAAATATTATGACTGCATAAACAATTTGTTGGCAACCTTATCGCGCAGCTATTGTGCCGATATTTCGGTGAACGGAAGGTGATCTTCGCCGCAAGGCTCTGTTGCCTTTTACGTATCTACTTCCACGTCCGTGTTTAAAACATTGTGTCTAGACTCAGACCGGTTTTTTTTTATATATGGTTAATGTGTTGCGGATTGCTACTTTGTTCATATACGACTATCTACAAAGTAATGTACTAGCTGCGACTTCGTCTGGTTTGTTTCCCAGAACAACAGCTACCGGGCCACCCCTACAATCTCCAAAAAGGTGGCTTAGCCGTTTGGATTAATCTAGTGACATATACATGTAAACGTATAAGAAAAAAGATTATCATAATATGCAGTATACTGTGCCCGCGGTTTAACCTGGGTTTATAGACTGTATAACATTAACCATATTATTATGTTATATATAGCCTTCCTCGATAAATGGGCTATCTAACACTGAAAGAATTTTTCAAATTGGGCCAATAGTTCCTGTGACTAACGCACTCTTCAGCTTTATTGAAATAGTAACAGACTAACTAACTAAACTTCACGCCATCTCCCTATTAGTATTTATGAAGAAATAAGCTATTGCCCTTTTCTTTCTTTCTTTCTTCCCTTTTAATCTGGGGTCGAGCCAATACGTTTTTTTCTTCCAACCTTTTGTCTTGGAGCTCTCTTGACACTTCCATTTCACTCACTATCTTTTACACAATCCATTTATCTCTAAGTGGAACATATCTTAAGTATAAATTCGTAGAATAGTATAGTAGTAGGTAATTTCTTTGTCCACGTCGCGTCTACGAGTATAATCGATACGAGGTCGGATCGCGATAAACTCGGTCCACTCCGGCGCACGTGTCTTTTAATTTATTCTGACATTTTAATTGTATCGCTTATTATCTCGGCCCCGGTCTAGGCGTTATGAAAAAAATCACACAGCTCGTGTCCTTATCAATCATTATCAGAAATAGATATAACATTCTCATACAGGGCGAGAAATGCTTTACTGAGTTTAAGCGCTTATTGGGAGTCGGTGAAATAAAATATAATAATAATTTATTTAATTATAGCCATGACTATTTTTTTAGGCGACCTATTTTGATTGCGTTCAGAAACTTATTTCATTTGACAAAATACTTTTTTTATCCAGTTGACAAGTCGGTGAAGGTCGATCTTACTTCGCATCTTCAGACTATTAAGTTAGCAAAGCTTTCTAAAATTACTGAAATAAAATACCTACTCACATACGAATTTCGAGCACATGAGCACATGGCAGTGTGTCTGGGCAAGTTCGATAAGGGGAAATAATTAATTATTATACATGCACTATTTATAAAACCTTTTGTTTTGCACAAATAATAATAATTTATCCTCAAATCTCATAGCGAGGTCTAAAAATACGTTTCCTTTATAATGTCATCACATTTATTTTTACTCACAAAGGAAGTTTGATATTGCAATCACGCGTGCGTTATTTCGGGAAATGCATAATAAAATTATTGTGTCAACTGTGCTTTGGTCGGTTTCAGTTAACAGATTGTATGTAATTCATTAAATATAATAAGCTTGTTACAGCTTTAATTTACTATTGGATGGTTTTCAAGTTAATAGTAATACACTGATGATCCCTGTGCAAGTGATCCAGGCCTATAATGTTTTAGCGGACCCCGTCGAACCATAGAACTTTGGCTCGATGGCTCATTCGGTAGTGACCCTGCCTCATGCACCAAGAGTTGTGGGTTCGATCCCCACCCAGGACAAACATTCGTATGATGAATACTTGTGTTTGTTCTGTGTCTGGGTGTTAGTATTTAATATTTAAGTATATATTTGTAATACCACTGTTGATTCTGATATCCGTAACACAAGTGCTTAAGCTACTTACCTCGTAGTCAGGTCAATGTATGTGATGTAGTCTGATATTTATTTATTTATTATTTATTTATTTGTACAACAGCACACACCTTTTAAAACCAGCCAAGTCCGATTCCATCTATGGTGTTCCCTATGTCCATGGGCTACTTTGACCTGCCATTATTTTTAGACAGGCCCGTTGGTCGAGTGGTCAGAGGTCCTGGCCACGAAGCTAAGGGTCGCGGGTTCGAATCCCGCTAGGGGCAAATGTTTCGTGTGATGAACATGGACATTTGTACTCGAGTCATGGATGTTTATAAACGTATTTAAGTATGTCTATCCGTTCACTTAATATCCATAGCACAAGCATAAGCTTAGTTTGGAAGTAGGGAATTGGTGTCAGTCTGGAGAATTTATTTATTTATTATGCTTGTTTTCCACCATCTTTCTTCACATAGTATATCACAATTGACTGATCTTATAACCTACGCTATGTTAATGCGGTTTTCACCAAAAGATATAATGAAGGTTCATATGTATATAGTTTCATATTATTATGTCCTCACCATGCGAAGCTGGTTGCTAGTATAAAAGAAATTAAATAAGAAACCTGCCTTGAAAGGAAATATATATTAATTAACAACCTCTGAACTTCACCAGAATCTCAAATGCTATCCGTTCCAGCGTTCCTGGTGTGCGGGCGGCCGGTTGTGCTCGTGAACCTGGTCTGCGCAGACGCGCTGGGCGCCGAGGACTGCCTGCGGCTGCAGAGGGCGGCCGAGCTCGCCACCGCGGCGGGTGTGACGCTCGCGCTGTTAGGGGAGCTCAGCAGCTGGGACAACGTCGCGGGTGAGTCGCATAGGACAGGGTCACTACCAAATGCGCCATCGAAGCAGTATAACCGTTATGGCGGAACATATCAGTATACACCACCGAATGTTTCGTATTTCACGTCATAAAGTTCAAGTACATTTGAAAAACATGTTTCTGTCGTCTTTTAATATGTAACGTCGACACGTTACATGTTCAAAAACACATTTTCACCTATTGTATTCAATAGTATATCGGTAGCAAAGTCCGGTTCTAAAACAGTTTAGTTATGCTATTGGTACTAAACTGAGTGTAATTGTTATCATTTGCTTGTTAATTATTACGATCTTCACTAATATATACAGTTAATATATTTATTTAAAATACGAAATAAGTTTGATTGTAAAGTGTTCAACCGATCATTATGAAATATACCTTTTTCGGGGTAAAGAAAATCATGTATCCAGAAAAACTACTGTTTCCGAGTATCTAATAGAAAATCTAAATTAAAAGCTAAACGGAAAAACTGTATTGCATATTTATGCAATACCGTTTTTCCGTTTTGGTTATAAGAATCTTCTTATAACCAAATTCATGTGGAAGGATGTAGGAGCCGCGGAAGGCCCAGGCTCACCTACCACGACCAGACTGGTCGTGTATTAACAGAAGGTGATGTTAGGAGTCATAAAAACCGTAGAGCTTGTATTAAAAGGATCATGAATGTTGAAGAGGCGAGTGGGGTGTGTAAGGATCGTGCCATATGGCGTTCGGTTCTCTCTGCCTACCCTAGGGAAGTGGCGTTAAGTTTAGTTAGTGATGTGGAAATCAGCCAAATTGGTTATATTTTAAACAATGTTCCAATAACGTACTTCATTGTTCAATAATCGTAGGTACACATAAATAACAAAACAACTTGACAACAAACTGCCGTTGTCACATCCGCGACGCTAATAACACCTAAAATAAGCCTTCGAGTAATTGAACTAATCACTTCTTAGTATAATTTAATCAGCGATTAGCCCATTCGATAGTGCAACAATGTCGTATCGGTTACGAAACGACAGTCATCGCGCAGCGTCGTCGTTGCGACGCGGCGAGCCGGCCCTGTGACCGATAGTGTAGCGGAACTAGATTATGAACAGGAGTTTAGCTACTACTAATTAATTAATTTAATTTAAATAGACTAGGCGTAGAGCGGTGGTAGCTCAATGGTAAGGACAGGCGCCTCTTAACCGAGGAATGCGGGTTCAAACCCGGGTACGTACCTCTGGATTTTTCAAATCTATGTACGTATTTATACCACTAGCTCGACGGTGAGGGAAAACATCGTGATGATACCTGCAAATTCAAACAACATTGGATTTGTAACCATGATCCAAAAAATTGTCTGGTTCCCCTATCTAGGGTTACGAAGGTCAGATCGGCAGTCGCTTCAATGTAATTACCAGACTCGCTAAATCCTGGATCGTGGTCTAAGCGGACCCCGTCTAAGCACGGGACATAACGCTAGCAAGATGATGAGACTAGGCGTGACGACACCGAAGCAATCCAGCCCTGTGACAGCTGTGACCGATAGCCGCGGAACTAGATACTATATAGATTCTGAACAAAAGCGTAGCTACCGAAAATTAATTAATTAAGCTTTTAATAGACGAGGCGCTACGACGCTGTGCCAATCCAGCCCTCTGACGGCTGTGACTGATCGACTATCAGTCTATTAGATAGATTTTGAACAGAGGCGTAGCTACCGTGAATCGATTGAACATTTATTACAGTGCATTCTAGCAAATAAACGATGCATTGATTGAATGTGTATACTCAAGGTATTGCCGCTCATTGTTGTGTAAATACTTACTTATATTCAGTGGCGGATTTAAAGTCTTAGCCGCCCTAGGCCCCAGGCCATAACTCTCAGTACTAAGCGTCATCACTTAATTTTTATCACGATTGGCTGCCTCTAATGCCTCTAATGTCTGGCCGCCCTAATCCCGGGCCTACTGGGCCTTAGGGTAAATCCGCCACTGCTTATATTGGAAAGACCGAGGAGACGTACCCGGGTATGAACCAGCACCCCACTTACATGATGCGTGTGTTATTACCATTGACCCATCACTGCTCGTTATATGACATTTAGCAGAGTTTCTTATCCTTGGGTATTAGCCAAATATAATGTATAAGTCCGCGTCCCTAACGTTTTTTTATGTATTTTAAGTGATAATAAAATAATAGTATAACTAATCCCTTATTTTGCTAAAATTCCCAAGACTGCCAGCGACCGAAATTTAAATCGCGACTCAAGGTTTGAATCGCTGGCTCTGTAACTGTAACGATCAATAATTGAATACGCATTGTCCACAGCTCTACGAACGTGTCAGCCGCTATTAGACGAAGAAATGCCCACAACTGTCGACCAGAACTACACAGGGCTGACCTCCATACTGCACGCTGGGCCCGCCGACGCGAGCCAGTTCAACGGGCACGCAGGGGTGGTCAAGTCCGGGCTGAGCCACCTGGCCATCCCGCGCGGCTGGTCGTGGGGCGGGCCCGCGTCCCCGCACTGCCCCGCGTGGGCGGAGCTGCAGGTCCCCGATTGACATATGAGCAAGTTCGGTAGACATGCAAACCTCGCGTACTGCGTGCCGTCGGCTATACTGTTGGTGTTGCAGTGCTTTCTGATTGTGATGCTACATATGTTCTACTTCAATTGAGACGCCATTATAGGTCAATTTGACAAGCGCATCGACGTTTAAGGTCAATTTGGGAAGTTGGTACAGGGTGTTGTTTTAAACCCTATCTTTGTAAGTGCCCAGTGGATTTCCAATGGGTCTCTCTTTGATGTATTTTGAATTTACTGTGGGTATGTGAATATGCTTTATAGTGAAATATATGATGTTAGCGTTTTGTGATGATAATCAAATAATATGGCAATAAAATGATATGACTTAAGCAAATCTTATTTACGATATATAAACCTGATCAATAGTCATATTTCGGTATAGTGAAGAAATTTTATAGCAAACCTGATCTTCAGTCAAACATAACATCACGCCTGTAATCCCCGAAGGAGTAGGCAGAGTCAATATAACTGTTTAAAACAACATTCTGTATGTTCAACCAAGTAAGTGCCCAATAGTCGGAATATAGTATATTCAATAAGCTACTTGAAGTGACTAGAAATGGCTTCAAACTGACATAAATATGGCCGAATAACGAGACCATTTAACCCGCGTCGCGTTGGACCAAAAGGTTGCCCCAAAGTGAGTCCAAGGAATATGACAAATTGCAGAAATTGACACAATCTTAAGGTGAGCGTTCCTGAATTAGTACAGTCAGGAACAGAAGTAACTGAACATATTTGTTCTTAGGACCTTTGTAACAAAGATGCAAATTGTTCAATTTCTTTTGTTGCCGACGGTACATAAATTAATCTGACCAATGGAATAATCAAATATTTCACTGATGAAACTTGATTGGTTTTTATCAGAATTTTAATTTCGTGTACTAATTAATGTAAGTAGTAATTAAAATTTTAAATGCGCGCCTTAGTATAATAGCATAAAGTCGATTTTTGTATGATATTCCTCTATGATATTCTAAGCCTAGATCGTAATTGCGAACCTATGCCAAAATACTAATGAAATTAATAGTCTACCTTTACAATCTTATATTTAGATCCATATTCCAAAAATCGATCTATTCATTTACTATTCATACTGGACATAGAAAGAACGAGGCAGTTTTATGATCTATAGTAATAGAATCGAGATCAGGAGTCGAAGATAAAAAGAGGCATGCTGGGGTGCGGACATGTAGAAACAATGGATGACGAAAGATTGACTAAACAGATATACAATGCAAAAGTGGAAGGATGTAGGAGCCGCGGAAGGCCCAGGCTCACCTACCACGACCAGATTGGTCGTGTATTAACAGAAGGTGATGTTAGGAGTCATAAAAACCGTAGTATGAAAAGGATTATGAATGTTGAAGAGGCGAGTGAGGTGTGTAAGGATCGTGTCATATGGCGTTCGGTTCTCCCTGCCTACCCCCTTATGGAAGTGACGTTAAGTTTAGTTAGTTAGTAATTGAATAATAAAAATATGTCTGTTTTCGGTAAAGCAAGACTGCTGTGGCAATTTACATAAAAATTGGTATATGTATAGTTTTTCTAAGATGGCTATAGATAAGTTAATCCGATAAAAATGAAAGATTCTCGAGACTAATTCGGCTCGGTGCCATATCGAATTCCTATGACTTATCGAAGTCCTATCAGACGAAGATGTTTCATCAGATGAAGATTCAATTAGGCCTCTCAAGTTTCAAGTTAAGATTTTTTGCATAGGTACTTATGTGATTTATTCTGGAATATGGGTCTAAACATTTTTTAGAAGAATTTCAAGTCTTACAAAATCTAATAATTCTCAATACACAGTGAGATCATAAAAAAGTAATAATGTATTTAACGAAAGGTGTAATCTTAAAGGGGTGATTTTTGTTAATTTTGTAAATATATCGTTTGATGTTTTCCGCGTGTATTTTAAGATATTTTATGTGAACATAAATTCCTAAAAATCTATTTTTGTGCTTCATTAAATTTTACGACAGTCAATTCACTTCAATGTATGGGCATTTATTGTTATTGTAAATATTATGTTATCAATTTTATTTATTTTTTTATAAGTGGAACCGTATCGATATAGGGCTTATAAGTTTACTATACAATGTAACGGTTATATATACTACAATTGTAAGTATGAGTAAAGAATAGTTTATTTATATTGACTTTATGCGTTTGGAGTCCAATGGCAGCCTGATATAAGCATCGGTAACTTTAAAAAAAATGTCTCAAAACTCACACGCCACTTTTCTATTTAAACACCTCAAAAATATAATGCGCCTATTAAAACAGGATAAATCGACGTCTCCCGAGTCAACTTGAAGGGAGTCAGTTAGAACTTTCCACTCGGTAAATGCAAACCAAACTAGATTCGATGTCGAATAGCGTAAACAGGAGGGCGCCACTTTAGTACGGATACAAATGTGGCGCCCCACGACATGTGTGATTTTGACGACATCAGTGACTCAGTAACGTTATTATTTATTCTTACGATACGCAACTACGTTTTTTGGTTATTGGTGGTTATGTATTAAGTCAATTATTTATATTATTTGGTCTCCCTAGTTATAAGAAACAATTAGAAAATGATTTGTGTAGACACATTTGACTTTGTATTGAAACTTGTTTGCGTCCTTCAATCCAAATTGTATTATGATTAGGGGCCGTCTATTAATCACGTAATGTTTTTTAGCAACTTTATAATTAATGGACGGCCCCCTACTGTAAATATGTATATGTATAAGATCAAGTCTTCGGAGCTTTGACCAAAAAACGCTTTTTCATGTATTCTCCGTCAGTATTTATAACTATTTATTATTATTATCTTTTAATTAGCTCATATTTAAGTCGTCTTCGTTTTTTCAGCTATTTTACAAAATGACTGAGAATTTGCAACGGAAAATAAATTGTTTAGAAGCTGGTTTTTTGGGTTTCTAATCATCCTTAAATTGATTTCGCATCTCCCAAGTCGTTTTATAAAACTAGGTTTGTACTGAACCTGTGACTTTTCAACTCTCTATCTTCCACATTTCGGTTTTTAACGGATAGTCCAGAGATTGAGCCTGTTGCTGTGACTTTTACAGTTCGATACCCGATCGAAGTCAACTAAGAAATTTGAGATACATCAAATTTATTCCATTCGAATGTGTTCTAGCTACTAGAGCCCTAATTTCGCGTCTTGCGTTAGCGTCATAAATAATCGTAATATTTTTTTTTGTCGATTTTGGACAATCTAATATAAAAATTGTCAAAACCTAAACAAGATTGCTAATTTAGCAGAATTAGGGACGGGATAATTTGCAAGAAATGTTGGAGACCAGAAAGTTGGCGTTTGTAATAATCTTCCTATTTTTATAAGATCTTTTGTTGCGTTTTCTTATAGGAGTCTTTCCAAGCTTTGCGGGAATAAAAAAAAAATATTTTATTCTATTCACTTTGTTCAATCGTATTTTTGTTTGTCTTATGAATTATTGGTTTAAACTATAAATTAGAAGTGACGTCATAATGTTACATGGTTTATTAGACCTGGTCCACATCGGTTCTAACTTCCTCTTTTATGACTATTTATTAAGCCTTATTACAAAAAAGTTATTACTCGGTTTCAATTAAGTCTGAAAATAGCCGAAGAACTTAAAAATGTTGTCACTGTAAATCCTAAAATTATGTGTGGTGACATACATTTTTTAATTGTTGGTTATAATTTAGAATGGTTTACGTTGCCCCATCCCCCCATGTCTCGATCGACCATTATAATTAATCGGATCGAGTTGATAGAGCTGAACTTGATTATATCTTATTAAACAAGTGTCAAAAAGAATTTTCAAGAGCGTTACTCAAAGCGCATTACTTTAAAAATAATATAAACTTATATTTTCCCTAGAAGAGCTATATTCGTCTCACGTTTCTAAAGAGGTGGCCTCTCTATATAATTAAATTAGATGGTGGCCTCAGACGCTCGAATATGAGGGTTGGGAAAGCAACCTCGCTTTACATAGATAAGCATCTTTAATAATCGTCATGATAGCCCCAATTATCAATTAAACAATGTACCTAATAAGGCCTCTATTTATAAAGTGAATATGTGTCTGTCAGTCTGCACCTTTGTGGACAAGGCTTAGAGTGAGAAGTCCTGAACACAGTACCTGCGGATATTGAAGTTCCGTTAGAGGATATCGATAAACAATTTAATAGTAAGGCGTAGTTAAATTAATAAATTTGCACGATTGTGATCTTAGGGAATTTGTAAATACGGAGAGATATCTACTTAAATATTTTTTTATATTAAAGTTATATTGATCTCGTTTCGTGTAGAGGAATGTTTGGTGTGAAGTCGGCAGGTCTTTTCAGGTGTTTTATAAAGAAAACATTTTTTTTGTGCTTACTATGTTTATATCAATACAATACTTTAAAAGATATAAGCCGAATGTACTAAAATAGACATCAGCGAAGATCACAGAAAAATTACATTACATTGAATCAATTATACTAAATAAGCCGCAAGATCGGATGAAACGTCAATATGAAATTTGTCATTTTATGATGCAAATTATGATAAATGTCAATATGGATTGTATTAAAAAATGTCACATACAAAATGACACATTTCCGTAAATGGTCGTGTAACGGATAGATAGATGACATAACTATCTTTAGTCCTCATTTTTCATATTGATTGTTTATTTAAATATCTTGGCTGGTGTCTGCTTTTGATATTCAAAAACCTTTTAATTATTTCATGGCACAATTTAATGGATCTGCCCAGAATCGGTTAATATGCGATATTTCGTATTGTCTTGTCAAAGAATTCCAATTAGAACATTCTAACTTTAAACTAAAATATTATTTACTGACAAATATTACCCGTTTTTGTGATAATTTTTATCGTGTATATTTTTCAAATGTTATATTTCTTGGTGTAAGTTATTGGTGAATTAAATTATTGAAATTATTTTAAGGCTTTTTATTACATCATCCATCATCTGTTGATTAAATTTTTTCCATCAAATATTCTAAGCCCAATACCCCGTATTTAATCGTTTTTGTTTTAAATTATATTTAAGATTTAGGGATTTTAGTTATTACATAAGAGCAAGGGCCATTTGAGTTTCGCAATTATTTGACTAGGGAACTGTAGTTCTCAATATAAGACATTCACTTCCAGTTTCTAAAACAAAAATCCTCACCGCCGATTTATGAATCCGCAAGCAGTTAATATCTACAGACTTCTGTTAAATCCTCTTTCATGTTCGCTGTAAAATAACTGTCAAAACTAATAAATGTCATTTACCAACCGCATCTAACGTATTCGCGAAGCTAACTAATAAGCGAAATTATTGATAAGTAAAACACACGATGACGGACTACAAGGCTAAAGTGGAGGGGATGCTGTTCGCGGCCCCCACCACGTACCTGGCGGACTACCGCAAGGTGGACATCCGCGCGCCCGTCTCCACGGCGTACCGCGCGCGCGCCTCCTGCGTGATGCGCCGCCCGCCGCCGCTGCGTGATATACACACTATGTCTGATTGGAAAGCGCAGGCTATACCGTTCGATCTGCTGCACAAGCCGCGCCCCATTGTCGGGACCAATCCGTGGAAAGTTCAGGAGAAATATGTAAGTTTTACGGTTTATATCTCTAAGGGAAGTGGAAACTGAACTCTTTTTTATACCATAAAGAGAAGCTTTAGGTATGACTTGCCTGATAATAAGCAGGCACCGTAAAGCACTTTGCACCCCCACTCTCCGTAATTAGGTCCCGCCCGGGCGTCAAAAAATCACGCTACGCACACGGACTAGTAAAAAATTAAGGACTTCACGCTATAGTATGATAGCGTGAAGTCCTTAATTTTTTACGTTTATGCAAGTGTGAGTGAGATACCTATGGATACCAGATATCGGATATCTGTGATTTGGAGCACTTATTATGTCAATGGGTGACATAATTTGCGTTTCAAGGTGGAGCACCTGAGGAGCTTCAATGCTTCGTTAGTGGCGCGGAGTCCTTCTTTTTTAACTAGTCCGTGGCTACACACGCATTATTTGTATACTTACGACTCATTTTTATAACTGGAATGCAGGTAAGGCCGTTAGACATGGAGCGCGAGGAGGCGCAACGCACGCGACCGCGGCTGGTGATGACACCGGCCGTCAGCATGGACGACATCGCGGAGCCGCGCGCGCGCGAGCTGCTGTGCGCCGACATGTACGCCACGGACACGGGGAAGGCGCTGCGCGACGCCGTGGCGCCCTGCCGCAACGTGCAGGCGCCGTTCGCCACGCACCCGGCGCCCTCCAACCCTGTTAGTTGCTGCTTTTTTCTTTCCCACTAGATATTTAGGTTTCCTAGAGAAGAATCACCACAAAGTAAGTTAAAATATGCAAAATGTATATATGAAACATCATGCAAGGACACTGTTGCGTTTAATTTCGATCTAAGTAAGTAGTTTATTGTATTATTACCCCGTCTTAAGCACAACGAGTGCCAGGGAGCGAATAGTAGGTATTTTGGCGTCCTTTTCCCTTTTGGACGCGCTGTCTATAACAACTGCGTAGGAACTGTCCATCATCGGCGAGGGGCCCCCCAACAACGCCCCGGTTTTTTGCAATATCTTGGATAAATACACATAGAATAGATGGGCCTAGCTAGATAGAATAGTTATTCCTAAATGTTTTCCAAAAAAAAAAACGGACAAACATAGTTTTCCTCTTTCTCGATACGAATAGCACTGAAACATTTACTCGCCACTCGGCCTCACGTTCCAGATCACCCTGCCGAAGCTGGTGCCGCCTCTCGTGCCGGCGGAGTGGCGCATGGACTCGGTGCAGTGGGACAACCGGCAGCTGCGCGCGCATTGCGACGGCACCAGGGACTTCTGGCTCAAGTTCGAACTACCCAAGTATGATACTGAAATAATAATAAATTATACCCGTTTTCTTTCGAAAAGTTCTGTGGAAAGTTAAAGACTTCTTATCAAGACCACCTATGCCAAAATTATTACTATTTATCTCTATACTTACCTCCAAATAAAATATTCAAACATTTCAGATGCAAAGCATGCGATGAGACGGCCGTGGTAACGGCGCACAGGAAGATGCTTCGACAACGGAAGTGAAGTTCGTTTGTAGTCAAATAATAGTGAAAGTTCAATATCATGATACGTACTACTGGTATAATATTTATTTTTAGTGATATTTCTTTTAGTTATTAATTTACGATAATTTTGAACTAAGTTTATTTATTGTTATGTTGGTACATTGTTAGTTTGTTTAATAAAAGAAGAATATGAATAAACGTCTTGATATTTTCTATGAATCAATAATATTGTTCCACACTAACTTAATTACAACTCAAATAATTTCAATAAATTATTCTTTAAAATAAATTTAAAACATTCACTCACATAATAATTAAAAACTAAAACTTAAGTTAAAACAAAAAAAATACTACGAATAGGAGCATAGCTTTCCCAACACTAGGCACTGGTTTGATACCATACAAAAAGCATCCCCTCCCCTGTATAGACATTTAAGTACGGTCCTTTTTTGTTAGAGTAGGAGACAGCTGTCACCAATTTTTGGGTAGGTATTTGGTATTTGAGGCAAGCTGAAAACATGTCCCATACCTCTCCTCTTATACCCCATAACGGAATTGCAGACCTGCCTGGTGAGTAGCTGGGCTAAATTAAGATAAGACTCTAAAAAAGACGGATCATTGTTGTGGGACTTTCTACCTGCCAGGTGATCTAACAATATATCTACCTTGATTTAGCTAACCCCGCTACTCCCTGGCCAGGTCTGCAGTTCCGTGTTGGGGTATAATAGGAGAGCTATGGGACAAATTTTCATCTTGCCTCAAATACCTACCCAAAAATTGGTGCCAGCTCTCGGACCATTACGACTACCCATTGGAAAAGTCCACTGCGATGTCATAATTATTGACATCAGTCAGTTTGATTTTGAGACAATTTGAGACAACACCCGTTTCGAGCGATTTATTTTTGTAAGCTATTATTTCTGAAGATTTAATTTGTATTGAATTTTTCTTTTAATTTCTTTTAATACGTGACCTGCGAGATGTCTCGTGAAAGACGCTTCGAGTCTATGCTTTTTAACTATGAAACCACGGGCAGAACAGACTTCCGGGACGGTAGGATCAGACCGATCATCAAGACTGAGTATAAGGAGAAAACTACATGCATGAGGATCAGGCCTCCCCCTCTCAAGGACATTCACGCACTGACGGACTGGTACACGCCAAATGTGCCATTCAATCTGATGCATAAACCTAAAGACATAGTTCGCACAAACCCTAGAGAGATACAGAAGCCATACGTTAGTAATGTTTATGATTTCGATAAAATAAATTCCTTCCAATTTTATATTTACTCGCATTACCAAACAGTTACCTACAGTGTAGTAGAGTTCCAGTTAGAAACCAGGTAATTAATTTGTTGAGGGTAGTAACCATACTAAGTATTCGTCTATCTTTGTGATCGTAAATGTCTGTCTGAGTGAGATAAAACTATATTAACGCGTTATTAATTATTAATTTTTTTTAAGAACTCGGGCCATCAGGTCTTAAGGGGCATAAAACCGAATGAACCTCTTGACTTCTCTAGCTTTGTGAAGTAGGTAGCTTCGAACGGGACCCACAGACTTTCCCCGTTCGCGTCATTTGCAGAGTGAGCCGGAGGACGTGTTTCGCGAGGAGGTGCAGAAGTCGCGGCCGCGGCTCGTCATGACGCCGGGCGTCAGCCTGGACGACATCGAACCGGGGTACGACCGTGACTTCTTTATGTAACTGCTCATTTTGGCCTGTGCTTTCAAAACTAACGAGAACTTAAGTATCATCTGCGATAATAAATCGCAAGCGTCATCAATCCGGCTCGCGAAACGCAGATTGCCGAACCCTGATCTAAGTGGAAACTTCAATCTGAATATTCTGGAAAACATTTTTAATACTTAGGAGTGTATGCTCCCCATGTTTTGTATCTATAAGATGACTTCTCATCCCAATTAGCGGGGCGTGAAGCAATGATAAGAAAGCATATAATGTACCTATTCATAATATTACACGTCATGTAATAAATACCTACATTCTTCAACTAGTTCATCCGGTCATGTCCAAATCTTAAAATTAACTTGCCACCGTGAGATATGGCACATTTTTAGGGAAAGTGCAACTTAAAAGAAGGTAAGGAAGCCCTAGCCTACAGGCACACTTATTTTATATCACCACTCACCGAAACATAAACAACCCCAATCGTGTATTGTCATGGTGGAGATTATTTACATTTGTTTCAACCTACAACAGCACACGCGAACTGCTAGTGGAGGACGTGTACACGACGAGCTTCATGAAGATGCAGCGCGAGTCGGGCGTGGACCCCGGCAGCAGCGTGCGCGCGCCCTTGCCAGAGAGACCCGCGCCCGCTGACCCGGTCAGTGCGAACCCAACTGAACAGGAATCACCGTGTCGGCCCTTTGAGAAAGCGTGTCATGGGACCCCTTTATATATTTTAAAACATTTTTTTTTCTGTCTCAAAGTTATTATTTTCGGGTCGTGTTCCATTCCTGTGCGGAGGCTCTAGGCCAGCTACATACGCGCATAGTTTATCTGTTTTATTACCTACATTTTACTATCTATTTTTATCCGCGTGATATGATGATTAAATAATATGCGTATTTCAAATACTGTTTCAAAATTTAAAACCCGCTAATGTATCTAACAATTTTCTGTTTTATTTTGCTTTTTTGTAGAAAAAATTTACTACCGCACTATTAGAACTTGCCCGACGATGAACTGTTCATGTTGTCAGATATCCATAAACAAGCTAAAGCCGCCGCTAGTGTCGGCGGAGTGGCGCATGGACTCGGTCGGGTGGGACAACCGGCAGCTGCGCACCTACTGCGACCCCACCAAAGAGTTCTGGCTCGCACGCAACACCAAGTAAGATTGCACTCATACATACATACATACACGCGCGAACGCAATCTCGCAATGACACACGCAGAAATGTACAGGTGTTCAATGTACATAAATTCTAGACCAGGGGATACCAAAAGTTTTTTCGTTTACCCTCTTTATATAGTAAAATTGTTCCAAACCATTTTTTTTGCGGAGTCGGATAATAAGCTAATACCTATAATTTTCCCTTTTTTGTCAAAAAGACGGACCTTGGCTATAAAATCAAAAGCTGTAGGTTCAAATGTTCGTGATAAGCACGGCCATTTTAGGTACTCCAGTCATTAATGTTGATAAATATTTGTATGTATGTCTACACGTTTACCATAACATCACTTCACATTTGTATGGATCTATAGAATCGGTTAGGTTTGAACAATTTATTTTATTTATTCAATCTTGTAACCATAAAATGTTGTCGATAGATGTAATGTGTGCGAAGAGACCGCTGAACGCGAGGCGAGGAACAAAATGATGAAGCAAGCGAAACGCCACTGATTAGCCACAGCACTTTATTGTCTACTACAAGACGGACCCTAACTTAATAACCGTACAAATACAGAGCATATGATAAATAAGTTTACAACTGTAACATTTGCTTCATTTTACATAATTTTTTATTGTTATTAACATACATCTAGACTAGCTACCGAACTCGATTCAAGATAATATTAAAATTGCCATTGTAACATTGTTCAGGTAGTCGATTTATATTGGTGAAATGCCGGTTCATTTTACGTTGATAAAGATAAAACACTACAGTTGAAAACTTTTTGGCTAATTTATAGTAAATGGGACATTTACTTATGTCAAATGTTGGTGCAAGAAACAGATTTCTATCAGACCATAAAACTGTTTTGTTATCGACAGACGTTTTTGTCGTTAGATAAATTCATTGGAACAGAGAAATCTACAACTAGCTTGCGTACTGAACAGTTTTAAATTACTAAACAGTTGCGTTCTCATAAAAAGTTGTCTATTGACCGATGAACTTCATGACTTTGAAATTTTTTATTAAACAGCGATTTCATTTAAAAAATAAAACTACGTCGTTTGTTTGAAAAATCAAAAACTAAAAGTCGTGAAGAAACTCGCGTAAAACGGAATATTTATATGGGACAACTGTTTAGTAATTCAGATTGTTATCTCACAAATAATCAAAATATTTACTATATATCAAATTTACATAAACACGTTATTTTTTAAAGATATTTAGAACTGTATTTATAGATTTTTACCTGTCTCCTCTCACTGGCTGGTATGAACATACTACATTTTGACATTTCATGCCAACTTATTACTTGTTTATTTACTTGTTTTTAAAATATATAATTGAAAACAGAAAATTGGAGGCCTTTTACCTACAGTGAGATGACACAGATTAGATTAGATTATTTCTAATATTATATAATAATATTAGAAATATAATATTATTCGATTTAATGTTTTGACTACAATATTTTCATAATATTTTTTAAATTATTTTAACACTTATTGCATATGAAATTCGACGAAATATAAAAGCAGATTCATAAAGGGGATATAATTATTTAATGTAAACAAATAAGTACAGTCTAAAACAAATTAAAGGTACGAGATCTTTATTAACATATATTTGTTGTAAGACTGTACTAGATAAAATAAAATGAAGGTATATCTTAATTATATTTTGACATAACGCACCATATTATCGCTTATGTAGTCATAGCTAGACCAACATTAAAAGTTAAGAAATTACGTTTCCAAAATATACAAAAACGTCAAATATAGAACCGAACCATATGATTTCGTAACAATAAATGTCAGAGATAATCATAAACAGCAAAATATTTTTTTTTTTATGGTTTTTTTTTTTTTTTCAGTCTTATCCCTTAATTAAAATATAACATCAACATCGTCAGGTCTTAACTACTTAATACAAATACATCTATAAAAATGGTTAACTGAATCTGTTAGTATACTTTGTGTTACAGTTTAAACGTAAAAAGCCATTTAATGGAATTAATATAATATTTAAATTGTAATAATTATAGCGAATGATCACACCGGTTGTACACAATTATGCTTAGCCATACCAAATAACGAATTACTTACTAAATATCAATCTATGATAACGCATGTCGTAATGACATAATCAAAAGGAATGCATGCCGACATATCAAAGACTAGAAATCCTGACAAAGAGTTAAAGATATACCTATATTTTTTTTGTAGCGACGATTTTTAGTCGGCAAATTGAGTCACAAATGTGGTCAAAAGCTTTGCGATTTTTTAAAATAACAGTAACATCTTTGTGTAATGAAAAGTGCCTCCAGCGAACGTCCGAGGAACTCATTTTTATATAAGTGACGATGAGGCAGTGGCGGACTAAGTTCGTCAGGGGCCCGGGCCGCAAACGAGGCACATGAATGAGTCACTGTGCTACGGTTCATCTCAAACTTACCCTCGTAGGCAATACAGGTTTTAAATTTCTTTGATAACGCAACTGTACATGACTAATTCCAAGTGTTATATTTGATTTTTTTCGAGTGAACCAGTAACACAGTACACACGTATAGATACCGCGCGAGTTGAATGCAGTCGGGGCTTGAGACGAGACATACCTGAGCTCTGCATTCAACTCGCGCGCTATCTGTAAGTGGTAAATCCTTTATTATTTATGTATGTACGGCTAATTTACTTGTGGGAACCGCCATTTTTGTCTTTTACCAACCCTAGTAGTACCAAGGACGCTCGCTAGCGATTACAGCGCCAATAACAGGGCCGGCGTCAGGGCGCGCGCGCGGCGGCGAGGCACAGGTTGGCGAGCGCCAGCGCCGCGTGCTGGCGCACGAGCGGGCGCGCGTCCTGCACCAGCTGCAGCAGGCGCGCGGGGTGCGCGGGGTGCGCGGGGCGCGCGGCGCAGGGCCGGCGTCAGGGCGCGCGCGCGGCGGCGAGGCACAGGTTGGCGAGCGCCAGCGCCGCGTGCTGGCGCACGAGCGAGCGCGCGTCCTGCACCAGCTGCAGCAGGCGCGCGGGGTGCGCGGGGTGCGCGGGGCGCGCGGCGCAGGGCCGGCGTCAGGGCGCGCGCGCGGCGGCGAGGCACAGGTTGGCGAGCGCCAGCGCCGCGTGCTGGCGCACGAGCGGGCGCGCGTCCTGCACCAGCTGCAGCAGGCGCGCGGGGGTGCGCGGGGTGCGCGGGGCGCGCGGCGCAGGGCCGGCGTCAGGGCGCGCGCGCGGCGGCGAGGCACAGGTTGGCGAGCGCCAGCGCCGCGTGCTGGCGCACGAGCGGGCGCGCGTCCTGCACCAGCTGCAGCAGGCGCGCGGGGTGCGCGGGGTGCGCGGGGCGCGCGGCGCAGGGCCGGCGTCAGGGCGCGCGCGCGGCGGCGAGGCACAGGTTGGCGAGCGCCAGCGCCGCGTGCTGGCGCACGAGCGGGCGCGCGTCCTGCACCAGCTGCAGCAGGCGCGCGGGGTGCGCGGGGTGCGCGGGGCGCGCGGCGCAGGGCCGGCGTCAGGGCGCGCGCGCGGCGGCGAGGCACAGGTTGGCGAGCGCCAGCGCCGCGTGCTGGCGCACGAGCGGGCGCGCGTCCTGCACCAGCTGCAGCAGGCGCGCGGGGTGCGCGGGGTGCGCGGGGTGCGCGGGGCGCGCGGCGCAGGGCCGGCGTCAGGGCGCGCGCGCGGCGGCGAGGCACAGGTTGGCGAGCGCCAGCGCCGCGTGCTGGCGCACGAGCGGGCGCGCGTCCTGCACCAGCTGCAGCAGGCGCGCGGGGTGCGCGGGGTGCGCGGGGCGCGCGGCGCAGGGCCGGCGTCAGGGCGCGCGCGCGGCGGCGAGGCACAGGTTGGCGAGCGCCAGCGCCGCGTGCTGGCGCACGAGCGGGCGCGCGTCCTGCACCAGCTGCAGCAGGCGCGCGGGGTGCGCGGGGTGCGCGGGGCGCGCGGCGCAGGGCCGGCGTCAGGGCGCGCGCGCGGCGGCGAGGCACAGGTTGGCGAGCGCCAGCGCCGCGTGCTGGCGCACGAGCGGGCGCGCGTCCTGCACCAGCTGCAGCAGGCGCGCGGGGGTGCGCGGGGTGCGCGGGGTGCGCGGGGCGCGCGGCGCAGGGCCGGCGTCAGGGCGCGCGCGCGGCGGCGAGGCACAGGTTGGCGAGCGCCAGCGCCGCGTGCTGGCGCACGAGCGGGCGCGCGTCCTGCACCAGCTGCAGCAGGCGCGCGGGGTGCGCGGGGTGCGCGGGGCGCGCGGCGCAGGGCCGGCGTCAGGGCGCGCGCGCGGCGGCGAGGCACAGGTTGGCGAGCGCCAGCGCCGCGTGCTGGCGCACGAGCGGGCGCGCGTCCTGCACCAGCTGCAGCAGGCGCGCGGGGTGCGCGGGGTGCGCGGGGCGCGCGGCGCAGGGCCGGCGTCAGGGCGCGCGCGCGGCGGCGAGGCACAGGTTGGCGAGCGCCAGCGCCGCGTGCTGGCGCACGAGCGGGCGCGCGTCCTGCACCAGCTGCAGCAGGCGCGCACGCGCCGCCTGCGTCACCTCAGGGTCCAGGGCCGCCTCCTCCGGGTTTTTGTCCGCAAGACGATGCAGCTCCGCGTAAAGCAGCCCTGAGAAGCGACACACCCTATTGAGACGCGGCCATAAAATTAGCTGAACACATCCGCCCTTATATCCTAAAGAAAAAGATTAAAAGAGAAAGCCTCCGAGGATATGTTGACTCACCGATCAGTAGCGGCGGGTACGGTCGGATGTCGTCGCGCACGCTGTGCAGGCAGTTGACGGCGGCCTGCAGGCACGTCGCCACGCTGCTGGGCAGCTCCTCCGCCAGCTGCCGCACCAGTGCCGCCAGGAACTCGTCCAGGTACAGGCGGCCCTCGTCCACCAAGTGCATCTGAACTAGGTCGTTGGACTTCTTCACGTTCAACGTTTTGAATATTTGCTTCAAAGTGAACTTGCTTGCCTGTGAATTGATATGTTATAAGTGAATAGACGCCAGAGAAACTTAGTGATGTGCTATGAGTGAAATGATCCAAGAGGGCCTTCTTCTACGATACGAAAATATTGGCAGATCCCCACAGTAGCGTAAATTAAATAATAAAATTGTAACGTGTTCTTAGACTGTTAGTTAAACACAAGTTACTACTATGATATTTAAAGTTTATGATATTCAAAATACTTAACGCCTTATGTTTAACGTGTTCGATCTCATTTGTTTCTTTGTTATTCTTTTATAATTGTGTTAGGCACTGACCCTAACGACGGCAGGGTTAGCATCGCCGAGATGCAGCAGCAGTCCAGGCAGGGCTGCCAGTGCTAAGTCACTAGGCAGTCGCGTGCGGCCCGCCAGCACGCCCAGCAGGCGCACGGCCGCCTCGCGCAGCACCGGGCACGCCGCGCCCATGAACGGGCGGATCTTCTGCGACACCGCTATTAGTTCGCGCTCCGTCTCGCTGTCTAGCTGATCACACTCGGAGAGGAGGCGGGTGAGGCCTTGGATTGCGGCTAGTGGCACGTTGTCGGCTGGCGATCTGGAGATTGTACGTTGTGGTTTTTATTTTGAACACCAAATTGGATTTTGGATGTGGCAGTTTTGATTCTGAACACAAACCTGGGTTTGAACACAAATCGATATTTGACCTCAAAATCCGTTTTTGGGAGCCTATTCCAGTAGTTGCGTTGGGTAAGAGAAATGGAACGTTAGTTTATACGCGTTAGTCAGTTTATGTTTGGATACATGATACACATAAAATGTTTGATTTTATGCAGCGTTAAACGAACAAGTAATTTAAATTCCTTCGTAACTCGAATAAGCTATGGCGACTATCTACAGACATCTGCGACTAAGCAATAACAGCTTCGACTTGGCATATTAGATCTAGTTCTCAGTAATCAGATTTGTGGTTCAAAAAGATTTCAAATTCGATAGTAAAGATGTCAGTTAGTCGACGAGCATCGTGCCATACAAAATGCATGTTCGTGAAATGATGTGTGGTGACTCACTTGGAAGGCTGCGCGTCGATGCCCTCGCTGAGCGCGGCCAGCGCGCGCGGCACCGCCCGCGGCTGCAGCGCGGCCACGCGCGCCACGCCGGCCGCCGCGCGCAGGCACGCCGCGCGCACCAGCGGGTGCTCGTCGCGCCAGCCCGCGCCCAGCGACGCCAGGATCGCCTCCGTCTGCACCGGGTTGTCGCATCTGCGCCACACGACACGGGTCAAGCGTTTTAAGAATTGGACATTGGGCGAGTCAGCGCGCCGCCCGGCAGCGGTAGGTCGCTCACCTGTAGTTGAGCAAGTCGGCGAGCAGCGCGAGCGCGGCGCAGCGCTGCGGCGGCAGCGGCTCGCGCGCGTAGGCGGCGAGGGCGGGCAGCAGGCGCTCGGGGCGCGCGCGGCTGAGCGCGCCGCCCAGCAGCGGCGCCAGCTCCGCCAGCGGCCCGGCCGCGCCGCCGTGCTCCACGCTCAGCCACAGCGAGCACGCCTCCTTCACCTGACACACAGTACACACGATATTGTTTATACACCACTTGGAAAGGATGTTTAAGTTATCTTGAAAGCGACTTGCCTCTTTAAGACTTTTGAGGTTAAACTTATTTTTAAGTCGTCAGACTCTGCAATTACTTAATTTGCCAGCGACGTGGTTTATACAAATTATGAACAACAGAGGACCTAAATGGGAGCCTTGCGGTACACCAGATATAGAAAAAAAATTTTGGACTTTAAACCATTCATTGCCATAGTCTGGGATCTTTTTGACAGATATGACATTTTAGTCAACTGCAACACGGCCTGCCAATTCCCGTGCTATTCAAAATTCAAAAAAAAATTCAAAATTCAAAATATCTTTATTTATATAGGCTTCAAGAAAGCACTTATAAATAGTCAATATACAAAAAAAAGAACACATAATACTACCACCGGTTCGGAAGGTAGAATCTATCGAGAAGAAACCGGCAAGAAACTCGATAGTTACTCTTTTAAATGCCAATTATACAATTTTGTAAACTTAATTAATCCACACTTAAGACTAGATATCACTGCAGATGAACAATTCATTATGAAGTTAACCATAAATCTTTGTCATTGAGGAATTCTTCGATCTTGTAATAGCCCTTACTCATTAAAAATGATTTAATGCATAATTTGAATCTATGTAAGGGTAATGTTAAAATACTTTGTGGTAGTTTATTGAACATTTTAATACTTAGACCAATAAATGAATTACCACTTTTTTGGAGTCTATGATTAGGAACAGCAAGTTTGTGTTTATTTCTCGTATTAAAACTATGAGTATTTGACTTTTTAGGAAATGATTCAATATTTTTGAATATATACATAATACAATCCAAAATGAATTGTGATGCTATGGTTAGAATTTTAATTTCTTTAAACTTTTCTCTAAGAGAGTCACGTGGTCTAAGGCCGTATATGGCTCTGACTGCCCTTTTCTGCAATACAAAAATAGTTTGTATATTGGCCGCAGAACCCCACAGCAGCAGACCGTATGACATAACGCTATGAAAATAACTAAAGTACACCAGTCTTGCTGTTTCAACATCAGTTAATTGTCTTACTTTTCTGACTGCATATGCAGCTGAACTAAGTCTTCCTGCCAGAGCCGCAATATGGGGACCCCATTGCAATTTAGCATCAATAGTTATTCCAAGAAACACAGTAGATTGAACTACATCTAGTGCTTCATCATTCATAATAATTGGCGTATTAACTTGGCGTATTAAATTTTGACAGTAGAATGTGGTAACTTTTTTGTCGAAGGCGTTCGAACAGTTGATATAGATTGTATTTACTTGAACTTTACGAAAAGATTCTGATTCTGCACCTATCTATTTAGTCGGGTTGTTCAGTTTCATTGTGGTGGCAGGCAGGGTAAGGACCCTTATGTTTATGAAACGATTTTGACAAAACGCCGAAATTGGACTAGGATTTGACAGATGTTACGTTCTAATTTTAGGTAGTTACCAATACATATATCGGTAATTTCATGGCGTTCTCCAAGACTGGGTTAAAATGTGTCTAGAGTCCACACTGTCCGTGCAGAGTTGGTATTACCCGTCTAAAGTAAAAGTGGCTTGCGTAGACTTGACAGCTCGCACAATAAAAGATTCGCATGTAAGTCGATAGTGCGCATAGTCAAAATTATGCGTGTGGAGTTGATAATTCAGATGCTCACCTTGACACAATCAGCTTTCTCCAAGAACGCCATAAAAGTGTTTATAGTGATCTTGGCCGGGGAGAGCCTGGCCGCCTCTCTATTGGGCACGAAGCCGAACCGCTCTTGCGTCTTGTTGGCGGGCTGCGCGTACGCCGGCGGCTCCGCGTCCAGGTAGCACGCGAGAGTCGTGTAAAGCACCGAGAATAGGTCGGGGAACTTCGCCACGCAGATCGGGGACATTGTGGGCTCCTGCAGCATCTCTCCTAATGCACTTATGAGCTGAAACAAATATGTGGTTAATAGTTTCCCGGATAAAAATGTGAAGAACGTCAGTTAGATTATCAAAGAATATTAATCATGTGTTTTTTTCCTTTAACAGCTTTTAAGGTACAGCGCATCAAATTTCTTAAATGGAGCACTTAGACATCTCCAAAATTTGTAGGGTTTGGTAACGTCATACCTTCGTTTTTTTTAGTAATAAAATTATCAGTGTACCTAATTTCATTCAAATGTTTTTGTATGGCTGAGTATCATATATGCAAACTTTATTAACTTTACTTTTAACTGTTAAAGCGTTACTTTAAGAACTAATTTAATTTTGCTTTCCTTCTTTCGCCTATTTTCGACATTATAAATGCGAAAATGACTGTCTGTATTGATGCCTGAACTAATCTGAGATTTGTAAAATGACTGACATATGAATGTTTAAAAATTCGCATAATCAATGGTGATTGCGTAAACTTTTTGCACCTAGTGACAATTCGAAAGATTATAACAATAACGATGCGAAACATAAGGTATATACGTGTTTTACATGGAGGTAGCTCAATGGTAAGGTCACGCGCCACATAACCGAGGGATGGGTTCAAACCCACCCACGTTCCCCTGGAGTTTTCAAATCATGATGTATATACATAATGATAGTAAGTATACGTAACTAACTCGGCGGTAAGGGAAAACATCGTGATGAAACCTGTCCAAATAACTGTGAATGTGTAACCATGATCCAAATTGTTCGTAACGATGGTTACGAAGGTCAGATCGCCAGCCGCTTCAATGTGCGCTAAATCCAGATTCACTAAATCCTGGATCATGGTCTAAGCAAACCCGACTAAGTACGGGGCACATTAATAACATTCGGCGATGTTTTACATCTTAGTAAAGGCCGGCACTCACAGTTAAGGGTTGGAGAGCAGCTATGTGATGCTCAGTGATGTGGTAAGGGTCTTCATACAGTTCTATGGAAGTCATCAGCCGGAGGAAATTGTCCACGATGGCTGCAGCCAGCTCCTCGTCTCGCGCCAGGTTCCTCCAGCACAGCATGACGCATCTGAAACGGATTTACGTGCAGTCCTTTTGAGGACTTTGCCTAATTATGATTACTTGTGATTGCCCACACTCGTCGAAATTTGACCATTATTAGTTTGATTTTATTTATTTATTTAAAGTATTGCTTATACATTATTTATTGAAGTATTAGCTTTCTACAGTCCTTCTCCATATAAACTTTAACTGTGCCAAATCTCATACTCCTCCGTCCGCGTAATTCTCATAAAAAGAGGTAGGTACTTACAAAGTTTTTGTTCCACATATTAATATATAGATATAATTAATGACAAAAATGCACGAAAAAATTAACTGAAAATAAACCTATTTCTTTAAATCGGAGACTCTGTTTATGGTGTCATGTCTAGAGTACTATGACACCAATTACAGCGAGTTCAATAAAATCCAAGATGATGATAATATATGTATTGTATGTGCTTACGGTTTTAACGGAATCCTTTGCCCCAGTAGTACAGCCGTCACCGCGTTCGAGTGGTGCCGTGTAAGCGATTTCAGCGGCCTCATTAGCCGCTGCTGCGCCTCCTCGCTCACCCCGTCCATGGTCCGCAGCATCACCTCCACGATCCTCTCAATACTCTGGAACAGGTCTGGACCTCGCTTTACGAACAGCGCGTGGAGCACAGTACTGACCGCCGTGCCCCGGTACTCCTGCTCGTCATACCCTTCCAGCAAACTCTCTATAAACTGCATCGTGTGGAGATGCGGTATCTTCACCGATATCACGTCGCACAAAGACTCGCAGTACTCAACTATCATCTGAATGTCATTCGTCAGAATGTTGTTCTGCAGATTCGCGAGTAGCAGCATGTACTCGTCATCCGGCTCAATAGTATGACCTTCGTACAATTCTTGGATCTGTATGATCACCTTTATGCAATCGACTGTCGTCAGTCGCACGGCGAAATTCGTGTCGGCTATCCCTGGTACTACCAGACCGAGTAGGTAGCCCATTTGCCCGAATTTGCTCGGAGTTTCAAAGTTCAGCTTTACGTTCTTGATGTAAGTGTCGAATATCACTTGCAGCACCAATACTGATGCGGTGCGAATCTCATCGTTTTCGTGACGTAGCCACTCCATCAACAAGCCTACTAGATCATCGATCGTGCTCAGACAAGTCGACTGGATTATCAACTCGCGTATCAAGTGGTGGAGTAAATTCAAGCTGTCGTTCAATGTTTTAGCAAGCAGGTCGTTCTTGTGACCATTGCCTTCAATCTCGTACTTCCGTTTGAAAGAGGACAGCTCTTCGAAAATGCTGTTGAATAGAACACGCAATATCGTATTTCTCTCTTCGGGCAATATGCCTTTTTGGAGTTTCGTGAGCGCTTTGGATGCTTTTACGATTATAGGATACAGCTCAACGTTGCGTCTGTCTAGATTAGAATTGTATATTTGTTCTAGCACAGCATTTAAGAGCTGCCATCGATTCCTTAGTGCCACGTTGTGATGCGCAGCAGGGTACAAAGCTTTGCTGATGTGGTACAAAGTTGTAATACTTGCTTTGCACATATCATATGGAGGGTTGGATTTCAAAATATCGTACAAAATTGAGGTGACGTTGTCTCCCAGTCTCGCCAAGACATGAACGTCCAAGCAATCACCTGCTACTTTACCGTAACACGTTATCACAGCGTATTTCACCACACCCAGTTCTAAATCGTTCTTTGAGCTTCTTGTGGATAAAAAGTTCAGGATCTTACTGCCACGTCTCGACTCGTTCTCCTTGTAAGTAGCATCGAGTTCGTTTAGCACAAATTCTCCGTGTTGCCTTGATGCAATCCCTATAGCTTTGCTGACATAATCGACACTCTCCATAGGAATCGACTTCAAAGCGAAGAGTATGATTTTTAAAACGTTTTCTATAGCAGCTGCGTTGGACATGTGGCACGCTAACACAGCTAAGTATTGCAATGAGACGCCCTTGATTACCGGGGACTGTTTTTTGGATAGTATTTGTTGGGAGATCAGCGTTGATATACCCTCAACCCATTTATTGCTGTTCACCTGCTCAATAGCTGATGTCAAGAGATCTAGCAACATGTCGTGCCATTGTTCTTTAGATTCGCTCTTATCGACGTACTTCAAGAGCCTTTGAATCTCAACAGTCCAGGAATTCTTCAAGTTTTTGTGGACATCCCCAGAGTATTCTTCGAGAAAGACGAGCAAGTTCTTGTTTCGCTCAATTTGGTCAGGGTCCGCAAGGTGAGTCAAGCATCTAGCAAACACCAAGTCTGGAGTGTATTTCATTTCAAACATTTTCTCTTTCGGCTCGTCCTCGCTGACGTCAGAATTATTCTGTAGTAATGACGTCAGGCAGTGGCTAACTGTTGACATAGAAGCTGTGAAGTCTTCAACTGTGAGTGCTGTTAACAACAAACTCCTCAACTGACTACGCACACTGGTCACTGTATTACACATCAGTATTAAAGAACTTTTGCAAGTGTCGTGTATATCGATGATTTCGTATTGTGGTACATTTGGCGGGCCTTCAAATGCACAGTGCTTTATAATGAACTCCACCATTGTGAAGTCTTCCGGTGTTAAAATGCAGTTCCTGTACACTAAACCAACGATTGCTTTCACAAGCAACTTCTTCATCTTCAATCCCTGCTCCATCGTCGTCATTACTTTTAAGATCGCTATAAATTTGGTGGCGTAATTCTCAATGAAAACTTGTGAAGAGGTCGTCAAATGCGTCAATATGATAACAGCCTTCATTCTATCCTTTTCTTGGTTGTTTTTGCATTGATGGAGTAGGCTCTCGATTGTTTGGTCTGGGAACTGGCCGGCCATGTGGTCGAAGCAACGTAATACTTCGAAATGGTTCTTGACCGTGTGTGGTTGGTCGTAGTCCGGCTCCAAGACCACCAAGTTGAAGAGTACATGGTTGACCGAGTTTATAACGCTGTCATTTAAACTCAACTTTGGGTTGAGAGGTGAAGGCGACAACAAGTACGATATACATTGACTGATGTAGTAAGAATTTATTGCTGGCTTGCGGTACAAAGAAAGCAATGAGAGTACGAACTTGTTGACTGTCTCATTGAACTGTCTCTCAGATATGAGTCTAGTTATGGGGCCCAGAGCTTCCAGAACAGATTCCGAGACTTTGGGCTCGTTGGAAGGCAGCCACTGATTGTACAGCACGTCAAATATGATGGAGAACTCCGTGACAAAATTGTCTTTGATGGATGTTATGTTGTCGTTCTCGACGTTATCGCCTATCTGTTCGGAGACGGCGACTGCGAAGTGGCCAAAAGCTGTGGAAGAAGATGTTTATTAAGATTTATTTATTGCGCATTACCTACAACCTGTCTAACTAAATACGAGCTGTGATTATACACCCTATTCAACAAAGATAGATAGATATTCATATACATACAGATATATACTACATATATACTAAAAAGATGTAGTTTCATGTTTCTTTTTCAACTACAGCAATTAGTTAGAATATTCACAATCAGACTTTCAGCAATTAGTAGTTTCAGTATTAGGTTAGTTAATATAAATAAACAGCACAGTTATTAAGCAGGCCGAAATAATAGGTTACAGTAACCCCCCAGCACGGTATACCGGGTGTACCGTACCGTAAGCGAACGCCTGCTTCGCAGCGTCGTGCCTGACGAGCGGCAGCAGCGGCAGCATCTTGCCGAGGACCTCCTTCACGTGCGGCACGCACGCGTGCGTGTTGACGGCCGCCAGCGTGCCCAGCGTGTGCGCGATCGTGTAGTGCGGCACGCCCGCCGGGGACAGCTGGTTGATCAGCGACCGGAGTACCTGTGAATGTACGAGCTATATTATATGGCAAGCCGCAGCCTATTAGCATTGCTTGCAAATATCCATAGGCGTCACCATATCTTCCTAATGTTATCATAAAAGGTAATAAGGTGACGTAACAAATACACCAATTGTTCAAACAGAATAGTTCACGAACATTGCAGACTATTATATATACATACAGACTATTATAAATCTTCTATTTATTTATACAAGGTTATTTTTAGATACACTGAACCATATCATTTCTGTTTTATATCTCGAAAAATTCATAATACGTTAAAATTTAACAATGGTTAGGTCAGTCACAATTAATTTTAACACCATATTATAGATATACAACAGTTATTACAATTACATTTAAGTTATGAATTTGACGGCCAACAACTTAAGGCTAATATCAACTTGAACAAGTAAATAAATCAGTAAATCATGATCAATACAAGCTGCAAACAAAGAACAAATAAATCAACAGTCTATAATGCAATAAGAGTAAGTTAAATGTTGAGTGAAACAGACGTGTGGGGCTATCTGCCTCCTATGTTTACAGAGCCAACACTGTGACCTCATCTGCATAACAGATGGCACCAGCGCTTGATTACATGTACCAAAAGTGAACAAATATAGATTCTGTAATTTAAACCTAGTAACTAAAGCAGTCTCTTAGTAAGTTGTGTACTTTTGAATGCTGCTTACAAATTTTTTTAACTATATGTAGACTTTTGTCAAAGTACTGAGGAAAACAACGAGTTAATTATGTAAAACTCTTTTGTATTGAACAATAGAAACAAAAAGTAGAGGCATCTGGAATTCAAGAAAATTTACCCAATGACAAAAACGAGTTCTTAATTTTTCTAGCTGTTCTAGTAAAAATCATGATCTCGGCTCACCTTAAATATAACAGTACAATAAGGTACATGTGTAATATCTATTACAAGAGAAGTAAGTTAGCATAACTTTGCTAATCTACACTAATATTATCAATAGGAATAGCAATACTCAAAATCTACTGAAAGGTTCTGGATAAAATTAGGCACAGACATATATTATAGACTCAAATAGTACATAGACTGTGTTTGAACAATGTAGCATGCAAGCAAACTCTCGGGCTGAGACTAATTTAAATATAAAATTTTTAAACCAACTCACCAAGTCCAGATACTCATGTCCGATAGCAACCAATACAGACGATGCACCTAACTGCACCATGGGCTCGTATTGCATGTTCTCCGTCATTGCCCTCAGCATCGAATTCACGAGTAATGTTGCTGTGGATTGCTCCACTCTCTTTACCTGATTTATGCATGTCTGTTCCAACACTCTGAAATAAATTATTTTGGTATTACTTGATGAAGTATCTTAAACAAGTTATTCAATAATACTGATTGTAAACATTGACAGCTCTATATGCCAGCACACAGTCCTCAGAACTTATTGGTGGCTGTTATTTAACAATAGATCATAACAACAATATACACACCACATATTATTATGTATATCAATATGGACAATCAGTATTTTAGTGTACAAACATTTATTATTATTATTTATTACCCTCTGAGCTTTAGAAGCAAGTTTACTTAGATAAACATTAAGATAAGATTATTATTTAAAAGTGGTAACTACTTTTCTTCAATTTGATATAATTACAACAACAGGAAATAAACTTTACGCCACATCCCTAGCGGGGTAGGCAAAGAGAACCAAATGCCATACAGCACTATCCTTACGCTCCTCACTCAAAATAAAAATTATAGATTATGATTGAACCCATCCTTGTGATCTACCAGTATGTTTATTGATTCCCCTTTACTTTGTTAGACATCCTACGATCTATGAAAATTTTCATAAGCAAATATATTACAAGTATATAATATCCTTATTATGTAATAATGCAATTTTGTAAGTTGTAATAACAATGTTAAGTGGTGTTACCTGTCCCTATCAGATCTACCTTGGCCATAAGGGCAAGTTAGTTGACAGTCGCAATGATGTAAGACTGTGACAGACCCCCAGTTCATAATATGAGTGGACCCTTAGTAAGGATGGGAAACAATGTATTGCAATAAGGGCTTATATTATAGCTATAAGTACAACAAACTTGTTGTACGTTGCCCAGCAATGGTTGAGTATAGGCCGACAATGATGAAGATTCCTAATTTAGTTTAGACTTATGCTAAACTAATATGAATATTATAACCACATGCAAATACAAACCGAATACTAACTAACTAATTAAACTTCGGTCAGAGGGTTCTAATAATAACTAAATGTACAACTTACGCATCCAATAAGAATCTACATGAAACATGATGTATGAAATCACATAATAAACTATGCAAACATATGCTGGCGAACAAAGATCATATGTCATGACTCTGCAATATTTTTCAGATATTTTCTTGTTTAATGCAATTGTTCTTCTTAGTTATATATTTATTAATATAATAATAGCATGATATGTTCTGTAACTTACTTTACCATATTCCCCAGCTGTGTGTTACCCACTTTGGAGGTGTTTTGGTAGAAATCACAAAATATTTCAATAACTTCATTTGGATAGGAATTAGCCACTTTAGTCAATGATTTGATGACAACATTATTAACGGAATTGTCGCTATCACCTGCTGCATTTATAAGAACCGTCACAGTATCTGCAACAATTTCATGTGAATCATAAGAAACCATAGCAATGTATAAAATTTTATTCCAGAATGCAGATTTTAAACATTACCTTTTATGGTGTCAGCTTTAGAAGACATTTTGGTTTTAACATGGATCTTAATTTTTGGGATTAATCTTGGAATGTGAATAATTCATTAACTTTTATATGATACGAATCTGATACGTTTCTACAAAACAACAAATAAAAGTGACGTTTGAAATTGACCGCTCGGCTGACAGTGGAGACCTGTCAATTTTGACATTTATGGTTTATGTTCAGTTCTTTTTCAATTGATAAAATTAGTACATACATTTTAACAATAGAAAATAATACAAAATCTATACAAGAAGACAACATAAAATAAACAATAATTAATTTACATGAAAACATATTAGACTAACCACTTGTTTGTGATCTTTATCTATATCAACAGACAACATAATCGTCAGTATTATTCCTTTCTTTGTATTTGCTTACTCACTTTTTGGTATAGAGTACTGATTTTTAAAGTCAAAACTAAAAATGGAACATGGCGATATGGTTTTAATGTTGTGATATTAAAATATAACCTACCAAAACGAACTCGCCAAAGTACATTTTGTACAATTTATGAGTTATAAAATTAACTAACTTTTTATTTTTATTAAATTAATAATTAGATTTATGTTGAGATACCTAATAAAACTGGAAAATTAAACATGTTTGGGCTGGGTCTGCTATGTCACCGTTTTAAGGGACATATTAATCGTCACGAAGATGTTTTAAAAAATAGAATTACCACGTTTTTTTACTAAACTGTCAGATATTTTCTGGTTTATTAGACTTAACTGTATATTTATTTGATGTATATAATAATAATGCGTATCGTAATTATGTTTTTAATTTGTCCGAATCACCACAACTTATTCGAATGTTACTAAATTAGTAGGATTTCACTTGAAATATTTGTCTATGACACGGCGCTATATATTTGAAATAAGTTTGATTATTTCTTAAAAATAACCATTTTTAACATTTATATTTTATTATTGATTTTTTTTTAAGTATATTAGCTATTAACTGAGAAGTTCTGAGTTTTAGAAGATGTTATTAATTATTTATTAAAGGTCTAATATACCTATACGTATGTACCTACTTTAAGAATACACATTGGGTATGCTTGTCTTACTGTATTAAAAAAGGTTTATTTTTAAAAAGTTCCCTTTTTATTATTATTATTAGTTTAATAGACAATGAAGTATGATTAGATCTATCACACCTAAACAATTTAATATCATAGCTATTTAACTGTTACAGAACTGGCAAGGGAAAGGAATAATGAATTTCTCGTACAATACCTATTTATTTATATTAAATACATTTTTCATTTATCGTGTTTTATTAATAAGTGACTTAACTAACTACCTATTAAAGTAACTAACTGAACCTTTGTTCACAATTATTTATCAAAGATTTACCTTCTTGAAGTAAAGATGCTCTTATCTTATCTCACTATTATAATCTGAACAGTGTGTGTAGATAAATTGTCATAGATGTCTTTATTTATATTTCCATTATCCATTCAAGTTAATTTATCTGTTTAATATTTTATGACGGATTTACTCGAATTTTCATGAGTATTTGTTAATAATATTATTAATAAATATTCTAACAAATAAGACGTCAAGTATTAATTCCATTACCAATTTGGTACGATAGGTACTGTTTTTCATTCATCAATAAGACTACTAGTTTAATATACCTAATCCCTCACATTGATGACTCGACTATTACTTGGTAGGCATAAAACTCGAGCAACCAAGTGTAACTCTGTTTTCTAGTCTATGGTCTTCCTGTTGGACGACGACAGGCGACGAGCTCGCGTTCTCGCAAATCGCTGATTGGATTTCGTGCGATTTTGATTGACGGACGGTAATTTTTAGAAAAACGAAAAATAAAACTTCGGGAAAATATTTTTTACTGATAACTTAAAATTACGTGTTATATGTAAAAAGCGACTTTCACCGGATACATCGATAATTAGATTACGAAGGGGGTTCGTTAATTACCCCACAATTCGGGATACATGATACAATGTCTCCGTGTGTATGGTCAGTTCCCGATAGATTTGTGTGATGTACTGTGAGGCTCGTTTAAGTGACAAAGCAAAAGCGTCGGCTCCCATTGGAGACTATTATCCTATTCGTGATTACGTTGAGCCGGGAGCAGGGCCGCGGGTTTAGTTGCCGCGGGGACTCCAAAGCGGTAAATACGGAGGCGGGGATCCTGTACCGCATCATTTATCGTCAGGATTGCGGTGAGTTCACAGCGTTCAACGTAGCGCCTTCGAAATTGACGTTTACACTTAACTCTAATTTATTTAAAAATTACGCGATTGTGTGCAATGTCTCACATTTCGTACTTGGCATCTGACATTGAAGATCGCCCGATCAGCTGCCCGATGTCTTAAAATAGCTATAAAATGTCAAGTCTGCCCTGGCAGCGTAACAATCAGCTGATTCAAACAGTTTTAATTATAACCAATTAGGTAACTAAGGATTTAATTGTTTCTTTAGGCTACTTTAGGTTGTGAAGATTAGTTATCTCACTTGCCATAATCACTTGATTATTCCTTGATAAATTTATCAGTGTGATATTGTCGTTGTAAGTGTTGACACCGCTACAGTGATTTGAACTTTGGCTTTCAGATTTGAAGATGGTGCAGCAGGATTTGACTTAGGCTTGTGGGACGCTGTCGTATGGACAAGCGATAGTGAGGAATGGATCGGGGAGGCTCCCCTGTGTGAGCTACGGACACTAGCGGGACCGGTGTAGTGTTGTGTAGTGTCTAGTCACAGTGAGTGTGTGAGTGCGTGTGTCGGTGGAGCCGGGATGCCCTCCGCAATGTTGTCGGCAGTGCTTGAAGAGGAGCCCGACTTGTATGAGGCGTTCCCCCCTCATGTTGACCCCACTGGTATCACCATTTTGACCGACAGCCCACCAGGTAGTTAATTTTTTTTACTTTTTTACTTTATTAAGTAATTTACTTAGTATTATTTTTGTATTTTGTCTTTTATGGTACAAATCACAAAAAAAAAATTAGAAATCTATCATTTCATAGTAGAATTTAAAAACATTTTAATCTACTTTACTGTCTTTTATCACTATACTATTTTTGGAAATTTCCATGAATTTGTACAAGACATAATTTAAACATTGATGCTCACAGACTATTGGAACAGATGTCCCTTGACACTGCTGTGCTAATGTATGAAACATGCAACAGATTTAGCATAAAAACTTGATTGGTTCCCAATGTCCTTTGATACACTAAGTTGCATAATCAATTTTCAGCCTATTTACAGGTGTACATTAATTCCAAACATGTTTTATTACTTAAGTATATATTTACTAAAATTCGCTAAATATTCTTTAATGTTGAATAGAAAATAATAGGTAGGTATTTTTCATAAAAAAAAAAAAAAATATCAAATGTATATAAGTACATTCTTATTACATATACCTACTTATGCATGAACTAAAATTAAAATTTGTTTTTTGAGGAAATTAGCATTGCACATGCTGCTCCTGCAATATAAATGATTTTCCTGAAACAGCACAATGCCTGAGGTTGTTTGTGAAATGTGGACTGGTGTTGTCTAAACACTCCGATGCATAACAATAGAACTCCACCATTTTCATTGAGATTGCATGATGGCTTCATTCTGTCCATGTTTAATAATCTATTCAATTTTAATTATCTAACACTTTTTGGAACTTAATTTTTAGAATTGATTGATTAGCTGCTGCTGAATAAGCAGAGGAAAATTTTAATACATTCATATACCTACTTGAAATTAATATATTTATCATCACCTTATAGCATAAAAGTTGCATGTTTGATACACATTGTGACATCATTTTTATTTCTAAGAATATGTAATGTAAAATGTAAATGTAAAACCAATCAGTACAAAATTTTCTACTAAGTGTAATTTAAGTATATAAAAATTTCACATTTTAATAATAAAAAAGTATAAATCCTATTTATAAACAGTATTTTTTACCTATGTCAGGTATAAATTGATAGGTCTTAACAATTAAATACTGTGATAATTATATAACATGTGAGTCAGATAATTATTAATTATCTTTATATTATCAGTCACATGATTGATTAATTCTTCTGGTATTTGATAGATAATAGTACCACTTATTACCAAAATCTAATTAGGTTTTAGTAAGGCTACTTATTTAGATTGAAATTCACTGGCTGTAATAATGATAATGATTCTACTGATAGCACATAGCTAAGTACTTATATATATTCTATGAATCTATTTAAATGGCTTTTTAAAGTAATTATTTGTATATACTTTTGAATATACATTCTTCTTAGTTCTAACAATTGCATAAATGCATAGATCTATGTTGACATCAAAATAATGAATGTACTTTTGTATGATAGATTCATTTGGTGAAAGTTTGCTAATGAGCAAGTAATACTGACTCAAAGTAGTAAATTATATTTTATCTAATTTCAGATTAGACATTAATTATAAGTAGGTAATGTGAAAGTTTATAGTTGCACACTTTCCCTCATTTATAGACTCCATTCAGTGGAGAAAATTCCTTTGATAAGTATTAGTTAGTACCTTTCAATGTGGGAAATAGCTACCTACCTATTTCATACATATTATATGGAAGTGAAGAATTAGCTGACTAGACTATACAACCTATTATAGCGTTTGTTTCGATGATGTTGTATGTAATCTGTCGAAAACAAGTAAAAAGGGAAAGGTAATTTCAAGTTACGAAATTTATTTTTCTAGGCGATAATAGCATGATCTTTGCTAGTTTCTAAAGCGTCCGCGTTTCAAAGAGAAGAGGGATTTTATTGCTTTGTGTATAAGCTTATATTACAAGATTGGTTTACGAAAAACCCCGCCGTCTGAACGCGTTGCGCTGACTCGTACTGAGCCGTTGAATAATCTCGGATGGGGGAAAACCGAGTCCTCCGCCACCACGCTGATTGAAGGTCGCAAGTTAAAGCATCAGTCCATCTGAGTCAAAAACTTAGCTTCTGCTTCCTCGTACCGGAGAGTGACGGCTCGTGGGAGTTTCCCATACGCTAGGTACCCTAAACTGCGACTTAACGATTGCGGAATATTCATCAGTCCCATCTACTATCGCTAATTGGCCGCTAGCGGCCTTTACTACCTATCGGACTGGCGGGGGAGCGGGGAGCTCTCACCCCTAATCCCATTTATTAACGTTATAAAAATAAGACACCCGAATTGACACCAATTAAATATGAATTAATGGGAGTATGGTGACGTTTCTACGAAAGCTTTAGTTTCCGCGGAAACAACTTCAGGAATCGCTGTTCTGTGTGACATGAATGATGCCACAAAATCGTCGTTTCAGTTAAGGTTAGAAAGGTAAAATGAAAAAAAAAAACAGTATTTATTTAGTTTACAAAACTACACAAGTGGCGAAGTAATGATGCCAGATTCTAGTCAGAATGTAGGTTAACTATTTACTGAAGTAGTTTATCACAAGCAAGTACCTACTCCACATTGTATTCACAAACTCTTATCAGTAAGAAATCTGTTGATAGAAGTAGTGTTTCTGAGTTGCAGCTATCTTGCTGAATTCTGAAGTGTCTCATTATAACCTTATTTGTGTAACGAAGTGGGCGATTCGAGATCAATTTATTTGATATGCAATTCATAGTAAGAAGATATTAGGTACTTATCTACATAGGTACTTTAAAATTTGTTGTCTCAACACTAACATACCTACTTTCCTGCTTTCATATTTGAATAGGTATAGATTGATAATACCTAGTAGGTATCAAATTATAGGTATTACCTAAATATTGCATATTTAAAGCTTGTGCTTAGTGTGTGGTAGCCAGTAAAACCATAAACACTTAGATAGGCAAGATATATTATTGTGCGTAGTGCATAGTATTATACAAGATCAAATCAATAACTAAGTTGTATTTATTCGTAACCAGTTTCAAATTTACTGGTTTTGAGAAACATTAAGTAAGTACCTATATTGTTTTGTTAACATTATGTTGCTTGTCATGATAATTATGTAGATTAACATACCTAAAACCTAACGTATTTGTTAATCCCGAGAAAACGTATGTAAAACTTCATAACAACTACTTTCATCTACGAATTTAAATTATATATCTTACATTTTAAGTCTTAATCCTAAAAACTGATACTAGAACTAATGAAACAGTCTTTCAATTAAAACGAGCTGACGAGCATAGTTTAGAATTAGCAACGTGGTACCTAAAGCGCAATGTCTGTCGGCAGAAATCATGGCCTGATGTTATCTGTCCAATACCATGCGTCTGCGCAGGTGGGGGGGATAGAACGCCACCAGGCGAAAGGCGGACTGCGTTATCACGTGCTATCCTATCCCCATTGAGGTAAACACTGGCAATTACGAGACATGCCAGTAGCAAATGCACCTTTAAATATAAACTTAGGCTTCTACTTCTGTCCCATGTTGGTCTGGGACTTGAAAATAATGTGACAACTGTGTTCCTTCCATAACATGTCGTAAACGGCGACTAATGGTAGGTATATCGGGTTTTGGGTATGTGATATGGCGACGAGCTGGCCACTTGTCATTACTTTTTCACAAATTTTCCATTTAAGTAATCCAGCTCCGTTTTATTTTTGGCTGAATGTGGTTAAGGGGCCTGCTGTACATCTGATTCTGCCTACCCCTTCGGGGATTGCGGGCGTGATGTTATTTAGGCTTCTACTAAATTTTTCTAGCTCCAAACTATAAAGCTTGTTATTGACGGTGGATACAGTAATACATAAATAGATACGATATAAACTTCCGTTTCCCGAGTACAAATGACCATGTTCATCACCCGAATATTAATACGTATATCGAGATTCAAATCTGCGGCATTCGGTTTCGCGGCCAGGTTTTCTAGCCACTAGACCAAGAAGCCAGTTAATTAGCACGCAGAACGGAGGAAGTGGTAAAACAGGGATTTGTTGTCTTGATAACATAAATAATAGTATGATTCAGTCAATGAACGTATCGTTCAATTCAGATTTTTTGTGAGGCGATTGACGAACGTCGACTCACAATTTGTGTAGGTAGGTACTCGCGTTGTCGTAAAATGATTTTTTATTACCCAACTTGTTAACTGGCTCTGCACTTTGACCGAAGGAATCTATTGTGTGCGCGGCAGTGTGTCCTTACCATTATTTTTCTCGTAAATATTGCTTTTGCATTCGTCAATTGTGAGATTTATTACGATAAGATGATCGTGCATACTTACCATTTATTTATGTAATCTGAAGGGTTTCTATATTAACTTATACTAAATGGTAAATCACTGACCAAATCCAATCCAATTGAATCCAATTTAGAAGAGTTTTTTGTCAATTTGACTGATCGATAAGATAACAAATCCATCGAACATCTGAATTCCCAATAAAACGGAACACTGCTGCGTTTCTTCTTCTATTTGTATTTAGTGTAAAAAAATTTGAAAACCAGAATTCATTATTTTTGATTGGTTCTTGAAAAATTACTGTAGGTTCCTAACTACATTTGGAACTTATAACTACCTACAGTGTTTTACTTAATTTCAATTATAACAATTATTATATTTCGAAGTGAACGATAAGAATTATGCGAAAATTATCTAGTATTTTAGTTCAAATCGTTATATTATCAGTTAAATATGCACCGCATTTCTTAATTATATAATATTCATATTTAACTGACTAATTACAACATCAGTCAGTACCACGATTTATAATTTGAAACGCTAGCTGCCATTAGCTGAGGTAGACGATCAGGAATTCTGCCAAAGCACCGGTCCTGGCGAGTTTATGCGACATAACATATTTACGATGTCTACATTAAACTAATAAAACCGTATGGAGATTAATGAACAAAGACTTAGTGTAAACTGTGGCCAATAAAATGATATTGGCGACAACAATGCTCAGTTTCATTATGTAATGTTGTGTTTTGTTTTTCTCACGGTTGCTTTTTCTTAATCGCACTTTAAAAACAACTTAATCTTTGTTAAGAATAGCTTTTATGGTTTTAAAAATATTAGCAAGACGAACAAATTTGCTATCTATCTAATATTTGCGCTTTGGGAGACGCCCCCAGTTTTTGTTATCTCGTATTGCTCGTAATGTAAGGGAAATCCCGATTGCTATGTATTGTTAGTAGTAAATGGTTTCTATTGTGACACTGAGCGAGCCCTTTAGGATTTTCAATATCTTGGAAGTTACACAGCACCAGGAGGTTTATCGGCATCCTGACCCTCCGCCATTCCATGAACTGTACTGGAATAAACCAACCCAGCTCCCACGACAGGGCATAACATATTCTTTCGAATTAAAAAGGCCTGTTTAAAATAATTTATTCACTTAGCAAACTGATCAACAAGGTAATCAATTTGTAGTTTCCCATTGCTCAGAAACCTTTTCTTGACCGCGCCTGACAGCCTTGAGCCGACCCCCATTAAGAGGTTGCTAGCCTTTTAGCAGTCATCCATCACTGTCGAAATCATAAAGATACAAATGCTACGGAAGTAAAATATTCCAACAAATATCTCATTTACGTTGCTTTTGTACATTAAATATTCGGGTGGCGCCATATAGTCTACTTTTGCGATGACAGCTGGTTGTTTAGTACACAGTATGCCACCTGGTTACTTCAATGTATTTATTTTTTTATTGGTCATTATAAGTTGTTTAATAAACATGTATATTGCTATTGACAGCATTATCATTGGATAGATGTGCATCTGGTTGGTTTGGGAAAATTAACTTTGTACTCGAAAAGAGCAAAAGTATTTACAATCAGTAAGGAAATGACCACATATTAATATTGATTATATGGATACTGCATATTACTGATTTTTACAAATTGCAGATAGTGTAGTTTTTGAAAGGTAGTACATTTTTATTGTTGTATTAAAATAAATCATATTGTGTGCTTTAAATGAAATTTTCAATACTTACAAAAAAATGCCTTTGGATTTGTGACAGTGAAACAGCAGAATAAGGCAAGGATATGTATGACTGAGTAGCCTCCTCTTAATTGAAGTGGCCATGTCACTGGACCTGGACCTCTAACAATAGTAACAATAATGAACATATTGGTGAATGTCCATGAGGAGACAGATTGCAGTATTAGTGATATAAAAAAAAAATTAAAATAAAGTGCGACCACAAATGCTATCAGGCGATCGATGCCCATCCAACGTAGCCACGACTTGTGAAATAACACATGTATTATAATGAAATAAAATAATTATTTTCGCTAAAACATGTGTACACGCCGGAGGTAAATGAAATAGTCTGGATTCTGCCCACTGAATAGATGGAGTAATTGTTTTCCTTGGAGCTTGAAAAATAAACTGTTTCAATCTAAAAGTATCTTTGTACGCGGCACGGGTTTAATGGTTATTTTCGAGTTTCTATCGCTGGCCAAACGAAACGGGCGTGTTATTTGGGTATTACACACTCGTTTCGTTATTTTTTCGTTTGCTTTTCTCTAGTCTAGCATTTGGGTGTTAGTCAAGAGTTGATAATATGAGTAGAACACGGAAAAATTGTTGCGGTTTGTTTTGACATCATAAATGGAAAATTACTCCATGTAGTTTGAAAAAGATATTGACGAATACATTTATTTGGCTCTATTGAAAACTAAATTAAAATTTCCGGTATCGATATAGTCTAACTGTTATAATGGTGACAGCAAAAACACGAAGAGTTTTATTTGTGTTTCTTGGTCATCTAAATGGTGACTATGATGATGTATCGACCCGTTAAAATATTGAAAAATGGAGCTTACATTCTTTTTTACATACTTAGGTGCTTAGTAACATAAAAATAAAGGCATATCCGAATATAATTTATTAAATGTTCTTCATCGTATGAAGACCTATTAATATTTAATTTAATAGACTATATCGATACCGGAAATTTCAATTGTAGTAAAGGATAAACCTCGAGTTTTCAGTAGAGCCAAAAATCAAAAAAAGGAAGCGCAGGCTTAAATTTTGTGTTATTTGATTAAGGGATTAAGTACTTGGCTGTAATAAAAATCTACTCATTGCGTTTAAGTTGAACAAGTTTAAACCCTTATCGCTAATTCTATTCTATTAATAATACTAATAAATACTGTCCACTTCACGGATCACGCAACTAAAGATTCTTGATGTTATTTTTGCTTTAACGTGAGGGCGCAAAATCCTTGTCATGTGTATTTCCAAGTTAAGGAAAATAATGTTTATGTTAGTCAATTCTATTTTTAAAGCGGTTCAACCATTTGATGTTATTCATTGTACCTGATGTCTGTGATAACATAATTATCATATAGTCGAGTCAATAAAGCCGTAAAACAGATTTTGATGATTTTATTTTCATTTTGTTGGTTATATACATTTAAAAATCAGAAACCTTTTGGGGCGGGGACGGAATTATTTAGGTATATTAAGTACTTAAGTATATAAAAAATATACTTATTTGATATTTATATGTAGCATTTTTTTTAGCGAGTCTGCCAATTAGATTGAAGCGAATTCCTGTCATCATTTTCAATGGATATGGAAGAAAAAAAATTTTTACATAAATATCCTAAATATTTTTTAGAATATACTTAAATAATTCCGTCCCCGCTCCAAGATATGTCTGATTTTGAAAAGTATGCAATTACCTTCAATTAAAAAAAAAACATTAAAATCGGTGCTGTTTCTGAGGACTTTCTAGTAAATGGCTATATTGACTCGACTAATAGCAGATCATTTGTCTTTGACAACTGTATCATCGCACACCGTTCGATACGTCATCTCATCAGTTTCGTACAATTCGGCAATAATATATTAACTACCAATGTATGTTATGTAATAACTATGTATATAAATAAAGAATTATGCTAATACAAATGTGCTGTTAAGCGCAAACCTCGAGAATTTTTAGTCAAGGCACAAATAAGCTTCTCATGAGAGGAACAACGTAAAAAATGCGAGGAAAAAGGGAAAAACAATACTTTTCCTTGGACTCCGACAGGGCAATGACTTTTGACAGAATGAAGATCTAACGTTTTGATTTCATCACTCGTTTTTTTTTCGTCGTGAGGAATGGATGTCTTTTTTTCTTTCTTTTTTAACTAGATCCAGTATTTTTAAGATTTTGATGTACCTATGTTCTATAACGTACAATTCGAAAACCTCTCACACAAGGTAACATGTTTAAGTAAGTAACATATTGGGAGTTTCTCCCAATCTTAGCTATATGAAACTGTCAGCATCACGTCATATGTTGGCTTAATGAGCGTTTGCTGACTTTCAGAATATTCGTTAACTAGCTAGACTTCATGATATATGTTCGTCTATGAGCCTTAGTTATATGGGACGTGCGTAAACATAGAAGTTTCATGTAGTATTGTAATATACACCTTACATAATCAAGGATTATGGCAACATTTTAATTTATCTTAAAGATAACTTATAACTTGTGAACGCTATTTTTTGATACCTCAGCTAAAGCAACACTTAAGGGATGATTATTCATCAATCAGATCAAAGATGAAAACTGCAATATTACGATAGATTCCAATATTGGCTGTTTCGCAACTCAAATATCGTATTACATTCTTAGGATGATTTTATTAATTCTCTTAATTTACCTGACTTCTAAAACATTGGCCATGTTAATTGTAAATAAGTAGATGATATCCTAATTAATAAATAAAAAATAAAATAATTTAATAAAGAACATAAGGGTCATAGATTCCCACTGTAACATGTTTTTAGAGTGGCTTCTTACAGGTACTAGCCATTTCGCCCTAAGCACACCTGTAACGTAGGGACAAAGTTATTTTCTGTTCAGTTATTAAAGTTATAAAGGTGTAAAAACAAAACAGTATAACGTAAACCAATTACCTTAAAAATTGGGTCGTCAAAACTAATATAACTTTTGAATACTTTCAAACAAAGCGAGGGCCAACCCCGGTAGGGGCCGTTAGGGGTTGGCAAGATATATGATACACGTGTTCGATTCGTCAAGGCTTTTGGGAGCATACATTATGGGGTCTAGAGGTCGCAGGTTATGTAAAACCTACACGTGTCGGGAGGAAGGCGTTCTATGCACTTGCCAAATAGCCTGGTACCCGGAAAAGAGTTCAAGTGTGTTTGAACGCATGCCAATTTGCACCTTATATATACATATCTAAAATAAAGGCACATAATAAGTACCTAGCATTTATTAAGGTTTCAGAATAAAGGCTTCTTTTTTACCTACATTTTAATAAGAGAAATATAACCATCATAAAATCTTCAGTCATTATATAAAAAAGATGCAGGCAGTTATGCACCTTATGACGTAAACTTATTAGTAAACTCCTATATTTTAAGGCTTTCTGTAAATATATGTAATGATATCCCTAAAGATACCTATTGAGTACCTATTTGACTTGCATATTCATCATCAGAATAAACTATAAACTTTACTAGTCAAAGCAAAACATTAATCGATAAAAATGTCCTTCAAACGAATGTTGTTAAATAAGTGGAAAATTTCCAGATAAGAATTCTTAATAGCGTTCAATAGTAGAGCTTCATTACGAGAAATAAATCTGCACTAGTATTTTATTATACAATATTGTTTTGATAGATTTATAATTAACTCAAGATATTTAGTTTAGATTTCGTGGCACTAGAGCGACATTATGTATATTATAATGATTATCGCCGTGACGAGGCCATTTATGATTTATAACTTGTGCATATTTCTAATATTTTGAAATCATATATTTGCACCCAAGCATTGTGCAACATGAAGATACATACTTCTATACTCATATTATAAAGCTAAAGTGTTTGCTTGAACGCATTAATCTCAGGAACTACTGGTCTAATTGAAAAAATATTTCAGTGTTAGATAGCCCATTTATCGCGGAAGGCTATAATGCTATAAATGCGGGAGAACCCGTGGGCATAGCTAGTCTTAAATAAATTTTGTCTACTAAAACAAATTTATGAGAAGCGTTAAAGAGTCTTAGTCATCATCATTAGTAATTATTGTGAAACCTTTATGCCAAGTTGTTTGGTTAACGCATAGAGGTGCATCACATAAAAAAAAATAGATTTTTTCCCACAACAAGGAACTACCGAATACAATATGACGTTTACTATTTGTACACCAATTATCCTAATCCAGGTAACTGGCGAGGAGCTCGGTACAATGCAATTATCACAATTACCGCCGAGCTACTAGCTAACAATATAATATAATCGTGATTCACTTAATAGTTTAAATATTTTGTATGGAGCTCGCTCGTGATAATCGGTGTCGCGGAGACGCTCAGATAGCGTTATCATAGGCTCTGTTTACTTAAGAGTAACCCTTCACTGCGCGGGTCGGTCTTTGTGACCTGCGGGGAGATTTTGTCTTTGTAATTCTTTAAGCGAATCATATGTAGGCCACACATTGAATTTTTGTAATAGAAATGGCGAAGTATCGAAAAAAGAGGTAAATTAAGGGACTCTAAAATTAAAATAAAATAAATAAATTAAAATAAGTAGCTATTTATCGAAAGCTCGCTTTAACCTTCGGCTCCGCCCGCATTCATTTTTGTGGTAGAAGTAGTTGAGGCGTAAAGACATAACGAGTTACTTTTATTACCATTAAAAACGTTAAAGGTAACATTTCTAGTATCTACCTAGTTATTAAGATTTAATTTAAAAAAGAAATCGATTTTCATAATTTCAGTCATAAATTTTACAGAATTTCTAGTTTTATGTAAGAAAATGCAAGTGATTATGCATTTTACGAATGCTGAATTAAAGACGCGTAGCAATTACTTACGTTCATATATGTCCGACTCTCGTAGTATCTCTTATTTGTTTGGCATTACAGTATTAGACGCTGTGTTTTATAAATTGGTATGAACTCACTATGAACGATTACGTATGCACTACGAAAATTTCGTTCACTTGGCACATGGCCAGGATATTGCGTTTCGCCGTGAATTGATAACTGTTTTAGATTCGTACATGATGTTATGGTGTGATATCTGCACAATGTACGCGTTATTTATTTGTCTGACGTAGCTAGAACCCTTGATAAGAAGATAACTATTTAAGTCAAACAAGAAATTCCGTCGTTATTTTTATACCTACCTACAAGGTTATATTTTTAGCATGCCTTTCAATGGAATGTTAGGTTATTTATATTTTGGAATAAATATCAGCCGCGGTCGCTTAGACCGTGTCGCGTCACACGGTCAAATAAACAATCGAAGTGTGACAGTGTCGGCTGCTATCGCATTTTCCGGAGGCTGGCGCGCTTGGTGCGGCGGGCGGCAGTGCCGTCGGCGCACGCGCACGGAAAGCATGTGTTGCGCGCCACCATTGCGATGTACATAGAACCGGCCGCGTTTCGTGCACCCAGCGCGGAGTCCCTCGCCGGCTCCGACACGCCCACAGTCTGGACACAGTGCTTACCCTCCCCGTTATTCGCAGGCAAGAAAGCCCCCCTCAAGACCTTCGAGGAAGTGCAGCCGCTGCTTCAACAGGGCCGCAAGCGCGAACTGAAAATACTCATCAGAGAGAACTCCTGGCCGATCAACAGTCCTGTGCGAGCGTCGCTCTGGCCCGCCCTCTGCAGGCAGCACCAACATGGAAAATCGATGCTCGACGGATTCTACTGGGACATGGTTACACAGGTCAGTGCTCTCGTGGTTGCGCAACGTCACACGGCTCTTTCAAGGCTCTCAACTCTCGTTTCACGTCCATATACGATTCAGTGTGCGCCGATAACGCAGGCACTATCTCACAAAACCGGAGAGTTTGCGTACCCAAGGTCATGTCTATTTACTTTGCGCAACAGCCGAATGCTTGTCAGATATCGAGCCTTCAGATAGTGAGGCGGCGTCCTGCCCAAGGTCGCGAAAGTCGACCAGTTTTCATTCAAACTAGTACAGCTAAAACTAAACACGTTTTGAATATTCTGCATAGTAATGTGTTACTTAATGTCTGTAACGAAGCTTTCAGAGACATATTTTTGTGCTCTCCGTCCTGACAATACAGCGGATGGTGTGTGTAGCTGTTTGACGCATTCGCAATTCAATTAGTTATCAAAATTCACGTCATGTGTCGACTGAAGACGATTTCTTATAGAAAGAGCATGCTTTGAACTGACGATGGTCGACACTTTATGATCGTAATTTGTTTTATTCGACAGTGAACGTTTAATTTGTCAATTGTTTGTTTCATCTAGAAAACGTTGTCGTATTTTTTTTTAGAAAAATTCCAGTGCAAAATCTGATTTGCAAATACTAAAAATAGTTAGCTCTATTGAGAGAACTTATTCTTTGTTAATCTGTATGTGATAAAGTAATAAGCAAGCATTTGTTCCTAAGTATTTAGATCATTCTGTGTATGCCTAAAATTTAAATAGTAAAAACATGTCTAAACATTCAAATGCATTGACCTCCTTATGGGGGTAAAATATCGCCATCAAAAGCATCAAGCATTGAATAGGAACTAGGATAGCACGTAGGGGCGCGCGCGCTTCCGTCGAGTCCCATGCGTTCGACATCAACGCGGTACTGCGCGGGCGCCGGTTACACTTTGGCAGATGCGTGAAAAATGTTTTAGCGATTCGACGCGTTTATCGAAAAATATGTATGAATAGAATATTAATAGTACGATCACTATTAATATATTATTAATAGAACGACTATTACTGATTATTACTATTGGTAGTTCGGACATGTGGAAAGAATGGATGACGAAAGATTGATTAAACAGATATACAATGCGTCCAATTAACAAGTTCATCATCATCCAGTTATCATCATTCTGTTAACACACGACCAGATTGGTCGTGTGTTAGCAGAAGATGAAGTTAGGAGTCATACCTAGACCTTGTATGAAAAGGATCATGAATGTTGAAAAAGTAAGTGAGGTGTGTAAGGATCGTGCCATATGTCGTTCGGTTCTCTCTGCCTACCCCGCTAGGGAAGTGGCGTGAAATGTAGTTATTTAGTTAAAGATTCTATTAAGTATACCTATCTTGTGTTGTTACGGCCTATCGTAACATTAGGTGCCTGTCGGATCTCGCTATATAACTTACATTTGTACATTAAAAGGTAGAAAATATTTCATGTAAACTTAAACAAATAAAAAAAGTCATTCATATCTTCTATTCCAGTCGCAATTTAGCTTTAATTATTTAAAATACAATTGAGACTGTAAAGTTAATTGGTCCATAGTATACATTTTTACAAATTGCTCTTGACTTAAAAAGAATGTGCCAACTGTGTTTCTTGCTTAGCATTTCGTAAAAGGCGACTAATTGTATTAGGGTTCTAGCCACTTGTCACTATTTTCTATCTAACCCAGTTTTATTTTTGGCTGAATGTAGTTTAAGGGGCTGTCCCTTTGACTGTGCCTACGCCTTCGGGGACTATGGACGTGATGTTATGTATGTATGTAGTATAAATTTGTTGATTTGCGCGAACATAGTCGTGGTCATGGTAGCTGCATCATGTGATTTTTCTCATTCGATACTACTAGAAGCAGGCTAGCTAAAAGCGTAGCGCTATCGAGACGTATCGGTGTACTGCAGCGCGAGTAAAAATAGTGAACGTGGGCAGTCGTGCACGTTAGCCAACTAAGTGGATTACACTCAGTTTGGCAAAGTATCTCCCTAAACCTATTTAGTATTTATATACTGTGTTCGTTCTGTGTACTGAATAATATTGTAGACGCGAATATTTGTGTGGATGGATCGTTGGATAGATGTTTATTTACGAAATAAATCACAAAAACGAACTAAACTTTATAAATATACTAGTACTACCCCGTTCTCGGGATAAAAATGGAGGTAGGGGTACCTATTCTAATAACTATTAAATACACAAAAAAATCATTAAAATCGGTCGATCCATTTCGGAGGAACTTTTACTTAAAGACTATGCGAAAGTCAATTCGACAACAGTTAATTTTATGATGTATTTTCTTGACCGCTGCGAAGAAATAAGGAGCGTTATGATTTTGACTGGTGTTCTCATAGGGGAAAATATTAGTCACATTTCTCTTGACTGTGACTGTACAAACTTTCTTGGAATAATATTTGATCAAAATTGCTCATGGACACCACACATACAGGCGTTGAACAGGAAATTGAATAGTTTTATATATGCCCTATGGAAACTGTCGACTACTTCTGATTACAGAACTGCTCTTCTAGCATATCATGGTTATGTAGCGTCGCTACTTGGATATGGAGTAATACTATGGGGAAATGGCGTCCAAGCAAATAGTACATTTATTGCCCAAAAGAAATGCTTACGAGCTAATTTTAACAAGCCCCCTTGGACGCCGTGTGCGCCAATATTTAAAGAACATAGGCTTCTCACGCTCCCTAGTTTGTATATTTTTGAAATTTGTAAATTTGTTAAAACATATCCCAACCTGTTTGCCAAATTCGAAAATGTCTACAAGTATAGCGCCAGACATAAAAACGGGCTAGCACAGCCCATATCGAGGTCTGCATTATACAGTCGCAACTGCAACGTTATGGCTGTTAATATTTATAATAAATTACCAAACGAATTAAAAGAACTCAAAGGGAGCTTATTCAATCGAAAATTATTTGATTTATTGGTTAGCGGCTGTTTTTATTCAATAAAAGATTATTTGACATATAGATTTTAAATCCTACTGACATTGTTTTCATGTGTTAAATTTTTAATGACTCTGAGATGTTGACATTGCTATTATTATTAATTGGACATACCTATTTCATGCATCTGTTTCTGATCTGTATTTTGTAATGAGATTTGCATGCTACTTATTATGGCTGAATAAGTGATTCCAATGTATTGTTTTATATTTCTGTCAACATATTGTACCTTATTCAAAGCAAATAAATTATTCTTATTCTATTCTTATTCTTATTCTTTCCTTATTACATTACGCCGCACACGACTTTATTGCAAAACTAGCTTCTGCCCACGGCTTCGTTCGCTTTGCTCGATAAAACATAGTCTATATGTTATTCAGGTGTATGAGCTATATTATTCTAAAGTTTCATTAAAATCCATTCAGTAGTTTTTTTGTGAAAGAGTACAAAACACCCATCCATACATACAAACCTTCGCATTTTTACTCGTAGTATTAGTATGATGTGACAGCATTCAAACCTAATCCAAATAATAACTTGTCCAATAAACACATGTCTGGCCGCGCATCCTCCAACCGCGCCACAATAGGAGTGCTCTTAGAGGTCCTCAGATGCCTGTCGCATGTTAATTAGACACCACGCCGGCAACAAACAATAGCGACTAATTGTATCGCAGGTGCCGTGGAATGGACAGATAATAGAATATCGATTTATGACATACGTTATATTGTTTACTAGCTTTTCGCTCGTTGATATGATTTGATCAATTCTAGTTGTTTTGACGGGACGAAGGTCTAAGTTATTATACTTTTCTCCTATGCTTATGCTTAGATAGAACCGATGCCTTTTTTGTTGGTATATCTTACAAAGTGTACAATAAATTTGGTGATGATCGGTTGAGTAGTAGTAGTGACAAAAAAGGGTTTATTTCTAGCCCATTTTTTTTGTCTGTAAAATGAACTACGATATGCAACTGTCCATTGTCCCGTGTTGGTCTGGGACTCAAAAAGAATGTGCCAACTGTGTTGCTTACCTAGCATGTCGTAAAAGGCGACTAATGGTATATCGGGTTTTGGGTATGTGATTGTGTAGGCGACAAGCTAGCCACTTGTCACTACTTTTTCACAATGTTCCATTTAACCCAGTTTTATATTTGGCTGAATGTGGTTAAAGGGGCCTGCTGTCCCTTTGACTCTGCCTACCCCTTCGGGGATTATAGGCGTGATGTTATGTATGTATGTATGATATCTAACTAACTAGCTTTACGCTATTTGTATATCATTTAACATAATCACTCGTATTACGTTTTAAACTAATAGGAAAATTCAAAACAATGTTTATTTTCATTCAGAGTTAATGGCGTAATACTAGTCGTACTATTTTTAGAGTCAAATAAAGATACCTTTATTTCTACACGTTTAATTCAAGAATAAAATCCTTTTAATTGCTGCCATCTGGTCCTTATCTTTCTCGTTATATAGACCTTATCGCACAGCAGAAAGTAAATAAATACTTACTTTTATTTATTTTTCCAAGTATGTTGCTAAAAGTCACTAAAGTTGATGTTTGCACGTTTTTTATCAGCTGTTTTATAAATATTTTTGCATGCTACGTTCCGAGTTAAATTTATAATGAGCGTAGGTAATAAAAAACGCGATTGCAAGGTTACCCAAAACATAGAGAAGATAGTATGCCCTATGTTGATACGGGGGTCGGTGAGTTTGGGATATGCGCATGCGCATTTGACATGGCAGATTAGCCAGACAATCCGGACATATACAAAATTGTGGACTATGAATATATCTAAGTGGCAGCCAAGACTATGATGGCCTAGTTCAGCGGCTCCCAAACTTTTTTGGCTACGGAATCCCTTTTGGGAAGCTGAATATTTGACGGAACCCTAGAATTATCGAACACCGATTTATTTGTATGGTTAGTTATGATCAGTACCTATTTTCGTGGACCCCTAGAAAGGCTTCGCGGAGCCCTATGGCACCGCGGCACACACTTTGAGTATAGCTGGAGTAGGTAATCTATCACTGCTCTAGTATGCTTCAGTATGCCAAATATCATGTCATTATATGTCTATATTATCGGTCCCTAATTAAACATTTTGTAGTACTCTACAAGATTAATTTCCGTTGTGACTAATTTACCCGAAGTTAAATATGCAATCTTTTTTGTCGATATGTCTCGTAACCAAACGCTTTACACAAATGATGTTACAGACATTTGTACATTTATACCATTCAATCAATGGTTTATTTCTTTATTATGCTCGCTACTCGGAGTTCCCATGCAATTTACTTGCAAACTATAGTTCATTATAAATAAATATAAATAGTATATTTCATTACAAGTCGCTTAAGCACTTGTGTTACGGATATCAGAATCAACAGTGGTATTACAAATATATACTTAAATTAATTCAATTTTAACACCCAGACACAGAACAATCACAAGTATTCATCATACAAATATTTGTCCTGGGTGGGGATCGAACCCTCAACTCTTGGCGCATGAGGCAGGGTCATTCTTGGATATCAAAACATGAGTCTTATAAACTATAGGATAACGGAGAGAAACTCTGCATCTGGAATTTTACACAAAGAATACGGGATTGTTGCTGAACTCCAATTTTATATAAATGCATTAAATACATAGTATCGTGTTATTATTTCTGCGGCTGAGATTGGCACCGTGTCAACAGTGAGCCCGTTCACCTTGCTGCGCACGCGCATACGACGTTACACACAATGTTTTCGCGCTTAAGTCAACCCAATAAGGTTTATAATTGTGTAGATTTATGTTGCGGTACTGTATACACATATCGTGTGTACCGGCTTTACAAATGTTGCTGGAATTCGCGTAGCATCTGTTGTGGACTGGCGTTATTGGATTAAGAGGCTGTGGGGTATTGGCGTGCACGCGTCAAATATCGGCTTCGGCGTCCTTGAGATTTACAGAATATTGCTTAGCGTTTCAGGTAGAATTGTAATCAGGTGTAAATTAATGATAATGATGAAGAAATTAAATATTAGGTATGATACTGACATAAAAATTAATTAACTATTCAAATTAAAATACTAAATAATAAATGCTAAAATATTTCTATAAATAAGTTAGACTAATCAAATGTAAATTTATTATCTCTCCAAATAGCCTAGGGTAATTGAACTGTGATAAAAGTCAAGCAACATTCGCTGTTGTCTAAATACAATTTGGTGACCAAAACGAACTTATCGCTGTATCCACTAATGTAACGTTCCGCAAGATTGGTTATTAAAATAAGTACTTTATTGATGCCAGATAATTTTACGTTAAAACAAAGAGAAATCTGATACTTACCTTTTGGTTAAATAATAAAAATTTGCTTCTATAGTGAATTATAACTACTTACTTTAATACGAACAGTTACAAATTATACTTACTACATTTAAAACTTCCTAGTAATTGAAATGTCAAGACTATCTTCAGACACTTATTAAATGCGATTGATCATAAATTGGCAATTGAAATTGATTGAAATCGCCCCAGATATTAACATATTTTAATTCATTGGATCATTGTTTTCTTTTGTCAGGTCGTCTCAAGTGGTAAAGAGAATGACGAATACTTGAACAATTAGCTGTCGTGAAGACAGATTAATTACTTTTATCACGAAGGAAAATAGCCATTTTCCTCATTGATCCACACAGCATACGCCCCGTCCCGATTCGAGTAACACGAATAATTTTATTGGGGCGCAAATAAACTGACATATTTTCGTTGCGAACCTGCCAAAAGACATTGCGATTATTCACCGAAATTACAAAAATATTAGCTATGATTTGGACATGAAGTGAAATTAATTGCGGATATCACTAAGGAAAATCTCGTTTTTTCCCTGACTCACACTGTAATGAGGTATCTTTCTAGATAATTCTATTTACAACATTAAGGTAAGAAATATATCTATTTACGAAAATACATTACAGTTTAAGATGAATTAATTGAATTTAAAGTAAATGATTCATCAAAATATCCTGATAGGGTTAATTGAATTGATAATTAAAACAAAAATAACTCAGTCAGACGCTTTTATAACACTATAGCTAAGTCTGCTAAATAATTGTGTATTTAAATTTAAGTAAAATCCAGGGGATGCAAACCATCCGCTCACATTCTATACACTTCACATTCTATATACTTCTGCACAATAGAATTTCTTGCATAAATTCTGCTTCAGTATGTTTCAAAATATACGATCATTGCAAACTTGCAGCTGAGCCAAATAATCTCGAAATCTGCTCACGCGCACACGACAGGAACTAACTCGAATAACGCTCTACAATGGCGAAAGCGATTATCATCATTGAGTCACCTGGGCATCCTCCGGATGTCTTCCCAATGATTAGTACAGCATTGCAACAATTATTGTGCTTGTGACCGTGCCAAATGATTAGCTACTTATTCACAAAAGCCTTACTACTGGTAAATAAATCTATTCTTGAAAATTCATCTTATGTGTAGGTATATGCAGATATTTTCATTATGACCAATATGTTTTCAATGGGACTGCAGAGAAATTATTTGGGGATTACTCACAGAAATGTGGATAATGTTGATAGTTGATTTCCCAAAAAAGATTATGTGACTGAGTCACCCGGATAATCCGATTTTCATTGAGAAAATATTTATTTCGAGAAATCGGAGGACAATAACCCAATATTATGGTAAAGCGAAAGATGGCCGAAATCTTTCGATTATTGTACTTAAATCCGATTTAATCTCTACTTTTGTTGTACAAATGGGACACTAAGAAAGTGGGAAATATTGCGTCGCAACCCAAACTATCTTAGTTGATTCAAATTGATCCAAATATTTATGGATAATGATTTATTACATAAGGTAAATGGAACGTCTATTTTATTTTTCGTTTCTTAATTGGTGCCAAATTTCTTTGTGACTTTTATGTGTGATCTACATTTAAAAAATGTAGCATTGTGGTTTTCCGAACCTATCTTTCTATCTTACCATAGGCTCGTTCACATCTTCACAGCTGCCATAGACCTAGAGCATTACATCCACTAGGTTGATATACAGGAACGTTATGACAGCAGAACTAGTAGTCGTCAAGAGTCTACATACTTGCATGTAGGTACTAGTAGGTAGTCGCGTTCACGTGGCCGTGGTGTCCCCTGCGCTTTTGCGGCCGAGCCAAATACTCCCGCGCCTATTCACGGGAGCGACAGGAATTCCGTTGTGTAAACACACGCTTCCATCACAAGTATGAGTCCATCTGGTATTACCTTCAGAATTATTTCGGCTTCCCATTGACAATGCAATTAATGCGAGACTAGAATAGACGACAGCGATTCAGGGAGATTCTATTTGCTGAATGTAAATGTAATTATATCTTAATGGACTTTGGAAGTTGAATGGGCTCTATTAATATTTGATGTTATGAGAACTCCTTACATTTTGACAATTTCTTTTGATTAATTATTGCTTTGCTATCCAGTTTAAAAGGCCTATACTTGTTTATTGTTCTGACTAGTTATTAGGTTTGAGCAATTATTACTCATAATCCCAATGATATGCTGTCGAATTTCTGCATTCTGAAGTACACCTATCAATTGTTGAGGTTATAGAATTAGTCTCTACACGAACACAGATTCCTGAAGTACCCTCTAAGACTCGATCAGATCAAGAGCGAGTTGACAGCCGAGATCTGGTGCAGTGCCAACGACTCGTGCGCCTTGACCCCAGAACGCGTCGATAACGGTCGTGTGTGCGTTGCACATGCACCGGCAGTAATGATTGAGAGGAAATTTGTTAACTGGCGATTTTTGGCGGCGCGAACCTTTGTCTCCTACACCTGCTAACTTAGGAACAGTTATGTTTGTCGTTTAAATTTTAGTGCCCTCCAGAAAGTCGTTGAAACAGAGATTTGAAAACTTTCAGACCACATTTCGACAATAGCCAGTGTTTGTTAAGTTAATTTTTGGCATCCCGTTGTTGGTTGTTGGAAGTCCCCATTAATTCCTATTCGGTGGATTGGCGGCTAAAGTTCGTTTCAGTATCTTTGTATCGGCAATTGTTAAAATAGATTATCTGACGACAAATGATGATGATAAATATTATCAGTATACTCTGAGAACCAACAGAACATTTCAGAAAATTAGCAACACTTGACAAAATGAAGCTTTTACAGTGCCTACGAGGTCGTCTGATCGACGAATCAAGGGACAAGGTAGTCAACGTGATAATGATGAATTCCTCAAATGAATGGCCTCATTGATTGCCCGATTAATCTTAATTAATGCGACATGGTTACGGACAAAGGCATTTGATCCGCCGTTGACAGAATAGTTCACATTGATGCGTTCGTTGGCAATCGGTCGGGACTTGTGCAGGTCAGTTACCGTACCTACTGACAGTCACAGATTCCAGCAGCCAGTTTTTAAACGTCACTATTCAATGTTTTACGGTAAATCTTTTCACCCACGTGCCTGCGAGATTGTTTATCAGTTTCGTTGACACTGCTTTGTAACAAATGAAATTAATAGCGTTTGGACTGTTGGAATCGCCTAGGTATTTTTGGACGTATCTTAATCCTAAGCCTTATCGCGTTGATTCCTTCCTGGTTCAGATGGCGTTAAGGACTCTTATTTCACTGTTTCCTTTGAGTAGTCGCCACTGATTGATATTCGTTCAAGTACATCGATTCTAACAAAAGACAATGAATTCTAAACTTAAGTTTGTTCTGTAATGTCTATTTGAATCACTGTTTTTGTAGCTAGTAGTCATAATACCTACATGTCTGACTCATGGGAAGCAGGCACCGTAGCCTATAGACAGTTGCATCATATGAAGTGTCAAAAATATCGAGTCGATGGTAAATTCATATTCTAGTAAACACCGACAAGAAAATCGGTAGTTATTTTTTTGAATGCCAAGTCATACAATCGTACGGATTCTCATTCACCGAACGAAACATAACGTATAGTTAAAAATTGCTACTTTACATCAATCTTCTGTCAGGGGGTGGTACCTGCCGGTCCGGTCCCGCCCATCCACGCCGTTACCAGTGCCACCTACCACCGCGGATACCGTGTAATACCGGGTGGTACTTAAATTTCAGCTCATTTAAATGAAACCGCATCCTGCATATAAATGCGCCGGACACGCTAATGAATAATGGAACGATACGGGCAAAAGTAGCCGGAAATTTTGTAACGAAAATATCCGAGACCAGCCGCGTTGTGAAAAAATCAGCCGTATTCTCGAAAAACAGTTTCTTTTGTATTTCCTAGAGTCGGGTCACGTACTATTATTATGGTAATGGAGAATATTTCGTTTATTCGACAATCTTCTTTAATGATATTTTTTTTGATAAACTTAATAAAAAATTTCAATTCTTTGTTGGAATTACCTAGTATCATTATTATTTTGTAACGTATTAAATAAAAAAAATCACTAGGCTACTCTCACTAGAAACACGATGGTATATCAGTGGGTTATATTATTTGCAACATTGGCACAAATAAACATTAAAATAATAAAGAGATTTGGTTTCCAATTGTAAAGTAAACTAAATTTCCGTGGGTAAGCCGCGGCCAGTCATCAATAAATTAACGTGGCACAGGAAAATGTCCGCCTGACGGAACAATATTAAAGTACGCCACTCTAAATGGTTTTAATGGACGTTTCTCTCTTAATTAATCCCATTAAGGCGGAACTGGACAGAAGTAAATACTTTTACAAAGCAAACGTCATTTCGCTTTGTGCGGTGACGCCACAATCTCATTACACCCAATCCGATTATAGGCCAGGACGACCCTCGCTTTCATATTAAATGCTTCTAATTAAATCTCCCCAGATTTGGCTCTCTGCGGAATTATATATTTACGGAAATCAACAATGCTTTGTTGAATAAAACCAATACATACACTTACCATTGTAGCTGGATTTTGTATCTAATCGCAGAACATACCTAGTAGCAATTCAAATCAAATAAAAAAAAAAATACTTTGTTGAGACGACTAATGTTGTGTTCATTGTGGCCTTTTAAACATTTCCGCAGTGTGACTGCGACTATCTCTTATCTATGTTTGTTCCTGTATTGTGTTTTTATAGTGATTTTTTTTAAAGTAGCTAAAAGTAACTAAGTTTATTTTTTCTTGCATCCCGTGTGGTCATCCTAGAGGTCAATACCTAATATGATGTCACGATTCCAATTTAGCTTATCATATAAAGTAATTAAAATGGCCAGCGAGTGGCACGAATGATATAATCCGATTGTTAATACTGTTGTTGTCGTAATTCTCCGCCGAATACAAACTTAATTTTATTTACAACTAGCTGTCCCGGCGAACTTCGTATCGCCCAGTAAATTAAAATCGACATTGATTTGTCGATTGACATTTAACATTGTCAGATACGAATCCCACCGTTTTATATGAGAAAATACTTTTGCTTTTATTTTGTTTTATCGTCAATTTTTAAATGTTTTTAATAGTTATTCTGTTATTCTGGACGAAGACAAATCCAACAAATCAAAAACAACGTAAATCGGTTCAGCCGTTCTCGACTTATAAGTGGTGTAACAAACACGACTTTGTTTTATTTATATAGACAAGTAAATACTAACGTGTCTGTTATATATAACACTGATCGTCATTTATTGTTAATTAACTCTTTCTACTGTAACCTCATCGCTCTCCGATTATAATAATGACATTTAAATCGCTCAAACTGTTGTTAAATTAACGTATCGATGTCCGCCGATTAATTTGTAATTAGTGCTTTGTGCTCAACGGTGAAGTGTGAGCGTTGGAAAACTACCTAATCCATGATCGATTAGGCTTAGGATTTATTTTATATTGACACATTATATTTACTTTACTTACATTTTAAAATACGAGCAGCGCCCCGCAGCTTCACCCTTGTAGTTCCCGTTCCCGTGGGAATACGGGTATAATATACGTTATGTTACTTGCTAATAAAGTAGCTTTCCATTGGTGAACGAATTTTTCAAATCGGTCCAGTAGTTTCGGAGCCTATTCAAATCAAATCTTTCCATTTTATAATATTAGTATGACAGTGAGGGCGGATTTTGTAAGTCAGTTTATGTGTTTGCAAACCGTCACTATTTGAAAAATTCTTCCAAAATTGGAAGGTTATTATTATTCCAGATGGACAAAAATACTAACCAAGCGAGGTCGGAGTACTAATTGGTCTATAGCTGAGAATAAACGTATATAGTGGTAGCAATGTTGGTTCTACTTTGATGATTTGTAAGGACATTAATAGATTTTACTATTGTATACATAGGTACACGTACGTTTTGGACTGTTCCCAAATGCATTAAACATATAACTGGAAAATACCAAAATCTGAGTGGGCTCTGTCACTAGCGCCACCTCAATGATATTAATCAATCTAATAAGTTTACTATTAATATTGATTAAAGCGACCGGCTGGAAGGACTAGTCTTGATTACTCGAGATAATCCACTTTTGTTATTAAACTGTCGGCTCTTTTGTAGTGTCACAAAAAATACAAAGCTTTAGGTATGTTTTTTTTGTTTAGGACCGTTGTCTGCTAATGGTATGGTGCCTTCCATGCGAAGTGCGTTGGCTTAAACTTAAGCACCCGGATTTTTGAAAATCGCAAGTACAATTCTATTTCAACATAAACAGGGAAATCGAACATTTTGGACAATGGCTATATCTGTATGTGCGATCATGATCTAATTAGTCTCGTTCTTCTGTCTTAGCTTTTCCTTCGATTCGGGATATAGCGTTGGGTTGGGTAAGGGTACTTCTTCAGATAAAATTGCAAAGTTGTCAATGCAATATCTCAGTGTTGCAAATGTCTGTAGGCATAACACTGAGCTGTTTGAGCATACGGCCTCGAGGTAAGCAGAAACCGTAATAATCAACCATTAAGCTGGTAAGCAAGAGTTAGCTGTAATATAATCAGCATTTAATAGTACAAAAACAAATTTATAATAACAGAAGGAGACGAGCTAGCCATTTTCCATCTAACCCAGCCCAGTTTTGTTTTTGGCTGAATGTGTTTAAAGGAGCCTATTGCCCCTTTGACCCTGCCTACACCGTTATGTGTGTATGTATGTAAAAACAAAGTTATAATAACAGAATAAACACAAAAGCGTCGTTTACACCAACTACGCCAAAGATCCGCGGCGACCGCGGCTCGTCAATTTTAATGTCCCATAAAGTTTATAAAGAGGGCGATAATTGATTAGCCGTACATAGGTACGGTGAGGCGGGCGTGGCTCCGTGCCAGCGCCGAAATAGTGCGGCTCTCACCCTCACCTCCTGCACTGTGATCACGTGCTTCCACAATTTGTGTTTCGATCCGTGGTGCTTGTTGTGGATTCTGATTGCGTTGCCGATGTGTTGCCGGCTATTTGTGTCCGCGGTTTTAAGGCCTGCTTTTGGCACTGTCCGGTTTAGTTTGTTGTTTCATTTGTTGGATTATGGATTGAACTGGTAGTGGAGTATCGTTAACTGACGTATATAAATAAATAAATATAAATAAATAAATAAATATCAGACTACATCACATAAATTGATCTGACTCCGAGAAGTAGCTCAAGCACTTGTGTTACAGATATCAGAAACAACAGTGGTATTACAAATATATGGGTAGTTCTACGATAAGAGGTTTCGAGCCCATAGAAGATGCGGCCAGGGAGAAAAGTTGGATTTTTTTCATGAAAATGTTAAATTATGCTAATTAACCCATTGATTAACCTTTTCACCCAATGGCAGGTTACTTCACACATATTTTATTACTTTTTAGAAGGCCAGGGTAAATATCGAGGCCAGGGTAGAGACGTCAAGATCAGGGTACATATTTATTAGACCAGGGGAGAGATTCGGGCAATGAAATAATGAATTAAATTAATAAAATCAACTTTTATTAGACATTACACTTAACTTTTAATCGGAACATCTTTTATATTAGACTATTAATTATTGGTATTTTTAAATACTCTCACCTATAAGCCTTTTATTAATTATAAAACAAAATTAAATTAACATGTCTTCATACATTTAACAAAAAATTAAACATCTTCTATCATCATCTTCCTAGCGTTATGTCCCGTGCTTAGACGGGGTCCGCTTAGACCATGATCCAGGATTTAGCGAGTCTGGTAATTACATTGAAGCGACTGCCGATCTGACCTTCGTAACCCTAAGATAGGGGAACCAGACAATTTTTGGATCATGGTTACAAATCCAAAGTTGTTTGAATTTGCAGGTTTCATCACGATGTTTTCCCTCACCGTCAAGCTAGTGGTATAAATACGTACATAGATTTAAAAAATCCAGAGGTACATGCCCGGGTTTGAACCCGCACTTCTCGGTTAAGAGGCGCGTGTCCTTACCATTGAGCTACCACCGCTCTCTTAAACATCTTCTAATAATACTAATTAAATAAGTAGCTAGACTAGCACCTTTTAACAATAATCAGACTTGTGATAGTTAAGATAATATTCATCGTTTAAAAACGGTATAAAATTAACAAAATAAGGGCACTTCCTTGCCTATACAAACAAAAAATAAAAATACTTAAGCTTTTTCAAAGACATTCACTGGCTTTTTGAAGGAGTAGAAAACCCTCAGCCCCTTTAATATTAGATTTGGCGTAGGGAGTGTCTGGACAATCTGTTCTTCTGAGATAAATGAAATATCTTGTTCATCAACTTTAAATATTTTTCCACTTTTGTCCCCTATTTTACAGAAAACTACCTGTATCTCATCTTCTTCCAAACCCGTACACATAGCTACGTAACGGTACTCAGCTTTTTTCGACAGAAGTTTAACTAGAACGAAGTCGCCGTTCTTGAATACATATTTGGAAGTGTACACATAATCTGGAATTAGAATCCTCTTCAAGAAAATCTACAATTTTCCTCTTTATTACTTCATAACCTTTTTTGCCTTTCCTTTTATTATCAATTAGTTGCACTTTTCCAAGTTTTCTCAAGGGTTTTATATTTTTCTCGTTCTGTAGTATCCCATATTTTTTCACCAACTTCCCGCTTATCATTCTTCTAAAAATCTTTTTTTCTTTTTCGTTTGGAAGAGCTGAATAATTATCTTTCAATTGTTGATGGAGCACATCTGCAAACAGCATTTTTTTCTTCACTGTATCTCTTGCACTTGGGGAATTCAACTCTTTTTCCACTTTGCTGTTAGGTGTAAGTTTTTCCCGCTTTCTTAATCTTTGTAACCTTTTTTTGTGACATGCCAGTTTAGTTTTTAATCTATTTAGGGTTTCATCTTTTTTTTATTAATTAATTATCGTTGCCTTCTTGCTCGGTCTGATTTAAGTTTGGCAACCAAAGCTCTTGACTGAAAATTTCTTTTTGGTATTTGATCATCAACTGGAACATTAGCTACATTTTGAGAAGCAAGTCGTTGCCTACGCTCTCTTGCTTTCTTCTTCCATATTTTTCGTGCTTTACGTTGCTCTCTAGGAGTCATTTGATCGACAGTTTTTATTAGTCTTTTTTCTTTCTTTTTCAATCCTTTGATATCTTAGCCTTTCTGCTTCACGTTTCTTTTGTAGTTTTTCTTCACGTGTTAACTTTTTTTGCGGTGCCATAATCTGTAATAATGTGAAAAAAAATTAGAGATCGCTTTTTTATCATAACAATACTTCAATATACCGTTTAAATCTGACTTCAGTACAATCTAACTATATTTAAATTACTTTGACACTACATTATATGATATGTTTTATCTCCCCTGGCTAGTAAGTCTCTCCCCTGGCATTTATCTTGGCAGGGGAAATACGCCAGGGGAAAGACGTTTTCATGATAAATTCAAATATTGTAATCGACGTATAACATTTTTGGCTCAATTAAATATCCCACTTCAATTAGTACAGTATTATTGAATGAATGTAATATTACACAAATGAATCAAATCATTAATATAACTTTTATGACTTACCAGTGGAGGGCACGGACGCGTCGCGACAACTAGCAAAATGGCGGCCTCTAACAGCTCGCTTGTTATTTGTGGCTAACTTCACGTCGTTAGATGTCCTTGAGAGGAATTTGCAATACTTCCGTTTTATTTTTATGTTGGTAGTAGTGGAACAAAATTTGCCAGGGTAAAGACACAAAAAATACTGGACAAAATTTAAGTTCAGAAAATATACACAAAACACATAATTTGTTGGATTTTTTCTTAAAATTATTATAGTATATTTATTCAAATTCATACTTACTATGCTTTAGTTTAGAAAGCGATACAAACAAATTAGGTACGGCAGTAACTAACTAAAATCGGCAAAGGGACAGGCCAGGGTAGATACTTTTTTGGACTTTGTTGGCAATTTCAGAAAAAAATATAATATTTCAGCATTTAATTGTGACTCTATTCATTAAAGTACATTAAAATGGTGTAATTGATTGTAAAGGATTGGACAATATGGTATAAAAAACCTATTTAATATTGATTGCCGTTCAAGTTACCTCTTATCGTAGAATCACCCATATACTTAAATATTGGATATTAACACCCAGACACAGAACAAACAAGTATTCATCATACGAATATTTGTACTGGGTGGGGATCGAACCCACAACTCTTGGCGCATGGGGCAGGGTCACTACCGAATGCGCCATCGAGCTTGTCAAATGTGTAAAGACTAATTAATGTGGAAGACGTGAAAGAGGTAGCCAGGATTGTAGCAAATGGAAGGATATGATTTTTACTTACCCTCAAGGGAAATAAAGCGAAATAGTGTTTATATTTATATGTATGGTAGTAGAATATTGGGCCATTAGTGAGAAGTTAAGTTAACTTAAATAATTATAGACGTGAATCGAAGGTGTTTTTTGTTTCATTCATATAAGTATTAAGATAATATAATCTTTTATTAACTAGTTACAATTAGACTATGGTAGTATTTGCGTGAAGAAGTAAAACTTCTATTCACCAAATTGATTGTAATAACACAACACGAATCGAACGTAACGAACGTACCATATCTAGCTAATTTAAAATGACAATGGCCAGCAACATAATTGGAGTCAAAAACAGAAAACCAAAAAACACGTGCCCACAAAAATTTGTCAATCCGATCGTGACACGGTCCGAGACGCACGTCCTTGTGTCAGTCAGCTGATCAGGTGTTATTTGAAAGACTGTCGATGTCATGAGACTGACAGTGAGTCAGCGCCGCAGGAAATAGGCGAAGCGACATCAGAGGAATTACTTCCTACATTTGTGGGATTTCATTTCATACGTTCTCCAACCTTGATTGGGGTTTATAGATAAGTTGATTTAGATAATCGTGTTGTATCATAATAGGTATTAAAGTTAAATAGGTGTAAACATTCCTTCCTGGCCGTTTTATTAGTTTTTTTTTTAAAAACGGATTCATGTTCCTTTCAAAATCTTCAAAACATTAAATTTCATGTAACTTGGATGTGTGTGTGTGTGTGTGTAAAATAACCTATTGGCCAAGATTAGCCCCGAGGCAGCCTTTAGTGCTTATAAAATATTTGTTCACTGGCTTACTAATGTTAAGACCCAAATAGATGGATTCATTGCGACATGGACCGACGACCCAAATGCGCCCATTGGTCCGCTACCATAACCGATCGACAAGGATTGGTCCCTTGTGACAGGTGATCCGTAATGGACCAATCAGCGCGGTTGGTCTGCCGGTCCAATCCGCAACGAATCCAGTCGTCTATTTGGTCCTTAGCGTTAGCCGTGCAGACCAATACACAGGTGCGGCTTAATTAATCTGAGAAGGGCACGCCGATTAATAGAGAGCTTTTCAATACATACCAAGCCCATTATCGCAGCTAGTTTTACAACTGGTTATTAATACTAATACTAATATTATACAGCTGAAGACTTTGTTTGTTTGTGTGCTTGAACGCGCTAATCTCAGCGACTACTGGTCCGATTTAAAAAAAATATTCCAGTGTTAGATAGCCTATTTATCGAGAAAAGCTATTGGCTTTATAACATTAACCACAAATGCGAGTAAAACCACGGGCACAGCTAGTGAATAATAGACGCCTACGTCGATCCGGCATCCATGTTGGTTTATAAGAAGGATATCATCGTACCAATACTTAAAATTGGAAGAATTATATGGAAAACAAACTATGAACGAAAGAAAAGAAAACGAATATGGGGAAATAATGATGGTTTTTCCGAGGAGGAATCTGGAGTACTCGGAATACTCCAGATACGGGAATTCTATCACTGAGGAAAATCTTTAGTAGTTTATTTCGAGTCGTAGCATTCTAAGAAGTAAACAACGCTTTTTCAATGGAAACTTCTAGACAAATTCAAAATTTAAACCCTACAGTGCTCAACCCGCGTGCGCTCAATCGAATGTTGCCGGTTAATTAATCGTGTTGCGTAAACACTAACCGTATTAGTACGGTTAGTTGCCGTGTGATTTGTGCGTTGCGGCTCCTGTAGGCATGTTGCTGCGGTAGACGCGTACTGTGGGTGTGGTGGTATTTGGAATTTATAGGTAATATTTGGATTCCGTAATTTGCGCTATGATTTTAGCAATTATAACCACATAGCCTTTGCTTGCGATGTCATCGTATGGGATCACTTGTTTTGTTATTTTGTGTTTTGTAAGAATTGATGTGTCCGCTACATTTAAATTAATTCCGTTCCGTAGATTGAAAGGGCGATTGAATAGCAAACGTCCCAACATACTAACGTAGAGACATTCACGTAGGATCTAAAGTGGTGAGCTGTCGATTTGATCGTTAAATCGCGATTGAATGGGATTTTCCAATTTGCGTTGGATTAATACAAGGTTAAGCCTATCTGATAGCTGGAGAATTATTGTTTTCACAACATATTATATATATAAACAATGTATTACGGTAAACAATAATAAATATGTTACATTGATACTTACTTTTTGATTACAATTAACATTATTCATACAAAATGTGTAGCTCCGTCTAGTCTGTGTAGTCATAGTTCCGTTTGAGCGTGGTGCGCGTCGCACCGGTTAATTAATCGCATTGCTTAGACACGATTAGTCGCTATATGATCCGCGAGACGCGGCCCAGCGGTCCATTTGGCCTGCGGTGTTCAAAGCAGGTGTGAATGTTTTGTGAATTAGCTACGTAAAAGTTACTGAACGAATGAGTCTACATAAAATAATAAAGTAACATATAAAATATTCACACTATTTATGCAAAAGATTTTACGTGGGGTATGACAATGTCACTCATATACGGGTGCCATTTTTATAATAGTTGATGTTATCATCGAACGAATATATTTTAGAATACTTTGTATGATGTGTAATTTTATAGCTGCTGTTTTATCATGCGCCATGACTCAATAGGGATGAGTCTGTCAGTTAGATTATACAAAAATACTAGACCTATATTTTTCGATTTATCTAACAAAAATCACAAAGATAGTAAAAATTTTACGAAAGCGTGACGTCACGCGCAACTTGAATGCACAATGCAATCTTTCTCAATGTTTGTTTGACAAATAAATAAAAAAAATACGTGTTCAACATTTTTTTATAATCTAGCAACTGACGTACTAAACATAATTTTTTAGTCATCTTGCCTATTGTCTCGCTTAGTTAAGAATCATTGCTTGCTTCACGGACTAGTATATCGTGAAGCCACATTTATGCATGTGTGAGTGAGATACTTAAGGATACCAGCTATCGGATATCTGTAATTTGGAGCACTTATTATGTCAATGTGTGACGTAAGTTGCGTGTCAAGTTGAAGTGGCTTGCATGCTATTCACATTATTAGCGACAATATGATCCATGCGCCCCACATCAATGGACTTGCTAACATTGTAAGCTCTTCTTGCATACTGGGACTACGACCGTATTAACAATATAAACTCATTCAATACAAAAGTGTTAGTTACTCGTTCAATAAAGCCGGTCATAATTCCGCTCCCCGTGTAACGCTAGCCGCGCGCTCACGTGAGCGGGTGCAGCGGGTAATTAATCGCATTGCGTGAACGCGATTAGCCGCCGTGTGATCCGGCGTGCTCGGCTGAGCTTCAGCCGGTGTGCTTGTGTGTGTGTGTGTGTGTGTGTAGCTGTCTTTATGTTGCATTAACACACTGAATGGGGAGTGACAGTAGGACACTTAATGATTGTTATGTACTTATTCTTTAATTTACGATTATGATTGTATTTTCTGAGTGTGACGTATTTTCAATGTTAACGACTAGATTTACGTGTGTTTGCAATATAAACTAATTTGATATAAAAGTGATAGCTACTCCTTCAATTAAAAAAAACTGTTTAGTCTGTCAGTTAGATTAAACAAAAATATTTTAACACTTATTTTTTCATTTATTTGTCAAGCAAACGCTGACGGAGATACAGTGCATTCAAGTCACGCGACATAACACCTTGATACAATTTTTACTTAAAAGTGACTTCACAAGCCCCCACTCCAAAACTTAGATGCTCTATATCTTTGTACTTTTATGTTAACTTGATAAATCAGTAAATGTCATGTATTTTTGTATAATCTAACGGACTAAATATAATGATAGTTTATTGATCCAGTATTCATCCCTACGCGATTAGCCGCCGTGTGATCAGGCGTGCTCCGATGAGCTTCAGCCGGTGTGCTTGTGTGTGTAGCTGTCTTTGTGTTGAATGCAGCTACATGCTACGTGACATAATGATGTCACCGTTGTTCCTGTGACGATATACATACATACCATCGTGTCTGCAATACCTGAAGGATTTCAGTATCAAAGCAGTAACTCTCTTGACCATTTACCTAAAAATTAATTAAGTTGGGTTAGGTCGAAAATTGCGACAAGTGTCTTAGCTCGTCGTCTACACATTTACAAACCTCAATACCCATTACATTGTTAGTCGCCTTACTGCATGCTAGCCAAGAAACACAGTTAGTACATTAATTTTAAGTCCCAATACGCCACAAATTGCATTTGTGCAGAAATATAATTTATCACTGAAGGGCCGCTAATACGACATACCGCTACGACAGGCTCGATGGCGCATTCGGTAGTGACCTTGCCCCATGCGCCCAGAGTTGTGGGTTCGATTCCCTCTCAGGACAAACAGTACCTATGATGAATACTTGTGTTTGTTCTGTGTCTGGGTGTTAGTATCCAATTATTTAAGTATATATTTGTAATACCACTCTTGAATTTGATATCCGTAACACAAGTGCTTAAGCTACTTACTTCGGAGACCGATCAATGACATGTCATGTAGTCAGATATTTATTATTTATTTATTATTTGTAATGAGGCTTGGGGTGGAGTGGACTCTGCGGACTTGGCGACTTCGTCCGCGTTCGCCTTTTATGAGTTTCCTTTGTGCAGTCACGAGGTTCATCAGGTTCTTATGATAGAAAAAAATGGGTATGAAAAATTCGAAAACGGGCGTTACGAAGTGCGCCGGGTCAGCTAGTTTATTTATAATGTTTCTCGTCGTCAGTGTTCTCTGAGGATGCTAGCAAGAAATTTTTAAGTTGTTAAAATACAATGCACTTTTAGCGCATCACCACCGACCTAACCCAATAGAGCTCCGCTCGGGCGCGCTTCGAATATGCGACGTTCGCGTCGGCTTATCGCAGGTTGCGTCTTATCGTATTGTAATTACACAATTGTTTGCGATGTTTAAAATAACTCGCTTGCTATAAAATCGGTGCGAACTTGCCTCCTGCACTTGTTTATCGCTTACTGTAGGTAAATAAATTATGTTGGTACATACATACATACATGACATCACGCCCGTAATCCCCGAAGGGGTGGGCAGAGTCAAAGGGGCAGCATGCCCCTTCAACCACATTTAGCCAAAAATAAAGCCGGGCTGGGTTAGATGGAAAATTGTGAAAAAGCAGTGACAAGCGGCTAACCTGTCGCCTACACAATCACACACCCAAAACCCGATATACCATTAGTCGCCTTTTACGACATGCTAGGCAAGAACCACAGTTGGCATATTCTTTTAAAGTCCCAGACCAACACGGGACAGTGGGCTGGGTTGGATGGAAAGTATGTTGGTACGTTGTACATTAAATTTAGCCAGATTTAAGAATATATATGTCTGTGCTACGGATACTAGGGAATGTTTAGACATACTTTCAGTACGTTTGTTCATCCATGTTTCGAGTATAAATCCTCATCACACGAAACAATGCCTGTGCCGGGATTTTAAGTCGCTGCCGTTTCGTAGCCAGGGTATTTTACCCAGTCACGCGTCAGGTTTTTTTATTAATCATTGTTTTATGCGCGAATTTTGGTATACAGTTAACGTTGAGTAATATAAGCTTGTTTCTCATAGGTATAGATAGGAAATAAATATACTGCACTTATTGTTCATATGTTCATAACAAAATAATTTAGATCTCAATGACTCAATTAATACTAGTGTTATAATGTAGGTGTTTGTGATTCATTCTTTTCACTGGCTTGATGGCGCATTCGGCAGTGACCCAGCCCTATGCGCCAAGAGTTGTGGGTTCCATCCCCACACTGGACATACGTTCATGTGATGAATGCTTGTGTTTCTTCTGTGTTTGGATGTTAATAGCTCGTATTTAAGTATATATTTGTAATACTAATGTTGCATCTGATATCCGTTATGCTTTTAAGCTACATAGCTCGGAGTCAGATCAGTGTATGATATTATTTATTTACATACATACGTACATACATAACATCACGCCCATAATACCCGTAAGGGTATGCAGATTCAAAAGGGCAGCAGGCCTATTTAACCAAAATTAGCCAAAAATAAAACTGGCCTGGGTTAGATGGAAAATTGTAAAAAGGTAATGACAAGTGGCTAGCTCGTCGCCTACACAATCACATACCCAAAACCTGATGGACCATTATTTATTACTCATCATCTTCATACATCATGTTTAGACGGGGTCCGCTTAGACCATGATCCAGGATTTAGCGAGTCTGGTAATTACATTGAAGCGACTGCCGATCTGACCTTCGTAACCATTATTTATTACTATTATTATGTATTTCTTTCTTTTGATTATGCGATGTAACGGGTACTGTGCTAATTTTGTTATTGATACTCGGTTCAATGGTTTACAACTAAAACTCAACAATGAGACAGAATTATTTTCGAATGCATATTATTAATATCAGAATGTACATTAGTATCAGTCTTCAAATAGTAATAAAAAACACTTGAGTATATTCTGCGGCGATGTGTATTAGTCACTGGTTAGGAATTTTATCAAGTGTAACGATTATGCGTACAGCAAACCTAGTCATTACAGATCAAGAAATGGATGTATCTGTGTGTCTTATCTTATCTTTGGCATCTTTTCAGTAGTAATCTTATCAGTTAACTTTCCCGCTATAGTAAATGTATCTTTATACCTATCTAGTGGAATCAATAAGTAGAAATGGCTACTTATTTTCATTAATTAATGATTATACGTCTTCTAAACCAACTACCAACTTACTAACTAGTCCTAATAAGTTTAGTTTAGCTGTTGCTTTCACAAAAACAGATTTAATCATAGTTACACATTCATATTGAACTGAATGTGCAGGTTCCTTCCCTTGTTGTCGATATATGTAGGTGTACGCACATCCGTATGTTTGTAAATCCAAAGGTGCCTGCTTTTGAGCATTTGAATTAAAACTCCTCGCATTTCAGGCTCGCATCCTCTTCTACTGACGTGCGGTGGCTCATTCCTACTTCTGCGTAGCAAATAGTCTATTTGCGCCTCACGAACTCCGCGGGATCTTAATTAACAATGAATTGTCGGTTCCGCGAACCCGGCAGGGTTCACGTGTCGCCGTTATCGTGAGTGATGCGCTGTCCCGCAGCCCTGATTTATTCGCGTCCCTTTGCCCGGTAAACACGCGCGTTTATTTCACAACTATCGAACCACAAAGGGCATTAAATTTGTGATGATTTAAGATGTCCATTGTCTCGCCGTGATAGCGAGAGTTCATCGTAGGTCATTTTGATTTAATGCAATTTGCTTTGATGTAACTCAATTGTCTCGTTACCTGTTTTTTAAGGCGTTTGAGCAATAAGGATAAATAGTATCACTTAGCGCTGCTTACCGTTGTAAGCTAATTTAAGCAGAGCGTGAATTAGGCAATTTTCTTATGATTCACATCGTTAGGTTAGTATTCAGTATTCTTCGGGTGTTACAGATGTATTGGTTACGGTAACATAGAACATGGTAAAAGTGTATTTGAAATTAAGTGTTCAAATTTGAAAGATTATTTGTGTGCTTACCGCGTAGTAAATAACTTTATTTAACCTAAAAAAAAAAAAGATTTTATCGTTAACAAACTTGCCTTTGTTTGAATGGTTAATCTGTTTCTTTAGACCGCTTGTAGGTATTTTAGTTGTTTGTAATAGCAGTAAATATTCCATCATAAACCTGTCATAGGATGGTGTGATCTCAGACCAAATGGCTGATTCACCACTTGGTGTCCTACTTTCATCTACGGCGCCTGCGCATGCTCGTACTTATGGAACTCTTGACGAAACCCCGCTAGTTATTTTGACTCAAGGAAGACGTGTTATTAAAATACTTCGACTTGGGTGCAGATTGCTTCTGTTTCACGATTGCAGAATTAGGTATCGGCTAGACAATGTACCTGTAATAGCCAATTTTGGCCATTTACTTACGAATTATGGATAATTATCAGCGTTGGATAATCTTACCTTCTATTACGTATGGCATCGAGTAAATGCCGGCATGTAAGGATAATCAATGTTTTATTCTCAATCTAAGCTAACTTGTCCTCATCAAGATTCGGATGGTTAAACAAAATGTTGCTGATTTCTTTTTACTTGAGACGATGTGTTAAACTATTGATCCTATTTAATGTGTGCTGCAGTTTAATGTATGGCAAGAGGGTTATGTTCAATTAGTTATTGCGCTGGTTAACTAGCCCCCATTACAATATATCATAGTTGAGCCCCATAAGCCACGAAGCACATAAACTCCGTCCTAGCCCAGCAGGTGCACCGCGCGAACAGATGCGCATTGTGCAACCGCCGCGCTCGCGCTCGCGTTCGCGTCCGCGTCGTTGCGTAACCGACCTACGGCGGCGTTTCCTCTTTATTAGGTCGATCTATTTCCATCGTTATCGCCGCCTTGCCTTGCCATGCCTTGCATTGCCGTACCGTATCTACAATATCGCCGAGCATTCGACGCGAAAATACACATCGTTTTTCCCTTTATCGTTTCTTTTGATTGATCGTTTTAATTCGTTCCGAGTTCGCGAATTCAACAAAAATATGTAGTTTCCTTAATGTATATAAATTCGAGAATTGAAATTAAAGAGGCTGTTGTATACACAACGGCTGCTATCATTTTAGAATTTTGGGAGTCATGTATTAATCATGTGCGACCGACAAAACTCGGCGCACGGCGAAAATAGCGTGTTGTTTATTTATTTCGTGACCGACAAAAATATATCATCCCAATAAAAAGTCGTTTAAAAATAATCCGCGCAAACTATATTCGTGAATGCTGGTCTGTGCGTTAGAGATAACCGCGGGTCGCCTCGCATCCAGTTATCAATCAAACTAGGTGTGGCAAACAAGCACGACGGGTTATCAGATCAATAGTTCAGCACTGTTTACAGGCGAGTTGCAATGATACGGAAATTGACTCCGGAGACATAAACACGCTACATATTGCCGGCCCGCCGTCCATATTGTTTTGTATCGATTATCGAAATGGACCACTGGAATTTGCCAAAGAACGTGGAATCTTCGAACGGTTATCTATTTGGATCGGGCCAGATGCTAATAAGATTACATCCAGTCGCTTAACAGACCAATTTAAATTCGCATCGTCAAATTTGCACATGTTAATGTCTGTGTCAACCGTGTTATTAGGTAGTAAACTTTAGTTAAATGAGATATTATAAAAACTCAAAATAAATGCGTAATTTAGAAGCTGTGTAGTAAAATAGATGGAAATGAGAATATGCTAAGGCTTGATGGAAGCCATTATGTGTTAAAATTATTTACAACGTTGTTACAAAGCAGCCGTTTACGTTTCTAACGATTTAAATTTTGTGTTTCGAAACGTCAATTGTCTGTTTTATTTATTTGGCACGGACTAGGCAACATAATGTCGGTGGAATCACGCGGCCCGCTGAGAGCCGGCAGAGCCGCTTGACGGGCGCAGTGTTCATCTAGGCTCTGAGATAACACGAGTGTTTTCACAATCGACTTACAACCGCGAAAGATTTACAGTCGCGCACACAGTGATGGTAAAACACGAAGTTATTTCCGACGGAATCCGCCTTGTGGATTTGCTCTGCCGAAAATAGTATCATCGGTCTTATTCGCAGAGAATAACAGCGGCCACGTATTTATTTATCCGACGGCATAATATAGGAAAAGTTTCGCCTTATTCACTGAGCTCATTCTCGTATTGATGAATCGCTTTTGTTACGGCCTCCAAAATTTGTGACTTCTGGGAATGTTAACTAATAATGCAGTGTAGGTAATTTTATTTTCTCAGACTGGCTGGCCCGTAGAACACTGAAAAAACCACATCAAATTCGCAATTCGGACTGCGTCGGTCACTTTATTCAATTAGGCGTTGATTGTCGGTTGCGAGAGGTCGTGTCGGGGCTCCGCACTAATTAGGGCCTTAGCGCGTCGCCCACGCACGTGCCTATTGTCAACCTCTACAGTGTAATCTGCCGTTTGTTTCACGTGTTTCGGCGTTTGAACAATACATGCTTACTAATCTTCGTTTCATTGTGGCATCCGTATTGTTCGCCGGCTCAGATGACTCTTCAATTTCCCCGTCTCTTTCAATTATCACTTGGAGCTTTGCTATTAGGTTTACCTTTATGTGTCGTGTCATTGAAGTCGCTGCGTCGTCGTAGCCGCGACTCGGCGGCACTTGTCGGCGTAAATCCTTGAGACGTCCATTTGTTGTCTAAACAATAACAAGCACTTGAGAGAAAATGTTTTGAATGCCTCGTCAGTGTCCGACGTAATTATCTAACATGCATTGTTTAATGATAACCCGAAGGATTAATTTTGCGTGGCAATCTTTCCTCTCGATCTAGTAAATCGTTGTGCCCACGCGTGTCCGAACTTCGACCGCGATCTCGGCGCATGAGAGGTAGTATTGTTCAATGTTTATATTTACACTCTTATTGTTATTGGACGCGCGAGTACAATTGCCAAGATTCGCCGGTGTCTTATCTGTAAATACACTACATGTATCTATATTAGTTATTTTGTTTTTGTGAGTCTCTTTTTTTCCCTTCTCCGCCTCCGACGTCGTGCTGGCCGCAACTGAAGTAGATTTATTTCCACGTTATTATTGGAAATTGATATTATCAGCCTTTGCGTGACTAGGACATACGATAACCATTAAGTTTTTAAATTGACAACCCATTAGTGTCACGATTTTAACAATTGAGTATTTTACCGGAACACATGTTCCTCGGCTAAGTTATTTAGCTTTGTTGTAGGTTGGATACCAACGGAATATTAGAATCTTTTTAAGCTATAAACTTTTCTATAATTTGTGTAGTTCCTTCATTATTACTTCTTAGGTAGAAAATTATATCTAATGAGAATTTCAGAACCACACGTTGTATTATTTCATTTTGAACTCCTAAATTTTCGATTCTTGTACTCCGTGTGAATATTAAAATATGCTAGATGAGCACATGTACACCGATTGTAGATATAATTTGACGTGACATGTAAAAACTGGAGAACAATGAGCGAAAAAAACACGCTAACTAACCCAAAGAGAACTGGTTTCTCGGTAAACAAAGCTTCGGGATACAGGTTGTACGTACGTACCGTCTAAGCGTGGGCGGCCTTGACTGAGCGAAGGACGGCGCGCGCGCAGGGGGCGTGGCACTCACGGGCACTTTTTCTTCTCTTTTTGAACGTTCCTCGTCCGACGGAGTTGCGTACGCGAATTCTCCTTTCACAAACGATTAAATTCGCTCCACTTGCGAGGTGGTTTGATAAGAACATGCGTTGTTGATAAACATGTAAAGGACGTCAATTATATCATTTAATGAAAGCAATGTTATTTATAATGGCTAGATTGGTGATAATTGCGCAATTGAATGGCTTTGATATTGCAGTTAAATTATAACCTTGTGTGATTGCTATTAAATTTGCATTTATAATAAAGTGCCTTAGGGGGATTATTTAAAATCGATATTATATAAATATATGATGGGTATGGAAGGTATGATGCTTAGTTTAATCCATCAAAGGGGCTCTGTATAAGAATTAAAATAATGGAATCAAACTTTTTGTGGCATCGATCGATATAATATTGTTTATAAGCGTAAATGCTTATGATTATATTCTTGACTCTGCCTACCCCTTCGGGGATTATGGGCGTGATGTTATGTATGTATGTATGTATAATATTCCCGCGATGCTAGACTACGAAACGTTTACGTTGCATCCGCAAGAGGCATTTAAGATTTTATTAACAGCACAATCAATTTAAACATCTGCCCCAACAAAGGCCAAGCAACTTGCGCAGAACGAGCGCGCAAAAAACGGTCCGACGCACGGGCAAATTTAGGGTTGCCGACGTATTTAGACTTGATAAAATTGGGTTTTTGTATCACCTGGAAAACGTTTGAGAAGGGTAAAGTGGGTTATTATTGTCTTTGATCACAAATTTATTTATAATCATAAAGTTGCAGACGAAATAAAACCTGTTACATGGAATGATGTATAACTAGGAGTAACAACAGTTTCTCTAAAGAAGATCGTAATTAAAATATGGTAAGGATCTTTTAATGTGCTCAACGGCATGTATGAATAATAAGGAACAGGTGTATTCGCTTTGTTGCTAAGGAAAGATTATTGTTGGAAAGAGTTTCGTTATATAGATTTTATTATTGCTTAGGAATATATTTTTGTATACTACTTTAACTGGAAAACAGCATACGCCTTTTCCGATGTTATTAAGTCGCCATAGCCTATATATGAACATTTGCAACAAAAAGATTAGTCTGAATTTATGATTTTAAACTTTCGCGTGGCATTATCAGTCCGCTTGTGATCATGATCGTTGCAACACGGCCGAAACGTCAAGCTGTTAATACTAATGTACTACATCATCCAAATCGCGTTTAATCCCGTTAGTGTTATTTGTCTGAATTCATTTAGATTTACGTTTCTCCAAAATAATTATTCACAGAAATAAGTACGGCAAAGTACCACGTTGGTCTAAACCAGTTAATTGAACTATGAAATACGGCTGGTAACCCTCGCGTTCATTATTCAAGGGGTACGGACGTCGAGTACGCGCCGCGAATAATAACGAGGCAATATGCGGGGAAGCCGGCGAGCCGCGCTTTCAGATGCGACAATGACGGGACCACAGCGAAATAACAGATGACCTTGGAGCGAACGTGGTTCTGCTAGCGTCGTAGATACGGTTTATTATGAGTGAGGTACCGGCGACTGGGACCGCAAGTCCGCAATTAACTGGAACCACGGTCCCAGTTGCCGTTGAACTGTGGTAGTTCAATGGTAAGGACACACATCAAAAGCTTATTCAAATCTGTGTGTGGCGACTTGGATATAACGTAGTAAGGTCAATAAGAGTAGTTAATTTACTTAATGGTAAGGACGTCAAATAGTACTGTTTCAAATCTGTAGTAATGGCCATTGACTCAAGGTGGAGCGAAAGCATCGTGAGAGAAACAAAATTGCTCATTCAAATATTGATCAGTGTGATTGTAGATGTCAATAAGAGTTTAATAGCAAGAACACGAGCCTCTTATTATTCTTCTACATGTTCAAACCCTAGACATATTTTTAGATTACTCAAAACCATGTACCCATTTATACAACTTTCTCAGTGGCAAAAGAAATAATCTTATCAGTTCAATAAACGGTGTTTAGAAGAAAATTATATTCTTGCTTCATCGACTGGCTCGATGGCGCATTTGGTAGTGACCCTGCCCCATACGCCTAGAATTCTGGGTTCGATCCTCATCCAGGACAAACATTAGTGTGATGAATACTTGTGTTTATTCTGTGTCTGGGTGTTAATATCTAATATTTATATATATATATATATTTGTAATACCACTGTTGATTCTGATATCCGTAACGCAAGTGCTTTTGCTACTTATCTCGGAGTCAGATCAATGTATGTGATGTCGTCGGATATTTATTATTTATTTATCCACCGCCCTGGTGCAATATGTTATACGGATCGAAGTCCTTTACATAGAAAGCAAGTAAATGCCAAAAACACATACTCGTTTGCGTCGCTTCCTCGTGTAAGTTTGGTCGGCGTTACTCCTCCACTCAGCGCGTAGGTACTCGCCTCGATTCGGAGTACATACATACATTCATATGATCACGGCCGTAATCTCCGGATAGGCAGAGTCAAAGGGGCAGCTAGATCTGGAGACTTACCCTAAATAAATTACGTCAGTGTTAGTGTGTATGTAAAGTTATAGGCTATGTTGCAACTGCTTAGTATTTCATATCGTCCTCATTTGTGGATCCTGGATTTACCAGGAATACTAGTTTTCGAAGTGAGATCTATTTACGTATGTCGTCCATGACTTTTTGGGTACGGATCATGAGATAAAAGTCTTTACAAGGGTGAAAGATTGGCAGTATAGCCAAGTTATGAATAATACGTGATACCCATTGTTGTCAAATTGAAAAATATGAGCAATATGAATAAATGATGATGCGAGACCGGAATTCTTTTATGCTAAGCGGACTTTGCTGTGCAAGACTTGTAACGTGGAATTATTTGTCTGTTTACTCGACTAGTGTATTGATTGTATTTCCAGTAAATATCGATTTAACTTTTATACTACATATTTAACTAACTAATTAAACTGCACGCCACTTCCCTAGCGGGGTAGGCAGAGAGAACCGAATAAAATAGATAATAATAATAAATAAATAATAATATAATAAATATCCGACTACATCACATACATTGATCTGACTCCGAGGTAAGTAGCTTAAGCACTTGTGTTACGGATATCAGAAACAACTGTGGTATTACAAATATAAACTTAAATATTGGATATTAACACCCAGACACAGAACAAACACAAGTATTCATCATACGAATGTTTGTCCTGGGTGGGAATCGAACCCACAACTCTTAGCGCATGGGGCAGGGTCACTACCGAATGCGCCATCGAGCCAGTCAATGAACAATAACACCTTTTTTAGAGCTCACACAGTATAATGATTTGTTTCTTAACTTGTTATTCTTTGATCTGAATTGAGATAACTTCTACTACTATATTTCATACTTAGAGGAAACTCCAACACTTTGAGATAAAATCTTCACGTCACGGAAAACCTTTTGTGAGAGTCTCAGACAAATTTCCACGGCCCTTATTCGCGATCTTGTTTGTAGATACTGTCACAGAATGAGTAATACGACAGATTTACGTATATTCATCATCGGTATCAGATGTGATGAGTAATATAATATTATTTTGCATGTAAACGATTTCTTTGTAGGTAATGTGTTTGAATTCAGTCGGAACGTGATAGATTTTACATACGCGAAATGTTGTTTGGAAGATTGGAAAGATTTCGTTCACAAGCGTTTTACCAAGAGCGCGACAAGCATCTTCCGTTGGAGATTCGTAGCTCCTCCTCTGAGTGAGGGCCTCCGGTACTCCGTCTCCGAATGTCAGCAGGTAGCTTGAAAGATTCTTCATACCGGTATCCTCTGAGAGGTCATAATTATGTCGTTTAGGCCTATCATGCAGAACCTACTGTAATTACAGGGTAGTGAAACCTATAATATGACCTCACTTATATGAAACCTTTGGCTATACTCTTAATGTTTTGTTGTGCCGAGATTATGTGATAAAGTCTATATGCATAGACTAATTCTATTTCTAAAAATCCTGGACTAATGGTTTACGGGCTTTTGGGTGTGTGTCTGAGTAGGCGACGAGCTAGCCACTTGTCACTACTTTTTCACAGCTTTCTATCCAACCCAGCCCACTGTCCCATGTTGGTCTGGGACTTAAAAAGAATATGCCAACTGTGGTTCTTGCCTAGCATGTCATAAAAGGCGACTAAAGGTATATCGGGTTTTGGGTGTGTGATTGTGTAGGCGACAGGTTAGCCACTTGTCACTGCTTTTTCACAATTTTCCATCTAACCCAGCCCGGCTTTGTTTTTGGCTGAATGTGGTTGAGGGGGCATGCTACCCCTTTGACTCTGCCTACCCCTTCGGGGATTATGGGCGTGATGTTATGTATGTATGTATGTAAAAATCTCACTCGCTACGGAACCTGTGTACGAGATGAGCTGATGTAAGCCACAGGAAATGAAGTTAGCTAGCGTAGCGGAGCACCGGGCTTGATACATTTCCTCTCGTCAGTCATACGATAGGGATTATTTATCATAGTGTTTGTTAATTTAGCTGAAACACTGATTAGGTACGGATAAATTGGTGCGATTTGTATTAACAAATCGCTATTGGAATTTTTGTCTATAGATGATGTGGGTTGAGAAATTTTTTTTCATCCTCGGTAGAAACAATTTATTGTGTGATGAAATTTTATGAAAAAATTATGTTCATCAATATTAGTTATCACTTGATTGAATAAAGTTTTTCTAGTGTTTTTGTGTTACAGAAATATGTTTTAATAAGTTATTTAATCTGAACTGGGTGATACCTAAGGGTATGTGGCCCTGACTTAAAAATATTATTTCATTTGCTTATCACAGACATATGCTGCAACTGTATTTATGACTTGCCTGGCCGGCTGTGAATATTATCTGAAAAGCGGCTGTTTGATTATGCATACAGTTGATTCAGACTAGCTGCTCTGTCGCAATGCGTTAGACTTCCAGCGCAGGACGTCACTGTGATGTATGGACTAACCTAGGCATACCCTTATACATACATACATAATATCATGCCCATAATATCCGAAGGGGTAGGCAGAGTCAAAGGGGCAGCAGGCCCCTTCAACCACGTTGAGCCAAAAATAAAACTGGACTGGGTTAGATGAAAAATTGTAAAAATGTGACAACTGGGTTAGATGAAAAATTGTAAAAATGTGACAAGTGGCTAGCTGGTCGCCAAGCCTTATACGTATACCCTTATAGGTAATTGTTTTGGCTAAACTCTCAACCGGGAGCCATATTAGCTAAGTGTACAGTGTTTTCTTACATGAGGTGCTTAAAGATAATTTTATCACTACTGTTTAATGCAATTTGACGAATTGTACGATTTCCACTATACAGAAAAAATAAGGGCAAGGGACGTAACGAGGTCACGTAAGTTTATTGATATAATACCACCATTATTAGCGGAGATCTATAATTGTTTTGTGTTTGCATTCTAGATCGTGTTGTTTACAATTCCCATCATCGTTTATAATGTATGCCTTCGAGTCGTGTCGTTCTATATTTACCAACGTTCTGGATTAGAAGAGCTTATTCTTAATCCCAATATTATCTTCGCGAAAACGCGAGCTGTGTTGATGTCTAAATATAGATCGGGCCTGGCGTTTGCCAGAGCTGGGTCCAGCTCTTTTTTGTCGGCGACACGTCGTGAAAAATGGTCTTCGCTCGTATTTGCGTGGTGTTTCTCGCGACCGATATACGGACGGCTGTTTCGGTCGTTGAACTCACAAATTTACGCAATGAAGTCGATGCGACAAGGCAAGTCGCAATCGCTTTTATCCTTATCTGATGAAAATTATTACCAGCCGGTGCGGTGACTTGCACTTGTCCTGTGCTAATGCGATTCTATTTATATTGCACCGTATTTGAAGACTGTATTTTGAGCTTGCATTTTGCTCTTCCTTTATAGTCAATAAATCTGGATTCTTGAACGCAAATAAATATTTTAGCGCTCCATTATTATTACTAACTTATCACACGATCATTTATGGTTTTGAGATCTTTGATCATATCGTCAGATGATGAATTTCTCGAGAGAACCTTGAAAATAACGACAGATATGGATAGTTTTATGATTTTTGTTGCAACGAATACGATGTGCTTTGATATTTTGTTTCTTTTCTTTTTGAGTCTTATTTCGAATATCTCAAAAGATGTGACGATGGGCTCTCACAAGCCATTGGAAATAATTTGTCAAGTGTTTTATCAAAACGCATATATATTGTTATGAAATACTTTTTTAGAACCTGTGTACTTAGTACTAGTTTGTATCTTACTTTGAACCCAATTGCAGTGGATTGTTGCGTATTAGTGTTTATACAAAATATATGACGTCGCACTTGAAAATTGTTTAACAGGACAACGCTAACCTAGCCATTATAATAGCCGAGCCTACCTGACGCTTATATCCTGCCCCAGTTAGCATAAATAATAAATAACCCAGCGTAACGTACGTATGTGAAATACATAGCTATTTCGTACGGCCAGTATGTATGTGGATGACGGCCTTGCTGCAAAGTGGATAATCACGCCCGGCCCGTGAATATGTCCGCAGGAGATTGGATAACAAATTTATGTGTTAACTATATCAATTCGCGTCTGCGGATAGTGCTGAATTTCAGCCAGTAATAACAATATTCGTAGTGTTTCAATGTTATTCATCTGGATTTGTAATGCATTTGCATTATGCAGGCGGTATTGATGGAACGTTATGTTTTCATTGTTGAAGTCATAGAGGAACTAACGAAAAATAGGCCTGATAGCTATATTATAGGTGTTTATTAACATCCACTGAAATAATTGTTAGTGGTGACTAATAGTTAATAACCGGTGTTCGATGACTATCTTTTGACTAGAATATTTAACGCATGAATCGTAATAAAACAGATGCAGCCAAACTAGAAATTTTACCAGAAGTCTTGTAAAATAAAACGGTTTATATAAAACCGTTCTATTTAATAGGATCGTAAAAAGGCCCTTTTTATTCTTATATAATTGTTATTATTACTCATCGCTTAATGGTACGTCATTGCAACTAGTATCATGACATGTCAGTGGTGATCAACTATTATTTTAAATCTTATGACACCAGAATTAAAGTACACCTATAAATAAACAAAGAATACTAGGAGAATTCTTTTACGTGAAACGAGAGATCGAAGCCAAAGGCAAAAACATGATTAATTACTTATTAAGACTACCAAGGCTTTTGTTAATGCTTTTATCATATTAATTCCTAACTTCTTTGACAGGTTTTCGGCACAGTCGAGCTGCCGGACAAGCCGATCATGCTCCCGCCGTTCGTGGAGGCGACCCACTGCCTCGGCTACCACCTGACCCGCAAGGGCCGGGCGGTGGCGGACCGCGTGGTCTCCGTCCTCGGGTACGCGTGCCCAGACATCACATACAGCCCCAGCCTGTACCCCATCACGGCTGCGTTGCTGCACTTCATGCCTGGTGAGTGTTACACTAGTGATTATTGCGGGACACTTTCGGGAGAGAGATATTTATAAGAACTCTGATATTTGTCTAAGTTATGGGAGATAGAAGACTTTCTATAGGGAGGGCATTCGCCTGTCGTAATGTGAAATCAAGGGCTTATTCTAATCTTGTACCATTGCCATGTCTCTTGATTTGAGAGGATGGATGTGGCTTGGATGGATGCCCTCAAAAAAGAGGTCTTCTGCACCTTTGTAGTGACCATACCGAAACGTATTCCCGTATTGTGTTAATATAATTTGCGTGAATGTGTTTGTTTAAGAAGGTTGTAGGTCGTTCAGTTTTAGATATAGAGAAAGAATTTTACATCGGAAAAAGTATTTTTTTTTTTAAGTTTTACAATAATAATAGCATGTTCTTCATACTTGATTTGATGGAACTTGAAATGTAGCGGTAGATGACCCTAAAAACTCCATCGCCGTGCTAGTAATGGACCTTAAATTTTACTTTTTTTATTAATTATCTAATAATCTAATCTTTCTCTAATCCTTCAATTAAATGTCTCAAATTGAAAGAGTTTAAACTCAACTTTTGTTTTTCTTTGTTAAGTATGTAGATTTTATTATGATGTAAACGTGATTTATTATCCCATACAACTATAAAGTCCATACATGATTTTGATGGCATCAGATACAAATCAAACTTGAGTTATAGTATCATATTCTTCATAACAGCAAACATGTGCGAATATGTTTTATATCGTCTACCGAGCAATCAATTTTTGACTTGCGTCAATATTTTTTGCCTCCACCATTTCGATCTTAGAGTGTTTTAACGTCACCTCTCTGATTATCACGTCGTCTAGAATTTTGTTAGCGATATCAATTTCTGATGAAACATTAGATATACAACTGATCACCCGTCTTTTATGTAGCATCAGATTGTTATTTACATTACTATGTATCAGTGACTTGGCATTTATGAGATTTTCGAAAATATGAGCATAAGAACTGTTAATCAAATCTCTATGTATCAATATTGACACTTACCAGATAAGTCGAAAAGCTTCATAATGTAGTACCATTACATCGGTACTACATTATGAAGCTTTGTATTTTTTTACAATTCTTGACAGAATGTTTACAATTAAACACAAGTGTCCTATTGCACGTGTTGCATTGAATGGAAATATCGTATTTGTTTCATCCGTATGTTTGGATCATTAAAAATTAAAAGCATAATCGATATTTTTATCGTTGATGCTTGCGACGCTCGGATGAGACTATTAATTTTATTACTGCGGTTTGCTCTGTTTATGAACGGTGCTGACCATAGCCACCGCTTTATTAGTTGTCATTACCACCATTATGTCCAGTTTATTTTAATACAGCTGTTACGATCAATCAAATGTCTCTAGCTTTTGTATTTAAGATACCTTGAAAAGCTATCTTTATTGCACAAAGATAGTTTTTAATAGATCGCGAATCCATAAAAGAATTTTTACAATCTCCGTGAATTTTGATAACAGTGAATGAATGGTATGTACCAGTGTATTGTCGTAATCGGAACAGACATTCCAATAAAGTAAGTGGCTTCTCTGATATCTAGATCAATCGTTTCGTTAATTGGGTATAGAGCCAACATCCCTATTAGTCTTCGTGATTGTATGTAAGTGCCTCCGGTCATCTCATGTGGGTGATGAATCCGAGGATGTGTACCCAGGTATAAAAATAAGTCTTTTGTGTTATTGAGAGCAATTTGTTTCAGCGCAGTCAGGTAATAACCGGTTACATAAAACATCCTCTCAATTCTAGAGCAGAGGCGTCACAAAATTTGCAGTCGGTCTCGCCTTAATTCAGTAATGAGTGCGGGGGGCGATAATTGAACGCAGCAATAGGCAAATTGCCGAGCCAGTCTCTCCCGTCTATATCTCAGTTACTACTCCTGCCTGCTGAACCTACTCTAAACTCTACTCGGTTGCAATATGACACGTTATTCTTTGCATCCCAGCCACATCCCAGATTAATGTTATCAGAATCTAAATTGAACTCTCATACCCCGCGACAGGGTCTGGAACGCGTCCGACGCGATCTGACCGGGTCGTCCTGATTACACGACAAATGGACGCCGTCGGCACGCCACAGATTTGCATTGCGTCCGACGTGCTGTCAATTCCATACGTCTCACTTCCTCTGTCGCACGTTTTCGTATAATTGGTTGGAATGCGACTAGATGTATTTACGATCAATAGAAAGCTTTTCTGCTGGTCCTATTTTGGTCCGATCTAGGTTAGGATTGAACAAAGCAGATAGGTGGCGGAGATATGGAACTCGAAATAGACCATTTATCATTACAGCCGACGTTTAAAGCGAGGAGGCGGCGCGGGAGCGAGTGTCAATTCGGTTGCCGGATACTTGAAAGTGACAATTTCCTCCCGTATCCGAGCTGTGTTGTGCGCGTCTTTATTTTAGTACCGGCTGTTTCAAATATTCAGATGAACTCCGAAATATTCAAGGTCAACACCTTTTGTTTTGTTATCAAAAGTCATCTCCAATGTGAGCGTCATTTGTCGGACGTTGTTATGATTTGTTTAACACGAGTTATCTATTACGTGAATTTATGTGGTACTTAATAGATTATGTCATATTCCTTGTAAACAAGTGAATTCTATTGTGACGGCATCGAACAATAGAACGCCGCGGGAAAACGTGAATAAGAAACAATCAAGTTTCACTGGGACATGTATGCAACACGTTGCTCCTTTGGGATATTGCCGGCTTGTAGATTCCATTACACCGAGTCGAGAGCCATATTCGGTGTAATATTGACGTATTCGTTTCGGGCGCTTATTGGTACTGAAATAGTTGATGACGCGTTTGGCTCACGTGCGTCGTTGGAACAGTTCGCATAGTTACTGTTGTTGTGCCGTTGTTTTTATTGTCCCCCGTGTGGTCGTGTGTCAATGTCGTCGGATTATATTTTCGGTGGCGACAGCGAGCGGCCGTGACACTGGACCTCTGCGGCGGTTTCAGCCGGTTCGTAGTGAAGAGTTCACGCTTAGCGGTTTTAGAGAAAAACAACAGCGCTCGCGCCGTGCACTGAAGCGTCGACATAAACTTGGGCCCGGTGCGATTGAGTGGTTGGCTAGTCGCCAGTTGAAACCACCTCTACGTGTGTTGATCTAGAAGGTGCCAACACTCGCGGGATCTTCACATCACTTGGGATCGGCCAGCGCCGTGACCGTCGTAGAATCTAGCGCATAGCTGACGTTTCGGTCTTATCTATCAATATGAAAACAACTATTGCTCATCAGAGATTATCACTGATAGCACCATTTGTTTTTGCATGTGGAGTGGACGCTGTTATATCACTGCTTTTATTCACTTCAGTTTTATATAATATTGAAATGTCGGCACGTGTCTGATCTAGCTCTAGCCTACAACTTAGCCTATTTTTACATTATTTGCTTAAAACAAATCAATTCGATACGTGTTCAGGCGCGGTGAACCGCGCTCCGTTCAATGAATTACATCTCGGCCTTTCACGAGACGTTTTTTTTCCGACCGCCATTCAATCAAATTGAATCGAAATCCGAGTTGATTAACGCCGACTCCGTCGGAAAGGTCAAAGGGCCTCGCAAAAAGTTGTAATAAAATTCCCATTACATGTTGTTTGTTCGCGTTGCGAGCGCATTGGAGCGGCACCGAGCTTCCTCTTCCGCTCTCGGGAGCTAAATCGCTCCACTCTGCGACACGTTGATAACACGAGTTTTCCTATTCAAAGTTATACGGGCATTGAAATTTACACTCGGAGGTTTCTTGTGCTAGCGAGATAAAGATAATACGTAATTGAGTTTTCTTTAGATCGCTTGTTTATTGGTTTAGATTCCAGTTGGAATAAGAATTAACGAGTGCGGGCTTCGTGAGGCTCAATGTGGTAGTCAAACGTACTATTTGTAGGTAGACTTAGTTATTTTAATCAAAGCGAAAAAAAAAAATTGTTTCTACAATATTTCTTAATCATATGAGTTAAGATATAACAGGCTTTCTTCCAGTGGTTAGATAAACCACTGAATAAGTTAGTGGCCAGGTACATCTTTCTCATTTTGTCTATCAAGAATAAAGACTGTAGACACTATATTACGATCTCTTACGTATTATTAGAACCTCGGTGAAAAGGTATACAAAAACTAGCTCGTCTTTATTTGAAGAGTCGATAAATTCCTTTCGCTTGTTTCCCATTCCGACGTATTCGTCTGCGTCTATTATTTCCAGAACAGTTTTATTGGTACAATATGAACGTCTAGCCCAGCGGTGTTCAAACTTTGTCTTGTATTTTGAGTGAGTATTGGTTGCTACGCGTTTTATGAACAGAAAACGTTCTTTTTTTCTTCTCTCGCTTTGAGTTTCATATGGCAGTAATCTGTCAACAGATTAAAACAAATATTTATGCATAGTTACTACAATAGTTAGTGGTGAGTGTATTTTTTTATGTTATTGCGGGCAGACGAGCAGACTGTTCACCTGATGGTAAGTGATTACTGTCGCCCATGTACATCTGCAACATTAGGAGTTACAGGTGCGCTGCCGGCCTTTAAGATGAAGATGCGCTCTCTTTTTGAAGATTTGAATGTCGTATTGGTCCGGAAATACTGCTGGCGACAGAGTGTATAGTAATATTAGGCTTTAAACTAAAGCAATTACCTTCTGAAGTAGGCATTACTTACAAGAACAAGACCAATTTGTACATATAAATTTCGGTTGAATTGCTATAACGCGTTGCATAGAATGTGTTCCGAGTTTCTCACGTAGCGTGTCATTTTGGGTCCGAGCCAGTAGTGAGATTATACATGCCCTATTTCGTGCAAATTGCTGAGTCAGCTCTGAAAATCCTACAATATATGCCTCTGTACACTTGCGAACTTTCGATTTATATTTTTTAAAGGGATACGTACATAACATCATGCCTTTGATACATAGGTAGAGTCAAAGCCAGTAAGCCCTACCCACATTCAGCCTAAAATAAAATTGGACTGGGTCCGATGGAAAATAGTGAAAAAGTAGTGACAAGTGGCTAGCTTGTCGCCTGCACAATTAGATACCCAAAACTCGATATACCTGTAGTCGGTAGCCTTTTACGACATGCTAGGCTAGGACTGTTCCTAGCCTAGCATGTCGTAAAAGCCAGAGAATGCGCCAGCTCTGTAGCTGGCGCATTCTTTTTAAGTTCCAGACCAACATGGAATTTAAAAAAAATAATTGATTGTTTTAATCGACTCTCGATATATTACTTATAAAACGCCATCGATTGTTAGAATCGACCCCTTGGGGTTGAAAATAGACAAGTACTGGAAACGCTTATGCCCCGAAGCGGGACGCAATAGATTCGTATCGGGATCGCGTGCCGCGCCGAATTGCGGCGATACCGGCCCTTTCATTACTCCCCCCCCCTCCCTTTGGGACCAGCTTTTCTTCAATTTGAGGGGTCTCAGTTGCGAAGGACTTTAGGTGAAATCTTATTTCGTTGGAGAATTATTAACGAACTCGGACGAAATGCGATGAAGACTTTAGGGAACAGTTTTAATATTTTCGAAGTTGGTAAAATGTTTTGCTCTGTCATTTATAGTCTGTTTATTTTATACGTACCTGGGTACATATATTATGCCGAGTAATATTATCCTGAATGACCTTCTCTTTTTAATGCTCTTTTTAATGTTCAGTCGTATAATTTTTCTTATGTATAAACTACTAACTAAACTTAACGCCACTTCCCTAGCGGGGTAGGCAGAGAGAACCGAACGTCATATGGCACGATCCTTACACACCTCATTTAATGTACATGTAGTAAGAGTTTTTACAAACAGACACAGCTAGTTAGTGAGTCAAACAAGGCCGGAACGATTTCCATAAGAGTAGAGAGAGGTCCGCTATGATATCACGTGGGCAAGGCTGTTAATAATGTGTTTATATGTGACACTGTAGGGTTAATGCCAATACTTATTTAGTGCTAGGGAATTGGCGTGAAGTTGAGTTAGTTAGTTTATTCAGTACCTATGCTTTGAGCCCCTTAAACAAAAATGTTACAGATGAAAGTAATAATTAGTGTTTGAAACGTCGCTAGAAATACTAAACATTAAAAAAAAAAAAAAAAACAGATGAATTGAGAACGTCCTCCTTTTTTTTTGAAGTCGGTTAATAACTACGGTACGGTACAATATACGATGCGTCTGGTTTCTTTGTATGGCATGACAATAGTTGCAGTGATGAACCATTAAGTCTAGGAACATAGTCAAAGCAGGTCTTGTCTAAATACGGTACATAGACCTAAAGGGAATATATGCTAATATATAAAGCTGAGAGTTTGTTTGTTTGCTTAAACGCGGTAATGTCAGGAACTTTGAAAAAATATTTTAGTGTTAGATGGCCCATTTATCGAGGAAAGCTAAACGCGGGTGAAACCGCAGGCACAGCTAGTCTAATATAATATATACAATTTTTTTTTACACTTTATTACTCGAAGGTATGTTATTATTAAATAAAAGAATCAAATTCCATAAAGTAAACGAGTGTTTATGTAAAATACCTTAAGCGAAATATGATATCTCAGTCGCGTACATAATGTGCTTTTTCCGTATATCAGAAACTACTAAAATTGATAATAAATACTACATTAAAAGTAGGTAATAATATACCGACTTTGATTACATGGTTAGTTAGTTACATACGAAGCTAATAAAAGTGTGTTAATTAAGAAAAAAGAGTTAATGAACCTTTACAAAAGTTTATTTGTTTCTAAAAGAAGTAGTACGCACGTGGAGTGCATGCTCAAATGAGTATTGTTTGCGTAATACGAGAACTTTTTGTTGCATCTTGCTGTTTTTTTTTTTCTTTATTTTTACACTTTTTAAATTTTCATGCCTGAGCGGCTGTGCGGTCAGGGTTAATGAGGTTTTTACTTTTCTTTATTGCCTTAACTAGTTACACGACATTATATATTGATGTCATGTATTTTGAATCTATGTCGGCCGTATAAGAATACAGAAGATAACCAAATGAAGATTTAAGTTTTAAGTAAGTAATAAGATTAGGCTTAAAAAGATTAGTGGTTCATTTGTAGGCCTAAGCATTAAAATATTTAACAAACTGCCTCAAAATGTTATTGAATTACCCACGCATAAATTTAAGTCTTATATTAAATCATGTTTAATAAGAAAAGGTTACTACAAAATAGATGATTATTTAAATGATAAAAATGTTTGGACTAGATAATCTGCTCGCACGCACAGTGAAATTTTTAGTCATGATATTTTAATGTACCACATATTAGAGATAAGTAAAACATGTTTTAAAAAAAAAGCTATCTGTTGAGTTTCTTGCGGCACCTCTTCTCATCAGGCCATTCACGTCGAGGTGCTAGTAGAGTAAAAAAGTGTGACATGCAAAAGAATTTGTTACAAATCTACTTGCAGAAATAAATCATTTCATTTCATTTCAGATCACGAGCTCATTACGCTGGTGATTTTAATTAAATTGCATTTTAAAAATATTCCAAAATAACACAACACTACATTATTGTAGCTGTCCAGTTCACATGATACTTAGGGTTGCGATAGTATGTTTATTTCGTTTATATATATACTTATCAGAAACGTCCTCGAATTGTCCACTCCCTAATGATATCGGTACAAACATATTATAGAGGTCCGATGGTGTCACGCGGTCGCGCTGCGACTATGATATCACTCGTGCAAGGCTACGATATTAATGCACCCAAGTAGTGAATATCTGAATCACAGCTGGAAATAATCGTTGCACTCTGTCGGGCTAGCGAACAAAGCCAATTTCGTGATATATATGTAAATAATATGAAACACTGTACAGTGGTACAGCTGTATTGATATTTTTATCATTTATATTGACACAAGTGTTGTCATCAATTAAACATGAAGAATGTTAACATAAAAAGTTGCATGCGTTGAAAAAATTCCAACTTTGTTGAGTGCAAATACAAAGTTACGGTCACTCGATACGGAGTTAATCGAGTAGAAACTAAACGATTTACAACGATTTACTGTTTACATTTATGTAAGTAAAAGTATAATCTCAATTAAATAGCCCGATTGCGTCATTAACGTGACTAAATCGACAAGCTTATAAGCAGATCCGGGTACTTTCTAGAATCCAAAAACGATTGCAATGTTGTAGACACCCACGTGCAATTTGTTAGTCGTTGAAATAAACCCTTATCGTTGCCCACCCACGAATTATGACACGACGTTATTCCGGCCTAGGTTACACCCAATCATCAGTTGAATGCCGGCCAGGCCATTCCAGATGCCTTAATACCCTTTAATGTCATCTATTTACTCCGCCTTGGTTCATTCCAGCGGCAATTCAAGGCGCGAGATAAAAAAAGACGTGACTGAATTGCTGCCTCTGTTATGCTTGATTTAATTTCTGAACTTGCGTATCATTATTTTGTGTACATCATTATACTAATCAACTAAATATAATTGATTTATAAAACCACCGACTTTTTATAATCAATTCTATAGGATAATTTTTAGTACAGTTTACAAAACGACTTGGTTAATTTTCGTCAAGTAAAATTTCTTGTTCAATAAATTTTATGATAGCATTCAATGTGTCAGTATTTTACGCGGATATTGAACGCCAAGGATTGCTGCACCTTTCTTAACAACTATCACGTGATTATGATTCAGAAACTTTCAAGACTGGCTTCTTCAGATTGAGATATAAAAAAAAACACACATACCGATCGGTTTTAACCTGCCGATGTCTATTTCTGGCACTGACGAACGATCGATGCGGTTATACGTGTCAGGATCAAGCACTTGTGTTTTTGAATAAACAATATTTTTTTTCTCACCCGAGAATTTCAATGCGTCAATGCAATGTATTTTTGAGGAACACAAGCTCGGGCGAGGAATAAAAATCAATATCCCGTCTTCTTTGTACGTGACACGAGTTTTAAGACTTCTCGCTTGCGGCTTGCATGCTCAACGACTAGTACCTTTGTGTTAGGCGATGCTGCGTTGAAATGTCTAGGTTTCCGTAGGCCCGTTAAGTTGAGCCCCCCTATGTGGGTCAAGTTACAGTGATCTCGGTCCGTGCTCATGATTTTCCTAGTCAGCGATTTTGAAAAGAGCTCTTTGCTCGAGAGATTTTAGTACGCCCCAGTAACCCTTTTTGCTGAGTACTCGTTCGCTCTTAGTATTGCGTTTTCAAAAGCATTTCTATAATTAAAAAAGCGGGCTTTCATTTTGTTTTTGTTTGATTCGGGTTTTCATCAATCATTATTTTGAGCGACCTGGCAAATCAACACCAAAATGGTAAAAAAATATTTTTTTTAGCAAATTAACACATTTTTGGGGTTATATATCATCATCAATGATCCCAGCTCAATACCCAGTTAAAACAAAGACGAAGACAAAGAAGACCTCGCTCTACTTACTAATTTAAAATCCATCAACCGTGATGGATAGATAGGTGGATGGTGTAACAGGCAATCAGCCCCTCTTTCTCATTGCTTATTTATTTGCTTTTGAAGTATTTAGCGGTAATGCAATTTCAAGTTTCGTTCTACTGGCTTTATAAAACTTTAAAAGAATGTTTAATACCTATTAAGTAAGCTTTAAGCAAATATTTAATTCGTTAAATAAAGTAATTTTCATCTATGTATTTTATGGATTGTGATCCCACATTTATGTCGAATTTAAGAAAAAAAAGAGCATGGTTTCCGACTAAATTGAACATCCGACTCGAGCGAACTTTCCCCTATATCTTACGAATAGCCAGGTTATTTGCACTTTATAGGCTCCGGGGCCATCCCCCAGGCCGTGCCGACGCAGCGCTCCAGCTCGCGAGTGCTCCACGTATCCCGCCGGGCGTCGTTACAGGAATCTGGGTCACGACCTGCGCTCCGCCGCACTCTTATCGCTCCACAGTATCCCCACTGCCACTATTAATTATTCTTTGTCCCTCTTTTGTTCGCCATTCAAATTTGCAGCAGCTATATTTTTCTTTTCGCGCCAGTCATTTTTAACGACTTTAAAGCGCCGTTATAAGTTTAAAAGCATGCAGTATAAGTTCGTTTTAATGCTGAAATCTTATTATGCGGTTCGGTTTTATTGAGGGTATTTGCTAGAATATTCTTAACCATTTGATTGGATGATGAATAGTTATAATGTGGTTTTCGAAAGCTAGTGTTTACGAGACGTTTCTTAGCTGTCTGGTTTGGCGTTGGATGCATTACCAGCTCCGTTGGAGTGCAAGATTTGTTTGACATTGCAGGTCATTGGCCGGTTGAGCGAACAACAAACACAATGTTCATCTTTGAAGTTACCAGATATCATTGACTTTTTCTCACATTTCAGCAAATCACATGCTAACTATCTGACTAACTATCAACACCCTTGACACCTCCGAGTGAACGAAATGTTTATTTTAGCCACATCGAAACCTATTCAGATTCACATCAGCTGTGTATTTCTTTTCGCGCCCGTGTATTTTGCAATACGTTTGCAAACAAGAAAAGTCACTCGACCTTGCGTCCAAATCGAAATTCCGCTCGTGTGCACACATGTAAACAGAGGCGACGCGCGCGCCGGCGGCGTCGGCGCATCGGGGGTTTACGAGAGGGGACCGCGGGCTGCCGGTGTTTACCGGCCGAGGCTATCACCGGCCTGTCATTGCGTGCTTGTTGCACGCGACCCGCCCGACTTGACAGTTATTAGGTTGACAACACCTGATTTGGGAGGAAACACGAATATCTTGTCATACATGATAGTATTGTCGAGAGGTGGCGGGAGCTAGTACAGGAATCATGGTTAATGTATTTTAATAATGTTTATACTTTACTTAATCATCTGGGTTACAAGACTATTATACAAAATTACTATGTTGTCGTTCTAATATGATGTCATGTAGTCTTAGTCTTTATGACATATTGTGTTGCCATGGAAAGATAGGCTTACATCAACAAAAACAGAACAATGACCTACATCAACAAAAACAGAACAATGATTAATAGTCTGTGTTTATTATTAAACTGATCAATATTCTTCTTTTTATAGCCACTACTGAGAAAAATCCTCCCGTTTAGTCCGCCACTCCTACATTCTCCTTTATGACACAAAAACCTCTAATCTTTGCGATTTGGTTTTCACTAACCTATAAAAAGGGCATCGTAACGTCAAATATTAGCATTGTTCTATGATAATGTGCGATATGATTACGATACGAAACATTATGTACTCATGCTATACATGTATAACAAATAGGATTGATTATGAATCTACAAAAGCACTTTAAAGCGCTATAACTTGTCTAGCTAGACTACACAGATCACAGACTGATTTCCGTGCGATCAATAGGTTGGCAACTCCTGGCTAACGTACCTACATACAATAGTAAACACTGCAAGTCCGGTACTAGTCCCGTTCGTCAAAACTGGTTTATAAGTTACGCGCGGGAACCGCGAATTGTGGCCATGTTCTGACTTTTCTTCTAAATTTTCGTTACACCTACACATTTGGCGTAAGTACATACATACACACATAAATACGCAATGGCTATAATAAATAATAATTTTCTAAAGCTGTGAAATATAATTTTTTGTATAATAAATTATATATGAAATCGTATATCAGAGGTATTTTATTAGCTCGAAGACCATGATTTATTCGCTTGGTCCCACCTGATCCTTCTGTTACACACATGTATGCGTTATAATTTTGCCATATTTTTTGGTACACCCTGTTTTAGCATGTATAAACATAATGGCAATATTGTCCGTTGGAAATTTTTGGTGCTGTAGTAAACGAATGTCCATACATAACATCACGCCCATAATCCCCGAAGGGGTAGGCAGAGTCATAGTTAAACGAATGTATTTTCTAGTAAAACAACATGAATGTGTTGCTAAGCGCAAATCTCGAGAACAGCTGAACCGATTTCGCAATAAAAAAATAAAAAAGTTGCAAGAAAAAAAAAATGGATATTGAACATCCAAGAACGGGGCGTTACGAAGCGCGCCGTGTCAGCTAGTTTTATATAAATCCTTATTAAACGTAAATCAATCAAAAACCATTTCGCTAGGAGTCTGTTTGTTTCAGTCAAAGATTAATGATCTCCATCATTAATATGCAAGAGATAATGATAGTAACGTATAATGTCGCATAGCACGGCATCGTATTTGCATTTTAACAGCGACTAGTGTAGGTGAACTGAACAATCCGTAGGTAAGTTACGTAGGTAGAGTGCACTCGAAGGCTACTGGTCCATTGAAAATATTTGCATACAAGAGTAGGGGCAAACAATGAGTGTTGTTTTAGCAGATCGACTGATACACTATCTCTAATCTACTTTAGGTCTGTATAGTCGGCTATAAAAAGTGTTCTGCACACTTTTAACATACATATGATCACGCCCGTAATCCTCGAAGGCAGAGTCAAAATGGCAACTGGCCCTCTAAACCACATTCACACATAAAACTAAAACTGGGCTGGGTTAACAACTGGCTCGTCGCAATCACTCATACACAATCACACACCCAAAACCAATAGTTTTAACTGTTGTTCTAAAGACTTGTGAATAAATTAATAAATATCACGACTACATCACATACATTGATCTGACTCCGAGGTGAGTAGCTTAAACACTTGTATTACAAATATATACTTAAATATTCAATATACCAATATACAACCAATATAACAATATACCCAGACACAGGTAATACACAAATATTCATCATAGGAATGTTTGTCCTGGGTGGGGATCGAATCCACAACTCTTGTGCATGGGGCAGGGTCACCACTACCGAATGAGCTATCGAGCCTGTCAATGATGTTCAGATTCTTCTGTTGTCGAATGTACCAAATGATATAATATCATATAGTATGATGATATTGATTGTTGATGAACAGACTTTTCCTTTCATATATAAATCAAAACCTACATTAACTGTTTTATTTATATCGCATACGTAAATCGTTACGTAAATGTGTACTTACACACGGGTACCTACATACAGTACATTTGCTATGTAAATATTTTAATTTTGGTAAAACAACGCCCAGTGTTTGTTTTGCTAGAATTTTAAACAGCGTTTAACTACCAGACACGCGTAAATTACATCATTTGAATGTAACCCGTCGGTATAATATTTGAATAAAAACTATTTGCGGGCCGCGTCACGGATGTTGTGCGGGTGTTTATATATAATAGGTATATATGTGTTCATATATTTAGTGAGTCGTTTGCTAATCTGTTTCTGCCAGCATATGTCCAAACTTTCATGAACTCTGTGGCCTTCGTAATTCGACTGGTCCGGGTAGAACTGTAACATCTCTTATCTTAACATCACGCCCGTGATCCCCGAAGGGGTAGGCAGAGTCAAAGGGGCAGCAGTCCCCTTTAACCACATTCAGCCAAATAAAACTGGGCTGGGTTAGATGGAAAATTGTGTTAATATAGTGACAAGTGGCTAGCTCGTCGCCTACACAATCACATACCCAAAATCCCATATACCATTAGTCGCCTTTTACGACATGCTAGGCAAGAAACACAGTTGGCAAATTCTTTTATAGTCCCAGACCAACACGGGACTCCCAGACCAACACGGGACAAACATGAAACTGTAACATGATTTTATTGGAATCGTGATATTTTCTCTGCTTTGCATAGCAATTGGAGATTTATGTGGATATCGTCAAAGAGTCGTTCTAAGTCAAACATTAAGGTCTGGAATCTCCTATTCTGATCCGATATACGTAGTCGTCAATTTTTGTAGTAAACACGATAATAACGGATGAAAATTGCTTTTATACAAACGGAACTTACCAATAGTCCCGTGAGAAATTAACTAACTAACTAAACTTCACGCCACTTCCCTAGCGGGGTAGGCAGAGAGAACCGAACGCCATATGGCACGATCCTTACACACCTCACTCGCCTCTTCAACATTTATAATCCTTTTCATACTAGCTCTACGGTTTCTATGACTCCTAACATCACCTTCTTTTAATACATGACCAATCTGGTCGTGGTAGGTGAGCCTGGGCCTTCCGCGGCTCCTACATCCTTCCTTTCGCATTGTATATCTGTTTAGTCAATCTTTTGTCATCCATTCTTTCCACATGTCCGAACCACCGGAGCATGCCTCTTCTTACCTTGACTCCGACGCAGTCCTTCAGACCGACTCTCTTTCTTACATCATCATTCTGAACGTAGTATGTGAGCGATACACCGCAGATTTTCCGCAGCGCACGCATCTCGACCGCGTTTATTCTACTTTCATGCTCTTTCTGCCATACCCAACTCTCGCTTCCATATGTTAGCGTAGGAATCAGCACCGCATTGTGTATAGCGAGCTGGGCCTTCTGGCTTAAGACTTTGCTGCCTAGAAGTTTTCCTAGCGCTCCGTTTATCCTATTCCCTGCATTCACTCTTCTTTCTATATCAGTGGAGTACCTTCCATCTCTACTAAATGGTACTAAACTAATGCTGAGATATTAAGCACTCTTGAATTATCCCGGTCATGCGCAGTGCGCCATGCGCCATAACATATTATGAAGTGTATGGCTCTATCTCGGGCTATCCCACATAGTACTTTTAATTTCAGGAGATCTATAGTTATACTCTGCTTACTCTTTCGGGGATTACGGGCGTGACGTTATGTATGTATCTATAAGTTATTAGTGCCGTTCCACATCCAATGCAACATTTCATCCACTACATCACATTGGCATCGATGTTCATTCACAACTGTGACTTCCGTACACCAGCAATGATTTCTGAATTAAATTGGATGAATTGCGGTACATTGCAAGCGAAATAAATTATCTTGTATTGTACGTTATACATAGTGCTTATCACTGTAGGATTTACACTTGCCGATGTTTAAGAGTTGTATAGGCAATATAATTTGTAATATTAGTGAAATAATAATAATATCGGTTCCCTCAGCCTAGGGAAGTAGTGTGAAGTTTAATTTTAGTTTAGTGAAATAATAACAAGAATTTGTTTAGAATTTTTAAGGTCGCAATTTAGAGTTGTAGTTTTATCATGAGACGTAACTACACCACTTACAGATTAAACGAATTTTACCATAGAATTTCTTCATGTGCAGCTTCGCCCTACAGGTTCAGGATAAACTTAATTCGCCCATGTTATCGCGTCGGGATATGAGATGATTAGTCAAATATATAAGACAACTTGTATGTAAAAGCTAACTAAATCAAATACTGAGTCTTGGCATCCATTTCGATCTCAGTTTTTTGGCAGCAAAGTCCAGTACAGCACATATTCTGAAAATTTAACTGGCTCCCATTTTCACGTTTATTGTTTTGATAGGATTTCTATATATAGTTTACATTTCTATTGTCGAGCGGTGCAAAGGCGCATTTATGCATCATTTAGAGCACTCTTTATGACATGTTGCGATTATGTGCGCGAGCGCATGTAGTTGGCCTTAATAGGCCAGCCGGTAATAGTGCAAGGACTTTTACTTGAAACTGGTTCGTACGATTTCAATGGAAATGTGTATCAAACGTTTGTCTTATTGACCCGATAAATATCTGCCAATGTGATTTCTGAAACCATTCAGTAAGTATTTTAGTTGAACTGTTCAACTGACCATGTTAAACTGTGACATAAATTTACCTATTTATTGTGCAAACTTACATATTTTTACATCCTTAGGTAATTAGCATGTGTTCCGTTACATTTCACTTAACTTGAGCAACTATACTTTCTCAGCATTAAGCAAAATTCTTAAATAATTCACCAAACTGCCGTGCAAGTGCGTAAGTTATAACTGAGCATCGAAAATAATGTTTCCGCTACCCACCGAACTAGTAATAAACTGTATCTCGGCAGGTAGTTTTATACCTTCTCGGCTCAGTTGCATTGGCATCACATCTTAGTATTTCTATACAAAGTCTATGAAAGCTTACACAATTTGACAGGTAATAAGTACGTCCAATGATTAGTGGTACCTATTACATTTATCGAGAATCTATTCATGAATATGTGATGGTGTTCAATAGTTTGTAGATGACAAGTAAAATGTTTGATATTATTGATAACAGTCGCTCCGCTTTTTTAATAGAAAATTCTTTGTAAGAACTTATTACTACGGTTAATAGTTCCGCCTTATAAATTATTTATGATCGTATTGAATTTCAGTATAGCCCTGAACTAATAAGCTATTTGTACTGTTAATAATAAAAGGTCAAATTATATTGACTGGCCCGTTGGTCGAGTGGTCAGAGACCCTGGCCACGAAACCAAGGGTCGCGGGTTCGAATCCCGCTAGGGGCAAATATTTCGTGTGATGAACATGGATATTTGTACTCGAGTCATGGATGTTTATAAACGTATTTAAGTATGTCTATCCGTTCACCTAGTATCCATAGCACAAGCTTAAGCTTAGTTTGGGACTAGGGAATTGGTGTGCCAGTCTGAAGAATTTATTTATTATTTATTATTTATTTATTTATATTATATTATACATATACATAATATAAATAATACATTTATCGTTAGGTTCCATAAAGTTTGTCTGATGAATCTAAGCGGTGTGCAAGAATGATAGCTATCAAAACATTTTTCTTACTCTGCTTAGGAAAATATCGTCTTTGATAGCTATCATAAATAGCCTAGCCTCTGGGCTAGGCTAGGCTAGGCTCTGTAAAGTCTAAACGACTTGTAGACTATCTCCAATGTAGTGAGTGGTACCATATATAATACCAGTTACATGTCCACTGTTGTCTACAAGTTGTACTAGTGCTTTGAGTGTTTTTGTGATATCCTCTCTGTGTTTTTCCACCGCAAAATAATTTCATATGTAAATACATACATAAATTTCTGAACACCTAAGATGTACATGGTCTTGTCGTATCATGTGGGGCCCTTATACGCTGTACAGCCAGATACATATAAATAATATAAAATCTCGTGTATTCACGCACCATTTATTTGTTAGGAGATACTGCTAGAAACAAAACATTCTTAATATCTTCCGAGCGATAAATAACAGGAATAAACCTTTAGTTAATAAATTATGTGTAGGGGACAAGCTAGCCACTTGTCACTACTTTTTCACAATTTTTCATCAAACCCAGCCCAGTTTTATTTTTGGCTGAATGTGCTTAAAGGGGCCTGCTGTCCCTTTGACTCTGCCTACCCCTTCGGGGATTATGGGCGTGATGTTATGTGTGTAAACCTTTAGTATTCTGTTTCTGCAAATCATGTTTTCAAGCTGTTGTGTTTATACAGGGACTAGTAAAAAAAAAAGAGGGACTCCGCCCTACTAAATAGACATTTAGTCACCTGCCACTTAACACGTAACTTACATCATCCCTTGGTCTCACTTACACATGTATAAGGGTTGGATGACAGCGCTGAGTCCTTCTTTTTTTACTAGTCCGTCTGTTTATAGTATTGCGTGACGTTGATTTAATAACTACAGCCTAAAGCGAAGTTGTAACGAAGCATTTGGCATTGAAAGTTTTGAAGAACTATTAACTGATAAATATGTTGGTGTTAACATGGACACCTTCACAAGTGCAGTAGGTAATTATTTTTGCATATTGGTATAGTAATTTAATATTGCAATGCCGAGTTAAATTTTGGAGTCGTGTGAAATTTGTTTAATCTATTTTCTATTCATACTTCTATCTTTTCTAAATAATTTTATTGAATAGTCTATTTTTTTATTGGAAATGCTGGGTTTGAAATAGAGATTGTCTAAGCACAAAATTGGGCATAACAATATTTATAATTTTTTTTATTTATTTCTGCTAACTTTTGTTTTTTTTTTTACTACAAAGACTCAAAATAAGTAAACTCTTTTTTAAATATTTTAATCCTTGGAACATCCCATACGTGATACTTAACACATTATCAATGTATGTATATAAAAATTAATGCCACTTTTCGTTGTAATTTTATAACTCAAGAACGGGCTCACCTATCCAACCCAAATGTTTAGGCTTTGTTCGGACTATTTAGTAGATGGTTTATGTGAAGTTTGCACAAAATCGGTAGAGCGGTTCTTCATTTATCACATTTTTTGTAACTAATGATTTCAATAAACGGCGGATCATTTAGTTAACGGGGATTTTGCTGTCAAATTGAATATTTTTTTTTTATATTTCACTTTATACGTAGCGAAGCACGTACCGGACCGCTAGTATTCCATAGAACAAAGTTGTGCTTCGTGTAAATAATGTGTGGTCATCAGACCCGGCCTGGCTCGCGTTATCAGCCACTCACGTGACGGCTCGTTACCGAGCGACGCTAAGTACCAGCTGGTCATCGTCCCGTCTGTCTGTCCGCATCATTAGTTTCGGATAGGCCACGATCAAGGCCACCTTTATCGCCTACTTAAATTCCGACCTCATTAGACTTTAAATTTATTTATAAACCGCACAAATTATGCGGTCCCACATTATTAGCGCGATAACAAATGTGAGTCACAGTCTTCACATATGCACAATGCTATCTATTACGTTTTTATGGCATATTTTAAATCTTTGTGGTTATTGCTACTGTTGTGTAAGATCCGCTATGATACTACTGCAGGATTGTTCTTTAGATATGTTTATCACTTATGATATTTATTCGAGATTTGTGACTCGAATACCTCATAAGAGTATACATAACAATGTATGTTCTATATAACCCAGATGTTGGCAGTATATATACATAATATTCTCAGTCTATATACCTGTAGCAGCAATCACGACAGACAATAAATGGACTAATTAAGAGTGAACATTCTGCCAAGCCTTCCGCGTCATTATTATTTGGCGACGGCACTCGGTACATTGTATTATTTGCGTGACAGACATTGAGACATTTAATATTTACGACGATACGCGTTAAAACGATATACCTAATAAGGAATATACACTGTTTTTGACATTTGGTAATTATTACATCGCTGGCTGTGCGCACTTTTATGGGTAATGTTATATAGCCTATAGCCTTCCTCGACAAATGGGCTTTCAAACACTTGATTGAAATAATTTCTCAAATCAGACCAGCAGTTGCTGAGATTAGCGCGCTCGAGCAAACAAACAAACTCTTCAGCTTTATAATATTAGTAAGTAGTATAGATTAAATATAATTATAGTGAGCCTCAGGATATTTATTTGTACAATGAAATATTGCAATTGCTGTAGGTACTTTAACGCTTTTATCTCTTTCAGTTCCAATCTAATTAAATTGGAATTTTGTATTAAATTAACTGTATGAAGTTATATACCACGAGCAGTGGCGGATTTACCCTAAGACCCAGTAGGCCCGGGCCTAGGGCGGCCAGATATTAGAGGCGACCAATCGTAAGAAAAATTAAGTGATGACGCGTTAGCACTGAGAATTATGGCCTGAGGCCTAGGGCGGCCAAAACTGTAAATCCGCCACTGACCACGAGCCCATACTAACTGGCATAGGACGATGCGCGTGTTATGTATCAAGATCCCATGACGTCATTCGAGAAATGCTGACACCGCGCTATCATAGAGCTGCACGGCGTCACAGGAGCTTTCAAGCAGATAGGACCAGGCACTCAGATCACTTATAATTAATTTTGTAATTTTTAAATGTACAATTGAATGTTTTACATATAACATCACGTCCATAATCCCCGAAGGGGCAGGCAGAGTCAAAGAGGCTGCAGGCCCCTTTAACCATATTCAGCCATGAACAAAACTGGGCTGGGTTTAATAATTAACTAAATAGTAATTTAATTTTTTTTTTAAAGGTTTTATTTAACCAAAAATATATAAGTCCTGTAATTTAAGTGCGCCCAGTGATATCACTATATTAGCAAAAATAATCACTTTGATAACGTCAAGGCTAATGTAACATGAAAAATGAAAAAGTTATACATATTCCGTATTTGCTCAGAGCTTATTTGGTCGTGGAGAGAGACGGTCGTTTGCACGACAGCAAAAATATTTAATGTGTACACTCGCTGTTCACACATATACGTGACACATGAAAGATACGATAAAGCCACGTTTCGGGCGAAAGCAAACGTTCCTCGAAAGAGTACTCGCCCGTAGTTATTGCCTTCTCGTTTGGAAACTTAGTTGGTCTTAGTTCGGAACTTCTAAGGCGAGTTAATAGGGTTTGCCGGTTCGAAATCAAATCAACTTGTTTAATTTTGGTCCTTAGCGGAGAGGCGAAGTTTGTGGAAGTTGCGAACTTTAGTTTCAACGGGACCGGGGTGCCGATGTTAATCCGTGAGCTTTATATAAACCGACCTATATCTTTCGGATACCTTATACGTTGTTAGTGAGTAACAAGTAAACTTCGTAATATTTTGTACGAGATGAAAGAGAAAAGTTTAAGCGAATTGAGTTAACTTTTATAATAAACTAGCGGCCCGCCCCGCTGCGCTCAGGGTAGCATGTATATATACCTAAACCTTCCTCAAAAATTAATCTATCAATTTGTGAAAACCGCATGTAAATCCGTGCAGTCGTTTTTGAATTTATCGCGAACAGACAGACAGACGCGGTGGAGGACTTCATTTTATAATATCTACATATTACATAAATACCATCACGACCACCATTCACAAAAGGGTAGACAGAATTGTAGGAGCTGCCAGCTCTTTAAACCACATCCTCACACAAAAATCGAGTTGTGTCAGGTGGAAATTGCAGTGGGCGATAGTGAAGACTGCGCAAGCGTACCTCTATCGCCCTTCACACCTTCAGCGGCGAAGATGGAAGACCCTGGGGTTTTAGCCAGTAAGAGTCCGGCATAACACCTCGCCCCCCGGCGAGGTGTGTAACCGTGAGGATTTTCCCCGGGAGGAAAAAAAAGGTGGAAATTGCAATGAAAAGTGGCTAGCTAGTCGCCCAAACTATCATAAACCCTTATATAACCCTGATATTGGGTACCTTTTACGATATCCTACGCAATGGAATACATTTCTTTTTGAGTCCTAGAGTTTTAATAATACGTTTAATTTCAACAAACATTGTTTGTTAAAATTGATAGACAAACATTGATTAAATTTACATATTTAAATCTACTATACAGACATTGATTAAAATACAGAGTAATAGAAAACAATGCCAGTGTTGTATATCAGCTGATTAACATTAGCATGTTGGACAATTGATCAGTTACACAACTCGTTTTCAGTTCGAACCGGATTAAATGTTAATGCCATTGTAATTTGCAACTTAACTATACTTGCAACGGTCGTTGAAAACATTTAACTACTTCTCATTATTTATGTCTTAATTATGTCGATGTTTATAGTAATGAATAATTATATTCTCCATAATATGTTCGTCCCATGTTGGTCTGGGACTTCAAAAGAATTTGCCAACTGTGTTTCTTGTCTAGCATGTCGTAAAAGGCGACTATGCCATAATATGTCGTACTACATTTAAAAAAAAATAGAAGAGAATTTATTAAATTCTTGATTATTATATTGTAAGCAATATATTGATGTGATTAGAGTAGACTTAAAACTGAAGACATTTCGAAAAACTCTCGCTTATCTTTTAAAATTGCTGGCGATATTAAATCGTTTAAAGAAAATTGAGACAAACAATTTAGTTTAATTATGATTTAGGAGTCTTACATTATTACGGCGAGATTGCTTGTTATACTGTAAGTACTTTCATATCGGTGAGTAGATTACGACGCTTCGAAAAAAGGTTCGCTTTTCTTCTAAAAGTGCTGACGATAGAGTCTAAATATGATTTGAGAGCCTTACATTGTTACGGCGAGTGCTCTTGAATTGCGAGTATCGGGCACAAAGGACCAGAGGTCTCCGTGTCCCGACCCGACGCGTCCCTAGGGATTGGAGACCCTTTTCACAGCCCACGCGGCTATCAGATCTGACGCTTAGCTTTGAGCCGAGTTAATTTGTCAGTCGTCGTTCCGTTGCGCCCTTTGTGAGATTATGTTTAAAGAATACCCTGTGGTGGACCGTATCGGCTGAGACTGTGATTGATAGGTTCAAAAATAGAGTATATGAGGGTTTCTGAATTCAAATGTAATCGCCTTCATCAAGCTTTGTAAAGAAATGTGTCTGTATTCACTAATAACTGCCAATTGAATGTTCCTTCTGAGCCCTAAAAGTTCATTGTCGTATTGAAGACACAATTTTTACCGCCAGGTGCGTCATATTAGCAATCCGGAGACTAAATTATAATGTTTATTATCTAATTCTATAATCAAACGACAAACGAGGGAATCAAATGCGATCAACGTGAGCAATACGTGTTAGTTGCCGAGTCGACGTAGAACATTCCGATAGCGCCAAGGAACACGTCACGCGGTATCTCTGTCGATAGCTCTGACGTAGAAGCTCCTGCTAACGTTTATTCCTTTGCCTCATTAGTGAAGGTCCTTAGGCTTTTAAATACGAATTGGTTGTTTTAGGTGGCACGATTACTATTTAATGAGGAAATAAAGGAAGGAAAATATCCTTTAGAGTATCCTAAAACCTCTGAAAGTGATTTTACAAAATATGCAACCTAGCTTACCTAGGATAAGCAAGCACAATATTTGTCCACAATAGGTGTGGTCTGTTGTGAAACTTTCTTCACAACAGACCACACCTAGTCAAACATAATCTTCAGGTCATATACCTAATGACGACAAACGTGCTAACATATCTCCGTGGAACTCTCAAATCCGCTTTATTGCCGCGTGACGTGTAATTGGTGCGAACGCCGCGTCGCCAATCCGGCCGGCCGTGTCTAATATCACGTAGACAAGCGCCGTGATGCTACAGCCACACTATCGCGAAAGTTTGATCTTCTATCCTGCTCTACAAAACGTAGAGTGACAGAGACAAATAATAATCTTCGCGATAGCATGATAGTGTAGCTACAGCATGACTGCAGATAACAGGTGACGTAGCCGTCAATTGTCCTCCCGCTAACCGACCGTGCATGTGAAGTAGCGTTCTGTCGGTTAAATGCCGGTGTAGTTCCGCGTTGTTAAGATAACGATATGTGTGAACATTTCATCCCGATTGGTTTTGGTTTCAGTAGCTCTTTTTAAAATGATATCCTTCTATGAGTTACATTCCATCCAATGTTGTGAAATGCACTGCATATATGTCTTCCACGGCTTTAGTTTTGTCCAAATAAGTCTTATAAGTTAGGTGGTCTTTGTCTTGCAAAAATGCACGACCACGACCACCTAATTTTTGCAACACCAAGACAAGACCTGTAACTGCAACTCTTGCGGTCTTGCAGCTAATTCAAACTGAAATCGTGTTGTTGATAACTTCTTTGATAATTTTCCGACAAATATATTGTATTACTTAAAGATTGCGCGACATATGTACGTTTCGTTTGTTTAAACACTTCTTAACACCTTTGAACTGCTTGGTTTTGCGCCTTTTTAAAAACGTCGCCCTATGCATAAAAGCGGCGATTTCAAAGACTGGGACGCTACTGTACACAGACGCACTGTATATTCGCACGTAAGCGCTTAATTGTTGTAAAATGATTTTTTTTCCTGCAAGTATGGATGTTTGGATGTTTGTTTCGTTTTCATACCAACTATCGACGTCATAATGGATTTAAATGATATATTGTAAATTTATAGATGAAGTGCTAGATTAATAGTTAATCAAATAGTTCTAGTGAAATTAGTGAAAGACTCTCTAGACTAGAAGACCTAAGAGGAAAAATGATTAACTTTTTGACATTCCCGCTTCTGGAATTGCAATATGCAAATTGTGTTAACATAAAAACGTGGATATATAAATGAAAAATAGAAATACTTCAGGTTAACGGAAACTTCCACTATCCACTGTCGTTTTACTAAGAAAACCAACATTTAGCAATGCGTCAAGTGGATTTATTTCCAGCTGTTGCTTGTTTTCAACAGCTGGGAAAAAAAAACAGGTAAGGAAAAAAAATCTTTTGATTTTTTTATGATTACGATTGCTATGACTTATGCGTTTTCGCCCGAAAAGCAAAATCTATAGAAAACAAAATTGAAGCGTCTGTTTGTAATGTCAAAACATATCGACGATGAAGTGACAATACCTCCTAACTAATATTTTACAAGAAATTTACTTTTTTAATGCAATATCGTTCGTTTTAATAGCTTTAAGATTTAATTTCGCGTGGACTATTATTTTTTTCTCGTTTGTTATCAAATAATAAAGTAATTGTAAACATTACATTAAAAGTAATGATCAAAACCTAAAAATTGGAGCTAGGAGGTATTGTCACTTCATCGTCGATATAACAAAATATAATTATGAAGTCTCTCTGTATGTTCTTGCTAATATTCGAAACAGCCGAACCGATTTTAATCGGGATTCTAACTGGATGGTAGCTAGTGTTACAAGGAATAATTTAGGCTACTTTAGCAATGCGTACGACGGAAAATTGTTACTTTTTGTTGTACTTTTTGTTTGACGAAGGGCAACAGGTTAAAACATTTCCATGATCTATTTTTATCAACGAGTGTTTGTTTACCTTCGTGTTGCTGTATAATTTATTGATTTAAACGGGAAGCTAGTTTAGGTATTCATTTATAGAAATATGTTATGTTACGCCTATAATACTAGAGTAGGTTTATTCTAAGTATATTTTGACAAACACGTTTAGTGACTGAATATAGGTTAAGTAATTGCAAGACTTGCAAGAATCGCAAGACTCTTGCTGCAAGATCCGAGACGAAACCAGGATTTTAGAACGCGAGACCAAGACCAAAACAAGACTAGTTGCTTTGACGCAAGACCAATACCAAGACTGGGTCGAGTCTCGACGTGGTCTTGCATTTGGGCGACACTACACGGCTTATTCATACGACGTTGAATAGGCAAGGTTTAGTCCGTCAGTTAGATTATAAAAAAAAATATTGATAATGTATTTTTTATTTATTTGTCAAACAAATATTGACGAAGATATAATGCATTCAAGTAGCGCGTGACGTGACGTCACACTTTGGTAAAATAGTGACGTCGCAAGCCCCCACGCCAAACTTTGATGCTCTTTATCTTTGTTTTTGTTAATTTGATAAAGCGAAAAATATGTGTCTAGTATTTTTGTATAATCTAACTGACGGACTACATATATATAAATGCAGTCATCATCCCTATTATGCACGGACAGTGTTTCATATCTAAGAAAAGAAGGTTAGACAAGAAAAAATATAATTTTATTTTTGATGGTAACCCTAAATTCCGTCTACATATCAACGATCGTACGTCCACACATCACGGCTGGTACCAAAAGGGATAGATCGTAATCGCTTCGACGACCCGTGCCTTCGATTTCGTTTGATCCGTCCCGATCTTGATCCTTTCTGTGAATAAATGACATTGATTCGAATGATTTGATTTTCGGAAGGAATTGCTAAAAGAAATCTATCAGTTTATAATTATTTATTGATACCCATAGATGCCAACCTTGAAGGCTTATAGATGAACGATGTGCGTGATACGGCCTGTGAATCGCAAGTGATCAAATCAAATATGAATCTATCACAGTTTTGATAAGATAGTTCCGATTATTAGCCGTGAATCTTTGTCATATACTGGATTAAACAGCTAGAATTGTGGTGGGCGCAGTTGGATTTCTGGATTCAGCATTGCAATACCTAATTTTCACTAATATAGAAGGATTAAAGAATGACGCATCAGGCATATAGATACGTCTATAATTTTATGTTAATCCACTATATATATCTGGAAATATACACATGCGTAGTTTGATCCCTAAGAATTATGCCAACAAGATAATAAAAATTACACAAGTTTTTTACAATCTGAGATAAGCGAAAACGCCTCGGTCATTGGTCGATGTTGTTGGTATAGAAATGTACTATCTAGAGGTATTTAGTACCGATGCGATGTTGCCAGTCCGTATTGAGAGATCGGAGATAATGGAGAATCATGACGTGAAAGTCATAACGAAGGGAAAAACGAAACGAAAATAGCATGTCTTTAAAATAATCCTGCAGTGCGAAACCTGGCCAGTAGACTTTTAAATGGTTATAAAAAGTTTAATGCAATATAAATGGTACTTGAGAGCATTCGGCTCACCAGTATAGGCAATAAAAACCAACTAACCAATCAATTTTCTGATGATACCAGTATGACCCATGAAAGGTCCCAAACAAGAAAGTTAATAATGAATCTGCGTTGAAAGTACTAACCCTGTCATTGTTATAAATAAACTATTGATTTAAATTAAATTGAGCGGTGGTAGCTCAATGGTAAGGACACGCGCCTCTTAACCGAGGAGTGCGGGTTCAAACCCGGGCATGTACCTCTAGATTTTTAAAAATCTATGTACATATTTAAACCACTAGCTCGACGGTGAGGGAAAACATCGTGATGAAACCTGCAAATTCCAACAACATTGAATTTGTAACCATGATCCAAAAATTGTCTGGTTCCCCTATCTAAGGGTTACAAAGGTCAGATTGGCAGTCGCTTCAATGTAATTACCAGACTCGCTAAATCCTGGATCATGGTCTGAGCGGACCCTGTCTAAGCACGGGACATAACGCTAGGAAGATGATGATGTTATAAATAAACTAAATATGATAAAATTATTCATACATTGTAGTTGATTGGTTACAAAGATAAATGAAAGATAAAAATATTTATTTTAATTTTTATACAAACATATAAAAATATTGCCAACATAAAAAAAAAATATCCTAAATAGATTTTAAGTTTTGAGTAACCCGATTACAGATACATGTAATGTATATCCAAAAACTGTTAGTATGCTTATAATATTGTAGTTCAGGCTACTTGTGACTGTAATAGGAAGGTGCGTTCCTCCGTTGAGTCACGTAGCACCAGTAAACAGTCTGACGCAAGCTTGTTCAATCTTGATACAATCTAACATTTAACTGTCGGTGACAAATAGCAGGAATCAATGGTCAGTCAAGGTTCAACGGAAGGAAGTGCATTTGGGTCAACGCTCTATATCACCAATACCATGCAATTTATTGTAATAAATAAAACCGGCCAAGTGCGAGTCGGACTCGCGCCGGTTTTCGAAGTTCCGCACCATTATCTATAGTAAAAACGGCAAAAAAATCATTTCTGTTGTATCGGAGCCCCCTCAAATATTTATTTTGTTCTGTTTTTTAGTATTTGTTTCTATAACGGCAACAGGAATACATTATCTGTGAAAATTTCAACTGTCTCACTACATTGGATTAGGGTACATGAGATACAGCCTGGTGTCATACAGACAGACAGACAGAGGAACGGACAGCGGAGTCTTAGCAATAGGGTCCCGTTTTACCCTTTGGGTACGGAGCCCTAAAAAGGTTTATAATTCACTCACTCATGGTAATCATAGTTAGTCATTGTATGCAAAATTCGGCAAATCGGCTTTCATCGTCACTGAAATTTTTTAAGGCTTCGTTTATATATATTTATATGTATAGCTTCGTTTTAAGTGTGAATTGCGCCTCAAAATTAGGTCGCGTGAACTTCGTTCTGTTAAAGTCATTTTCACCCTCCTATGGGTTCAATTTTATACATATATGCATGCAAGAGGCTTTTATATGAGTGGTGGTAGCTCAATGGTAAGGACTCGCGCCTCTTAACCGAGGAGTGCGGGTTCAAACCCCGGGCACGTACCTCTGGATTTTTCAAATCTATGTACGTATTTAATACCGCTCGACGGTGAAGGAAAACATCGTGATGAAACCTGCAAATTCAAAAAACTTTGGATTTGTAACTATGATCCAAAAATTGTCTGGTTCCCCTAGCTTAGGGTTACGAAGGTCAGATCGGCAGTCGCTTCAATGTAATTACCAGACTCGCTAAATCCTGGATCATGGTCTAAGCGGACCCCGTCTAAGCACGGGACATAACGCTAGGAAGATGATGAAGGAGGCTTTTATAACTTTATGAAAATTTTACGGCACTCGATAAATTATTATGCAATAAACCTTGTGAACTGTCGTAGAAATGAATTTATTTACCCTATTGAATTAAAATTCTGCCGAATCGGGCAATTTGGTTCAAGGACCCACGCCAGGCCTATCTGTCCCTGAGCTAGATCCAACCGGAATTTTGGATGCCTTCCAAACACTGTACCATTATATTTTTAATAACCATACTTATGTGTGTTTAAAATTTTATGTCGTAGGCAACTTCTATGCAGATATGTATTTAACTTCCCATTTCTAGATTATGACGTGGTTCAGGATCGTTAACAATTACACTAAGCAAGTTTAATTTTTCTGTTCCCGACTTTCATTCAATTGGTCTGACGTAAATTTTCCGTCGTACACAATATATGTTTCATTATATATTTTATTTATCCTAAAATACACTTATCAGCACGCCGATACACAAGATCGGCTGATTGATATATACGATATTTGTGTATGCAGAAGGTAATAAAGTTGTAAAAATATATGGTGTCGTAAAGATAACTCCGGCAATAACTCTAACATGACAGGAAACTATATGGCGAGTCGAGGTATAAATGGCATATAAAGGGACGGGTGGAAATCTTAGGTAATGACAAGACCTAAGTATATAATATCTTCCTTACCGATATCGGTCACGGCGGCCAATCTCAACGAGGATTGGCCATCTGCACCGGAGATATGTGGGTGCGCAAATGTAAGTGCACTCTCTATTCCTTCACTCTCATAGTCCGGTGAGACGGCAATGCGACATGACCGGTGAAAGGTCAGGCGCAGGACCAACGGCTTACGTGCAAGACCTAAGATTCACTAGGAAGAACATAGGTATGGTAATATACTGCTTCTTTTACATTTCTTTTCATTGAACACCTCCGTTAACCTCATATATTACAATCGTTTTTGAGCTCGATTATTAATTCTATTGTCTTTTCTATTTGAGTATGGATAGAGTTGAAATGTGAAGGTTTCATGTTCAGGACAGGTTCATCCTATAGAGAGGTGGTAAGCGGTTAGTTACATAAGTATTAGATTAGTTGTAGACACGTTTTATCATAATAGGTAGGTACTCGTATGTAATTCACTATTAAAATTATATACATACATACATAACATCACGCCCATAATCCCCGAAGGGGTAGGCAGAGCCAAAGGGGCAGCAGGCCCATTTAATCTCAGTCAGCCAAAAACAAAACTGGGCTGGGTTAGATGGAAAATAAAAAGTATGTAACATTTTCAAAATAAACCTTACGACTTCTTTTACTTATTGATAGGCTTCACATTTGCAATACGTTCATTGATAAATGCGATTTACATACCTACTACAATTACGTAGTCTAAGTAGTAATAGTATGAGTCATAATTATTTCAACCATTTCTCATTGATTGCTAAGATTGCAAATTGTTTGAAGTACTGAACATGAGTTAGCGTTTTGTCAATGAATGGTTTGTTATTTTAATAGGGATCACTTCTGTTAGTTACTTTACATATCATGATGATATAATCTATCTATTTCATTTTTACGATAAATAATTTATATATCTTAAAATTTATGAAATAAATAAATACATTTCAGATTTTAAAATTGAAGTCTCCTTCTTCTAACATTTATAAAAATGTATCATGTACAATTAAACTTATCAGCTTTCTTTATTTTAATTAAAGCATCCATGAAACGAAGCCTGCTATAAAGCGTAAACGTATGACATATAATGTATGCTTTTCTCACGGACGAGTAAATAAAGAAAGACTCCGCGTCACAAATTGACATAAAAAGCGCTTCAAATGACATATATCCGATATCTGGTATCCATAAGTATCACACTGACACATGCATAGACGTGGCTTCACGCTATATTCAGCGTGGAGTCCTAATTTTTTTACTAGTCCGTGGCTATTCTAAGACGAAGCCTAAAGGTTTCTAATGTCGTCTTATAAAATAAATTCGGTATCTAAACAAGTGCTTATCCTCAACCACAGCAACCAGTTAATAATTACGCACGGCGGAGGGTATTGTTGTCTGAATTACGGCTTTGTTTACGAGCTGGCAATTCAATGTGGTTTCTTTCGGGGCGTCACGCCGCGGCCTGGCTTCTGTTTGCGCGTTAAAAGATTTATAATATATTGTTTTGTTTCTTTGAATATAGTATATATAAATGTGTTCGTACACGTGATAGTTATTATTAGTTTAAACATGTAATTCGTTCAATTGGACATGATTTTTGATAGTCATTTGATCATAATTCGAGGCGAGATGTCCTTTTTAACTTAAATCTAACTATCGACCATATCAAAACGAACGTACACACGTTCCCGTTAAATGTATATAACAATAAAGTTGACTATATCAGAATGTTCTCTGGTCTTCAACTTGTTTTTCACTCCCACCTACATGCATGTAGACAAGGATAACAAACTCTGGAGAATCAAGCCATTTGCGGTCTGTCCATTCGCCTACATGCTCGTCGGTTTTTTTTTTGGTTTCATTATATATCCCGTTTTTCGTTTACCTCCATTCTCGCGTCCAGATGATGAAAGGGACTATTTTACGACGAGCACTGTTAAAGTTTACGAGCGCCGTGTAACCGGCGCGCACGGCCGCTGTGCGCGTGGCTTGATAGATTCCCCCGTTTTACGACCCGGTTGGCGGGTTTGGCGACCCCGTGTTTGTGACTAGGTCTTTATTGGTTACTGCTAACCTTGCTTGGGCTCCGATTGGCTCGACCAGAATGTTTTTTTGCTGTTGCGAGTAGTTTTAACAGGTGGTTTGGATGTTTTAGGTCTTTTAGTGACTGTTGCCCGCCCTATTTTTGGTAGCTCTCCTACTGCATTATCTAGAAGGTCCCAATAATATGGGTAACTATCACTTATATGGCTAGCTTAACCATCAAGGGCATTGCTATCGGAAAGCTACACAATGCCTTTCACCGAGGCTCTAACTCGCGACTTGATACCTGGTGTTCGCAAAAGTCACATGTGGAAGTTTGTGCAGTTAGTCGCTCTATTTCATAATACTGTACGATAAAGAGCTGATGACATAGTAGAGTAATTATACTTTTAAATAATAAATGAATATCCGACTACATCACATACATCTGACTTCGAGGTAAGTAGCTTAAGCACTTGTGTTACGGATATCAGAATCAACAGTGGTATTACAAATATATTTGGATATTAACACCAAGACACAGGACAAACACAATTATTCATCATACGAATGTTTGTCCTGGGTAGGAATCGAACCCACAACTCTTGGCGCATGGGCAGGGTCACTACCGATTGCGCCATCGAGCCAATCTACTTTTACTCTATAACACCGACCCTAACCAGATATAGGGGCCCCAATTTACCGGGACTCTTGGTTACCTAGCCACACCATTGCTCACAACATTAAAGTCTTCGATATATTTAGTTTTGAAATTTAAATGAATTAATCATTACGTAATTGTTGTTGAATGAAGTTGCCTAAACTTATAAGTAACTGTAATTATGTTAACTACAAGTGGTAATGTGGAACAATTATTGAAATTTACTCATACACAGTGGTTAAATTATTCTTGAAAAGTCTAAAAGTGTATATTTTAGGTAATATTTATTTCGTATTTCAGACAAAGCGGTGGAATACACATCTATTAAACGTGGTGAAGTGAATAATAAAGCCACCTCACAAATTGTATGTTTTACAATATCTATAATGGGTCGCGTCACGCTTTTGTTTTCAATTAGTAAACATTAGGGAAAAAATATAATTAACATCCACGTACGTCACACAGCAGCATGTTTGGCCGTAGAATGGCTTATAATTTGGTAGATTGTTCAAAACTATGTTGTTTTGAGACATATAAGTTAAATAACTTTTTTATCGTTGTATGTTTACTCAGTCAATAGTTGTAACCAGCATTTAAAGTATCGTACAGCAAACATTTTGATTGTTTTATGAGTAATTTGTAGGTCATATGAATAGTCGCTTATGTGCCGTATTTATTGTTAACTATGTAAAGACGGTAACTTTAAATATTAATGTAATATGGATATTCTAAATTGATATGACACATGTTTTTGAAGACTTGATCAATTTCCAATTATGACAAAACTCAAAGATGTTCTCAATTTCAAATTGACGTGTCATTTGTCCGCGTGAAACGGTCGTCTTTTAACCTTCTTATTTACTGTTTTTTTAATTTTATTTAAAAAAAATGCCTTTTTCTGTTTATAAAGAAATATCTGTTCCAGAAATAATAACAATCGGATCAGCTTTTAGAATTGTAACAAACAATTTCACCTTCACAATGTTTTGATGATATCATAATCAGTATTTTTTACATAAAGGTAGATTCTATAACCATTACTAATTACATTTCTCTTTGATCTTAAATTCCGTCCATATCAATTGCCTATTTGCATTATGCATAAACATACAGTATTAACCAACTCCTCTATATTAATCACATACATACCTCTCTGTCCATCGAGAAATAAGTGGACCATTATTTGTTTAACGAGTAATCTCAATCGTGATGTTATCTCTGAGTTATCTGCGGTGCGGGATTAGCAGATTTGTTTTGTCCTCAATTCTCTGCCTCCTTAATTGCGTCTGTTCATTACCAACATCATTACAGCCTCGTCTGTGCTGTGGCGAAAGAGGATCGTTGTTGGACATTTAGTGAGCTTTATGTCTGATTAACTTCTGTGATTTCGTCCACCGGAACTTCAGGATTAGGCCACAGATAATAATTTTCCTACGGGAATATAAGATTGAGGAAAGGATTTGATTATTATAGTTTTATGTAATAATATCCATGTTGGTCTGGGACTTGGCCTATGTTAATCTAGGACAAAAAAAAGAATGTGCCAACTGTGGTTCTTGCCGAGCATGTCGTAAAAGGCGACTAATGGTCTATCGGGTTTTGGATGTGTGATTGTGTAGGCGACAGGTTAGCCGCTTGTGACTGCTTTTTCACAATTTTCCATCTAACCCAGCCCGGCTTTATTTTTGGCTGAATGTGGTTGAAGGGGCATGCTGCCCGTTTGACTCTGCCTACCCCTCCGGGGATTATGAGCGTGATGTTATGTATGTATGTTTGTTATGTAATAAATACATTGTCTTCTGACGTCGTAACCATAAATAGGGAAGCAAAACGAATTAGATCGTATAACACATCCATAGTTATTTAAATGTGCAGATTTATTTACAACGTTTTCCCTTTGGCTGGTGGTATAAGTCTCTATCTGCTGAAATTACAAAAATCAGAGGCACGTGGACGGGTTTGAGCCAACTAACACTCCTCGTAAATATTTGTCTGTCTGTTACTATTGAGCTAACGCAGCTCTCGCGCCAGCTGATATTTCATTCGATTTAAGTCTCGTCACAATAAGAAGTCATACTTAATCTTGGCTGATTCCATATTGTGCCAAGGAAAGGCTGTTTAGACGCATAATTCACATACTTTATCGTGTAGGAAACTACTCATGTAAGCATAGAAACCGAGACGCCTAAATTCGCGTGTCCACTCGGCCAATATTGTATCGTCGACGTAAACGACGGCTTATAAAACAGCTGGACGTTTATGCCGCCTCGCCCACTTATTGCCACTTGCGAACACCAGCCATAAACGCGGAGGTAATTGTCCATCTTGTCCTATGTACATGACATGCGAATGTGTTATCGCCTTATAGCGCGGAATTTCATATTTTGGATAGCTTGCCTGTATTTGGCTCAGATAAATGTGAGATAGCATCACATAAATTGATCTGATTCTAAAGTAAGTAGATTATACACTTGTGTTATCGTAATCAGAATCGACTAAGTTGCCACAAACACAGGCACCCGATACAAACACCTGTGGCGACCGCGCCATAAGATTGTCAAGATTATAGCTCCAATAATATGTAAACAGATGACGTCGATCGAATGCAGAAACGACATACATTTTCGATTATAGTGAGGAATCGAATTACTTATTGAATATGTATATTAAGTCAGCATAAAAAAATTTAATTAAGCTCTTTTAACTTTGTTTCGTCGTATCGTATTACATATTTATATTTAAATGACAACTCAATGAATAGGTAACGCACACACGACCTTATTACGTTATCTATTAATGTGTTTTTAAAATTGTTTTGTTATTACAAACAATTATGGTTATTGACCATTGTTTTACATTTATATCGATTTACAATTGTACAAAATATATTTGTTCGGTTATTTTTTAAACTCTTGTTTACTAAATTTTTTTAGTATTAAATTGTTAAAGTTTGCTATGTTTCATTTATACAAAGAAAATATAAAAAATAAAGCTGAAACCCTTATATTACACACAAAAGTTACACTTACACAAACGCTTGTAAGAAAATAGTTTCCATTACCGAGGCGAAGCTATTTACTTTCCAAATAGCGGCCAATCATGAGGAACAATAAGTCTGGAGTGGATGAAGCCACGCCGTTGTTAGGTCAACAAATATGGGTGAGCGAAAAGGTTACATAAAGTTTTCAGCCGCGGGTGAACGAACGAACGGAGTCGTTCACTACGGCCCGTTCACTTATTCATGAAGTATGTATGAATGCGTAGGGTTGGCTGAGTAGGATTTGTAAGAGGCTGAAATTTGGATTAATTTTGTTACCTATAGATTTTAATGTTATTTTTTTATGTTCATCTGATGACATACGAAAACAGGCATCTTATAATTGTCGAATTATAGTTATTTAATCACCATTTCACAAATATAGATAGGAGTTCTCAAAAAAAAAAAATACATATTCTATAAAAAATCTCCTTTGTAAAACACGTACATAAATATAATCTGTGTTGTGTTAAAGAGCATAGAAGTAAAGCAGAATATACATTGAAATGACCGACGAATATTGGATCATATTTTATGTGCTTCTATTTTGCATACAATATCGCAAGGTAATAAATAAACTCACAGCACCTCTGAACCGCGGAAAATTGCTAAGTACTCGCGCACCGTTCTGCTGTGTTTGCGGTGCCTCCCACGAATACGACACCGTGAGAATTCGTAGACGTACAACCAACAGAGAGATGATGGATGGTGCTTTTTAGCATAGCTCACGTGTCGTCCGGATGTGTGATGTGTGGTGGCAGCGAGCATCAATCAAACCCGTTCGTCGACAGCCCTGCGCGCAGGGAGAGCTAAGTTGATTTTACGCTTGACGACCGAGAAATCGTGACTCACATAAGAAAGGGCGATTTAAATATGAATGCCAGCGTTCGTATGAGTTGTAGACATTGTTTTTGACGACGACAACACGGCCGAATGTTGTGCGCCTGGGTTTGCGTGGGAAGCCGTTGAAAACGCGATGGGATGTCAACAATTGATCTTGTTTGCCCTTGGGATTAAACGATGTCGCTAATGTTGTAATGTGTTCCTAACCTAGAGTAATTCGTAGATTCTAAACGATTTAGTTGTAAGTCAAAAAGGAAAATGTACGTGGAAGGTTCGCTTTTAAAACAGGCTATGAACAAACGTTTGTGAGTACTTTAACTTTGAGAAGGCATAGAAAAAATATGATAGGTTGTAAACAATTAGTTTGACCTTGGAACTAAAAATGTTATCGTCGTCTATTGGGCTGCATTGAAAAATAAGTTGTTTGTAACTTAATAAGTGAATCATACAAGTTCATACGTTAACCGACGATATATTTAAACGTGTGACACAGAAGTACATAGTTAATATTAATTAGGTAAGATTATGAAATAATTTAAAATTCACTTGCATTTTCACATTAATTACTAGTTGTTTATTTATTGTACCCTGTGAAGTGAAGACTTATTAAGATCTAATACGACGAATTACAGCCAAGCATTTGATGCTTCCCAGTTCCGTGCAGTTCCATAAATTTGTTATTGCGTATATTGGATCCATAAGTGATAGTGTTATATCTACCTAACTATTTATTATAGCACTTGTATGTATGTAGATTGGATTAACAAAATGCACAGGTCATTGAGGTTAATAGGCGTTATTGGTATTGGCAATGTCTCGTGTTTAGAAGGACTGCTTAATACGAGACATGTAAACAGATGTGTTACTTGCGTGGCGCTGTGCTGTGTCGTGGGAATACGCCAACTCTATTAACTGCGGTGGATATAGTAACTTACTTCTTCCAAAAGCGCACTACGTAGGTCCAGGAGAAAGTAGCATGCTTAACTAAGAAATTTCTAATTGTAGACGTTGAAAATAAAATCTCATACGTAGTTATAATTTTACTTAAGAATAAAAAGTCATGCATAATTCACCAATATAGAGACAATAACAAGAAGAGCTTACCAATAATATAATGTCCATGCTTATTTCACGCATTGTACCAAACATTATTGTCTCGTACAACTGTTTGTGGTAATGCCCTGTCTGTACGTCTGTTGGTTGGCAAATAACTCCTTTAGCGTAAGCATATTAGTAGCGAGAATTGTGTGCCTAAATGAATATAATAAAGGGCTTTAGACCCTTTCATATTATAATTATGGCCCGTTGATTTACACTAACTGGTCCCAGCGGGCTTTACTTAGGGTTATCACTTGACATGTTTATATTTGTTGAAATAACATACATAAATTTGTTATTCATTTAACAAACAATAACATAATGCTATTTCAATTTCAACGAACGTCATATATTTCGTTTTGAGGAATTCTTCTTAGCAACCTTTAATTATTATACTATCCTAACCTCTGAGGATCGCCGTCACTCATTCATATCCACCATTGTAAAGATGATTTTCCAATGATCCGGTTTTAAGAGATGACCACAATTACATATATGATCACCATCGTCAAATCAGTTGATCAGTCTATACTAAGTAAGTTAGTACAAAAAATTACATAACTAAACTGCTTATAAATAAAATTGCCACAAGCAAATTGTCCAAGGACCTGACGTCACTATTTTATTCAAAAGGTGTCAATTTAACCTAATAGAGTACTTTTCCAATGCAGACTGGACAAACTACGATGGTATAGAATAAATAATAAAGCAAGGTAATTACGGGGGTGTACGACAACTTCCAGGAATATATGGGGCGACGCCCTTAGGCCATGACGTGGTGGTTGCGATACAGGGTTTAAATAATTCAAAGTTACAGTGACAATAGATTACACAATATAGACAATAGATTGTTGAAGAGCGGTGGTAGCTCTATGGTAAGGACACGCGCCTCTTAACCGAGGGGTGCGGGTTAAAACCCGGGCACGTACCTCTGGATTTTTCAAGTCTATGTACGTATTTATACCGCTAGCTCGACGGTAAGGGAAACATCGTGATGGAACCTGCAAATTCAAACAACTTTGAATTTGTAACCATGATCCAAAAATTGTCTGGTTCCCCTATCTTAGGGTTACGAAGGTCAGATCGGCAGTCGCTTCAATGTAATTACATTACACCAGACTCGCTAAATCCTGGATCATGGTCTAAGCGGACCCCGTCTAAGCACGGGACATAACGCTAGGAAGATGAGTGACAATAGATTACGTCCGTTACGTACTTGTAGTAACAATCATGTACGGCAGCGCTATTGCTATTATATCAGTCTGTAGAATAAAGACTACTTATTTAAATCAGTTTCATCGTTTTTGCGTGATTGAGAAACGAACACCTAAACTTCAAATGTTGTGACATACAAGATGCATTAAATACCACTCTTCAATTTATTTTTTCAAGCTTTAGGTGTCGTTAATACATCACATTTATAAAAAAAAAGTAGGTAAAATTTTCATAATTAAATGTGCAGCGTCGCGCAGCAGTACGTTTTTAACCGACTTCAAAAAAAAGGAGGAGATTCTCAATTCGACTGAATTTTTTTTTTTTTTTTTTTTATGTATGTTACTCGATATCTCTGACAATTGTTATTAAAGATACCTTTGTGATGACATAACTCAATATTTTTGTACTTGGTGACACTAAAAGAAAAAACATGTACATACATCGTTATTTTTTTCCTAACAATTGACATATTCAAGTTTGGAGAGTTGTTTTAATTGCATCTTGCATATAACAAGTATTAATAGAAACATTATAATAATCCCTGGCAGCCCTATTCGCAACGTGTGCGCTGAACAAAGACCCTTTAACGTTTTGATCTTGAACTCTGACATTGAGTTGGCAAATAAAAGGGCAGCCTAAACTTTGGGTTTACCTTCGTCTAGATAAAACGCTCACAACACGATTTCGCTTCAGCTTTACAAACAAATTATTTCATTTGGATAACGAGTTTAACTTAAAAGCATTTTACTAGCGAATTTCATATTTCACATCAAAAGGATTTGTAGAAAATATTAAGGCATAAGAATAACTGAATTGTCTGTACTAGACATCTAGTTTGCATAATGCCCGATTCCAAAACAAAAGTCTTCAGACATATTTAAGTCTATATTGTAGGCTTTGTAGGACTAAAGTACTAGAAAAATGTATAACATAAACCAGATGCATAGAAATATCTTGTTAGTCGACAGGTCCGTTGGTTAAGATCCCGCTGGGGGCAAATGCTTCGTGTGATAAACATGGACATTTGTACGCGGGTCATGGATATTTATATAACGTTTTAGCTTAGTTGGGAACTAGGGTTTGTCAGTCTGGAGGATATATTTATTTATTTATCTTAGTTCGCCATTGTTCTATTAATTTAAAAAAAAGAAGGTGTCAAATACTCAATAATCGATAGGATAAGTTTTTTCACAATATTTCTAGTAGGATGTATTTCTTGAGCCTGTTATAGTTTTTTAAGATAAACCATCACAGCTAATCTTCGTTGGAAAATACACAATTCCTCAAGCACTTAGCGTCTTTATTTATTCTTCGACTCCAGGGACTTCCCAAGTCGTTCGTCTTAGTTCTATAAAACGAGGAGTTAATAGAGTTTCCCGACGTCTTCCCCTCCCCCGACCCCGGGGAATGAATCACTTAGCGTGGGGTCCCATAGGACCCCATTAGGTAACGTTGTTACACCGCAGGATATTGCTCCGACGTGAAAGCTTCGGGGTGTTAAGTGGAATAACGTAATACTGACGTGATATGTAAGAAATTGATGGCGTCAAACGTACCCTTATTTTTAAACGAGTCCAATAGTCTTGCGCAGACTATTAGTGTGGTGAATAGAAATATAGAAATGTTCTCATAGTATTAGCTTTGTAATTATTATAAGGATGTCTAAACATTTGCACTAGACTTGTGTAACAATGCGCTGGATAGTCGCCTGTGGTGCGCATTTCTCCAACTCAATCCACTGCGCCACATAATGTCAACTCATTTATTTTAAATGTGTTTGCGTAAGGCGCACTGGGCAGCATCGGGTGAATAGGAATAGTGATGTGGATCCCATAGCTCCTTCAGAGGATTTCATTATTTTGCTTACTGCTGCAAATGTAAGATAATTCAAAGAGCCGGCGCAGTCAGCATAACTCAAGCGTATTTAGCTCGAGTGTGTCGACTCAAAAGTTTAATGCTGTGTTACCATGTGTCATTTGCACTGCGTAATGAGGTGTTGTTACAGCTGTTGTAGCCACTCGGTACTTCTGCTGTGTCCGCTGACCCAGTTCGTGCCTTTTGTGTAAATGTCACAGGTGTTCACAGCTCTTGTGTGTTACTTTGTGCCAGACAAAATATTTATAATATTGCTTTGTTTAGTCGTAATGGATCTATTTACTGTCTGCCTCTTGTGCCATGATGCTAATAGAGCAATAAGATATATATATTTTTGTCTTTGTATTATTTATTGTGATTTGTTCTTTAACTCGTAAATCTTTTGCTGTTTTACAGTTTTTCATTAATTATCATTAACATATTGCTTAGAACATGTTTTCTTTCTTTCTCCTTGTCAATTTAAATATCATATTTTAATGAGTGCAAATAACTTTATTATTATTTGACTGATCGGATAGTCGATGATCACCCAATAACCTCTATACTGACATTACCGATGTTGTTATCTAATATTTTTCCTTTGTACAATATTTTCTGCTAGCAATCACAGATACAAATAAACGAAAGGATGTGCGTACGAAAGGATTCGTGTTTTTTTGACATAAAAGACTAATTAACGAGGAAATTCAATTTAAATTCCGATTAGACCTAGTTTAGGCTTGTCACTTCCACTCGATTCCAATTGCCGCCGAATACACGATTCGTTCGTGTTCGATGAGAAACATCTCCCGCCGCTCCGATTGTCATGTCCAGCTCCCACTTACCAGGGATTCAGCCGCCCCGGCCGTCATGTCCGGGTTAGCGTGGGGTTCACCGGGCGGTAATTGATTTGTTGCGGGTGTTCTTTTTGACGGGGGGCCGTTGGGAATGCCCGGGTCTTTGTTGGTGCGAGATGTGTTTGCGGGGTACATATTTGGTTTTCGTGTTTAGTTTGTATTTTTGTGTCAGTGAGTCGTTGGGTATTATTGTTACCTAAAATGGATACTTATATTCGTCGAGTTAAGTTTATACGGTACTTAGTCAATGGATAGATGTACTTAAATGTGTCTTACGATTATCAATGTCTCGGTGCATTCTTTACGTAAACGTAATACAATCCTAACGAAATTTAAAGTCGTTAATACCGTTTTTTTTACTAGGATGTCTTTTGGAACAAGAAGCATTTCATATGTTTTTGTCACTGAAGGAGTAAATCTCTGTTTATATCTAAATGAGAAACGTATATAATTGAGCTTACTGATGTATGCAAGAATTTTATTTAAAAGCATCTATTACGGCAGATTTATAATAATGATGTAGCCCTAAACATTCTTATCGTGCCAGTTCTCCGTGAATCGGTATCTGTTATAATAACCATAGGCCCCGGTTGTTGCAGAGGAGGAGTGCTACCACTGCATGGCGAGCCTGGTCGCCTCCAAGGAGAAGATGTTTATCACCCAGACGAAGCTGCTGAACGAGGTCACGTGGAAGACGGTCATGCAGATCGCCAAGAAGCACTCCGTAAGCCTTTTGTGCTAATATTTGTATTAGTTGCTAACGCAACCCCGTAATTAACGTGGGTAGTGTACTACCATTAATGTAGGCATAAGGTAATTTTTTATTTTTAAAAGCAATAAAATTTTCCCCTATGCCTACATTATTAAATTTAACTAGCTCGATAGTGTAAAGGTATAATGATAATGACATGAAGATGTCTCACGTTCTTTACATCCTCCTTTATATATTAAGTTTAATTAACAAAACTATGAAACCGCCCGGTTTCATAGTTTTGTTAATTATTTTTATGAATTTTGTTTTGTTATGAATAGTTTATCTATGTAGTACCTACCTAATCCAATAATTTCATAAATACGTTATTGAATAGGCAAAGTAATCATTCTGTGACAACTTTTACAACACTTGGTAACTGATGTACAGTTTATACATACATTATATATTAATTTGTTAACTATAAAACTGTGAAGTGCAAATGTATTTGTACGATTATAATTTAATTATACGGCTTTTATATTGATTACGGCTAGCTTGATACGGCGAATATTTACTCAATTGCTGATAAAAATCGTATCTTTACTAACATAGCGTATAATAAAGTACGTTCTTTTTTAAAATTTTGATATCTTTCATTGGATCGCGTGTATTTTCATCGTAGGTGGATTTTTCATTGAGTTCACTCGCCTGAGCTTGATTATACGGATTGAGCATCTTGCAGCCCGCAACCTTCAAATTAGGTTGCTTTGATTGTATAAAAATACAGCGCGTGTTACCGCAAGCGTCCGAAAGGACGCCCGCGCCGAAATGCGCCAACAACATCTCACATAAATCTTCTCCCAACGTCCGATTTTACGAGAAGACGTATTGTATATACCCTAGCCGATTTCGGTCACGGCGGCTTATCTCAACGAGGATTAGCCAACTGGAGATGTTACAGTGCACAAGTGTGTGCGCAAACACAGGTGCACTCTCTGTTCCTTTACACTCCCGATACGACTGGAGACAGTTCAGGCGCAGGACCAACGGCTTAACGTGCTTTCTGAGCTACGAGGGTGATAAACCGCCATCTTCCTGACTGCGGCCTGTTACTGAGCAATTTCAATTTTAAAATACACTCACAAATGTTTGGTCTGACCCGGGATTTATATCCGGGACCTCTTGGTAGGCCGGGTATGCTACTGGATCGACGAGACAGAAAAAGAAATAATAAATAAATAAAATATCCGACGACATCACATACGTTGATTTGACTCCGAGCTTAACAGTGATATTACAAATAGATACTTAAATATTGGATATTAACACCCAAACACAGAACAAACACATTAGTATTCATCACAAGAATGTTTGTCCTGTCCACGGGTGGGGATCGAACCCACAACTTCACATCAGTCAGTGATTTCTTTAAATCATTTTATTCCGAATGTTACTGCTAAATATCGGATCGTAAACTTGAACTTACGACTAAATAAAAGTCTTATCAGCGTGGCGTGCACGGTAACTCTTAACCGATCTTTATTTGATCTGCATTTGAATTAGATTATAGTTTCACGAGCGGTGTGCACACTGACTGATTTTCCATGAAGATATTAAGCTCTACGTTTGTGAAGTATTCCAATTTGAGTCTATTATTACATAGTCTTTGATCTTTCGTACTAGTTCGTAATTTATGATTAAGACTAAAAGTGAACGATACATTGATTATAATATGAGTGAACCGTTATTAAAAGTTTATGATTACTTTATTCGGATACCTAATGTTTTTAGTTTAGTAGATATGCAGATATAAAGTTCAAAGGCGCAGATTTGCTTGAAACTTGGATGTTTTCTTCTAGTTTTTGGGATCGGGAATTAGATGTATTGCGGCTATTATTCGACTGGCTCGATGGCGCATTTGGAAGTGGCCCTGTCCTATGCGCCAAGAATTGTGGGTTCGATCCCCAACTAGGACAAACATTCGTGTGATGATTACTTGTGTTTGTTCTGTGTCTGGTTGTTAATATTGAATATTTAAGTATATATATGTAATACCACTGTTGTTTCTGATATCCGTAGCACAAGTGCTTAAGCTACTTACCTCGGAGTCAGATCAATGTATGTGATGTAGTCTGATATTTTTATTTATTACGATTCGTTAATGATTTTCAGACTAACAAGCTCACAATTCTATAGGGACAGGAAAAGTCTACAGGAACAACAAGCTTTTTTAATCACTCCTAATTGACTACTTATTGAGTTGAGTTAGATTGTTGTAAGTATGACAGGTTGCTAGCTCGTCTCATACACAACCAAAACCCAATATCCGGCAAACAGCACCATTGCCCAAACGAGACGAACACTGCTCGACGATTCTATAAAAAACATAAAGGTTTATTTCTTTACTGATGTAGGACGCATGTCAAAAATTACGTGTATTATGTAAAGGTCCTTACCGGAGGCGGCGAGTCGCGTGACCGGACTCAGAGTGCCACTATCGGCTCGAACACGCCTCCTGACCGTCACGCGAATGGGGCGACTTGCTTTTGTAGTGCGCATAAAAGAATACTTCAACGTGAATGCCTGAATACGCCCAGGACCAAAAAACCCAATGTGATGTCAAATAATGTCCAGGGAAGTGACTATTGCACGGTGGGCTTCGAACAGTATCTGTGTTGTCGTCAAACGTAGTTCTGTTTAGATTTTGTTACATTGAAGAGTTAATTGGTTTTTCCAAATCAATTCTAGGGTATGACTATATAGTTATACCCTTATATATAGTAGAGTCTATATAGAATCTACTATGTGTGGGTGGGTTAGGCGTAAACATACATGAAAAAAAAACTGATTCAAACGAAGAGTCAGTATTTGGTTTGACGTTTCCTTGTCTTTGAGTAATTGACACAAATGACATGATACAATTCATGAGAGAAGCAAAAAAGAGGGTTATGATTTTGTGGTATAGGCAAGTATACATTAGCTACATCAGTCTTTGTTTCAACTTCTGTGGTGACGACGCATTTATCGCGTGCGAACAAGCCTTTATGTTGTACTGAATTGTTAGATAAGGAAAACTTACGTATTCAAGTATGTTTATTAGAAAAAACGCGATTTAACTAGAAGTATTTTATTGGAAGAAGATTTTACTAGTACCTTTTCAGCATATTATGTTGTTGTATAAATATGTAATAGTCGTTAATAAACCTAACAATGCTTATATTTTCTTACTTGTTTTTGACAAGTATGTAGGATTTAGCATTCTAAATTACCCTCAGATTATTTCCTCTCTATTAATTATGTCCACCGCGTAATGGTTATCTTTTTAGAATCATTACTCTGTGTTAAGTTAATCCGGTTTAAAATAAATGTGATCAGTTAATTTTTTTTTTTAAATTGATGACCTTATTGTAGCCCCCATCTAGTTAGTCACCAGTAAGAATCGCGAGATCTTTCGTCATGCCTTTGTCACACCACGCCCCCAATTTGTTGGCTAGTTAGACTAGGAAAAAAAACACAATCACAGTTAACCCTGGTTACTCACTTGGCACACCCCGAGGGCAGATTTCTGGCGATCCGTCAATGTCTACATACCCCTACGAAACGGTAGTGATTCATAATAGATACTTGTTATTTATTTAGTCATCAGGAAAAACCATTATTGGCATACTAGCTTACGCTCGGGGCGCCGCTTGAATGGAATCAGTTTACGTAATAAATCTTGGAAAATAGTCTATTGTGCCGGGATATAAATGATCCTTTTTAAAAACGAAGAGTGATTTTGCACCTTTACACCGTTTTAAGGAACGGTATAGTGCGCATGACAGATCAGCCCTTTCTAGAGCGAGAATACCCACTTAACTGCATTAAACTCTGTATTCTTTGAATTATGGTCATATTGCATCTTTATCAACCTTAATAATTAGTAATTCATATGAAACTTACGATATTTATATATATATAAATATTAATAATAATACTATTATAAATATGTTTATTAAAATTTTTTACATTAGTTTTTATGTTTTCTCCATAATGTATTCAATTATCTATTATCCATTCAATTATCCATCACTTCAATTAAATGTAAGATAATATTGCCTAATGATGGGGAAGTCATTGCTAGCTGCACACAGTTTTTCAAAACTATCACAGAGCGCAGGAATACCAAAAATATGTACCATGTCATAATTTGTAAATAAATAAATAATTTAGATTTTACTATTCCTATTTGAATTCTATCGTTTCTATTGCATATTCATTGTATTTCTATATTTAACTACTTGCGTCCAATTATAATTCCGTCCAGAAGTCTCGTTATCGTGTCATTAATTGTCCGACGGAACAATGCAAGAATCAGATGCGTTTTGATTTACGTAACACTTGTTTACATCTTGGTGTCGTTATCAGTTTATGACTGTAACAGCTGTAATGCTTATGTTGGGTGATGTGATTGTTCGTGTATGGCGACGACTTTGTCTGTTAATTGATAATAAAATTGTGTGATTTGATTGATGTTTTTTTAATGATTAGGATCTGTGCGTAATTAAGATTAGGTCCGAACAATTCCTTGCTTGTAAAGTCATGGGGAGAGTTGACTGTTGACACATATAAACATAGATACTACCACACCCGCAAACCCCAAAGAGGTAAAGTACAAGGAAAATTATGGAAAACAAACCGTCGACGCGATGGCTGTTAGGGACGAGAGAAAAATGGCCGAAATACGTCTAACGCATATTTCCTATGTACTTCATTCTGCCGGCCGTTAAAGATGTAATGATAATAAATATCCGACAAATATCCGACAACATCACATACATTGATCTGACTCTGAGGTAAGTAGCTTAAGCACTTGTGTTACAGAAATCAGAATCAACAGTGGTATTACAAATATATACTTAAATATTGGATATTAACACCCAGACACAGAACAAACACAAGTATTCATCATACGAATATTTGTCCTGGGTGGGGATCGAACCCACAACTCTTGGCGCATGGGGCAGGGTCACTACCGAATGCGCCATCGAGCCAGTCAATGTAATGATGATTTAATGATGACGTCCCGTCAAATTCGGATTCGGAAAAATGAAGATATAAAATAACTTTTCATTCTCTTTGTTGTCCTTGGGATTTAATATAGCGTTATAAAACGGTGTTTAAAGTCGATACCTAAATACCTATCAGGTCATAAAAGGATCGCCTTTTATGACCACAATTTCACCTCAGATAATAATCTACAAATAGCTACTGGTATTAACTAATCAAATAAACCATTCGTGATGGGGGTATTAACAATTCAGCCATTGCTATTAATACTTCAGTTTCAGATCAAATAATGGCTATTCCTAACCAGCTAGTGAGCTGTAGAATTGACGTTTAATAGCAATTTACAACCAAGTCTCGCGTTGATTTCGTGATGTGGTAATTAAATTAAAATATCGCCTATTTTCAGAAAACGATGATTATTCATTTGTTCTTTTGCAAGATTGATCAATACTCTTGTCAATAAGTTAACTTTGAAAGTTGTCAATCGTCATGATCTATCGATTACATATATTGTTCGATAATATGGGGTACGACAAATTATGTTTTTTTCCTTCTTATTTTCGGTCATTATCACCGAGCTATCTACACCGCATTACATGTTATATCTTCTTCCATACAATGCATCCATGTTTACTGTATTCCTCTTTCTCTTAACCCACTAAGACTTATATTCGAAATCTCATCAAGAAAACGAGGACAAAGTTAAAATTAACAATCTTTGATACTAATGAAATGTTCTCTGTTCATAGTAATTTCAATTGCAAGGAGCGTTAAGCATAGGCGATCATAATAATAGCTACTATCCATTATCTTCATTGTTGGCACAGCATCGCTAAAAGCCAGCGTAATTAACATCCTAAAATATTAATAACGCAACATATTGTGATGTTATTGTAGCAGAGCGGTCCGCGATTTAATCAGCCTCCAATTATGGCGTATGGCCACTATTCGAGATGCACTCATCTCATTATGATACTGATCGTTCGTTTATTTCGTGCGGCCATTGTTTTGTGATAAACTGAACATAGATCACAATATACGTGTATGTACGCTATTATGATTATATTTTTTACGGACGCACATTGTGTATAGTTCAGGCCCAACGTACTTGATTTATTTTGTTTTGGTTGCATTGTATTAACTAATTAACTAACTTAACTTCACGCCTCTTCCCTAGCTGGATAGGCAGAGAGAACCGAAATTGTGTTTTGTTAATTTTATGGCAAAACTAAAGCTGGTCACACTTCGCTGTTTCTCAGTCTGATGTGAAATTAAGTTATGATACGCCGAAATTACCGTTTATTGGGTGTCTGGGGTCTAACAGATCTCATTTTACTATCATCTTGGTCTAAAAAGATGGCAGAGATTTTCTTCTATAATTTTGTTAATATTCGGTGTTGTTAACAACTGCCACCTTGGGAAAGACCTAATATCGTATGCATTCAGTAGTGACCCTGCCCCCATGCACTGAGAGTTGCTCGATCCCCCCCCCCCCATGACAAACACTCGTGTGATGAATACTTATGTTTTTTCTATGTCTGGGTGTTAATAACTAACATTCATTGTATATGTTTAAGTATATATTTGTAATACCATTATTGTTTCTGGTATTACGGATATCAGAATCAACAGTGGTATTACAAATATGTGCTTATGAAAATAAGTGTTTAAGCTACTTACCTCGGCGTCTGATCAATGTATGTGATGTAGTCTAATATTTATTTATACATAACATGCGAAGTATGGATAGGGTGACGATTGTTAAATTTTACATATACACGATATACGTAAAAGAAAGTGGGGTATAATGCATAGAGAAAATAAAAAGAAATCTTCAACACAATAGCCTCAATATATAGTCGCTATAACGAGCCATTTAAGTTTGATCAGTTCTTTGTACATTATATAAAATCAGGTAGCGGTTTCATATTCAATAGATCATAAAAGTTTTAGTACGCAGTAAAAATAACTTAAGTGATTCGAACATAACGTGGTGATGGCGAGAGCCGCACGTTGCAAAGTGGAAAGGTCGAATTCCAGCCACACGGTAAAAATATACTCGGCAATAAAGATAATTCACCGGGGAACGGTGAATTATTTCAGCGGTTGTCGACGGAATTTAAAAATATTTAAATCTAGTACCTTCAACATGCTGCTCCAGCATTTCGGTAATAATATGATAACAATATTTTCGATTACATAAAATGCACTCGCATTAAAACTGGTAATAAAGATAATGCGAAAAGGTCAGATCGTGTCAGTCAAAAGGTTAAATCTGTGCTACTGTACGATATTTTGAGCCACTTACGAATTTTGCAACTTAAATATTATCATAAAACACTCCAGGGATCAAATTATTTTAACGCTATCTATAATTAACATACAGATCACACGCGCATCAAATGAGTTAAACAAATTAATGCGTTTGTGACAGCGACAAATGTTACAAACTTTGTTGCTGTTGATGATGTTCATCTTATGTTTATGTGTGTGTGAAGTACTTATACCAATTTTTATGTGAGTAAAGAAAATAAATACAATATCTTCTTATATAGAAAATTCTCTTGTCACGGTGTTTGTTACCAAACTCCTCCGAAACGGCTTGACCGATTTTTATGAAATTGTATATGTATATTCGGTAGGTCTGAGAATCGGTCGTAATCTATTTCTCATACCTTTAAATGATAAGGGTGGTCCACCTCAAAGCTATATATATATATAACTTGAGAACGGCTTTAACGATTCCGCTAACTCTTTTTTAGTTGTGTTTGTTATTGACAATGAAGGTTCTTATGAAAGAAAAAAATAAAAAAGTTGCGCGGTTAATTAAAAAAAAAAAGAGTATTGAAGCTCCGAGAACGGGGCGTTACGACGTGCGCCGGGTCAGCTAGTGATTTTATAAACCCTATCTATTTAAACCGGAAAACCCGGCCACCTGCGTGATATGATATGTTTACGCAAAAGATCTCTATCAGTCGTTCCGATCCGATACGGTGATCAAAAGGCTTCACTTTCGATTACTATGTAACTTTTGGTTATTCACTATACTTCGTAGATTTTGGACTCGACTTAATAAAGGAGATGGAATCGTGACTATTACCCGATGAGTAAAATTAATAAGTGGTTTGTGTTAAACTTTCAAGGTTCATGAAAAATGTCGGTGTTGGTATTGACACTAGAGAAAAATTGACATTAATTTTCTTCGTAATATGAAATGTCAACTTTTTATGTTGGAGAAGTTTTTATACGAATACTGTAAGTTATTGCACAGCTATTACTTAATTGTAATAAAAGTTATGAAACCTTTATTATCATTGAGTAATAAAGCAAAGTCAAAGTAATCGGAAAAGCCGAAGTCCGTTAATAATATAACTATATAATTTTAAAATGTATGTTGTCACCATTTTCTTTGGCTTACATTACAGGTTTTATAATTATTAAGACTTCTCCACTCTGGGTATACACAACCTAGTACAACTTTTTGTTATAAGGCTGACACTGTTTAATTTCAGGCCGTAGGTTACCTAACTATCAAGAGTCGTCGGGCGGTGAGTAATCGTCTTGGGGTGAATGGCACCAGGGTTGGGGGCAGGGGCGTAGTTGGTGCCATAAAGTATCATAATTTATCGTGTCAGAAGGTTTTTGTAGTTGACCTGTTCTCTCGGGAGTAATGGCCGATGTCGAGCTGTACAAGACTTTGCCCTTAAATCTCTGCATGAGTTGATTACACGTAACTTGTGGACTTTTTTCATGAAGTAAGGTTGTAAGTGTGTTTATTCAACAGGGATAAATTTGTTTAATTATACCAATCCTTGAAGTTTGTATGTCTACCATAAGTTAATCGCTCTATAGGAGCGGAGATGTAGACATTTCTTAATTTCTACTATACTTGGACATCATTTAGCATTATTTTCGCTGATGTTGTTCTGGTTATATTCATATTAATATTATAAAGAGGAAAGATTTATATTTTTTTGTGTGTGTATGTTTGTAATGAAACTACTGCGCTTATTTCAAAAATTCTTTCACCATTCGAAAACTACATTAACCGGAAGTAACAAAGGCTATATTTTATCCCCATATTCTCACGGGAACGGGAACTACGCGGGTGAAACCGCGGGGCGCTGCTAGTTCTAATAAAATATTTATTTAAGTGATATATAGATAGTACTTCAAGTTTTCAGTAGCAAACTTACAGCCGTTTTGGGAGGCTGTTTGTGATTCTAAAATATTGCCCTTTGCTTAGTCAGGTAAAAAATTCCCCTACTGCGGCCCAGTAGCACAATCGATGTAATATGTATACCGTAGCAAGTCTCGCCTGGCGCCATGCCCTAATGGATGCGTGCTTCAGTAACAGGTAACTCGTTTACGTAACGCTGTTAATGAGTTACAGGGCGGCCCCACGTAGGGGCTTACGGCTTAATGGCTCTTGGGAGTTAATTGATTTTTTTGGATGGGTTTCCTTTGAGTGTTAAGCTGTTTTAAGTGTTGATATGCGCTTTGATGATACTGGATCGCCAGAGGCAGAGCGAATTTGGAATTGAGACTATTAGTACTGTTGTTGTTAATAGTAACTTACTAGTAACTTTTATATTCAATCTGGCATTGATAAGAGTAACTACCGAGTTTCTTGCCGGTTTCTTCTCGGTAGATGCGACATTCCGAACCGGTGGTAGAATTAAATTTTTCTATTTTGTACCTATTACTTGACAAGTGCTTTTTTGAGGCCTACATAAATAAAGATATTTTGAGTTTGAGTTTGAGAACTAGAAATTAGAGAAGAGGGTGGAGACTAGTTTGGACTTTACCTTTTTTTTTTCTTTGTCATTATGTACTTGGGGTTCTAAATTCTGAGTCGGAAGGTACTCTAGCAATAAATTAGTTAAGTTACCTCAATTTCTTTATGTGAAATATTCATATTGTTGTATCATCGATTATTTCTTAATTCTTCATTGTACTCATTTTCGTGTGTAAGGTATTGGGTCTATGATTGCGCAAAATAAAAAAAAAAATTAAGCGCTGTCAACCATTATGTGAAAAATTACAGGTAAGCTGGAGTAGCTTGCTAGCTTGCCAGTAATTTTTCACATAACGATTTCCATCAAAGTCGACTCAATTTTATTTTCGACACAAATTGATTAAATAAGTTTTTTGGCCTTATAGTATTTAGCTACATGGTTGTTGTCTATCGTTAGCGGTTTCCGTACACTGTCTTGGGCTGGTTGCAGAAGTCGGCGGCGCAGCACCTGTTACGGCTGTCGGGCGCGATCGGCCCGGAGCGCATCTACGCCGACTGGCAGTGGTGGATCCTGGCGGCGCTGCCGTTCCCGCACCTCGTGCGCGTGCTCGACTGCTTCTTCCATGAGGGGATCAAGGTCTGGTATCCTGAACTCCTGAAGTACAATGACATCAAATCTAGGCTTTAGTCCATCCATGTATTTAGTTTAGAATTAGGTCTTCCTTAGTCCAAATTTTTTCGTGGTCTGTTTGAAAAGACGACTTGACCAACCTTCCTTGCGTTAAAGGAGACACGAAACTATAAAAATTGTCGGGGCCACGAAACCGAAAGTTAAACTGGTCGAAACATAAATTATGTATGTAATGTTACATGAGAACACAAGTACAATTTGTAACTGGATCCCAGTGTCATAGCTAAAGTATTGACATGATAAAACATTTTTATTTGGTATTTTTCTGTTCTGCTGTGTAAATGAATATTGATCCATTTTGGAGATAGTTTAGGAAGATTCAAATACTATCGACAATATATTTGATACACAGAAAACATTTGTTCTAATCATTTATTCAATTTCACAGGTGTTCTACAGGGTAGCACTGGCGATATTGATCCTCTTCAACAAGCATTCGACGAATCAGAACTCGGAGTGGTACGCCGAAGCGACGAAGAACGGTGTTGACCACGCAATTGACAAGTTTTGCAGAAATATGCCCGCCTCGCCCACCAAGCTATTAAGGACTGCCTTCAGTATCAGGGCATTAAGGTAAGAAAAATATGTCAATCGCATTTTGTTCAATCTTATATAGTTCTAGTTGATGAATGAAAGTTAGGTGAGATAATGCATCCCTGTGTGACTCCACTATAAACAGATAGTATATCAACTTTACTTCTACTTTTTGTTTTCATTTATAATCAATAGTTACTGTTCATTATACGATCTTTTGTATGTAACACCTGTATTTCATAAAATGTAGCATCTGCACCCATATTCCATCGACTAAGATATATTTGAAAGCTTCTTATAGGTCAAGAATAGAAATCCTGATAAATCTAAATTTGCAATGATTCATTATTAAGCTACCTAATATAGGTGTGTATTGCTCTTAAATCTTATTAACCTCATTTTCATACACTAACACAATATGTCCGCGTTGCGTGTAGCGTGACAGGTTAAGTAATTAATACCTTTCGTTCATTCATTATGTAAATTACTGTTTTACACCGGCTACACACCACAAAGTTGACAGACAAGAATGTCTCCGTTTGTTTGTGTATGTGTTGCAAAAACTTAGACACCATTGTATGTTTAATCAATATGTACTTAGAAAAAAATGTCTGGGTTATAATAAGCATTTGGCAGATATGTTTGAAATAGTTAATGTAAGTCTATTTTTTGTTCTGTGTTGCGTATTGTTAGCTTGTAAGTTTCTCGTTATATACTACTTATGAATTGAGATTTAAATGTTCAAATCTAATTCTTAATATTAAGCAATTAGTAACGTATGCCTATTATGATTATTTGATTGAGATTAACTTAGAGGTAATAAAATGTCAAATAGTAACGAACTCAGATAATGTTTAGTTTCATACAAGAAATGTAATGTGATGATTGTTATTTTAATGGCAGGCAATGCATGTAATATGTGACATGTCCTTAAATAACTACTACATGTATTAACACATATAACTTTTCCAGTTCACAGTACATATCCAGGGTGTTCATAAAGACAGAGATGACGCTCAAGTCCAAGCAGGTGATCACCGGCTCGCGGCTGGTCCGGTCCAGGTCCTCGGACAACCTGCCCACCAGCCAGTCCCAGGTCAACATCCAGATGATGTCCCACACACTCACCATTAGAGAGGTCAGTTACACACTCATACAACACCAGTTGTAGTTTAAGGTTAAATTTTATACAAATGTTCAAAATGAATTATTGTTAGGTAACTATTTAAAAGTCTACGGGTGTAACGATTCTTCTAACAGACACTAAGGATATCTAACTCCACACACGCACTCTTTATATGTCAGCTAGGGTTGTCAACCTTACTATTTTTATTATAGTAACTTAGAAGAGTTATTCCAAGACAACAATACTATACATTAAATGTTTCTTATAATATATTATTCCTGATATCAAACTATAACTTTTGATGAAGGTTATTAAGAATACTTAACACACTATACATCAACACAGAACAAGATTTATTCATATGGAAATCATATCAATGCGTGTCAAAGAACATGTTTTATTGACTACTTTTTTTATAATTGTAGTATAATAGGTACACAATACCCTTTACTAATTTAATTACAAATACTTACACAAATAGGTACTCTACATCTGACCTCTTAGATTTACGCTTTAATTTAAAGTAGTTGACAACCCTATTTATTGTATATCAGAAATGATTTTACTTGGTTTACAGAAAATGCCTGAGGAAACGGGCAAAGCGATGGTATCGTACAAGATGGCATTAGGCGTGGCTTCTTTGGCTTTTCTTTATCATACGATCATCATCCGATTGCGAATCTAACATGACTAACTTCAATCGAATTCGTTTGCCAATTCGACACAATCAGGCGCATTTATTGAGTGTCCAGTCCTTTCTGTAATTTGTAAGATATATATTATTTCCTGTTTTTTTTTTGTCGCTCTCTCTCTCTCTCTCAACTCCACAGTTTTGTTATGTTTAGTCTGTGTAGCGAGAAGTTTGTGAATGATTCTCATGTTGTAATCCTTCGATGTGATCATTCAGCCACAGATAATCTTCATGAATGAAAATTATAAAAAAAATATTCAATACCCAATCATCTCATTAGCTTTGACTGTTTGAATTATTACCATGTTTTTCTTTTCAGTGTTTAAGTGTTTTTGTTTCTATATTGTAAGATACCTACTATTTCCTGTTTACAAGCAGCGATTGTCGAGAGATTCGATGACATGGCATGCGTGTGCGTTTTAAGAGCAACAGAGTATACCGAGTTGCATATGGTTGGTGTGTAACCACCGGTGAACATAGCTTGAGATTTGATTAACCGACGTGTTGCGTTGAGGCCGCGGTAGGGTGCGACGCATGCGACCGATTGTCTTGTGTGAGTGCTAACTGTGTGTCGATTTTCTATTAGGGCTCACATTCGCCGGGCCCGCGCGCCCTCTCCATGGGCGTATATCCGATCCAAGCGATCAAGTCCCAGATACTTGACCAGAGCGAAGTAAGAACAAACAATACTGCCACAATCAGTGTCGCTCCATTTACGAGCTTGCGACGACTATCGATGTTTAGATGCACCGCTTGTCACTTAGGTGTTTTTTTTTTTATTATTATTTTTCTTTGGAAGCAAGTTCCGCTTTTAAGTCGTCCAGATAGACGTTGCTTCCTTATTTTTTTTTTATTTGCGTTCCATGGTAAGTATTGAGCTAGAGTTATGCATGAATGCTACATTTCTTTCATGACTGGTTATGATCGTTTATCGTTGTTGACGTTTGTACAGTTTGTTGTTCGTAACGATTCTTTTTTATTTTTGTAAATCTTTGGTTCCCATTTCTTCACAGTACGAAACATGGCTCGATTCCAGGTTAATAAACAGAGAATTCGTGTTGTACGAACGTCGCGGACTAATTTGGGGGCACGGAAAACACTTGCCAAGTAAATTTATAAACATTAATCCAAATACTACTGCGGCTCAGAGAGATGTTAATTAGATGGTTTATTATAATCTACACAATGGATAATATATCTTGCTTTAATCGGAACTATTTGGGAACAACATCTGTGGCCACATCGATCAGGACTTCTTACTCATCCATCGTCATCAGAGACCACACCATCACAACATTGTAAGGCGCAATTAGGTGGAAACTGTATAAATTAAGAGATCATATAAGCCTACTTAACTTACTGGGGGGGGGGGGGGGGGGGGTCAATAGATCAGCAGGTACCTCGGCATGTATGTGTTATTGACAGTTGTCCCTGTCTCCTATGGCTAACCTATCCAAGCGATATTACAAATCAGGGCGAGAATATTCAACGCAAAGTTGTCCCGATACGATAAGTCGCAAGGCGCCAACCCTATCATCTTCATTCACATAGACAATACCTTCGCATACACACGTGTGGGAGCGTGTGCGCGCACAACGGACCATAACACAGTTGAACCACACAATAAGTTACATCGGAAATATCTAAAAAAAAAATACAATTTAAAAACAAAGTGAATCTGAACAAAGCGATCAATGAAATTCAAACCATTTGCCTAGATTTTAAAGTTCAAAATAGTAAATAAGTACGAGGAAACGAGTGCTGTTTTATTCCTAACAGCGCTTCGCGTAAATCAAATTACGAACGTCAAAGGCACGAGTCGATCAGGGGCCGCGAGTAATTCCGCGAGCCAATAAAGACATTAGCCGCGTAAAAGGCGAGCTGTTATTGGCTGTTATCGGGCCTATCGGTGTTCGATTGCGGTAGCTTACAGCACGGTAACTGACGATGCTGTAATGTACATCTTTGTTACTTACATTGGTGGAACGTACATTATTGTAAATTTCGTGGCATCTATAATTGTAACATATGTCGTGAATTGTTGTAACTTACTTGACTGGAATTTACATCCATGAAACTTAAAGCCTTGATGCTTTCCTCGTGACATATTTATGTTCTCGACATATACGGTCAAAACACACTACGTTGCAACTAACATCACTGTAGCGTACATCGTTATAACGTACATCATTGTGACGTACATTAAAATACATCGTCGCGACGTAAACCGTTGTAACTTATACGTGTGGCGTCACTGTCCGCGGGCGGCGTCACATCGGTGTGGGTGTTGCAGAGCCCGCGCTCATCGCACCTGGCGCTGTGGTTCCCATTCCCTAACGCGGTGTTCAGGGACCAACGCCAGCACTCATCCGACCTGCGGCACAAGGTTTGACCACGCCTCCATGTTAATACCACTAATGGGGTCCATGTGGTGGCACACAGGTGCATGTTCTGATATCTCTCTGCGGGCGAATGTTGCGTCAACATTTATTTGTTTTAACTTAGGGTTAGTACAGGCTAGAGCATTTACTTGTAACATAATGAGCCGCTCTAATTTATCACCTGGCTTGTACGATTTTAATGATACTTACACGAATGCTTGAGGAAATGCTCCATTGTGTACTCATCTTTATTCGACATTGTATTGACAGACAGTTGATTTGAAGTGATTTATACAAATTTATACTTCTTAATGTTAGAAAATCGTACGCTTATCAATTATTTAGAGAGATTATTTTAATTGTTTAAATAAAATCATACCGTAGCAATGCTACGATGGCATTCACGCCTACGAAGTGCTACGAAACTTGTGTCTTACAAGATATTATAATTTTGTCAGTTATACCTATATTTTTTTATTTTATATTTTAAAAATCAAACTCAAAATATTTTGTTGGTGACTAATAACGATTATGTTGACGCAACGGATTCGATGCCCGGCACACAATTGGCAACACCGCTACGCTATGTACTCGTTCGTTCACACTTTCCAAAATTTCACCCTCTATGTTCCGTTCTATCGGTACTGGACTGTCGCGCGCGGTTCTTGAGAGATATCGAAACCTTGTAGCAGGGTCCCGGAGGCAGGAGCCGACAGTATCTCACATCATTAAACATTTAGTTGGAGTCGTACACTTGACCACTAGTGGTGACCGCAAGTGCCAGTCATCTATGTTTTAAAGTTGCATTATTTTCGATATTTGAATCGATAAGTTCAATGAAAAGGAAAAAAATTAAGATTCGTTCGTGGGGTAGTTTACAAATTCACACGATTTGCTATTGATTATGATTATACAACATTGATACCATTCCATAAGACAATTTAAATATGACAAGCTCGATGGCGCATTCGGTAGTGACCCTGCCCCATGCGTCATGTGTTGTGGGTTCGATCCCCACCCAGGACAAATATTTGTATGATGAATACTTGTGTTTGTTCTGTGTCTGGGTGTTAATATTGAATATTTAAGTATAGTAAGCAATACCACTGTTGATTCTGATATCCGTAACACAAGTGCATAAGCGACTTACCTCGGAGTCAGATCAATGTATGTGATGTAGATATTTATATTTATTTATTTTAAAAAAAATATCCGCGGGTCATTAATAGTATTTTCTATACGTTGATGCAACGGTAATAGACACAATGAGATTTGCAAGTGGTCAAGTGTGCGATACAGATTAGATAGAACTTATCTCATCCGTAGAACATTCAATAGGAATGTTACATTTTGTTTACATTGAAAAACATGTATTAATTAGACAGTAATATTAATAAGTTGCCAATTTTCAACATCTCGAAACACGCGTACAAAGTGCTCGGACTTTTTATTAATACCAATTGTCTTAATTACGAGTAATGAAAAACAACTGTTGTTTACAATGCACTATCGTAAAATTAATTTTAATGACAGCGTTTGAAGGTGTGAAAATTGGCTCCAATAGCGAGTTACAATGTTCCGGCATTTGTCCGAATGTTGTTGATTAATGTTGCATGCGATGTCGTTTGTCCAAGTATAAATAGTCGTTACGTAGTAGTATTTACCAATAGTGTATGTTATGTCTGTATGTTTGACGTACGGACAGTTGTATGCACTGCACCACACGAGTAGGCGTCGACTAATATGCAACACTAATATTGTGACGTCATATGTGTTTTGATAGTTTTCTATTAGTATTATTAATTGTTAATGTATTACTATGTATAAACTTATTACTACTTTTCTTTATGGTTGCTATTAAATTGATGAGGGTGAAGCTTAAATTATACTTAAGTAGGTCACTCCACTTAAGTAAGCAAATATTTGGCAATTAGCCACAAATGTTTCGTTCTAGAAGTAATATCATTAAGTGCAATATTTTTTTATATAAATGAATTAAGCTAGATCCTTATAAATAATAATAACGTAGTGTTTAACTCTAACTTCTAATGTAATTCTTTACATGTCCAATTTGAGATAAACAATAATCATGTAATAGTAAAATATACAATAATTACTTACAATTTTTCTTGATTATTTTATTGTTATCTGTATAAAAATCTTTTAAAAATGTTGTCACTTAAGAAAATTATTAATTACTATTATTCAAGGCAACTTTCTAGTTTGTTTTTGTAAGTGGTCATTTTCATTGATACTGATTTTAAAGCTTGTCATTATGAAGAAATAAATCTTTCAAATGGCATTCAAACTCTAGATTAGTATTCTATAACAATATCAAAGTCTAAACCCAACTGAACCAAAAGTAATTATATGAAGCCATTTTTTGGTTAAACGGTAAGAGCTTTAAAGTATGAAATCGTTTACCTACATTATTGACTGGTTTATACTTGCCTGATTAGATTGTTATAGAATATAGGCTTATAGTTATGATCAGATGATGCTGTGACAAAGAGCGTTGAGCGCTTGTATATCTGATTATATAATTACAACCGGTACTTGAATTGAGGGTCTTTCCTTGACATTGTCCCAAACTACAAAAATATGCCACAATAGCGTAATCATACCGTTTGAGGCGCTTTAACTGGATGTCCTCAGAGGTCCGTAAGTGTATATAGGGCCCTCCCATATACAACGTGTTACAAAATACCCCGTAAAAAATATAATTAATTATCAAAGCCAAAAAATTTATCAACCCAAAGCTTACTAGCTGTTATGTCAGGGAACCAGATATTTAACCGAAAGGCCTACATACCTATTTTACCTAATAATTGACTACTTTAATAGTTTTTCTATTTTTCATTCACAAATGTTTGCTACCTCAATACAAGGATGTCATTATACTTAAGTACTGGCCTCAAAAAATGTCGAGTTGGAAAAAAAAAATATGTTGTCAATTTCAAATCTTTTAAATTTTTGTCGTTACGGGAATTAGGTATAAATGTAGGTACATTCTGCGTAGTTTACTCTTTGATTTTACAGAAATAGGTTTGCACATCAGTGAAAATAATAATATTTTTTTATTTTTTGGGGTATGTTACACAGCGTTACTACGGTTCTTAAATATATGAATATATGAATGGACTCGTTATAAGGCCCCATTTAACCTCCTTTCGGCTGTACGGGTAGTTTTGTAACACCCTGTATACTGTATACTCGCATGGCCTCCAGGTCCTAGTAGTCTGATTTATTATCCTATCGCTAAGCCACTGTTAACCAGTTTGTTATCATCAATGAAAGATTCCTAATTCAAAAACCGTCTTTAAAGCCAGTCAAAATCAAGCCTGTTTGGTCCAATGCTCGGTCATGTTTGGTCCAATGCTCGATCCAGTTTGGTCCAACGCTTGATTCTGATTGGCGTCAATTAGATATGTTGGCCCGCCTACCATGAGCCCGTTCTAAGACTACGCTGTGTGATGTCCGCAGCTGTTCACGCTGTGGTCGTGGCTGCCGGTGCGCATCACGATGTACCAGCCGGTGCTGCTGTACACCACGGAGGAGCACGGCTGCTCGCTCACCACGTTCTACGTGCGCGTCGAGCAACACGAGCCGACGCTGCTCATGATCAAGACGTGCAACAACGAGGTGAGAGATGGTCATTGATTAGTGTTGCCAGTTGAAAAAAAAAATATATATTTATATAAGTGTAGACTCAAACAAATCCATTTTCAAATCAGCTAAATAAACAAAGTGTCTTTCTAAATTATTTAAAGTCATGCGAATAGCCCTGGTTTTCAGTGAAAATAATGATTTAAAAAAATCTTTATTTTGTTTTTTTTCCCAGAATATTAACTAACTTACTAACTGAACTTCACACCTCACTCGCTTCTATAACATTCTACTGTGTGTAAAGATATTGTTGAAGAATTTGAAAAAAATATGTTCGAAATTTTACTCCGTTTGATTGAAAATCCTAAAATCTCAAGAGAAATACAATGGAAAATATTCGTGTTATTACCTTGATTTTTATGTTATGTGATTGAAGCACGAAGTTTCAATATTCCAATAGATGTCGCCACAAACAGTTACGTTTTCACTCGGCAGGTGTTCGGAGCATACTGTTCGACGCGGTGGTTCGAACGAAACCAAAAAGACGAGCGCGGCAACAGGCAGGCCTACTTCGGGACCGGCGAGACATTCCTGTTCAGGTAACCTTCCCCCGGGAGTGACAGAATATTAATGTGTCATATCATGACGTAATGTGACTGCGTTATACTCCTCAATGCTTCTGGAACTCAGTACTTGTAGGGCTCAAATAGACTGGACCTAAAAACAATTCCGGCTTCAGGGGTGTGTGAATGGGGAGATCAGGCGCTAGATGTTATGGGGCGCTAGACCTAAAGGAAGAGAGGTCAAAAATTCCAAAGGCGAGCCTTTTGTCTGATCAAGTACTATAGTCAGTCAGGATAAGTCCACGTCCTTATACCTGCTGATACTAATGGTCAGTATGTTAGTTAATAAGGGTGCTAAATCTGCGAGTTTCGATTGGGGAAGGGTGGGCAAGCATAAAAGAGCGCCTTAAAATTGACGCTGACGGCGCCGTTAGCGCCGATTAAGCCGGCCCTGCCGATATAATTTACTACTTGGTCCGTTACAAATCACTTGTCTTGTGGGACTGGATCAATAATGTTTGAGTAGTTGTACTAATAGCCCAGTGGAAGAGCATTTGACCCATTGGGCCACTCCGCACCAAGTCCGATTGTCTATTTGAGCCTGTAGTTCTGACTGTAGCGAGCTTTCTATATGGTGACGGGTAAAGATCAGGTCGTGATATCGGATACACTACAATGACGTCATACTTAAATGTTATGGAATAGGGTAGTTGACACTATTCAATTCAAATGCTGTTTGTGAACTGAAACTGTCATTTAAAGGCCTAGTCACATCACATCCGGCTCGAAACCGTGACGTTTCAAAATGATAGTGCTGCGCTTTAGGTGATGTGATGTCACTAAGGCCTTGCACAAGTTTTAGGCTGCCTGTCCACCGGAGCGGAGTGGCGCAGCTGAGCGGAGAAACGGAGAAATATTAACTAATAGGATTGTAGAAAATCTCCGCTCCTTTTTAGTGATTAGTTAGTTTTTTTTTCTATTGGTCGATTTTTAACTCGCTCACCGCTCTACTACCTTGCTCTGCTCCGGTGGACAGGCATCCTAAGGGCCCTTACACATTACGACTTTTTGCAGCGATACAAACGCGTTTTAGTCTCGATGCAGCATCGATACAGTCGTAAAACATCTATTTTTACACAGACGCGTTACTAAAAGCAGCGATACAATCGCAAATTCAGTAGCTGGTCGCGTAGCTGCTGAATCACGACACAGTCGCGATTCAAACGCGATACAGCATCGATTCAAACGCGCGTATGAATCGATACAAATTCATGTTGATCACTAGGGGTCGCGCGACTGTCAAACGCGCGTTTGTATTGCTGCAAAAACTTGCAATGTGTAAGGGCCCTTATACGGCAAACTTTTACGCCACGTCTTACTATATTGAACTGATTTGAAACGGCATTAGTTTTTCATAATGTCAACTACCCTATGACCAAAAAAAAAATCATATTCAAAAGTAATAAGTTTTATTTTATTACTATTGTTTCGTTATTCGCTCTTATTATTTTGTGCGTGTTCTTTATATTATCTTATTTATATTTAAACGTATGTATTTCCTTATCTTATTGATGTTGCAAAAAAAATATGTAGGGTGTATATTTTTATATATTGAACTATATTTGCTAATTTTATTATATTTCTCAGCACTGACATAGCTTTGTTGGTCCGTATACTATTTTTATGTTGGCGTTTTTTCGTCTTACGGGGCCTTCGGGTAAAAGCTGCTAAGTACTTGGTGGCTGTGAATCAACATTTCATTAATTACCTCTCATACACACACTGGGCTATCACACATGCATGTGGTCTTTTGTGAACCATCGTGTTTTCTCTTTCTGTGTGTACACGACTTAATATATAACTTGTTTATTTAAAGAGCATGTCCGTTTAAACATTACATAATGTACTCTTATGAGATCCTGCTAGTTTGGTTTATATACAAACTGGACAGAGTTATGTAACGTGCATGACTGAGAAGATTTACTTTCATACATTTATAACAAGTGTCGTTTCGTGTACATAAATCGTTATATTGGATGCCAGTGCTCGTTTAACGGATGATCGATGTTCTGAGTGTGTTACAGCACCCGATACTTTACACTCTTATTACCATCCTAGACATTTGCAATAAATTACCATTATATATTATATTACATACCTATATCTATTTAGATATGATAAACAGTTTATTTAATTTGCTACTATTTTTCGATTATCACTTTATTTGGTTATACAAATTACACAATATACAATTTGCGTCAACTTTATTAATTAATTTATTTAATTACTTAAGATTAAAGTAAATTACTCAATTAAGTTTGTAATTATTATTTTTATTTAAATATTATTCCTCTCGTGTACAAACAAATATTAAAGTTGACGCCATACTCTTCAGTGTGTATTAATTAATATATAATTTATGCGTTATATGTTTGTTGTAATAATATAGTTTTTGTATATTAATATGATAAAATTAATATGCCTATATACAGATACTGATTGACACGCTAACAATTATAACTGATGAATGGGTCCTCCGTAAACTATGTCGTTTATATCGAACTACATTGCTCTGCCACGTAGCTTGCTTGTATTGTATTGTATATTATGTATGAAAAATACAATATAATATAATTTTTAGTATGCCTTAAAAATGCTTATGGATTAAGACTGTGTTACGCGTTAATTTTTAATTGTATACGTTTTTTTTATCTAAAACAATATAAAACCCTCTTTGTTTGTAGCTCAATTATCAAATTTGTCAACTTATGTATTAGCATTTATAAGGGGAATAATAAAGTTCAAATTCAGAGAGCAATATATTTTGAACGCTTGTACCTACGATGGAAGTATTGACATAATTAACGGACGGCCCTCCAATAACAAATCCACCATCAGGGTTAAAAAAAACCTTTTGATTTTGACACGTACATGGATTGGCTAGCACGTACTATTTTAGAATCATCGTAAAAGTGGCAACAAGGTCATTGTAAAATTTTTCATAGTCACGTCTATCTTTACCCAAATTTGTTTGCACATTTCTGCTTAATTTGGTTGTAACTTGTGTATAAAATGAAATCGAAAGTATGTCAACTGTTAAATTAAAAAAAAACATATTTTTAGATTTTTTATATTAATACTACACAACAGTGGCTCCTTATATAACGTAACAACGTGTTCGTCGCAAAATTCGACAATGACCCCAATACATAATAGGCGGCTACTAAATACCGTTGCGATACCAATCCACGTGCGTCACCCGGCATGACAATGTGTGTGTAAACATAATGCACGAGGCATCACCGCGCGTGTCTTGCAGCCTTTACCCGGAGCGCGCCAAGTACCCGTGGGTGGGCTGCGCGGGCGCCGGCGGGCCCGACGGCAAGGGCGAGGAGACGCGCGTCGCGCACGGCTCCGAGCTCTTCATGGCGGCCGACTCCAAGATGATCACCATCGGCGGCGGGTCAGTTGCACCCCACTTGCGTCTCTAGCTCGCCTCTCGTTGCAGCCTGCACCCCCACCGCGCCAAGTACCCCTGGGTGGGCTGCCTGCAGGACGACGGCAAGGAGGCCGCCGGGGAGGGCGAGGCCCGCACCCCCCACGCGCGGTCCCTCTTCATGGCCGCTGATAACACGATGGTCACGATCGGCGGAGGGTATGTGCCGGCGCGCATGCGCATGGTTGCTCGCGTTTGTTGTGTGTGAGACCGGAAGGATGCCGGTCCGTATGGGAGCTGACTGATATTGTAACTGTATGGTTTAATTTTTTGGCCTAATAATGCACAGATTTAATTCTTTTGGGAGATTAGTTACCTAATTTTGTTGTCAATTGATTGAACACAGAAACCAGTATAACATTGTAAAATAAGCATACATAAAATCAATAGTTTAAATCCTGTTCAAGTTGTTTAACTATTCCAAAAGAATGAGATCTATGGATTATATAATGACCAAACACAGCGAGGTAAGTACTAATTATTGTCCAATGTGAATAAAAAACTGTTGATCCATTAAAATTGTAAACCACCCATGACCCATTGAAATCCATTGTATAAAGTGGTGAGAAATGTTGTTTAATTAATAATTTGTGATTCCAATAATATTCGAAATTTCGATTCATTATTTGTTAAAAAATCCATCTTATGCAATCCACCAGGTTACAACAAATCACGTTAACATACAATCTACAGTAAATAACATTTGATATTACCTCATCTTACTTACAAATCATTTGTCATGTAGTCACTGATTTGGTTTGCCGTTGATGTCACCCGAGTATTTTCATCATTATATGTTTATTGTGATGTCCCCAATACAATAGTGGACGGCCCCTAACACCGTATGAAGCTACAAAACAGCTAATATTACTATATGGGATACTTTGAGGGAAGTCCACAAAATTGATGTATTTGTGGAGTGCTCATTCTTTCGGTTTTGTCGTTTCATATCTTTAACAGGGTTAGTCCGTCATTGTCATAAGCATGATCCCTGTTCGTTTAACTTAATGATTATTCGTCGCATGATTCCAGTGACGGGCAAGCGATATGGATGGACGAGAACATCAGGTTCGGCAAGACGGACCGGTGCTCCACGTTCAACAACCCGCCGCTGTGCCCCAGCGGCGACTTCGAGATCCGCGTGCTCGAGGTGTACGGCTTCTCCGGCGCCTAGGCCGCCGCCCGACATCCGTACGGAGTGATATAATCTCGATATCAACGTTATTATTACTATTTGTTACTATGGTGTCATATCCCCGAGTGTGATATATGTTGTGATCCGCGGCCCGGGCGAGCCCCGGCCGCTTTTGTACGTGTGTGCGTGCCGGTCGAGGTCGTCAATAGATTACATGTACCTCCGGGATTTTCGCCGCCATTTTCGCGAAACACCCAATCCGTGAATATCGTAGCAATCCCCTTGTCTTTTTGCTGGGTGACGTCGTTGTTGCACTGTACGTGCGCTACGCGATTCAGTGACAACGATATTTTCTTGTTAAAACATTCACGCGATTATCGAATTTCGCGAAAATAACGTAATGACAGTGAAAATTCTCCCTATGCGATGTATTGATAGCCCCTTGCCGTTATAACAGACTGTGTAGATGTATTCCTATATTTATTCTATGATCGTTAATCTCTGTGTGGCCCCGTAGCTATCCTATCGATGTAACACAGCTGTCCGTTCAAGACAACGAAGACGGGGAAAGTAGGTTGTTTCGATGTATATTTACTCGTGTTTAGATGTCTGAGTGTAAGTACAAAATGAATGTATCGTACCTACTCTTGATGGATTTAATACGCTTATATGAAAGCAATATGTATCTGTGGGGCCTAGCCGTGCGGTGGGAACGTTGCGTTTCGGTTTTGTTGGTGTCGATGTGAACATTCCAGTGACTAAGCGGGCCCGAAGGCCTACAAATAGGCCAGACGGCCTAACGCACTCGGCTGCAATAAAACATTGTTTGAAATGGTCTTTTGATGTCGCTACAGAGGTCGAGAAGGCTGGCGGGTGGGTCATAGACAACCGCCTGCAGAATACGTTCCGTTTCATGCGTTCTGACACCGAGCGTATTCTGTACGGCACACAAATACCCAAACACTAATTTATTGGCACGTATGTAATTGGTCCAAAAGTCAGTATTTTGGTATCATATAGTATGGAATATCATTGTCGCTTTTAGTGATTAGAAATGTTAATATACTCAAACTGTAATCACTTGTCGTTGCTCACAAAAATATACCAAAGAAATTAATTGTAGAGTGCTTTGCTTTTCTGTTTGTATGTTCGATCGTTAAGGTTAAAATATCACAGTTGCATATTTTTTATATACGAACTAGGTACGCACACATTTTTGATTAATATATTGTCGAACATACTCAACAGGGGGGCAAATTTGGGGGCTATTGGGGTGTCATTCAAGATTTGACTATTTTTTCCACACATTTATGTCGGCTTGGAATGTTTTTGCTTCTTATAAAATTTATTTTTATGAATACCTTTATGTTACATACAAATTTTCGAACAACGAAAGTCACTTTCGTGGCTATTAATTGTGGTATTCGGTGAGTAAACTTTATAGGATGGTGACTTATCGCGTTGTATAAAAAAGTTGTATGATTCCCCCAATAACACCTCTATTAAGGCGGCTTTACACGTATACACGTAAACTAGATATTTTTGCCTACGCGTATTCACTAAAATAAATTTACTAATTACTGGACCATTCCCAACTTCGACCTTTCTTTAGTGACGCAGGTGAAACTACGGTTAACAGTTAGCTAAGAAATTGATTTATCGTGGCTTGCTTTTCAACATCTAAGCACTTGTGAGATTTAATCTTAATTGCCCCAATACCTTATATACCTTTACTTACAGTCCTATTTCCAATACCTGAATGTTTATCGGTCAGGCAGATCTGTTTCGTTTTTAATCAGGCCCGTCTGACTATATCATACAATTTTCTCTTTTAAAGACTCAGGGTTGGCAATAGGACGTTCTATAGGTATTTTCACAGTTTCCCCGGTAAACCAATCTCTAGGCCAGCTGTGCCGCAACGTGTGAGCCGACCTTTATGGCGATATGTCGTTACACTGCCGTTCAGCGGTTGCATATAAGTATTATTTTACACGTATTCGAAGGTGATGTGCCAAAAACGGACCATTCGACGTAATGTGGCTGGATTGGTGGCCTGAAAGTATTGCATGAGTTTCATTTTTGAAAAATGTTTAATTTACTTTTAAAAAGTATTTATTTACACATCGCTTGTGTATTCTTTTTTTAATTGACAACAGATACAAAATTGACGACGCATAAGGGCGTGTGCGCACTAGCGATTTCTCAGAACGCGACTTATAGCTGAGAGACCGCTAGTCGATTGGTCCTAGCGGATTTTAGTTTATTTCAAAGTTTTGATTGGTTATGAATTCAGCGATTGGCTACGTAAGTACAGAATAGCAATTTGTGTGTAGGTTCTACTGTATTTAGGCGTTTGCAATGCAACGTGTTGTCGATACAATGTCACAAGTATAAAGATACATATCCCTGTTGGTACAAAGGGGTCTACCTGCGTTCATATCACCCGCGGCTTTTCTGCCTACAATTATTTTGTTTTTGCGTAGGTGCATGTAGACAGAGGAAGATACACAGTACTGAAATTCTGAACGTTTTTGACCAAATGGCGTGATATGTTTTTATTAGTTTTATGCTCATTCAAAGAAACCCTAAGGCTCTTACCTATGTCCGGTAAATTATTGGATTTACTTGTTTTTAATGATGAATTTTATCACTGGTCCATGAATTAATTCAAGAGTGATATGGTATTAAAAATGTTGTGGAATCGTTTTATTGTTTCGCTAGTGCAATGTCATTGACAAATGCTAAATGTCCTATTTTCGAGGCACATTTTTGTCTATGATACTGAAATGAATTAATAAAATATATATAATTCATCTAGATATATGTACCGAGCCTAAATTTCCAGTGCCACATTTTTTGTAGTCCATACGAAAATGCGCTATATGTATACGGTGATTGTGTAGATATTGGAGCACTGTGTCTTCCCCTTTCTATTTGCGCCTGTGTATTTTTTGTAAATATTTTTTCATGGACGCCGCTGCTAACTAGGTCTCCTAATAAACCGCCCAGTGCGCAGCGGCGTGCGAACGTAGCGAAAATGGGGTTCGTCATGGTACTACAAACAATATGTTTATCAAAAGCCTAAGACTTGTTTTAAATTCAGATAATTTATGTAATTTATTGAGTAGGTAACATTTGTAATATTTTATTATGTACGTTAACTTGCGCCCTTGCGCGGCCGGCGGAGAATAGGCATACGTTATGTTTCAAGAGGTTTTTTCTTGGTTGGCAGCACAATTGAAATGTTGAAAGTGTTTTTCTATTAATTATTGTGTAATGTATTTTTGGTAAGGTTGTGCAACGCCAACTACGTGTAACGGAGCATATCCGCACCGTTTTAGTTCCAGCCGCGGCCGCCGCCCGCGCAGCGGCGCCACTCGCGATATGTTGCTGTTAGCCAATTCGTCGTTGATCAGTGTAAAGTCTAGTCTTTATCCTGTTTTTTTTTTATCTCTAACAATATAATATTATATCTAAATATTTACGAATCGATATTAAAAATAAAATGTGCGATTTCGTTCCGCTCAAGGAACAAGTAGGCTCGTGGTTAGTTAGTGTATAAGTACATTTAATGTAAAGTAATACAGTTATTAATCTCCATTCTCCCTTTCAGTATTTGTGGTGTATGTTTTTTTTATGTGAGAGCATATGGGGCGTTGTGTGCGCATGCGCATGCCGCGCGGCGAGCGAGAGAGCTTTGTTGTGTTACAGTGTACTGTTACATTCGAGTAGTTTGCGCCGCCGCCGCGCCCGCTGCGGCGGTATAAAACTCGTTTATGGTAATGTAAATGTTGCTTTATAATGTCTACAAAATATATAATCCTGTATACAAAATGTAGTTTTTTTTTTATGTCAGCCCTACAGAGTCTAAAGAGCAAAAAGGTCCCTAAATCACATTCAGCTACAAATAAAATTGATGAAGTTGGATTAGATGGAAATTTATGAAAAAGTGGTTACAAGTGGCTAGCTATTCTCCCATCACAAACCCAACATACTAGGCGGAACACAGATGGTACATCCTTTTTTGGGTCCCAAATCAGCATGAGACAAGCTTACCAAAGAAAGGTAATGCCTAAAGTAGGAATTGTAATTAATAAAACCTTATATCAATCTTTTGCATGCGTCAGGAAAGGTTCCTGACTGAACAATAAACAAAGGCATTGAACGCAGGTTTAATCCGAACCTGACCCGAAATCTTAATTAGCGGGTTAGGTTAAGAATTCGAAAAGAAAAATCATTCGTACCGAACGTAACCTGACGTTATGTTCCTATCCTAACCCGAAATCCGTTATAGGTAGAATTTGTCTCCTCCTTGAAATAAAAAAATATATAAATAGAGTTAGTCAATTGAAATATTACATTGTTTTGGGCTTATGGCCTTTCATATTTTTGGGCGAGGAAGAGAGGGAAAAATATAATATTAATTAGGATGTACCTATGTAAGTACTATGTAGCGATGTGTGTAGCGACTTTCGAATTATCTCTCCAAAGCTTTGAGTACTGAAACATATGGAGACGACCTAATGTTCTATACGAACAACCTGCTATACAAATATGATTAATATCGGTATTGCATTCATAAATCTCTATCTATCTCTTTTTAACAAGTCTACAATACTACACGTAAAAAGAGAACAAAATATTTGACATAACTATTTTCGGTAACATCATCAAGTGACGTCATAGAAATACCTAAGTGAAGCCGGCTTACCATTTTGGTTCCTCGCTTTAAGTTGTTAATGTCAGTGGAATTTGCAGTGTATTGTGCCAATATTGATAAAATTTGTGATTATAGCATAATCTAACTTGTAACATTCAAAAACATCGTCATAAATAAATTGTTCAGAGACTTATAGTATGTAAATAAGTAAAGTGGAATGACACTACATAAAGGCGCCATATTTGTTCCTCACTCAAAATTGGGCTTCACTGTTTCGTAGTTAAGCCATTACCATTAGTTTTAGTACTCCGAGTTCCAAAGACACAGAAGTCGGTTAAAAATTACCTGTAAAATTACTCTACGTTTTCGGGCAGCTGTCAGAACGCAATTGACATTTGTTTTTGATTTATTTTTGACAACGTCAGTATTGTTTGTCAAAATTGTCACAAAAAGAATCAACAAACACAGTGATCTCTAAATTGATTTCTACTCATTTATGTTTTATTGTGTTTAAAGTTAATTTGGTCAGAGGGTTTTAGACTAAAGATCTAACAATATGAAACCTGATAAGGAGTCTACTGAAGAAGAAACTGCTCCTCCGGCGGGAGACGTCATCGGTGATACGGCTTACAGTGAACGATTTGTTTTGAAAATATTGTTAAAACTGGCCAACTTAGATACCCTCAAAGATGAAATCAAAGAGAAATCGTTCGAAGATGACCTGTGCACACTCTGGGACATGACTGCCGAGCGCGATGTTGTGTTATTTCTTCAGAAACACGACGTCTTTAACCTCTTTAACTTCGCACTACCCATCATTGATTCACCTCGTATTATTGAAATAATCGTCGGTATCGTTGGCAATATGTGTTGTCATAAAGAAGCTACAAGTGCTCTTCTTAGCATGGAACCATTTTTAAGAATTTTATTAGACTATATCAAGACAGATGATAGTTTAATTTTGGTGCAGCTCTTACGGCTCATCAATTCGGCTTTATTCTTATCAGATAACAACAGTATTTATGTTTGGATGGGGTATTTCGAGTCTCTTGAATATTCAGAAGCTCTGTACTTCATATTAAAGAATTCCTCAAACAAAGAATTGCTTGTGACAGCTTTGGAAAACTTCAACACGGTGTGCTCATACTTAAATGTAGATGAGACCAGGACTAAATTTTTCTCTCATTTCGTTACTTTAGAAGCGCTTGAAGCCTTAACTACAGCATGCACAGAAGTTGTTGTGAATCAAAAAACATTATGCGAAAGAGATGAACTGGAAAGGGTGTCTGTTATTTGTTTGCAAATCACACTCAACTTAATTGGATTTGATAAGTCAACAGAAATATATAGTGAGAGCAAAGAGAGTGTTGCAACAATGATTAACAACATTCTTCTATATTATGAGGATAAAATTATCAATCAGAAAGAAATGGATCCTGGTTTAGTTGATATCATTGATTGCACAAGTACAATTGTTAATACTCTTCAATTAAGTGGCATAAATGAACCTGAAACATATTTCACACAAAGTTATTCAATGTGGAAGGCAATATCTGAAGTAAAAACTCATAAAAATGGTGATGGTGGCTTTGAAGATGACAAAGCAGGCCAAGAAGAATTACTAAAAGAAATAAAGGCACCCTTAAGTAATTTGATATGTGAATACATGTTAAATTGCTCTGAAAGCAATTTATTAACTGTTTTGGATACAACCAGGCATGACTATGAAAATATAATATGTGGTGTTGAAGATAAGGATGTACAAACCAGTGTTTCAAAAAGGACAGCTAGCTATAGAATTAGGTTAAAAGAAAATATTGATTCATGATGATAATAAACAGTTTTTATAGTGACTTGTTTCTATTGAACCTTATGTAATGATCTGTTTAGAGTATAAGTTGTTGTAGCGAGGGGTGCGGGCAAGGGCATACACAGCTTTTGATCCAGGGGGGACCCTCAGAGGATTTGGCATTTGGATTTGACGTAAAATTTTTTGTCTTGGTGCAAAATTTCTTTTCTTGAAATGTCCTTTCTCGAAAAAGTCCTTTTCTCACAATGTCCTTTTCTCACAATGTCCTTTTCTCAAAATGTCCTTTTAATATACAATATTTTGCAAACAAAAGACACATTAAAAACTTTTTAGTCAGTCGCTTATTTCTATCTACCTATATTATCATCAAAATCATATAAATATATTAAATTTCATTACATTATTTAAAAAATCGACTTATCTATACAAGAAGTTGTTAAGTTGAAGATTTACTTTATTTAGGGATATTATCACTTATTCATTAATGATTTTTCAGTAGGCAGTCGCTTCAATGTAATTACCAGACTCGCTAAATCCTGGATGATCCAGGTCTAAGCAGACCCCGTTCAAGCATGGGACATAATGCTAGGAAGGTCCGCGCAGACGAGGGACTTGTCCGCGGGGTTTTGTCCATGGTTATAGATCGTTTATAACTGCATCAGCTAACGCACACAAGGAACCAACGAACGAAGGGGGACATTAACAGTGCGGACCGTACAAAAGTACGGCAGTCCCCGAAAATAAAAGAACTAACTTGCCAAGGAATACTAAATAAACTAAATGTTAGTCCTTGTTACGCTCTCCATAGATTTAACGGTTGCAGCGGGCAAAATACCGCACACCGTTGTGCGTAGTCCTCGGGGGACTTTTTTCCTATGATTGTCCTAAGCGGACAGAAGTTCCCTTATCGCGGGTACCTATATGTATTCAAGTCATAAAACATTTTAGTTTCTGAATTGAAGAATATATTAAAACAAACACAAAGCCACTTTGTAATTATCAGAGTAATCTTAGTAAATCCTGGATAATGGTCTCACGGAATATAACGCTAGGACGGTGAATAGCATCTGGTTTTTAAAAACCCCATACATCATTAATTTGAATATCTCTTGTCAGATTAGGAGGGGGAAGGTTTTTGGGGTTTGATCTAAATCCCATTTGGGGTTAAAAGTTGTAATTATTGGACGGCCCCCTAATAAAATTCAGTATTTTTAGCAAATTGCAAATATCACATGTGGTATGTTTTATTTGCCAGCTAAATCACTTAACTTAGCTGCACTAATATTGATATTTGGATTGCAGTTATTGTCCACAGAAAAAAACTCAAATACTAGAAATAAACTTTATTTTAATGTATACCTGGAACTTGGTTCCGCATATTCGTAGTTAACTCAATACAGTTACGAAAATGGAGCTGGATAAGATACTTTCCACTTAGATATAGTAGAATGGGTACAATAATATAGTACATACAAAGTTTAATTATTATCTTTAGGTCATTTAGACGAACTTATCAGCATGTACAATCTGAAGAAGGTTAACGGTACAATCTTATAATTGGTAAAAGTATTATAAACTAAGAACTAGCTATTCTCAGCGGCAACTTTAGTAGGCGGTGCATCGTCGTGCTGGTCTTGCTTGCGTTTCCTGTTTTGCCTTCCGCCACCACCGCCCCCTCCTCTCCTTCCCTTTTGTCGGCTCTGGTATTTCTGATTCTTGCGTCGCTTCACCATCTCTTCAGCAGTCTTTTCCAAATAGGTCTTCTCCTCGTCACCCTCAACCACTTTGAATACAATTTCTTTTTCGCCAACTTTCACTTTTCCGTCGGTCAGCTTCTCTGCAAAGTCTTTAGCGGAATCCGCTTTCGCAAGACGCACCCAGCCCATAGAGTCGCCGAGTTTGAAGTCAACGTAAGCAACTTCTGCACCTGTTAACAGAAAGCAGCAGTCAGACTAACAAGTGGAGATTTACATACATACATAAATAACAACACGCCCATAATCCCCGAAGGGGTAGGCAGAGTCAAAGGGGCAGCTGACCCCTTTGACCACATTCAGCCAAAAATAAAACTAGGCTGGGTTAGCTGGAAAGACATAGAACTTGATTACAAAGTAAAATAGATATTTCAACTAGGGTTGCCAACTGTACTATAAAATATAGCATTGTACTCTAATAAATAAATTTGCTATTTTTGACTATTTTCTTTTAGATAATAAATTACAACCTACAAAAAGTGCTAATAATTATAGCTTTTATCTATATATTAATAGATGAAGCAAAAAAGTCAAAATAAAACTGGACTAGGTTGGCTGGAAAATTGTGAAAAAGTAGTGACAAGTGGCTAGCTCGTAGCCGACCCAATCACAAACCCAAAACCCAATATACCATTAGTCGCCTTTTAGGATATGCTAGGCAAGAAACACAGTTGGCGAATTTTTTTTAAGTCTCTGACCGAAATGGGATATTTGCAAAATCCATTTTAGGAAGTGCTGGAATACACACCTAGTGCCACCAGGGCATCGCGCACATCCTCACGTTTCGTTGTCTCCTCGGGCTCAGTGAAGTGTAGAACTGTACCAGACGGCAATTTAAATTCATCCTTTGGTGGTTCCTGGAATAACAAAACATTTTCATGTTAGGAACCTGTTACATAATCTATCACAATTGATGTATTATATAAAAATAATTCTATTTACTATGTATGCTTGTCACTTGCATATTGCTTATCTACATAATCTACATAAGGTAGCCAAATAGTTTTAAAGTTAAATAAAACAGATAGCTTTGTTCGGCAATTACAAACAAAACTTGATATTTACATTTGGCTTAAGTTTTTTTTCCCTCTTCTCTCTCTTAGCGGCATACTCCTCTTGTTTCTGTTGCAGATAATTTTCCTGCCACAGGACCAACAGTTTTGTCTTGTTGTATTTTATATCTGGTGTATTAAAAAAGTTCTCAGCCTGAAATAATAACAAAAGCAAATTGAATCAAAGCTACAAGTGCTAGGTCCTATTAAATAAATAACAATTGTTTAACTATTAAATAATAAAATGTATGTAGCTTGCATGTGGCATAACATTTTAGTGTTATCTACTCACTAACATAAATATTTTTACTTTAATTTTGATAAAATATAATAATTTGGCACAAATAAATAAAGAAAGATAATTGTATGTAACAAAATTTTCGACATGTATAAAAATGGGGTTATTGATAAACAAGGTAGAAGAAAGTCCAGAGAGTAGCGGTAAAACAGCTTATGTTGTACCTGTGCTCTGGTCTTGAATGTGGTGAATATTGATCCTTTGAAGTGGCGTTTTTTGGTCTGTCTATCTAGATACCTCCTCATAATAACATTTTCCACAGTCTCATATTGTTTAAAGTACTTCAGCAAGTCATCCAGGGATGAATCTTTAGGGAAACCTTTAGCGTAAATAGTGCGTCCCATAAGTTCTTTGCGCCATTCCTCAGTCATCTCTGGTATTGGCAGTTCAGGATTTCGTCTGACTTTTTCATTGTCATCCGACACCTAAAGTAATACACATAATTGTTACATTGTATATAACATCAAAACAAGTGCAAAATGCTTATACAAATTGTTGTTATCATTTAATTACAAAAGGTTTTTTGTAGCCATCTGCAGCTAGTCATCAATGAACCTTTTTGCTGGTCAGCTCTTTAATACAAAGGCTATTCATACTACACTGTTGTAGCACAGAGGTTTCACTACTGTGTGGTTGCATGATCTTTATTTATTTTATCTTTACTCCTGGGAATTGGTAGGAGCAAATTAGACTGAATTAAATGTTAACATCGCAATACATACATGCCACATAAAGATTGTGATTATGCCTATATAGGAATAATTGGCAACAAATGAATTGAATAAACAACTGATAAAACGGCTCTTTGAAAAAATATAGCAAGTATATTTACGTAGGGTTATATATTTGAATAAGGATTGTGCCAGATGGAGTTGGTTCTGTCTGCCTACCCCGCTACGGATGTGGCGTGAAGTTTAGTTAGTTAGTTATATTTACCTCTAGCAGTCCAGAAGTGGCATTGTTAAGGGCATTAGCAATTAATTTGGTGTCGGTGGAAATCTTGGCGAGTCTGTTGAATCTAATGAGGATGTTTAAGGGCACCCAACCATCATCCAGTGTAACTTGTTCTCGCAGGAACTTGTCTCGGGGAAGGTTATTATCACCTATTAAGATAACATGAATTTTATAAATTTTTAGATACTCAAGTAAAAATGTTTTATGACAAGATGTAATATGCAGTGTCTACTTTACTCTTGAAAAAAAAGTAAAAAAAAAAATCTACTGGGAACAGGTTCAAAATAAAACTCCTAATAATCAAATCTAATATAGATTAAACATAGAAAATGCAAAAGGACTTCAAAAGATAGGGTTAAAGATGTAGGTAAGTATTTTTGGTCAGAGGGTTTTTTTTATATCCATTTTTAATTGTAGGTGATTGATTTTTTAAGTAGGTACCTACCTACTTACACTGATATTAAGAGAAAAACAAAACTTGTTTTTATTTCATATAAATGTAGTCTAAATGAAAATATTATATTGTAAGAACATTTTGACTACTTGCATCACAAAACATAAAATACATAAATACACAGGTAGCCGACTAGGTTATAGATGCATTTATTTACAAAAACACGCGACTCACTGAAGTAATATTCCACTTGGCGTATAATCGCGTTCTCTAGATCACCGCCATCCAGGACTTTCTTCTCCACATCTTGACCGTTCTGTTCTGTTACCTCTTTTTCCTCAGTCATGTTGGCTTGGCTGCAAAAATATAAATTTGTCAGCACCTCACAGGCATGTACTCACAACATCATTATTGCATCTAAAAATACCTTATGTGTTGTGTTTTTAACACTTGACGTTTCTTTAAGACCGTGGGTAAAGGTTTAATGAGTACCTAATTAATCACACTCAATGCTTTGGATTAAGATTTTACTTCAAAAACACGTGTTAGAATGTTCGCACGCGACCGGCGCCACAAAGATGGAGAAGAGAAAAAAAGAAGGGTGGGGGAACGTCGATAGGATTTGACGGATCCATTCGTTCTAAAATTGATATTGAAAAAGGTAAGTACTTACATAAAACAAAACAATTAATAATTTACGGTATATACAATATGTGTTTAAATTGCATACATATTGTTTTACATCTGTATATATAGCTTTAAGTCATAATTTTTAAGTACTATTAAAACTAACTGATTTCAGGACAAAATTGACAACACGATAATGAAAATGAAAGAAAGAAGTAGAAAGAGATGAAAAATAACCTGTTCATGTAAATAATTACAAGAATTTTTATTCTAGAATGTGTAGTAAAACAATGTTTAAATTATAAATATGGGTGTTAGAGGCTTGACTACTTACGTGAATTTTAATCAAGATGCATTTCTCCAGTACTACTTGCTTCACGACACCATTCTCGTCGTCGATGGAAATAGTATGTGCGCACAGTTGTATAGATCACTAAACTGTTTTTCTGCTTTTGGTGGAGACTACGATAAGTATGCAATATATGTCAAGAATTTCCTTAAAAGCTTCCGTAAATGCAACATTACTCCATATGTTATATTCGATGGCAGCTATGAGAATCGAAAACTGAAGACAGTCTATAACAGACTTAGATCTAAAATTAGGGGAGCTGCTCGGCTGGATGTGGTCACACAGGGGAGTATGCAAATATTCCCCCTGTTATTACGTGACGTATTCAAACAGATCCTTACCGATATGAATATATTATATACAATATGTGAGTTTGAAGCTGATGATGAAATCGCCACTTTGGCCAGACATTTGAACTGCCCAGTTCTGAGTTATGATTCAGATTTCTTTATATATAACGTTCTGTATATACCATTTAACACATTGGAACGCAAACCCAAGCCATTCGACATAGATGGTAAAAGAGTAAATGCTTTGCAATGCAAACTTTATAAGGTTGAATTTTTAACTGAAAACTTTGGAGGATTAAGAAAAGATATGTTACCATTGCTGGCAACGTTGCTGGGTAATGACTATGTGGAAAAGAGAGTTTTTAATAAGTTTTTTTCTCAACTGAAGTTACCTAAAAGTAAAAAATGCAAGAATGAACAGCAGAGGTGCATCAACGGGATATTCAAGTGGCTCCAAAATGAGACGTTGGAATCTGCCATCTCTAAGATATTGGGTCGAGTTAAAAAGGGGGGGAAAGATAAAGTCTTTGCTATAATACAAAAGAGTATTGATGGATACAATAGAACTTATTGCAGATCTTTAAAATATTTTAATATAACTGATGAAGCTCCAGCTACAAGTGAAGAGGCTGAAGTAAAAATGCCCGAGATTGTTGAAATTGAAGATTCTATTGACGAAACAGAGGATAATGCTACTACATCTAGTGATGAGTCTTCTGATGAAGAGTCTGAAGGATCTAATGAAGAAATCAGTGAAAATGATGAATTAGTCCTTGGTCTACCTGAATGGTTTGCGGATGCTGTTCGAAAGCAACTTATCCCACAATCTCATTTAAATCTATACACACATCATTTGTACTTCTGTAACCCTCAGGCGGAAGATTACAAAGATGAAGATTCATGTCTGTGTGCGTTGCCTCTGATTCGTTACATATTTGATATATTGACAGATTTTGCCCATGACCATTGTACGTATGTAAGTCGAGAAACTGATTATAACTATCGCAGAATTCTTGTAGGAAGGGAATATTCTGTACCTAGAACACTTGAAGTGCCTTTTCAAGACTTGACAGACGAGCAATTACATCTGTATTTTGAAAGATTTTTAAAAGACAAGTTGCCAGAGTTGGATGTATGTGTTATAAGTCTATTGCCATCTAATTTCCAATTATTCATGATCTCCTTACTGTGGTGGGTGGCTAAATGCAGTGTTCCTCTAGCACATATACATAGTTTGTTGTTATGCTATATTATGTTGGAAGTCATAGATGAGAGGACAGGCACATTCCGTGGGCATAAACAGTTTGCAAAAAATTACTCAAAGAAGGTAGAAGAGTTAAAAAAACATATTATTGTAAAGCAAAATGATGATGAAGAATTCTTTTTAAACAAATGTAAAGTTCAGTATGAAGACTGTTTGATAGCTGCAAATGTACTTTTGAAACATTTTGAGATTGATGATAGTGTACTCAAAAGACCAAAAACATATGATGTAAAAAAAGTGCACAGTTTTGCTCAATTCCAATGTTGCTTGCACCATTTTAACTCATTAAATAGTTTGTGTCGTTATCCCTATGAAGGCACTTTATATAATAAAAGTTTTAATGGAACTTTTGTCTACAACATTGCTCTAAAATTGGAAAACCAGCCTGACCCCATGAAGTTTCTGCAGCAATACTTGCATGGTGCAACCACAGTGTTGATGTTCTATAAAAGCCTGTGTGATGTTTATCAAAAATGTTCAGAGAAGATGAGTTTAACTACAGCTAAATGGACAGCGAAAAAGCGAAGGAGAAAAAAGAATAAAAACAATGAAAAAGAGGATGACTCCGAAGTTATTAACTCATTTGTTGCAAGAGGATTTGCATCTATGGTTGTATTGTAAATAATAACTATTGAGTTTAAATGACGACTCTATGAACGAATATATATATTTTGGTTACTTTTTGCATGTAATTGTTTTTTTTTTTATTAAGCATAAATTCCAAGTTAAATAGGTTTTATAAACTTGTGGTCCTTTAAATAAAGATTAAATACATGTTGGATGTAGAATTTTGAATTTATAAATCCATCCCAAGTTCAAAAAGGAAAAATAATTTATATTGGTACCTATTTAGTTACCAACCTAGACTTGTACTATCCCTACTGTTGATATACGGCATTTTCCCTTTATCAACAGTACTGTTACTGTAGTAGAAGCCGAAAACTATCGTCCTCTTATGAGACTCAGACTTAAGACCTTAAACAAAAGTAGACATTACACTGTCTGAATAGGTAATAAAAGGGGTATGTACAAATAACATTCAATATGTAATGCAATATTTTTTATTTCTGTAAAAAAATATTCAAAATATTAAAAAAGTTTTGTCACTTCCGTTTCTTCTTTGGTTCCACATTTCTCTTTGGAGGAGAACTAACTAAAGAGTTTAATTTCTCGCCTAATATGTAAAAACTAATGCCTAGAACTAAGGCAACACTTAGAAACACTATTCTCATTGGGAGATTGAGTACATGGAAAATGGGGTACGGCCACGTGCCGAGTCGCTCAAACAATATGTGCATCCAAGTTATGTACGCGAAGTTGAATATTAAAACTATGCCCAATCCGACTTTTCTAGACGGATACGTCCTATTCGTCAAGAGAAGTTCTATGAATAGGAATATGAAAACTGTGGTGTGCATCGTGTGGTTTAGCCAGACGGGGAACACTTTCGCTAGGGCTTCTGGGAAGATCAGTTCTTTGTCGAAGTGGTAGATGCCCCAGAAGGTGACGGTGACGTATATGGCGACGGGGAAGGCGAGGCTGAAGGTGATGTCCTTCAGTCTGCGTATGAGGGGCGGGCGGCGGGGCGCGGCGTCGTTGGAGCCCACCAAGTCGTTTAGAAGTGATATGCTGAAGTACGCTGTCTGCAGGAGCTGAAACATTAGTAGATTTCATTGGTCAGTGCTAAATAGAGATCCTGTTTTTATTAAGATGTACCTACATACCTAATTTGAAACTCCCAAAAAAGTGTGGAAATGAAAGAAGTGAGATGCACCTAATCAATAAAAACGAGATACCTATTAACGTAACGTAAAATGTATTATCGCACAGTTTACACCATCTAAGTACCTAGGTATGTAGGTATAGTTTATCTTATTTGCAAATTCTGGGGGATTTGTTCTGACTCAGACTAGAGACGGTAAAATATAATTACGCGCATCTCATTAGTGCTTTGCGATTCTTGATTAGTTACTGCTTACTGTGGCTTCACATATACATACCAGTTACCACTTTGTCTGGCAGGTCTTCAGTGCAGGGGTCTTGTTGAGTAAAATTCCAATTCCATTGCTCCTATGCATCTGATCTGGAGTTTTAATCAACAACACCCCTGCACTGAAGACCTGCTAGCCAAAGTGGTAACTGGTGTGTATATGTGTACTAAACGGTAATTGTTTTGAGGTAAGGTAACTGGTAAGCATCTGAAAATTTCAATTCCATTGCTCCTACGCATCTGATCTGGAGTTTTACTCAACAACACCCCTGCACTGAAGACCTGCCAGCCAAAGTGGTAACTAGTGTGTATATGTGTAGTAAATGGTAATTGTTTCGAGGTAAGGTAACTGGTATGTATATGTGTAGCTACACTACTAATATTAAAATCAAAATAGGTAATAGGTACTTTATTTACCACAAAATGTTTAAAAGCCGGGCTACACATTTCTATGACTCCCACGCTAGGCTGAGCCTGTTTTGTAGGACCCAAATCTGAGTGGATATTGACATCTAGAGTGGTAAGGGAGAGAGACTAAGGGAGGTACAAAAACAAAGTCCGCAGGTTCGAAACTCGGTAGCGAATAATACCGAAATGTGTGGTGCTGTGATGTGATGACCATGCATGCATGAAAAATTGTAAAAAAGTAGTGACAAGTGACTAACACTTGTCACAACTTTTTCACAATTTTTCATCTGACCAGCCCAGTTTTGTTTCTGGCTGAATGTGGTTAAAGGGGCCTGCTGTCCCTTTGAATCTGCCCACCCCTTCGGGGATTGTGCGCGTTATGTTATGTATGTAGATATGTGTAAGACTCAATATGTGTCGCTGCGGCAACATAGTTAGCATCATACACAAAATACTATAAAATATTTATTTTAGAGCTAATTTCATTTAATTATGTATGTATTCTGGTTGTGAATACTAATTATGTATATACATGACTGTCATATGTTAATAGTAATGAGAAACGATTAGGTTGTGTGAATAACAACATTGTAAGGTCAAACAAATTAGGTGCCTACATGCTTATTGCTTAGGTAGGTAAACTTGGATAGTTACAAAATTACTATGTATTTATAAATTATGTACGTACCTATTTTTCCTCTACAATATTATTTAATAATGATTATTGTAATAATTAAATATTTATATTCTTGAACATTGTTATATTTTATCAAGTAGATAGGTAATGTACCTAACTTATGTAGGTATACGTACATGAGTATGAGTGTTTCCAATACCTACATTATGCTGTACATATTTAGAAATTGATCTATATCTATGCTAATATTATAAAGAAGAAAGATTTGTATTGTTGTGTGTGTGTATGTTTGTAATAATTAAACTTAAAAACTACTGTGCGAATTTCACAAATTCTTTCACCATCGGAAAGCTACATTATCCGGAATTAACATAGGCTATATTTTTATCCCCATATTTCCGCGGGAACTGGACCTACGCGGGTAAAACCGCGGGGCGCTGCTAGTGTATCGTATAAGATGACCACATTAGAAACTAAATTAAAAAACACCATAGGTATAACATGTTTGTAATGTAAAGTAAATCATGTCATCTATAAATCATAACACAAATTCTACGCATTCCGAGCTGAGAGCAACAGCTAGTAGGTAGGTATACCTATTATGAATGGCTCAATGTAATTCAGCATAGTAACTAAATATCGATATTATATGAGTTGCGAAACCTTAACCCAAAACGAGTTCACAGTGTCAATGACCCCGGTTACGAGGCATCAGCCCGCAACATATCCAATAGGTAGGTACTACATAGAATTCATATCGATTATTGTATTGATTTTAAATGGCGCGACTAAGTAAGTCATTTTAAGTAATGTGAATTGGAAATATACATTACGAATAATATAGTAGGTAAGTATTATGAAGACAATTTACTTTATTTTAAACTATAAAAATAGGTTATAGTTTAAAATCAAATAAATTTACTACACAAAAGTAATAAAATTTTCTCAGAATTATTTTTTGGCAGTAACAGTTGAATAAAATTCTATAAAAAACCATGTTAAGTCTTATCCGTCAATTTAGAAATAATTATACCTACCTATCTACCTACTTAATTGTTGTTTTTTAAATTATGGGCTCACAATTTTTAACATAAATAGGTATAAATAGGTAAAATTTTTAACATATTTATGTACTTAGGAAAGTACCTGACCTTATTTTATATCCGGCGACCTTCAATTATGTTTAATTTTAACAAAAATACATTTTGTATCCTACAAAATATTTTACAAACATTAGTGATCTTAACTGTCAAGCCCGCTAAGATAGGTAATTTTTATTAATTGGTAAAAGACGAGTTCATATTCCATCTATTGTTGATTGATAGTAACACAATGACAGTAAATTCCGTTTAATTAAGAGTTTAATGACTAATGGAAATGGCGTGAAATTTAGTTAGTTATACCTATGTCATTTTGAAAATAACTAGAATTTTAAAGTCGTACCAAATTTGTTATTTCACATTATGGATGTGTGTTAGCGTTAACTACCTATATTTTCTCACTTTTTCTACGGTATTAATAACTTCACATCATGATTTCTTGTGCAAAATGTCATACTACGGCCTTACTCAGGCTGCTGTATTGATGACACGTATAAACCAGTAGTCCTAAACCTTTTTCGCGGGCGACCCAAAGCAATAATATATTTGAAGCCCGCCCACCCTGATGATTTAACTATCTTCCATTTATAAAAAAAAATAATTAACTAAAAGCCCGTGCCCAATACAAGAATTTTGGGTTCAGAGATTAAGAAACGCTGGTTCAAACTTTCCTCGCGAATCGTCGGCTTTTATGAAAATATACATTCAGTTTTTACATACCCGATCGTATGAGACAGACGCGGCGTAGCTTATTTGCTTTATAATATGAAGAGATAATTGGTTTACTTTGATTCACGGACTAGTAAAAAAAGAAGGACTCCACTCTGTCATACTATAGCGTGAAGCCAAGTTTATACATGTGTGAGTGAGATACTAGGATACCAGATATCGGATAGCTGTCACTTGGAGCACTTATTATGTCAATGTGTGACGTAAGTTGCGTGTCAAGGTGGAGCACTTAAGGAGCTTCAATGTCTAGTTAGTGGCGCGGAGTCCATATTTGTTTACTAGTCCGTGCTCTGATATAACCATTCCGATCCATGTTGTTATCTTTGTTATGATGGAGCGGTATCACCTACGATATTTTTATGCATTACCCTTGAACCATTATTTATCAATGTTTCTGTTGTATAGTTTTTGGATAAAAATCAGGCACGTAGGCATATGTCAGATTTTTCTCCCAAGGTTAGTCTTGATGCCTGTGCTCCCGTAGTTACCAAATGTAGGTACGTATGTATGTACATGTCTACATAGGTATGAGTACAGGAACCAAGGCTATACGGTTGTAAACACTACGTTAATGTAACTAGATACACATTGTTTATGTTTACCTAAGTATACTCTTTCTGTATAATAATATGTAATTTGCGAACAGGTCGGAAGAAAAAAATATTTTTTTTTTCATCGGTCTTGAATTGCCTTAATAACTTGTCCTACTCTACCTATGAGATGTATAAATCTGATGATGCAACATCTTTTTTGGCATTTAACCTTCTGACCGTGACCTTGGCTACATAAAACTTTGATGTTTTGATATTAAATAAAATAAGTATGATTAGACTGATTCTTATCATAAGCTATTTTGCCGTGGTTGAGTTACAAATAATGAACAGTGTGTGTGTGTGTGTGTGAAATATTATGACAATAGTAAACTTATATAAATTTAATCTAATCATGATGACCTACAACTTAGTTTATCAGAAAAAATTGCTAATTAGCTACGCAAGTCTTAGATTTCCATTTAGTAGGTAGGTATGCTATTTTGCCTTCAATTGCTAGAATTGCAAGTACAAATAAAAATTGTAAAAACTTAAATATGACATCAACAGCGACTTACCAAGCTCCATATCGTTAGAAACATCAGCCGTCCCTTCATCGGCATCTGATCCGTTTTTTCCTTAGACGCCGATGGCAGGTCGAGGTACTGTTGGTCGTACCATATCGAGAAGCCATTGACGGCCACCACAGAAGCGTGGAACAAGAGCGCCAGCATATTGGAACCACTCTGAACGTTCGCAGCAGACCGGCCGTCACGGCGCCGGCTCAAACACTGACTACTATCAACCAGTAACTCGACTATTACGTACAGTCGACGTGTTATACCGTTATTGCACCATAACACAGAATAACAGTGATTTGGCTATCTGTCCATCTGTATTTAGACTTTGATACCTAGTTTATCGCGAATAAGGTAATCGTATTATCTTTATCTGTTTGATATTCCGAATCACTTCCTTATATAAGCATATAATTGGTATGAGTGGCTCACGCTGTGTTAATTATCTTGTTTTATAATTTATTAGGTATTATGTTTATGCAGGAAACTTTATGAGGCTAATTATAGCTTATTATGAAAATGAAATTAAAATAATGTCGGGTTAGGAAAATAATACTGGACATAAGTCGACACACTATTCATTTGGTTGGGACCGGTGATAGTAAATCAATATAGGGTATATTAGGGTTATTGTTTATATTACACAATATATGTATATACATGAAATTTCGAACGTCTACTTTTATCTATTGTAATTTTTGCAATCGTACAATAAATAGATATACAATTGTATTATGTCAGCGAGGAGCTGGCCGTCGAGACACTGCGCGGTTTGAATGGCTGTCAATGAGGGTTTTTAAAAATACAAAAACCGCCAGATGGCACGAGGGAGTCTCTTCACTTCGTGGTCTTAAGACTGTCACTATTGGCTCATTGTTGACAGCATGTCAGTTTAGTCTGACAACTATCCAATGAGAAGGGTGACAAGACTGCAAGTCACAGTTACGCCATCTCTTGCATGTTTTAATTCAAAAAACCTTCATTGGAGTGGCAAATGGCTCTTTGGATGTAATGGCGTGACGATGTCTTGAAGAATAAGCATTTGCAACATGGCCTAATCTGTCTGTTGTCATTGTAAAGAAGTATCGTACGAGTAAACGAGTTGCCTAAAATCTATTGTCATATCTCTTTCCTGAACGCCCCCTAATTACAAAGAGCCAAAATGGCCATTCGTGGCATCATATAAATACTCTGTTTCCGACATATTATATTATATTCCCTTTTATTAATGTCCAGTACTTCAAAAGGCAAACGAAGTACGAAGTAATCTTAAAAAAACAGAATTTTATTAAGATACATTTTCTCAGGCACGCGTGGCTATAATAGGTTGAAATTACTTTTTATCTAATACCTACTTATTAGGTCTACAGCACCTTGATGCTGTACAGAAATCCCACTTCTGAGTCAACGTAATCAAAAGGTATGGTCATTTATAATAATGTTGGTCCACCAAGACTGTATTTAATATTGTATTTTCATTCCTGTTATTGTAAATTCCTACAAAATCATTGGTGCGCCAATTAGACACGCAATTGGCTGGTTTTTTCATTTTCAATTCTGACCGCAGACTATATTTTATGGTCTGTACGGTACACACAAGTGTTCAAAATAAAAAAATAAGTACTCACTACTAACAGTTTTTGAGTGTTTTCGATAGACAGACGAACGGATAGCGGAGAATAAGTAATAGGGTAGATATATATCTTTTATCCTTTGATAGTACGGCAACCGTAAAAATAGACATACCTATAGGTTAGCTCAATATACATATATAATAAAGCTCACTAATCATGGTCATTTTCAAAAGAAACAGTATTATTACCTTCACCTCTCTCCGCCGGATTGATTTTAACAGCAACAAACATCCTGCTTAAGATAACGCATTCGTTGATTTATTTACAAATACGCTTGGAAATTATATTATTATCAGGCAACGTTAAAAATTTATGGTCTAAATACTCGATCTCTCAGTCTCTCGTTAGCTCCCGAGTATACTCGTACAGTGAGATTGTTTAGATAAGTGTGTGGTGACTTGGAAGATGTTTCTCCCAATATTTCACGCTTCTGTGGTGCTGATAAACTCTTACACGATCTGGTATGATCAGCAGTATCTTGACTTACCATTCCCGGCCAAAGGGTATGAGGAGATGCCGTATAAAGGACGGTCTATGTTTATGACCATGTGGTGTCTGGTGAGTATTTTGACGTAATTAAGACGACTCATACAAGTGGACGCTTAAGACGAAATATACCTTCAATAGCGCCCCTTTCGTAGAAAAGATGTAAGCATGTAGATGTAGGTACTTATATATTTTTGCAACTATCGTGTTGTTAAACAAAGTAAAGTTATTCGGTAATTAACGCTCAGTTGAATATTTCTTAACCAATTTTTATGGTTTTATGGCATATGCTATGTTGTATGTAGGTTAGAATTGGATAACTTAATAACACTAAAACATCCTACTTACCTAAAAGATTTTCCTAATAATCTATTAACTAGTTCAGTTTGAGATCACGTATTATCGATTATCGCTTTCTAAAATTGTTTTTAGTTGCATTTTTGAGTGCTATTTTCATTCTCCAATTGAAATAATTTTATTGTCTAATATTAGGGATAAAAAACAGTACTTAATAGAATTAATCTTAATAACTAAAATACAAATAGCGAGGATTAGTAATTGTAAAACCCACAACATTATGCACAGGTAGGTTTTGAAGTGTTACTCGATGCTGTATATACACATATAGGTAAATAAGGTATTTAATGACCTGAAATGATGATATAAATGATGATGTTAATTATTGATTTGGTATGTGGAAGTCTTAAACTGCTTTTGAATAATTATTCATATGAGTATATTGATCTGACAAACTTGTTACAAATATAAGTAAACTTGTTACAAATAATCTTATAGGGAATCCACATATCATGGTTTTTTTAATAGGTATTTGTGATCCTATCTAAAGAGATCTTATTACGTTTTGGTGTTGTTGGTTATACATAATATAGTAGAAAAATTGCATTATGAGTACTACACACAGATCACGTGGTTCTACAGATGGAATAACAGTTATTAACAAAATATAAATATTGGGCAACACTACACATGTATACGTACATACACACTTAGCACCGGGACCTGTTTCTGTTCAGAATCAATCCCGGAAGAATAGTTTTTATTGATGTATCGATAACTATTTGACCCAGTTCGGGCATTGAACCCGCGTTCTACGCGAAGCGTGCACTATTGACTGGCTCGTTGGTAGTGGTCAGAGACCCTGGCCACAAAACCGAGGGTCGCGGGTTCAAATCCCGCTAGAGGCAAATGTTTCGTTTGATGGACGTGGACATTTGTACTTGAGTCATGGATGTTTATAAACGTATTTAAGTATGTCTATCCGTTCACCTAGTATTCATAGCACAAGCTTATAAGTTTAGTTTGGAACTAGAGAATTGGTGTGTCAGTCTGGAAAATTTAATATTTATTTATTTCATCTTTTGGTAAATCACAAAGTTCAGAGGCCAGTCCCTTCAGTATACTAACTAGACGCAGTCAAACTATGATCATGTTCCAAGCATAGGTACCCCTCTAGGAAGGTGTTGAGCATATAATAACAAAGGCCTATTTATTTATATACCTACATACATAACTTCACACCTTTAATCCCCGAAGGCCGTAGGTAAGCAGATAGCATTTATTTTTATAATAAGCAATATCTACCTTTCAATCTCATTAGATTCTTTACCATTGTTTCAGATGCTCCACATAATATATTTCAGCATATCGTTATTAAACGATTTGATCGGAATGCACAACGACACCCCTGCGCAGACGCCTGCAATTCGGAAATTCAGAGACCTCGTTTTCAGCCTGGCTTTTCCTACAGCCATTTACGTATCTACAGGTTTTTGGACCATTTACAGCTTCGACAAGGAATTGATTTTCCCAGACCACATAGAATCTTTAGTTCCTTTCTGGGTGAACGCAGTAATGCATATATTTAATGCAGTGTTTATAGTAACTGAAGTACTAGTCACTAGAATATCTTATCCGTCCAGAAAAGTCGGATTAACTGTATTATTTGTTTTTAATTTGGGATATTTATTATGGATGCATATTTTACATCAGCGAACGGGTAAGTGGGCTTATCCACTGTTTGAAGCCCTGGACTTGCCTGCAAGAATCGTATTTTTTTCAATATGTGTCTTGCTAGATTTAAGTTACTATGTGTTGGGAGAGAAGTTGTCAACTGCAGGTAGATCGAAGCCTAAAAGTCAGGTTAATGGTGTGCATAAGAAATCATATTAGATAAAAATGCTATGTGTTTTATTTTGTTGAAGTTTGTCAAAATAAAGCCCTCAATGTGACAAGTTTCAATTGCTGAACGTGAGCTATGAGAGTTTGTGAATTAAGAAAAAAAATTAAAATTTTATACTAACTAACTAAACTTCACGCCACTTCCCTAGCGGGGTAGGCAAAGAGAACCGAACGCCATAGGGCACGATACTTAGACATATTTATATTTTATACATTTGTCAGTAATATACATATCATAGGTTTTCACGTCGGTTGATCAATTCAATAATGATGTTTATTCAATTCAAATTTTCATTAAATATTCAGTTAATAAATATAAAATCTTTATTTGGCATATTAATATTATTCATAGGTAACATACATACATAAGTCCATAGCATCATAATACCCGCCGCAGAGTCAAAGGGGCATTAAGCCCCTGTAACCACATTCAGCCAAAAATGGTAGTTCTGGCTGGCCCGTTGGTCTAGTGGTCAGAGACCCTGGCCACGAAACCGAGTGTCGCGGGTTCGAACCCCGCTAAGGGCAAATGTTTCGTGTGATGCACATGGAATTTGTACTCAAGTCATGGAAGTTTGTAAACGTTTTTAAGTATGTCTATCCGTTCACCTAGTATCCATAGCACGAGCACAAGCTTAGTTTGGGACTTGGGAATTGGTGTGTCAGTCCGGAGAATTTATTTATTTATTTTATTTATTTATTATAACTTTGTTATATGCTCACCTTCACCCATAATAATAAATTCTCTAGACTAATCAATTCTTATTGGCATAGGTTATGAATAAAAGTTTCGCATTAATTGATTGTATGTCTGTCAAATGGCCATGTCGGTTGTACCTCTCGTGCCGGATGCTCAGATAAAGAGGTCACAGACAAGTCACTTGCACGATAGTACAATTAAAGTTTGTTAACTGATAGCGTTGCTGAGAGAAAAGTTGGCTAAGCCTGAGTGGGCCTTGGGTGGTTAAATTATGTAATCGTCCAAAATATGCGTAAGAAATATTTTCCTGTACTATATGAAATGTTCCCGAATATGCCAAACAGCCCACAGAAAATACATAGGCAGAATTGGACGCGGCCTGCTGGGCCTTAGTGGTTACCCACAAGCTCGGGGACATTTTCTATTTTATTTAAAGCCCCTTGTGCCAAGGTTCTGTTCAAGAGAGGTGATAGCTCAATGGTAAGGACACGCGCCTTTTAACCGAGGAGTGCGGGTTCAAACCCAGGCATGTACCTCTTGATTTTTCAAATCTATGTACAGATTTATACCACTAGCTCGACGGTGATCTCGTTCACTCGCTCCATCGTGATGAAACCTGGAAATTCAAACTACTTTGAATTTGTAACCAATGATTCAAAAATTGTCTGGTTTCCCTATCTTAGGGTTACGAAGGTCGGATCGGCAGTCGCTTCAATGTAATTACCAGACTCGCTAAATCCTGGATCATGGGCTAAGTGGACCCCGTCTAAGCACGAGACATTACGCTAGGAAGATGATGATGTGCCAGGTCTGTGGTGGCGCGCGTAGATTGGGTCCCCAACCTACGCGCCACCATAGACCTGGCTGGGAGCTGGCCACCTCGACTCTGTAAGTTCGACCCTGGACATAAGATACTATTTATATCGGAAAATATGTGTGTGGGACGCACAATATCTAAGTCTCTATAACCGACCGAATCCGAGGTTCGAGCTGTGGGCAGAAGCTAATATTATAATTGATAGGACAAATGAAAAATTATAAAAAAGGTAATTTTTCACCGTCACCTTTCATTCGGAACGTCACGCGGTAGTATTTCCGAAAAATCGATAGTTTTTCAATCGATAGTTAAACGCTAAAATCATCTAAACGATCGATAGGACAATCGATAGTATCAATAGTATCGATACTATCGATAGTATTGCTCTTCAATATCGTATCATACCATCGATAGTCTATTTGGTATTGAAGAGCAATACTATCGATTGTACCGATACTAACGAGAGTTAATTGGTTGGCAGCGATCGAAACTATCGATACTATTGATAGTATTGCTGTTTACCGATAGTATTTCAGTATCGATAGACTATCGATTTTCTTAACCTATCGATAAGCTAACGATAAACAATCGATATTGGCCTATCGAGCGGCAACACTATCACGCGTTAATCTCGCCGCGTATGCGACGGAGCACGGAATCAAAACACGTCTCGCTACAGTACTATCGACTACTGGCCGGACTTGCAGTTTAGGGCCCTACCACATTGAAATGAGCGCAGCACTCCGCTCAAATAAAATTCTTGCGAAACATATATATACGAAAGTAAGTGATTCTGCCTGTCTGAATTTGATAGGCCTGTTGGTCGGGTGGTCAGATACCCTGGCCACGAAACCAAGAGTCGCGGTTTCGAATACGATGCCCACTAGGGGCAAATGTGATAGTGATGAATTCGATGAATAAGGGATTTGTATTCGAGTCATGGATGTTTATAAACGTATGTATTTAAGTAGGTATGTCTATCCGTTTACCTAGTATCCATAGCACAAGTATACATGCTTAGTTTGAAACTAGTGAAATATTTTTCACAGTTCATTATTGAGATTACAAAAAAATATTGCTTACGTATTTTTTCTTATAATCAGCAAACCAAAAATTACGAAGATACAGCGCGTTAAAGTTCCGCTTTCCGTAATTTTTTTCCGTAAAATCTTTGAAGCGCAGTTGTAAGTATTTTTTGTAATTTTTCGAGTATTAGATATGTAAAGCAAAAATACGTATTAAATTTTTTGATAATTTAACTAAAGTCTAAAGTTTAGTTGACTACATTTTTTTATTTATTAGTCGCCTATCTATTATTACTTTTGTATAGATGACATTAGATACCTACCTACTCCAGAGGTGTGTACCCATATAGGATACAAAATTGCAGGAGCAATGGTAATCCAATGGTAATAAGGATAGCTTGTTAAAGCTGTCAATACTAATACTGCGTATCTACGGATGCGCCAAACCTTTTTACATTGATGGCTCTAGCTGACATTGTAATTTCTACAGCATACTGCAACCCTGGCGTTTCATGGTGACATTCCTACACATGTGTCCGGGCCCTTAGTCGGCGAACTCCTGGCCCTGGGTTATCGCGGGCTCACAGTGAACCCTAAGTCCCGTGCATAGCGGTTCAGCACGCCGCTGTGGGGACACCATCGTTTCTGGTTCGTTTGGGATATTCTGATGTCGAGGCAGTCTTTCTGACTTGTTAGTCTAGTGGTAGCATGCGCCGCCTAAGGACCAAGAGGTACCAGGTTCAAATCCCGGGTGGGACCAAACAATTGTGGCTGGTTATTTCAATATTTAAATTACTCAGTAATAGTCCTGTCTGGTGTCAGGAAGTTGGCGGTTTAATCACTCCTGTGCCTCGGAAAGCACGCTATGGCGTTGGTCCTGCGCCTGATCATGTCTAATTGTCGTCTCACTGGACTATGGGAGTGAAGGAATAGAGAGTGCACCTGTGTTTGTATACACACTTGTGCACTATAATATCTCCTGCGCAGATGGCTATTTCCTCGTTGAGATTGGTCGCCGTGACCGATATTCGTTAGGAGAACATTATTTTCTTGTCTATCTTATTAAAGCTCAAAAATATTCACATAATTAATTATTCGACATATAAATAGCAATATATAGTAAAGCGAAGAGGGTTTGTGAAGATAAAATGTCTCTTGTAATATTCCATTATAAATGTTGAGGAATGCCCGCTTCGTCTATAGTTGGGGTCGCAGGGACGGCCGCAAGCATCAGAAATATGCTGTCCCCGGATCCTTTAGAAGACTTGACAGGGCCGGATTTAGGACCATAGGAGGTCATTTTGTTGAATAGGTCTAAATATCTATGAGCTATTTTCCTCAAAAAAAAATTATAGTCCACTATTGAGATTACAATAAAATATTGCTAAAATATTACGTATTTTTTATTTTGTTTAACAAACTAATAATGAGGAAGATACAGCGCGTTAAAGTACCGCGTGACGTCACTAGGTGTATAAAATTTTACCGTCTCAGTAACGTAAATCGCAAAATTTCAGATCTTTGAAGCGTTTGTAATTTTTTGAGTGTCTGATAAAACAAAAAAATACGTATTATTTTTTTTTATAATTCAACTTACGGGATTATAAAATGTTTTTAATTATAATAAGTACTCTATTGTTGGTGAAATCTATAAATTAATAGGTGAAGCAAAAGTTTACTACGTTCTTTACGATTATTGTTGGTTAAAGTTAAAGTTAGCACATGTTAAAGTGTTTATGGAGAAAGAGTACAGAAAGCTAATAATAAGTTAATAAATAAGGCATAAAAAAATTCATTGAATTAATAAAAAAAAAAACAACGAATTATGGTCGAATGTCGACCACTTAGCAACCACTAGTTTTAGTAATTTTGTTAAATTAATGAGGTACTTATTACAAATATGTACTTTTAAATGTTAAGGTTTATATGTATGTAACGTGTCAAGAAATATCTACCTGTCTTGGTAAGGACTAAGAGTAATGATTGTAGTTGCCTCTTAATAAAATCCGTATTTTTTTAATTATAAAAAAATATTATGAATTTCCAAATGTTTTTTTTTATATTTACAAAGTTTTTGGCTATGAATATATTGGATATTAACACCCACACACAGAACAAACACTAGTATTCATCATACGAATGTTGGTCTTGGGTGGGAATCGAACCCACAACTCTTGGTGCTTGTGTTAGGGTATGTGTAAGGTTACTACCGAATGCGCCACCGAGCCCGTCATTATAAAGTTAATCTACTTCTAAAGTGCCAGGCGCCTGTTGTAAATTCGGTACAAAGTAATTTATTGCATCAGAAGTATTATTGCATTGCATTTTCACAAGGCGCCTAGAATTCGCCTTATCTTTTTACATATTTGTTTGTTAAAATGCAATAAATAAATGAATAAAGTGTTATAACCTACAACAATATTATAGAATCAAACTGTATATACATATATCAGTGATGCTTATTAATAGGGCTTGTAGGCGACAAGCTAGCCACTTGTCACTACTTTTTCACAATTTTCCATCTAATCCAGCCCAGTTTTATTTTTGGCTGAATGTGGTTAAAGGGGCCTGCTGCCCCTTTGACTCTGCCTACCCCTTCGGGGATTATGGGCGTGATGTTATGTATGTGTATGTATGTATGGTTATTAATAAAATTAAGCACAAATTACTCGTAAGTAATAATAAACCTGTTATTATCTCACCAAAATAGAATTCGGGACATTTAAGGTGCGGTGAAGGCTCCAGTATTATCCCTTCCCAGATTTTTTTTTCTTATTATTTAACGGCAAATAAAACTCGTAAAAAGCCCGGGAAGTTTATCCCCAACAGCCGAAGCGTGGTCGCCCCACCGTCTGCTAAACTCCCGCTAAGAAAATAAAGTATTAAGTTTTCTATTAACTCGGCGACTGTTGGGCATTATTGGCAATAATATCCGATAAATACCTCACTTATACTTCCAATGCGTTCTTTGTCACTTTTCCGATAGCGAGCTGAGTTTGTCGATGATATCGGTAAACGCACAATTGTTTAAGCCGTTTCGCTCAGGATTTTGGTTCAGGTAAGTTGTTTGGAGAGGTTTTGTGGATAATGGATATTTCTATATCGCCTTATAATTAATGGAATGAAATAGCAGTTTTCTTTGAGAACGCTATATATTGAATAAATATTTACTCGTTTAAGGAGGTAAATATTTACTCATACCTGAGGAGTGTTTTCTTAGTGTCTATATCGGAGCGTACAGATTTCAATGATGATGTTGACATTTTTCAATGAATGTTTTATCTAGATATAAAGGATCGTTGGTGGTGCTACTATGAAAGGATAAAGTCTGGATAACCTGAATTGTTATCGTACTGCCTATCAGGGAAAGATAAGAGTTTCAGGGGTTTAGCACCCGTATTACCTTAAAATTGTTTTTATTTTTCAAATAAGTCAGCCTTTTCATATCCAATCAAGAGAGAAGCATCTCTTAAAAGTAGAGGAAAGGCCGATTATGAGAATAATACTAAAAAGAGGTCATAAACCTTAGCCAATGTTGTGACGTCAGTGTACATACAGCGTTACACAGTGGCGGATTTACCCTAAGGCCCAGTAGGCCCGGGCCTAGGGCGGCCAGATGTTAGAGGCGGCCAATCGTGTTAAAAATTATGTGATGACGCGTTAGTATTGAGAATTATGGCCTCGGGCCTAGGGCGGCCAAGACTGTAAATCGGCCACTGGCGTTACATGATATGCAACATAAATAAATAACAAAAATAAATGCTTGTACTATGGGTACTAGATATTTATGTCCAATTTCATCACACTAAACATTTGCCCCTAGCGAGGTTCGAACCTCGACCTTTCGTATAGGGTTTCTGATCACTTGATCGAGCTAGTCCTAAGCTGTAGTAGCTAAGCTGCTTGCATATCGTTCAGTGATTAAGAGTATCAGCGACCCAAATTCCGAGGATTCAGATTTGATATTCGCCGAAGATTGAATATCTAGTGTGCTTCCCGCTCTTTTGTCACATAAGCCGTTCGTGAATCCTCAACAAAATCTTAAAAGGGATGAATATGTCACAATTCTGACACATCCATCTTTTGTAAGGAAAGTACCTATAGGATGTAGTGATCAGAAAGATCGAACACCTTGTTTATCTCTTGTAGTATTATCATCCTCCTAGCGTTATGTCCCGTCCCGTAGTAATTACATTGAAGTGACTGCCTTCGTAACCCTAAGATAGGGAAACCAGACAATTTTTGGATCATGGTTACAAATTAAAAGTTGTTTGAATTTGCAGGTTTCATCACGATGTTTTCCCTCACCGTCGAGCTAGTGGTAAATACATACATAGATTTGAAAAATCTAGAGGTAGGTACGTGCCCGGGTTTGAACACGCACTCCTCGGTTAAGAGGCGCGTGTCCTTACCATTGAGCTACCATTACTTGTAGTATAAATTGTCCAATATTGGACTCAAAAGAGGGTACCTTATTTAACGTGTCGTAAAAGCGACTAAGGCTGTACTGGGTAATGAGTTTGTGTATTACAAGCCTACAAATGGCTGTTACTATTTTTTATAATTTTTCATTTAATCCAGCTCAATTTAATGTTGGGCTAAGAGTGATTTTGGGCATACTGCTCGTTAGGCGAAATATGTAGTTACTCTGCCTACCCCTTTGAGATTATATGAATGAATGAATAAGTCTATTCGGTACTGAAATACAATGGAGTATTACAATTTTTTTTTTATAGTCCGTAACTAAGATTATCAAAAAATATTCAATACGTATTTTTATCTAATAGGTACTTGAAAAATGATAAAGATACAGCGCTTTAAAAATCCGAAATTGGGCGCTTTACGTCACTCGGGCGGTAAAATTTTACAAACCTAGTGACGTCACGCGGTACTTTAACGTGCTGAATCTTCATCATTTTTAGTTTGTTGAATAGAAAAAAAACGTGAGTAATATTTTTTGTTATCTTAAAGTGGACTATAAAAAAATTAAATAAAATAGCCTATTACGTGAAATACACTAAGATACGGGCGTGATGGTATGTATTCTATACTAATATTATAAAGAGGAAAGATTTGTATTTTTGTGTCTGTGTATGTTTGTAATAAATAAACTCAAAAACTACTGCGCCGATTTCAAAAATTCTTTCACCATTGGAAAGCTACATTATCCGGATGTAACATAGGCTATATTTTATCCCCATATTACCACGGGAACGGGAACTACGCAGGTGTAACCGCGGGGCACTGCTAGTGTAGTATAAATAAAAAAGCATGTTAAAATTAGACATAGTACAAGTACATTCACGCAAGTACCTATACCTTCAGCCGTCACGTGCCGCGTTCGTAATGTATGATGTTTCAATCCACTAATAATTTTAGGAGCCATAAAAAAATAGCGTACGCTGCCGCCCCGGGGGAAATCTACCGCCTTTTACTTATTGGGCAAATAACGTTAAGCCCACTGCAATAAATACGTGTGTTTATGTAATGACATTCAGATTCATATCACGCGCAGCGACCGGACGGATCATTATGGATTATGGAATACAAGTTGAACCCGCGCAGGGAATTTCGCTGGTTTTAAATTTGACGTTAAAACAAATGCCGTAAATATTTTCTGTGTGCTACATTTGCATTGAAACGCGGAGAGGAAACTTCGTCCCCCTTTTTGCAAAGTTAGAATGTATATCTAGGTAGGTATATACAATGCATATACAGCATATATAGTAAGTGTTTAGTAGATATTAGAGCGGGCGTAAAAATGCATATGAAGTATGTAGAAGATATGTAGAAACTAAAAAAATATGTTTAAATTTAATGATAAAAGCAAAATGCATTAAACATTTCTATGGGTAATTTTAACTGTGTTTTAAATACTTTTTGTGAGCTTATGAAAAACTAGTCAGATTTTATGTAGACTTTATTTATTTTATGAAGACGCTGGAAATGTTAAATAAAAAATAGGTACTTATCTAATTTTACAGATTTCCATAATACGCGTTTTCATGATGCCTGATATTTTTATAATTAAATAAGTTTATGCAGAATAGAGTTAAAAGTATATTATATGAGATATAAATAAGCCTGGCAAAGTCTTGTTTTCACACTTATTGCTCACTAAGTAATAACTAAAGTAATTGCAGCTGGCTAACTCACTAACGTCATAGAGTGAGATTTAAGCAACAAAGAACAGCTCAATATTCTTCGGCGAAGCGCTAACTTCTTTTAAACTCGGTAACAAGCGCAGTGATTTAATAAAGGCGGTACTAAAGTAGTAATATGATAGCGGCTGAGTCTTTACGATGTCGTACAAACTTGCGAATTAATGTTAATATTAAATTAATCTCGGCGGTTTCGCTCGGGATTAAAGACCCTTGAAGAAGCAGGTGGCTTGAGGCGGCATTTACATTTTGGCGTACGACCTAACCGCATATTTTGTAGTCTGTTACGGCATATGAGGTCGTAAAGGATTGTTTGCCGAAAGTTATCAAGCGGGATGGGGTGTTCATTTTGTGTGTAGTACCTAAGGAGATGGCAAAGATGTGTTTATATTGAGTACGCCTTTAGTGATAGCATAAAGCATAAAACTAGGTATACATAAGTAGTCATTTTGCTTACATTAACTATTATTTGGGTTAGCGGGCTCATAAGGAATAAGTGAATTTTTAAAAGATTGCATTGAGATACGTTCAAAAGGTTCAAGAATGCTGAAGAATATAGATTTTTTTAAGGGTATTTCGTAGTGAATCTCTTCATTGTTTTAAATAAAGGTAAATTTCTATGTACAAATTAATGTATTGTTGTTGATAGCAAATCATTTGCAAATCAACTTTGCCATTTTAGCTTATACGGCTTTCTACGGATGAAGTGCAAAATGGTCCGTCTGATTGTTGATTCACTTCGCTTCTACGCTAACTAGCAACTTAGGTCCATGCCGGATGAATGAACATACTTTTTTTTTTAATTTTGGCGTACGGGTATCAGGAAATGAGGGTTTTCAAAAATACAAAAACCGCCAGATGGCACGAGGGAGTCTCATAATCTTATCACTGTCACTATTGGCTCCTTGTTGACAGCATGTCAGTTTGGTCTGACAACTAACCAATGAGGAGGGTGACAAGACCGCAAGTCACAGTTGCGCCATCTTTTGGATGTTTTAATTCAAAAAACCCTCATTAGTATGTTTGGTTTATTTTGTTCCCTAACTTTCCCCAACGCCAAGGGAATTGCATCTGAGTTACGAGTTGATAAAGATATTTTTTATGTACGAGTATGTGTCTAATATAGGAGAATTTGAGCTTGTCCACATGTTTTTGATGCGGGCGACGCCACTATAATGAAGCAGAGCTGCACACTTTTATTTGGCGGCGTTAGCGCGACACTGGCTCCCGTCTGGAAGGCGGGATTAAGCGCTTTGCTTAAACGCGTACAAGGGAATTCGCTTTTTTCGCTTAAACGCCTCCCATTGGAAGATCTAATTTTGGACTCAGTATTCTATTTTGGGGAGAACTGAAAAGCCGGATTACGTCTACCGAGTTTCAATGGGTCTGTTACAACTACTGGTAAGGAAAATCCACTGTCCGTAGATGCCACATATTAAAAACCCTTGAAGCTTTAAGATGAAATCTGGTTATACTTAATAAAACTACCAAACTAAAAGGATTATATGAGACTGGCTCGATGGCGAAAATTGTTATAAATTAGTAATAAAACTACCAAACTAAAAGAATTATATGAGACTGGCTCGATGGCGGAATAGATGGAAAATTGTTAAAAAGTAGTGACAATTGGCTAACTCGTCACCTATACAACACCCACCCTGATATACCATTAGTCGCCTTTTACGACATGCTAGGCAAGAACCACAGTTGGTATATTCTTTTTAAGACCCAGACCAATATGGACACTTAGAGTCCGTTAAAATTAAGTAAAACGTATTAAAACCGATCGGCCATGTAATATACTCTCCACCGGATCCTTCCTCTAACCCAAGCTAACGACTTAGAAAACTGTCTAGAAATCGTTTCTGGGTCTGTCCCGGTGACATTAGCGTCAAATCTAGCACGCCGTAATGGCGGCCGGCAAACGACGCGTGAGTTCAGTAAATATTCACCCCTGCTCACTGTAGCTTGCCATTTAGCATTCTGTTAGCGAGTTGGGACATACAGGTGATTTAGTTTGAGCTGTTGAGCTGGACACAGCACATTCAACTGTACATAAGTAGGTGTATGTAGGTACTGTAGTAGCTACGACGTAATGACCGTTAAATAATGCGTTAGTTCAGCGCATTAATATTGTCATTTAGCATTCTGTTGCTAGATTGGGAGGTACAGGTAATTTAGTTTGAGCTGTTGAGCTGGTAAACTGTATAAAGGTATGTAGAACGACGCAATGACCATCAAACAAGGGAGTAATATGTTTGCATCGTATTACTGTAGCTTGTCATTTAGCGTTCTGTTAGTGAGTTGGGGAATACAGGTGATTTAGTTTGAGCTGTTGAGCTGGCCACAGCACATTCAAATTCACTTTATGTACGGTGTATTCAGTACGACGTAGCTAGTAATAACTGTCGAAGGCGTAAGTACAACCGAGCAATATGTTACATTATTTTAAAACCCTTTTTTTTTTTTTTTTTCCCACGAGCCGTCACCCTCTACTCGGGGAAGCAGAGGGCGGTGTGTCGGACTCGAACCGACTAAAACCCCAACGTGGCCTCCAGCGGCGCAGTCCCGGAGGAGCCTGTATCCCCACTGTCGGGACTATACGACTGCTCCTCCGGTGATGCGCGTGCCGCGCTACGTGGCCCTCGCGCGGCGGTGGTCGATTCTGTGCAGCCCACGACAACAGTCGTCGGATGCACAGCACTGAGCACGCGCGCGCGTCGAGACATGCCAGGCCACCCAGCATGTCTCAACCACTCAGCCCAGGATTCAGACGCCGATCATCCCCGTGACTGGCGTCGTGGGCCCACTCTCGCGCTGTGCCCTCTGCTAAGCCAGAGGGGCACGCGGAGAGCGTCTCGTCGAAGGGGCCACCTTCCGCCCGGCGACCCAAAATTAAGGGCGAAGCCCTGTCGTCGCAGAGGGAGAGCATCGAGACGCTCAATCCCTCTGCGACCCACCACAGCGCGACCCAGCGCGCCCCTGTCGGGTTGCCGAGGATAGGGAGGCGAGCAACGATACACTCAGCTCCTCCTCTTCCTCGGCAATGCTGGTCCGGCCGCAGGGGGCTGCGGCCGGTGCCGCAACTGCTCGCTTCCCAGACCGAGCAGTCGCGGCTCATCTCGGGGTCTCTCTTCGCTTCGGCTCTGTCCTGGTACCCAGGGCCTACTAAGCCCCCCCGGTACGACAAACCGAAGACCCCGGCGGGGGGGAAATTATTTTAAAACCCTATACCAACACGAGAATAACAAAAAAAAAAACTTTGGAACTTTGGAAATGTTGTCTTGTTTGTCTTATGGCGCTGTAAATAATTTTCAATAGATGTCTATATTAATTTCAGTTCTCATTATTCTAAAAATAACACAGCTTATGCTGCCCACCAGCTCAAGTACGCGCCGCCCTACAAGACGTATTCCTACGCATTTCTTTTGCTCTATTTAAAGCGCGTTTCTGTGGCTTTAGTTAAGGCGGTCATTAAGGAGAGTTAAAGAGTCCGCTGTTGGTCCGGGGACCCGCAACCATATTAATTTCTTCCGCATTAAGGTTCTGTTAAGGCTTGGCTGTTGTTAAATGGCAACGGCTTTTTACAAGGCTCTTGCATTTTAAAAATATCCGGCATAGTTGTTTTTATTCTAACGAGACGGAAAAATATTGCTTGGTCTTGGTACAATTTCGCTAAATTTGTGAACACAAACATGGATGTAGATCCTTAGCAAGTATTATATTACCTATGTATCACCCACGTTGGTCTGGGACTTAAAAATAACGCACACACTGTGCTCCTTGCTTAGCATGTCGTAAAACGCGACTAATGGTGTATCGGGTGTGGGGTGTGTTGGTCACAAGTAGCTACTTGTACTCTTTCACAATTTTTCATCTAACAACCCAGCTTTATTTTTGGCCGTTTTCAAAAGTGTTTAATACAGACAAGTAGTAATAAATATATTTTTTGTACAATAATATAATTTTATCTGATCGTAGTTGAAGGACCTCCGTTCTCTGCCTTCCACTTGGGGGATAACGGGCATCATGATATGTATGTACGAATGATATGTGTGTATAAGACATTTTACTAGATGTCATAGAACCTTAATTAGTCTCAGTGGCAGCACAAATAAAGCCAAAGCGAATTGCGGCATTTCAGCGGCGTCCGCGCGGCCATTAGCGGCGGTAACGAGGCCTTTTCGCGGCCTTTTCTTTAGCACACTTTTAAGCTTACTAGTGGTGTAGTCGAATCTCGACACAGAGAAGTAGAAATATTATAACTATACTTTTGATAAAGATACACTTGTGTAATATTTTGTTCGTTTTTTTCACGATCTTTGTTCCTTCAATCATATTTGATTTGGGTGTACATATTTTAAAGCCTGACAGACGTGTCAAAATGTAAATACATTTTTTAAGCGAGATCGGTTATGTTTGGTTTGCTGGAAGGTCTTTAGTCAAATGTACAAACCTCCTACGTGCATATTATACAATACTCTAAAGTGTGTTATCTACATACATAGCAAACTTATTAAACACTTTCAAATACGCCACTACTTGGCAGCGGTATTTGACGTGGTATATGAATCTGGACACAGAGATGTCCTGTGCACATTTTAGTAGAGATATTCACATTTGTGAAAAATTTTATTCGTTTTAACATAAATTTTGTTTCATGAATCAGATCAAATTTAGATAGTTGTAGCCATTGGCTGCGTAAATGATAGTTTTTTTAGCCACTAAGATGTTTTTTTTTAAGTTGTAGTGTAAATATAGCTATCTCATAAATTTTTGTCCTGGAGAGATCTAAGGGACACATTTCTTGCGTTAATTTACACATAAAGCTCACTTTTTAAGACAGACTTGCTGTTAAAAGTGTTTTAAGTATAAGACTAGTTACCATAAAATGTGGTAGCCTTTTTCTAGATGTCATAGGCTTTTAATTGGTAGCAGTGGCAGCACATTAATAAAGCCAAGCCGAGGCGCGGCGTTTGAGCGGCGTCCGCGCGGCCATTAGCGGCGGTAACGAGGCCTTCTCGCGGCCGCTTTATTAATGAGATTTTTCTTACACTCACTTTTAGTTCCATTGAGACTAGAGATGTATTCAAATGTCGATGCTCTTTGCCAGTAAGAAAAGTTGGTAAGAATAAGTACGCTCTAATTATTTTAGGTTGATATTATCGATTGTTATCAGTTTTTTGTTTTGTTTTAAGTAACAGTAACAGTTTAACTGCTTAGTAGAAATAAGTTTATTTTTGTGAGGATTATATATAGTCTTATTTGTATCATTTTTGATATTTTAATTACCTGATAAAATTTCTTATTATGGTGTTGGTAAGCTGTTACCGTAGCCTTTAGGCGCTTGTAATAGGAGTGACATTGGCACGTTAACCCTTCAAAGTTTTGACTATTTTGGATACAGTACATGGCGTCGTATTGCAATGAGAAGTGAAACCTGTACATTGAACCTGCAAAGTTTAAACGTACACTGGATTAAAGTACATTGTATTATTTTCGAACACAGAATGGCACATGTCAAGCCCACTTATCGCATATAAACTGACGTTACAATCTCAGCGATGTCTTTATTTTCACAAGCATTACGATCCAAACGGAAACATTCAGATGCCACCCCACTGCTATCTGCAGCCCACAGCTAACAAAAACAGACCCATACCCGATTAATGTCAGTTTAATTTAATCCGGATTACCGCCCAACAAACATATGGCTCCAAAAATAATTTCATTTCGGCTGTTTAGGCCTGTTTAACGAATTAATAACCCATGGTGTGCGCATTATGCCCGAAGTTATGGGGTTGCGCTAACTTTTATGAGGCGTACGGACAAACAAGATATTGGGCGTAGTTTTCCTGTGCGCGATAAATAATATACTTGTTATATTTGTCCCGTGTTGGTCTGGAACTTAAAAAGAATGTGCCAACTGTGTTTCTTGTCTAGCATGTCGTAAAAGGCGACTAATGGCAATGTGGGGTTTTAGGTATGTGATTGTGTAGGCGGCTTGTCACTATTTTTTCACAATTTTCCATCTAACCCAGCCCAGTTTTCTTTTGGCTGAATGTGGTTAAAGGAGCCTGCTGTCCCTTTCGGGGATTATGGGCGTGATGTTATGTATATATGTATGTTATACTATATGGGCTAAGCAGTACACAGTTGTTGCATGAAATTGAACTTAACTCATCCTTAGAATCTTTATATAGCTTTCCTTTTTTCTATTCGGATATCCGACGTAGCGTTATGGGTCCCTCTAGATCTATGCTAGATGATGTTCGAGCAGAGAGTATATCCAGCGTTCCCAGGATATGGTGATACGATATACCCAGTCCACGCTCATCTTCCTTAGAAAACTGAGTCCAGCCTTAGATAGAAGTATCTTATCACCATCAGGGCCTAGGCTTCCTCTCTGTGCACTGAAAACAGTGAGCGTAAAGCGTCAAGGCGACCACAAGGTATTGTAGGGATTTTCTATCTGACCTTCGGCTTCGTGGCAAGGATTTATAACCATTTTACCTGTCGATCTTTTAATTACTACGTTTAACATTCCAGATAAAAAATAAATGTTTAATTAATTTCGTAATTGCTCCGAAAATAGGCACCAATTAACATTCGGCACCATCAAAGCCTCTTTTTCTGACGCGCTAATTCACCACCCCCTTTCCCGTAAAAATAATAAACGCAATATTAAAGTAATTAATTGAACTGCTTAATTAATTCCCTTGAAGGTTCAAGGGATTAATGGTCTGGCTGTGTTGCCATTGGTTTTATGGGGAAATTCTATTTAGATTCAGAGATATCTTAACATAAACAAATATGGAGTTGATGTTTAAACTGTTAAAAATTTAAAGTTTATCGTCAAAAAACAATGTTTATCTATTAATAAGCCGCGAGTCTAACAGTTGAAGTATTTTATTTTCTGTTTAAACTGCGATGCGGACTGTACTTTGTGTTCATGACACAACTTCAGCAGGTTAATTAAATTTAATATAGCAATGACCAATCTACACCATGTTTGTAATGACGAAATTACACTATGACCAAACTCCACTAACCCTTTTATTTTAATTGCATTTTAATTAAACCCTAGATTTGTTTTGAGAAATTAGACCTATAAAATGTAGTTTTTATGGGGTAGGGGCCATTATAGTATAATAAAGTGGGGCAAGAAAAGTTATGAATATACATTTCTGAACAAAAACGTACCAACTCTTTATTTTTTGCTAAATGTCAAACTATGTGTCACACAAAGAGTAGGCGGGTTAGTTTGACACATATCACGCATCCGTCAAATAGAAGGACATTTATCTATTGTTTTCTGACGTACTTTTCCTTTCGGACAAGTAGGTTACCTAATAACTTTGCTCAAAACAAACAAGTTTCTTATTAATATGGTTACTGTACCTATTAGAAAAAAGGGGGAGTAAGTAAGACATAACTGTCCAGCAAATACAAAAACCGCCAGATGGCACGAGGTAGTCTCGTAGTCTTATCACTGTCACTATTGGCTCACTGTTGACAGAATGTCAGTTTGTTCTGACAATTAACCAATGAGGAGGGTGACAAGACCGCACACGTCTCAGTTACGCCATCTTTTGGATGTTTTAATTCAAAAAACCCTCATTCTGGCATACATTCTCGTAGGTACATATATAATATGATTTTAGCTTTATCTCGCGGCTTGAGACGCTCGGTCAAAGCGGTTTATCGGATTTCCTGTAGGAATGAGTTATTTTTCCGGAGTAGCTTATGTTACTCTCAATACTTTATTCCTATGGTTACTCTAATGTAAAAGAAGGATAATTAAATAAACACGTTTAATGAGAACCCTTCTACATGGGGTGTAGATTCAATGCTCCCTCTAGGTATAAATCTACTCTTCCCGAACTTCATCATGACGCCCCGTACTCGAGATAAAAATGGGGATGGGGGTATGAGGGTGAAAAATACTTTACGACCTATTCTTATGTACTACCAGTAGCCTAGCGTAGGTTTCTGTCGCCCAGGGCGGGGCTCAATTTGTTCAATGTGTTCAAATACTTGGTTTTCCGCCCCGCCGACATTGTAACCTAGGACCGATTTACTAAATACATAACATCACGCCTATAACCCCCGAAAGGGTAGGCAGAGTCAAAGGGGCAGCATGCCCCTTCAACCACGTTCAGCCAAAAATAAAGCCGGGCTAGGTTAGATGGAAAATTGTGAAAAAGCAATGATAAGCGGCTAACCTGTCGCCTATACAAACAAACACCCAAAACCCGATATACCATTAGTCGCCTTTTACGACATGTTAGGCAAGAACCACAGTTGGCATATTCTTTTTAAGTCCCAGACCAACATGGGACAGTGGGCTGGGTTGGATGAAAAGCTGTGAAAAAGGAGTGACAAAGGGCTAGCTCGTCGCCTACTAAGTCACACAACCAAAAGCCCGTAAACCATTAGTCGCCTTTTATGACATGCTAGGCACAGTTGGCACATTATTTTTTTTTGTCCCAGATTAACATGGGCCAAGTCCCAGACCAACATGGGACTATACTAAAGAAATCTTTAAATGTTGAACAGTCGTTTCAAATTTGCCGCCCCAAAAATGTGCCGCCAGGGGCGGACTGGCCCACTTGCCCCCACCACGCTACGCCACTGTGTACTACAAAATCCATATTTCACACAAACGGGGACCTCGGGCGTGTTAATATGTATGTATATATGTATGTATTATAAAATCTTTTCACACACACGCACAACCACAAACAGGAACAGCGGTAAATCATTAATCCGTATTCCTGGCAACACCGAGCCTTTCCGGTTAATTTATGGCGGGATTATTTGAGTGCAATTAGAAGGTTTGCTTATAGGGTGACGGGGGTCGGACCGAGTCTCGGCTGACCTAACGAGCTCTTTGATTTCTCGTCTAATAAGCCTGCTGGTTAAAGTAAATGTGACAATGATTGTCTGTAGGAAAAACGGGATATTTTATGTGACAATTGTTGTAGTTCGTTTGTGGTGGGAAAAAAAATTAATAATTATTTTTCCATTTGTTCTAAAATCATGGATAATAAATAAGTAAGTAATAATATAGTTTCGAATCTAAGTTTGTTTCTCTTTCACGCCCTAACTATTCAAACGTCCATTATGTGCTTCATTGTACATTACATTCATATTAATTTAATCTATTTGAATAATCATTGATAGTTTGATAATAAACAATTAATTGTTTATTACTAAGTAATTTGTATTTTCTGAAAGGCAAAGGTTTTATGTATAAAATAAATTGCTGAATAAAAGTAACAGCAAAAAGAGTACTTTCTAAAACTTTGGGACTGTCCCAATGAAACTGGAACCTATGGGCACTATAGTTGTAGTAACTGTAATGGATACGGGACGAGTCCTTCGCAGTCCGATTTTATGGAGGTCAACTAATATAGCAAATTAGTTGACTATCAGATTTACAGCGCATTGAAGTGTTATTTGATGACATTTGATAGCTCATTTGTTTGGTTAAATTCACAGTTAATAGTATACCCTTGGGGTAGTGAGGGTGTACCATCGACTAGGAATTGACCTTAACTAATATGGTGATTCAGAAGAGGAGGCATTTTACTGTTATTAAAGATTTCAAAATACTTACAACATTTAGTTAAATACTGTTAAAAACCTCGATCGAGTCTCTAAGAGTAATATATGCATATTACAAATGTAAGAAAACAAGTCTGTCCAAAATTGTACTGTATTGATCTGAATGCCAAGCTATCTCTGTATTTGTTTTTATGCAACAAAGATTACCTATATATCAGCTGTTTATAAATAAAATAGCATAAAATAATAGTTTCACAAAACTACTATAAAATTTCGTACGACAAAGTCTGTTCTCAACGAAATTATTGTGAATAAATATCACAAAATAACCGTGTCCAGCAAGCCTTTCAATGCGAAACATGTGTAAGCACATTTTAATAATATCTTCCAGTACAAAACACACTGCACGTACTACTAAAATGCATGTAACAGAACACCCCAATTTCCAAATGACCATATCTCACCGTAATACCCGTCGCCCCCAGCCCCGTTGAAGGCGGTGGAAAGCCACCTGAATAGCTCGTTACACCGACCTCCTTATGCTAAGAGTAGCCACACATAGAGGCTACGCTTAGGTACTACCTAAGGAGTGATCAGAGTATATATATAATAATCCTCCTAACTGATATCGGCCACGGCCGCCAATCTCAACGAGGATCAGCCAACTGCGCAGGAGATATTATAGTGCACAAGTGTGTGCGCAAACAAAGGTGCACTGTTTGTTCCTTCATTCTCATAGTCCGGTGAGACGGCAATTCGACATGACCGGTGAGAGGTCAGGCGCAGGACCAATGGCTTAACGTGCTTTCCGAGGCACGGAGGTAATTATACCGCCAACTTCCTGACTCCGGACTGTTACTGAGTAATTTCAATATTGAAATAACCAGCTACATATTCTTAGTCCGACCTGGGATATATGGTTAGATTAATAAAACATTTATTTTATTAAAAAAACAATTTAAAAGATTTAGGAGAACAAAAAATATAAAAGAAACCAGTTAAATGAGAGTCGGACTCGCGATCTGAAGGTTCCGTACAAAATCGTCCATTAATGGAATGAAAGCACAGAATATTCAGTACAGTACTGAAAGTTTTCTTGAGCTCTTATAAAATTATATGTGCTGTTGGATGAAACGTCACTCTGGGAATAATTTATTACACAAAATCGTTTTTTTTTTTAATGCAACTTCTTTGTGGTTTTGAGATATTTTCCATTAATTAGTGATTTATGAAACGGCATGTTACCAAATTCAAAGATGCTAATTTCCAAGGGAACAATGATTCGAAATGCACTACCTACTCTGTTTCCTGTACATAACTGAATAAACCATAAACATGACTGTTTTTAAATGATTTCCAATGTTGACCTGTTATAATTCTAAAAACATAAATTGTACAAAATTGTCAAGTCCCGCAACGCAATCGTTTCACAGTTTGTCTTCTTCAATTTTGTCATAAATTGTCCTAAATAGCGATGCAGCTTTAACTATGTCGTATTCAAAATAAGTTATTGTTACGCATACCAATTTGAGCCTGTGAATAATACTGTAAATTTCTCTTAAATACTCAATCAATTACATGATATTGTCATATAAAACATTGCTACAATAGAGATAAAGTTTCTAAAGCGACAATGGATAACAAAATTATATACCATATTTATTGACGCAGAGACTGCGTTTAAATACCGCTCTATGTGAAGGTGATTATATGCTAAAGAAGTGGTTTCTAGCCTTTAATTATGGAAGATTTATTCAGTTTTTTTATTCTGCGGCACGAATCACTAATCAGTGATCAGCGATAAAGCCAGATGTCATATTTTAATAAACTAATACGACTGTCCCATGTTGGTCTGGGACTTAAGAAGAATGTGCCAAATGTGTTCCTTGCCTAGCATGTCGTAAAAGACGACTAATGGTATATCGGGTTTTGGGTGTGTGATTCTGTAGGCGACAAGCTAGCGAATTGTCGTAAGTTTTTCACAATTTTTTAACCCAGCCCATAGTTTTTTTTGGCTGAAAGTGTTTAAAGCGGCTAGCTGCCCCTTTGACTCTGCCTACCCCTAATACGACTGTATTGGGTTCTTTAAGGGCTGATTTTTATACAGTGTATAGAGGTTTCCTAACTCTCTGTGCATTAATACACTGTATAAGAGATAGCCTCTGTGTATGATTATTCTATGGCGCCGGATTGAGCTGGGCTCAATACAAACTAGATAAAGAGCTCGCCCTGCCATCGGCGGCTGTATGTTCGAGGCTCAGACTGCGACGAGCAGAATAAAAGGAAACAGAGTGTGATGGGCGATTATATGTGCTGAGGTAGTGTTTCCTAAACTCCTCCGACTGTGGAATATACAAAAAAGCCGCTATAATAGGGATGTTGACTGGCAAGTCAATTGAGATACTTTTTAACAGCTGTCACAATGCGATCATTTCATAGATTTTGTAATAGGCTTGTCAACATATGACGTCACTAGTTCGTATAGTCAACTGACTTAATATTAAGCAGGTTTTGTAACATTTAAAATCGTAGACTCAATATAATTGAAAATCAATAAAGTTTTACAACATACTACGATACTTTCTTTTACGGGATTGATATTACAAAATTAAATATAAATGGTGTCAACATCCCAGATGCGTCTATGGGACTACTATTAGTGATAAGGGACCAGAGTTATATTTGAAGAATCTTATACAACTTAATACAGTTCTTAGGTCAATCAAAGGCTACACGCCTGCATTCCCCAAAGGGGAAGACAGAGTACAGTAGTACAGCTCCTACTACCGCATATATCCAAAAACTTAAGTTGTGCGGGGTTAGTTGAAGAAGTATGTAGTAATGGATCTTTTAAATACTACTTGTTATACAGTGTATAGAGGACTCTCTACTCACTGTATAAGAGGTAGCCTCTGTGTGCGGGTACTCTACGGCGCCGGTTTGAGCCGGGCTCAATACAAACTAGATAAAGAGCTCGCCCTGCCACCGGCGGCTGCAAGTATTGAGGCTCAGACTGCGACTTCAGACTGTGACTGGATAAAACTGTGTGTTTCAGCCAGTCGTGGCGGAGAGTGAAATTAAAGAGGGGCGATTATATGGTAAAACAGCGGTGGTAGCTCAATGGTAAGGACACGCGCCTCTTAACCGAGGAGTGCGGGTTCAAACTCTGGAGGCTGGGCATGTACCTCTGGAGTTTTCAAATCTATGTACGTATTTAAACCACTAGCTCGACGGTGAAGGAAAACATCGTGATGAAACCTGCAAATTCAAACAACTTTGGATTTGTAACCATGATCCTAAAATTGTCTGGTTCCCCTATCTTAAGGTTACGAAGGTCTGATCGGCAGTCGCTTTAATGTAATTACCAGACTCGCTTAATCCTGGGTCATGGTTTAAGCGGACCCCGTCTAAACACGGGACATAACGCTAGAAGGATGATGGTGATAATAATATGGTAAGACAGCGGTTCCTACGCGTACACATAGTACGTACGATAAACTAAGAACACATTTCCAGTTTATTAAAATATTGTTAATCAACTATTTTCAGCATTTTGGGGTTCCCATAGGTAACATGTAGATCAGATTGGATTCTTCAGTCACTGGTTCATTACATAGGCTTATAGCTTTTCGGGCAGATTGCTATGATATTGGAATTTGACATATTTGTGGGAATTAAATTGACAATATTTAAATGACGTTATTCCTCAGTTACAATTCAATATTATCACCATTCATATCATCGCTTTGACTTTTAAGTCATAAGCATATGATAAAGGGAATTAAATAATACTTAATTAGTTATTATATATTATAGTGTTCAGGTAACCACCAATTAAGCAGTTCACGAGAAAATTACAATTTCCAATTTAATTTAAATTTGCTATCAAGCCAATTTAATTGTGCACGCACGCCAACTTGGCCACAACAGATAACTACATACAATGAAATGAAGAGCAGTGAGGTAATTCCATTTTAACCTTTTCCATAATACGCATATTTATTATCTAGTGTAAGTATACTTATATGTTAATCGAATGGTGTTAACTCAATGGAACACATTTAAAAACAGATTTAAATTGGTAGCTCAGCGGTGTACTAAAATATTGTGATAAAAACCTGTATATTACAAAGACTATTGATATGTAAAAATGATACTTGATAATTTGGCTGGTATTAAGCGTATAGCAGTTCCTTCAATGTAATAATAATCAGTGTAACAACTCGCGGATCTGTAAAATAGCAACGTGACAAATATTTGTAGGTGTCCTTGTACAAAAAATAATGGAAAATACATTCGAATAAATCTTTACAAAAATTAATTAATTACAAAATTCATCTTGATACTTTTATAAAGATTTATAGTGTAGTTTCGCTTGCTAAAACGCATAGAAAACCAGGGAATTGACTATTAAACAGTGGACCGCCTATAATCCGGCCCCTAGCTTATCCGGTACCCCCTGAAATCCGACATGGTCTATTATTTATTATGTTTTGAATAGTTTTTTTAATAATCTTCGCTAATGCATGGTTGAACAAGTTATAACTTGTACGCACCACCACTATTGTGCTCGACGCGTAGAGTATTGTATTGATTCTGATTTGCTTAGTTTGAATTTGACTACATGTGATGAAGATAGCGGTGCGGTCCAGCGTGTGTTCATTGTTTAGTGTTTATTCATTGTGTATTACGTATTCGTACCTAGTAATGTCGTCACAAGCTGAGAAGCGAGATCACAAAACAGGACTACAGGGGGTCTTAGGCTGTACTCTATAATCCGACAAATTCGCTAATCCGACACTGCCCTGCAAACTGTTTGTCGGATTACCGGGGGTCTACTGTAGTTCCATATCATCGTCTTCACGTCAGTTTAAAAATGCGATTAACGTATTGACGATGATCTTACTCTTCACATCGGTCAATGTACAAGACTTCACTGGTTTGTATTTACTGTGCCACGGGTATCACGGTAAGGTGAAAGCCCCAAAGTTGGGCCCTACGCAATCGGCGTAATCTAGCGCCGGCTATTGGCTCACTCACCCCAATTAGCGCCAACTCGGGCGCAACTTGGTGTATTGTTTCTAATTGTCGGCCATTTTAACTCAGATTCAATTTGGGATTCGTGGCTATTGTTGTTCATAGCTCGGTTTAGATTTACAGTTCCCCTGTCGGTGTCAATGCGATTGAGGTTAATATATGTGTCACTGTAAGATTGTTAATATTATTAGTTTACTAGCTGTGCCAGCGGTGTCACCCGCGTTTATGGTTAATTTTATAAAGACTATTTCCGTCATACATGATTTCTATGTAACTTTAACCATTAAGGCTGCACACGCGACGGAAGCTTAAAAAATAGAGTAAATTCTTCCGTTTTCCCAACATTTCCCTTCACTACTCTGCTCCTATTGATTGTAGCGTGATGAAAAGTATACTATAACCTGCCCAGGAGTATGAAGAATAATTGTACCAAGTTTCGTTAAAATCCGTCGAGTAGTTTTTGTTTCTATAAGGAACATACAGACAGACAGACAGACAGACAGACAGACAAAAATTTTACTGATTGCATTTTTGGCATCAGTATCGATCACTAATCACCCCCTGATAGTTATTATGAAAATATATTTCATGTACAGAATTGACCTCTCTACAGATTTATAACAAGTATAGATAATCATTCATAAAAGGTCGTACAGACTCACGCCAAGAAGCATCGAAAAAACCGAACACGTGAATGTGATATGTTTCTCGCCTTCTCGTTCTCGGGTTCGTGTGTTTTCCGTTTGTTGTCGGTTTTTAGCCCGCTTCAAAGGGATTTCACGGGCGAGAAAGAGAACGCCATCACATTCTCGTTTGAGTTCAATGCGTCGTAAGCAATATTAGTGTGTTAGTTCACACAATACCAAAACGAGGAGAACCGGATTGAGAACTCGCCGTAAGTGTGACTAGTGCACCTGTTTCTCTTCAAGTCTTGCCGAGCGCTATCGGTGGGACTTCTCGACGAGTCTGTACGGCCTATTAGACTGTCCTAGCATTGTTTATCTATATAGTAGTTAGTTAGTTAGTTAGCTGGGCATTTTATCTATATAGTAATACTTTAAAAAGAAAACTATAAATATTACGAAACGTTTGTTTTTGTTTTACTCTTAATTTGTCTCTGATAGCCGTAATTTTATATAAGTATGTATAACTGTAAGTATGTTTATTTAGATCATTAAAACGTATGTATCTGTTAAGTAATTTTACCATATAAAATATTACTGTAATTTTAGATTTTTTAAATAAATTGTTTTTAGTTTACATTTTCGTTAACAAGTAATCGCTTCATTTGTTTGCATGTTGAAACGTTAGTGAACATAATGTAGTATTTAAAAATAATTAGAGGTAACATGTAAAGCATGTTTTCATTAAGTTACCTCATATGCTGTGTTGTAAGTTAGAAAAAATTAAGCCAAGTTTTTCTTATCATTATATGACTTTAAAATTTTCTTTTAGAAGAACAATTATTGAAAGTTATTCAAATAGACGCAATTTTATTTAAGTATTAATAAAACGCCTTCTTGCTTCGCTAAGTTATGCAAATGTTTTATGTAAATGTAACTTTTAAGGCGTATTTACAAACAGAACGTAAATTATATTTTTTTTATTTCGAACATCCCTCATCTCATTAATTCAAAACATTTTTATTGCATTATACAGAAAAAAAAAACAGAATTTCAATTATATTATACAAAAGTTTTTGTTCTAACATTTACATGGCACGTTTTACTGTAGATGTCAATATATTGATGACAAGATCCTAAAGCTATGGGACACCTGTCCCTTTTTTAATAAATGCCACGATTTTGCGTTTTTCAAGAAGGTTGACTATTTAAGACGCCTAAATATAATGAAAAAAACAAAACAGTCGAATTGAGAACCTCTTCCTTTATTTTGAACTCGGTGGAAAAGTAGTGACAAGCGGCTCGCTCATCGCCTATCTACACAATCAGAAACCTGATACTCCATCAGTCATTTTTCACACATTCTTCGCAAGGACTACAGTTGGTACATTCTTGTTGAGTCCTGGATCAACATGGTATAAACCTAAAATGAAAAAAATTAAATTTAATAACAACTTTAGGTATCTCGCGGACCAAACTTTGCGGGTTACTGGTTAACCGCAAACCACTGGTGGGTAAGTAATAATATTATAATAAACTAGTTTCTGCCCGCAGCTTCGCTTGCGTGGTACATCGATGAAACATAGCCTACATGTTCATAAACATAGCCTATGTATTCGGGTGTATGAGCTATATTATTCTAAAGTTTCAATAAAATTCATTCAGTAGTTTTTTTGTGAAAGAGTAGCAAACATTCATCTATACATACAAACTTTCGCATTTATAATATTAGTAGGATTATTTATTTTAAGAAACATATTATAATTATTTTTAACAGACTTCATAAAAAGAAGGAGGTTCTCAATTCGACTGAATAGAGAGAAACTTGTTCAAGGGGAATCGAACGGCACTTTCATAAATTTATTTATTAACTAGCAGCGCCCCGCGGTTTCACCTGCGTAGTTCCCGATCCAGTGGGAATACGAGGATAAAATATAGCCTATGTTCCTTCCGTATAATGTAGTTTTCCAATGGTGAAAGATATTTTGAAATCGGCACAGTAGTTTTCGAGTTTATTCATTACAAACATACACACACACAAAAATACAAATCTTTCTTCTTTAAAATATTAGTATAGATTTATAAATATTCTGAACATTTATACAAAATTTTAGCTCTATGGGAATTATTGTAACCTTACTTCTATTTTAAGTACTAACTTAACTGGAGTACTACTGGTGTAAAGTATTGAACCATTTGTATAGGATCGTCGTCAAATCGTACACTGTAAACGCACCTTTTTGCGTATCCCGCAAATTCCCTTTTGCTGAAACTTTCTTTTCTGTATTTTTATTGTTATTTAAATGTGTCTATAACACAAAACGCGCTTATAAAAGGGAAACGTTGTACCGAAACTGGAACGGGCGGGCTGTTTAAATAAAATTTGTGCAACTTATTGGGGTTCCACCTGAACGGGAATGTTTATTTTAAATTAATTCCGGATAGATTGGAAATGGGAGCTTTAAAATTGGTTCTGTGTACGTACATACATACATTACATAACATCACGCCTATAATCCTCGAAGGGATAGGCAGAGTCAAAGGGGCAGGCACCTTTAACCATATTCAGTCAAAAACAAAACTGCGTTGGGTTAGATGGAAAATTGTGAAATTATAATTAATAATTAATAATAATAATTATATTTTTTTTATACTGGCACACCAATTCCCTAGTCCCAAACTAAGCTTAAGCTTGTGCTATGGATACTAGGTGAACGGATAGACATACATAAATACGTTTATAAACATCCATGACCCGAGTACAAGTGTCCGTGTTCATCACACGAAATATTTGCCCCTAGCGGGATTCGAACCCGCGACCCCTGGTTTCGTGGCCAGGGTCTCTGACCACTCGACCAACGGGCCAGTCAATTGTCAATTGTTATTTTTAATCCGGTAAAAAGATGGTTATTATAAGTTTAACTATTGTGTGTGTCTGTCTGTGGCACCGCAGCCCTTAATAACTGAACCTATTCCATCGCATTACGGTGTTTTAATGATGTCATGAGTTTATAGTGAACCCTACTACCTTAATCGAACTCCAACTTGGAACTGTCTTTCTAATTTTTTCGTTATCACCGCGCCCTTATCTTGTAGAACGAAACATCTGTTCAGAACAATGGAAAGTTTGTTCCGTCATAAAACGGTGACAAGGCCGCTTTCATAGAAACGGCTGCAGGCTTTCTTTCTTGTTTCTAATTGTTAATTAAAGTTTCTGTTGCAAACTTTGCTGTTGTGTTCAGCGGCGATGTTGTGAACGCCGAAGTTTTTTATGCTTATCGCTGGTTGCGGTGTTAATGTTGGAAGTGGGGTTTCATCTATAAATAGAATTGAAATGTCTGAATGTTATGTATGACATATATATTACAGATTGTTAGGTACTAAATGCATTTGTATAAATCAATATATAATATATTAGCTATCCGTAACTCCGTAAAGCCCCATTCTCGGATTTTACTTTATTATTTTCCTCGCAATGTTTACATATTTTCTTACCGTACAAACCTTCCCTGGAAGATTACAAATATTTTAAAATCAAAATCAGCCAAATCGGTCCGGGTCCGGCCGTTTTCCAGTTTTAGCGAGACTAATGATTTTTTTTAAAGATTTTGAAGGTCATTAGGCTACTCATATGTATATTTTACAACAGAGGTCGAAAAAAAGTCGGACACTGCAACATCGCGAGAAAACTAGCACGATCGAAGAGTCGTGGTTGTGAAACGCCGTGGGTTATGGGTTAAGGTAAAGAAAGGCGTGTCAGACCAGCTAAATCTAGGATCATGGTTTCAACCGACTCCAGACTAAAAACGGCACGCTAGGTAGATGATGATTTATTTATCTCTGGAGATGGGCCCCATAAACAATAGATTTAGATTATATGAGAGACTGGACCTATCATATACGAGAGTGTTGATTACTATACGACATAGAAAGAAAGAAAGAAAGAAAAATGTTTATGATGTACTTGAATGCATAATATATATATATTTTTTATTTGTATCAGACTACATATTATTATCATACATTGATCTGACTCCGAGGTAAGTAGCTTAAGCACTTGTGTTACGGATATCAGAATTAACATTCGTATTACAAATATATACCAATTTAAATATTGGATATTAACACCCAGACACAGAACAAACACAAGTATACATCACACGAATGTTTGTCCTGGGTGGGGATCGAACCCACAACTCTTGGCGCATAGGGTAGGAACTACCAAATGCGCCACTATCAACACTATCATCATCTTCCTAGCGTCATGTTCCGTGCTTAGACGGGGTCCGCTTAGACCATGATCCAGGATTTGGCAGGTCTGGTAATTACATTGAAGCGACTGCTGATCTGACCTTCGTTACCCCCAGATAGGGGAACCAGACAATTTTTGGATCATGGTAAAAAGAGTAAACACTATGTTGTACCTAAAAGGTCTCCGGTCAGATTATGTCGCGGTGGCGCTAAGCGTACCACGACGCTAGTTTTTAATTAACATAGAATATTCAATACTGTCTTATAAGCTAGGTTTGCGTGCCTTTAGCAGGACAAATATATAATGGTATATTCTAACTCAATTAAACTAATTTTCTTGTTTCATAAGAAAAAGTTACCTTAATTCCTAATTACTTAGCGACGTTTTAAATGTCACTTCCCATTTCAGCTGTATTCAGCTGCTATTCTCACGATTCCCTTTGACAACTTTTGTTTCTTAATTTTGAATGTTATTAGAACTTTCTAATAAGTTTCTTGAAATTGTTTATTTCGAGTGAAATTTACAATTTGATAAATTAGAAGATTGCTTGTTTTGATTAATTATTACTTCAAGTTTACCCGTGGCTTTGCTTGCGGATATGTAGATTTTGGTTTTCATTGGAAAAGATCTATTATTTTTGGAGAAAAGTACTCTATACCTTTTAAATCAGGTTTCTTACTGGTCTGACCAATAATATGTACTTATATGTAGTAAGACATGAAGTAGAATATAATAGAAATTACTATATTTAAAGTCGTATTCGGCTATACTAAATTTCGCGTGTTCCATATCAGCTTGAGATATTTGTTGCCTAGTCTGCTCATTAAATTAAAGCTGTCATATGACCTTTGTATCCCTAATTAAGGTATTAGATGGATCGGATCATGGCTAGGTATATAGATATCCATAGGTTTTGCATCATATCCATAATTTTCAGACTACACCACATACATTGAGATAAGTAACTTAAGCACTTGTGTTACGGATATCAGAATCAATAGTGGTATTACAAACATATACCAATACCATATATACTTATATACTTAAATATTGAATATTAGCACCCAGACGCAGAATAAACAGAAGTATTCATCACACGAATGTTTGTCCTGGGGGAGGATCGAACCTACAACTCTTGGCGCATGGGGCAGGGTTACTACCGAATGCGCCATCGAGAAAGTCATTGACTATTTCATTGTAAATAAATATAAAGGTATAAAATTAAACAACCAGCAAAGCGAGCGCACGTTTCGCTTTGAAACACTTCGTATTCAAAAGTGAATTCAGTTTGGATCCAATATAAATAACACTTCGCTAAGCGAATATGAAACTACTGCCAAACAATACGACAATCAGGTACACTGGACTTACGGCAGCAGATTCTGATCCTTGTATTTATAAGGGTAGCGTGCAAAAGGGTTCAGCAACGATTTTCAATATAACACCTGTTGTACTGCCGTCCTTTTGTCGAGGTAACTGCGAATTTCCTTTGATAGTCTAGGATCCGCCGCAAAATTACTACGCACATCTGCTTTTTTACACAAATTTATACTTAAGTCTCCTATTCATATCGAAGAGTATGTTCTTGATGGGTTGTCTATTAATAGGGAACGTGCACGACGACGGTGCTGCCAACTGGTGCCGTCAATGGGACCTTTGCACGCCATAAATACTTGAGATTGATTTTTTTATCAAGTAAACAGAATTAGTTTTAATAGTGAAATTTATTATTCTAGTTAGTTATAATGTATTGTTATGTTTCTGGATGCACCAATCACCATCTCCCTAGCTTTATATCCCGTGCTTAGACCATGATTCAGGATTTAGCGAGTTTGGTTATTACATCGAAGCGAGTGCCTATCTGAAACACACCGTAACCTTTAAATAGGGGAACCAGACAAATAAGGATTATGGTAACACATGCATATAGTTGTATGTGCAGGTTTTCGTTCACTCACGTTTTGTACTTCAACGTCGAGCTAGTGGTTTAAATACGTTCATAGATTTGAAAATTCCAAAGGTACGTGTCCGCGTCTGAATCTGCACCCCTTGAGTATGAGACGCGTGTCTTTGCTAATGAGCTACCACCTCACTTATTTTTATTATTCCGGATGCACCAATGCTTAAAATATCGTCTGGAGCAAAATTTGTATTACTTTCCAAGGAATAGCATTCTTATGCCACGGTTATGTGAAAAAGGCCAAAAATAGATAACTACAGTAATAAAATATATTCTGCCATTATATTCCCGTCGCAAACATTAGATATTTTAGTTTGTGCGACAATTTTTCCGGTTCTAAAAGCCTTATTTACTTCGTTTATTTACTCTTTAACTTTCAACACGTGGTCCGCCTCTCAGAACTTTTGACATTTACACATTTTTTGGCTACGCTGTCGAGCGTTATTTATAATTTTTATCATATAAAAATATTGCAATTGAAGATATAATTTTGTTTACATTATTCACAGTACAATGACAGGTCGGAAAGCTTCCTTTACTGGCCACATAGTGTCTCTTTTGTTGATTTAGTGCTGCCCCCTATAGTTGGTGCACGTTCCCTATATTGATAAATAAATATTTTACAATATTTCGTCATCACTTTTGCGTCTGCTTTTACAAACGAGTAGCATGCGCTATGCCATTGTTTACAGAATAAATGAGATGTAATGTCTTATATGTATATATGTATGTATATATTATTTGTAAGGATAAATCATACCAGTTCCATTTCAACATCCGGTTTAGGCTAATTAATTAGAACTTATACATTTACATCTCTATGTCAAATTTACAGTGACAATTACTATGTAACTAATCTGAACCTCAAGTGTGAGTTTACCAATCATATTCAGTTTACGTAACGATGGCGTTAATCGAGTAAACTGCAACTGATAGTAAACCTAAAATACCCGAGTGCGAGTTCCGTAACGTCACACTGTTAGTATGGAGTTCGCTCACCGAGTGGTTTCGCCTGTATCTGACAGTTTTTATTTCTGTCGGTTGGCTGCTTTCGTTTCAAGTGTCAGTGTCACATGTATGCAGAATAACGTCAACTTCCAAGTTAACATTTGATAACTTGTAGGTACCTCAAAGTTGACGTAAAAAACTTACACTCGCGCCAAAAGTTTCTTAAACTTTCCACTAGAGGCGCTGTTCGGTTCTTCATACAAAATGCAATTAAACGCAAACTTTACAGTATTAGTTAGATCGCGAAAAAAACCTACACTTGGGGTTCTGTACGTCGGCTCCCGTACTATAACGTTGAAGATACATGCTCTTGCGCTAAACGTTATTACATACCTACCGTGGCAAATTGAAGAAGTGATTTGTCGAGTTCCTTTTCTGTTGTTTAGCGAAGCGGGGTAGATTAGAAGATGATATTGTTCTAGAAGATACGATTTATACAAAACCTCGCGTACGTTTACCTCACTGATTACGTGAATAGAAGCTATGTTTTTTGCCTGACTTTTTGTAAAATCACTTTCATTTCATTATTGTTAGCATGGGCCACATGGTTTAAAATAAAATATTACTTGACTGGCCCGTTGGTCGAATGGTCACCCTGGCCACTAAACCGAAGGGCGCGGGTTCGAATCCCGCTAGGAGCAAATGTTTCGTGTGATGAACATGGACATTTGTACTCGAGTCATGGATGTTTATAAACGTATTTAAGTATTTCTATCCGTTCTACGTATCTACCTAGTATCTATAGCACAAGTACAATTTTAGTTGGGGACTAGGAAATTGGTGTGTCGATCTGGAAAATTTAATTTGATTCAACTGTAAAAAAGGGTTATTATTAAAATGACAATATAACGAAAAACCTTTTCAAGTTTCTTGTGGACCAAATTTTATATCTCGTGGTTCCCGGACCACTGTTTGGGAACCACTATCACTTTTCAGCGTAAATTCTGACTGTAGTTTCCTCTCTGCCTACCCCGCTAGGGAAGTGGCGTGAAGTTTAGTTAGTTAGTTTCCTCTATAATATTAAGCACCACCAGCTTTCCAAATTGTTGTTTTATATAAGTATTTGTTCTACGAGTATATCAGTCGTTAAAAATATAGAACAAAGACATTATATACACCTTATACACGTTATACACCTTCCCAGCTGGAGTCTAAATCGAATAGCTCGAAGTGAACTCAAGTGGAGCGGTTGATTTACATTGTAAAATGTTTATCGCGAGGTGTTGCCGGGAAATTGCCTTGGAACTATACACGGGAACAGTTTCAACTGTGTTTGTTTATTCAACTCGACTCTGGAGCGACTCTGGAGAGGTTTTGAACGAGATTTCTGAATCTTGTTGGGAATCGTGCAAACGGAACATATTGAGCGTTGTAGGTGATATTTCGCTTACTGAAGTATAATGTTGGCAACCGCTTAACGCAGATAATAAGGTTACCCTATGCCTTATAGAAAAACATTCAATGACGCTCTAAGTAAAAAAAACCTCATTTGTAAGCAAAATTTATAGATTAAAAATCCTCATTTGTAAATAAAAAATATAAACTTAGAGTCAGCTTGTGACCACGGTCGAAACGTCAAGTTGTAAGTAATCATGGAATATATAAGGCATTTAGCCCCGTTAGTATTCTAAAGATAATGCAATGCGAATGTTTAAAATGAAAGACAATTTTTCCTAAATCATATTTTTTTTTATAAAAGCTAGTTAGAGCTGTTCAAGTGCGAGTAATTTTGGAAGATGCAGTCAGAAGAATCAAAGTCGCTTGTTCCCGTATTCATTAGATGGCTAGTTACTTAGTTATCTATGTTTTGACCAGCTCGATGGCTCATTCGGTAGTGACCCTGCCCCATGCGCCAAGAGTTGTGGGTTCGATCCCCGCCCAGGACAAACATTCGTATGATGAATACCTGTGTTTGTTCTGTGTCTGGGTGTTATTTAAGTATATACTTGTAATTGATATCCGTAACACAAGTGCTTAAGCTACTTGCCTCGGAGACAGATCAATCAGTATGTGATGTAGTCTGGTATCTTAATTAATTTATTATATCGCGTTAATTCGAGTTCGAGATTCAGTCGTAAAAAAAAATAAAACACGATTTTTTTTTATTTTTTATTCCAAAACGGGAACTTTCACTTTGGTGGCATTAACATCGGCTTGGAAATGCTTGCTATCAATTGGGGTCATCTTCATAAACTGGAATTTGGAATTGGCCCTGAAAACTTTCTCAGCACAATTACTATGTCATCTTGTTCTTCAAAATTAGCTGACACAATACCCGACCTAACTCGCACCAAAACATCCAAACTACAAACAAATAATCCTGTTCCCAGTCAATTCTAATTACACAAACACATCAAACTAATTTAGTTTCTCTCTCCGTCCTATTCTTACTTCGTATAAGTGTGAAAGAGACAACACGAAATTAATGGGTCCTCCTGCTATGGCTCGGTCACCAAAACAAAGGATCTAATTTAAAAACTTTCACAGTTTGGGTTAATTATGTTTTTGTACACGATATGGAATAGTTAATGTATGGTGTTAGTTCACCATGTTAATAAAGGGAGTTGAAAGTTGTTGGGCTATACAGTTGGCAGTTAATTAACATGGTTTGTTAATATGTGTTAAAATTTGTTGAAATTTTATAATGATTGAGTCGACTTTTTTCTATGTTTAGTTGCAGGATATTTAAAAGCTGTAGTAGTTTATTTATATATGTACATACATATGCGCGTAATTGCAATGAGTGTTGGTTCAAACTCAGACACATAGAGCTCACAAAAATTAATGTCAGTTTCTTAGTTCTTCTTTGCAAGAAATAAATAAAATATTATAAAACTAACTAACTAACTAAACTTCACGCCACTTCCCTAGCGGGGTAGGCAGAGAGAACCGAACGCTATATGGCACCATCTTACACACCTTACTCGCCTCTTCAACATAAAATTTCATAGTTTCATAATATTCAGATTAAGGTCTCCACGTTAACTTTATTTGATAAAATGTAAGCTCATTTAAAAGAAGGTGATGTTAGGAGTCATAAAAATCGTAGAGCTGGTATGAAAAGGATTATGAATGTTGAAGAGGCGAGTGAGGTGTGTAAGGATCGTGCCATATGGCGTTCGGTTCTCTCTGCCTACCCCGCTAGGGAAGTGGCGTGAAGTTTAGTTAGTTAGTTAGTTAGTTAGTAAGCTCATTTTAAGCCCTATACAGTGTAACTTTTATGCCTACAAAATATTGTAATTAGAGCATCATTTATCATACCATGCGGCCTTCAGCAGTCTTTCAGGTAGTATCTCAAATTCACCATGTTTGCTTAGGCTACCAACAAATGTCGGCGACTTTTGTAATTATAGCTCATATCTAGTGGAAGGGTTGGACGCGACACAGAGTAGATAATCTGCAGAAGCGAGTGACTTCTTTTAAAAAAAAAAGATAATAAATAAATATCCGACGACATCACATACATTGATCTGACTCCGAGGTAAGTAGCTTAAGCACTTGTGTCATATATCAGAAACAACAGCGGTATTACAAATACATATATACTTAAATATTGGATATTAACACCCAGACACAAAACAAATACTTTATCATACGAATTTTTGACCAGGGTAGGGATCGAACCCACAACTCTTGGCGCATGGGGCAGCGGCACTACCGAATGCGCCATCGAGCCAGTCAAATAATTATATTGTTCATACTAGCACAACAAATTGATATTTAAACGGCATTGAGGGAAAATAACGTGATGAATCCTGCACTTTTAAATAAATATGGTTGTGTAACCATGATCCAAAATTGTCTGGTTCCCTAATCGTCATCAATGTATTTAACATTGATGACCTTTGGAGAGTCGAGTAGAAAATATTAACTAGACTCGCTATGTGGATCATGGTCTTATCGGACCTCGGTTAAGTACGGGACATAATGCTAGCATGATGACGAAAGATTTCTTTAATGGTTGTTAGAGACCCAGGCTACGAGACCAAGGGTCATCAGGAACATGGACATTTGTACTCGAGTCATGGATTATGGACTGTTTATAAATGTATTTAACTATGTCTATCTATTCACCTAGTATTCATAGCACAAGCACAAGCTTAGTTTGGTACTAGGGAATTGATGTCAGTCTGAAAAGAAAAAAAAAATACGGGCATGGCTTTTATACCAATTTTGTGACCCGTACAATTCTGAAGTATATACTCATAGTCGCCAGCAGAAGTTTCTAATATTAGGACACTGACCTACTGCGAAGTCAATACTCTGTGTGAGCTTACTATGTGAGAGGTCAGATAGGGTAGCCATGAATTATTCAGGAGCCCAGCCCACTGTTTACTGTCCGGCTGTGTACGAGTATACCCTCTTATACTCAAATACACCGCAATACCCCGATCCATTTTAAACTCTATCTCTAATGGAATAGATACCATGGTTTACTGCATCAGAATTAGGAACTTACGTAAAACAGTTACAGACGATGGACTAAACAAACTGTGCGCTCAGATATACGCCGTCCGATAGTGCTGCAATATTTTATTGACTTTTGAAAGCTCATATCACCAATTCGTTGGTTGTGTTCGGCATATCGATGAGTGCAATTTTCAATCGCGATCCTTCGGGCTTATGAATCAATCTTGGGAGACCGAGCTGTATAAATGCTGCGTTGAATATCTATATTGGTAGGTACTTGGGTACATGGTAAACTATGCATGTGCTTAAACTGTCAGGATCATAGCCTGGTCTGAAATGTCTGACGTTGGATCCCTACGGTTCTGGGAGGATTCGTTTATACAGCTGTGCGAACTGCGCGTTCACACTTAAAGTGGAAAAGGTATTTCCGCCGAGCTAGGTGTTGCTTGCTCGAGGACCTAGGTCCGACTACTCGTGGCAGTGTATTGTATATATACTTAGTGGCGAGAATAACTTCGTCAGCGCGATGCAGGATTGTATGGCGTATCTCTATGTTCGATCGACGTCATTGGTTTACGTACCTATTACTGGAGCTATAATCTTGACTATCTTGTGGCGCAGTCGCCACACAGCGTTTATAAAGCTGTGAATGTGGTTTAATTCTCTTCATTTTGCATTAATGATTGAGACGGTGAACGTATTTCTCGAACGAAACCGCGGCCAATCACTAGTGTCCTGTGCGAAAAACGAACATTCGTTTTATAGTCGAATACGAAAAGAAAGTATATACGTAGCGTATCTGTCTGTTACATTTTTTAAATTCAAGCATTAAAACGATTTTAATGAAATTTGGCAAGTTTAAATCAATTTTACGCATTTAAGCTTAGAGTAATTGGAGTCTCAAATTTAAATTGAAATAACACTTAATTTCTAGGTCTATTGGGATGGGTTTGTTATATAGTATATTTTTGTAGCAAAAGAAAGATAGTACATGAGCAATATCCGAGTTATTACAGCTAGCCTTATGTATCTAAGTATTATGTGCTTCTCATATCATGTCTCTAAACTAATAGCCACCAACACTTATACACCAGCATACATTACAAACACGGACTAGTTAAAATTAAGGACTCCACGCTGTCATACTATAGCGTTAAGTCACATTTATGCATGTGTAAGTGATACTTAAGGATACCATATATCGGATATCTGTCAATTGGACACTTATTATGCCAATGTGTTACGTAAGTTGCGTATCAAGTTGGAGCACCTAAGGAGCTTCAACGTCTAGTTAGTGGCGCGGAGTCCTTCTTCTTTTACTAGTCCTTGATTACAAACTGTTTTACCACTATGGTCAAATATGATTAGCTCGATGGCTCATTCGGTAGTGACCCTGCCCCATGTGCCAAGAGTTGTGAGTTCGATCCCCATCCAGTACAAACATTCGTGTGATGAATACTTGTGTCTGTTCTGTGTCTGGGCATTAATATCCAATATTTAAGTATATATTTGTAATACCACTGTTGTTTCTGATATCCGTAACACAAGTGCTTAAGCTACTTACCTCGGAGTCAGATCAGTGTATGTGATGTAGTCTGATATGAAAACATGATTGATATCAGTACAAATTTATATTTCATATATAATATGAAAAAATATATAGACCTAATAATCCTACATAACGGAGTCACACTAACAGACCCCTTTATACAAATCGTCCGTATTTACCGACATTTCCAGAACAAACAAACGAATTGCCTAAAATGGCGGAGTGATTTTTTAATAGCCACAGAGTGGAGATAAAGTCGAGTACACACTGGAGAATTTTTGTTGCTTGACATGACAATGAAGCGCATATTGTATAAATAATTGAATATTATGTTTTAGACAATACAGGAATCTTTACAAAGAGGAGGTGGATTGCGGAGATCTATAAAGAATATTAGAAAGCATTTAGAATTTATATATTTAATTTGTTTCGTTATGTCCCCTCTGTTTTCCCTATCTCTATATCTATATCCTAAGGGTTAGGATGACCGGCAGTCGCTTCAAAGGTATAAACGGACACACTAATACTTGATCAAGGACCTTGGATTGGAAGGCTTTGAGGAAGGACTAACGGACCCCGACTAAGCATGGGATGTAACGCCAGGAAGAGGCATGCAATAATAAATAAATTCTCAAGACTGACACACCAATTCCCTAGTTCCAAACTAAGCTTATAAGCTTGTGCTATGTTTACTAGGCGATCGGATAGACATACTTAAATACGTTTATAAACATCCATGATTCGATTACAAATGTCCATGTTCATCACACAAAACATTTGCCACTTGGTTTCGTAGCGGGGTTCGAACCCAGGATCCTTGGTTTCTTTGCCAGGGTCTCTGATATAACCAAAACAGCTAACAAACCTTTGTTCTTAGGGTACTCTAGTTTCGTGCTTGGAGTCTCTACATCAAGTCCATCAATAACTATTACGTATAGCTTCTGCCCGCGGCTTCGCTCACGTGGTACATCGATGAAACATAGCCTATATATTATTCGGGTGTATGACCTTTATTATTCTAAAGTTTCATTTAAATCCATTCAGTAGTTTTTTCGTGGAAGAGTAACAAACATTCATCCATGCATACAAACTTTCGCATTTATAATAGTAGGATTATTTATTTTAATAAACATTTTTAATTATTTTATGTAACGGCGGCGTCTGCACTAAGCTTAATTGCTTGTATCATACATACAAACTTTCGCATTTATAATATTACTGAGATAACTTTTTATAAGTATATCTTTATATGTATGTTACTTCTTTACGACATATTAAAAAATTATAAAAAAACAGTCAGTCAGTGTACGCACATCTTAACTGGACGAAAAGTGAAAATTTCCATCCGAAGATTCGGCGAAATACCATTTATTTTATTTTAATTACAAGTTATGCTCGAAACGACTCTGGTAAGAAATGAAATTGGTTTCCACTGTTTGCGGACCGCTTGAATTACGATAATAAGGATATTGGATTATGTAAGGGAGAAGGGCGCTTAAAGCTTAGTTTGTTTGGATTTATTTAAGGCTGCAATTTCATTAGTTAGAGCTTTGTAAGTACTAGTTAAGTGGAATGACATGTAAAATAGATAGAAGCTTTCTAGGTAGAATCAATATTCTAATGGTTTACGGGCTTTTGGGTATGTGACTGAGTAGGCGACGAGCTAGCCACTTGTCACTTCTTTTTCACAGCTTTCCATCCAACCCAGCCCACTGTACCATGTTGGTCTGGAACTTAAAAATAATATGCCAACTGTGGTTCTTGCCTAGCATGTCGTAAAAGGCGACTAATGGGATATCGGGTTTTGGGTGTGTGATTGTGTTAGCCGCTTGTCACTGCTTTTTCACAATTTTCTATCTAACCCAGCCCGGCTTTATTTTTGGCTGAATGTGGTTGAAGGGACTTGCGGCCCCTTTGACTCTGCCTACCCCATCGGGGATATGGGCGTGATGTTATGTATGTATGTATGTACCTATCAATATGCTGATGAGAATATTCTTGAAGAGATCTAAGACAGAGCTTAAACCTAGTGCACATTCATATACATATACATACCTTTACGCCCGCAATCCCCGTAGAGGTATACAGAGTCTAAGGAGAGATAAGCTTCTTAAATCAATTCTAGCCCAAAATTAACTGACTTAGGAGAAGGGCCAGATGTAAAGTTTTTAAAAAGACTATCAATTATCGTGCTAGCTCATAATTTACTTAATTACGAACCCAATACACCATTAGTCGCCTTTTACGACGTGCTAGGCAAGGAATGTAGTTGGCACATTACTTTTAAGACCTAGACAAAGATTGGTGGTAGTAGAAGGATATAGGAGCCGCGGAAGGCCCAAACTCACCTACCACGATTTGGAGTGTGTTAAACGAAGGTGATGTTAGGAGTCATAAAAACCGTAGAGCTTGTATGAAAAGGATCTTGAATGTTGAAGAAGCAAGTGAGGTGTGTAAGGATCGTGCCATATGGCGTTTGGTTCTTTTGCCTACCTCGCTGGGGAAGTGGCGTGAAGTTTAGTTACTTACAGACATTGGTTTGAAATTGAACAACATTTCGATTTCCCTAACAAAGCAGATTTCGTCATGTTTTGATTAAGATTATACGTTAGGTGGATGGAAATATAATTATTGCGATGCAATATCCAGCAGTACCGTCCTTTAATGAACATGATCATATTTAAATAGTCTGTCGACTGACTTCTGGTTATTGACTCTGCGTTTGTCAAAGATATATTGCAGCGTTTGTGCCTGCTGTTTCCGAGAACATTGCAATAGAAGCAACTAGGCGTATACTCGTTATGTCAGAGACATGTGGACTCAAAGAGAACTGCATGTTTGTAGGCCGTATCATATTTATTTATTTATTGGATTACCAACATAAGACGCAGCGAAGAAATATGTTTAACAATAAATTAAAATCAAATAAAGCCTAACTGTTCTTACAATTAAAGGTAACCACACCATGCTAGAAAAAAAAAACATAAAAATTACTTGTGGATAAAAGTTAAAGTCAAAAGTAATGAAGGTATTTATTTATTTTCATCAATGTGAAGGATGTTTGCACTGTAATTAATTTCATTACGAGCAAAATACCCTTGAAGCAATGTATTTACGGATCTTTTTAAATATTTAACGAGAACATACACAGTTAGTGCTCTTTCCTTAATCCATACATCCTTACGCCAGACGAATTCGATTGTAATAAATATATGTTAATACATACACGTAGATGGTAGGAGCGTCTATAGCTCAATGGATGCGGGTTGAAACCCGAGCACGAACCTCTAGATTTTTCAAATCTATGTACGTGTTTATACCACTAGTTTGGTGAGGGAAAACATCGTGATGAAAACAGCAAATTCAAACAACTTTGGATTTGTAACCATGAGCCAAAAATTGTCTGGTTCCCAAAACTTAGGGTTACGGAAGCCAGACCGGCAGTCGCTTCAATGTAATTACCAGAGTCGCTAAATCCTGGGTCATGATCTAAGCGGATCCCGTCTAAGCACAGAAGATAAAGCTAGGAAGATGATGACATACAAGATGTACTTTCGAGAGGTCTCATAACTTACATTCTAAAAGTAAAAATTAAATATGATACGTTCGAATTGAGAACATCCTCCTTCTTTTGAAGTCGGTTGAAAATAAGTAAAATCGGTGTAAACATTCCTAGTGTATGGCATTGGGCTTGAACACGATTGAATGTACTTTTTATCTAGTTTTATATAGAAGTAAGCTCCTTAAGGGCTTAAGCTCTTTAGCTTTTCACTGGATCCGATCTGAAGTATTGCGACATTCATGTAATGAAAAAAAAATTACATACAACGGCCACAAGTTTAGTAGGTATATAATTTCAAACAAAAATTTCACCTAGTATCCATAGGTCGATTTTATCTTGGAACTAGGGAATTGGTGTGTCAGTCTGGAGAATTTATTTGACTGGGCCCTTGGTTGAGTGGTTAGAGACCCTGGCCACGAAGCCAAGGGTCGCGGGTTATCCCGCTAGGGGCAAATGTTTCCTGTGATGAACATGGACATTTGTACTCTAGTCATGGATGTTTATAACTTTAAGTATGTCTATCCGTTAACCTAGTATCCATAGAACAAGCATAAGCTTAGTTTGGAATTAGGGAATTAGTGTTTCAGTCTGGAGAATTTATTTATTTATTATTCAATAGCCTCCGTCTCTCACCAGATGGAACAGACTTTTTCCTACTAATATTATAAATGCGAAAGTTTGTATGTATGGATGGATGTTTGTAATTCTTTCCCAAAAAAACTACTAAATGGATTTTAATAAAACTTATAGCTCATACACCTGAATAACATATAGGCTATGTTACATCGATGTACCACGCGAGCGAAGCCGCGGGCAGAAGCTAGTCATCTATATATATAATATGTTTTGTCCTGAATGACTGACTGACGGATCAACGCACTGCCTAAACCGCTGATCGTAGAGCCCTGAAACTTTGAGGATGTGTTCTTTGTATGACGTAGACATCCGATTAGAAAGAATTTTCAGAAATTCTACCCCTAATGGGGTGAAAAAGGGGGGCAAAGTTTGTATGGGACAACGTGATTCCTTGGTCCAATCTATTTTAAATTTTGAATAAACATTCTTTACCAGAATTAACTTACGGACAAAGTCGTGGGCAAAAGCCTGTTTCATATACAATATGAATTCTTCTTATAAGTACATACAACAGGTTTAATATATAGTCCTAACAAAAATTCCATGCAAGCTTTTCCTGCAACTGAATAAATAAGCAGAGGCCACGTTCCTGCCGACTTGGCTCCTTTGCAGCAACTGGTTGACCCCGAGGGCCCCAGGGTACCCTCACTGCTCGTGCATGCCCATAATCACCCCCACGGGTGGGTAGCTAAAGCGACTGTGACCTCCAAACATTTTCTCGCATCTGAAAATTCGTGGCCATCTTTTATTTAAGCTTGCGGGCCATGACCTCTGGTGGGGCAAGGTTTGAGAAATGAGCGGGCTTTGGATTCGTTAGTACGGCATTTTTGTCTAATTAAAGTCTTTCAAATGAGAGAATAGGCTTGTGGTGTTGTATAGTTCAGTAACATAGTACATTAATTTTTTTTAATATCAGACTACATCACATACATTGATCTGATTCCGAGGTAAGTAGCTTAAGCACTTGTGTTACGGATATCAGAAACAACAGTGGTATTACAAATATATACTTAAATATTGGATATTGACACCCAGACACAGAACAAATACAAGTATTCATCAACGAATATTTGTCCTGGGTAGGGATCGAACCCACAACTCTTGGCGCATGGGGCAGGGTCACTACCGAATGTGCCATTGAACTAGTCAGAAGTCAAAATTTTTTTTTTTATTAAAACGCTCATTGTCTGAGTTGAACCACGAAATTGTCCTATCTTCTAAATATAAGAATTTGGCTAATGGATGAAATGGATCGCACTTTTTAAGTTAGGAAGTTTTTTTTTAATTCATTGATTTACACTTATTTTACTTATTTGCATTGCCATTACCCATGAGTTCGTTTATGTTCTTCCAATTCTTCACCTATAGGATTAAACATATCTTTGTTGTTTTGTTTAGTGGGAGGCTCTAATATTAATATTATAATATTTTGTACACAACTGTAGATACTTTGATTTTTTTATTTAACTACTAGTTCTTGAAAGAGTCGATTCGCATGCAATTAAATTACATGCCGGCGAAACGCCTACTTAAAATGTATTATTATTGAAAGAAGACGTTTCGCACGTTCGTGCGAATGAATTTCGTGCGAATTTACTACTAAGCCTTAATAATTATTAATATAATTCCAGAGTTTAATGAAAGTCTGACATTAAAATATATCGTAGGTATTAGGTTTATGCCGTATAATAATAGATATTTGTCATATAATATTTACTAACATTTCCAAATCCGCAATCCGCAAAAGTGTCACTCCTTGCGCCAAATTTAAATGCGAGCGAAAAGAAAAATTTGATTCGCCCCGCCGACCGACCCACTTCTTCTTTCATTAAAAGACCTAAGCACAGCTTCAATTACACAAACGACTCGTCCGCTAATAGTCGGGACACAGCAAATTCTTGCTTTTTAATTAATACACTGTGTTCACCGGACTTTAATTTGTTGGCAAACGCTGTGAATTTAGCGTTGTGTGCGGGAGCTGGCGTAATTTGTAACTCATATTTTAGTTTTTTGGTCTATTTAGGTCTGAGCGTTTACTTTGAGTTTTTTTTTTATGTTCTACAGCAGAAATGCTACCGACATAGTTAGGGATGGCAACTTGTATTAAAAAAAGACTATATATTTTTCACATTATCTTTTCAATGATTTATAAGTGTATCAAAAATTAAGCAACATCAGTTATATGATCAGACAAGGCAAAAAATTCCTATCCCTTTTAAGAAATTAAACATTTTCAAGTACACAGTTATTTTCTTTCTACATATTAATATTCCTACATACCTTTTGTCCTCAATTTCCGAAAGGGCAGGCTGACCAGAGAGCAATAAGCTCTTAAATCATTTTCTTTAAAAAAATATATTGACTGATGTAACACAAAAGTTATGAAAAATGGCCTTCTCGTCGCCTACATAATCACAAACTATGCATCCAATTACCATTAGTCTTACGAAGGTCGGATCGGCAGTCGCTTCAATGTAATTACCAGACTCGCTAAATCTTGGATCATGGTCTAAACGGACCTCGTCTAAGCACGGGACTTAACGCTAGAATGATGAATAGTATAAATATAGATAAGAAGGAGTGATATACAAAGAGGGAGTGATATACAAAATCACGTAAAATACTTTATCATAAAGTACAGATGGCAACCCTAGTAAGAAATCGTATTATATTTCCCCGATGAATCCTTTCAAAAATGGGAATGCTGAAGAAATATATAAGTTTAGTTTTATTGAAAAGGTAACGATGCTCAAAATAACATAAGAGATACATACATACATATATAACATCACGCCCATAATCCCCGAAGAGGTAGGCAGAGCCAAAAGGGCAGCAAGCTCCTTTAACGACATTCAGCTATTCAGCAAAACAAAACTGGGCTGGGTTAGATGGAAAATTGTGAAAAAGTAGTAACAAGTGGCTAGCTCGTCGCTTACACAATCACATACCCAAACCCCATACACCATTAGTCGCATTTTACGACATGCTAGGCAAGAAACACAGTTGGCACATTCTTTCTATGTCCCAGACCAACATGGGACCTAAGAACCTAAGAGATCATTACAATAATTATTATGAATTGCTTTGAAGACGCAAAGAAATATTATATCTCATCCATATCAGGGATTCCCACTATCCCATGTATATCTGGGACTTTAAAATATTTAGCCAAGTGCGTTTCTCACCTAGGATGTCGTAAAAAGTGTTTACTGTGCCTATACACAATATTAGCTTACTTGTTTTACTTACCTAAAATAGCTAATATTAATATAATAATAATAATAGGTCTCTACAGCTTTCCATCTGGCCCAATTTAATTTCACTTTTGGCTAAGATTGGTTAGAGGAGTTTATAGCATTGGATTCTGCTTACCTCTTTGGACATCGCTAGTGTAATAGTATGTATGTGTGTATCAGGTTTCTTGATTAAAGATCTGTGCTCTTTCACTCTTCAGAATAAATTACACCGCATTGCCCGGGCCAATTGAAAGTTTTCCCCCAACTTTTTTGGGATTTATCTCCCACTCGCGTAGAATACCCCACTTTCGCTTCAAAACTCTGCATTTCACACTAGATTTTACCTTGTCGAGGTGTGTTATTTGCAAAAGTATCTTTTTCCCTCCCGAAATTGTGGTGTTGTCCTATTGTTTAACAAATAAGGTTGATTTTTCTTTGGCTCTGGTTGTCTAGAAGACGTTGTAAGATGGCGCTAAGGAAATGAACGCAGATGTTGGCCGATTCGTATTCAAATGAGTGGAGTTCTGAAAATTGTACGCTCCGCCCGCGGTGGGGATGAATATATTGCTTTAATAAATCAATTGGTTAGATAAATAATAGTTACATTATTTACATTAGCTTCTGTTGGCGGCTCTGCTCACACGAAATTCGGTCTGATGTAGAAACGCGTGTAGTGTGTTTCGCAGGATTTGTAAAATTTTCTGATATGATACTGCCTATGTTGGTCTGCGACTTAAAAATAATGTGCCAATGTTTCTTGCCTAACATGTCGTAAAATGCGACTAATAGTATATCGGGTTTTGGCTGTGTGATTGTGTAGGCCATGAGCTAGCCACTTGTCACCACTTTTTCCTAATTTCCGATCTAACACAGCCACTATTATGTTTTGTCTGAATGTGGTTAATGGGGCTAGCTGCCCTTCGGAGATTACAGGCGTGGTGATATACGTTCGAATTACTATATTACTTAGTCCAGATTCGTTTCTTACATACATACATAACATCACGCTCATAATCCCCGAAGGGGTAGGCAGAGTCAAAGTGGCAGCATCAGCGTTTCTTAGATTTGAAATAACTGCATTAGTCTACATTCCTTCATCTATTGCCCCATAATCTTTTGGCTGTCCAAACATAAAAATTACCTCAGTCACAGATTGGCAAGCCGCAATCTATCTTTGTTCGGAAATGAGGCTTTCACCAACCGTACAAGTTTGGAGCTAATCAAGAGGTCGGGCCATTAGAGAAAAAAACGATCAGAATCGAACGGCCATCGATCAAAAATCGACGGAAAAAGTTATATCCGGCGAGGAAATCAACTTAGTTATCTAAAGATGTGGTGTGGTGCAAATTGTTAGAGTTAGCGGGTTCAACACCAGCGGATTTGGTTATTTAGGGAACGGATTATCTAGTTGAAATCTTGTGTTGTGTTATACGAGAATCGATGTGAGTGATTAGCTGTTACAAAATTTGTTATTCGCAACCAAATCGTGCGGCTTACTTGGGCTATCTTTGCCTATTGTGTTCTATTTTGGAATTGTTGTTAATAAAAAATAGCGGAATTAAACCGGATATCCGGTTACTTTATTTTGCTCTTTAGTATGAATGTATATAGCTTGATGACGGCTGACCGAGACGTATGGAAGAGGAAAATATACCACACTGACCCCAGATGACCTGGAAGAAGGGCACAAAGCAGAATAGTATCAATACATACTAAGTAAAAATATAAAAAAAATATGTAATTTTTTTAAAGGTCTATTTATCCAATTTTATATTTTTTTAGCTAAATAGACCAGTCTGTCTTATCATATGGTCTCATGACCTGGTAGCTTTTTAAAGAGAACACGTTAAGAAATCGCTTTGTCTCATAACTTCCGTCATTGTTGCTTTGAGGTTGAGCCGCCTCGGAAATGAAAGGTACATCGTTCAGTAGGAAGTGACAATCGTCACAATTTGCTAAATGGCCCTCTCCGACAATGGCCGTAATGGCTCCCCTTGCTATTACGCGCTAATGACATACTAACTGACAACGCTACAGTAATCTTGTATACATACATACATAACATCACGCCTGTAATCCTCGGGGACTAGGGGTAGGCAGAGTCAAAGGGGCAGCAAACAAACCCTTTAACCACGTTCAGCCAAAAATAAAACTAAGGTGGGTTCTATATAGGAAAATTGTGAAAAAGTAGTGACAAGTGGCTAGCTCCTATCTTGTAAAAAAGAAAAAAAGGAAACATTTATTGGATGCACAATTATTAATACATACACAGGAAAATAAATATTTGACAATGGAAAAAATAGTAAAATCAAATAAACAAAATACAAAAAGCAACAGATTGAGCCCAGTTGGGTCCCTGACTCAGCATTATGCTACTTGCATTACAAAACAAAAAAAAATACACACTTACGATAAACATTTAACTAACAAGTAAATATATACGTGATTAAATAATGAAAGAAACAGTGAAAATAGGAACAGTTATAATATATAATTTTTTTATTTAAATATAAATAAATAAAAAGAAAAGATAATACATATGTAAATAAAATCAATAAATAAATTAATGTATGGCCAAAAATATCTGTTCCAATGCCATTATTGCAAAGATTTAATATAAGTGCGCTATGTATTTGACAGCTGCACTGCAATGAGTAACATTTAATATTGATTGGGTCATCATCATTTTCCTAGCGTTATGTCCCGTGTTTAGTCGGGGTCCGCTTAGACCATGATCCAGGATTTAGCGAGTCTGGTAATTAAATTGAGGCGACTGCCGATCTGACCTTCGTAACCCTAAGATAGGGGAACCAGACAATTTTTGGATCATGTTTACAAATCCAAAGTTGTTTGAATTTGCAGGTTTCATCACGATGTTTTTCCTCATCGTCGAGCTAGTAGTATAAATACGTACATAGACTTGAAAAATCTAGAGGTACGTGTCCGGGTTTGAACCTGCACTCCTCGGTTAAGAGGCGCGTGTCTTACCATTGAGCTACCACCGCTCTTGGGTAACTGATTGAGTTATAGACTGATTCAGTTATGAAATGTTGCTCATTATCTAATATTTGCACCATTGCCTAGCATACAGTAATAGTATTCAGCTAGTATTTAAAACTAGCAACGAAAATAGGAAAAAAAAATGAAAACTTGATTGCACCTGATAAGATAAAAATAGAAGAGACAATTGTCCAAGAAAATTGTCTGAACGTAATTCCGTGGTAAGTTACGTGGACGCCATTGTGCCAAGCGAGTTGGCTGGCTAGTTTTTAATCTATTCCCGAGTCCACCCCTGGGGACTAACTTTTCGCACTCATTCTCTAAGTTAAATTGACGGTGTTAGATGTACTCAGCTAGAATTGAAAACTAGCAACGAAAATAGGAAAAAAATATATTTTAGAATCTGACTAAATTTGATAATATAAAATAACAAGAGACAATTCCCAAGAAAATTGGCTGAACTCCCTAAACTCGGCGCCAAAAATAGAGTTACGCGTACACTAGGCGAGTTAGCCGGCTCGTTTTTAATCCACTCCCGAGTCCGCCCCTGGGGGCGAACTGTTCGCACTCATTCCCTAAGTTAAATTGACGGTGTTACTTATTCAATGGCGCAGGGCTGCACTCGGGGACGGAGAGAACCTGATAGATGGATGGATTCAATTAATACGGTTATTACTGACTAACTAACTAAACTTCACGCTACTTCGCTAGCGGGGTAGGCAGAGAGAACCGAATATCCTCGTAAAAATAATTCTTGAAACATTATACACCATCTGAAAACTACTTTATCAATAAAAAAAGCTTTGAAAAACAACCCTTAGATTTTTGATTTTGATATTCGATAACACTTTCTCAAACTACTGAAACAAGTACTTATCAACTTGTAACATTGATAAGTTATTTATAACTTCGTTAGACGTGTATGAAACGGGTTTCAGTCAATTCCCTAACTTAAATTGACAGCGTCCATTATTCAATAGAGCAGAGCCGGACTCCACGGAATAACTTGAAGCATCCAACTAATATTAATGATTTATATATATGAGAGATTGCAAGTTTGTACATTACTGAATCATGTTTCAATGACGAAAAGTCGCTAATTTCAGCGATATTTCTGAGGAGACTAGAGAAAGACGATGGTTTGAATATTTAATACATATATTCTATTTATATCTTCTAAAAAAGTAGCTAGTCTCCGGCTTTATAGAATTGACGCCATTTGCAAAATTGCAAGGTAAAATTTGAATTATAGATGCGTTATAAATAATAATATTCTTCTGACCAATTTGTGTCAGGGCGGCCAATCTCAACAAGAATTAGACGATTACACAAGAGATAATATAATGCACATGTGCCTGCGCAAACACAGGTGCATCTGCATACGTAATAATAGTTTAATACATTACATACATACATACATAACATCACGCCCATAATCTTCGAAGGGATAGACAGAGTCAAAGAGGCAGCATACCTTTCAACCACATTTAGCCAAAAATAAAGCCGGGCTGGGTTAGATGGAAAATTGAGAAAAAGCAGTGACAGGCGGCTAACCTGTCGCCTACATAATCACACACCCAGAACCCGATATACCATTAGTTGCCTTTTACGACATGCTAGGCAAGAACCACAGTTGGCATATTCTTTTTAAGTCCAAGACCAACATGGGACAGTGGGCTGGATTGGATGAAAATTTGAACTATATACCTATATAACTAACTACTAGGTGAAAGGATAGACATACTTAAATAAAAATACGTTTATAAACATCCATGACTCGGGTACAAATGTCCATGTTCATCACACGAAACATTTGCCCCTAGCGCGATTCGAACCCACAACCCTTGGTTTGGGCCAGGGTTTCTGACAACTCGACCAACGGGCCAGTCAGTAATAAATTTACGCTGGTAAATTTTGTCTCCTATTGACAAAAGAAAATGCAGAAAATGGTGTTCGTTCGCAGTAACCGACCACCAATTTCTGAAATCGCAGACTCTAGCCAAAAGGAGTTTCATGTTTAATGAGAGAATTTGCAATTTCGGTTCCGTAATATATAGCGGTAAATGAACGAGTGCAGTCGCTGCAACGCAGTGCACTCGGGTGCGGCGCGTAAAAACGGCCGCTGTTGCATTGTCGCCAAAAAGCAGAATTAGTGAGTGGACGCGGACGCTTGGCGCATTCACACCGTGAACTCTTTTTGAGGCTCGTTATTGTATGATTTTGTGGCGACCACGACACAAGACCGTCAAGATTATAGCTCCAATAATATGTTAACAGATGACGCTGTCGAACATACAAAAATGCCATACATTTCTGCTTCGCGCTGACAAAGTTATTCTCGCCGTCCCCGAGCAAGTAACACCTGACACGGCGGAAGTACTTCCACTTTAAGTGCGAGCGTTAAAGTGTTTGCCAACTGTGTTTCTTGCCTAGCATGTCGTGAAAGGCGACTAAGGGCATATGGGGTTTTGGGTATGTGATTGTATAGGCGACGAGCTAGCCACTTGTCACTACTTTTTCTCAATTTTCCATCTAACCCAGCCCATTGTTCCATGTTCGTCTAGGACTTAAAAATATATGCCAACTGTGGCTCTTGCCTAGCATGTCGTAAAAGGCGACTAAAGGTATATGGGGTTTTGGGTATGTGATTGTGTAGGCGAATACATCATCTGTAAAGATTTCAACTGTCTAACTATCACGGTTCATGAGGTACAGCCTGGTAAAAGACGGACAGACAGACGGACGGACGGACAGCGGAGTCTTAGTAATTGAGTCCCGTTTTACCCTTTGGGTATGGAAACTTTAAAAAAATTACAAGTAAAAATACGTAAGGTATATTCGGCCCTTAGCACTGTTACAGCACGGTGTGAACGTTCCCCGCAGACGCGATGCATATTGAAGACGGTCAAATTGTGCAACTGCGCTCGCTACATGCACCCAGCGGCACCGCATGCGGTATTAACCCAAGCCGCTAATTACCTTTTAACGCCGGCTAATCCCGGCTTCCAGGCGTTAGCCGGCGTTTTAATAAACCGCTGTCGTGGTCCAAAAAAAAGAATTTGTTGGTAAATTAAGAATTTTAATCTAGAGGATTTTGCTAGAAATGTTTTGAAATGAAATGATTTATTTCTGCAAGTAGATTTGTAACAAATTCTTTGAACGTCACACTTTTTGACCGTAGTAGAGTAGTGTAGGTAAAATGGGAAAGGAATAAACCTCAAGCTAGGAGTAAGTCTGAGCATATACTAAAATAGACTATAGGTTATTTTTAACCGACTTCAAAAAAACGAGGAGGTTCTCAATGAGGGTTTTTTGAATTAAAACATCCATAAGATGGCGTAACTGTAACTTGTGGTCTTGTCACCCTCCTCATTTGTTAGTTGTCAAACCAAACTGGCATGCTGTCAACCAATAGTGACAGTGATAAGACCACGAGACTCCCTCGTGCCATCTGGCGGTTTTTGTATTTTTGCAAATCTTCATTCGACTGAGTTTTTAATATATGCGAATCCACTTACCTACTTATTTTACTCATTATACTAAGGAACGGATTAAAGTAGTGTAAAAAATTAACAACCATGTTATAATTTTTTATACAAAATAGCAGTCAATCAGCTGATTAACTTTTGTATGGAAAGTAAAAAAAAAAATTGAGCTCTTTTCTAAACTCCCATAAATGTTCCTTATATAATGAGGCAAATAATTAGTGAAGTTGCATAAACTAAAAATAAACTTGTATGTAAGTACATAAAAACTAAAATTGCTAAAACCTCTTTCAGATGAGGCGAGAGTCGTCATTACTTACTACTACCGCTCGGGCGTATAAACCTATCATACGTCATCGTCTTCCTAGCGTTATGTCCTGTGCTTAGACGGGGTCCGCTTAGACCATGATCGAGGATTTAGCGAGTCTGGTAATTACATTGAAACGACTGCCGATCTGACCTTCGCAACCCTTACATAGGGGAACCAGACAATTTTTGGATCATGGTTACAAATTCAAAGTTGTTTTGAATTTGCAGGTTTCATCACGATGTTTTCCTTCACCGTCGAGCTAGTAGTATAAATACGTACATAGATTTGAAAAATCCAGAGGTACGTGCCCAGGTTTGAACCCGCACTCCTCGGTTAAGAGGCGCGTGTCCTTACCATTGAGCTACCACCGCTCTCAATAAAAAATATGATGAAACATATCATACGTCATACAAACATATAATTAGTATATCATCATATACATACAGACACATCATCGCGCACGTAATCCCCGAAAGGGTAGGCAAAGTCCAAGGGATAGTGTGTTCCTTTGACTAATTTTAGGACCACCACAAAGTAACATAAAGCTGAGTTACATGGATCGCCTACACAATAAACAATATAAATACAAACCCAAATAACCCATTACACCATCCTCTCCCCGCCTTTATCACCGATTCACCGAGGCTCCCTGGAACAAAAAAAAATATTTCCATGCCCCCCTAAAGTGTAAAAAAAAGAATTTTACTAATTTATATTTTAACTAGCTGTGCCAGCGGTGTCACCCGCGTTTATGGTTAATATTATAAAGACTATTTCCGTCATACATGATTTCTATGTAACTTTAACCATTAAGGCTGTATACGCGACGAAAGCTTAAAAAATGGAGTAACTTCTCCCGTTTTCTCAACGTTTGACTTCACTAATCTGCTCCTATTGATTGTAGCGTGATGAAAAGTATACTATAACCTGCCCAGGAGTATGAAGAATAATTGTACCAAGTTTCGTTAAAATCCGTCGAGTAGTTTTGTTTCTATAAGGAACATACAGATAGACAGACAGACAGACAGACAAAAATTTTACTGATTGCATTTTTGGCATCAGTATCGATCACTAATCACCCCCTGATAGTTATTTTGAAAATATATTTCATGTACAGAATTGACCTCTCTACAGATTTATTATAAGTATAGATTTACATATGCGTTGAACAAATTCCTTTTTTCCGTAATGCAAACGTATCTACTATGCCTCCCTGACATTTCTCTACGCTCCGCTGGTTGGAAAGTCCTGTTAGTCAACTTTCACGACATGCTAGGCGAAAAACGCAGTTGGCACATTCTTTTTAAATCCCAGTCCAACATAGAAATCTAGCTTAAATGTTTACTTAAATATCTGTGAAATTATACCAAACAGTTTATTTCAAGAAAATAAAATGTACGACACTTTAAAACACAATGGCACTCCATTAATTCCGCTTTTAAACTCAAGTTCTTAACAGACTCTATGCTAACTCCGAGTACCCAGACTGAAATCCAGGGATAGCTGCGGGAAACAAGATAAGCGGCAAGTTTATGTTCAGCCAAGTTAGGGTGGGTGTGCGGGGTGTCTAGAAAAGGGCTAATGACCTTTACTCTAAAGGCAAAGAGTTGAGAATGCTACAGCAAGTGGAATGTAGAGTGTAAAAGAGAATTTGGCAATATTTTTGTAGGTACGTCGTGAACGGTTGAATGTTTACGCTGGTTGATTAGTGATCTGTTGTTGTATTGGAAAAACGCTGATTAATCATACTTTCGTGATATCGTTTATGAACTTTTAATCAGATTTTAGTAATTTATTTAGTATTGTGTTATGATGAGTCCCATGTTGATCTGGGACAAAAAAAAATAAGGTGCCAAATGTGGTTCTTGCCAAGCATGTCGTAAGAGGCGACTAATGGTTTACGGGCTTTTGGGTATGTGACTGAGTAGGCAACGAGCTAGCTACTTGTCACTTCTTTTTCACAGCTTTCCATCCATCCCAGCCCACTGTCCCATGTTGGTCTGGTACTTAAAAATTATATGCCAACTGTGGTTCTTGACTAGCATGTCGTAAAAGGCGACTAATGGTATATCGGGTTTTGGGTGTGTGATTGTGTAGGCGACAGGTTAGCCGCTTGTCACTGCTTTTTCACAATTTTCCATCTAACCCAGCCCGGCTTTATTTTTGGCTGAATATGGTTGAAGGGGCATGCTGTCCCTTTGACTCTGCCTACCCCTTCGGGGATTGTGGGCGTGATGTTATGTGTGTATGTTGTGTTATGATTATTGTTGTGGAAGTAATGAAATCAAGTGATCTCACATGTAACATGAGCGAATGTTATGCTTGTTGTCAAATGTATTGCAAGACGGCTGATACTCACGCCCTGCAGGGGGGGGCTCCAAATACTCCTGAGGTATCCCTGCCTGTCGTAGGAGGCGACTAAAAGGGCCTTTGGGGTCGTGGGGGTTAGGGGGCGGGCCCTCTGGCCCTCTATCGTCCCCAGAGAAGCCGACTGCAGGTGTTACACCCGGTCCGTCAGGATAGGGTACACAGCTGTCTATGTGGTCGTGAAACACCACCCTAGGTGTTCTGGGGGAGAATATCACTCCCTCGAGATGGGTCGCCAGGCGGCAGCACGCGCTGCGTAGATTTTTCGAGATGAATCCCGACAGTGGGGATCCCGTTTGCGTTAGCGCCCGAAGAACGACAGCCTTGAGGTTTAGTCGGTAGGTCTCCGGAGATTGCTACCGGTTTCGAGCCCGACTCAACCTTATAGGTCCACCCAGGACTCTGTTTGGATGGTGCGTAATGCATTCCTCAAGTAAAAAAAAAAAAAAAGACGGCTGATACTCTGATACTAAATATTGACTCGTTCAACATATTATTATTCAAAAAGCAACTAACACAACACATAATCACAAACATACCTATTTGAGTTCGTTGGACGAGCTTGAATTATTGTAATTGTTTACTGTTTTCCGATTGGAATGAATCGATGTGGAACAACCATTGATTTATTTCTACAAAAAGCAAGCTATTGTTTTTGTTAAACTTTATTGTATTGGCTTAATTTAATTGCACTTTTTTTTTTCTATTTTTCAAGCGAACGTCAACGAACGTGAAATAAATAATTTAATAAATTAAGATAAATTTTTGTTTATATGTTCTCATGTAAGTGACATTATGTCTATATGAGAGTAAATGTCTTTAAACCGTAACCGATTAGAAACTTCGTGATGTTCATGTCGTAGATTATATTATCTATGCTAATATTATAAAGGGTAAAGATTTGACTGCTTGTGTGTATTGAATAGGCTCCGAAATAACTGGACCGCTTTGAAAATTCTTGCACCAATATAAAGCTACTTTATCAGCAAGTAACTTAGGCTATTTATCCCCGTATTCTCACGGGAACGGGAATTACGCGGGTGAAACCGCGGGGCGCTGCTAGGCACTGAAAAATATTTTTGTCACGAAGGTTGTGTCTGGATCCTAAGCGCTTCGCTATGATTCTAGATTTAGCAAGTCCAGTTATGGTATTAAAGTTAATGAAATCTGCCATCAGATTGAGAAATTCGACGATTTAAATTTTTGCACACATTGTTATTTCACGTGCAGGTTTTTTTTTAGGAAAAATAAACACTGTGTTTTTGAATGGTCGGAATTTTGTTTCTTATTTAATTCGGATGTTTTGGGTGTTTCCAGTTTTTTATTATGATTTCGCTCACCGCCAAGCTAGAGTGTAAAAATGAGGGTAGCTTTGTTTTTACCCAGTAAAGTTGTAGTTCCTTCTAAAACTACGGAACACGACTAGGTTGTACTGCTTTCGAGTATGTTTTAAGACATTAGTCAAGGTTTTCTGTTGGCGAGGTACACCGACAAACTGTTTTGTAGCCTGGTTAGTAGGTGAAATATTTCCTTGCACTCTTTCGCTTTTCTTTACTCGGAATATATCGGTGTAAGATACAACGGTGTGAGTTCTAATATTCATAGCATGGCTAATTTCTGAACGGAGACCATTTTGCTAGCCATCCTTTTTTGTTTGAGAAGTTTCTGTTTTCTGTAAATTGTATTGTTACTTTATTTATATCATCATGTACTTTTGGTACCAATTAAACATTTTTTCTTTCTTTAACCCTTTAAAACTACCTTTTAAACAAAATGTCTTGCGTGTTACATAAATTATGTGATTTTCTTAATGTATTGCACTGAATAACAAAGATTAAACATACATAAGATCACGCCCATAATCCCCGAAGGGGTAGGCAGAGTCAAAGGGGCAGCAGGCCTCTTTAACCAATATAACATAGATTACATTTATCTACTAGCTGTGCCAGCGGTGTCACCCGCGTTTATGGTTAATATTATAAAGACTATTTCCGTCATACATGATTTCTATGTAACTTTAACCATTAAGGCTGCACACGCGACGGAAGCTTAAAAAATGGAGTAACTTCTCCCGTTTTCCCAACATTTTCCTTCACTACTCTGCTCCTATTGATTGTAGCGTGATGAAAAGTAAAACCTGACCAGGAGTATGAAGAATAATTGCACCAAGTTTCGTTAAAATCCGTCAAGTAGTTTTTGTTTCTATAAGGAACATACAGACAGACAGACAGATAGACAGACAAAAATTTTACTGATTGCATTTTTGGCATCAGTATCGATCACTAATCACCCCCTGATAGTTATTTTGAAAATATATTTCATGTACAGAATTGACCTCTCTACAGATTTATTATAAGTATAGACAAATACATGAAAACCCAAAATTCACTGCATCCACCAAGCTAAAATAGCTAAACTTTTTTTTCCAGTACCTATCAATATCCATCAATATCTTCTAGTCAAAACGCAATTTTCACAACAGTTAACCACACCCACCATAAATCAAAAAACCAACATTACTATCATCACGAAACATAACATAAATAATAATAAATGAATAAATATCAGACTATATCACATACTTACATTGATCTGACTCCGAGGTAAGCTTCTGTTACAGATATCAGAACCAACTGCAGTGGTATTACAAATATATACTCAAATATTGAATATTAACACCCAAACACGGAACAAACACAAGTATTCATCACATGAATGTTTGTCCTGAGAGGGGATCGAACCCACAACTCCTGGCGTATGGGGCAGGGTCACTACCGAATGCGTCATCGAGCCAGTCAGTAAGTAGTATTAACTCCCAGAAAAGCAGCTAAGTTTCAACAAAGTCTAATTAAAATCAAAATGATCGATATTACCGACCGGCCGTTTATTTAACGGCTCAAACACTTTTATTACAAGCGATTACAATCGCGATTGTAATCAAACTTATTACAGTGAGCATTACGGAGCCTTAAGTGTAATCGTTCATCATTTCATAATTTCCTTTAACAGCGATATGAGAATTGGTGGTACCTAATTATTTTAGTTTTATAAGTGTTTTATGGATCGTAAAATGTTTTGTAACAGTTAATTAGTGTTATGTAACATTTCGATGCTGTTATTTTATGATTAGCACGCTATGACACATTTAGCAGAAAATTACATTTTTATGCTACTAGAAGTGGCAAACAACGATATGACATACCTATGTAGGTATTTGAAAATCAATATATCTCTTAAGTTGTACTTAAATGTCTTTAATATCGATTCTCTCTGTCTACCCCGCTAGGGTAGGCGTGAAATTAAGTTAGTTAGTTAGTTACCTAATAATATCGATTTTTATTAATGTCTAACTATTTAAATGGACTAACATGGACATTAAAAATAGTGCCCGTCGTATATCGTTTCCGGTCTAGGTAAAATGTTATCTTATCTATTGTTATGATTGCGAAAGTAAGTTTATTTGTTCGTCATGATTCTGGTGCCTGAATACTCAAGCGATCCTGGTAAAAATCGCCATACACGTTTTGAGGGTTGCCGAAAAGGAATAATAGCTTACGTTCTACCAAATAAATATTAAATATACCATACTATAGAAAAAAATAAGTACGCAAAAAATACTGATCCCGAGTAAAATTAAAATATCATTTTTAAACGGCTGTCCGCCTTAACATTTTAAACTAACAAACTAAACTTCACGCCACTTCCCTAGCGGGGTAGGCAGAGAGAACCGAACGCCATATAGCACGAACCTTACACACTTCACTCGCCTCTTCAACATCATGATCCTTTTCATACAAGCTCTACGGTTTTTATTACTCCTAACATCACCTTCTTTTAATACACGACCAATCTGGTCGTGGTAGGTGAGCCTGAGCCTTCCGCGGCTCCTACATCCTTCCGCTTTCGCATTGTATGAATATCTGTTTAGTCAATCTTTCGTCATCCATTCTTTCCACATGTCCAAAACACCGGACCATGCCTCTTCTTACCTTAATTCTTATCTTATATTGATAAAATATTAATGTAAAAAAACGGGCATAAGCTAATAGAAATATTCAACAACTTGCTGAGGCTAGCACTAGACTCTTTAATCCATGACTTTGATAAATATTATACGACACTAATGAGGTACTAAGGTTGCTTTACAAATTTGATCTTTATGCTGAGAGAAATCCTTAACTACATAGCAAAAAATGGCTTATAATTATGTCCTAATTTACTTGTTACAGATTATTTTCGCAATAAAATTGGGCATGTTAGTCTACAGTTTCTATCCCTTAAGAAAAGAATCTTAAACGTGTATGGTTTCGACTTGTGAGGTCATTGACCGTTAAACAAGTTATTTTCAAAAAGTGTCTAACCACGTTTTGCCTAATGTTAAATTGGTTTGAGAGCTCGGTTAGATGGAAAAATGTGAAAAAGTAGTGATAAGTGGCTAGTTCGTCGCCTAAATCATCATCCTCCTAGCGTTATGTCCAGTGTTCAGTCAGGGCCCGCTTTAACCATGATCCAGGATTTAACGAGTCTGATAATTACATTGAAACTACTGCCGATCTGACCTTCGTAACCCTTAGATAGTAACAGACAATTTTGGATCATAGTTATTGGAATGTGCAGATTTCATTACTATGTTCTCCGTCACCGCTGAGCTAGTGGTACAAATAGATTTAAAAAATCCAGCGGTATATGCCCGGACTTGAACCCGCACCCCTCGGTTAAGAGGCGCGTGTCGTTAACATTGAGCTGCCACCCCTCTTCGCCTACATAGTATACATATTAGTCGCTTGAATGAACAAAAAGCTGATGTAGTTTATGAAAATTCGATTTTCTTTTGTCCATTTATAAAAAATCCATTTAATCTCTCTACAAGCCGCTAATTAGTCAGCTACAAGATAAATATAGGATGCCGTTACATAGCTAGCTGTATTAAGTACATACATACATACATAACATCACGCCTGTAATCACCGAAGGGGTAGGCAGAGTCAAAGGGGCAGCAAGCCCTTTCAACCATATTAATCCAAAAATAAAACTGGGCTGGGTTAGATGGAAAATAAAGAGTAAGAGAATATAAGGCCCTGTAAAAGTCGCCATTAACGATACGCTAGGCAAGGAAGACGGTTCAGATGAATACATAGTCCCAGAGCAACGTAGAACTTTAACTCGTTTTATCGTTAAAGTATATATGTCTGCATTTTAAGCTTAACTAACCGTTATAATGTCGTGTCTACTCACCGCGTCTCCGACTAACATCAATCCAAAATACATTTTTCCGCCGAATGTAAGGGAAATTGTGCATTTTCAGGAATATCCGACGAAACCGCCCTCGCGCCCGCCCCCAGCTATTGGCCACAGTAAATTTGGAAATCATTCGCCTGGTGTATCAGGTAGGAAATATCTCGCATTTATTATTTTACAGAATTTGTTCTTTGTATTAGGTATATGTTTTTTTTTGTAGACTCTAGGTAATTGCTTTTTAATTTTAATTAGATTTTGCCTGCGTCCTCGTAGACTTAAAAAAAATCTTTCTTATTTACTATATACCGTGATTTAGTTCATTCAATGGTAAATAAAAGAATCAAGGTCCTATTGGGGACTCGTTACAGGAGTGGAAAGTCTAACCAGTGAAAGTCCGGCCAAAATAATTTCACCTATTTTGGAGATTAGCCCGAAAAAGAAAAAATAGGTAGACAAGCTTCAAAAATTAGTTTTTTATCATAAGTATCGTATTTATTGTCAAACGCATTTAGCAATAATAAGCTCTTTTTTTGATATTTCGAACAGACGATGAAACTTAATTTATCTGTGTAGATATGGAAGTACTCTGTCCAGGGCCGGATTTAAATTTGTGCCGCCCTGGGGCACTGAATAAAATGCCGCCCTATGACTTAAATTTTATTTTAATAGTTTTGATATCTTATTTCTTAAAAATTAGAATAACTAATTAATTGCAGGAAATTTATTATGTATTATGTATTATTTATTATATATTATGTTTAATTTATATTTATTCTTCATTTACTCATATATTATATATATTATTTATTATATACAATAGTAATATAAAAAAATATTTGTATTTTTCTTAGAATTATAAATTTTGCACTAAGAACGACTTATATTAGTATTGCATTATTTTTTTCACAGGCAAACTCGCCTAACTTTTTAAATTGCAAACTGGTCAATTAAATCTTTACAATCTAAACGTTGAAGCACATCTGATTTTATGCATAGAATAGCTATGCTATTGAGCCTATTTCCACCCATTGTAGAACGTAAGTAATTTTTAACTCGTTTTAAACAAGAAAACGATCGTTCTGCGCTACAGTTTGTTACAGCTAAAATTTCGCAACAAAAAAAATTATTATTTGGTAGATGATATTTGTCAAACGCAATATTTTATGTTGGGTTTGTAAGGTTGTAAAGAAATTATTTTGATCATAAAATATAGGGTTTTATTTATTATTCGGACAGTATATGAACTTGTTTATTTTGTAATTCCATAAAAACAATAGGTTGTTGATCTATTTTTTAAAATATAATATTTTAAAGTTGTAGTGACGCCATTCCGGTAAGATTCCTGAGTTTACAGGTCCATATATTTATGCAGTGTGCTTTAAATCAAACAAACGAAACACTACCCGAAAGCTTTATTCATTTACTATAACAAATATATAACTTGGGACGTATACGACATACTTTAAGATAAACAGTTCGTATGTTGGGTTTTTGTCGCACGCGCCGACCGCCCGTCGCGATGACGTAATCGAGCGTCCACTTCACATTTTTTTTTGTGTATGCGCGGAACTACTTGACCGGTTATATATTGTAAAGAAACTTTTTTCTCAGTTTCCAAATTTTGCCGCCCTAGAAAATTTGCCGCCCTGGGCACTAGCCCGAGTGTACCTAAATCCACCACTGACTCTGTCCATTATTTTAAGTAACCAATTTTACAAAATCTGGCGCTATACCAATAAAAAGCTTATGAAATTATTACAATACATTTTGCCGTTATTAACTCTGTAAGAATCTGAATAGTAAATCATTTAAAATCTGCATTAGCAATGTTCGGTGTAAGATTAAAACTGAATAAACCAAAAACCGCCGAATGCGTTTATTAAAAATCATGTTTTCATCTTGCGGCCCGCGTAAAAAAGCGTACAACCCGTGAATCCGTGTTTTATTATTTTAATCACGCACAGTTTGATGGATCGTAAAAAAGCCACAAATTAACCATTCAGCACCTAATATAGCAGCGGGACTTGTTGCTATTTATTGGCAGTTCTTAGGATATAAAATCTGGTTAAGCGCGAGTTGAATTCACGTCTCAGGGTTCATTTCAGCACAATTTGTATATACAATTTTTTACGCGACTTCTTCCGTAGTACCCATCCTTAATCAGTCTATTACGGAGAGGATTGTACATCCTGAAGAATCCTACAAGTTTCTAGGAAGAAAAAATAAAACAATTTTTTTTTTGGGTTGACGAATTTCTACACCACTTGAACAAGTCTGCAACAGACTTGTTCAAGTGGTGTAGAAATTTTTAATAATAATAATATTTTAGAATATAATAATTATCATAAAAATCTTTCAGGATTTTAAGCTTATGAATTAAAAACCATTATTATATCAGAAATTATTATTTAAAATTTTAGTATTTATCCATCGCTCAGGCGAATATCCTTAACTTATATAAGTAACTTGAAATGAATTGATTTTGTACATTGTTTTTTTTTTAACATCGCGACATCGCCGAGTCCTGTAATTGTATTTTATCAGAACCAATGCACAGCGTACTATACTCGGCTCCAATGGCAAATAACATGAGTACCTTACCCTAAAATATAAACCATCAAAAAGGCGTAACGTAATGCGAGGAGATACAAAAGCTCCCTAACTCCTTTGTGCCGAGGGCTGCCAAGCAATTGGTTACACAATCTGTGTAATTTGAAGTTTATGTGGTGAATACATCCATTGTGATAGTCTTTGTGTTGTATTTTTAGGCGTTTTTGTATTTTGGCTGAATGCGGTTTTAGGTGCTTATCGTTCTGTGGACTCTGCCTACCCCTTCGGGGATTATGGTATGGTATGGTATTTTGTGGAATGTCCCGACCTCGCGTTGAAAGCAAGGGCGCGGTTTGTTGTACGAACGATCGAGTAATTGTTCTATCATTAACATCCTAAATTCCTCATATCTTAAGGAATGTTATAAATAAGACTTTCATATTTGAACTATTAAAGCAAATACTGCATGGCACACAGTGACGTCATAGTTTTCTGAAACTAAATTAGCTTTACGCTATTTCCCTGGCGGGGTAGGCAGAGAGAACCGAACGCCATACGGCAATATCCTAACACACCTCGCTTCTTTAACATCATAATCCTTTTCATACAAGTTTTAAGTTTTTTAATAGGCTAGTATATCATAAAATCATAAAAAAAACAGTCAAATTAAGAACCTTCTCCTTTTTTTTGAAGTCGGTTAAAAATTGTATAGGCCATAAGTTAGATGATCAATAATATTTGATACATATTTTTTGTTTTATCTAATACTCGACAAATGACAAATATACGCTTCAAAAATCTGGAATGAGGCGCTTTACGTCACTAGAACGGTAAAGTTTAACGCATCTAATGACGTCACGCGGTACTTTAACGCGCTGTATGTTTATAATTTTTGCTTTGCTGAACAAAAGAAAAAATATGTAAGCAATATTTTTTTTGTAATTTCATTAATGAACTATAAAAAAAATAATAAACTAGCTTATTTCCCAAAAAAAATAATACTGTTTTAAAAAATCTTTAAAAATTTTCAAATATGTAGATTTTATTTTTATAGATCCATGAACCACCTTATTGGTTGGTGGTGTCTAGTACTTTAATATAAGGTTCCCTCTGCCAGCCCTCACCATCCTTGCTGGTGCTCCGCTATTTCCCGAGGGAGCGACGGGCACAATCCGATTGGGAAAGTGATGTTTTATTATATGTATTTGTTTTCCCTAAACTCAATCATTTCGCCAAATGGCGGTTTTGAAGGCGTTCTGACAGATTCCAGGTCAGGTCTCCAGTGGATTCGTGGAGCGAGTGGGATTACTGGAATGGAGTTTAAAATATTATCATGATTCGAACTCTCGGAAATAATGTAGGTATGTATGGGCATGTTGTTAAAAGCGACTAATGGTGTATTGGGTCTTGTAATTATGTAGATGACGAGTTAACTATTACTTTTTCACAATTTGCCATCGAGCGTGAAGGAATTTATGTATGAAATTTTAAAATTTCCAAAGAGCGTATAATAAATATAATAGAGTTCAGAATTCTGTATACAAGGTCATTTGTAAAATATTAATAACCTCGCAAGAGTAGATTACTGGCATTATAAACAACAACGTTTGTAATCGACAAAAAAAAAACGGCTTTCCATACTAAATGACTAAAAAGCTGTCTTTTATATGAAAATTCGATTTTCTTTTGTCCATTTAAGAAAAATCGTAATATTTGTGGGTTGACATAAAAGCTGTTAAGCTGGTAATCTCTCTACAAGCCGCTAATTAGTCAGCTATAAGATGAATATAGTGAGCCGTTACATAGCTAGCTGTATTAAGTACATACATAGGTACATAACATCACGCCTATAATCGCCGAAGGGGTAGGCAGAGTCAAAGGGGCAGCAAGCCCTTTTAACCATATTAAGCCAAAAATAAAACTGGGCTGGGTTAGATGGAAAATAAAAAGTAAGAGTATATAAGGCCCTGTAAAAGCCTTGTAAACATGTTAGCTAAGATTCTTCAAAAGGTCAGTCCAGTATCCAGCGTCATTCGACAGTATCCGCTTGGACTCGTTGTACGCAGGAAATTGAGGACACGCGTCGCTCGGCCCCATCGCTGGACGGAGATTGCGCCCTTGCGTACGATTTTAACTTGTAGCAGGATGGTCTGTTTGATTGACCGCCTGGTTAAGGTCGCAACAGTTGACAAGAACAGAATGGCCGCTTTGCGGACTGTAATTGTTTTATACTTTTGTGGTGGCGGTCATCCTATTCTTGTTTAAAACAAATCTATATATATAAAAGAAAGTCGTGTTAGTTACACTATTAATAACTCAAGAACGGCTGAACCGATTTAGCTGAAAATTTGTGGAGAGGTAGCTTAGAACCAGGAGTCTAACATAGGATACTTTTAATCCCTATATTAATATTTTTCAATTTTTATTTCCTATTAAAAAAAATTACTTAATATCATCTAAAATCTGCTTATTTTTTATTGCCTCTAAGGCGGAACAGAGTTCGCCGGGTCAGCTAGTTATTTATAAAACAGCCCTAATCTTGTTAAGTATAAAGGAAAATCAATTATTATGCATTCCATTATGTCCTTATCCTTATGTACTATAACGTTATACTGTATTACAACTACAATAACGAATTAGTACGTTTGAAAGATTCTGGATTGTGTCGGAGCGAACACTTAATTACCTGTCCGAGCAGGAACAAGGCTAATCGCACGCAACCTAGTGTAATTGAATATTAAGCCCAAATAAGAATACGACAGGTTTATTTAATAGCTCCATGTACAAGATCACATTTGTCTATAAATGGGTTCAGAAAAAAAATCATTTGCGCGTTCTAATTACGTACAGCGTCCTCTAGTGACAGTTTGTTGGAATTAATTTGACTAAGAACACAGATAACCTCCAAATAGATACCACATTAAGAGGATTGACGTGCGCCCATGCATCTATCATCATCATCTCCCTAGCGTTATGTCCCGTGCTTAGACGGGGTCCGCTTAGACCATGATCCAGGATGTAGCGAGTCTGGTAATTACATTGAAGTGACTGCCGATCTGACCTTCGTAACCCTATAGGGGAACCAGACAATTTTTGGATGATGGTTACAAATCCAAAGTTATTTGAATTTGCAGGTTTCATCACGATGTTTTCCCTCACCGTCGAGCTAGTGGTATAAATACGTACATAGATTTGAAAAATCCAGAGGTATGTGCCCGGGTTTGAACCCGCACTCCTCGGTTAAGAGGCGCGTGTCCTTACCATTGAGCTACCACCGCTCAAGGACTGAACTTAACTGAACAACTATTCTGACAAACTATTACTAGAGGACAGCGTCCTCTAGTAATAGTTTGTCAGAATTAATTTGACTAAGAAGGTACGATGTCATTTAGTGGTGTTGTTGATTCTATGTTCATTGCATTTATTACTGTGATCGCAACGTTTCTAAATATTTTTTAGTAATGAATATTCATTTTAGAGGAATAATTTTCATTAACGGACAAAGATTGCGGGGTTTGCATACACTTTTAACTTGTAGCAGGTTGAATGAATGGACGTCAATTATTATTTAGCGGCGATGATGATAAGTTTAGGTTAGGCCAAAAAAAAATCTTAAGATAGTCACACCAATTTCCTAGTTCCAAACTAAGCTTATAAAGTTGTGCTATGGATACTATGAAGGTGAACGGATAGACATACTTAAATACGTTTGAAAAACATCCATGACTCGAGTACAAATGTCCATGTCTATCACACGAAACATTTGCCCCTAGCGGGATTCGAACCCGCGACCCTTGGTTTCGTGGCCAGGGTCTCTGATCACTCGACCAACGGGCCTGTCAAAAATGTATCGGCGATTGTAATATCTCTAAATATGTTGGACGGTAATATAGTATATTTACTTTTGAGTAATTATTCTGATATAGCTGATTTTAATTTGCGTCCCTTAAGTACATTTTCAGTTTGTGGCAACACTCGTGGAGATCGCTCGATGTAGACTCGTGTAATGACCACAGAACTTAATGTCAAGTAACCATATAATTAGCCTGCTCTTAAAATATATGCTAGTCTGACCAATTCAATTATTCCTTTACTAGCTGTGCCAGCGGTGTCACCCGCGTTTATGGTTAATATTATAAAGACTATTTCCGTCATACATGATTTCTATGTAACTTTAACCATTAAGGCTGCACACGCGACGGAAGCTTAAAAAATGGAGTAACTTCTCCCGTTTTTCCAACCTTTCCCTTCAATACTCTGCTCCTATTGATTGTAGCGTGATGAAAAGTATACTATAACCTGCCCAGGAGTATGAAGAATAATTGTACCAAGTTTCGTTAAAATCCGTCGAGTAGTTTTTGTTTCTATAAGGAACATACAGACAGACAGACAGACAAAAATTTTACTGATTGCATTTTTGGCATCAGTATCGATCACTAATCACCCCCTGATCATTATTTTGAATATATATTTCATGTACAGAATTAACCTCTACAGATTTATTATAAGTATAGATATGACACAAGCGAGACCACAAATGCATTACATTACCTGCACTGACATGAATAAGTAACTAACTAGGTGCTTCAACATGCAAGCCGAAGCTATCAGTTTGGCAAGTTGCAGTTGCAACGTATGCATTCACCATCCGCCGCACTTGCGGCGCGCATTACCGTCCGGGAACTGATGGCTTCAGATCTGGCTTCAGTGCTCTTTAGTTGGCAGGTTATCGGTCTTCGGTGCTTCGGAGCTTGCATAGAAAAAGGTAATACGTGAGAGTCAAAAATAAAGTGGAGCATTTGTCTGTGAAAAAGGTAGTAAAGTAGTAACTTAGTTAATTAATATTTTATATTGAAACATATAGAATGTGTTTTGGAAGTGACAAGAAAGTATGATAAACAAGCCTTTGGCCTTGGTCCGATCGCGTGGAATTTACTGACTTTCTGATAGACTTGTGCAATCCGAGATGTATTATTTTTTTGGGCAAAAAGTAGCATATATTCTTTCTTTCTTGCTCAAAATTTAGTCCGGGTCTTCACAAAATTCTCTCATAATTGGTTATAGATGTAAAAACGTAACAACAAAGACTTGTACTTTTCAGTGTTTATTATTAGACAGGATATGATTGAAAGTTAAAAAAGAAAATAGTATAATTGTTAGTCTCTAAGTGAAGTATAATGTCCTCCTAACCGATATCGGTTACGGCGGCCAATCTTAACGAGGATTAGCCACCTGCGCAGGAGATATTATAGTGCACAAGTGTGTGCGCTAACACAGGTGCACTCTATATTCCTTCACTCTCATATTCCGGTGAGACGGCAATTCGACATGACCGGAGAGAGGTTAGGCGCAGGACCAACGGCTTAACGTGCTTTCCGAGGCACAGGGGTGATTAAACCGCCAACTTCCTGCCTCCGGACTGTTACTGAGTAATTTGGATATTGAAATACCCAGCCACAATTTTTTTTTTTGGCCCGACCCGGGATTTGATCCCGGGACCTCTTGGTCCTTAGGCGGCGCATGCTACCACTAGACCAACGAGGCAGAGGTGAATTATAATAAACTAATCATAACACTGAAAATCAATTTATACCCGACGGGACACGCAGTAATAATAAACATTTTTATGGTTCCCCAATGGAACATTTCATCGACAACGGCTTGATTTGAGATGATTAATTTCTCTTAGAAATGCTCGTCGGTTATAAAACTTTTTGGGGAATAAAGTTAATGAATAAATAAGAAATTGCCTCCGCCGATATGCGGGAGGTTTTGTATAAGTAAGGCTATGGCGAAATAGATCTTCGTAGCATCTTCAGTCAAATACTAAAGAGCATCGTCGGGTTTAGTGCGTATATCAGCATATCCCCATATATGGCCAAATGGGTAAACTTTTGTATTTTAAATTTTGATGATAATAATGAATAAATAAATTCATAACATCACATACATTGATCTGACTCCGAGGTAAGTAGCTTAAGCACTTGTATTACGGACTAGCTGTGCCAGCGGTGTCACCCGAGTTTATGGTTAATATAATAAAGACTATTTCCGTCATACATGATTTCTATGTAACTTTAACCATTAAGGCTGCACACGCGACGGAAGCTTAAAAATGGAGTAACTTCTCCCGTTTTCCCAACATTTCCCTTCACTACTCTGCTCCTATTGATTGTAGCGTGATGAAAAGTATACTATAACCTGCCCAGGAGTATGAAGAATAATCGTACCAAGTTTCGTTAAAATCCGTCGAGTAGTTTTTGTTTCTATAAGGACAGACAGACAAACAAAAATTTTACTGATTGCATTTTTGGCATCCGTATCGATCACTAATCACCCCCTGATAGTTATTTTGAAAATATATTTCATGTACAGAATTGACCTCTCTACAGATTTATTATAAGTATAGATATCAGAATCAACAATCAACAAATACTTACTAAAATATTAGATAATAACACCCAGACACAGAACAAACACAAGTATTTATCACACGAATGTTTGTACTCTTGGTGCATAGGGCAGGGTCACTACCAAATGCTCCATCGAACCAACTCAAAATAACTCCCTGATATATATATTTTTAGGGGGAACTTTGCCGAAACAGACCAAACTAACTAACTATGGAAAATTAAAAAGATGTATACCAAAACGAAATACAAAAGTGGGGGACCTTAGCCCCTAGAAGTCCTACGCACAACATTGATTCCTGGGCGCGTCGGCGCATAAAGCATTCCCGCCTCGAAACGGGATTAACTAACGCTGATATAACAATATCATGTACATACATAACATACATAACATCACGCCCATAATCCCTAAAGGGGTAGGCAGAATAAAGGGGCAGCATGTCCCTTCAACCACATTCAGTCAAAAATAGAGCCGGGCTGGGTTAGATGGAAAATTGTGAAAAAGCAGTGACAATCGGCTAACAATATCATGTAAAACCTATATATTATTGCATGTAAAAATTATGAAATTTACACAAATTACCTACCCTTATAAAACTTCCCTAACGCATGAATTTAATGATAGTCCAGCGCATCCAGTTGTTACATATTTATCAGAAATTAAATGTACGTAGGCATACATAACTCCACGCCCGTAATCCCTTAAGGAGTAAAAATTGTATCCTATGTTTAATTCTTACCTACTATAAACGTAAGGGTACTAGCTAGCTTGGGGTAGTGGGGTAAGTTGATATCCGGTGCGAAAGGCAGGAAAATAAAATTGTCACTACATAAATTCTGATTGCTGATTTTCATGTATATTGTGAAAAATACTACATACATCATATATAACATCACGCCCATAATCCCCCAAGGAGTAGGCAGAGTCAAAGAGGCAGCAGGCCCCTTTAACATTCAGCCAGAAACAAAACTGGGCTGGGTGAGATGGAAAATTGTGAAAAGTGGTGAAGAATATTAATAAATATTAATATTCAACATTGCAAGACACTGTCCGATAGTAACTTCACCAGAGGATGAGGAATTGTTAAAATTCATCTACTTGAATAAACACAATACAAAAGCTCTTACAAACCTTATTCCTTTACTAGCTGTGCCAGCGGTGTCACCCGCGTTTATGGTTAATATTATAAAGACTATTTCCGTCATACATGATTTCTATGTAACTTTAACCATTAAGGCTGCACACGCGACGGAAGCTTAAAAAATGGAGTAACTTCTCCCGTTTTCCCAACATTTCCCTTCACTACTCTGCTCCTATTGATTGTAGCGTGATGAAAAGTATACTATAACCTGCCCAGGAGTATGAAGAATAATTGTACCAAGTTTCGTTAAAATCCGTCGAGTAGTTTTTGTTTCTATAAGGAACATACAGACAGACAGACAGACAAAAATTTTACTGATTGCATTTTTGGCATCCGTATCGATCACTTATCACCCCCTGATAGTTATTTTGAAAATATATTTCATGTACAGAATTGACCTCTACAGATTTATTATAAGTTTAGATTATTAATATCGAATTCCCAGAACCACGCAATAACCTGTCGTCTGTTAGTCAGCATTAAGAATCTTATTAAGCAGAATACACCTTCAGAACTAAGTAAATAGCCCTTGAAACAAACTCAAACGGAACAAGCGAATGTTCAGAGCAAATCGGCGTTGCAACTGGGAACAAACTTGTGTAATACTCGGTGCTGCGGCCTGCGGGAAATTGCATACTGCAAGTTGCAGTAACAGGTATTGTGTGATGAAGTGCGGCCGTTAGTGCAGACGGCTTGATACTAACTTAGGCTCGGTTTGGGATGGTATTATGTAGGAATACCTGTTACTTTGAAAGTAACAGGTATGTTGATATGTGATCTAAGGAACAGTTTTCTGGTCACATCTGCTAGTCACTTACATGAAAATTATAATAATAATAATAATAAAGGCGTAGGGACGTGACGCCCCCATCGCCCGCTGGCGAGAGTTGGTGAGCTTCGCACCATGAAGAGCAACAACTCCCCTCAGTGCAGTCAGTCTCCGCAGGGCGGCTTGTGGCGAGCCGTTGGTGGGTGGCGACACCACGGACCCTACCTCCAGGGGGACCATACAGACATGCGCGATACACACACTTACAGACAGTTACACACCCCCCGCCTCTGCGCTTGCCTTGACCGGCCGGCCAGAGTGGATTCGCAAGAGCGGAACCTATGCTCCAGGTTGGAAGTGTAAAATGTCATAACGCCGGGGGCACTTGACTGTATAAGGATCTTGCGCCCCGCAGTCTCACCTCTCCACAACCTTAGCTGCTTTCTAGTGTTGCCCCCTTGCCGCCCGTATGGCAGCTAGTTGGGGGGCCCACAATTTGGATTAACAAGCGGCGAGTCACCGTCTGCCAACTTAATATATTTGTGAGAAATTTTCGAGGCAGATGTCCGGTATCTCACTCCATAGCCCAATTTCCTGTCCATAGTAGAACCTCCCTCCATAGCCCCGGTTTTTAGTTTCCCTTTTTCGCAATAGTCCTGCATCAGCCGGATGTCGCCTTTGAGTGTATGTTTTATACTGCAACTAAGGGCAACACCCGGCCGGTGTTCCATCACACATTTAGATCGAACTCTCAAAAGGCCTCTACATGTTGGACCCATGTCCCCATGCAAGCCTCAAAGGCCCGGGCTTGTCCCGTGATTGTGCCGAGAGACATAATAATAATAATAATAATTTTTATTTTCATAAAGCATAACATACAATGATTGACATTGGTCATCACACTAGGCTCGCAGACCTGTGTCGCAATAACCATCGAGTGATTTTCAATAAATTATGCTTATCTATTTCAAAACATTGTAGCTCCGGTTCAGTAAAGCTAAGTTAATTAATATATAATTAGGTTTAATTTATATAACATCTAATTTTACAGACTAGGAATAATCACACATGCACAGGGCGTAGAGATTACACTGAACACGGGTAATAGTGTTGTGGATTTGTGTGTGTGTGTTTGAGTGCGCGTGTGTGTGTTGTGTGTGTGTGTGTGTGTGTGTGTGTGTGTGTGTGTGTGTGTATCTGTATGTATGTGTGTGTGTGTGTGTGTGTGTGTGTGTGTGTGTGTGTGTGTGTGTGTGTAAATGCTGTATGCAATAAGTGTGTTTGTGAATGGTGGTGTGGTAACAGCACATCAGTTGTTGAAGGGAAGAATCCGTTCTGTATCGATATATGAAAGATCCAGTAGCCAAGATTTAATCATCCGCTTTGCTTGGCGTGGGGTTACGGTTTTTATGGGACATTTTTTGTTACCTTTATTGTAGATAAAAGGAAGGGAATAAAAAGGAAAGCGTTTGGCAAACGTTGAGTGGATTTTAGGTACAGGAACTTTAAAGATACGATTATTTAATAAGGCTTCGTAGTTAGGAGATTTGACTGTTTTTATATGTTCTGCACAGGTAACTTAACAAATTAAGTAATTAATTAATCCGATTCCATTTATAGTTCTTACGTTCGGATGATATTATATCATAGTTGATAAAACCCACTTCACAAGCAAACAATATTATATTATTGCGGGTATTTAATTAATATTAAAATCCTGTATCAATTTAGAACAGTGATAGATATAGATAGATTATAAGACTGGTATAACACATAGTCTATGTTTTATCAATATATTACACGAGCAAAGCCGCGGTCAGAAGCTAGTCTGTTTATATTTTTGTCTTAGGGGTAAGTACATAATAGAATGCCGCATCGTTCACTTCTTAAATTCGCTCCGGGGACCGTCTAGCCTCAGTTTTAACAGCACTTAGGCTTGGAGGAGGCTCCTCAAGTCTGTATCCTCCTGGAGGGCGCGATTAAGCGATCACCCACGTGAGACGGCCCTCTGAGGCACTCCCGAGCCTCTTTGCTGAGCAGGAGCGGAATGAAAAGAGGTTCTTGTTGGTTTATTCTCACAAGTGCTCAATTCGCTATGCATTTTAGCCAACCTTATTAATAGTTAATGTAGCTTTGACAACAGCAAATTATTAAATTTAATTAACTAATGTAATCTCTAAATATGGTATAGATGAGAATAAATTAATAATTCGGTAATGGGAGATGTATTAAATTTTTCGGCAATTTATATATTTTGAGCGATGACTTCGTCTAATGATGACTGTCTAATGATTATTTTTTATTGTTTATGCAAAATATTTTTAGGTCTCTTATACATCGACTAAGAAATGTTCAAAATTAAAAAAATAATAAAGATCCAAACGGATCTTGACTAGAAACGGGATTTAAATTTGAAAGAAAAATAACTTTCTGTATAAAAGACATTTTTTTTTCACTGATAAAATAAGATACAAAAACAGCTTGACCGTTCAGAATCACGCTGCAAAAAAATATGTAAATTGTATTAAAAACTAGCATAGGTAGTATGCTAGTTCCTTTAAGTGGTGATTTTTAATGATTGATTATATGTAACAGTCTAATTACGCAATGAATCCAACCTACATACCTACTTAAAACAAAACATGACTGCTGTATCTAGTACGTTAAATAAATAGTGACTTAAGTATTTATTTATTTATTTTCAAGCGAAAAATAAATATTTTATAATCATAAATAGTTTATATAGAACTACTTAAAGTTTTACATAAAACAAGAAAGTTTAAAATCAAATGACAACATTATTTATAATGCGTTAAAAAAACTATCTGAACGCAAATATAGCTTCTTATAATTGTAATTATAAAAACGATCAGGGAAATTTTTATTCTCCCCTACCCTTTTGCAAAGGGGGATGACACAGTAGTCTTTTATAGAATTAAACTTCTTTTCTTATCTTAATAGGGCTTCATACGGTATTTCAAGTACCTATAAAGTAGGTCTGTCTGTCTGTCTTATACCCTTTACTTTACTAGTGATGACATATATTCCAAATTCCATGCTGTACCTTTGAGAATATAAGACGTCATATCATATCATAACATCACGCCCACGATCCCCGAAGGGGTAGGCAGAGTCGAAGGGGCAGCAAGGCCCCTCAACCACATTCAGCCCAAAATAAAGCCGGGCTGGGACAGATGGAAAACCGTGAAAAAGCAGTGACAAGCGGCCAACCTGTCGCCTACACAATCACACACCTAAAACCCGATATACCAATAATCGCCTTTTACGACATGCTAGGCAAGAACCACAGTTGGCCATATTCTTTTTAAGTCCCAGACCAACATGGGACAGTGGGATGGGTTGGATGGAAAACTGTGAAAAAGGAGTGACAAGTGGCTAGCTCGTCGCCTACTCAGTCACATACCCAAAAGCACGTAAACCATTAGTCGCCTCTTACGACATGCTAGGCAAGAATCACAGGTGGCACATTCTTTTTTTTTGTCCCAGATCATCATGGGCCAAGTCCCAGACCAACATGGGACAATAAATATAAGACGTAATAGAGAAAAAAAACACACACATTTATAATTTTAGTCAGGATTCTGACTGAAGCTAAAAATTACGTGAAAGACGTTTTCTCCCATTGTTATTCTAAAAACGAACAAGAAACATAGAAAGGTCAAAAGTCTTTTAGCAACGTGAATGGGGCACAACAGAAGTGCCCATAGAATTAAACTTCTTGCCTTATCTTAATGGGGCCTCAATCCTTGTTGATTCTTCCCTAACTAAAATTGGGAGACGAATTAATCCTCATTTTTTTCTATTTACATCCGCCAGTAGAAAATCAATTCCACCGACTCTAATGTAATGATATAAAGTCTATTTTCGCGTGTTTTTGAGCAGGTAAAATAAAATGCCTTGGAATTTGTAAAGAGTTTGTTGTTTTGCTTTGGTTAATCTTCTAGTGTTCGCAGGAGTTGCGCCCGATTGCTTTTTTATGGCTATTCTTTTTAAATTGGCTGTCAAAGATAAATTGATAGAGTTTGAAGCAATTGAAAGTATGGATTTGGTAAAAACATGATTTTATACGACAGAATTGAAGTAAGCCAATTTTCGTGGTTTAAGGAATATTTTGAGAAATTAAAAAGTAGAACGTTACTAACCTATTAGAAATACGATAGTAATTATGTTTGTCTGTCTGTAACAATTTAACGTATACATATAAGCAATTGTGATAGAATTTTATATGCGATAAGTTTGAAGCCTAAGGGACAAAGGCTGCTTTTTACTCCAGAAAATGCGATCTCGCATTTACACGAGTGGAGCTGCGGACATACTTAGTCTTACTAGCTCTGCCCGCAGTTTCACCCGCGTTTATGGTGAATGTTATATAGCCTATAGCCTTCCTCGATAAATAGGCTATCAAACACTGAAAGACTTTTTCAAATCGGACCAGTTCCTGATATTAGCGCGTTCAAGCAAACAAACTCTACAGTTTTATAATATTGGTATAGTTTTTTTTTTTTTAATTTCCCAGACTGACACCAATTTCTTAGTTCCAAACTAAGCTTATACTTGTGCTATGGATACTAGGTGAACGGATATACATACATAAATACGTTTATAAACATCCATGACTCGAGTACAAATGTCCATGTTCATCACACGAAACATTTGCCCCTAGCGGGATTCGAACCCGCGACCCTTAGTTTCGTGGCCAGGGTCTCTAACCACTCGACCAACAGGCCAGTGAAATTGAACAACAAAAATATTATCGTGTCATTGGTATTATAAGGTTATAATCAACAAAATGCGCTAACTCAATATCGTCTATCAAGTTGAACCATAAAATGTCGCCCATAAAAGTCGTTCGATGGGGCAAATATATTCTCATTGGCCACAAATTGCCGCCGTAATAACCTGCCTTACATGCCATTTACATTGCGGTTCATATTTTATTATTAAAGGAACTTTCTAGTTAAATATTTGTCGGTTTTATGATCTTCGGCTACACCTAACGTTGATGTATTAGTTATGTAAAACGACAAATGAAATTTATATCAGTTGGTTAAAATATATTTTGTATCAGTCAATCCATACGATCACATCGTGGGACGCGTTCACGGTAGTAACCTTTCGTAACACCATGTGGGCCTTATATGGCGGGTAGACCGTACACCATTAGAATGAGGGTTTTCAAAAATACAAAAACCGCCAGATGGCACGAGGGAGTCTCGTGGTCTTATGTCAGTTTGGTCTGACAACTAACCAATGAGGAGGGTGACAAGACCGCAAGTCACAGTTACTCCATCTATTGGATGTTTTAATTCAAAAAAACCCTCATTGGCTGTCTGAAAATTAAAGTTGCTAATTAAAATAGTGATGACTATGACACTTGTGATGAAATACCTCTTAAACTTTGAACCCTGAAAAATACATAAGGAATTTTTTATATCAGAAATTTAAATATAAATTAAGGAAATTATTTTGGAAAATTGGAGAATCCCATTGTACACAAATAGTCTCTGTTCGGATCGAAATACACATGGGCGGAGTTGAAGTTTAAAATGAAGTTATAAAATCACATAAATTATAAATAAATAAATAAATTCTCCAGACTGACACACCAATTCCCTAGTTCCAAACTAAGCTTATGCTTGTACTATGAATACTAGGCGAACGGATAGACATACTTAAATAAGTTTTATAAACATCCATGACTCGAGTACAAATGTCCATGTTCATCACACGAAACACTTGCCTCTAGCGGGATTCGAACCCGCGACCCTTGGTTTCGTGGCCAGGGTCTCTGCCCATTCGACCAACGGGCCAGTAATTTTTTTGCTTAGCTAGGTATGTCCATACAGTCTTGTTGTTATTTCCGTCTTTGATTTTCCTTAGCTTCGACACCAAATAAAGTGCTAAAACTGCTTTGTTCCAAAGCTGAGTGAAACACTGATTGGTATATTATTTCGGCGCCCGTTCGAAAGCGGCACCTCAGAGTCGGATCTACCATAATATGGCTTTTTGGGCTTCTGCCCAGGGCCCCGTGGATTCAAGGGGCCCCCAGCTAAGTCAAGTCTAAGTAAAAAATAGACGATAATCGAAAAAATCCATAATTTTATTGAATTAAACAGATCGTACGATTTGCAGCCCTGCGAATACTGCGATTAATCAAATCTATTTAATTCATTTAATTCAAGTCTACGTCTTATACTTTGAATAATTAGGTGGGCTTCTCAGTAGTATTTGCCCATAACCCCCTAAGCTCACGATCCGGCCCTGGGGCACCCTTTTAGTCTATGTCGCTCGCCCCACAACGCGTGACTTCGTCGACTTTCGGTACTGCTAGCTCTTGGAACTAGAAGATATTAAGAGTTTAGTTTTATTTCTAGTCTATGAAGTCTGTGTAGTCTATCGAGTACTAGAAATAACATGAGGCGTCATCGTTCTGGCGTATATGTACCTACAAACATACACACTATACTATACTTTGACTAGCTCGATGGCGCATTCGGTAGTGACCCTGCCCCATGCGTCAAGAGTTGTAGGTTTGATCCCCACCCAGGACAAACATTCGTGTGATGAATACTTGTGTTTGTTCTGTGTCTGGGTGTAAATGATGAATATTTAAGTATATATTTGTAATACCACTGTTGATTCTGATATCCGTAACACGAGTGCTTGAAATTACCTTGGAGTCAGATCAATGTATGTGATTGTAGTCGGATATTTATATATATGTTATTATTGATACCAATGTCATCTTGACACTCTTATTGGTAGTATAGTCTTGGCTGTCTTACGGCGTAATAGTCACATGTCGCTAGCTGTCACTCAATGGGACAGGCAACTACGGAACCCCATATTGCGTATGGCACTAGGAAGGTGACTTTTATGTGAATAATTCAAAAACCTTTTGGTATACAACAATACTATTTTTAATTTTCAGTTTTACATAGGAGTGAATTTAGGGCGAGCGTAAATTAGATACTAAAAAATTTGCAAGTAAAAATTGCAAATATATTAAATAGTTTTTTTACTAAACAAACAAACATAGCATCACGCCAATAATCCCCGAACTGGTAGGCAGAGTCTAAGGGGCAGTAGGCCCCTTTAACCACATTCAGCCAAAAACAAAACTGGGCTAGGTTAGATGGAACATTGTGAAAAAGTAGTGACAAGTAGCTATTTCGTCGCCTACACAATCATTTACCCAAAACCCCATTATACCATTAGTCGCCTTTTACGACATGCTAGGCAAGAAACACAGTTGGCACATTCTTTTTTTAGTCTCAGACCAGCATCGGATATTTTTACTAAAACTAGGCAAATTAAAAGTTACTTTGAATGTAGGCTTACTAGTGTGTGTCTTAACGTTTGTTTTACCGAAGTGCTTAATTAATTTTACGAATTTTTATGAATGAAGTGTTATCAATTAGTTATTATTACAGCCTAGGTGACATGGTCTAACTTTGATCTGACTTAAAAGGAGAAGTACTTACTTTTGTGAGCTATTTTGTTAAAAATCCTTATTTAAATTTTAAACTTTTTATCATTCAAATTCCAATTCAAATTCAAATTCAAAATGTCTTAATTTAGAGTAGGCTTCAAGAAAGCACTTATAAATCGTTAAATCGTTAAATTTATGTAAATTTGACGATTTATAAGTGCTTTCTTAGGTGATCCTTAAAGCGACATTACCAACGGTTCGGAATGTTGATTATACATATGTATTCCAACAATGTTTATGGACCAAGTAATATTTATCCTATCTATATTTTTTTTTAATCTCACAAAACTATTGTATCCTCATTCTCAAAAGAAACGCAAGCGAGTTTTGTATGTGACAAGTAGAAAAACCGCCTAATGTGATATCTAATGGTTTCCAAACTATCAGCCGCAGACGATCGCCGACAAATGACCGGCGAATGGTTAATGGTCTGCTTTCGGCTTTAGGTAAATATACACCAACAAAATTGTATAGGTATATACAATTTTATATATATCATCATCTTTCTAGCGTTATGTCTCGTGGTTTATCTGGGTCCACTTAGACCATGATCCGGGATTTAGCGAGTCTGGTAATTACGTTAAAGCGACTGCCGATTTGACCTTCGTAACTATTAGATAGAGGAATCAGACAATTTTTGGAATATAAGTATGCTTATGGAAGTGGCGTGAAGTTTAGTTAGTTAGTTAGTTAAGTATGTATATTCCGGTTTTATTTGTCTATGCGTCGTTATAACGATGACCACATTTACGGTGACCACAGTAGGTTATAACCTACTGTGGTCACCGTAAAATAGTATGACTGACGATTGTATTAATATTAATATGGAATCGAGAGTCAATTATTGTATTAGGGCTAGATTACTTTATTTTAAGACGGATTAACAGGAATTTTTCTATCTATTCAAATATATTTTTCATTTATCTTTTGATACATAATACTTCATCATCATCCTAGCGTTATATCCCGTGCTTAGACGGGGTCCGCTTAGACCACGATCCAGGATTTAGCAAGTCTGGTAATTACGTTGAAGCGATTGCCCATCTGACCTTCGTAATCCTTTAATAGGGAACCAGACAATTTTGGATCATAGTTACACATCCAAAGCTGTTAGAATGTGCAGGTTTCATAACGATGTTTTACCTCACCGCCGAGCTAGTAGTATAAATACGTACATAGATTTGAAAAATCCAGAGGTACGTGCCCGGATTCGAACCCGCATCCCTCGATAAAGAGGCGCGTGTCCTTACCATTGAGCTACCACCGCTCTACCTAGATACATATGACTCATCAAAATGGTAAAGCCAAACGAAATTAATTGACTACCTATATTGTTGTTATTGGCTATTCTTTGAAGATACAACCACAATAGAATGGTCAATTAAACATCGCGGATGCTGTTAGACAGATAACAGTACATTACTCTTATATGCAACTTTATAGTCTGTTTCCTCAGCATTTGCAAGATCACGTAGCATGTACATATTCTGACCCAACATAAATGATAAACCGTTCAATTGTAAACCTTATTCCTTTACTATAAGGTTTGATATAATTTTAGCTTACTGGTATTTCTAAAGTCGTATATTCGAACTACCCACATCACTATTCGCTAACTAACCACTCTTAATTTAAAACCCTCCCAAACATCAACTGGGAACAACCGCAATAAAGTTTCAATTATGATTTGAATTTGAAATTGGAAGCTCATTCGGCGGAAATTATGGCCAGGACGCGGCCAATGGCAATTAGCTAATGGAACCGGGAGCCAATGAGCGGCCCTCATATCCTCGATCGAGGGTAGTTTTAAAATCGGAATCTCTTTATTTTTATTTCCTTTTTGTTTTTCGCCAGTTCATTGAATCGTTTGTCGTATCATTGAACCGTAGATATGTAATAAACCTTTTGTCAGTTTTTGGGTACGTACGACAAATTGTTTGTATAAGGCGCAAAATGAAATTGACGCCTATTCAAACATTGTGTTTTACTTAAAAAAATAGCATTGCATATTCCCAGCGTATAAAATGTACTTTAATTCATTGGTGGTGACATCTACCCTGATTTGTTATTAACCAAAAACAATTGTTATAATCGACAGTTTGTTCTCGTTATTACTAGGAAATTTTGCATTACTCTATATCAATAGGCCATCACGTCACATGTTTGAGATATTTGCCAACAAAGTCACGAAAACTGGCTAAAATGCCTGGTTCTAGTATTGATAGCAGTGCCCCGCGGTTTTACCCGCATAGTTCCCGTTCCTGTAAGAATACGGGGATAAAATATAGCCTATGTTACTTGCTGATAAAGTAACTTTCTATTAATGAAAGAATTATTCAAATCGGTCCAATAGTTTCGGAGCCTATTCGATACAAACTAACAAACAATCAAATCTTTTCTCTTTCTAATATTAGTTTATATAAATTGATTAATCTATACTTATAATAAATCTGTAGAGAGGTCAATTCTGTACATGAAATATATTTTCAAAATAACTATCACGGGGTGATGAGTGATCGATACTGATGCCAAAAATGCAATCAGTAAAATTTTTGTCTGTCTGTCTGTCTTTCTGTCTGTCTGTCTGTCTGTCTGTCTGTCTGTCTGTCTGTCTGTATGTTCCTTATAGAAACAAAAACTACTCGACGCATTTTAACGAAACTTGGTACAATTATTCTTCATACTCCTGGGCAGGTTATAGTATACTTTTCATCACGCTACAATCAATAGGAGTAGAGTAGTGAAGGGAAATTTTGGAAAAACGGGAGAAGTTACTCCATTTTTTAAGCTTCCGTCGCGTGTGCAGCCTTAATGGTTAAAGTTACATAGAAATCATGTATGACGGAAATAGTCTTTATAATATTAACCATAAACGCGGGTGACACCGCTGGCACAGCTAGTTACTTCTAAATATTAAATACTTATCATCGGTATGACTTGTGGGTATATTACCGACAGCACAGAATAGTTTTCATGGTAATACATAGTTTTGCAACGTTAAGCTACATGCCAATTCAACGAGGTCGTCGCTCTTAATAACCTTCTATGAGAGAATTTTAAGACCAAGGCTCTACTTACTCTGTGAGGTTCAATAATATTTCGGCATCTCGAAATCCTGTGATAAAGTTTTGAGCAACTTGTTCATCTGCTTTTGACTGCGTCTGTACACGCGGCGCTCAAAGAAAACATCAAAACTTAATGTACACTCGGGTACACAAATCGTTAATTATTTTTAAGGCTCATTTTCAGAGTTGGCTAAATAAATATTTGAAGAATGAAATAGCTCTGGTTTGTAATATGTTTTGCTCAGTGATTTGTCAATTTACAAATTCTTACTAATTATAAATGGGAAAATGACACTGTTTGTCTGTCTATGACGTAAAATTTGGTACATAATAAGTCATTTCAAGTCCCTTTGAACGTACGGGTATTCAAACATTCACATCAATCTTTAACAAAGATTACAAATTTAAAGCAATGTTTGGCATTGAGAGAAAATATCGCGAAGTAATCTGTACATATGTTACTGTAAAAGCCCGTATATTGGTCAATCTTAGGTTTTACTAGTAAATCTTAGGATTTACCGACATGAGTTGGTAAATGTAAACATTTCCAGGTTAGGTTATATTATGGGTTAGTTAGGTTAGGTTTATTAACCTGATTAAAGAAATACCTTACCTAACCTAACCTATAATATAATCTAATCTTAGTTAGGTTTGGTTAGGTAAATTTTTCCAAGTAAAGAATCCTAAGATTTACTAAGTAAATGGTGGTAAAAGTTCGAATTGTACACCTGTTCAAACTTTTACCGTTAAGAGTTGGTAAATCTTAGGTTTTACTGGAAAATCCTAAAATTTACCATAGTTCGAGCTGAAAAATGAAAAAAAAATGAAAAATATTTATTTGCAATAAGGTTTGTTCCTATTTTACAATAATTGCTTACTTGCTAAATTTAAAATTAAAATTAAATTTAAAATTAAATTAAAATTATATTTAAAAAGAATAATGTAGGAACCACGAGATTTGAACAGCGGCCGCTGCACTAGACTCTAGGCCTGTATCGCAGGAACCAGTTGTATTACAGGTGAGTTAACGGCGGGTTCGGAGTTGGTGAGAAAAATACAAGTTTACCTAGTAACAATAATAAGAATATCTAAAAAAAAATAAAAAGGACTAATTACGAGTTTAAGTTCGTACATGACATTGTGTGTGTGTAAATGTAAGTGTGTATGTGTGATAGTGTGTGTGTGTGTGTGTGTGTGTGTGTGTGTGTGTGTGTGTGTGTGTGTGTGTAAGTGTGTGTGTGTGTGTGCGTATATGAGTGAGTAGTGGTGTGTATGTTAATAGCAAGTCATTAGTATGTTCTCAATTTCTGAATAGTTGAGACTTTTAATCCACGCTTCAGCACGTCTTTTTAACTCCTGAACTGATAGATTATTTATGTTTTTTATTTGTTTTGCTATATGGTTGTAAACATGAGTGTGGGAGTACGGAGGGAATCTTTTTGCAAAACTAGAGCGTATTACAGGCAAAGGGATCTTAAAAGAACGGCGAGAAGACCAGCTAGGTAAATCAGGAGAATTTAGTACCATTTTATGTGTAGAGGAGACAACCTTCGTGATGTAAAGAGCACGAACTCGTAACAGGTCGCATTGTTTGTACAGTTCATTAGTGGGGAACCTAAAAGGCTTCCTTAACATTACTTTTATTACTGCTCTCTGTGCTCGTTCCAGTTCTATCATTGTTGTTTTGGCTATACCTCCCCATGCTGATATGCAGTATAGGAGACCGGATTGGCAGATGGCCTTATAGACCATGGTAAGGGTTTTCTTAGAGGCTGAGTTGCGTAAAGATTTCATTATATAGATGGTTTTTCTTATTTTTCCAGATAGTGTCGATATATGATTTTTAAAAGAAAGATTATCGTCTAGAATTACTCCTAAGTATCTGATGTTGTCCACTCGATCTATGGTGGGGCAGTTACATAGTGATAATTGATGGTCTCCACTACCACCACACGAATGTATATAAAGTTTTGGTAAAGTTTGAGGTTTAGTTGCGCGTGTTTTATGGAATGTCAGATATTTCGTTTTATTTATATTTAGTGTCAAAAGGTTTTTATTCAGCCAGTTAGCAATACTCGACATTCCCTTATCGGCCTTCCTAAAAACAGTTTCCCAAGATGAGTCGTGGAACAGGATGACTGTGTCGTCTGCATAGCAAGTTATGTCTGCTCCTTGTGATGAATTGTTTAAAATATCATTCATGTACACTAAAAATAGTGTCGGGCCGAGAATGCTTCCCTGGGGAACCCCATACTCAACTGAAAGGCGTCCACTCACGTTTGAATCAATCCCTACGCATTGTTGACGATTTCGGAGGTAAGAGCTATTACAGCATCACATACACATAACTCTGGATATGTAAACATGATCCAATTTATCTGGTTCCCATAAGGATTACGAAGGTTAGACGTTAGTCGCTAAAATGTAATAACTAGAATCGTTAGTTTAAGATTATGGTCCAGGAGAATACCTATATCTAATCAATAAATAAATATATTCTCCAGACTGGCACACCAATTCCCTAGTCCCAAACTAAGCTTATAAGCTTGTGCTATGGATACTAGGTGAACGGATAGACATACTTAAATACGTTTATAAACATCCATGACTCGAGTACAAATATCCATGTTCATCACACGAAATATTTGCCCCGGATTTGAACCCGCGACCCTTGGTTTCGTGGCCAGGGTCTCTGACCATTCGACCTGTGGGCCAGCCAATAATTCTGTGATGTATCTATGATGCCGTTATCTACCTAAGCCTGGTTGAAAGCTAATATCTCTTGTGCGTGCTTGTAGACTTTAAGTATATACACAATATTTTTAAGATGTGTATTTTGTCCCATGTTAGTCTGAGACTTTGAAATAATGTACCAATGTTGGTCTTTGGCGTGTTAGCTCCTTTAAGTACATAAACGTAATTTATAAGAATTAAAAAACTTTACATTATTTTACAAGATACAAAAATTGGTACCGGAATTTTTCAACATCGACTTTGTTCATACATCGATATTTTCTTGAGTATATTTGCATCCCTAGTCTAGGCAGCCGTCGCTGGAGTCTGATTGTAACCATGTTGACCGCACTTGCTGCAATTGCAGCAGAGATGCAAATTGGCGCCCCCGCCGAGTGCATTTGTCTCTGCGGCAACCGACAGACAGACCGATGCTCACCCAAGTATATACGTATTTTGTATATAGGTCGCTGTGAAATTGGGCAGTCGAAGATTTGGTGAAATCCTTAGAAAATACAAGGGGATGTCACCTAGAATTAAATAGGTTAGATAGGACCCAGGACCTCTTGGTCCTTAGGCGGCGCATGCTACCACTAGACCAACGAGGCCATACATAAACTAATACACTGATGTCTCACGAAAAAACTATATGTACATTCTGGTTCAGATTGATTGACCCTGCAACCTGCAGAGGGGGCTCTGTATACTCATATGGTAATACATAAACTGGTTAAATTTACAATAATCATAAATACAAAACCATAATTAACATAACTCCACAAATATAATATAAACTACTATTGTAATAAAAAAATATATATATAGTCAAAATTATTGTATCCTCTTCTTCTCTATAAATTCTTGCTGTGCCCAACTGGGTTCATAATTTAATGTTATTACTGTACCTACATTATGGAAGCAATAAAATGATTTGATTTGATTTATACATGCGGATACAACTAAAAGAGCTTTTGGGCCGATGGTGTCAGCAGTCACGCTTTCGCTTCATCAAATCAAATAGTCTAAGAGGGATCTTGACACCTGTTTCTTCAAATACAATACTTAGTATTAGTCTTGTTGTCTTAAGCTCCCGTATAGACCTCTAGAAGTGCCCCTTCTCTATCATTCTCATGGGCTGCAAGTCGGCAGCGCGCGCTTGAAAGTTTCCGCTAAAAGCCTGAAAATCTAAGCTACAACGAATTACTTTAAGTTTAGTTAGTAAGTGAACTGTTTCTTTCATAATTTCCGAACATGACACATTCATGTAAGCTATAGGTACTTGGAATGAGTGTAAGTAATTTGTAAACGTAGAAAACATTTTATTGTTTCTTGTAATACAAAACTCATGCAAAACTTAATTTTGTAGACAGAACTCTACACGTGTCAAGGTGTCACCGCAAACTAGTAAATAGATGTCCTCGTGTTTGCGGTAACACAGTTACCCGAAACTGAAACCTGCAAGCCACGATGCAAATTGGTGCACTGGCCGAGTGCATTTGTCTCTGGGGCGACCGCACGGCGGACACGGACACGCGTACCCGTCACAGTTATGTGCTACGAGCTACGTGCTACGGATGCTACGTGTGCTACGCTTTTGATGGATCTGAGATATTTCATTCGCAAAATCTCTATCTTCCAAGTAATACGTAGAAAATGTTTGCATTGAACTATTATTACTAGCGTATGGAACCGACGCAGCGAACAAGTTTTTTGCGCCGTGCGTTGTTGCCGGTCGGCAACAACTCGTTTAGTCACTCGCCTACGTTCACGGCATTCACACGTGTAAGCGCCATGAAATTCACGGCGTTTACGACGTTTTGGTCGCGAGAAAAATTTACTCTATGAGCGATCTAGCGCTGCGTGTTTTAATAGCTTAATTAGACGACAATTATTAGTTTTAGCGCTGCAAATGCTGAAACACGCTCAGTCCATGCTTCGTGATAATATTTTTGTTTGACATAGCTTCTCTATACGTAGTAATAATTAATAATAGCTCAATGGCTAAAAGGCATTTTATTGTTTTATTTATCAGAATGGTGCATGTTTTTAAATATGTTTTCGGTAATAATTTCAACATATACAACAACCGATATACCATTACTCGCCTTTTACGCTAGGCAAGAAACACATGACCAACATGGGATACATCAGACATTGAAACAGACTTACAAACCAAGATTGACAAATCCCACCTGAGTTCACATCCCCAAATCACCAATTCGCCTTGACACTTAGGCCCGGCTACTGCAGTATGCAAATGCATCCGTCTGCGGCTATTAAACTGCGGCCGCAGTGACACAAGCGAAGCTGCACTATCAGCGACACTGCACTTTGTGAGGCTCGTGTGACATATGCCGTGTACTGAATGAGCGTTAATGGACAACGTCGTTGCACAGACGTATGCTCTGTGCATGTAGACTGAAGCTTTTTAATTAACCGTAACAGAAGTGAGACATTCTCACCTTAACTTGTGACATGCAATCCATTTGACCTAGGCTCCGTCCACGTGACATTTCATTACAGATACTCTTGTGGGATTTCCGCATCATCTGTTGGACCCATCAGTTTTTTTGCCATAAAAAGTAGCCAATATCCTTTCTCAGAGGTCCAAACTTTAAGATGATAAATTGCGAGGAACTAACAGACAAACTGACATGAATTACTTTCGTATTTAAAACATGAGTATCGATCCTCTATTAAGTAGTTACTACCGTTATTAGTATGAGTTAAAGAGAGATTTTTTTTTCTATCTTAACCTATAGCTCAATTACATAGATCCTTTAGATAGCCCATAACGCCCCCTGGTAGGCGATTGCGACATTAAGGGGGGCAGTAGAAGAACTAAAGAATAATCCTCAATGTATTCAAGTATGTATTTTTATTTCTCCAATCAATTTCTTCTTAAGATAGGGTTGAAAAACTTTGCTCCACCCTGTAACAGTCCGGTAGTAACCAGTTTGCACAACCAATACATCACACGTTTAGACAACGAGTTACAGGGTGTGGAAAATCAGATTCCTAGAGCAGGCGACAGTGTAAGTCCAGGTAGCGCGGCGCAAATAGTAGAGTTAATCTGTTGACAGAGCAGCGCGGACGCGTGCCCCGAATACGGGGAGCCAGGCGTTTGTAGAGCTGGGACATCTAATTGTAAATACTGTCCCGTAATATTGGGACACTTAATTGGTTATATTAGACATGAGAATTTTCAAGATTTAGAACACGAGTAAATAAGAACATTTATGTATTTATATACAAATTGATAGCTGATTATACTTGAGTTGAATAAATTGTAATTATATTACAGTCATAATCAAAATCAAGAATATTACAAATAAAAACACTTCTAAATCCTGAGCGAAAAATAACACACCGCAAGGATCGGAAGGATGTTCTATCGAGAAAACAGGCAAGAAACTCGATAGTTACTCAATTTAGTCGCGAAATATACAATCTATGAAAACAATTAAAACTTAGATCAGCGAAGCGAGACAAGTGCAAACTTTTTAAGTTCAAATGAATATTGTTCACCTTATTGAAGACAGCTTTTAAGTCAATTCAATTCAATTCAATTCAAACTTTTATTGCATGTCACATTACAAAAACAGTTACACAGATGGTATGTGTAGAAGGTATACATGTGACGCCCTGCAAGGGCATAGCAAATAGAAGAGGGCTCGTTATCATATATACTAATGATATCTATCTTATTACTAATATGGCAATCACTAAATTATTCTTAAAGTTACATAATCATAAGAAAAAAAATAAAAAATAAGTCGATCAAAAACACTCTTCTAAAATAAACAACAAACATAACAAAGAATTATTGTTTCTAACATTTTATAATTTATATAAATAATATACATGAGTTACATATCACAATTAAACAGTTTAATTTTCAAAGAATTCTTGCAGACTATAATAACATTTACTTATAAGATAAGCCTTGAGCTTGTTGTTAAATTGTGCTGGTTTTTCTAGGTTTTTTATGGAATTAGGTAAATTATTGTAGATTTTAATTAACATGATATGAGGGCTAGATGAAACTAATTGTAATTTGGAGAAAGGGACTTTAAGTTTATTTAAATTTCTATCATTTCTTTTGATATCTTTTACCGGGGAATATAAATGTAAATGTTTTCTAATAAATTTGCAAGATTCTAAAATGTAGATGGATTTAGTTTAGTAACAGTCAGTTTTTGGTGTTTCACAAAGTAGGGTCTACAAGATTCCGTTTGTTCTATATTTGTTAAAATTCTTAAGCACTTTTTCTGCAGTATGAATACTTTTTGAACATCACAGGAATTTCCCCATAGGATTATGCCATAGGCAAGCCTTGAGTGCGCATAGGCATAGTACGCAGTAAGGGCAGTCGCAAAATCAGTCACTCGTTTGAGATGGTAGAGGGCATAAATAAATGATGATAATTTTTTTAACAATTGCTAAATGTGTGGTTTCCAATTCAAATGAGTATCTAGCTCTATACCTAATAGTGTAGCTGAGGCAACTGATTGTAATTTTGTGTTTTTATAGTGGTAAGATATTTGTAATGCAGTTTAAACACAAAACACATGTCTATCGGCTCTGTATATGTATTCTCCAAGTAACATGACATGGCATAATAGTAACAGACGTGGTAGGATTATTCAATCAGGTTTATTATTATTCCCTGAAACATTATGCCTTTCGGCATAATCACGGGAAAGCCCTTAAGGGTTGCATTGCATGGGGACATGAGTCTTGTAAAGTTTGAGAGTTTGATCTAAATCTGTGATAGAACACTGGCCTGGTGTTGTCCTTAGTTGCAGTATAAAACATACACTCAAAGGCAACATCCGGCTGATGCAGGACTTACGAAAAAGCAATACTAAAAACTATGGACAGGAAATTGGGCTATGGAATGAGATACAGTCATCTGCCTAGAAAAATTTATCATTATCTGAGATAGCCTGAGTAGTCATGCTCACTTAATTGCCTCTGGGGTGGTGGCGTTATGTGACGGGTCGTTACATTCCTTCTGATATGGTTGAGTGAAACGATGGCTGACACGTACGTCATACTTGTGCAAAGGTGCCACTTTTGGGGGCTGGTCTGCTCTGGTTAATCTTACACTTTTATTGTAATCGTGTTATGTCATCTTACACAGTCATTGATTGTACGATTTGGTTTAGAACTTAAAAAAGCGTATATTACTCATGTATATTTTGAAGCTGAGAAGAGTAACTACCGAGTTTCTTGCCGGTTTCTTCTTGGTAGAATCATCATTCTGAACCAGTGGTAGATTCACATTGCTCTAAAGATTTTTGTAAAATTTACGATTTATAAGTGCTTTTTTAAGGCCTACATAAATAAAGACATTTTGAATTTTAATTTAAATATTTTAAGTTTGCGGACGGTAAATCGCTATTATTATATACACAGCTAGTGTAGTTTAATAACCGTCATCTGTCCCGCCTTACGGTCCACTATTGTCCCATATTTCACATAAGTACGACATCACTCGCCACTTCGGAACGTGTGCAGCCTCAGCGTGCCTTATGAAATTTCAGGTTACAAGCTTTAATATCTTATAGCTTTCTACCGGGCACGTGTGAGGGGGAGGGGAATGCTTCTGATGGAGGTTATTTTATTTATTACTTCCGACGAGGAGACCCTTATCGCTCCTTGGACTCTGCCTAGCCATTTGGGGATTGAAGCGTGATGGCACACACAGATGGGAACTCGCTTTAGACAAAAATTAACAGCATGATCATCATACAATTGTGGGTACAATTACCTAATTAGTTTGTAAGCGAAAATTAAAAGCTTAAAAATTTGATATAAAAAAATTCTAAATGTAAGATTTCTTATTGCATTACTACTGTAATATTTACAAAATTCATTGATGTGTAATTCTTTTGTTTTAATCAAACTGAAAATAACAATTTATTTCACTCTTATCCAATTCTATTTGTCACTACTTTTTCACAATTTGTCATCTAACCCAGCCCAGTTTTGTTTTTGGCTGAATGTGGTTAAAGGGGGCTGCTGCCCATTTGACTCTGCCTACCCCTTCGGGGATTATGGGCGTGAGTATGAGTATGAGTATGTATGTAACATGCCATTCATTTCCTGATATGAAAACACCAAGTCATATAAAAAATGCTGACTATCTATTGGAGTTGAATGACAAAGACAGACCACTTTCACGCAAAAAGTACTGGATGGATTTTAATGAAATTTTGCAGTAGTATAGCTTATACATTAGAATAACAAATGCTATCTTTTATCGATGTACCACGCAAGCAACGCTGCGGGCAGAAGCTAGTATAATATAAACCCACAAAAATATACAACACTATATATATTATTTTCTTGGGAGAATCCTTCCATATCTCGTCTTCGAGTCCTGAAAGGATTCTCCCGGCAAAGAAGAATATGTCCGTCTTACATGGTATCCTTAAGGACATGGACGGCTCTACGTTAAGAACCCAGACCCGACCGGACGAAACATGGCCAGTTATACAAGCTTAGGTCAACCCTCCACGTCATTTCACTAAAAATGGAAGAAATATTAAAGGTTACACAGCGAATTTTTGAAATGCATCGCGCATTAAGCTTTTAAAATATCAACATGTCCGACCGACCCGGAAACGTGACAGCCTTTTAAACGGCTTTACAACCCTTATATAAGGCATTTACATATTGCGATTATAATATAATATAACAACATATACAAGGGGATGCATGTAGACACATGTGTACTTTGAAATTGACAGGCTCGATGGCGCATTCGGTAGTGACCCTGCCCCATGCGCCGAGAGTTGTAGGTTCGATCCCCACCCAGGACAAACATTCGTATGATGAATACTTGTGTTTGTTCTGTGTCTGGGTGTTAATATCCAATATTTAAGTATATATTTGTAATACCACTGTTGTTTCTGATATCCGTTACACATGTGCTTAAGCTACTTACCTCGGAGTCAGATCAATGTATGTGATGTCGTCTGATATTTATAAAAAAAAAAAAAACTTTGTAGGCAGCTCAATAGCTCAGCTGTAAGGGAAAACACAGCGATGAAACCTGCACATGGTGTGAAACCATGATCCAAATTGACAGTCCAATCAGCAGTCGCTTCAATGTAATCACCAGACTTGCTAAATCCTGGATCATGGTCTAAGCGGACCCCGTCTAAGCATCGGACATAACGCTAGGAAGATGATCTTAAGTATGATATGTATTGACTGGCCAGTTGGTTGAGTGGTCAAAGACCCTGGCCACGAAGCCAAGGGTCGCGGATCGAATCCCGCTAGGGGCAAATGGGTCGAGTGATGAATATGGACATTTGTACTTGAGTCATGGATGTTTATAAACATATTATACGTATATCTATCCGTTCACCTAGTATCCATAGTACTAGCATAAGGTTAGTTTGGAACTAGATATAGATATGAATAGATGTGGGTTAGATGGAAAATTGTGTAAAAGCTAGGTAGCTAGCTAGGGTTGCATACCCACACACCAAAAACCCTATATACTATTTACTTTTTGCGACATACTAGGCAAGAAACACAGTTGGCACATTCTTTTAAAGTCCCAGACCAACATGGGACAACACTACGTACTATTAAGATGATATACATTAGGTATCATGTAATGGGTGAGTAAGGCTAATGCCATATTGGGTTTTGGGTATGTGATAGTGTAGGCGATGAGCTAGCTGCTTATCTCTACTTTTTTCTTAATTTTCCATCTAACCCAGCATAGTTTTATTTTTGGCTGAATGTGGTTAAATCAGCCTGCTGCCCCTTTGACCCTGCCTACCTCTTTGAGGATTGCGGCGTGATGTTATGAAAAAAAATATCTCCACTTATAGGAAACTGCTTTTGGCTATGCATATACATGCAAAGTCGCAGGCAACCACTATTTAAATCACAATCGTTCTGTGTAAAAGCGTCAGAGCCACACTTTTAAATGAAAAAGGTCACATTACACTCGTTAAAGACTTCGTGTCAGCTAACAAAAATGTGACTGGCAACCATTAATCTTCCATTCTTCACCGAAACGTGACGGGACACGCTTCTGACTTAAAATTAAAAAATATCTTCGCCCCTCTTCGTACAGAAAATGTTTTTAATAAACGCGCGGTGCAGAGAAAACCGGGACCTGAAAAAGAGCATTTGAAATTTAAAATCATTTGACTGGCCCGTTGGTCGAGTAGTCAGAGACCCTGGCCTCGAAACCGAGGGTCGCGGGTTCGAATCCCGCTAGGAGCAAATGTTTCGTGTGATGAACATGGACATTTGTACTTGAGTCATGGATGTTTATAAACGTATTTAAGTATATCTACCCGTTTACCTAGTAATCATAGCGTAAGCATAAGCCTCAGACCAATAAAAAAAGAAAGACAGAACCATTCCATACTACGCGGTGAGGCAACCAATAGGAAGCCGATAGGGCCATAGAAAGCCGACCGCCCGCCATTTCGCCTTCACCATTTAACAACACAGGCATATTTAAATTTTTTCTTAACACCAAATTAACGACGTGCACTGTCACTTACTAAAGGCGAAATGCCTGGGCTTTGCCTAGCATGCCATAAAGCACTTCAATATTTCATAATTTTCCATCGAACTCAACTAACTTAATTTATTCAAAAAGAGAGGCAGAAATCAAGGAGTTTCTGCCTACCCTTTCAGGGAACGTGGTAAATATGCATATGTATGTCAGTGGCGGACTAACCGCGAGGCGGAAGGGGCGGTCCGCCCCGGGCCTCCGGTCCTGGGGGCCACTAGGTACCTCGTACGGCTCTTTGCCGCCCCAGCCCTAAAACAGGCTAAGTCCGTCACTGATGTATGTGGAAAACAATATACGGATTAGTTACTGTCCTTATTCTCAGAAATAAGCATTGTATGTTATAAATATAAAGTTTTATTTAAGCTACGGTCTAGTAAAAAAAGAAGGACCCCACGCTGTCATACTTTAGCGTGAAGCCACGTTTATTCATGTTTGAGTGAGCTATGTAAGGATACCAGATATCGGATATCTGTATTTGGAGCACTTATTATGTCAATGTGTGACGTAAGTTGCGTGTCAAGTTGGAGCAACTGAGGAGCTTCAGCGTCTAGTTAGTGGCGCGGAGTCCTATTTTTTTTACTAGTCCGTGATTAAAGCATATCTCAGGAAAGTGTAGATATTATTAGGGGTAATTCTTTCTTTAAGTTTTAGCCAACAATACAAAAACATCAATGAAAATAATATCTCCCACCGATGCAATCTATTGCTGGCATAATTCTAATTGATCTATCTTTAAGTCGGTTAACAGCGTCAATGTATCACTAAATGAAGGGCATCTTAAGTGCCTTTCTGTTATTTTAGGAACCTATTAACTAATATTGAGGTTCAAAGACGACACTTTGAAATTACACCCGAGAAAATTGTTTGCAAAGCGAATTTGAACCTTATTTATATTGTAATAGAGAATTTGTTGTGTATTAAAAGGAGCAAATCGATGTTGCAGCGATATATCATTGATATTTTCGAGTGGTCCTCGATTCGGGCAGAGGAAATTGCACTGTATATAAGTTGAGATAAAGTTGTCTTTGGAGGTTTAGTAAATTGCGGGCTCCCATTTCTGAGTGGACGATATAGCTTCTTGGCAAAATTTAAAGGACTCTTGGTTTATTAATGCCGAGTCTCATTGGCGGGGGATGTAAGCGTTTATTTATATGGACACGAACGTTTTGAGCGTTTACTTGAGTTGGCATAGTTCCGAGGAAAGTTAAATTACGGACCACACACGAATTTTAATGTAAGTTATATTTTTTGAAATAACGGAGACATTTTATATGTCGGCTGTCCAATGGTACAGATATGCAACGGATGTTAGTTCAAACCCGGGGACGCTAATTTTTGTTTTCTAAATATTTTTTTGTATTTATAAATAGCTCAGCGGAAAAGGCAATCTGTACTTTTGAATAGGGTGTTAAATATCGTAAGAGAATCTATACATTTAATTAAACACATAACATCACGCCCATAATCCCCGAAGGGGTAGGCAGAGTTGAAAGGGCAGCAAGCCCCTTCAACCACATTCAGCCAAAAATAAAGCCGGGCTGGGTTAGATGGAAAATTGTGAAACAGCAGTGACAAGCGGCTAACCTGTCGCCCACACAATCACACACCCAAAACCCGATATACCATTAGTCGCCTTTTACGACATGCTAGACATATCTATCTATTCTTTTTAAGTCCCAGATCAATATAGGCCAAGTCCCAGACCAGTCCCAGACAAATAGGATGTTTAATCACAGTAAAATTATTGGTTCCTCGATTTATAGATTGGTTTAAAGTAATAACTAGATTCACTAGGAACGGGCCACGACTCTAAGAATATGAATGTTATACGTCTATTCTGCTCCAAACTGTTAAAAATATCAGACAAATAATTCGTCACACACACTGATCTGATTCCGAAGTAAGTGGTTTAATAAAGAATTCAGCATCAATGAGGTACCAAACAGAGCCTGGGGACACCCATCCCATCAACAACATTTTATCCTGACACGGAGATCGAATCGGTGCCCCTTGCTCTCGAAGTCTCATTATGAAATGAAAAAAAAAACAAAAAAAAAAAAACAGAACTACGCTTACATAGACAAGGTTATTTTCGGTGTTGATGTACAATGCAATAATTAGTCTATGGTTCAAAGTTTGTTGTCTATACTTTTCCAATCTCTATGAATAATAATGGGTGACGGCTGAAAACCAGTGTTTTCGCCTTAGGCGGATGCCTGCACTGAGCCATGGCCCAATTCTTTTTGCAGCAGACATGCATTTTTTTTTAAATTGTATTATTAATTTGTTTGCTTATTTTTTTTTTTTTGTATTAATTGGTTTTTGTTTTTGTTTATAATTTTTGTGTGTAATGTGTAAATATGTGTGTTTGTTGTTTTAAAGAATAAACATCTATCTATCTATCTATCTAACTAATAAATATGGCGCTTGGGTAATGTGTGCGTTTTGTAATGTGTCGTTCAGTTTAAGATAGAGTCAAGTAAATAAAAAACCTTCGTACCATATTATCAAGTTGCTTCATTTAATAACGTCATTTAGTATATGTGAAACGAGAGCGGTGGTAGCTCAATGGTAAGGACACGCGCCTCTTAACCGAGGAGTGCGGGTTCAAACCCGGGCATGTACCTCTGGATTTTTCAAATCTATGTACGTATTTATACCACTAGCTCGACGGTGAGGGAAAACATCGTGATGAAACCTGCAAATTCAAACAACTTTGGATTTGTAACCATGCTCCAAAAAATTGTCTGGTTCCCCTGGTCAGATCGGCAGTCGCTTCAATGTAATTACCAGACTCGCTAAATCCTGGATCATGGTCTAAGCGGACCCCGTCTAAACACGGGACATAACGCTAGGAAGATGATTTAGTTTATGTGAAACCTCTTACCAAATTATTTAACTTAACATTCTAAGGAACAAATTTAAAGAATTTTAGAAAATTAACAAAAAAAAATTTTTACTCTCCATACAAAAGTTGATTGAAATGAGTTGATTGGCTGCTTTGTATGAAAAGTAATTCCACTTTCTAAAATCCTTTAAATTGGATCCTTAGAATATTGAATTAAATAAGCGGGTAAAATGTTTTGCATATATTAAAATTAACCTCGTGTCGTACATATAACTTGAAACTATATCAATAAGCTACCATAAGTTCGATACTCCAATGAGAGGCCTTTCAGTGAGTATTCATGTGTCGTAATTAGTGTGAATTAATTAATTATTCGATAATTACGCGGATGTCAACGTAAAGGGTGATTGCCAATGATAATTATAATACAGCAAACATTTTACCAATTAACGACTTGTATGAAAAGGCTGTGTCTATCGCTATTAATTAGTGGGTTTTTTTTTGTTAGCATCTACAGTTATGCAGATTTTTTTTAAATATAAAGAATTAAATTCACCAGACTAACACACAAATCCCTAGTTCCAAACTAAGCTTATGCTTGTACTATGGATACTAGGTGAACGGATAGACATACTTAAATACGTTTATAAACATCCATGACTCGAGTACAAATGTCCATGTTAATCACACGAAACATTTGCCCCTAGCGGGATTCAAACCCGTGACCCTTGGTTTCGTGGCCAGGGCCTCTGACCACTCGACTAACTGGCCTGTCAAGGTTTTACACATAACTTTTTTAAACTTGCAAAAATATTTTTAATTGGATGATATTTTGTTTACGTTACCTCAGAATTTTTTTATCTCAAAGGTAATCAGTTCTAAATAAGTACTGATTATCTTTGAGATAAATTTCGAATGCACTATCGATTGTATCGATACTATCGATAGTAATTTCGATATTGAGCTTCAACACTATCTATACTATCGATAGTATTGCAGTATACTGATACTATTTTACCAAACTCAGCTATCGAACTATCGATAGTATCGATAAGTCTATCGATATTATAAATGATTTCCGAGGTCAACTTTCGATAGTTCGGCAACACGACTAGATATCATCAACTCCATGAGATGATAGCTTTACGGGGACCTCTTGTCCCCTGAATGGCTTCTACAACACCCCTTCTCTAACAATTTCCTCTCCACAGGTATTTACTATCGTGATCACTTAAATTATACTCTCTTATGATTATTAAGCACTTACTCCATATATTGCAATCATATAAGCGATATTTATCTCTTATTAAACTCACTGTTTTACCTCTGCGGCTTCTTTATAGTTTTACTCTCCCGGCATTGCTATCTGCCAGTGCTACCAACCTTTTTTCTCTAAAAACTATTGCGTTGCGTTTTATGCTCGAAGTATCGAGATCCGCGACAGCAAGTGACAAGCTCCTCCATAATCACAAACCCATATCTAATACACAATTATACTCGATGGCGCTTTCAGTAGTGACCTTGCCCCATGCACCAAGAGTTGTAGGTTCGATCCCCACCCAGGACAAACATTCGTGTGATGAATACTTGTGTTAGTTCTGTGTCTGGGTTTATATTCAATATTTAAGTATATATTTGTAATACCACTGTTGATTCTGATATCCGTAACACAGGTGCTTAAGATACTTACCTCGTAGTCAGATCAATGTATGTGATGTAGTCTGATATTTATTTATTTATTTATAAGTAGTCGTTTTTACGATATGCTTGACAAGGAACACAGTGGGCGCATTCTTCTTAAGTCCCAGACCAAAGTGGGCCTATAATTTAGAAGGGAAATCTAACATTAGAAATGACTGTATTTAGCAAACTCGAAATAGGAGTAGTTTCACAGTATAACGGAATATTTTATGGGTTATCAACATATTATTCAATGTTTGCGACACGAGAAAAATATAAAACCGAATATCGTAACGAAAGGACTACCCACATGCGCGCTCAAACATAAAATAACAGGAAAACTATTATTTAAAAACCTTTCAGCGTTCGCGGCAAAAGTGACTCCATTTTCGCATTTCCCCTACGCAAATATAAGTAGATTACCTATATACAAACCTAAAGCTACCCGCTAATACACCTCTCAAACGCTCAAGAAATAAAAGGGTTCACCGCGGTATATAAACATCGGGAGAACACGTACATTTGAGAAAAAAATGTTTTCCGAAGCCTCAATGAATACTTAATACAAGAATTTCCACATAGTACTTTCGCTGCGAACGGAAATTTGAGTTTGGACCTTATTTCTTAAGCCATAATGGTGACGAGAATTTGAGGGTAGTTTTGCCGTCGTGTAGGTAAGTCTTTGACGCTTGAGACGAGTTATGCAAAAGCCGAATAAGATGCGGATATGAGGTAGTAAAGCTGTGGTGGAGCTTAATAACTTAGATACTTATTGCCAATAAGGCGAGTTATTTGAACTGTCTAGTTTTTGCACGCGGTTTCGTCTGCGTTGCTTTGTTTTGCTACTGTTAATATTTTAGGTGTATTAATGGTATAAAATAACACCTCTCCCTTGCATTCTGTCCCGTTTTTCTTTGGAATACATCGTCTAGCACTTGGCGGTTCCATTGAAGGTACAAAAAAGGGAATGCCATATGACCATCCTGCTTTAGGCAGGACAACCAAATTGGATCATGATTACACATACCGAGTTCGTCCAGCTAGTGGTGTAAATACGTATAAAGATTAGAAAAATTAGATCGTGACAATGTTAATTCTTAGTGGTATGCCCTGGGTGCTGAGCCAAATGCGCGCCAGCGATTCCATAACGAACTTCGCTAACGCTCGTATCGCGCCACAGACTTATTCGGGTGGACAAACCGGGAACTAACTAGTTCCGCACTATGAGTTCTTAGTAGACAATTCTATGGCGCGATACGAGCGGTAGCGAAGTTCGTTATGGAATCCCTGGCGCGCATTTGTCTAAGCTCCCAGGGCATACCACTAGGAAGTATCATTCTCATCATCTAAAGTACGTTGGTACTTTAAGGGTCTAATTCTGTAAGCCCTTCAACAGTTCGTAATTTGGTAAACAGTTAATTAAGCAAATAAATTAGAGCGGTGTACTTAGATGCCTTGTTTAATTTACTGTAAGCACTTCTAGGAAATATTCCGGCGTCAATTAGAAGCTTAACATTTAGTCACGATGTTGACACTGTTTGGGTTTTAATGAGATGTTATTTTGAAAATCTCTGAATAGAATTTAAGTTCTATGTTGGTCAAGAGCGAAACAATGTACTGTGTTTATTGCCTAGCATGTCGTAAAAGCCAAATAATTGTGTAGGATATAGATTTTGTGATTTGTGACTAAACTTTATTCACTACTAGCTGTGCCCGCGGCTTCGACCACGTTTATAGTTAATGTTATAAAGCCTATAGCCTTCCTTGATAAATGGGCTATCTAACACTGAAATAATTTCACATATCGGACCAGTAGTTTCTGAGAATTACGCGTTCTTTGCTGTTGAGCACCACTACTCTTAAGCAACAATCAACTTCCTGTCTTCCAATTATACCTATATATTCGTATAGACGTCTGGTAGCTATAGATCGGTGTGTACCTATATATTCAACGCCCTCTGTTGATTATGGATATTCACTTTAAATTAGGGAAACTTTATCATAAAATAAAACAAATTGATCAATAATGAATTTTTATTCTAATTAAATTTAAGTGGAAACATGAATTCTTATAACATGAATCTAAAGAAGGAAACGCTATTATATTCTTAATTATGAAATACTTATCAAATTAACAAATGTCTTTCATTTTGTTGTCGTTCAAATTACTTAAGCCGAGTCAAACAAAACGTGCCATCCTTATGGCACCACGGTACGGTATTCACTATGAGAACACACTCATTAGTATAGAAAACAAAAACAATTAATTTATAAATTACGCAAAGAATAATTGAAAACATTTATTTTGCTAAATTGTGCCAATAACGTGCTTAATCCAAGGGCGGATGGGAGCCATCTTCGAATAACGACTTTTCATTGTAACAATGACCTTCAATTATAACAAACAAATTAAATTAAATTTCTTTTTTATGCGTATCATTTTTAACAGTTTTCAGACTAATCGGCTTACAAAAAATAAAACTTGGTTTTAAACCCAGTCTACAGATTAGCCGAACAATTTAAAATCCTGTCTGTCATTGAAGATCCAGTATTTTACTTTTTTTTGTATTGAACCAAATGATAACAGCCAGATAGAATTGGCTGTCAAAAATGTTTGACAGTGACATTAGGAAACAAATGTCACATGACGTAACGATCATCAATGTCATTTTCATATAATTTTATTCCACTGCGTTACTAGCAGTCGTAAGTAAATTTGACGTCTATTAATTATGCTTGCGAGAATATGTTAACACATTGCGTGTTTCTTGCGTGTCAGGCGACAGGCCATATCTTTAATCTCTTGCATAAATAGAACCGCAGTAATGAATATAGACATGAAACATTGTACAGGTGGATACAACTTTCGCATTTATGAAATAATAAAATAGTATATCCAAAGATGTTCCCACACCCACTCTTCATATTATGTAAGCTCATCAGTGCCAAATGTAACCTACTTATGTTAAAAACGTTAACAATTCTGTAATTAAAAACATACTTTTACATTTTATCTTTATTTTCATCATTATTTTGAGAAGGCACATGAAAATTTCTTACAAATAAATGAATAAATCGATAGTGCTGCCGTATCATATTCATTTTTTACTAAAAAGCAAAACTGATTCGTGAATGCCGAATTTAAATAAGTAACATTCGTGTCTGGCTGGTGCGATTGCGGCAAGCGACTAATCGCATTAACGTTTATCGCGCTTTTGTCGGCATCGGCCATGCCGTCAGGATTTACAAAGTCATCGCAACGATGATAGGTAATAGGGTGCACACCATGCTTAGCTAATAGGTGATCATACCCAAATATATAACAGTTTCACATTACGATGGAATTATTAAACCGAGACAACGAACAAAGAAATAATACCGGCTAAGATAATAGTACCAAATAAAAAATAAAATATTGGTGTCTACTCAACTATTGTGATACCGTATAACTGCTTATTCCAGCTATCGGCTACATAACTTTCTCCTTGAATATTGTATTTCATAATCTGATTCTCGTATTACAGTTTCTAGGCATTGCTATGAAGAGTAAAGTTAGATTATCTTGAAAAGAAAAATCGCTATCATTTTCACTTTATTTATTTAATACAACTACTCTCCGTATTTCTTTGTAATCCAACCCGGTTTATAATTCCGTCGCGATGAAAATAGTAAAGAGAATCAGAGAATTTTCCGGATAAAATTCTGGTAGCTTTGTAACGTCAAAACAGTCGCAACCGACACCAGCCAAGAAGCTCAATCGCCTTACAAACTGTGTTCGCTTACAATACATGTAACATAATATTACAAACAGGTCTTACACACTATATAAAAATACAACAATATTCGTCGGATAGGACCGTGAGCCGTCGGGTACAAAGATGGTCAACAGCGGTCCGCAGTGGTACCTAGGTGATATGCCACAGATTATATCTTATTTTGTACATGCTAAAGTTATTTCATTTACAAAATGTCTATTTAAAACTCAAATATTTGGATACGGTTCTAAAACCATGAAGGTATATACCCGATAGAACTAAGTTCGAGGATGTCAACCCTTTTCAAAGACTTATCTACCCATGATAATTATTTAATTAGTTTGATCCCAAATCAGATAATTCTTACAGCCAGTATGCATGTTGGATATTTAAAATGAAACAAAGTGGCACATTCGGGCGTATATACACTTGCCGATAGCGTAAACATTTTGCGACGATTCGGACCAAGATGTATACAGTTTAAGCCTTCACTATTCAATATGTATATATTCATTATATATTATCGCTGTCCCTAGGGTATATTCTGAATTTATGTTCCATATTCCCGATGAAATGTGAAACCTTTCAATGTCATATCGTACAAAATTGGTTAGGGTCATGTTCGAACAAAATGTCACCGTCGACATTATTCGCTATGGAAAATATTTACGAGGAGATGTTACGGATAATGAATTCAATATATATATATATATAAGTATATATATATATGCTTGTTCCGAAACGCACCACAACACCATAGATAACAGAAACAAATATATTCGCACACTACATCTAATACGCTACTAGTAAGAAAAATATATAATTTTATATCAAACTAATTTATGAAAGCTCGTGAAAATATTCTCAGTAGTCACATATGAAATTGTCTTTTACATTTTCTTTTAATACTACAATAAATACTAGTCAAAGTGAACGAACCAGCGTCAAAATAACTCCAAGTGATAGTTATTGAAAAATATCAAACAATCCAAACTTAATAGTTAGAGTTCGTTTCAACAATTTATAAGTCGAAGGCGCTTAGAATATAATAATAGGTACTGATCAATTCTTTGGGTATTTAGAAATTTAATATTACAGGCTTTGATTAATTACAACCTTATGACAAAAAGGTTTATATTTATTTCGAACTTAGTCTAAAGACTAACCAAACATAAAATAATGTCATTTTTTTTTTAATTTGTTTAGAATGAGTCTTGACATAATTTTTCGTGATAAAGTTAAAAAAGATATTAAGAATAAAACCAAATCAATTTTCTGATAACTTATATGAAATTTTAAATTTTCTTTCCAATTCTAAACGCTTTCGACAAGAACAAAGGACTTAAACACTAAAACACGCAAATCTTAAGAAATAGAAGTAACAAACGAAAATTCTTAGTCATGTCTTTAGGTCGTGCTGCTAACATCTGACTTCAAATTGTTCTGGTGAGGAGACTGGGGTCGCGTCAGCTGTGACAGACTTGTATTGGGGTGACGCCGGGTTTAATATAAGCGGCAAGTGTGAATGTGACGTGATAATACAGTAAGGAGACAGTTATTAAGAAAATATTGTTTGCATGTCAAGAAATATGCGAATGTAAACCTTAATCTTGACTACAAATTAGTTTAAATTAACTCTATAAAGGTTTTTTTAACGGATATATTTAAAAAAGAGAACTGTCCCTTTTGATATCTGTTAAAGGCGCTGATTTTTTTTTAATGAGAAATCTAACAAAGACCGTATGCTTTAAAATGCTATGGAATACGATTATTAATTATGAATGGCGGATGACAGATTTGTCAGTTTGTTGCATTTATCCTTTTAAGCATAATAACAGCAGATTGGTCTGACCGCTCAGCGATCATTTGAACATTAAGAGATTTTATATAATACTGTAAAATGTGTGTTTAGCACAACTGAAGCGACGTAGCCCCATCTCTTTCTCTCACCTTGAAACTATTGCTTTGGTCACATTTGAGTTAAGATAATCACTTGAAGTGCTGTCTTTTACGAAGAATAAAACCGATCAGAAGACAAACATCGTAAATGCATATCACAACTGGCCTCGAATGATGTCCTCAACTAAAACCGCAATGGAAACCAATACGATAAACTGTAGCAAAGTTTATCTATTTAAAGTACAAAATTTCAAGAGCCCTCCTTAAATATTTGTTCAAAACGTGTCTACTCAAAACTATGGAAGCCAAAATACTGACGGCGTAGCTAAAACGCCGCCTACAAAATGCGCCATTGTACCCTATGCATTATTGTAAACGTATGCATCTAACTTTATCGAGATAGCTTTTCTATAAACAGTTTTAAAACAGTGGTCCTATTATTTTTTCAAGAAGTTAAGAAAATATAGCTGTGGTCCGAGATTTGTTTAAAATTAAAACGGAAACTTCAACATTGGCTGGCTCGATCGCTGCGCAAGATATTACATCCCATTTAAAAGTCGGTTTTAATAAATCACTAGTATCAAAATTTGATTTATCATCACCAGGCGCATCCATTGTTGAAGTCTCATAGACAATTTTCTTAAAATCATTCGTTCACAAACTTAGAAGAGCTATCCCATATTTTAATTCATTTAAAAATGTTTTTTTTTTCATTTTAATATTATATTCATTTGATTGTGGTTCTGACCCTGCCTCGTTAAAGCGATATAACTATTTTACGGTACCAATATTATTACAAATTGTTACAATTCTTACATCTAGTCTACAACAAGCATGACAAAACATTCTAGGCCGATAGGAACTGAAGACTGATAAAAAAACATCTAAAGTTACCTCACTAAACGTAAAATAATATAAGTATGCGCGGCGGACTTTAGTCCGTGACGGAAAAAAAGTCCGCAATATGTCGTCTCGTGTTCCGATCATACGATCTTACACGGGCTTTAACTGATATTAATTCACCACGCTTTTTGATCTCGTATCATCCGCGGACAAAAGTTCGCGAGCGCTGCATCTTAAAGACGAACCAATGAGTGCTAAAACTCACTAAATTTTAGATACTAGACAAATAAAACGTCGAAGTGTAGTGCGGCAACTGAAACAATGCAAAAAAATAATCTATTCTTAGACTAACTCTCACTTACGTTACAAACTTACTTTGGAGCTCTGTGTCAACAGCCCAGTGAGTTCATATATTTTCTTTGACTGGCGCCTCGCTTATTTTTAAGTGTAAAAGTAACCCTCATATCAGGGTTAAGTATTCCTTATCTATCAATATCGTTTTAAACATCAAGAAGTTCGGAATTCGATCAGGAATATTTAACAAGATAAAGCATAAAAAATTAAATGACTATATTCTGAATACACTTATCTTAACCCACATTAAATACCTATTAGGAAGGTATATTACAACTTAAATTAAAAAAATATATATAAGAAACCTACTTAATTATTCATCTGAAGTAGATTAAAATCCGTTTAAAATTTTGATAGCTATGAATTGCTGAGAAAGATAACTGATTCGGCAATCAATAGCTACAACAAAAGAACATCGTTTTATTCGCGTTTACACTAATACTATCTAATTAATTATTCCCGATCGAAGTTATTAAGTTTATAATATGTTTGTCTTCATTCATAACTGTCCATCAACTTTGGCGTTGATTCCGGTAAAGGTTACGATGGGTAGTCTAGCGATATCGTGTATAAGTGTATAGTCTTGTGTAGGGGAGCCCTGGGAGGCGCGTGCGCGGGCGCAGGTCGCGCGACTATGAGCTGTCCGGCTCCTCCCAGTCGACGCTCGCCCATTGGGGCAGCTCGGTCTCGTACTCCCAGCCGGGGCCCTGGTAACAAATGATATAAATCAGGGTTATAGTTGCCACATGTATAGCAGCTGGACGAAGTGGAAATGTAATAATGTTGTGATGTTCCAAAGAACAATAGAAGTAATAAACGATATTTTTTAAAAGTTTTCTTTCAACGCTTGTATTTTCCATATAAAACACAAAAATGTTCTACATACAAATATGATAACTTATTAATTCATAGAAGGTTAAGTAAACATAATTATTTGATGTTCTTAGACCGAAAAGAAAAAAAAAATTAAGTAGTTTTTCACTACAAAATAGTTACAATTTGCTTTTTTAAATTTTTGCCCAAGTTACAGCAACTTCAAAATGTCCTGAAATGGATATTTCTTTTTTTATCCTTTTATTTTTTAACACTAGGTTCTATGGAGTCACGGCTTACCTTGTACTTCCAAGCGTGCAGGTACATAACAAGGTCCCTGGGGCGCGGGTCTCGGTACCGCACGCGGCACTCGTAGCAGTGCGGGTCGGAGGACAGCGCGTCCGCAGCGCCTGCGCCCGCGCTGGCCGCCGGGCCCGCCGCCGGCGCCGCCGGCGTGCAACCCGTTTGGGTCGCTACTGTCACTTTGTCAGACTGCGAACAAGAGGTGAGTTAAGGCTGGCGGCTGGTAGATAGCTGACTGTGAGCATATATAGGCTATCGGGCATGATGACATGAATTTTTATTCGATAAAAATCATATCATCAGGCCCGCAACCCTCTAAGGGGCAGTTGGAGGTCAAGGAGTAATAAAGCTATTTAAATCGCATTTAGTCAAAAACTAATCTATAGCTTGTCGCCTACATCTTAAATCAAATACCCAAAAAAAAATATTCTCACCATTCCATGTTCTAAAAATCGACGTACTGACTATAAATAAAGCGATATTATGTTTCATTGCTAATCAGGTTTGACCATGATCTTAACAAAAAACACAACACATAACATCACGCCCATAATCCCCGAAGGGGTAGGCAGAGTCAAAAAGGCAGCAGGCCCCTTTAAAAGGTTAAAGATTAAGCGAGTTTGATTTTAATGTGAAAATTACTGCGATATGAAACCCCCTTTATAAATATAAATATAAATATAAATATCCGACTACGTCACATACATTGATCTGACTCCGAGGTAAGTAGCTTAAGCACTTGTGTTACGGATATCAGAATCAACAGTGGTATTACAAATATATACTTAAATATTGGATATTAACACCCAGACACAGAACAAACACAAGTATTCATCATACGAATGTTTGTCCTGGGTGGGAATCGAACCCACAACTCTTGGCGCATGGGGCAGGGTCACTACCGAATGTGCCATCGAGCTAGTCAAGTCCTTTAGATTTAGCGAGTTTGATTTGTATGTGAAAACGACTGACGACGACTGAAATGAATTTGATAATTGATGAACAAATCATCATCGTCATTCCATCACGCCCGTAAACCCTGAGCGAGTAGGCTGAATTTAAACAGCGATTAGCTCCTTAAACCATATTCAGTCAAAAACTGAGTTCGGTAAGATAGAAAATTGTGAAAAAGCAGTGACAAGTGGCTAGCTCGTCGTCTACGTAATCATAAATCCAAAACTCTATACACCATTAGTCGCATTTTACAACAAGCAAGGCAAGAAACACAGTTGGTACATGCTTTTTGAGTCCCAGACCAACATAGGCTGATAAAGAACAGAAACAACTGCATCATGAGAGGCGCATACCTTGGCATCGTTGGAGTCTTCGTTGAGGGCGAGGGAGGGCGCCGGGGAGGGCGCCAGCGTGCACGAGGGCGAAGTGGCCGCCTCCACTGGCGCCTCAGCGCCGCTTGAAGGCGATGGGAGAGTCGCTGTATCGAATCAAAATAGAAAATCAGACTATATCACATGCACTGAGACAAAATTAACTATGGGTTACTACATAAAAACTATGCAACGTTCCATACGTTATAAGTTTAGATAGTGTCAGTCATACACTGGTGATAAGTTTAGACAGTTCATCATCTTTCTAAACCATATATCCTGCTAAAAGTCTGGATCGCTTGGATCAGGATCTAGTAAGTATCTAGATTAAGTAGCTGTAGTTAACAGTTATTTGACTGGCCCGTTGGCCGAGTGGTCAAAGACCCTGGCCACGAAACCAAGGGTCGCGGGTTCGAATCCCGCTAGGGGCAAATGTTTCGTGTGATGAACATGGACATTTGTACTCGAGTCATGGATGTTTATAAACGTATTTAAGTATGTCTATCCGTTCGCCTAGTATCCATAGTACAAGCATAAGCTTAGTTTGGAACTAGGGAATTGGTGTGTCAGTCTGGAGAATTTATTTATTTATAATTTATTTGTCCGGGGATAGTTAACAGTTATTTGTCCTGGAACTCGTGTGCCAAGTGTATCAATAGTATTGATAGGTTCTTATAGTAAATATCCTAGTAGTAAATATCCCCTCCTCCCCCCCAAGAAAAAACAAACAAGTAAACTTACGTGTAAGAATGGTAGAGGGTGTTACACCGGGGGCTGGCGATTCGAGTCTCGGCGACGACTCCCGCGAAGCAGGGCCAGTATCGCAATCGTCTTCGCCAACTTGGAGAATAAAGATATAACATGATATAGACCTATTAATTTCGCGAGGAGTTCAGAACAATTGCCTAGCTGCTTTCTTGTCGCTCTTTAGCATCTTTGTAGCTCGATTTCCATACATTTCTATTTAAGTCATCTTTAAATAGCTCAATATCAGAATTTCTAAAAAGGATGCATTTAAGATTGTTTAAACTAAGTTTTTCTGTTTATCAAAATAGTAGTCAAAGTTACTGTGATACGGATTAAATACACTAGGTGCATGGAAACAGAATATCAGTAAGGATGTTATCTGTTGCTATAGCAATGATAAATATAGACGATATATTTCGTCTGCTATTAAAAGTACAACTGTAGTAACTATATTTTTTAAATGATGTCTGTGATTGATATCTCTGTTAGCTTTTAGAAGAGTATTCTCCTCACCTTTATCATCAGAAGCCGGTTTAGAGAACAGGAGGTCGTCATCAGCAGCGTCGACTCCCAGCCAGTTCTCAGCGTTGTGGATGGCGATCAGGTCCCGGACCAGCTGCTCGTCTGACTTGCCGCCAGTATCGCCGCCCTTGCCGCGGAGCGGGCCGAAAACCGGGTGGTTGTACAGAGGGTCGTTCACTACGGGGTAGCCTGTGGGAGATTTATTTAACATAAATATGGCAAGTAATTTATTTCTACTATAAAAACAGTCATTTACTCTTGACCAAAGATTCATAGCATCTGTCTCGTGCTTAGACGGGGTCCGCTAAAAACATGATTTATGATATAGCGAGTCTGGTAATCTTCGAAGCGACTGCCGATCTGAGCTTCGTAATCTTTAGATAGGGTAACCAGACAATTTGGATCTTGGTAACATATCCATAGTTATTCGAATGTGCAGGTTTCATCGCGATTTTTTCCTCACCGCCGAGTTAGTAGTATAAATACGACATGGATTTGAAAAATCCAGAGGTACAAGTCCGGGTTTGAACCCGCACTTCTCGAATAAGAGGCGCGTATTCCTACAATTTTGCTATAACGATATGGTAGTCTACGCATACGCATGCATCTGTGTATGACAGCTTTTTGATAGTTCTTACAGAAGATTATTACAGTGAACTTACCCAGATACTGCAGATGCACTCTAATCTGGTGCATCCTGCCGGTCTTGGGGCGGCACAGTACCACACTCGTGTTGGAGCCCACGTGGAAGCCCAGCCTCTTGAACACCGTGGAGCAGTCCTTCCCCTTAGGGGAGACCTTGCACACGCCGATCTTGTAGCTCACCACCTCGATAGGTTCTTGGCATTCGATCTCCTCCCTGTGATGAAAAAGGAACTTTAGCACCTGATGATAAGGTTGAAGCGTATTGAAGAAGAAATTTTGACATTCATACATATACCAAAGGGGTAGGCAGAGTCAAAGGGGCAGCTAGCCTGGCTAGGCTGGGTTAGATAGAAAATTTATGAAAAAGTAGTGACAAGAGGCTAGCTCGTCCCCTACCTAATCACAAACTCAACACCATTAATTGCTTTGTACACTCTGTACATCATTAATTGCTTTTTAAGACATGCTAGGCAAGAAACATAATTGGAGCATTATTTTTAAGTCCCAGACCAACACGAGACAAAAATTACCTTTCAAATCCGTGTAAGGGACATAAAAAATAATATGCCAAAAAAATACTCAGTCAATTTCATCAAAACTATTTTCATAGTGGATTTTACAGAATTTTAATCCGATTTGGAGCGAATTCTGGGATTTTATCGCAAACTAGCTGTGCCCGCGGTTTCACCCGCTTTTATGGGTAATGTTGGCCTATTGCTTTAATCGATAAATGGTATATCTAACATTGAAAGAATTGTTCAAATCCGAACAGTAGTTAGCGCGTTCAAGCAAACAAACAAATTCTTCAGCTTTATAATACTAGTAAGTATAGATTCTGCACAGCATCACTCAGGTTTTTCCTCCGTACATAACAGAAATAAAGCATTCAATTATTAACCAGATACTACGTAGAAATTGTGATATTGAAGAAGCAAATGTCCAATACATTTTACTTTTTCAATTAAAACTTCCTGTTGTTGTATTGATCGTATCGGCGCGGCGAAAATAGCCCAAAATACCTCTTTCAAGAAGGGATGAAAAATCTAAAAACGTTCCATATACACGTGCCTCTTTGACCGAGTCGGGTGTACCTTGAAACCGCTTATTTTTATGACTTCCCTGAATTGAAACGCGGTAAGTCAAGCCTACGGGACACGTGGAATCACGCCTCGGCGTAAACTCCAACTTAAGTGGCAGGTTTTGCGGGATGAAAGTATCCCGATAGGTATTATGGGATGAGTGCGACGTTTGACGCTTTTACGGGAATTCTGGAGAAATTCCGGAGGCTCATGTATCATTTGGTAATGTTAGAAAGGATGATCGTAACTAGTTTGCTGCTGGTTAGACATGACGCAATAGGCAAGGTGACTAAAAGTTCTGTTTAGTCCGTCAGTGAGATTAAAAAAAAAATTTAACACGTTTTTTTTATTTCTTTGTCAATCAAATATTGACGTTGATACAATGCATTCAAGTTGCGCGTGTCGTCACACTTTCGTACAATTTATACTAAATAGTGACGTCGCAAGCCCCCACTCCAAAACTTTGATGCTCTTTATCTTGTGATTTTTTGTTAATTTGATTAAGGGACAAATATGTGTCTAGTATTTTTGTATAATCTAACTGACGAACTAATAGAATTATTTATAGTTTTTTAATGAAGTCATTATCCCTATTATCTTGAATGACATTAAAATAAATAGGTTTTAAAATATATAAGATATTCTTAAGTGAGCAGCTTTCAAATAAGTACTTGAAATCAATTAGAGACGACCCTCTTTATGCTAAGCTAGATTAGTTAACGTATAAATCATCCGGTCAGACCTTAAACTAAATAATATGAGAAATGAAATATTAAACGCTGCAAATGGACAACTTTCGTCTTATGAATCAGCTTTACTTTCTGTAAACGAAAGTAAAATAACCAAATCAGAAGCCACAAACTAAATAACGAGGTAAGGCATAAACTTGAGTTCTCAAACCTCCCGACTTCAGAGGGATGAACTAGAATGAGAAGGGGGTGATTTCGCGAGACGAAAGTTTAAGCGGGTAATATTTAATAAGTCGATAAGATCAATAATTCAGCCGGTTGTACCTGCGAAGCTGAATAAAGTTTTGCCTTTTCCAAGTCGGTGAAGAAGCGATTCGTTTGAGCTCAGTCGTAATTTCGAGTCGATGTTAAACACTCTAAACGATTTGACTTTCTGGTTTCGACTGATTGAAAAGTGGAAGCGGCTAATGCAAGCTACGGAAGGCTTTGAGCGAATCATATAACTAATTTCGCTAATTTGGTGGCGTGGGTACACATTTTTGGTTCGGGAATGCCTTTACGCGCCATCACATTGATTAGAGGGGATAGTGTGGTATGTGGGACTCATCTGATCTTTTGAGAACAAGGAGCCTAAAAGCAGAGCCTTCTTAACCTAATGGAGGCCCTGGGGATAAAGTAAATTAATATGTAAGTGGGTAATAAATGTCGATAGATTTATTACCAATGGATGGTAATCTAGATTGTGAGGGCCCCTCTAGATCGTGGGGGCCCTGGGCACGTGCCCAAGGCCCCCCACTGGAGCGAGGGCAGCAGAGGGGTAGGAATATATGCGGTATAGATTACAGTCTATTAAAAATACATTATCTATGCTTATACTTATATTATAAAGCTGAAGAGTTTGTTTGCTTGAATGCGCTAATCTCAGGAACTACTGGTCCGATTTGAAAAATTCTTTCAGAGTTAGATAGCGCATTTATCGAGAAAGGCTGAAGGCTATATAACATTAACCATAATCGCGGGCACAGCTGGTAGTATCTATAATGACTACAGACTACAGTCTCTATTATGTATTTGATGGAGGGGCAGGGGAGAAGTTTAGCATTTGAGTCTTAGTTAGGTCAATGTAGAAAACTAATCTTAAAAACCGCCTATATTTTACCATATTATACTGGTTATTATGGCATGTATTGGCAAAAAATTTTTCGTGCACCAGATTTTATGACAGGTAAATAAAAAATAAATGAAATACTTGAAAGAACTTCAAATAGCATCGTTTTCAATAAAGTATCTATTATTACAATCATATATTCGACAAATATATTGAAACTGCTTTTCGCAAAATTATATCCAAAAAGTGTATTTATAGTGCTCAGAAAAACCTTGTGTACAAATTAAATTCCTATGCAATTGGTCTCGCAGTAGCCCGCAAATAATTATTTGCTCAGCAAAATGAACTTGTTTCGACGAGCGTACATTTAATTTTCTTTCTAGGTATTGCAATCACTGCTTGCTTGCTCGTAATGCAAACAAATAGAACAGGGTGGGTAATTGGAAATCTGTATTGGTATTTATCGTCTATTCCTACAATAAATAGCTTTCAGCTAGTTGTACATAGCTCATGCATGATTGCTTCAGTCAATCAAGGGATTGTGGTTAGCGCCACGTTGAGACCGCATTCTCGTTATGCCTGGGCCGGCTTTACCGGGGTATGACCATTCTCTTGGAGAAAATCGGCGTGAAATACCAGCTATTTCACGCCGATTTTCTCTTAGGATGCTGCGTTGCGTTTGGTGACTAAAATTACGTTTAAACTCTTAGGATTCGCAGTGACAATAACGCAGCTACCAGGTGCTGGTTGAGGTCTATTGATATCGTGCAAGACTCTTGTGGTGCTTATATATTACGATGCCGATTATAGCTTACCAACAAAACACTTCTAGCTACGCTTGTTTGGTATAAACAATCAAAAAGTATGCTCTGAATCCAGATGGGTGCTTGAAGGTCAAAAACGTGAGGTAAAGCTGAAAAGTCTTTTTCATATGGCACTCGTACCAATAAGACTATAGCTATAGCAAGTTGTGTACCTAAAGTTAGGTTGGACTATGAAGAGTTTGTTTAAAGAAGCACTCACTCAGGGAATTCTCCGTCCACCCGGCAGACGTACTCTTTCTGCACTTGTCGGTTTCTGATCTGGTGTTCCATCTGTCTGGCTTTTTTCGGACTCCTCCCGAATAGTAGCAGCCCTGGTAAAAGAGAATAACCTTTATATGCTACATCACATTTACGTTATACTTGACTGGCTCGATGGCGCATTCGGTAGTGACCCTGCCCAATGCGCCAAGAGTTGTGGGTTCGATTCCCACCCAGGACAAACATTCGTATGATGAATACTTGTGTTTGTTCTGTGTCTGGGTGTTAATATCCAATATTTAAGTATATATTTGTCATACCACTGTTGATTCTGATATCCGTAACACAAGTGCTTAAGCTACTTACCTCGGAGTCAAATCAATGTATGTGATGTAGTCGGATATTTATTTATATACTTGAAATTGGAGATTGTTTCTCAGCATTGAGTTAATTTTAATGAAAATCATTTTACAGAACCCGATCCAAATTACTTACCAAAATAATAATTATATTTTTTTTCCCTTTAAAGTTTTTCTCCTCCCTAGAAAAATTGTTGAATGCCCATGATTGTCTTATTAAAAACCCTGGCATCCAATTTCAACTATATCTTGTATTGTTTTTTTTATCTTATCTTTACAATATTATAAGTAATGAAATGATGATGATTAATTTCATGGTGTCACTTAGTATAATATCATCAGTTTAGATTTTTTTAGAGTTATTAACTACATACATACATATATCAGAGGCAAAGGGGCAGCTAAGCTCCTTAACCACATTTATTAACTATTTATATTAAACGTATTATATAACCTACAATACCATACAAATATGTTACCTGAAGTTAGTCTATCCAGCCTGTGAATCGTCCTCAAGTTCTTCAAGTTGTACTCCTTGGCGAGGATAAACACGACTGTATTGTGTCTGTATCTGCCGCAGGGGTGCACCTGTAGGCCACAGTTAATTATTTCCTTTATGCACTGTCCTGACATCTCGGAGAGTCAGATACATAGCACTCTCTGAGATTCCCTTTACAGCTTTGTTCACATACAAACAATAAACTCCTCACAATTTAATTCAAACAATGACTATACTCGAAAAATACTAATTTAAACTTGGAATATCTATTAACGATTACACGATCTTGTTAAAAGATACAAATTTCAAATTCTTCTTCTAATAAGCATTAAATGAAGCTCTAACATTTAAACACTAACGAACACATAAAAGGCAAACAAATAAAAGCTGTGAAAGTGAAAAATTTAATTTGACAATTGAAAAAAAAAATTGTATTCATTAACTAATATTCTTGGTCCAATAACAATAAAATAAATGCGATTGGAGAACATAAAATATTAGAATTAGTGAAGCATGCAACAAGGACATATTGGTTAGACACTGTAAAGTGAGTAGAATTCTCGTTCCCTGAGAGAATTTAGCAGGCGTAATGCAGACAGCCACTTAGGGATTTAGGATTTTCTTTTTGATTTGTCTGGAATAGGGGATGCCAAGTTAAGAGTACGTGAGACACAAACTAATACAGAGTTAAGGCTTCATGGGATATTTTAGGGTATAGATTGAAAATTCCAGCATATTTTGGATATTGTTAGAGGCTCTTTTAGTTTCGAAGCTACTCTGTGTGAGTTCGTAATCCATGTTCCGGAGGATACTCAAGTGCTCTTCTTATAAATCGCCAGTTTTTAAACGCACATTCGAAAAACACTACACACATTAGCAAACAAAATAATTCAGTTATTTGATAAGAATTAAAATATTCATTATCGTCCGTGTTTAAAGGAAATTGAGAAGAATGTTAAAGAAGAAATGTGTCTTGCATCACGTAATACGCTTTTGCAAATGCAAGAGGGCACAAGTGAAATAAAACCCCAAAATAGTTTGTTGTTTTCGCCACTTCCAAGTGGGATTCACGAGACTTATTTTCTCGGATCTGTCGGAGTATTTACAGTCTCAAACTTTTGTGCAAATCACAATCTTGTGTCAGACTCTGATGGTGAACTTTGTCCGAAGTTAGCGTGAACTGAAATTCTATGTGTACCGTCGAATCTTCGCTTGTCTACGAGTTGGTACGTTTTATTTATAGGGTGAAATTTTGAAGTTTGTTTTGATATTTATACGAATTGCGCAGATATAAAAAAACAACTCTTAATTGAGCTTTATTGGGAAACCTTAATTGTTCGCCTTTGACTGATTCAGTTAGTCCTAAAAAACGTTTTGTAAAGAATATTTTAATGAACGTATTGTCTTAGAATTTTTTTTTCGACTTGGAAACTTATATATAACTAAGTCTGGTAGCCCTAATTTCGAGAAACTGCATATTTACTTAATACTAAAATAAAATAAAAAAAAATCTTTACCGAATGAACTGTATATTGTATACCTCTTATATACGTATAATTTGTTAGAACTTTTACCAAGTCTACTTGTTTAACTTGTTTTCTATTTTCTCATCTCATTCCATTGTTCTCAAAGAAATTATGGTCAAACTTGTAAACCACAGTGCTGTTGTGAAGTTTTACTGCTGTAGTTCAACAAGAGTGTAATAAATAACTTTGTGGTCGAGTAAATATATATCAATAATAAACAGCAGATTACAATACAATGTTAATATATTATTACGACAATACTATGTCACGTAAGCGCATATGTAAAAGTATATTTTATTTTAATCAATTAATAATTTTCAACTAGTAACTTCTTTATGTTCCATACGAAACGATCAAAATGATATAAAGTTTTTACGACAGTTGTAAAGAAGGATAGATTAAAAGCGTTATCAATATTTGTAGAGATATTTTCTTCAAAACGTTTTAATAAGATTTATCAAAGACAAGCGAATGATTTTTTATGACTTTAATTTTTTGCATATTATTTTAGTTGATGGCGGTTCAATCTAGTGGTTAGAAACCCTGGCCTCGAAACCAAAAGTTGAGGCTTCAAATCCTGTTGGGATGTATGATCACAATTTGTACTTGGGTCATGAATATTTGTAAACGTGTAACGTATATTCGTATATTCAAATTCAAATTCAAATTCAAAATCTCTTTATTTATATAGGCTTCAAAAAAGCACTTATAAATAGTCAATTTAAACAGAAAAAAGGATTACCACCGGTTCGGAAGGTAGAATCTATCGAGAAGAAACCGGCAAGAAACTCGATAGTTACTCTTTTAAATGCAAAGATTTACAATTTCGTGCTTAATATTCTATAGGTACTTATTAGGTAACAACACTGCAGGTGAACACTTTATTATGAAGTTAAACATATTGTGGCGTATTCATAGTAGCTGCAAAGGTAGATCCAGTATTCAAGACGAGGGTGTGACAAACTGAAAATTTTAACAGTAAATTTCATGTTTCAACTTCAGCCAAATTCTGAATTAAGAAATCCTTCTTCAAGAGCTTTTCAAACTGCCAATAGACGTGTAAAAAATAGAATAAAGTTGTAAAACTTTTCAATATATAAACCTAATAAGGCTCAGTAAATGTTCTACATCTATCTTCAGCAGCAAATGAATATCAGACCATATAGTTTTCTAACCGTTACTTTGGATCCACCGCCAGCAGCAGAATATTTGCAACTTATTAGAATCGAATTTCAGTCCAAAAGGGTTCCACAGGGCATTCACCTGGGTTCGCAATTATTTGTATAACGTGTGTGTGATGAGAATCTCAGTCCAAATACCAAACAGAGTCTGACAGGGTAAAACGGAACGCATCGACTCACCGGCAGCGAGCAAGGCTTGTCTAGCACGAGTAGGTCCTCGTCCACGTGTATGAGGCGCAAGGGGTTAGCGAGCACTGGAGTTTCGTGCCTGGCCCACCACGACACCAAGTCATTACATTTGTTACACGTATAATGCTCTTATGGTATCTAAGGGTTCGCATTTCTCTTAGTTATTCGGACCAATAGGTTGGTTGATGTAATTAAGAAGATATGTCGCTGTCAAGTTAATGGCATCAACTAGGTGAACGTGATTGCTTAGTAGATTACATGTCTATAAATCTATTATAGAGATTTAAATGTTTGCAAATCTAGACACAGAAAACCAAAAAATCGTAATAATCCATCTTATCATTAAAATCAATTTAATGTTAATAAAATAAAGGTATGTGTAACTATGTACATATATAACTAAGGGATCCTATTATTGATTTAGTTGAAACCATAATTATTCAGTCAACAAAAGTAGTTGTTGTTGTAACATGATAATATTATCAATAAAAATCTGATGAAATCTATAAAGCAACCGAGCGTTTCGAATCCAAATTAACTTGACAGGCAATTTTTCCATTTTGTGTTGGTTTGTTCCTGAGGTCACACTAAACTCACGCACGATCACGATACGATACTAAACAGTGTCGAAGGCAAGAGTAACCAATGGGAGAAATGGAGATGCAAAACGATGTGCGACACTATTACAATCATAGCTGAGTACACTTGAACAAGTCTAGATATCGTTCTAGTTTCTTGAAGCTAAGCTCAGGACTTTGCTTCACATCGTAAAAAGTCATACAATAAATACTGTAGAGAAGCTCCATCCATGTGTTGGTTATGTACTCCATATCGTAAATGATGCAACGCTCTTTAGCTAAAAGTCAATCAATAACAGCGACCCTCATCGGCCGACGAAGTTCCGCAAAATATCGAACAATGAATGATGTCTTTTGTGTAAAAAACGTTGAGCTAACTTCATTTTGTAGCAGTTCCATTGATGTATGAAGCATTTATAAAGCCTTTTGGGTAATGCATTGTGACAAAGTGACAATAGAAAATCCTTCGAACGCTCCAGAAGGCCCGTCTGTGGTATTTAAAGGTTAAAACGGGGCTTAGGTTATTATAAAGGACGCTACTGAAGAAGCTTACGCAAAATCTATAGTACTTATTCATGTTGATAAGTATAACAGTGATAGGGACGCCCTTTTTAAAAGTGTTTCTGATGTTAAAGTGGTGATACCATAGTGCATTACAACATGTATAACGATATTGTACACAGAGAACGCAGTGTTTACACATAATAACGATTTGGCTACACGTAAGCCAAAGTAATTTACGAGTCTCTACGGATTCTGATCCTCGCGGTTCGTATGCGGGACTGTATTATTGATTTCTATATGAAGTGTGTTCTGTGTCAGAGTATGAGCTTTGGTTATGTGTGAGTTGTGGAATAGCGGAAGCAAACGAATTAGTTCGTATTCAATCAGTATGAATAAAAGGTTGGTTATTTACAGTCTAGTCTGGAAAGGCAGGATACAAAGTACAATTATCTGTGCACTTATCTAACTTGTTCGAGCTAGTCCATCAAGGACCAAATTATCCCTTTGTCTTTTATACGTCAGGCACAACAGCAAGTCAATCAATTATCAATCAACATGTGTCGATCGTATGAGTAATTTGAATGAGTATAAATTCAATTAGCCTCATGCTCACCATAAAAAAAGATGACTTTAATGCTTACTATTGATTCAAGTGTAATTTAGTTCACATAAAAAGAACGTTAATATATACAACAACTAAAGGGAATAACTTAATGGACGCTGGAATAAAAAGCGTAATGACAAATTAGGGGCAGGTGCAGAAATAATTGTACGCGATTCAAACCAAGTTAAGTTGGGATTTTTTGCGATAAATTACAACAATATTTCACATGGCGTTTTCTCGGCTACCCGGCCCCCCCATCAAGGAATTGCATCAATCAATGTAATCGGTCACAGTCGGTCACCGGGTCCTTTGAAGTTGAAAAAATGTAAAACCCTTTATACGTCGCGGGTATTGATGAAGACATTTTTATCCTTATAGGATTGCTCAGAACCTGTTACTGTAATCGAATCTTTAATAGGCATTGTTCGTGCTTATAGTCATTTCATTTTGATAGATTCCACTGGTTATCTTCTTGAAAAATAAGATGTAAAAAAATGCTACTTTAGTTTTTATGTGATCTGTCAAAATATCCACAGCACTACAGCTCTTATTGATAGAGTCGTAAATGCTTAAAAAAACACTAAACTAATTCTCGATCATAAAAATAGCCATATTAGAATGTAGGAGCAGTTACAAACAACATAAATATTAATGAAATCTTGTTGTCAAGTTTATATTTCACTCCAAAATGTATAGCAAGTTTTGTATTCCCAACTGCATTTACAGCGTCTCCAGATTATTTATTTAGATGCAATTATTTTCCGTACACCCAGCCACTTTCGCTTTCATACGCTGCACCCTCAGATGCGGCGATGCAGCGGGCAGGAATTATTCAAAATGCAATTTACGACAGTGTAACACAGTTTCAAGTTTCGTGAGATAACACGGACGTGAGCGGAACACTGAAGCAATGTCGTTCCTGCTAGCCGGTGTGCATAAGCATATTCTTGGTTCCAATTTTGTTTTCACTTAGTCTGCACCACTGTTGCACTCCCCGGAAGGACGCCTCAGGGCAACTTTGGTTGCAACAAGTTTGAAATAGCATAGAAGTGTCAAGTTACACAAACAACGTGCGCATTAACTTGATATAACTTTTGTGTGTCTAGTATTTCAATTTCACTGAAAGTTTTGCGCAGTAAACTGTACATCTGTATTAGCTACAAAGTTTACATCATCATTATTGGGTTTTTACTCTCGCTGCAGTTTAAATGCTGCTAGAAAGTTTAAAGCATCGGATTGTGTGGTTAAAGTGTACACTTTGTCGGCAATTTAAACTGCATGCATATTTTACGTTGGAAGTTAAAAGTTGCCGGCAAAAACCGTAAAACGTAGAGAATTCATTGTTGCAGTTTTACATAGCAATTCTAGTAGACTTTATTGAATTTATTATTATTAGCCTTTATTCACTGCAGACAGATTTATTTTCTGAGGTTATCTAGATTTCTATTACAATTAGATGTTACAAGAAGAAGTTGTATTTCTAGCATTGGTGACATATATTGGTTGAGTTTATCACATTAGACTAAATATATCTCTCTTGCTATCTACATAGGACCAGTTTTATAAACGCTCTACAATGTAATACCAGTAAAAACTAACTGACAGTTGACAGAAAAAGTGTTAAATGTCTTTTGCTCCGTCGTAAACTGTGGGACCTACCTTCATGTACGTAGAAAAAGTCACAGCATCTATGACGTTTACGATTCTGTTTCGCGCCGCCAAAGCCGATATGGGAGCTAGCATTTCGCAATATTAGAAGTCGTCAGTCATACAGAGCTCTGAATATTTCTTGCCAAAAGAGCCATTTTACCTAAACGATAAAGGACTGGGGTTGCTTTTAGAGCTAGGAAAGCGGATTTACTCCGGATGCCGCCTTAAAATATTTCACAGCGGGTTCGCAGTGGAATTGCGAATATTAATTTGGGTTGCGTGATGTGCTTTTAGGAATGTTTTCATGAAGGGCTTAGGATTAGAATGTGTTATTTTACAGATGAGGTCAGTTAAAATAGTATGAGGATTTTCATTTACGACTGAGAGATATGAATTCGTTTTTAACAGGAAAATTATGTAGGGTAACGAACTATTTAAGTAAGTCATTATATAGTTTATGTGTGAAAACTTTGAGGGACGTAAGTAAATGTCTTTAGGTAAGGTATCAAGATTCAGGACAGGATAATTTGGTATTCAAATAGCATGCTCATTACCATAACTATTATTAACTGGTAAGCGTACATAGCCTACGTCAGTTATGGTCCAATAAACAGAGTATTTTTGGTAAATAATTTGGACTCCATTTTACTAACGAACCGTAGACGTGTAAACAATTCTGTGTAAAATCTGATTAACAGTAACAATTAAAAACAAAATAATATGAGTCGTTGAATGGTATATACAATTATGTAATGATCCGCTTCTCTTAGTGTTACACATAAGCGCCAAAATAAAGGATAAGCAACATAGATATTAAATAGTTATGTTTTAGTTAGTAAACAAATCATGCATACAAGTGTAGGGCAACTAGAAGTCAATACAGAAAGATAGAAGCATACACATAACATGGCTGTCTCATTTGCCACTTACGGGGATAGAGGCCGGTTTGTTGACAACCACAATGTCCTCATCGATATGTACGAGGGTGATGGGTTGGCTGGTGACCGGTACTTCGTGCCTGCAACCATATACACGTCAGGCATTCGACTTAAGGAAAGCCCCGGACGCTGAGCAAACTTCATTAGGACGCTACAAATTGTCAATCCAAACTGTTCAGTTTACTTGGACGACATGTTAATTTACTCTACGGGTTACCGTTTGCTCAAAGTCCGTTGAATTAGACTGGTCCTGTTGACGTATGAAATACAGATTAGAGAACAAAACAACAGCAAATGAACATGCGTGACCGAATACAATTTACATTATGTGAAAGATGTGACGACAAGGCCGTTCCCAACGAGACGAAGTTAAGAGACGGGGTGAGTAATGAGGAATACATGTCTCAAACTTTAAGCATATAATACAGTTCTGTCTCAGTTGAGAAACGGCTGTTCTGTCCACTCGCATGCTCATTCGGTGCTCGAGTCTCCATTGTAAAGATACATTGTTACAGTCTAAATACAATTAGATTTAAAATACAAGCTACTCCATATTATGCCACCAGTTGCTTAAGTATAAACTGGTGTCAGGTTAAGGACATTATAAAGTTCCACGTAAAACCATAAGACGTCACAATTTGTACAGGGATAACTTAGTTGTTATGTAGAAGATAATAAAGACAAGATAGAGAAAAGTTGTTATTAATATTACAGATTAAATTAGAAATAGATGTGGTCTCTGTAAAGTGTGTCTATATGAGTGTGTTGTAATAAAATGTGTGTTGACTGTTCAAGATGGGAAGTTGTAGTTCATGTTGTCTAAAACGGAACCTATGACTATGACTTACAAGCTATCTACAGACATTTAGACGGTAGTGTATGATAAAAAATGTTGATACCTGTGAACGACGTTGGCCAAGAGGTCGTTGTGCTTCAGTCTGTAGTCAGGGTCAACGCGTTCGTAGTTGACGGTGAGGGTGCCAGCTCGGATGCACCTCTCGTACTCGGCAGCAGGATGAGCTCTGAACTCTCTGGCGAAAACATCGAGGATCCTCTCGCCAACCCACCTCCCTTTGGTGAATGTGGTGAATGTGAAATAATACGGATATACTTTCCTGAGACCTGCAAGAAACGTTTCACTTTAATTATCTAGAAACACGGCAACGGAAAGTTGGATGGCAAACAAATAAACGTTTTTAACTAGCCGATGTATAATGTTCAAGAACTTTATCGAAATTCTCTGAAGTGAAACAAGTTGTAATAGCCAAATGGCTGCATAGCTAAAATGAGTACGGTAATGTGGTTAAATTAAATTGGAAGAAAAAACGGCAATGCGGTATGATGACTCAGGCCATTAGCCAATAATGGAAGGCTCCAACCCTGATAGTATAATGGTTTAATGCTAACTATGTGGAAGGAAATATTGTGCTTGGTAAATTCCATCATAATATTGTGTTATGTAAAATGATATTATGACTTTGTAATGTTAAATTCAATATTAAGTAGAGTCTCTATATTCTGGGTAATCCACTGCAAAATACGCAGTTAGAAAAAAAAAATGTAGCATTGAAGTTACTATAAAAGGTATACCTTATTATGTATATTTAATTTAAAAAAAAGAAACAATTACTAGCAATAGCAACAATAATAAAAAATATTTTAAAAAGGTTTTGGAAATGATAATGAAATTTATATCACAGAATTTGTTTAAATATACTAAATATATATTTGTATAAACTATATATGTAAACGTGAGGCCAAAAATTAAACAGGAGGTAACAAAATATTTTATTAATAGCATAAGATAAGCGTACAATACAAAGCCTCATTTTACCAAGTCTCATAATACTCAGCCTTAAGTCGTCACGTATTAACCCTAAGCAATTAGACTTAGTTTGTCCCGCGGGGAGGAAAGATAAACTATCTTGTGCCCCACAAGTAATTGAATTAAAAGGAAAAGCGGGAAATATAAGCCGTGGTCCTTAATAAGATAAAAAAAATATTAGAAAGGAGTTGGTTATAAAGAGTAACGGATTCTGGAGTCTCAAATCTGAGTTCCTTCTTTAGTTTGTCAAAACAAATTCGAGTAGAAGCTAATAAAAAAAGTACTTAAATTGCGACAATCGACAATTATAATGCACGCGGTACGTAGAACTTGATTGATTCATTTTGTGGAGTCAGGCAAGCTTGACCTTCTTTGGGAAATTGTATACACAATGTTCTTTAATGTAGACGCAATATCAATGTAATGCTATGCAAACTTCATTAGGACGCATGCTATGTAATAATCAAAGCTTTATAAAAAGACCAACCTCATTGAAAACACCCAAAATATGGAACGAAAACTAGTTTATTCCAAAATATTGATTGGTTCCAAATAGAAATCCCAGTGAAACGAGAGTTCGAAGCTGTGCGTCGTTGCGAAAAAGACATAAAAATGAAATTATCTCCAGAACTGGGAGTTGGTGTAATCCAATAATTTGATGGAGATTATGGACGTCTCTCTTAGGCCAAATCAAAGGGATTACGGGTGAAGCTAAATTGAAAAAGAACATTTTGTGCGACTCACAGCGTGATTAAGTTTCGGGGATAGAATTTGGCGCTGTCGCAGGATAATGGCATAGTTGCGGATTTTGGTGAACTGATAATATTCCGCATGTAATTCGTCCGCATTCAGGAGGTGAAATATTTCTACAATGAACGTGTAAGAGGATTGTAAAGGCTTGACAGCTTAGTTACCATCATAATCCTATTCACTTTTTTGTCTTGAACCTTCATTCTTTATTCATGTCAAGCTGGGATGAAAACATCCATATGAAAAAGCTAGCACTGGACTTTAACAAGGTTTAAAGCAATATGTCTAGCATGTACACTCGTATTTTGTCTCTCGTACTTGTGACAGATAGACAGGTTGACGTCCGAGTCTGTACTTATATACAGCATATTCGTAAAAGCAATGTTCGCATTGGTAAACATTTTTATTTTTAAGAAGTGCCTTAAGTTTTTTAATGAATGAATTGTTGCTATAATCGTTAAAATACTGCGTTAATTAAAGAAAACAATAAGAGCGTGACTATAATAAATAAAAACAGCTAATTCATAATCGCTTCTTACGCATGAAAAACGAGTTAAAAATGTATTGTAAAAAGTGTATGTACATATATAAAATATTTTTTTTATCTACACTCTAAACTAATACTAATATTATAAAGAGGTAAGATTTGTATTTTCGTGTGAGTGTATGTTTGTAATGAATAAATTAAAAAAAGTACTGTGCCGATTTCAAAAATTCTCTCTCCATTGGAAAGCTAAATTTTTCGGTAGTAGCATAGGCTATATTTTATCCCCATATTCCTACCGGAACGGGAACTATGCGGGTGAAACCGCGGAGCGCTGCTAGTCTGGTTATATAATAACATTGAACAGGGGAACCGGACAAGATGGATCTTAGTTACATAATATGGATAGCCAAGTCTTCTTACGATCATGCCCCGCTGAGCAAGTTAAGTAAGAAAGAATGAATCTGTACAAAAAAAATTATAATTTCTCGTCACATAAATACGTCACTCACCATTTTCCATATAATACGACGTTTCATTGTACCGATCGTCGGTGAAGCCAGGCCTCTTAGCTTTCAAGGCCTTTGTCTCCAGTTTCGCCTGTAACAACAAAAATAAACGTTTACACACGGACAAATAGAACATTTTCAAAAGAAAATTTTCCAAATGAAATATCTGATTTAAGAGAGAAAAATTTTCTTACGAGAAATCCTTTCAACGTTACAATGGAAAACAATACGGAAAATAATTCAGACAAATAATAATAGATTGACGGAATATTTGGCGGGTTTGTGTTAAATTCGCGGCGGAAACTAGTCAAGAGCGAATCGGTTCGCCGTAGCCAAGTTCCGTAAGTAAAACATGAAAGGACTCCAGTTGTAACAAATGTACGGAATGTACTCTGTTAGGAAAATGGCGTAAAGCTATTTTTTTTTTAGTTTCGCTAGTCTTATTTATATATAACTTAAGGTCGGTTTCAGAAAGAAGAGGTCGAAAGGGTGTCTAAATATTTAATTGTTTTTATGAACAATCTTAATTATGTAGGAAATTATTGGCTTGAGTCTTGGTCGTCGTCTTTTTTTGTACAATGTATTATGGTCTTTTTCGTCTATGTGTCAAGTCACCTCATTGGCCAGGCCAAAAAGGTCGTAATAGTCAATATACGCAACCCTGATATAATTTTTTAAAATATTAAAGTTCAAAACACAATCCCTTACCACACGTGCAAAAATGATACAAAAGACATATAGAATCCCTGCAAATAAATCCCACAATAAGGTTTTAAACATACAGAACGGGCCCTTAAGAGCTGCCGTAGGGTGGCGCGCCTCGAAGCGAAATGAGAAAAGTTTTTTAAACGAAACAATTCGATGGCGCGCCGTCCAACTCGGCGATCGCACGACATATTTCGAGAGCTCGTGTTAACATTCCGATGATGCCTGCGATATTTCCAACAGATTTAACACGACTGGCCAAAATAGTATCATAACATTACAGGTGCAATGCTGTGTGATTTCGAACATATAAATTCATACGACTTTTTAAAATTTTCATGAAAAAAAAAAGAAGGAAAGGAATTTTATTGCCTGACAATGACAATGAAATGTCATGCTCATTTCATTTCAGTAGGTAGGTACATTATAATTAAGCGCTTATGTTGCACTTCACTTTGAAACGTTGTATGCCTCAGAAATGCGATAAAATATACGCGTTAAAATATTAGGTATAATTTATTCGGTTCTCTCTGCCTACCCCGCTAGGGAAGTGCCGTGAAGTTTAGTTAGTTAGTTAGTTTATACGTCAATGAGTGGGGCAGATGTTTTAAATTGTAGTAATAAAAGAATAAGAGCCCTCTGCTCTTCTCTACATATTAAAATATAGGAGTCATATATTCTTATGTTTTATATTGCTTCGTGCAAAGTATAAGCTCCCAAGCTGGGAAATAATTGTAGTAGAAGATGAAATACACTGTTGGACCTTGGATTTTTTTTACTTCCACTTGCTATTTATTATGTTTTTTTTTATCGCTAATCTTTAATTAGTATCAATGTAGCGGCCAGTTAAACCGCTGGCAACACTGAACGCTGCATAGTACGGGTAACTGTGATTATCATCGCGTGTTCTTAATTCCACATAATGACCATAATGTTGCCACCGCGTCTTATGGGATATTGTGTTTTTATTATGATTGTCCCTATAATAATTACTACAGGTCATTAAACGCGAGTGCACAGCAAATATGAGTCGGTTTAATGGATAAGATTGTGTTTAGTTTTTTCTAGTTTCACGTATTTTATTGTATGGTAAACCATTGTTGCTATGGTTGTTCTATGTGCTTCCTTTTTCTTACACTTGTCTAATTCTATTACATTTATTACAAAAAAAGTTTGAACTTGGTTAAAACTCAGTTTAACCAAGTTTAAGAACGAAGGATAAAGATATAAAGTTGAATAGTTTTTTTGTTTTTTGATCGTTTCACTTCATAAATGGAGATAGGTTTTATGTACATAGTAGAGTAAATTATAAGAGTATTGTATAGAACACTGAGTGAGAAATATTAGACAATTAATCATTTTATCATAGTCGACCGATGTCAGGATCGGGCACAGATTTGTTTGGTGAAACAAAGATGATTTTTCATCACGGGATCCGCCCGAATATCGGAATTATTGCAGCTCAAATTGAAATTTTAATTGACAATACATAGCGACCCTGGATTTCGATGTCGAGAAATGTACCTACCTGTAAATGCTTTTGAAACGAATATACGAAAAATCCGGCTAAAACCGGTAAACCATATTGGATTACCGCTGATTGGCAATTTTGAGTTTAATAACGGATAGTTTTGTATTTATTGGGTGATACTGGCAACTGAGAAAAAGCAACAGTAATGGTATAAAAGAAACATCTGTGAAACATCTGTCACACAAAATTTGTTCTTCCGAATTTAAATTTCGAATTTTACGCCCATTGGAAATTATTTATTGGGTCAACCAATATTGGAATTAATATTTTGAATTGCCAAATTAAATATCAAATTAAATTTGTCAATTTAATATGATCATCATTATTTGAATTGCAAGGTAAAATCAGAACAATAATAAATTTTTCTATTATATTTATGTTATTCATAATAGTTAGAAAATGTGTTACTTCTTCCTTATAAGTACCTAATAACAATCCGACCGGGAAAGATAACTGAAGCGAAACTAAAAAGATATATTTTGCAAACTCAACCAGGCCACATTACATTCCTTTATCACAAATGTAATCTGGCTTTGTTCTAAATTACACCACAAGGGCAAATCTGTTATCACGGCAAAAGTCATCTTAAGCCCACACGATTAAGAGATACACTCGTTCGGTGGCTCACTCAAGGAGTTGGCTAATATTTGGAACTGTTATATGGGAAGTTCGGGCTACGGAGTAAGGGCGCGTTTACATCATGTGAACGAAAGCTTATAAATAATAGAGGAAACTAGCGGTAAACGTCCTAAGTTAGTTAAATTAACGAAATTTAATTAAGATTTCGGGTAAGCGTTTAAGAAGCGATGGTATTTAAATAGTAAAGACATAAAGTAATCAGTTTATTTATGTACTTGGAAATAAGATTAGGAATTTGCCGTTAACGCAAGGGACGCGGGTTTGATCCTCACGCCAGGACATACATATATTATATCATCATCTTCCTAGCGTTATGTCCCGTGCTTAAACGGGGTCTGCTTAGACCATGATCCAGGATGTAGCGAGTCTGGTAATTACATTAAAGCGACTGCCGATCTGACCTTCGTAACCCTAAGATAGGGGGAACCAGACATTTTTTGGATACATATATTATATACGTATTTAAAAAAACAGGGATTTGTCTCAACTGGATAACTGTTGTACCTTAATTGCTAAGCTAAGCTACTTACCTAAGAATCAGATCAATGTAACATCACTTCCACTGTGTGAAAAAAAATACAATAAAATGTAAACTAACTATCATGAACATGACCATATTTACCGTCTAGAGTTACATAACATAGCCATCCACCCCGTAATACTCAAACACCATAACTGCATTATCACCCCCCACTACAAGTCACATCAAAGTCACGATACATCAAGATCCATCAGCATTAATGGCCGAGGGTCGCCTCATTCTGCTTTCATTATCCATACTAAATATCCGAGAAAGATCTTGGAGAAGAGATTTATACAATACGACCGTTTAACTAAGCCTGGTCGCAACATGGAAATCGTTCTTGTGGGAGTACCAATGACAACTGTCCGTGGCTGTCACCCGTTCTATTACTGTGCCACTATTATCTGTATTGCATCACTTTTAATTAATTATAACTAACTAACTAAACTTCGGTAAATATATTAACAAATAAGTTTCCAAATTGTACTCTTTATTACAAATACTAGGTAACGCATAATTATTTATTCTAATACTTATATATTTCTAATACTAATATTAAAAAGCTGAATAGTTTGTTTGCTTGAATTCTGCTAATCTTAGGAACTACTGTTCCGATTTTCAAAATATATTTTAGTGTCTGATAGTCCATTTATCGAGGAAGGCTATATATAGGCTATATAACATCAAATATAAACACGGCTGACACCGCGGCCACAGCTAGTAGTAAATATTTCTTTAAACATTGATGGCGCAAGTACAAATGACAATGTTCGTCATTTAAAGTCAAAGTCAAAGTCAAATTACTCTTTATTTATATAGGTTTGAAACAAACACTTATAAATCGTCAATTCAACACGAAAATCAACTAATAATATGATTCTACCACCGGTTCGGAATGTCGCATCTACCGAGAAAGAACCGGCAAGAAACTCGGTAGTTACTCTTTTCGACAACTTATTTTGCAAGGGTGTATATAATAGCATTATAATTTTTATTACTTGCCCCTAGCGGGATTTGGTTATGTTTAAATTCACTTTTGTTTCAATTTTGTCCCTTTGAATTCGCGGCCCGAGTCTCTAACCGCACAAATAATGTCAATCACCACACAGTTCTATGACATTGATATCTACCTCCCATGATACCTCCCTAATACTCAAATCCTCATAACAGCATTACCAGAAACCTGACGCACCTCACATCAACGTCACGATACATCAGGATCCATCACCATTAGGCCCCGACCGGACGAAACAACGTTAAGTCCATTTGTACTGCATTACTGACTTGCGGAGAACTGTACGTACCGGTTATTCGGTGGTTTAAAGTTATATAAGAATCAAAATGTGTTCGTTATAAACCAATCGATTCTTCAAAATCGCATCAATCGATTCAAGAAAATTTCTCGCAACGCATTTTCGCACATCTCTAGTGGAAACGCAGCCTAATTTTTAATATAAAGCATCGATGGCACATACTAAGGATTCGCGAAAGTTCGTAAGGATGTATGGATGTTTGTTACTCTTTCACACAAAAACTACTGAATGGATTTTAATGAAACTTCACAATAATATAGCTTATACATGCGAATAAAATATAGGCTATGTTTTATCGATGTACCACGCGAGCAAGCCGCGGGCAGAAGCTAGTTTAAAATAAATTCACATTTGTTAATGTTTATTTTTTAGAGCAAACATTTCCAAAAAGTGTGTTCCCACTTGTATTTTTTGACGTAGCTGTACTTAATTTTTGGAATTTAAATCTTACATTGACGTATTTATTTATCCATTGAATGGGATTATTTTTAATAACTTGAGACACTTAATGGTTGCAATAATTATCGTTACACGCGTTTTGAAATCTATAGGACCATCAAAGCTTATTTAAGTCATATTTAAATCTATATATTAATCAGATGTTGGTCTGGGACTTAAAAAAAAATGTGCCAACTGTGCCTTCTTGCCTAGCATGTCGTAAAAGGCGACTAATGGTATATAGGGTTTTGGGTATGTGATTGTGTATGCGACAGGTTAGCCGCTTGTTATATTAATACGTGAAGCAAAAACTTTGTACCTCTTTTGACGAAAATTACGCGGACGGAGGAGTATGAGATTTGGCACAGTTGAAGTTTGTGTAGAGAAGGAGTGTAGAAAGCGAATATTTTAATGAATAATCCATCAAAAATACATTAAATAAATAAAAAAATTAAACGAATCATTGTCGAATTTCGGCCAGTGGGCGACCATTAGTTATTATATCAGACTAGTCTATATCATGTTTAATACTCTTATTATACACCAGTCTTTAATAGCACAATTCAAGCCAACATAACAAACAGCTTTAAAAAACGAAGCCGCACTTGTAAGTAAAGTCGCGATACATCAAAATCCATCATCGTTCCGTTTTCATTATCCATACAAAATGGCTATAAAAGAGCTCGCGAGAGCGGGATTTACACCGCACGACAATATTGAGGGATTACGGTGTCCCACGAGACTAGACTGCAGGACTGCATCAGGCAAGTGGAGATGAATTATGGTGCGTTTTATGCAATGGGTGGTGTTATTAAGTTTGCATGTTGAATATTTAGCTTAATGAAACTTGGCAGCGTCATTTAAGGTTAAATGGTGTGACATATTTTAATCTAATATTCTGCGATAGCAGCACAGTGTTAGGTCTATGTGTTACAATGTGAGCGGTTGAAAATGTATTGCAGTTTGAATTTATGTACGTTTTTTACAAGCTAATTATGGATAAGCCACTTGCTGGGCTGTGAGGTTTAAATAAATAAATATTTTATTTAATATCGCATGTGTTCCTTGCCTAACATGTCGTAAAAGGCGACTAATGGTTTATTGGTTTTGGTATGTGACTGTGTAGGCGACGAGCTAGCCACTTGTCACTACTTTTTCACAATTTTCCATCTAAGCCAGCCCAGTTCCGTTTTTGGCTAAACGTGGTTAAAGGGGGTTCCTGCTCCTTTGATTCTCCTAACCCCTTCGGGGATTACGAGCGTGATGTTATACGAAAGCGAAAGTGCAGACAATGGCTTACAATAATTACTATTTTCGTTTCTAGGTTTGGATAATTAAAATCAAAATCAATATATCCCTATTTGCCTGGCTCCACTATCTAATGGTTACCAACTAAATCTTGCAAAATTTTGGATCGTTCCCTAAGCAGACCACGACTCGACCCTAATGAAGACTTCACGAAACGTAACTATAGTCTTGCTGTGTAAAGCACGCATCGTATGCGACCACAATTTCAATACATCGCTCGTCTTGTAAGGAGGCGGCGGGAGGCATAAACCCGACAGTTACTGTAGCCTCAACTGTCGGGCCGGGTCACGGAATGCCAACAGTGTAGACTTTGAATGCATTTTTTTTACCCAGCTGTTTGGCTTTGCTTTATTTTTAAGTAGAAACAATGGAACGTATTTTGTTCCATTTAATTGCTAAGTGTTTTGCGCAGGCATAGTTTTCAGGTAGTTGGTATTCACAAATAATTTTTTGTTATCAGAAACACAAATTATAACCAGCACTTGCTGGATGGTGGTTATGGTATGTTAAATAATGTTGCCGCACAAGTTCAATTACTATCGTAGTAGATCTGAGTATATGATCTTTATCTACACTCAAAGAAAAATACGGATATAAATAACGCGTGGCATATATGCTCAAAAATCGCGCCTTTGTAAATAAGACATACGATTTAATCTTGGTTCATTCAAGAAAATTCATTTGCAATTAAAAATAATACCATCTTGGTTTGTCGTATACAAACTTAGCGGACGAATAAAATGCGTTAGCGCGTTGTAGAAAGTACGGCGTGACATTGCACGGTCAATCAACGCCATCTGTTGACGCGGTTTGGAAGTAAGTATATGTACATAGATGTCTCCATAGTATGAATAGAAAATGATGGTTGAATATGTTTGTTTACAAATAGGTAACCTTTTTAACCATGGTATTAAGAAAAAGTCCATAAAACAGTCCGAAATACTCCGAAGAATTCAAATAGCTGCGTTTAATTTCAACAGTCAAATGCAGTGCTATATATTCGGCCGAAGCGTGTCGGGAGTCGGTAAAAGGCCGAAGCATAATGCAATAATTAACACAATTTACTAGGATTTTCGTATAGTGCGAATTTTAATTAAAATTTAAACAAAGCCTATTTAATACAGTACTCAAATTACAGGTATTTTTATTACAGCAAGGCAAAAGATCGTTTTACATTCAGAAATTTTTAAAAAGGTTTTGGTTGGTCTTACAATTGCATTATTTTTAATGATTATGCCTTTCAAATGTCATTGAAAAGTCTTTTTGTTACACGTAAAATCCCCATTCGCAATCAAGAGAAACTTAGTATCAGATTTTTTTAATCTGAAATTTAGAAGTTGTCTAATATAATTTAAAATCTATTTCTTTGACTGAATTTCTTTGATTGTGCTCTAAAGTTTTTGCCCTTTAAATATACTAAGACCAGATTAACATTGAGACCACAGAACAGAAAAACTGGTAGAAGTGGCATGTCACAAAATAAGTATGAGAACCGATGAAGCCAAACTCACACAAATACGCCATTAATCACATACTACGCTACAGATAAGCAAAGAGCTTGAATATTGTTTTTGACTAAAATAAGAATGGGCAATGAGCTGGATCAGCCATTCCTATTTAAGTCAAAAACAGCTTATCTCATTTATTCTACATTCCTGTTTATCCTCTTTTGCTAAATGGTTCAATATGTTAAACCTCTAAAAAAGTAGTTTTAAGAGCTTTTGTAATCCAACTCCAAATAGGGGAACCAGACCATTTTAAGATCATGGTTACAAATCAAAAGTTATTAGAATTTGCAGGTTTCATCACGATGTTTTCCCTCACCGTCGAGTTAGTGGTATAAATACGTACATAGATTTGAAAAATCCACAGGTACGTGCCCGGGTTTGAACCCGCACTCCTCGGTTAAGAGGCGCGTGTCCTTACCATTGAGCTACCACCGCTCCAGTATCCGTCTATTATTGGTCCATAAAACACGTCGATAGGGTTGTCACGCCCGCCAGACCATTTGTTAGCCGCACACACAAAATGTTTATAAATCACGCGATATTGGACACCGATGTTGGTTTTGTTGGTTTATGATCGCTCAGTTGGGTAGTTTAGCGTGTGAATTCTACAACTGCATTACTGGCCCCAATAGTAGACGTTGATAAGTGAGTGCAGTAATTTGTCGCTTTGGTACAGTTGAACGTTATCGCTTAAGTTGTATACCGAGCGGGAGTGACGCACTGTGCGTTAGACTGACGACATCGGTGTTTAAGCAAGTTAAGCCGTTGGTCCTGCGCCTGACCTCTCTCCGGTCATGTCGAATTGCCGTCTCACCGGACTATGAGAGTGAAGGAATAGAGAGTGCACTATAATATAGAGGAATGTGCGAGGGATATAGATTGAATCGGGAATTGAGTTATTTTTATTTTTAAATTTTTGGGTTAGTTTTGCGGTGTGTTTTATTTGGCATTAGGTATGTAAGAAGAAGAGTGTTTGAAACCTGAGTTGAAATTGTGTTAGAAGCTTTTAATCATCGTAACGTTTAGCCAACTTTCGCGAAGGAAACGGGATACAAACATGATTGACATTTGGTTTATTGTAGTAGGTAAGTAGGTATTGTATAAAATATAATAAATACCTACTAAAAATCTCGTACCGTGAGGTATAGCCTTATAAGACATCGTTTCTTCTGTTTATCTTACCTCGCTCGCGACACTAAATATCTTTATCGCCATACTAACATTCACGCCATTAGTATGTTTATATATATATTTTTTATATAAGAACTATTTTTCAAAAATTGTCTGGTTCCCCTATCTTAAGGTTAAGAAGGTCAGATCGGCAGTCGCTTCAATGTAATTACTAGACTCGCTAAATCCTGGATAATGGTCTAAGCGGATCCCTCCCAAGCACGGGACATAACGATATGAAGATGATGATTTTTTTTTATATGTAAAAAGTCTTCAATTTACGATCAAAATTATGAACCTACGCTTGCAAAATCGATATTCGATATTGCAAGTGTTAACCCTGCAGTACTTAATGATCTCGTAGTTAGCAAGTCAAGTACTCGAAAAATATTTACATACCACAAAGAAACATTAATATTTCAGACAGCCAAGTTAAAAAATACACCGGCCATTCCTTTCGAGACAAAGAAATGGAAGTCGCTCCCACGGTATTTACCAGACATAATAAGATTAAATATTCGCTATTTCCTTCCATAATTAGGGAGGGTTGGCGACGAATTTAAAATTCAGATATTCGGAATTGCGCTCGGCTTTTTTTGGAGGAATTAACCTGTAATGGCACGTGCGGGTCTTTGAGACCCCGGGCGGGTTCGGGTCTAAATTCGGATTCTGTGGTGACGATTTGAGCCGCGCCAGTTAAGAATAAGTAGGGTGTTTGATTGTCCTACAAAGGGATAATTCAGTTTGGTAAAAAAATGTTTTTAACTGTGGGCTATTTGACATTTAAATAACTGTGGATTTAATTAAAATTCAATTGAATAGCTACGATACAAATTGGAATGCCTTTATTGCGAATTTTCATTCGCAGATATTGTGATTATTGGTTTGAAAATTATGATTGTCAACATTTATAATGATTCCAACATTGTATTACGCGCTTAATACAACGAGAACGATAATTTTGATTTCGTTGTTATGTACCATGTATTAATTCTTCTAAATATCATAAGTACTCTTATATGACCATTCATGGTAATATTGTATTCCATCGAATTAAATAAAATAAAATAATATCGTCAGTCGTCCAATTTGTAAACATTGAATATTTATTACACATTTATTTTAAACTGGGTTTTTTTATTTTTTTATTTGTTGTGGTCCTACCTAGTTATGTTGTTTACTTTATTAATGTGTTTCATTACCTTTTTTGTACCTAAAGACCCTATTCTGTAGTTTCAAACTAGCGCGTACATTTAAAGGTTAAAGTTCAAACATGGTACAAACTGACCTTTTTGAGATCCTTATTCAGGTCTGTGTCATCGGCTTTCCGTTTCTCGCAGGAGAGTATGCAGTTCTTGCCGTTGTCTTTTTCACCCTGTAACAAAAAGAGACGGAGAATTAGAGTGTTTGTTTGTTAAACATCACTCGAAGTAACAGTTCCACTATTCAGATTTTTCTCGTTTTGGAAAGGCGAAAGTTTGTGGAGATTTTCCGATGGATTGGTCTTATTTGCTAAAACGTTTGAGTCAAATAAATGTTATACATTTAAGTTAATATTACATAGTTATACCTAACTAAACTTCACGCCACTTCCCTAGCGGGGTAGGCAGAGAGAACCGAACGCCATAAGACTCGACCCTATTATTACATGGGTATAATGTTCCATATAAATGGTTATCACTAACTAAATAGTATGATAGAAGTGTATCATAGTATAACTGTTTCGTACTACTATCATAGTTCGTATACATGTGTGTGAAACATTTAATGTAGGAGCCCTATATAATTAAGTTAAAGATAAGTAATCACTTTAAAATCATATGTTTTAATACAAGTGTCGCTATTATACATAGATATACAGATATAAATATAGGTAGGTAAGATGTTTATTCTGTACTGGCAGCGCCCCGCGGTTTCACCCGCGTAAATCCCGTTCCCGTTAGAATACAGGAACAAAATATACCCTATGTTACTCGCTGCTAATATAGCTTTATATTGGTGAAAGATTTTCTTAAATCAGTCTAGTAGTTTCGGAGCCTATTTAATACAAACAAACAATCAAATCTTTCCTTTTTCAACCGACATTCTCAATTCGAGTGTATATATATATATATATTTTTTTTTATGTGTTTTTGCGCATCATATAATATTAGGAAAGATGAAAGTGGAAGGATGTAGGAGCCGCGTAAGGCCCAGGCTCACCTACCACGACCAGATTGGTCGTGTATTAAAAGAAGGTGATGTTAGGAGTCATAAAAACCGTAGAGCTTGTATGAAAAGGATTATGAATGTTGAAGAGGCGAGTGAGGTGTGTAAGGATCGTGCCATATGGCGTTCGGTTCTCTCTGCCTGTCCTGCTAGGGAAGTGGCGTGAAGTTTAGTAAGTTAGTTAGGATAGATGAAGAAACACTTACGAAAACAGTATAGATATATAAAAAGAAAAACACATATTAGAAAGATTCATCAACTATTCATCTAAATATTCACCTTAAGTTATAATTATTTATACACTCATTATACCAACAGTATTAACAGTTAAATATCTCAAGAACAACCTAAAGCCCATTAAACAGCACATAACCTTCACACACAATAGACTCAAATACGAAAGCGAACACAGAATACCGGACAGACGGACCAATAACAAATACATATCGGAAAAATACCACAATACATTACAGACATTCGATTAGTCCACGTGTTTCTGAGATATTGCATTAATATAGAATTTCATTTATTCTGGAATCCGAGGAGGACGGTCGCGCTGGTGTGACCAGGTTTCTGGATTAGGGCGGGATAGGTGGCCTGCTTTGTTAATAATGGGATAGGTGGAAAATTTCTCGCTTTTTCTCCGATTTTTGTGGTCATATTATTAATTTTGGAGCTAGTGGTGTGTGTTGATCACAACGTTGGTTGTTCAACCATTGAAATTCAAAAGATAATTCAGTACGTACTCGTTCATATAAACTATTACGCTCGCAATACCCAAAGCGTAATCAGAGTCCATTGAGCTATAAGCTCCTTAAATCAATTTTAGACAAAAATTTCATGGTTATAAAAATTGTGACAAGTAGCCAGTTTGTCGGTCAACACGCAATACACATTTTGATTGCCTTTTAAGACATGCTAGACAAGATTCATAGCTGACATATTACTCTTCAAATTTCTTACCAAATGGGATAGGCATATGCATGAAATGTCTGTTGCATATATCAAGCACCAAAAGCGTGGATTCACTAAGCCTGTTCGACCTTGGCCGAAATTTCATGCTGACCGCGGCATATGAAATAGTCCATTATGTTGAAGTCCCAGACCTACACGGGTCACTTATTCTGTTCTAACATTTGTTTTATACATTTTTTTTTAATTTTTTCTGTCGAAAACGTGGTCCCACTTCGTCGGCGTTCGGCCTGACCTTGACCGTACCCTCAAGCCAACCACAGCAGACGGAATAGTCCATTACTTTTGAGTCCCACACCACCACGGATCATTTCTACAGTACCAATCTATACTAATATTATAAAGAGGAAAGATTTATATCTTTGTGTTTGTGTATGTTTGTAATGAATAAACTCAAAAACTACTGTACCGATTTCAAAAAATCCTTTACCATTGGAAAGCTACATTATCCGGAAGTAACATAGGCTATATGTTATCCCCATATTCCCACAGGAACGGAAACTATGCGGGTGAAACCGCAGGGCGCTGCTAGTACTTTTATATGTTTTGTTCCGAAAGCGTGGTCTTATTTCGCGTTCGGCCTCACCTTGGCCGAATCCTCGGCCGACCGCGGCAGATGGAGCAAGTTCGGCGCGGCCCCGTTTAATTCAATTTATTTCGCCTTTATTCAAAACGCTTTTTGTCTCGCGATTTATCGACCCGGTCGCCCTTTATTTAGCTTGGTGGCTCGAGAGATGGACGCTCATTCGGCATGATTGAACAGCGGTTTGTGGTGGAGCCACACTGCTAATCATTGGTGGTACAAATAACTTAAGGAAGATGATGGTGGAAAGTACAAATCGTCCTATTATAGGATTTCAACAGCAGTTATATTAGCCGAGTTAAAATGAAATAAATATCATAAATAAATAAATAAATAAATATATGACTACATCACATACATTGATCTGACTCCGAGGTAAGTAGCTTAAGCACTTGTGTTACGGATATCGGAATCAACAGTGGTATTACAAATATATATGTACTTAAATGTTGGATATTAACACCCAGACACAGAACAAACACAAGTATTCATCATACGAATGTTTGTCCTGGGTGGGAATCGAACCCACAATTCTTGGCGCATGGGGCAGGGTCACTACCGAATGCGCCATTGAGCCAGTCAATACCTGATATGATACCAAATGATGATGATGAAATTGTCTTCATAGGCTAGTATGTATGTGTTATCCTATGAAAATATAGCTTCAAAAAAGCACTCACTAATCTATCCCTGCCTACCTTTTTTAGTACCTTCGATGAAATATGGTGATTTTGTATATACAAGTACTCTGGATACTTGTTATACCTATATACATATCTATATACATACATACCTACGATTGTATACAATATACATACATATTAAATTTGACTGGCCCGATGGTCGAGTGGTCAGAGACCCTGGCCACGAAACCGAGGGTCGCGGGTTCGAATCCCGCTAGGGGCAAATGTTTCGTGTGATGAACATGGGCATTTGTATTCGAGTCATGGATGTTTATAAACGTATTTAAGTATGTCTATCCGTTCACCTAGTATCCATAGCACAAGCATAAGCTTAGTTTGGGACTAGGGAATTGGTGTGTCAGTCTTGAGAATTTATTTATTATTTATTAAATAGGTAGATGAGTTTGAAACAAGGCGCTGCGCCTACGAGGCTACGCGGCTGTCAAAATAACGATAAAAGTTATAATTATAGCTAACACTTTAGACAGCTGATTAATTGCACCACAACATTCACAATACTATGATTTCGTTATAAATATAATATTCGGATCCAATTAAGTTTGAGGAGGTGTCTTAACAGGCACACCCAAGAAGATTTTGATTCAGTCCGATATTAATATTTTAATAATAATAATAAATCTTTCAGACTGACACACCAATTCCCTAGTTCCAAACTAAGCTGATGCTTGTACTATGGATACTAGGTGAACGGATAGACATACTTAAATACGTTTATAAACATCCATGACTCGAGTACAAATGTCCATGTTCATCACACGAAACATTTGCCCCTAGCGGGATTCGAACCCGCGACCCTTGGTTTCGTGGCCAGGGTCTCTGACCACTCGACCAACGGGCCAGTCAAAATTATAATATTAGGTATCATGTTAACTTAATGATAGAAACAACATTTTTTTTTTTTTGCGTATGCTGCGATAAGTTAAAATGTTAACGCTGTTTCTGAAACTAATTCTAATGTTAGCGTAAAATATAAAAATAAAAATAAAAATATCGTAAAAGCATAACTTTAAATTTTTTTACGATACTGTCATCAATTATAATATATAAAAATGGATAGAAAACTAGTAAATATAGCTTTAATATAGAAGAAGACGTCAAGCAAATTATATAAAAACACTATCTCGTATCATTAAAGAAACATGAATAAATAAGCAATATTAAACAAGTACTAATGTATATTTATTAGCATTGATATTAAAATATGGAAATATTCTCTTATTTAATGACTATTAGATGTATGTAATTATAATAAAACATAAAACATGTGCTCTGCAGTTAAATATAATTAAATATTCCTAGTTATGACTACTTTAATTTATTGAATGTCGAACTAATTGCGGAATGTAACGTACAACTATATATTATATTAATAGGAATGTTAATATTGAGAATATAAATTAATCTTTAAGTTTCCCAAATAACTCTTTTGAAAGCAATTAATAATCATAATGTCAAGTACATTAATAGAAATTAAAAAAAATATTAGCCTCTAACGTGAGTTTTTACACTATTATATACTAAAACATTAATTTTTATTAAACTAGTTCAAACTTAAAAACTAGAGAGGATATTTTTAAAGACCGAAACCGACTATCGCAAAATACACTGTAAGTAGAAACCTATTTGGTAATACTTGGCCGATAAAAGTGAATCGTTGAACAGTAACGGAACACTAATATATGTAAACATAAACATTCATATATAAATATATATGTGTCGGAGAAGGAATATATACATAAATAGGCAACTGAAGTCATAACGCTTCGCCTTCGCCGTTGGTTAAAAAAGGCCAAATGTTTTCCTCAATATCAAATAAGGCTTGTAGCCAAACAAAGATTCGACCCTGACACATGTTAAATGTCAGATTGCTGCCACCAAAGAGTGTTCCTTGTCCCTTTTCACGGGTTTTCGGCCACGCATTTTTATCAACGACCCCGCCCACATTAGGTAAGTATCATTAATCAGGGGCGCAATAAAACCGCGAGGTTCCCATCGCGATGTGACCCGTGGTGTTCAAGACAAGGGAGGTTTTTGCGTAGTAGTATTTTTATGTAACAACTGTGTTCCTTGTCTCTAGCATGTCGGTAAAGGACTAATCTATACTTATAATAAAATTTTTGTCTGTCTGTCTGTCTGTATGTTCCTTATAGAAACAAAAACTATTTGACGGATTTTAACGAAACTAGGTACAATTATTCTTTATACTCCTAAGCAGGTTATAGTATACTTTTCATCACGCTACAATCAATAGGAGCAAAGTAGTGAAGGGAAATGTTGGGAAAACGGGAGAAGTTACTCCATTTTTTAAGCTTCCGTCGCGTGTGCAGCCTTAATAGTTAAAGTTACATAGAAATCATGTATGACGGAAATAGTCTTTATAATATTAACCATAAACGCGGTTGACACCGCTGGCACAGCTAGTGAATAATAATAATGTCCTCCTAACCGATATCGGTCACGGCGGCCAATCTCAACAGGATTAGCCAACTGCGCAGGAGATATTATAGTGCACAAGTGTATGCGCCAAACATAAGTGCACTCTCTATTCCTTCACTCCCATAGTCCGGTGAGACGGCAATCCGACGTGACCGGAGAGAGGTCAGGCGCAGGACCAACGGCCTAACGTGCTTTCCGAGGCACGGGTTGATTAAACCGCCAACTTCCTGACTCCGGGCTGTTAATGAGTAATTTCAATATTGAAATACCCAGCCACAAATTTTTGGCCCTACCCGGGATTTGAACCCGGGACCTGTTGGTCCTTAAGCGGCGCATGCTACCACTAGACCAACGAGGCAGCCAGACTAAAGGACTAATGATGTATTAGGTGACAACTTAGCCACTTGTCACTACGTTTTACAATGTGCCATTTAGCCAACTCGATTTTTGGCCAATCTCTTTGACCTTGGACTCTTTGGGGATTGTAGGCGTGACGGCGTGAGGGTCGTGTAAAAACATATAGATGTACATATATACATATTTGACAAGCTTCTAACGAATTTGGTAGTGATCCTGCCCCATGCATCAAGAGTTGTGGGTTCGATCCCCACCCAGGACAAACATTCGTGTGATGAATACTTGTGTTTGTTCTGTATCTGGGTGTTCATATCCAATATTTAAGTATATATTTGTAATACCACTGTTGATTCTGATATCCGTAACACAAGTGCTTAAGCTACTACCTCGGAGTCAGATCAATGTATGTGATGTAGTCTGATATTTATTATATGTATCTGGCTCAAGATAAGCTTTTTCCATAGAGGGGTTATTTGGTTCACGATTACAGCAAACAGTGTCCAACTTCATTGTAGCACTACCACCACTGAAAATAGCATTGCGCCACATTCTTTACAGTCATCCAAATTCACGAAGACGAAGTTGCGGAAACCACATTCGATCAAAAAGTCGTGATCCGAACTTCCACCCGGCAACTTTATGGTATTTTATTCTAAATTAGGGCCGGCCATTAATCACTAGGGCCAAGGCCGATAAATCATGCCGTCTTGTCCACGCGACGACACGAAAACAATGTTTTATTCGTTTCCAGTTAACGATAACGATTCTGATCGATAGTAAACCTACTTATACATACTATATGGTATATGACTGCCACGTTTGTCTAGTGGTAGCATGCGCCGTCTAAGGACAAAGAGGTTGCGGGTTCAAATCCCGGGTCAGGCCAACAAATTTGTGGCTGGTTACTTCAATATTTAAATTACGCAGTTACAGTCCGGAATCAGGACGTTGACGGTTTAATCACCTCCGTGCCTCGGAAAGCACGTTAAGCCGTTGGTCCTGCGCCTGACCTCTCACCGGTCATGACGAATTGCCGTCTCACCGCACTATGAGAGTGAAGGAATAGAGAGTGCACCTGTGTTTGCGCACACACTTGTGCACTATAATATCTCCTGCGCAGATGGCTAATCCTCGTTGAGTTTGGCCGCAGTGACCGATATCGGTTAGGAGGACATTATACTGTAGTATCACGTTCGTAATCCCTGGAGGCGACAGAGTCCAAGGACTGCTCCTTGGACTGTCTCAAGGCTTTAACGACTTTGAGCGAAAATAAAACTGAGTTAGAGAATTGTGGAGAAAGTTAGTGACAAATGGCTAGCTCGTCGGCTACATGAAACACAATAATATACACTTATATTTATAACTAACTAACTAGTTTAGTTAGTTCGTTATATTTATATATAATAATAAGTCCGGATGTCGCCCTTGAGTGTATGTTTTATACTGCAACTAAGGGCAACACCCGGCCGGTGTTCCATGTTGTACATGTTGGACCCATGTCCCCATGCAAGCCTTAAAGGCCCGGGCTTGTCCCGTGATTGTGCCGAGATAACAATAATGTCATTCTTACCGATATACGATATTTATATATAGGTTTAAAGACATTTATTCTCATAAAAACGTACACTTCATTTACAACGAGATTAATAATTACATTTTTAACTTAATTAAATTTAATTTACATTTTTTACATTATCGTTGTTGTCGTAAATACATATGTATTTACGACAACAACTTGCAGCCCAGTTAACTAACTACATATAAACTAGTGATTTGAAAATGATAAACAAGAATTCATTCATTTTATTTTTGGCTGAATGTGGTTAAAGGGGCCAGCTGCCCCTTTGACTCTGCCTACCCTTTAACTTCGACTTCGACTTTAAAGAAGCACACTTTTAAGACCGTGATTTTAACTAACTAATTAAACTTCACGCCACTTCCCTAGCGGGGTAGGCAGAGAGAACCGAACGCCATATGGCACGATCCTTACACACCTCACTCGCCTCTTCAACATTAATGATCCTTTTCATACAAGCTCTACGATTTTATGACTCCTAACATCACATGTTAACACACGACCAATCTGGTCGTGGTAGGTGATTTTATATACCTTAAAATATATTTTATCCATCGTTAGTGAGTAAAAAGTAAAATCCTCTTTATTCGGAACACATTTCCCCACCCCTACAAACAAGCAACAATTAGCCCGATACGTGACCCCGTCAGCACAATCAGTCGGTCCGTCTGTCCGTCTGTCCGGCCAACGTGCCCCAACTGTTACATGTGCATTTTGATTGGTGCGTCCTTTATTTACAGGCTAGCTACTTGTCCCGGCTACACTCGTTAATATTACAACTCTGCCATTTCGTCAGAAATCTTTTAAATTTTACAGGTTTTGCTCGACAATGAGGTCAGCACGATTAAATTAATCTGTATGTGATTTGGGGTAAAAGATAATTATGTAGATTATAGTCTGGGATGACACATGCGTTACCTGTCATCTCAGTAAAAAGATAAACTCCACGGAACCCATTAAATTTTTTTAATTATTATTTTGCCGAGCGCCAGAAAATCTATATTAACGCCAGCAAAGCCGCTCGAACTTAAGTGTCCTATTTATTACTAAAAACTACATGATTTTAATATTAGGCCAATCAGTCAAGTGCTATCATGAGAGCGGTGGTAGCTCAATGGTAAGGACACGCGCTTCTTCACCGAGGAGTGCGGGTTCAAACCCGGGCACGTACCTCTGGATTTTTCAAGTCTATGTACGTATATACCACTAGCTCGACGGTGAGGGAAAACATCGTGATGAAACCTGCAAATTCAAACAACTTTGGATTTGTAACCATGATCCAAAAGTTGCCTGGTTCCCCTATCTTAGGGTTACGAAGGTCAGATCGGCAGTCGCTTCAATGTAATTACCAGACTCGCTAAATCCTGGATCATGGTCTAAGCGGACCCCGTCTAAGCACGGGACATAACGCTAGGATGATGATGATGAGTCAAGTGCTATCATATTGCGTTACTATAATCAAATATATCTTTTCCTTATCTATCTACCATACAAGTGTACCTAAACTTAAAAGGAGAACTCCTACCACTGTAATATTTTTACTTGTATTTATATTTGTATTTTGTATTTTTGTATCTACCAGTTATAAAAGAAAGAAAGTAATTGCTTAAGTGCAATAACGACCTCCTAAATCTAGGTTTATTGTCTAACCAAACCCGACTAGAAACGAAACAAAACGCCCGGAACTTCTTCCTTACAATTGTCGTATATCAATGGCGTCGGCGGAAGTGACATCAAATAGAAAGTTACCTATGTCCCCATCATCCGTGAAAACATTATCTCCCAGTAGGAGCTTCAACAACAATCAGTGCAGGTTTGACGGCGAAACTTCCACATATTACGTCTCCCCTAAAGCGATGTCGTGTTTGCGTCGCTTGTGTGAGAGCAACACAATGTTGATGATGACAGTAGGACAGGTGTGCTATGTGATGTGATGATGGTAGTTTAATGTGATCGGTGATATAAGTCGATGTTTTTCGATTGTAGCAATGGTAGAATGTAGGAATTGAACCCACAACTCTTGGCGCATGGGGTCAAGATTGCGAAAAAGTAGTGGTGACAAGTGGCTAGCTCGTCGCCTACTCGTCGTCAGATACCCAAAACCCCATATACCATTAGTCGCCCGTTACGACATGCTAGGCAAGAAACACAGTTGGCACATTATTTTTGAGTCTTAAACCAACATGGGACAAATCGATAAATACCTAGTGATCTGTAATATACCGTCATATTGTGAACTAATTTTCACTTGCTAGCGCGCGTAAAATTGTAATTGGTCGATTTTAGCGGTATTTTTGGTTTTTAAGGAATCGAGGATTGAGGGTGAGCGGTGATAGCTCAATGGTTAGGACACGCGCCTCTTAACCGAGTAGTGCGGGTTCAAACCCGGGCACGTACCTCTGGATTTTTCAAATCTATGTACGTATTTATACCACTAGCTCGACGGTGAAGGAAAACATCGTGATGAAACCTGCAAATTTAAACAACTTTGGATTTGTAACCATGATCCAAAAATTGTCTGGTTCCCCTATCTTAGGGTTACGAAGGTCAGGTCGGCAGTCGCTTCAATGTAATTACCAGACTCGCTAAATCCTGGATCATGGTCTAAGCGGACCCCGTCTAAACACGGGACATAACGCCAGGAAGATGATGAAGGAATCGAGGATTGAGGGTGTGTTGTTATGTATGTATGTGGATTGCAATTAGTGTAGTACAGCCACTATATATTGATACTTTACAATCTCACCAGAAAGATTATAAACTAACAGCCGATACGCACCAAAGAAACAGTTCTTTTTGTTTGACTGGCTCGTTGGTCGAGTGGTCAGAGACCCTGGCCACGAAACCAAGAGTCGCGGATTCGAATCCCGCTAAGGGAAAATATTTCGTGTGATGAACATGGATGTTTGTACTCGAGTCATGGATGTTTATAAACGTATTTAAGTACGTCTGTCCGTTCACCTAGTTATCCATAGCACAAGCTTATAAGCTTAGTTTGGGACTAGGGAATTGGTGTGCCAGTCTAAAGAATTTATTATTATTATTATTCTCTACTTCACTGGCAGTCTCTACTCTATACATCTGGGCCCGTAACGTATGCTGTTAATAATTCGCCAAGTTTTCTCGTAATTTTTGTTTGTATTTCATATGAACTTCGCTGACACGTTGTTACGTTCATAACGACTATAAAAGACTTATTCTAAGTACTTTGTTAAGTAGGTACACGCAATAACTTATAACTGGAAAGTACTTAAACTTTACGAGAGAAAATGTGGGTGGAAGCGTGTTTTGACGTCCGACCTGCGATGGTGTTGAGGGCTTTGAAGTTATGCGTTGTGTTATTATGATGGTAGATATATGGTTCTACCGACTATATAAGTAGGATAATTTACTTGAAAGTAATACGTTTTTGAAATTGAAGATATAAATAGAAAATCTTTATTTATGTGGGCTTTACATAAGCTATTATAAATCGGGAGTTCATATAAAGTTAATGTATTGCCAGATTCGGATCGTTGGTTTCACATAGAACGGAAAACATGTGATGTCACACTAGTGTGACGTCACATCTAAAAATGATTATGATATATTAGATTTAGAAATGTGACGTCACGAAACTCAGGATCCCTCCCACCCCTTGTCACACTATGTCACATTGCGTAAACACCCTGCCATCCCCTTCACGTGTGACGTACTTTATGGATGGTCCCTTATGAGACGGTTTATGAAGGGCTACAGTTTCAGAAAAATGTCATGTCTTTATTATTAGGTACTATTACCAATATGTGATATAGCAAAGGAATGCATCATCTAACCATCTCCAAAATATATCATATTAAAAATGTTTATAAGTACAAAAATGACTGGCTCGATGGCTCATTCGGTAGTGATCCTGCCGCATGCGCCAAGAGTTGCGGGATCCCCATGCAGGACAAACATTCGTATGATGAATACTTGTATTTGTTCTGTATCTGGGTGTTATTATTGAACATTTAAGTATATATTTGTAAAATACCACTGTTGATCCTGATATCCGTAACACAAGTGCTTAAGCTACTTACCTCGGAGTCAGATCAATGTATGTGATGTAGTCTGATATTTATTTATTATTTATATTTCATAGGACTCTGTTTACCCCTTCGGGAATTGCAGGCATGTACCTATCTATACATTGTATAGATATTGTCGTATAAGCTTGAGTATAATGCGTAGAAAGGAATACTCTATGAAACAAAACAACCACATCTCTTCGCCACCCGATATAAGTTAATAACAGCAATTAACATCGACAGACCTCCCCAGCCGTGACGTATTAAACAAAGAGGTTCTATTTCAGGCGAGGAGGGTCCGGCCCTCGGGAGGGCCGATACAATAAATCAAATGTGAGTCCGAATCAATCCGGGAGTGAATTAGCGCGGTGAGTGAGGCAGGTGTGTATGGAATTTGGTGTTGGGTGAAATATTTGTTTTTTTTTTTTCATTTTCATTTTCATATGACGAGTAAGTAGTTTACTACTAAAGACAAAATTCATAATAAGGAATAAATTCCTTATTATGAATTTTGTCTTTAGACATTTATATAGAATAGGAATAAATAATGAATAAAATAAAACACGTACTTCATGTTATATATTATGTATAATAATTTATTATACGTGATTATATATGTATGACACTTTAATTAGTCCCATATTGTTTAATTGTCCCATGTTGGTCTGGGACTTGAAAATAATGCGCCAACTGTGTTCCTTGCCTAGCATGTCGTAAAAGGCGAGTAATGGTAAATCGAGTTTTGGGTATGTAATTGTATAGGAGACAAGCTAGCCACTTGTCACTACTTTTTCACAATTTTCCATCTAACCCAGCTCAGTTTTGTTTTTGGCTGAATGTGGTTAAAGGAACCTGCTACCCCATTGACTCTGCCTACCCCTTCGGGGATTATAGGCGTGATGTTTATGTACACTATAATTAGATATATACATTACGTGTATTGTGGCATGTACGTACATACATACATACATAACACCCGCAATTCAAGAAGAGGTAGGCAGAGTCCAATGAATATCACTGCCCTAAGTACAATGTATCACATCTCTAGACAGTTAAAGGGTGGAAAATACACTCGGGACCCTTCAAAACCTGACAAAAACACACCTAAGGGGAGGAGTGCCATCGGCACTCTTTTTAATACAATTCGGAACGCTTGTGATTCCACATCGCATGGGAGGGCCGGAGGGAAAAGGTCTTTATATATGCGCTTCGGGGGCGATATAATTTTGATTTGAATGGCGTGTTACGTCTGCCGTCCATATTTCAAATGTTACACAATAAACAATATTTTTGTTGCTGTGTCGCTTCGTGTTGTTGGGGCGACATGAAATACAATTGGGGCGAAATCCTTTATATTTGTCAATTTGGTCTGGGACTTATAAAATAATGTGCCAACTGTGTTTCTTGCCTAGCATGTCGTAAAAGACGACTAATGGTGTGTGATTGTGTAGGCGACGAGCTAGCCCCTTGTTACTACTTTTTAACAATTTTCCATCTAACCCAGCCCAGTTTTATTTTTGGCTGAATGTGGTTAAAGGGGCCTGCTGCCCCTTTGACTCTGCCTACCCCTTCGGGGATTATGGGCGTTATGTTATGTATGTATGTATATTTATCTTCAAACATTTACAAATAGCGTAAATGTATATTAAGTAATGACAATAAAGGTAAATAACATTTAAAGCTCAAATCGGATTTAAAATTATTTTTTAGCACTGTGCCGCTTTTTTGGCGGGGTTAGTTTAAACCATAATTTTAGGTTTCGTTATTACATTACTACTTTACTTTTTCACAGCATTCCATCCAACCCAGCCCACTATCCCATGTTGGTTTGGGACTTAAAAAGAATATGCCAACTATGGTTCTTGCCTAGCATGTCGTAAAAGGCGACTAATGGTATATCGGATTTTGGGTGTGTGATTGTGTAGGCGACAACTTAGCCGCTTGTCACTGCTTTTTCACAATTTTCCATCTAACCCAGCCCAGATTTATTTTCGGCTGAACGTGGTTGAAGGGGTATGCTGCCCTTTTGACTCTGCCTACCCCTTCAGGGATCATGAGCGTGATGTTATGTTTGTTTGATTGTTTGTTATTACATTGAAACTGTCATTTGACTATAGTTATTTGAATGTGCAGGTACGATGATTTTACTCACTGCGGATCAAGTGTTATACAGCTAATTACACATGTACTTTGATTCTAATAAAAGGAAACAAGAGGTTTGAACTTACGTACCTCTTGCGTTTGAGTAATATATTACTCCCATTAAGTTACGACCGCTATCACAAATGTGTATTGAATTACAATTACAAAAGAAATTAGAGACTTGCTCGTATAAACAAAGTCGTTATTGAGGACATAATAAAATATTTCATATATCTACACAATCTTTTCAAACGTAATATATCACTTTTCAAATGATTACACAGCGACAGATTACATAAATTACAATTGCACGCGACATCGCCACAATAGCGATTCATCGATGCTTCCCATAGCTGTTCAAAGCAAAACTGCGCACAAAACAAACAGTGTACATGAAAAAGTACGAATCTCTCATTTCAAAGTTGTGTCTAGCGAGCAGACTCGGATCGATCGGACGCGACTACGACGCTACGGCGTTCGTAGCTCCTGTGGCGTTTTGTAGCCGATCGTGGAAAGCGTTGGGCGGAAAAATGCCTAAGCTACGACGCGTGTGCTACGTGCGTTGAGTGGGTAATGTGTCGCCATCGTAGCGTTCCGTTCCGGTTGTGTTCCTGGCTTAGCCATGATCCGTGTTATTTAGTTTTGTTGTGACATCAAAGCAGCTGCCATCTGGTTGTTATAAACATTAGTTTGGAGAAGTTGAGTTATTTACAAATGGATGCATAGGTCTCGAATTTAAATCCTATTACAAGATAAGTAATTTATAAGATGGCTATTGTTATAAGGGTACCTACTTTTCTTCTTAACTAATATCAGCTAACTAGTGCTTACTAAGATAAAAATGGCTCTTTTTTCCAGAGACAATGCCCTATTTCTCTAATACTGTGAACGCAAATGATTGCTGAGCGACCTGACTTTGTTATTATCTTTTCACAGTCCTGTTATTCCTCGCCATAATGGATAACAGAGGTTAAAGCAAATTGCCCTTAATTTCTCCTAGCGCTATTGATTTACCCCGAAAAAGTTGTGAAAGTGATTAATTTGCCTTAAACTTTTAATTGACTAGGGCGACCTAAGGGCGTATCCAGCAATTCGGTTATGGGGGAACAATACAAGTTTTTGATGATGACAAATTGAGACAGCCTAACGCCAATTAGCTTTCTGGCTTTTCGATAACTTAGTTTGATTAGGCTAATTTAACTTCAGTTCGGTTCTGTCTTTTGTCACTATCTTTAGTATTTTCAATTACTGAAAACAGCTTAACCCGCTTGGGGATTAGCGTGAAGATAGTATAGTATAGTATAGTATATATAGAAAACAGCGATAATCATAAAAGCTAAAATTAGGAAAAACGTAATTTTAAAAATTACTCCTTATTTTTTACGCCGGTTAAATATAGCTTTTGGACCGTAAAAGCAAATTATTTGGCATTTCATTTATCAAGATCAAATAAGCAGTTGAAACGCTACACCGGTACATACACACATACATAAATACAAACATATATATGCACATCAATTGCTAAACTCATATCATGTTTTGGCTTTGTAGTCTGATAAAACGTTTATTACGCCCTTACAAAGCTTTGCTAATTACTCATAACTATAGGGCAATAATATGTTATGATATAAAATGGATTATTCATTATCTTGATGAGATTTCCCTTAGATTCTATCAGATTACATGTTTAGTCTATTGGAGCTAAACGTTCTTCGAATAAGGTAATGTCGGCATTAACATATTAATTGCTTTATCTTTTAATGTTGTATATTATGCCTTCTTTCTGGGGATTACAATCTAGCACATGACACTGTTTCCAGCAAAGCTAAAATTGCGCTGACTTAACTGGATTGCTTGTTTCAGCACTCAAATCAAATTGCGCTGGACCCAGCTAGAGATTGCTTGATTCAGCATTCGATTTAAATTGCGCTAGGCCCAACTGGATTGCTTGATACAGCATTCGAATCAAATTGCGCTGGACTCCAGCTGGATTGCTTGATTCAGCATTCGAGTCAAATTGCGTTGGACCCAGCTGAATTGCTTGATTCAGCACTCGATTCAAATTGCGCTTGACCTAGCTGGATTGCTTGATTAAGCATTCGTTTCATATTGCGCTAGACCCAGCTGGATTGCTTGATACAGCATTCGAATCTCTAGTAGGGATAAAAATCCAGCGGCATTAAACCAGCACATGTCGCTAGATCAAGCATAGCTTAATTTGTGCTGGCCCAGCTAGATTGCAATTCCTATTTCTATCCTATGGAAGTATCACAACCCTGGCTCACACCTTTCGCCTTCTCTACACTCATTCTCTTAGGTATTTAATGCACTTTCTTCAGTTGAGCGTATTTTTTACAGACATTTTTATTATTATATTGTGTTTCCAATATAAAGAACGAACATTTACACATAACGAGATGCGAACCCGTGACGTATGATCTGATAGTCTGATAGCCAGGGACAATTAAAATGAACAGTCTGTTATATAACTATCATCTATACTAACTCTTATATATAAAGCTGAAGAGTTTGTTTGTTTTGCTTGAACGCGCTAATTTCAGGAGCTACTAGTCTGAATCTTTTTTTTTCTGTGTTGTATAGCTAATTTATCGAGGAAGGCTATAGGCTATATAGCATTAGCTATAAACGTGAGTGAAACCGCGGGCACAGCTAGTTATTTAATAAAAATGTAACAAAAATTAAATTACTTAATAAATACTTAAAAATAAATCACGAGGCAGGAAAATCACAAAAATAAACACAAAACAGAATGAATAAAAAGCTCATTTGTAACAATCTCGAAAGTCCTCGTGTATAAAAACAGCCTAATTAACTGGCTATCAATGTTTGATCTCCCGATACAAGCAGACCCAATTAGATCCTCCTATTCAATTTATAAGGAAAAAGAAAAACGATGCTAAAAATATTTTTCATTTTAGATTTTATGTTGGTGTTATACTCAGATTAGAGAACAAAAGGCAGATAGACCCGTCACAGACACGAGAGTGCGGCCGGCAAAGCAAATACAAAATAGAAAGCAAATACTGAGGTGTTATAGATGATTGTTATCATCTTCCTTCACATTATATCTCGTTTTTTTTTATGCTATCGCGGGCAGACGAGCAGACAGTTCACATGATGGTAAGTGATTACTGTCGCCCATGTATATCTGCAACATTAGGAGTTACAGGTGCGCTGCCGGCCTTTAAGATGAAGATGCGCTCTCTTTTTGAAGATTTGAATGTCGTATTGGTCCGGAAATACTGCTGGCGACAAAGAATTCCACAGTTTAGTCGTGCGTGGGAAAAAGTTTTAATCAAGGTCTTGTCTTAATCACTTTACTTCATGTTTAGATACCTGCTACCTATGTGCCAACTGTTTTTTTCCTAGCATGTCGTAAAAGGCGGCTAATTGTATATCGGGTTTTGTGTAGGCAACGAGCTATCTCCATCTAACCCAACCCAGTTTTGTTTTTGGCTGAATGTGGTTTCCTGCTGCCCCTTTGACTCTGCCTTAGACTCTTAGCCTTCCCATCACATGTTCATACCAAGATAAACGGTTTCCTCACATCTTATCCATCACTAGTGTCATTTTTGGTACTTCTTCTTATATACCAAATCTTTATATATATCAAAATTTCGTGTCACAGTGTTAGTTCCCATACTCCTCCGAATCGGCTTAACCGATTTTGATGAAATTTTATATGTACACCTGGTAGGTCTAAAAATAGGTTGTTATCTATTTTTTAACCGACTTCAAACAAAAGGAGGAGGTTCTCAATTCGACTGAATGTTTTTTTTTTTTCATAAGTGATAAGGGTGGTCCACCCCAAAGATACAACTTGAGAACGGCTTTGCCGATATCGCTAATTCTTTTTTAGTTGTGTTTGTTATTGTCAAGTAAAGGTTCTTATGAAAGAAAAAAAAATTAAAAAAATGCGCGGTAAAAAAAAAATTGGTATTGAAAATCCGAGAACGGGGCGTTACAAAGTGCGCCGGGTCAGCTAGTAATGTCATATACTGACTGGCTCGATGGCGCATTCGGAAATGACCCTGCCCCAAGAGTTGTGGATTCGGTTCCCGCCCAAGACAACCATTCGTGTGATCAATACTTGTGTTTGTTCTGTGTCTGGGTGTTAATATCTAATATTTAAGTATATATTTATTTAAGTGCTTATGCTACTTACCTCGGAGTCAGATCAATGTATGTGATGTCGTCGGATATTTATTATTTATTCATATTTTTTTAAATATTTCATAACATATACGGTCAGTAGTTTGTCTCCACACAAATATGGCGTCACGAAGTATCCGACCATTTTATACATAAAAGTGCCATGTTAACCAAACCCTATCACCTCCCAGGTCAGTCTATCCCGTATCACAATAGGGGGTAACGCAAGATCAACAAGTAGACGAGCTCACCCTCGGAAGGCACGGAGCCAAGAATAACAACAGTCGTTGAGTAACACAACGCCTTTGTTTGGCTAGTGCTTAAGATAAACGAGATTTGTCGAGGTTCGAACCTACAATAGCGTTCGAGTTTATCTGTATTGATAGCATACTAGCCAGGCGAGGGGAAACATCGCGAATATATCTGCATATTTATTTATTACTGTTAATAAATAAATATGCAGATATACTTTATAACAGTTGCGGTGGTAGCTCAATGGTAAGGACATGCGCCTCTTAACCGAGGAGTGCAGGTTCAAACCCGGGCACGTACCTCTGGATTTTTCAAATCCATGTACGTATTCATACCACTAGCTCGACGGTGAGGGAAAACATCGTGATGAAACCTGCAAATTCAAACAACTTTGGATTTGTAACCATGATCCAAAAATTGGCTAGTTCCCCTATCTTAGGGTTATGAAGGTCAGATCGGCAGTCGCTTCAATGTAATAACCAGACTCGCTACATCCTGGATCATGGTCTAAGCGGACCCCGTCTAAGCACGGGACATAACGCTAGGAAGATGATGATTTATTTATTACAGTTACGGAAAAAAATACATTGCATCTTACTAAAAAAAAGATTAACAATGTTAACACATATAGAATGCAAAATGATTTTGAAGACATATTAGAAATCATATTATAAAAAATTGAATCAATTTATATAAGCTTTCAAAAATATGACTGGCCCGTTGGTCGATAAACAAGCTCACCTTTCATTGGGCAATGATAACCCTTTTGTTAAATACTTTTTGCAGTACGACCATAAATTAGTCATTAAATACTAATAAGTGAATTAAAAATTATATAACATTATAAAAAATCAACTTGTAATTACAGTTCCTTTGTGTCTGTTTCACATGGCAATAAAATATCAAATAAAAAGTAACAAAATACTAATAATAGTTACGGTTATTTTAACGACTTTTTAACTGTTTTCAATCATTTTTTACAATCACTCCGCTGGTTGAACTAAGAGCAATGTTTATTTGTAGCTGTTCAACTTGCATCAAATCGCAATACAACGAAGAAAGTCAAACTTGATCCTACGAAACACGGAACTTAATTGGCGCGAAGCGAAAAACAATCGCAATGGCGCAGTTCGTGTGTCTGAAACAAATGAAAATCTACGTCGGCTTACGTCATTGACTTCGGGAAAGGCGGGAATGGCGTATTTTTTTTAACTTTTTTACGGCTGCGCGCCCCGCATCATCGGATGCTGACCGTGTTTTTTTTCCGATCTTTTTTTCGAGATGTATAAAATCTTTGTGGATTTTTAGCCGGCATTTTTTATACGCGCACGGAGTTTGTGATAGTGAATTGCTGGCGTTGGCGAGATAAAATGTTGAACTATGGCTCCCGCGCTGTGGATATTCGTTAACGGTAACAAAGTTAAGCTACACATGGGGTGGACAGAAACAGGATTGGTGATCTATGATAGTTAGTGATTTTAATATGAGTATTTTTGTGCTTCCAAAAGCACTTCTTACATTAATATAGTAGACAACATTATGGTTATTAAATATTAGTTAATATCATCATCTTCCTAGCGTTATGTCCCGTGTTTAGACGGGGTCCGCTTAGACCATGATCCAGGATTTAGCGAGTCTGGTAATTATATTGAAGCGACTGACGATCTGACCTTCGTAACCTTAAGATAGGGGAACCAGACAATTTTTGGATCATGATTACAAATCCAAAGTTGTTTGAATTTGCAGGTTTTCCCTCACCGTCGAGCTAGTGGTATAAATACGTACATAGATTTGAAAAATCCATATGTGTCCTTACCATTGAGCTATCACCGCTCTTAGTTTAAGAGAATAGTTTAGAATAATATTCATATATATTTTCAGCCAGCCTAATAAGATCCCGTTAAACAAATTATAAAGTAGGTAGGTACATAATGAGAATATTCATCTCAAGTAATTATATTTGATTATATTTAATCAGCTGCTTAAAGTATAACAAACTCTCTCAAAGGCCACCTAAATATAAAACAGTTCCGCCTCACAACGACACAGAATGCGATCCCCAAAATCGCAACTATTATCCGAAATAATCACTGTTATTTACAACACCATAAGTCATGTAAAATGTCACCTTTAAAGATACCGCCGCCATTACAACCATCGGCCATTACATCAATTCATATAATCGCAGTTTTATTGGACATAAATTTCTGGCTTCATTTTCACAGTTTTCACCGCTCAGATTTATAAAGAGGAGTGAGTGAAATAAATATAGCATCGATATCGACTGACGGACGTCGTACGTAATCGTAAATAATTTTGTAATAGCGCTGTCAGTGTCAGTTGAGTGAGTGACGAGTATTTCAGCAGCTATTTTTACAATTACGTCGTGTGATTTTTATTACTAGTTTAATACTTTTATTAACTCTGGTATTATCTATATTGGTGGTTTTTTCATTGTGGGTCGTAAAAAGTTTGTCATAAATAAGTAATTAATTAATTTTATTTTAATTTATTATTGACCGGTGATAATGGTATATCGCGTATTGGGTATATGGACAGCGTACTCGACGAACCAGCCACTTGTCACTACTTTTTCACAATATTCCATGTTTTATGTTTGGCTGAATGTGGTTAAAGAGACTTGCTGCCCCTTTGACTCTGCCCACCCCTTCGGGGAATACGGGCGTGAAGTTATGTATCTAGTATTATTGACTAATATGATTTGATGTAAATATGCTAACATAATATCCCGGCGTCGCTTCATCGTCATCTCAACGTAGCGAGACTTTTAATAATACAACAATGCGTACTAAGTCGCAAATAGTTTATGCTAATTTATAGTCTGGCACTAACGGGCTATAAATACAACATTTTCATCGCCACTCCGATAAAAACCGCCCCAAAATACTCCACAATGGCATCATAAATTCGACACATAGGTACAATTTACTTCGACGAAATATTACCACCGAACATCTAGCTAACGACTTCAATTCTATCCTCAGAAGAAGTGCCGATAAAACGAGGAAATAATGGGAAAATTATTTGCTTTAATACTTATAAAAGTGCCTCATTAGCGAGCAATAAAAATAGTAATTAGATAAGTACTAATTACATTAGTTTTAAACGAGTCGTTAACAGTTTAACGATTAGGTTTCGCGAACTTAGCTCGCCACTACCTTGCCATTACCGTTAATTTATATCGGGGTCCGTATAATTTTTATATTGACATAAACAATAATATTTTATTGCATACAGAATGTGGCGGTAGCAATAGCAAACGTTTTTATTACTTATTTTACGTTCGTAGAAAATATTAAGACACCTAAAAAACATACTTCTATAAGTATATTATATGCCATATGAAATGAAATGATCTTTATTTATAAATAATAAATACTTTAGACTGACACACTAATTCCCTAGTCCTAAACTAAGCTTATGCTTGTGCTATAGATACTAAGTGAACGGATAGACATACTTAAATACGTTTATAAACATCCATGACTCGAGTACAAATTTCCATGTTCATCACACGAAACATTTGCCCCTAGCGGGATTCGAAACCGCGACCCTTGGTTTCGTGGCCAAGGTCTCTAACCACTCGATCATAGGGCAAGGCCTATATAAATATATAGGCTTCAACAAATCACTTATAAATCGTCAAAACAAATTCAATGTCAACGGTTCAAAAAGAGCTTCTTTATTATATATCTTTTTTATCGTAAGATCCGCTCGATAATAATATAATATAATAATAATAAATAAATATCCGACGATATCACATACATTGATCTGACACCGAGGTAAGTAGCTTAAGCACTTGTATTACAGATATCAGAATCAACAGTGGTATTACAAATATATGTATACTTAAATAAAAAGGATAAAGACTAGTTTAAGAATAGGCTGTTCACCTGCACTGATCGATTTAACTTGACTAAGAAATTATAACTACACAATAGCTATTAAGATTTGGCATTTAAAAGAGTAACTATCGAGTTTCTTGCCGGTTTCTTCTTGGTTTTTGAACCGGTTTATATTTATTTTGTTCCGATAATTAATAAGTGTTTTTTTAAGCCTTTTTGAAGAATCGTTCCATCTTCATCTTCATCATCTTGAATTCTGCTTACCCCTTCGAAGATTGTGAGCTTAATGCTGTGCATGTATGCATGTAAATAATAAAGCAACCCTGTATAGATAGACAGAGTCAGATGCCTAGACGGACAAGTAAAGTAGCGGTATTTAGTTAAGTAACTATTAAACTCACAAATACTTTGAACTAGTGATGCCGATCGATAGTCGACTATCGATAGTCTATCGATAGTTGACGTCATATTAATAGTATCGATAGCCTATCGATACTATCGATAGCCTATCGATACTATCGATAGCCTATCGATACTATCGATAGTATTGTTCCTGGTAAATAAAAAACTATCGATAGTATCGATGTCCTATCGATATTCTAACGGATTTTCGAGGTCAACTATCGATAGTGAAACTATCGATAGTTCGGCATCGCTACTTTGAACCCTTAATAACTTTATTAGAGTTTAAAGTCACATTCGGTAATCGTAATGCAAGAGAAGCCTGTTTGTTAACAGATGTCTGATACCAGTAATTGTTCTGGGTCAAGACTGAGACCTGCGCGCGCATAGATCGTGCTGCTCAAATTAACCTCAATTACTCATTTATGGCTACATTGAAATATATACAGTCAGTAATTTGGTTGCATAAGAAATTAGCTTTAAACGATATAGCCTTCACTCGGTTGTTGTCTTTGATTCTATGATTTTAAAACTCAATTTAAAACCCAAACTATATACGAGAATGGATTAAATTTAATTCATAAGAATCAAAACCCAATGGCGGACTAACCGGTCCTGGGGGGCTTTATATTATCTCCAAGTTCCTGTAATCATCCTATTAAAAACAGTGCAAGCTCAATGGTAAGGATACGCGCCTCTTAACCGAGGAGTGCGGGTTCAAACCCGGGCATGTACCTCTAGATTTTTCAAATCTTTATACATATTTATACCACTAGCTCGACGGTGAGGTAAAACATCGTGACGAAACCTGCAAATTCAAACAACTTTGTATTTGTAACCATGATCCAAAAATTGTCGGGTTCCCCTATCTTAGAGTTACGAAGGTCAGATCGGCAGTCGCTTCAATGTAATTACCAGACTCGCTAAATCCTGGATCATGGTATAAGCAGACCCCGTTTAAGCACGGGACATAACGCTAGGGAGATGATGAGTCCTTTAATCGTGAAGCAATACGAACATACCATATCGCATGGGATCAGCTGTTTGATAGGGGTGTGTATGGGACGTGACCCACCTTTCTTAGGAAAGCGTTATCAAGCCGCCATATGGGAAATGACTAAGCTTAACGATGGTTGGCGATATACTGTTAATATTACAAACGTATGGTTACATGTCTGTACGTCTTTTGTATCATTTTGTGTTCCTGTCTGATAATCCAGGATCGTGTGTAAACAATAAATATCCGACTACATCACATACAACTGATTCCGGGGTAAGTAGCTTAAGCATTTGTGTAACGAATATTAGAATCAACTGTAGTATTACTAATATATACTTAAATATTAGATATAAACACCCAGGCACAGAACAAACACAAGTATTCATCACACGAATCAAATCCCGATGGGAAAGGAACCCACAACTCTTGGGCATGTGGCATCGAACCAAATATAACTTTGAAATTATAGGTAATAAGTCGCGTGCAAAAGCAAGTATATCGTATCCACCATATGAATTTCGACTAAGGTTAACGACTGTCTTCGACGTAGATCATACATCAGCTATGATCAATCGTTTTATGTGCCTCCCAAAGTAAGATTATGCTTGTGATAAATGTGTCCCAATTCTACAATCGGAGTATCTGTATAAAATTGCGTTAAAAGACAAAACACCAACAAATATAAAAGACTAGCTGTACCCTCTGTTGCACCCGCGTTTATGGTTAATAACAGGTGTTTGCCTTCTTCGATAAATGGACTATCTAACACTGAAAGAATTTTTCAAATCGGACCAGTAGTTTCTGAGATTAACGGGTTTATACAAACAAACAAACTCTTCAGCTTTATAATAGTAGTATATTAGTAGTAAAATTTTGAGTAGGTACCCACAATTATACGTAAATACGTATATGAATTTATTTAATCAAGAATAAAGTTGTAATCGTCTATTACAATCAACTACATGCATTATTATATTTATATATATACATACCTACTTATACTTATATTCAAAAATAAAAAGATAAATAAGCAAGAATATTGACAAGGAATGATCACCGCCTCCGGAACCCTCTCCTTAGAGGGTAGAATATAACCATAAATAAGAATGTATACCATTACGTAAAAGCCTAAGCATGACGAAGCACCAAGCAAATCGTGTATTTCCAAAAAAACTTTACTTGATCAAAATTGCAGATGATAACCTTAAAACCGTTTAAGGCGAAACACGCAATGGGGCAAACTTCAAACAAAAATCGGACTCGTGTAATCTGCGTAATGATTGTATTGAGAGTTCTCACGGTGTGAACAACAGCGATTACGTTTAACCCACGGCTATGCGAAGATCAAACAGAGTTGGTTCAAAGACACCTGGACACACAAAATCGCGTGACTTGGTGCCCTTAAGTGGAGATATCAGCGACGCTTTGTGTGGTGCAGTGAAGAAGAGCGAGCGGTTTGAGTGTTGAGCCAATGGTCACAATTGCTATGTGTTCAACTTGCTAAGAACGAGGCCGCTGTCTTGTACAATATTGTACATTATATAACGAATAGACGATTTTATAGCTCTGCTCTGGTTAGTCTTACACTTTCATTGTGATCATATTATCTCATCTCCAACAGTCATTGATTGTATGATTTAGTTTAGAACTGTAAAAGTTGCATATTACTTATGTATATTTTGACGTTGAAAAGAGTGATCGGAATCAGCATTCCGAACCGGTGGTAGATTCACATTGCTCTACAGATTTTTGTAAATTTGACGATTTATAAGTCTATATAAATAAAGACATTTTGAATTTCGAATGAATTTTGAATAAACAAACAAATTAGGTTCAGATTTAGCAAGTAGTTTTAGTAGCAAATGGAAGGATGTGATCTCTGCCTACTCCCATGGGAAAAAGGCGTGACATTATGTATGTACGTAAATTAGCAACTGGTACGTTAACGCCACCACTTATCACTTAGACAGCAAACCCGGACGACCGTGATGGGCCCTCATTAAGCACAGAAAGAGGCAATTCTGACATCCAACGCGCGCAATTTCGGCCGCTCCAGTAATCCGCAGCACAGGAATGAAGCCATCGATTCAGTAATGCGTTTCGTTTGAACACGCACGATCACCCATGGTACCTTCGCACGGTACACTTGCGAGCAAATATATTGGCCGCACTTTATTGAGACGAATTTGCTTGGGGGGCAACAAATTTGAATGGCGTGAGCCGCATCCCGGTTAAGAGGGGGAAGTAGATCGCATCCATCAAGTGAGATATCGTCTTCGCATAGACCTGATGGAATAGGTTGTGCGCTTTGGAAGATGGCAATCATAAGATTAGTTCGGAAAGGACAACGTTGCGATATTTCTTATAAAAGGAATACATTTTTCATATGAATGTCGTCGGTCTGTTAAGCCCGAAATACGTGAAGTAAAATCTTTGTACCTCTATTTAAGAAAATTAAGCAGACGGAGGAGAATGTGATTTGGCATAGTTAAAGTATATAAGATAGTTAATTAATTAGAAGGAGTTCACAAAGCTAGTAATTTATTAAATTTTATTAATTAGAAACACATTAAATTAATAAAAAAAATATATTAACCGATTTTTTCTTGTGGGCAACCACTAGTAGATTTCAAATGATACCAACAAAACTGAAGATTGAAAAAAAATCGACATGTTTAATCCTTACACGCTTATACACAATCGTCTTAACTACTGCATTAAAATAGCTTTACACTAAAATTAGCATTACTTGCTTCAGTACAAATTTTCAACGAGACAAAATTTACTATTCGACTAGGCCCAGCCTACTATTTTTGCTCGCACGTGTACACGATCACGTACGATACGGCATAGTTTATACGCAAACGTATAGTATAAAAGTATAGACACGCGATTTTCAAAAGGGCTTCCCGTTAGGGAACCTTTCGGCTGGTTGGACAGACACTATGATAAAAGGAAAAATACACAACCCAATATAGTGTCACAAAGTCCTTTTTTCCTTTTGATATTCTATAGCCCTTATTTTGTATCGATTTGAGGAATGGCTTCAGTTCTGCGTTTCGAATTGATAAGGAAGATTGTTGGGCATATATCTTTTCTCCCCTTTTTTTAACGACAATAATAAAAGGAAAATATATTTTCTATCATAACACTGCCTTTGTCTGGCTTGCTTGTGAGGCTTGGTTTTTTTAATAACCCATTTTTTAAACAACATCTTTTTGTCACTGTCAATCCAAACATAACAACGGTGACGTATCTAATATTTAAAAAAATTACCTTCCTGTGGGTGTTGAGAGAAATGGAACGTAAGGCGAATGAATGAGACGAATGAACGAAAGAATGAGATACGACGAATGAGTGACGGAGCGAGAGACGGGAGTCTGCTAGAAACGACGAAAGCATTAAGACGTAAGACGAACGTCGCTCTAAATCATTATTTGTAAAAGTATTTTAATAATACAAGAATTCACCGGGTTTCAGTTCAGTTTTCTTGTAACCCTATACCCGACATACATACATAACATCCTATCCTATTTCCATAAAATTGACCATTAAGCCATCAAATCAAATAAAGAAAACAAAGGAAAGTTTACAGAATACTTCGCAGTGTATATAAACCACATGGAAACTACAATCATGTGAAAGGAAATAATTATTTATTTGCGTTATTAATACAAATAATTCATCATCTTCCTAGCGTTATGTCCCGTGTTTAGACGGGGTCCGCTTAGCCCATGATCCAGGATTTAGAGAGTCTTGTAATTACATTGAAGCGACTGCCTATCTGACCTTCGTAACCCTAAGATAGGGTAACCAGACAATTTTTGCATGATGGTTACAAATCTAAAGTTATTTGAATTTGCAGGTTTCATCACGATGTTTTCCCCCACCGTCGAGCTAGTGGTATAAATACGTACATAGATTTGAAAAATCCAGAAGTACGTGCCCGGGTTTGAAACCGCACTCCTTGGTTAAGAGGCGCGTGTCCTTACCATTGAGCTACTCTCGTTATTAATACAAATAATTGGTGATATAATTAATTGTTTATAAACATAAACATTAATTAATTATTCCAATTGGTACCCGACTGTACTGTCAGCAATTCGCGGGCTCCTAATTAAATACTCCATTATCATGTCCACTATCCCCTTGGAGCTATGTTCCGTAATTACTCTTTATGGTGTCTTTATTACGGATAATGAGCCGATAAAACCATTATACATGGTGAAAATGGCTGAGTTCTATGGACAATTGAATCTCACTTAAGTGAGGAAAACGCGTTCTATGGTTTATTTGAATTGAAGGTTTTGAAGTGAGTCTAGTTATTAAGTTTCTAAGTTTAAGTCATGTGTCAGTCGGGTCAAGATTTCATCGTGATTCCAGACTTTGCAAGAATATGTCTACCTACTTCTCTATTAGTAACTAACTTACTCACTTCTCTGCTAATATTTGTAAACAAATGTTTGGATGTTTGGTAATTTTTGATGTTTGTTACTCATACTCATACATGCAAAAACATTTTTTTCCTTTATGCTATTTCTGCGTTATTGTGTAATAAACTTTAGTCAGAAACAGAATATTAGTAATGATGGTCTGGAACTAAAACAATGTAGGTACCAATTGAGTTACTTGTTTAGCAGGCTATAAAAGGCAACTAATGTTATATAGCTTTTCGGAGGTGTTATTATATAAGCGACGACCATGGCGATAGGCAATATTTTACTCAAAAAAATTATAGTCCACTATTGAGATTACAAAACCCGTAACTGTGTAACCGTGATCAAAAAATTCTCTGGTTCCCCTATCTTAGGGTTGCGAAGGTCAGATCGGCAGTCGCTTTAATGTAATTACCAGACTCGCTAAATCCTGGATCATGGTCTAAGCGGACCCCGTCTAAGCACGGGACATAACGCTTGGAAGATGATATTGAGATTACAAAAAAATATTGTTTGGCTATTTTTTCTTTCGTTTAGCAAACTAAAAATGATGAAGATACAGCGCGTTAGAGAACCACGTGACGTAACTAGGTGTGTAAAATTTTACCGTCCAAGTGACGCAAAGCGCAAAATTTCAGATTTTAAAGCTCTGTATCTTTGTAATTTTTTGAGTATCAGATAAAGCAAAAAATACGTATTCAATATTTTTTGATAATCTGACATACGGACTAAAAAAAATTTTAAATAAAATACTCCAGTCGCCATTGTCACCTTTTGTCATAGTTTTCCATCTAACCGGGTTCAACATTATTTATGACTACAAGCGAATAAATGTTGTTGCTCATTAGACTCTATCTGCCTATTCGAGAATAGAAAACGTAATAAAATATACTTTCTCACCATTAATATTCCCAAAAGGCCCGAGTTCAACAAGGCAGTTAGCGAGCTTCTGTTTGCACAACAGAAGCACGTGCAGTGTAATGTGCAGTCGGCGGTACAAGTGCGACTAAGCGGATTTATTAGTCGAGGGAGTAATTAAAAGTCGTAGTTCAAAGTTAAAGAAAGTCTTGGACGGACGCCAAGCGGGTTTGTGGGGTACGAACGAGGGTTGGGATAAGGGCGGTGGCGCGGTTGCGACTAGTCGCCGGTCTTTATTCTGCGTGTTGATTGTAGAAGTTTGTGGTAGATTATTATATTGTTCTGATGTTTTTTTATCGGTACAAACCACTGGGTTGATTTGCAGCAGTTATTCCTCTTGAACGTATTAGAAAGAGATGAGATTCCGAAAAGCTAAATCCTCGGGTTTCTATTGATTACACCCTGACAAAGGGTCCACACACATCTGTACCACATAATCATTGTCTATCATCCTCTTGTCGGATGTCCGATGAAAGCTTTAGGGTTAACAGAATGCTAACGCCATAAGACAAAGCTCTGGTTAGAAATAGGAGTGGACATTTCTATTTCAGAATGATTTGTACTCAATTACTTTTAAATGTTACTGAAACATATCAACCTTTCAAAATAACAGTATATGGACATTTTAAGAGAATAGCAAACACGGCAGTTTAATTAAAAGATTGTTGTTTTTCCCCCATTTTGTTTTTCTTCTAAACTCAAAGGTCTCATCTAGATGTAGAAAATTCTAGAATATTTACATATAATTTACACACATACATACTTAAGATCACGCCTATAATCCCCGAAGGGGTAAGCAGAGTCAAAGGGTCCTTTAACCACATTTAGCCAAAACTAAAACTGGGCTGGATTAGATGGAAAATCGTGAAAAAGTGGTGACAATGTTTGTCGCTTACAAAATCACATACCCAATCCCCGATGTACCATTAGTCGCCTTTTACGACATGCTAGGCAAGAAACACAGTTGGCACATTTTTCTAAAGTACCAGACCAACATGGGACAATATATAATTTATACAGACTATAAAGCGTAAGTCGTAAGTTAGTTGTCGCCCTAAGATTTAATACGCGAGATCGTCGCGAATGTGCACCAAGATTAATGACCGCAGACGAATCGCAGTGCAATACCGCGCTTAATGGTGCAGTGAATCGCGGACGTCATTCTGAGAAATTAACTTTAAATCATATAATTTGACCGACAGTTAACTGAGGGAATAAAAAATACCAGACAACTTCAGATACACTGATCCGGCTTCGAGCTTATTAAAATATAGCAAAATAAAACTTTAAAATACATAAGCTGCCATCTATCTGCTATGTAAAACCTCTCGGTGATGAGCTGTCGTTGCCTATGTACCATTTAGAAATAAAAGTCAGCCGTTATTTATCATCGAAAAGCGTCGTTTCATTTGAGACCTAAGTAGCTTAAGCACTTGTGCTACGGTTATAAGAATCAACAGTGGTATTACAAATATATACTTAAATATTGGTTTTTAACACCCAGACACAGAACAAACACAAATATTCATCATATGAATGTTTGTCCTGGGTGGGGATTGAACCCACGACGCTAGGCGCATGGGGCAGGGTCACTACTAAATGCGCCATCGAGCCAGTCAGTCTAAAGGTAAACGCACATGCCTCATATCCTAGGAGTTTTGAATCGCATATGGGAACGTACCTCTGGTCTTTTACCAGTAACAGAATTATTTTAAAACGTATGTATGACTAAAGTATTTAATAAACCGATTTTTTTTTTGGTTGAAACCAGAAGATGTTCATCATGACAATCAGTAAATGATGATTTTAGATTTAGTGACAATAACCTAGATCTTATTGTGTTACTTACATTCCATAAATTTTGAATGTTTTTCCCTAGCTCCAAACAAAGTATATCCGCTTATTCACCTTTGGAATCATTTATTATGTTTTGACTAGACAGCACACGCACAAACGTAGTATTACATTGTTTAAACGAATAGTATTATCAACCTTCGCATGTTCAATTCGGAAGGTGGCCTTTATTTCTAAACTAATTTATGTTTAGTAACTAGCTGTCAAACATTCCAACACAAATCGTAGTTTAATTGAGCGTTTGACGGATACAACAAAGCCACAAATATTTTGTATACAAACGAGCTGTTTATTTGAAACATTCCATCTTCTATTATCGTTTAGTCGTATTAATGTTTATTACTCCGTTAATTACGCTTAATTAACGGAGTAATAAACATTATCAAAGCCCAATCGCGTCGCACTGGCTAGTCGGACTTGTGAACTAGTAATAAACTAGTAGTAAAGCCACTAGTTGTGAACTAGTGCGCCACGAAGGCGCGAACAATTGGGTTTATATTTGTTTTATCGTTATTATGCCATGTAGTTTTCTTCGGAATTGTTAACGTTTCTAGTGGGTTATTTATGCTCCAATAAACTATGATGACATCGGGCTATGTATTTCTATATTTGAATTGCAGGAAATTATTATTTGCGTCACATTTTATTACTGAGATAACCCCTTCATAAAACTATTTCTGGAAGTCTTTCAAATAAGAAAACGGTGCAAATTTGGCATCCATGAAGCCACACACAATCACAATCTTATATTTATAAGTCCAATGTTGGTCTGGGACTTAAAAAGAATGTACCAACTGTGTTTCTTGCCTAGCTTGTCGTAAAAGGCGACTGGTTTTGGGTGTGTGATTGTGTAGACGACGAGCTAGCCACTTGTCACTACTTTTTTACAATTTTCCATCTAACCCAGCCTAGTTTTATTTTTGGCTGAATGAGGTTTTAGGGGCCTGCTGCCCCTTTGACTCTGCCTACCCCTTCAGGGATTATGGGCGTGACGTTATGTATGTATGTATATTTACAAGTAAATTAATACTTGCGACAGGGAAAGAGGGATGTGTAAGTAGAATATCAACGTTAGTCCAAATTCCGCAGGTTATGTTGTGGATGGCAGCTAATGTAAAATGTAATACATACCTAGTATCTGTTACTAGTGCTATTTTTATTTAACCAAATGCACTACAATGGTAACACATACGTATTGCTTTCATTAGAAAATAACATCATTAATATACATTGCCTGAGACTATATAGTAACTTCCGCAGCCGTCTTATAAGGCACTCACGATATTACATATAATCATCTTCCTAGCGTTATGTCCCGTGTTTAGAGGGGGTCCGCTTAGACCATAATCCAAGATTTAGCGAGTATGGTAATTACATTGTAACGACTGCCGATCTGACCTTCGTAACCCTAAGATAGGGGAACCAGACAATTTTTGGATCATGGTTACAAATCCAAAGTTGTTTGAATTTGCAGGTTTCAGCACGATGTTTTCCTTCACCGTCGAGCTAGTGGTATAAATACGTACATAGACTTGAAAAATCCGGGTGCGGGTTTGAACCCGCACTCCTCCGTTAAGAGGCGCGTGTCCTTACCACTGAGCTACCACCGCTCCCCCACGATATTACATAATCAGCATCAAAAGGGATCATCGGCATAAAAATATCAAAGCCAAATACCGACGTCACCGAAATAGACGAACACCGAATGCCGTTGGTAACAAGCCGACAACAAACGTTTCAAAATAGAATAAGGATGCGTTCAGCACAATTTATCCGCCCACTTCACAAATACGCCGCCTAATTACCTGGCGGAGCCGCTTACAAATGTAATAGATAAGTATCGATCAAGAATCCCCCTGGCATCCCTCCAAGCCTATAGGTCAGATTCCTCACGAGCGATTCCCATTCGTCCTTTGTCAATAGCTCCCTTTCAAATTAGATGGCACAGATAGCTGTTTAACGGTCATTCTTCGCATAGTGCATGTCGAAGTACCTTTGAGAAGAAGATTTATTGATCGAAAGAGCTGGCGTGGCGTGATTGTACTAAACGTCTGTCAGTCTTTCTGTATGTCAACTGGGCTGCCGAGGCTAGAATAGACTTCTTCTCTTAAAGCTTAGAGCGTCCAGCCTTAAGACTTGTAGCGAAATAATTAATGAATGACTCGGGTTTTAATAGATTTATTAAAGCTAACAGCATCCAGCCTTAAGACTTGTAGCGAAAGAATTGATTCTTTACTCGGGTTTTAATAAATTATAAGCGATGAATGACGACTAAATTAATGTGTTGCAAATAAAGGACAAGGTAGACCTAAATCAAATATGTTGCTTAGACGTTAAATTAGTTAAATAGTCCGTTTCGGTATTTTAATTATATTTTAATTACAAACAGGACTTATGAATGTAGAAGAAGCGACATACACCATATGTCAGGATCGTAGCAAATGGAAGTACGTGATCTCTGCCTACCCCCATGGGGAAAAGGCGTGACATTATGTATGTATGTATAAACAGGAACAAAGATATATACACTAATGTCCAACTGTTAGTAATAATAGGTACATATCGCCAAAATCCTCCTCAATCTGATGATACCAGCGGCTTTTGAATCAAAATGCATGATTGCTGACAAAACGATCACCATAAAGTATTTAAAGTCAAAGTCAAAATATTATTTATTTATATAGGTTTCAAGGAAAAACTTACAAATTGTCAAATACAGGTAAAGCCACAGCTATATGATTCTACCACCGGTTCGGAATGTTGTATCTACCGAGAAGAATCCGGCAATAAACTCGGTAGTTATTCTTTTCAATACAATTTATACAATGTGTATGAATCATAATTAACTTTGAACCATGTTTTAGTGTGGGCCTGTTGTAGAGTATCAAAATAAAAATATATTAAGTATTAGTATAGTGAAAATGTTTCATGAAAATGCGCCGAAATTTCCCTTCCAATGATAGTAGTACCGTTTATCCTTAACACTAACTTACCATGTTGTTATTTGTTTACAAAAAGGTCACTGTCAGTGTTCCTCGTGTCTCTAATTACACTGCCATACCCAAGCGGCAATGCAGTAAAAAATTCAACCATTTCTCTCACTAATTTGACGTGGAACGAACGAAAAATTTACCTACCAGGGGCAAATAAGTAATGGGTTAACATAAGAGCCGGCGGAAAATAGGGCTCATAATCTTTTTAAAAAGCAACAAGGGCCTACATTAACGTGTCTGGGGCCTTCGCAGCTGATTGCGTCTTTGCCCTTCAATTTATTGAAACATTAACGTCATTGATTGGTTACAAGCCAATATAAATGCTAACGAAACTTCGGAGTCGATCGAATTCGAGAAAAATGGCCATCTCGTTTTTAGGATTCATTTGAAATTGATCACGCAATTTGAGGCTGCTGTGGTTGCTTTGTCTGCTGAAAACTTGAGATGATTCGATTCGATAAGGGTTTACCTGAAATTGGAGAAGTCCACGAAAAATTAGGTAGCCAAGAAGTAAGAAGAGAATAAGAGAATTATAGTCAGAAAAGCAGACGTGCGCTGTGTGCGATGAAAAACGATCATTTTTAAGAACTATATAACATGGAATCATTTTGGTAGGACCTTTTTATTTATTTTTTTAAATCCGATCGAAATTTCAATCTAAGGCATTAAACGGTGAAACTATGTGTTCTTACAGATCTTATACAAACTCCAGCTATTAAAACGCATATTCGCAATATCGATATCGTTTTTTAATTATACTTCATTGGATGCGGTAGACATTTTTTAACTGAGTTATTTAACTACCTCGATCATGCAATGCCAGGATTAAGCTTATCATATGTACCGGAATACTGTAGTCATTTTAATTTCAGCAATTAAAATTTAAGTGTTCATCCTTGCTCGTATATCCTTGAGGCCATGCGTGAAAGGAGAAAATTTTACGTTCTTTTTATCACTCATTAAAATGGGATGGAAATAACACGGGGATGACCGATGGTAGTGTTTTTTTTTGTAAGTATATTAACAATTTATTTATAAAGTACTTTTCGAACTAATAAATAAAGATTGATTGATTTTTTTACAGTTTAATTCTTTCTATTAGTATTTTTGGTTCGTATGGCTACATACAATTTTTCCATCTTACCCAGCCTGACATTATTTTTGGCTGAATGTGGTTGACTACCTCTTCGAGGATTGTGGGCGTGATGTTATGTATGTATGTATAGCTACATAAATTAAAAATATGTGCACAGAAACCATTACGCTTCAACGCATAAATAAGAAATGCACAAACACGAATAACTTTACAATTTTATATATTGTTAGCACATTAGCACATATAACATTCTACAAAACATTATGTCTATAATATAAAAATGAATCGCTGATTGTGTTGATAAGCGCAAATCTCGAGGACAGCTACTACTAAAAAATAATTAGCAAAATCAGTTCGATTTCGCTAATTCTTTTTTAGTTGTGTTTGTTATTATCAGGTGAAGGTTCTTATAAAAGAAAAAAATAAAAAAGATGCATGGAAAAAAAAAATAGGTATTGAAAATCCGAGAACGGGGCGTTACGAAGTGCGCCGGGTAAGCTAGTAATACCATACAATTAACGAGTACAAACCAGTTAAGTTCAAATACTACGTGTCTTGTACTAAATATACTTATTACAAAACACATAACACAATTTTAAGGAAAAAACTGTAAAAAATAACGGCCTATATTAAAAACACCGCCTTCGCTGTTCGTTAATTAAAAAAAGCAAACAAAAATACAACAGTTTACGTACAAAAACCGTTATTAGTCTTAATAAAACAGCTGAGACAAGGGGAAATAATGTAACGTGGATTGTTGAACGTAAGGCGGTAAAATGTTTTATGTGCCGGTACAAGAATGGGGGTCCATTGGAAAAAATGAAGACGAAATGTAGCGCGAATGCGGTACAGGCCCGGCAAGGTCAACTAAGGCGTCAAGTCCAGAGGTTCGGTCTAGACTAGAAGCGTAAGCGATTTTCTTTATAGAAATAAAATAAATAATAAATATCAGACAACATAATACATTGATCTGACTCCGAGGTAAGTATATTAAGCACTTGTACTACGGATATCAGAATCAACAGTAGTATTATAAATATATACTTTAGATATTGAATATTAACGCCCAGACACAGAAATAATAAAATTATTCATCACACAAATCTTTGTCTTGGGTGGGGATCCAACGAGTCTTGGCGCATTGGGCAGGGCTACTATTGAATGCGCCATCGAGCCAGTCAAAAAATTTCCCAGCCTTTTGATTTTTTCGCAATAGAGGTCCAGTGTGACCTTGATTCTAGATTTACCGAGACTGATAATTGCAGTAACGATCTTCATAATCTTTCATAATCATAATCATTTAATCATTCATCTTTATCACATCTTTAAGCTTTGTAAGAGATAAAAACTAGATATGTAAGTACATTAAATTTTTTTGGCTTTTGCCTGCTAATACATGCAAAATAGGCTTGATTTAATAGCTCATTAGTACCTACTTTTCCTGCTCCAATAACTAGAATGATTTTCAGTCCCAATGTCGACATATCGACGTCGAAAATTGCTAGGACAGTTTTAATGACGTAATAGGAGATTTATACTTTGTTTTGGTGGCTAAAAAATACGACCATGACGAACAAATGGGTCCATTAGTTGTTTTCTGTCAAACTATTTAACAAAATAGGCCTATTATGTATATCAGTTTGACAGAAAACCTATCTCGGCGTACGCCAAATTCTTGGACCACGCCTGAAACATTTTACGAGTTCCGAGACCTCCATATAGGGAACAATGTGATATTAAACAAAAATCATTACTCGAACCTCCGTGCTTTATGGGGAACACGGCCCAACAATACGCTTTTCGGCCACGGCCCTACTATGGGTACTCAAACGATCCCCTTAATATTAAAAGTAAAAAAAAAATGGACTTTCAAAAATAATGTTCGGAGGGCTAGGCAGAGCCCAAGAGGATCCAGAAAAATATAAAACACATAAAGCTGCAGTTAACCAAAAATTAAATTGGTCAGAGTTAGTGGGAAAATTGTGAAAAAATAATAGTGACAAGTGGGTAACTCGTCAGCATAATCAGAAACCCAATACCCAGCACACCAACTCGCCTTTTACGACATATCATAATATAAATATACGTAAGAAACACAAATGGTACATTATTTTTGAGTCCAAGATCAATATGGGAATCGTTGTGTTAATTTGATATATTTATTTTAGACGTCAATCTCAACCACATTTTCTCCGTTACCATTTCACTCATTCCCACACTGTCTTAACAGACCTAACGTCTAATATTAGACGAGCTATGTCTATGATCGACAAGACCAGTTGTTCTCGACGTGGAATGTATACCAAGTCTAGGTTCCCAGCTAGGACAATCTGGAAAAAACGTTCAACCGCTTGAAGAACCGTGGCGGCTGTGATAAGGGATAGGTAGCCATTGATCCCATGTCCTTTTATGAATGAGTTATGCAGACAATAAATGCGTGGACTTCTATTTATCATGGGATCATAGACCAGCTTGCAACCCAAGCGGGTCTGTGCATAGTCAAGGATAAACGAAATGTATTACCTTTTGTACAGTGGAATAGAAAGTTATATTTTAGTCGGTCAATCAGTATAAACAAAGTCTATACACGCAAGAGAAACCACGGACAAAAACAAGTCTGTAACAAAACAACACAACGAAATTTTAAACATCAAAATTCGCCAGCGCGACCGCAAACAAAAGCCGATAACTCAGAGAAACCGAGAAATCTGTTTTTACGTTTAGCGAGAAAAGAGACTAAGAAAAAAAAGGTTTAAACTATGTATAACCCGCGGATTTATGTCCTGACTTAGTGGGCGAGGGAGAATTGCTTTTGCGAATGGCGGCTGACCGCATGGTTAGTGCCGGGGTCTCTGTCGATAAAACATCGGTGGGTGCTGTATGTAATTAATCGCTCAAATAGAAACAATGACACCATATATAGGTAATGACAAGAGATAATATATTTACTCCCCGTGGTCCCAGTTAAGGTGCTGGATTTGTGATTGCGTTCAGATAACTAATATGTAACAGTTTTTCAGTTTTGTAACCAAAAACTAAGTCAAATTAATATTTGACTCGGTTAATAGTTAAGTTGGGTCCCAACTCAACTTAATAGTTGAGTTGGGTCAGAACCCAACTCAAAGGTTAAAAGAGTTTATTTGTCATAGGACTGCTTGATTGTCTTGAAGAGATCCTGTTCTTAAAGTAACTTAAACATCTACACCGTTGCACTCAGTAAAGTTGACTAAAATGTACATACATACATACATTACATGACGCCCATAATCCCCGATGGGGTAGGCAGAGTCAAAGGCATGCCCCTTCAACCACATTCAGCCGAAAATAAAGCCGGGCTGGGTTTGATGGAAAATTGTGAAAAAGCAGTAACAAGCGGCTAACCTGTCGCCTACACAATCACACACCCAAAATCCGATATACCATTATTCGCCTTTTACGACATGCTAGGCTAGAACCACAGTTGGCATATTCTTTTTAAGTCCCAGACCAACATGGGACAGTGGGCTGGGTTGGATGGAAAGCTGTGAAAAAGGAGTGACAAGTCGCTAGCTCGTCGCCTACTCAGTCACATACCCAAAAGCCCGTAAACCATTAGTCGCCTTTTACGACATGCTAGGCAAGAACCACAGTTGTAGTTGACTAAAATGTAACGTCACTATTTTGTATTTCCATATAGAATCAATTAAATCATTGCATTTTTTTTACCATCACGCAGGCTTATTTACCACTCATAATGGTATAAAAGCCATTAGGTCTCGGCTGATCTGATAAAATGGAAAACAGCCACCATAAATGACTATGAACTGCGGTCCTACGATCATAAACGAGACTATTTACTATAAAATTTGCTATTCATCCCTGTTTTTATAACCCCATACATATAGCAAGAAACATAATTAAGCGCAAGCTCAAATTTATTGTTGCTTTAAACCTGATTTGTTTCAATTCTATAAAGTTGAAGATTATCCTTAACTAAAATGGTTTCAATGTCTCGTGCATATTAAAAATTATGCTGTATAACTGAAGATTAGGGTAGTAGACATAAATTAAGATTGTGTTATTGCTGGGAAGGATTATCCAGCTGAAGGAAATAAATCCCCCTAAAGATTGTATGTTGCAGGAAATGAAAACATATGCCAGCAAACATATAAGCAAATATTGCGTTAGCTCGCCGCGAATATCGTGATTTATGGTATACCATATAAATTAACGCACACTGTTTCAAGATTTATGAACGTATGTTAATACTAGTTTGTGCGCGTAGTTTCAATGATTTGCGATGAATAAGTCAGTATTTATTAATGGAAATATGAACAATAGTCTTTAGAATTTGCTAATCTTTGGTTGTTGTTTGAATTCAACCTCAATGTCACATAACCTAGCAAGGACATTCCGTTTCTATCCGCATGGATCTGTCAATCAAACAACCCGTTAGTTTAATTAAGCAATAGTATAAATGCGATAGTGATTATGTTTACTCAATCAATCATCGAGTCATTTTAAACACGTTATCAACTGTGCGGAACAGGATATAGTTTCATTCATACAAAAGTAGGTTGACAAGTATAAATGCTTGAATTAAAAAATCTAAATTCGCATTATTACGAGCGAATCCGCAAGCAAAAGCCTGTATCGCAAAATGTAAATTGGGTAATGTAATACCCCAAAATTGCCTGGTACTTAACAAATGCCGCAGTGCAAAAAAGCAACTACCGATTAAAGTATCGATGTCATTTCGCTTGCAATTCGATTAATTCGTCTCCCGGCAATCACCGGTGCAGTCAGGTGCAATGGGTCGGTTTTTCCCTCCGTTCCCGGAACTCCAATCGCAGCACTGTGTTTAAGGTGCAATTAAATTAGCAGTCCAATTTCCAAGTCTCGCTGTACACTGAGAGGGATTTAGTGACCCTTTTGCAAATTTTGCTGACGCGGATTTTAGAGAACGAATGTTAATTTGGTCTCATAAACTTTTTCCGTAGAAGACTTACAAGTTATGTTGCCTAGTGACTCTTAAACGTATCTGATTAATGAATTTTAATGAAATTTGGTAGATGGTTTTGCATTGTCTTCAATTATCGCGAACTATTTTTGTTGGTGATTTAAATCTAAATCTTTTTAAGAGGTGATAGATAAATATATACATAGATATAAAAAATCAATCAACTACACAATTTCGCGTTTCAGACTGCAATAAAAGCAAATATACATTGAAAACTGTAAGCTGCACTAAAAGCTTCATCCGAGTCCATATTCCTGAATATTGACATTAGAAAATACAAAATGTAAATGTATATATCAGACTACATCACATACATTGATCGGACTCTGAGGTAAGTAGCTTAAGCACTTGTGTTACGGATATCAGAATCAACAGTGGTATTACAAATATATACTTAAATATTGGATATTAACATCCAGACACAGAACAAACACAAGTATTCATCATACGAATATTTGCCCAGGGTGGGGATTGAACCCACAACTCTTGGCGCATGGGGCAGGGTCACTACCGAATGCGCCATCGAACTTGTCTACCAAATAAAACTAAACATCAAGCGAACTTTTTGATGGTTGGCAAAGAACTTTTTTATTGGTATAAGCAAGATTAATGACCTCCTGTGACACATTTACCCAAATGTACACAGAACAAACTTATAAGATATATAAGAAGGAAATGAAACAACAAAAGCTTTTTCCGGAATCCTTGGCCCCCGATGGGTCCCGAGCCCTATTTCTCAGAAGCATTTCTCGGCCCCTTTGTAACGGAACCGCGTATGCCACAGTTTATGTCGGTTACAGTACAGAAACAATAGATGTACCAGATTTACTCGTATTAACACACATAATTATAGAAAGTGATTTATCTAAACTGTCTCATGATGGTCTGGGACTTAAAAATTTAATGTGCCAACCTAGCATGTCTTAAAAGGTGACCAATATGGTATTGGCTATTAGGTTCATTATAGCTCGATGCCAACATGAGGCAACTAGCTAGACACTTGTCATAAATTTTCCTTATAACTCAACTCAATTTCATTTTTGGCTTCATATCTTTAAAGCTCTTTAATAGACTAATAATCTTTAATAATCTACTCGGATTCTGTGCACCCCTTCCGGAATTGCGAGTGTGATGGTATATAAGCATAAAAAACTTATTATCACAGTAGGGGGATTGAATTTCTTGCGTTCGACGCGAAGTTTGACTCGTTGTCTCAACGCTTAAATATAGTGGAATGTGTCCTGTGTAATGAAGGCAGCGGTAAACAGATAGCTCACTGTCTATCGTTAGACTGCGCGTGCGCGTCTCATTTCGATGCGGCCGGCAACACAGTTTAGCATTGTTCGCTTTTTCGGCCGGTGTCGCGTCCACTCGCGTCCCACTTTTTGTTGCCCCGATATTGCGTTACAGTTTTGTTGGGGGGGAGCATATTTCGCGCCTTATTTTGGGTAAAAAAAAACTTTTGCTGACCAGGAAAACGTACGATCGAAGGTCGTTACCGTAAATAAGAGAATTGAAATTTCCGTCCTATTGTAGTTGAAGTGAATGGTCGAATATCCACGGGATCTACCATTTATTGCCGAACTTTTTATGTCATAATATTGAATTGCATAACATCGAATGGCAGAAACTTCATTTCGCCGAAAACCTTTTGGCATGTACTCAGTAAGCTTATACTCAAAACGCATAATTTTGTAAAGCAGAATCATCTTTAGGCAAAAGTTCGATATCCATAATAATGAAAAGGCAGAACTTTCATATGCAGAAAATTGACATTTAGAATCATTCTTAGGCATACTTTTCTAATCCATAATATGAAAAAGCGTCATCATAGTCAGGAAGTCTGCTATTTAAATAGACATCCAAACCGGTAACCAATAACTAAAATGTTTTAAAAATATTGTATTGATGTAACTTTCTTTTTAATAAAAAAAAAAACTTTATTCGATCAGAAAACCCTGTGGTCTACGTAGCAGCTCCAAAGTAGTGACCAAATTACAAAATTCCAATTCCATTCAATGCCTCGATTAAATCAAATTAATTGATCATCAAAGGCTCGCCGGCTCGTTTTCGCGGCAATACTTCAACCCGCCATTTTGTGTTCGCTTCAAAAAAGATGGCGACGCGGTTTCAAAGAAATTTCGTGGTCCCTTTTGTTCTTGGGAGCTAGAAAAGGAAAAAAAACTAAGCGCGACACGGTTGACCCTTCTCAAAGCAATCTCACTTTGTCGTTTTGTCAACGTTGTGATATTTATAAATGTCGATATTGGTAATTCGATAATAAAACAAAAAATAATAAACTGGTCTCGTCTCAGTTTGAGGACTCCGATTTGTCACACTTTCAGCGTGTATTCCAAGTCGCTAGTTTTTTAACTGGGTTCGTTCGAAAAGTTGTGCATATATGAAATGGAAGTTGCTGAATATAATAAAAGAGATCGTACCCAATTTTCCGGAATGATGTGTACTGTTTAAAAATAGTATCTCTTTACTCTTACTCTCTACTTCGGATCGCTGAGCCAGCGTAGTAAGTAAGTAAGTCACTACTCTTAATCTTTTACACAAAACCTACCAAAACGATAAAGCCTGCTTCAAAATAAAACCTTATACGGTGACTGAGTGACTGAGTGATCATAGATAGTACAATAATAGACACCACTGATCTGATGAATGAGCATTATCACGTTGTGACGTCACTAAGCATTTGATAATTCCAATTTTTTTCCAAAATAAATAATAAACGTCCTAAATAAGGCGATACTTTAATTCAAAGTAATTGAAAACAGCAATTAAAATCTTAATTTCAATATACTTTCTACTAAAGCAATAATACTAAAAGCTGTTCATTATACAATAAAAATGCATCCCAGAGATTAGTCATTTAAGAGACTACCCTAAAAGCGTGGCAAAGCGAAACAAATTAAATTCGGATAACAAAGTGAAAATCTGGAGTGGCCAACAGATTAGGAGATCAAAGAAAATGCTCCACTTGAGAACTCGAATTTATTATTTGCGTTGGATCTGATGGGCCACTGACGGGGCTAGGGCGGCCATGTGTTTGGAGAAAACAGGACAGGGTTAGGCTTTCTATAGAGAAAGCCTAACCCTGTCCTGTTTTCTCCAAACCATACATTAGCCATACATAGGTATGTTCGAGGTGTCCAGAAGTCCGGAAGTTTGTCGGGATATTTTAGGTTACATTTGAGCAATACATCATCAATTACAACTTTATACTAAAAAAAAATTTCTTTATTAGAGTTCCATATTCAAAGGCAGACTAAGAAGCAAGTTCGAAGGATAATCGAATTGATTGAGATTGAATTTGAAAAAGTATTGCCAATTGGCTAGCTCGTCGCCTAGGTAATCATAAACCCATTACACCATTACTTGCCTTTTACGACATGCTGGACAAAGAATCCAATCCAAAGATTATTTATCAGACCAACATGGACAACACATAAGTGCCCAAATTTTTTTACCAGATATCTAGCAAAATTGGCAGGTATGTCCGGCTGGTCTGCCTGATATTTGGCAACCCTATACAGGGTGAGGCATCGTTTAGGGGTCGAAGTGAATTCGCAGTCATTTGGAATCCGCGGACTCAAAACGGTCTCACCCTTCCAGTAAAATGCTTGCGGCGGACTGATAATGCGTCCAAATTGAAAATGTTGCCAAAGTGCGAAGATGTTCCAAGTTCAAGTTTTTCTGCGGGAATGAAGCGAAGTTTTTGAGCGGAACGAAGTAGACAGTTACAGTGGTTACTACAAAAAATTAACAACCCTATATTACAGTTTAAAAAAAAAATTGTTGACCATTATTTTTCTTCCTTTTTAGGAAAGTTGTATCTTTATAATCTAATATACTAGTCTAATCTGAAGCGAAATAATGAAATTTATAAAATTTTTAAATCTTTTAAAACCATCAGTAGCCAATAATATTAAATTGACCAAATTTGGTAAACAGTATGGTATGCTAATTTTGATACTAACTAACTAACTAAAACTTCACGCCACTTCTCTAGCGGAATAGGCAGAGAGAAGAGAGACGCCATATAGCACGATTCTTACACAACGATACTACCTTCCATCCAATATATTAAATATCTTCAAGTTCTCTTTTGTCGTACCTGTAACAAGAACAATCTAATTAATATCACGAACCTTGTTAAACATAAAAGCTTGTTTTATTAAAATATATACAAATACATATAAACTCTTGAAAATTTCACCCTTCGTCTTTGTTGGGCAAAAACAAATTAACGATGCTCCATATTACAAGCTATTGCTTAAACGTAATCACGTTGGGATCTTTCAAATATACCAACGAAATTGTAATATCACATTCAGGTCAAACATAAACATCTCCTGTATTGAACCTGATATTCCCGTCACCCGATATTTTTACGTTCAGGAACAGGTGGGACAAACGCCCGGCGGTCGGATCTGTACGTCTCTATCTCCAGGGATAAGTTATTGCATCCTGTAGGATATTGAACCCAGTGCATATCGGGGGTGCTATCGAGTTGTGGTACTCCGGCGAAAACGCTGATATGTGAGTAAACGTCACCTCCGGCGATAGATCGTAAGTCCTTGAAACAAGTTTAGACCATGTACTGACTAACTTATTTCAAGCGCCGACCATCAAGTCATTTCTGGCGACCCCATAATGTTGACAAGATAATTGTCTATTTAAGCAAAGTGGGAATTCGAAGAAAATAACTTTAACATAGTATAGTGGACTGAGTCTCATATGAAAAATATTTGAATACTTTAATCCTCGGCTAATAGGTTCAGCGCCCCTTATTTCCCCCTCTATGTCAACCTCCTGTAGGCTTTTGAGATGGCATGTTCTCTGAAAGTGACACTTGTTCACAAGCGTGATGTATGTGTCAGCCATCGCTTCACTCGACCATATTTGAGGGAATGTAACGACCCGCCTCATAACGCTACTACCCCAAAACAATTTAGTAAACTACTCAAGCTTCACTTCCATTAAAACAATGCTTTAATAAATATGTTAAGTTCAAGGAAAACTCATACAAACATATCATCACGCCCGTAATCCCCGAAGGGGTAGGCAAAGTCAAAGGAGCAGTAAGCCCCCTTAACCAGATTCAGACAATTACAACAGGGTTGGGTGAGATGGAAGAGGCAGCAGGCCCCTTTAACAATATTCAGCCAAAAACAAAACTAGCTGGGTTAGATAGAAAATTGTGAAAAAGTAGCGACAAGTGGCTAGCTCGTCGCCTACGCAATCCCAAGCTCTTGTTTGCTGGGCAAAAAAGTAAAAATTGTCTAAACCAAAATTTACTTGCCAACACGATTGCAAGATAGTTTGCGTAGCTGAAAGTTACTTGACTCAGTTATGTCGGAATAACTTTATTTTATCTTAAGTTGGTCGGTCCAAACTTATTCCGTAACTTTGAAAGTCGTCAAAGAGACTCGAGAAATAGGTGACCCTTTGTAAATTGACTTAATCTGCAAATGGTCTCCCCCTGGGATTAATCCTAACAAGTTACACAGGTATTTTCATAAAGGTCTAACTGCAGACAGCGGTATGCGAGGGGTCATCTATAAATTACGTCACGTTAAGGGGGAAACGGAGGGGTAGCATAGTATGTCGTCATATGATAAGCGGTGGTTTACGGGCTTTTGGGTATGTGACTGAGAAGGCGACGAGCTAGCCACTTGTTACTCCATTTTCACAGCTTTCTATCCAACCCAGCCCACTGTCCCACGTTGGTCTGGGACTTCAAAAGAATATGCCAACTGTGGTTCTTGCCTAGCATGTCGTAAAAGGCGACTAATGGTATATCGGGTTTTGGGTGTGTGATTACGTAGGCAACGGGTTGGCCGCAGTCACTGCTTTTTCACAATTTACAATCTAACCCAGCTCGGCTTTATTTTTGGCTGAATGTGGTTGAAGGGGCATGCTGCCCCTTTGACTCTGCCTACCCCTTCGGGGATTATAGGCGTGATGTTGTGTTTGTTTGTTTGATAAGCGATGCGGTGTCAAATGTTCCGTGTTAATCTTTCATCATCATCTTCCTAGCGTCATGTCCCGTAGTTAATTGGGGTTCGCTTAGACCAAAAACGTTAAGATCATGGTAGTTTTAAAAATAATAGATAAACAACATCACGCCTATAATCCCCGAAAGGGTAGGCAGATTCAAAGGGGCAGCATGCCCTTTTAACCACATTCAGCCAAAAATAAAACTGGGCTGGGTTAGATAGAAAATTATGAAAAAGTAGTGACAAGTGGCTAGCGTGTATCTACACAATCACATACTCAAAACCCGATATACCATTAGTCGCCTTTTCGACATGCTAGGCAAGAAACACAGTTCGCATATTCTTTTTAAGTCCCAAACTAACATGGTAGTGTTACTTTAATCCAAATTTGTCTTGGTTCCGTAAACCTGCATCTTTTTAGATGTGAAGCCATAGTTATTTAAATGAAAATTTTACAAACTCTTAATTTAAGTTGCAAAACATCTGACATGTATGTGATATTAAGTGAAATTTCAACGTTATTTATGAATAGCCCATCATGGTAATTACGGTGGATATTGGCTACACAAAACTATGATAAGAATACATAAACGCCCGTAAAGAGGCAAGCAAAACCTAGTTTACATATAGATCATTTTTACAATTTCGCTTCATATGTACCATTCCTAAGTTAGCAGGTATACGTCACTTAAATTCTTATTGGCAGGAGTTTCCGCCTTTCAGTAATTGAGTGATTCCCCGGTGAGACTGGGCTCAACGGACCGGGGTTCCCTCTAAACAGTCCCTCCGTTTAAAGTTTCTATTGCCATTTGCATTTTAAGTGGATCTAACTACTGTTGTCCCATGTTGGTCTGGGACTTGGCCCATGTTAATCTGGGACAAAAAAAAAAGAATGTACCAACTGTGGTTCTCGCCTAGCATGTCGTAAAAGGCGACTAATGGTTTACGGGCTTTTGAGTATGTGATTAATTAGGCGACGAGCTAGCCACTTGTCACTTCTTTTTCACAGCTTTCCATCCAACCCAGCCGACTGTCCCATGTTGTTCTGGGACTTAAAAAGAATATGCCAACTGTGGTTCTTGCCTAGCATGTCGTAAAAGGCGACTAATGGTATATCGGGTTTTGGGTGTGTGATTGTGCAGGCGACAGGTTAGCCGCTTGTCACTGCTTTTTCACAATTTTCCATCTAACCCAGCCCGACTTTGTTTTTGGCTGAATGTGGTTGAAGGGGCATGCTGCGCCTTTGACTCTGCCTACCTCTTCGGGGATTATGGGCGTGATGTTATGTATGTATGTATGTAACTACTGTTAAGCGATTATTATCAAATTAAGAGTATCTAACACAATTTTTATCAATGTTTGGTACTCGGTGACCGACTATTCAGAGGCTAAAGACTTTTAAATATTTATTTTTGTTAGATTTTAGCCTTTGTGTAATTTAATAACTAGTGTCATTAAATTAACGATTTTTATTTCTTTCTAAAGCGATTATGACGGACAAATATCTAGAGTTGCAAATGCTAACTTAATTGACTATTTATTTAAAAAAATAATGGCTTAACATACATACAAACATAACATAACGCCTATAATCCCTGAAGGGGTAGGCAGAGTCAAAAAGGCAGCAGGCCCCTTTAACCACGTTCAGCCAAAAACAAAACTGGCTAGGTTAGATGAAATTGTGAAAAAGTAGTGACAAGTGGCTAGCTTGTCGCCTACACAATCACATACCCAAAACCCGATATACCATAAGTCGTCTTTGACGACATGCTAGGCAAGAACCACAGTTGGCACATTCCCAGACCAACATAGGACAATGGGCTGGGTTAGATGGAAAATCGTGAAAAAGCAGTGACAAGTTTATTATTAAAGTGTATGTCAGTAATAGCTAAAAAATACTAAAATACGCTGTAAAATATAAAACAGCGTTTACTCAGTTGCATATGAATCAAATATTGAAACAGCCGTCACACAGTACAGAGCCGAGTACATCGTCACTACGGCGAGTGCGTTTCAAAGCGGACAATTTAAAATTTATTTCCGTTTACTATAGTCGGCGCACCCGCGGTGCGCAGCCATTGTCCGCAGATGGAGCCACTTACATTTCAATATGAAAAGAACAGGAAATTGGTTCCCAAGTACGATACCGACTCGATGCTTCCCGTGATTTGTGCCCGTACAGCGTCCAAATAGATATCGCGCCAATTTGAACTTAAACTCCTAAACGATAGAGACTATGAAATAATCGACACATACTAAATCATATATAATAATATTGACGATTGTATTATAAAGCTTATTACTTACAATATAGAGGAAGTGGAGGGAATTGTATCGTGAGTTTTCTAAATTGGTTCTTGTTGGTTTGGAAAACAATTTGGTAGCCGCGGTTTGGGCAAGGATCTGTACGGATGGAATTATGTTAGTATTGATGACTGGTTACTGCCCGTGGCTTTGTTCGCCTAAAGTAAAGCATCTTTAACCGACTGTTCTATAGGAACTGCTTTACCATACACACGTATCATCAAGCCCGTAATCCCCGAAGGGGTAAGCAGAGTAAAGGAATAGCTAGCTCGGCTTTGACTTCGACTGGCTCGAAGGCGCATGTGACCCTGCCCCATGTGCCAAAAGTTGTGGGTTCGATCCTCACCCAGGACAAACATTCGTGTAATGAATACTTGTTTTTGTTCTGTATCTGGGTGTAAATATCTTATATTGAAGTATATATTTATAATACCACTGTTGATTCTGATATCCTTAATACAAGTGCTTAAGCTACTTATCTCGAAGTCAGATCAATGTATGTGATGTAGACTAATATTTATTTATTTTATTTAGCTGGCTCCTTTTACTGTATAATCAATCGGGATAAAGGTTAACTACTATCCGTTTTGTAGCAAACACTATATGCACGCTAAACTTCTTTATAAATTGGCAGAAATAAGTAGCAACAAAGATCATGAATGTTAAAGAGGCGAGTGGGGTGTGTAAGGATCGTGCCATATGTCGTTTGGTTCTCTCTGCCTACCCCGCTAGGGAAGTGGCGTGAAGTTTAGTTTAATTTAAAATTCACGAAGTCAGCAAGATGTTATCTATAGCCATAGCCAAAAGTCAATTGTATTTCTAATCTTCAGGCTACGCAATCTTCTGAAAATATTAAGAACTAGCTTCTGCCCGCGGCTTCGCTCGCGTGGTACATCGATGAAACAGAGTCTAAATGTTATTCGGATGTATAAGCTATATTATTCTAAAGTTTCACTAAAATCAATTCAGTAGTTTTTTTGTGAAAGAGTAACAAACATCCATCCATACATACAAACTTTCGCATTACAATATTAGTAGGATTGTTTCGTAGACATATTTATAGACCCTCTTCTCTCACAATTTATTTAAAAATCGTTAGCAAATTCTATGGAAGTCCATGACATTAATGTCCACCGTCAAAAAGCGACACTAAAACTATTCTAGGATTTTTATTCCCTAGGTCATCAAAGAGGAAAGCTTTATCGCAATAAAATGTCAAGCATCAAACCACAGTTTTTTTTTATTCTCCAGACTGACACGCCAATTCCCTAGTTCCAAACTAAGCTTATAAGCTTGTGCTATAAATACTAGATGAACGGGTAGACATACTTAAATAAGTTTATAAACATCCATGATTCGAGTACAAATGTCCATGTTCATCACACGAAACATTTGCCCCTAGCGGGATTCGACCCGCGACCCTTGGTTTCGTGGCCAGGGACTCTGACCACTCGACCAACGGGCCTGTCAAAAGCTTCGAAAAAGGTAATACAATAGATCATTAATCAATAACAAGAGCATCGCCGGATATGGCCCGATTGGAGTATCAAATCGAGTGTCTGAAGTGAGTTATCGATAATTGTAAATCCGATAATTCGCAATTTGCGGTGGTCGATAACGGGAGGCGTGCGTGAACTGTGAAATAGTCATTAGCTAACATTAAGGGCTCGGCATATAGAGTAGATACAGTGCTTCGTATATTTGGAATAGAGGGTAGTTTCCAAAATTAAGTTCAACGCCTTTGGGAATTGCCCATGATGTACGGGATTGAAAATAGGACTTAATTTAAGCGATTATTGAGAAATTCTTTTAAAAAGTAATATACCTAGTTAGAGTGCGCTATTTTTGGGAGTTGTTTATGATTTATTAGGATTTGAAACAAGACTGAATTTAAAACCTTATTACCTTAATCAGTGAAAATTGCCAGGCCCGTGTTACATGCATTCAAATTGAAGTTTGACAACACGCCATTTTGAAGTAATTAGTATAATCACGTGTTCAGCGATGAGAGAGGGTAAACATGCACATTTAAATAAGTATAGCGCTTAAACGATGGTCCGATTTCTAATGGCATTCGCATCAAGCTACTATTCAGACCGGTCTTGTAAAAAAACGCCTTCCAAACGGACCCCGATTAAGAACGTAATTATGTAATTACCATGAAGGTAAAAATCCAAATAATATTCCTACTAAACCCACAGGTGTGACCAACTATGTCATACTTTCCGAGATACTCATAAGAAATGCCGCAAAATTGTCACCCATCCAATGTGCGATCGAGTCGTGCTTCGCTTATCTTCGCTAACGAACCGTTACGCCGCGCCACGCTATCAACAAGTGTCCCAAACAAAACAGAACAAACCTGTGTGAATTATCGTAAAAACCTTAAGTGACATAATTCGATATTGCATTCAAAAGCGACTTCATTATTCCTCACCTACATTATTTTCTGTTTTAGTTTCGCGCGCGAAAAAAGTTAAATTACAAAATGTCATTGTCAACTTTTGACAGTGACAGATGCGTCCCGTTCGCCGCGCCAAACGTTTTAAGCACTGCAAACGCGTTGGGGATAAAGTATAATGTCATTTTTATAGCCCTTCCAGTGCTTCTATTGTTTAAATTACCACAAAGTTTTTTGACAGATCTGGATGCATAAACTTAAGTCGTCTTGTTCATGAACTTCATATTTACATATTTTGTAAAAAAAAAGTTGATAATTTCACCTAAAGTAAATATTATGGATCATCATCTTCCTAGCGTTATGTCCCGTGATTAGACGGGGTCCGCTTAGACCACGATCCAGGATTTAGCGAGTCTGGTAATTACCAGACAATTTTTGGATCATGGGTACAAATCCAAAGTTGTTTGAAATTGCAGGTTTCATCACGGTGTTTTCCCTCACCGTCGAGCTAATGGTATATATACGTACATAGATTTTAAAAATCCAGAGGTGCCCGGGTTTGAACCCGCACTCCTCAGTTAAGAGGCGCGTGTTCTTACCATTGAGCTACCACCGCTCCTAAGTAAATATTATGTATAAACAAACAAAAAAATTACACTACGAACATAATCAAATCAGTTTCGTTTTGGTGTAGTTTAAAAAACCATAAAGCTTAAACTTCTCCTAACAATTATTCTAAACGGTGATATTACACTCTTAACTGAGGTTTTAAAAAAAATAGAAAAAAGTATAGACGTTCAGAAAAATAAATCAAAAGCTTGGTAATTGGCTTAGCATCCTCTCTGTGATGACCATAGTGTCTTGCATATGACATGTCAGCATATGACGTTCATACGTCAATACGTTTGCGAAACTATAGTCTTATGCTACGGTAAATGAATTGTATATAATGTATTAGGCCAAAGCTTTTTGCGTGCCTTTTGCTTATGTTATAGATACTAAGCTCCAGATAGACATACTAGCTAGAGTGCAAACACCTGTACCTACTCGACACAAACATTTTCTCCCAGCGGGATTCGAATCCGCGGCCCAGTTTCGTGGCTAAGGCCTCTAAACACTAGACTAAGCGCCCTGTCAGATCTCCATGCTTCAAGCCTCGTTAACGGTGGAGCTACCTAATACCTGGTATTTGTAAATGCCAGTCGTTACGTCAATTCAGGAGCGCAGGTCTAGCAAACCGCACTGGAATTGAGGTGGAATGTGGGTCGTGTATTTCGAATCATAACTACTATACGTTTACAATACATGCAAATAATTTCTAATTTTAATTTAAGTAGAAGAGATAAGGGAACGGGGAATTTAATAAAATATTTAATAACTGGTATATAAAGGAGGATTGCAGTTGCCACCGATATGCTTACCTCCTTACTTATATTAGAAATGTAAAACTAACTATCTGGCTACCTATTATTTAAGCTTAAATTGGGAAAAACTTAGGCACGTTAAAGGTTTTATAATATCAGACTACATCACATACATTGACATCTGACTCTGAGGTAAGTAGCTTAAACACTTTCATTACGGATATCAGAAACCACAATGTTATTACAAATACATACTTAAGTATTACATATTAACACCCAGACACAGAATAAACACAAGTATTCATCAAACGAATATTAGTCCTAGGTGGGGATAAAAAAAAACTCTTGGCACATGTGGCACTACCTAATGAGCCATCGAGCCAGTCAAAAGTTTAAACCTTGAGGAAGGATATAGGCTATTTTTATGTATCTTATTTTAATTTAATCACCCCAAAACAAAATAATGACGCCATAGGACTAATACAATATTTAAGAGACCAAACTACATGCGTGGGAGCGGCGGCCAAAAGCACTTCCATGTAATATACGATATAAGTTTATTATTAATACCAGTAATATTAAAGCAATAACATTAAATACGAACAGGCGTGCATTCTCTGCGCAGGAGTAAAAAATAGGTCGCAGATAAATAATGTTACTGTCACAACTCCCATTATAAACTACACAAGCTTGCGTTTCCCAGGAGCGGGGCAAAAATAGAATTCCCAGCGAACATAAAAAGAGGAATAAATTTCATCGCCTGTGGACCGTTTTAAAAAGTCCTGTCGACTTCATACCGGTCCAATGTTACGGCAGGTACAAATAGAATGCAGAAAATCAATGAACCAATTAATACACTGCACGCAACGAATGGACGGCAATTATTATATTATGTTAATCATATATTATGCCGCATGTTTGCCTAGGACAGGGGTTGCGAACCATTGCCACGCGTGCTGTCGTCTCCCTCTAGGGGTAGGTGGCCCTTTGGCAGGGCCTACGCTGGGGTGTTCACGGTGGTTTAGCGTTGCGCGATCCCGAGGGCACTTTACATAAAGGCGTAGAGGTACATCCCAGGGGTTTAGTCGGTATACCCAGCCCTCTAACATCTTGGGCGGAGCAGGATCCTCCTGTTATCTCGAGGGCCCCGGGAGTTCGGAGTTCACTTGAAGAAACGATCATATTGAACATTGTGAAACTTTAGCACGTCTGTTTTAAAAGGTTCGCCACCCCTGGTCTAGGATTTAAAAGATTGTACCGAATTACCGACTGTGCTCGTTGTCCATCCAACTTGTCCATTTTCCAATGGATGCGAAAGTATGATTACATACTAATGATCAGTTTGCATACTCAATTAATTAACCACGAAATGAAAGTGTACAAATAAATGAAATTGATGAAATATTGATTGGTCGCAATAATTATGTTTTGAAAGTACTTCTTCCATCTTTATAATTGTTGATTTATTTGAAAATAATGAACAATTTTGATAGTTAAAAACTATTTCAGTCATTATAGATTGCACTCTTTTATGTAAACAGAGGATTGGAATTATTTACGATTGAAGGCCGCTAGTGTAGTTGGAGACAAGACTGAATCTGATCTCAACTACACATATGGATGAAGATCTTAGATATGCGAAAGTAAGACTTTCTTTCTGCTTTTCTGTCTGTTTATGCCTAGACCACTTAGCATTTAGAGGTGAAGGTTACGCCAAAAGTTTGATTCCTAAAAAGGACATCCAAAGAGTAAAACGGTTACGGGACCCTATTACTAAGACTCCGCTGTCCGTCCGTCCGTCTGTCATCAGGCTGTATCTGAACCGTGATAGTTAGACAGTTGAAATTTTCACAGATGATGTATTTCTGTAGCCGCTACAACAAATACAAAAAAAAAACAGAATAAAATAATTATTTAAGGGGGTTCCCATACAACAGACATGTTATTATTTTGCCGTTTTAAAGATCATGGTACGGAACACTTCGTGTGCGAGTCCGACTCGCACTTAGCCGGTTTATTATGATTAATTAAGATTGCAGATTAAACAAAGTTGACCTATAAAAATAGTCACTGAACACGTAATTCAGTTATCATGTTCAACAAACTACAAAATGAATCGCAATCGATTACCGACTCAAATATTGAAGTATCAGAGCTCAAAATTTTATTGGCAACTGCAAAAAGCTCTCGTGTGTGGGAACCTTATATGCTCTGTGCTTGTATTATGCTTTTGACATGTCCTTCTATATTAAATGCGCATCCAATGATGTTGTTGCTTTAATACGGCATGAGCGGCGAGCAAAGTGAGTATCGTGTTATGAGAAAAAAACGGCATGTAGTAGAAGACTTGCCATAAAGGGTTCTGTATAAATTAAAACTTAAGGGATAAGGTTGATATGAACAAGTATGTATGTATGTGTGTTATAGAATGGTTGGTTGTAGTATTGAATTTAATATTAATATAAGAATGCTGATAAAAGAAAAATAAAAATGTTTTTAGAACTGCTTTTATTGTGTGTAAAATATTAACGTTTTTGAAATACAACAGTAGTAGAGCTGGCATTAATTTTTGGGTAGGTATTTGAGGCAAGCTGAAAACTTATTATTAACTTAATAAACTTATATTATACATTCGGTAGTGACCCTGCCCCATGCGCCAAGAGTTGTGGGTTCAATCACCACCCATAACAAACATTCGTGTGATGAATACTTGTGTTTGTTCTGTGTCTGGGTGTTAATATTAAATATTTAAGTATATATTTGTAATATTTGTAATACCACTGTTGATTCTGATATCCGTAACACAAGTGCTTAAGCTGCTTACATCGGAGTCGGATCAATGTATGTGATGTAGTCTGATATTTATTTATTTATTTACCTTAATTTAACTAACCAGGGTAGAAGTATAATAGGAGAGGTATAGGACAAGTTTTCAGTATGCCCAATTTAAAATTATGATCAACTCTACTTAAAAGTTACTAAATAAACATTTCGTCTGAAGGGTTTCTTCTCTCACTACAGAACCCTAATACACGAACCAGTATGCAACTACGTATTTTTTAATCATTTTCGTTGTTCAGTGGAACGGTAAGCCTGCGCCGGAGTCGACATCTAGGCGACTTGACGAGATTATCCGGCGGTATGACGTGCGAATTAAACGTGCATTTTAAGTTGGTCTGGATTAAAAATTAATGTGCCAACTGTATTTCTTGCCTAGCATGTCGTAAAATGCGACTAATGGTGTATCGGGTTAGGTATGTGACTGTGTAGGCTTGCCACTTGTCAATACTTGTTCACAATTTTTCATCGAACCTAGTTAAATTTGGCTGTAAGTGGTAAAAGGGGTTTGACTCTGCCTACTCCTTCGGGGATTACGGGCGTAATAAATAAATAAATAAATAAATATCCGACGACATCACATACATTGATTTGACTCCGAGGTAAGTAGCTTAAGCACTTATCTTACGGATATCAGAAACAACAGTGGTATTACAAATATATACTGAAATATTGGATATTAACACCCAGACACAGAACAAACACAAGTATACATCATATGAATATCTGTCCTGGGTGGCGGGGATCGAACCCACAACTCTTGGCGCATGGGGCAGGGTCACTACCGAATGTGCCATCGAGCTTGTCAATTGTAATGATATGTATGTATGACGTGTGAATTGAATTGCTACTGCTAGCTTAGATGCACTTTATTCTGATGGCGTCATTGTGTTTGTGGGTCTTGGTTAACGGAAATGGCTGTGTTTAATGAGTCCTCGCCATTACTGTACTGCATTTAATTTTAATGCACCTATTATTTACCTAATAATAACAACGGATTTATCGATGGAACAAAAAAAGTCGATAGCTGACAACAAATCCAATAAGCTCCAGCATATATCTGTTCTTTAGCTCCGAACTTAACATACCGAATGCTTATAATACAGGTACTTAACAGACAGGTACATAGTGTTTATAAACGTCTATGACTGAGTGATCATGTTTTTCATCTGAATATTGCCCGATTCATACCAGGAATCGAACTGCCAGCTCAAGTTACATAATCAGCCTTTTTTCTTTAATCACTAAACCAAATGGTCCGGTTGGTAAATAGTGCTCAACAATTGAAAATATGATCTTTTATTTCGTTCATTATCATCACACATCAAAAAAGCCGCTCAATTTTGAATATATCTAACTAACTAAACTTCACGCCACTTCCCTAGCGGGTAGGCTGAGAGAACCGAACGCCATATGGCACGATCCTTACACACCTTACTCGCCTCTTCAACTTTCTTAATCCTTTTCATACAAGCTCTACGGTTTTTATGACTCCTAACATCAACTTCTGTTAATACACGACCAATCTGGTCGTAGTAGGTGAGCCTGGGCCTTCCGTGGCTCCTACATCCTTCCACTTTCGCATTGTATATCTGTTTAGTCAATCTTTCGTCATCCATTCTTTTCACATGTCCGAACCACCGAAGCATGCCTCTTCTTACTTTGACTCCGACGCTGTCCTTCAGACCGACTCTCTTTCTTTCTCTCAAATCATCATCATCACGTTTATTCTACTGTCATGCTCTTTCTGCTATACCCAACTTTCTTTTAAATATATCGGTTTCTGAAAATGTTTTGTTTAATAAATTATAAAGCACAAAAGACCACCGTCTATCAGTATTCAGAGCATCACTTCAAACCTATCTAACAATCCAATCCATCTAAGTCCTGTCTAAGTCCAGATAATTGATGTGTAAAATATACCGCGTATTTAACAGACTAGGCATAAACAATAATGCCTGTTTACCGAACGAGGCAAAAACAAACAAAAGGCAATTAAACAATCTATTTTGTTTTACAAATCCCGGCAACCTCTGGAGTCCTTCGACATACGACATAATAACAAAAGTGCAGCCTTTTATACCATTCAATTAACTTTATGAGCTACGCGCCCCGTCATAAAGCAGAAAATGGGTTGAGAGAAATCTTAACCCTGATTCGCAGAAATTAACGCGGTGGAGAGTTACAGTAAAAATGAACGCAGTACGGAACTTAAAAAAAAAATTATATGTTTACACAACTATAGTTATTATTTGCTCTTACCGCTGAGCTAATGGTATAAATACGTATATGTATTTAAAAAATGCAAAAACTCCGGTTACAACCAAACACCTCTAATGTAAAAAAATTGTATCCTTACTGATCGAATGTAGCGCAACTCAATATACGAATTTCATTTACTTGCAGTAGTGGTAACTAACTACTCTCTAATCAATGTTCTATAAGGCATTCGTATTTTACCTAACAAATTACTATGAACAAGGGAAATAGATTGTCAATCCTACTAATATTATAAATGCGGAAGTTTGTATGTATGGATGAATGTTTGTTTGTTACTCTTTCACAAAAAACTACTGAATGGATTTTAATGTACCTTTAGTATAATATAGCTTATACACCCGAATAACATATAGGCTATGTTTCATCGATTTACCTCGCGAGGGAAGCCGCGGGCAGAAGTTAGTATCTCAATATTTATGTTTTAAATTCTTCCATTTCCGAAACATTGGCTTACAAAACTTAATCTGTAATCAACAAAACTGTATCGACAGAACTTGGGAAAAGCTCATTCCGTCGTTTGTTTTCAATACATTACCGCGCGACACTAATCCTGACTTCACCGCTAACCCTCTTACCCTGTGGTCGATCTAAGCTGGATTAATAAGGCGGTCGTTATTTTTAGACGCCGGGGCCCGAGGGACCACCGCGGCAAATGCGGGTTAATGGCGTTTTTCAAATTGCCGCGAAATGCCCCGCCGATAATGGCTGTGCTGCTTAGACGGCCCAGTTGATTATGCCATGGTGCCGTCATGGGTTTTCTTTCGCTTAATTGGCAGGGCGGTGTAAGTAATCCTTGCTAACTAGTTTTTTATATGTACAAGTATAAACTATATAATTTTGCGAACGTCGAGCCGGCCCGTTCTCAAAATATCATAAAAAAGGCGTTTCTTAAAAAGAATATACAATTTTTGCATTCTTCCCTATACTTAGATAGATAGTTGTTTTGCTATTAGGTGCGCAAACGACTTTAAATAATTTAGAAAAACAATTGGGTAAATAAGCATTTAACTTTGTTTTATATTATATATACTTGGAAGTAATACCGTTTATCTTTTTCCGTCTTTTCCTAAAATATCTCCTGTCTTTCTCTATATCTTCGATTTGCCAGAATAGTTTCACATCAATGCAATTTTACAGACAATATGGGATTCTTATGGGATTCTTAATCATATTATTCGTCAAACTCAAACTCAAATATTTTATTGCATTACATAATTGCGATAGCAGGTATTATATTAAATTATACAGTACATCGTGTTTTCTTTTGAAGCAATTTCATATTATGTTAATGAACGTGTGACGGATACTTTTATTATTATTCTGTTCTCTAAACTATAATAATAAATAAATATCCGACTATATCACATACATTGATCTGATTCCGAGGTAAGTAGCTTAAGCACATGTGTTACGGACATCAGAATCAAGAGTGGTACTACAAAAATATACTTAAATATTGGATATTAACACTCAGACACAGAACAAACACAAGTATTCATCACACGAATGTTTGTCCTGGGTGAGGATCGAAACCACACAACCCTTGGCGCATAGGTCACTACCAAATGCACCATCGAGCCAGTCGGACTAGCCAGTCAGACTATTTATATAATAATCATTATTATTATTACTTTTAAACTACTTCTTAAATGAATGTATGTATTCTTTTTGTAAAATATCAGACTAGATTAGAAGCCAGGAGGTGTAAGAATCCTATATCTACTTGGACTCTGCCTACCCCTTCGTGAATATGGACTTGATGACTCATGTTGGTCTGGGAGTTAAAACTAATAAGCCAACTGTGGTTCTTGCCTAGCATGTCGTAGAAGACGACGAATGGTGTATCGGATGTTGGGTATGTGGTTGTGTGGGCGACAGGCTAGCCACTTGTCACCACTTTTTCACAATTTTCCATCTAACCTAGCCCAGTTTTATTTCTGGCTGAATATGGTTAAAGGGGCCTGCTGCCTCTTTGACTCTGCCTACCCCTTCGGTGATTATGGGCGTGATATAATGTTATGTTATAGTATGTATGTATTAGAAGTTAGACTTTAACCCGACTGAATAAAATAAAAGGTCGCCACAATCAAAAACTCCAAAAACGTAAAAGAAAACACCGCAAATGTTACGATGACATTTATGTTAGGATGTAAAACTTTAATCGTCTCAACACACGCGAGGGAGGTACGAATGTCCCTTGCGGTTTTCCCTAACACTCGCTTAGAACGCGAATAATATGGCCGACAAACTTTTCCAATTAACATTCGATCGAAACATTTGGTGTCAATAAGTAGTAGTTGAATTGGTAGTCGCTACAATAAAATCAGATTCGATGAGATGTTAGTCTTAACGGACCCCGACTAGGCACAGGATAGAACGCTCGAGCAAGATGGTGGCAGTAGCTCGATTGTTAAAGATAGTATGCAAGAGATGTTGGTTCAAATTCGTTCATCAGTAGGACTTGAAAAAAAGGTAACGATTTACAAGTGTACCACAAACTTGGCGGTAAGGAAAGTCCCTGCGAGGGAAATATGAGTGACCATGGGCAAGGTCATTGCTCATAAATCAACATTATATGGATCAGGGAGTTTACTTTGTAGGGAGTTGCTTCAAAGTAATAACCAGACTCGCTAAATCCAGAATCATATCCCAAATGGACCCGACTTTGAACCGTACAACAGTAAGAAGATACAGATAATGATAACTTCATGCACCTATTTTTTTTTTTATAAATAAATATCAGACTACATCACATACATTGATCTGACTCCGAGGTAAGTAGCTTAAAAGCACTTGTGTTACGGATATCAGAAACAACAGTGGTATTACAAATATATACTTAAATATTAGATATTAACACCCAGACACAAAACAAACACAAGTATCCATCATACGAATATTTGTCATGGGTGGGGATTGAACCCACAACTCTTGGCGCATAGGGCAGTGTCACTACCGAATGCGCCATCGAGCTTGTCAATTATGACTAGTGATTGCCCACTGGTCGAAATTCGATCATTATTAGTTTGATTTTTTAAACTGAATAACTAACTAAACTTCACGCCACTTCTCTAGCGGGGTAGGCAGAGAACCGAACGCCATATGGCACGATCCTTACACACCTCACTCGCCTCTTCAACATTCATGATCCTTTTCATATAAACTCTACGGTTTGATTATTTTATTTTATTATTTATTGAAATATTAGCTTTCTGCACTTCTTCTCCATATAAACTTTAACTGTCAAATCTCATACTCCTCCGTCCGCGTAACTCTCATAAAAAGGGGTACAAAGTTGTCTCTTCACATATTAATATATACATAGATTAATAATTAACATGGGGACATTTTAATGCTATCTACTTTTAAAGCACATCGTAATCTTTAATAATATGGAATTAGAGGTCATATGTATGTCAATTTCACCCGATTCGGTATGCATCGTAAAACTGCAGATAACATATATATAATATATATGAAGCGAGCATTACTTGAGATGGTAAATAATTTCAAATGCCCTTCTATGGGATTCAATACCTTTTATAGGATATTGGTTTTGTGATTACCACTATAAGCACTTTGAAGTACCAATTAAATGATTATAGCTAATTACTTTACTTATCTCTTATAAAGCTAAAGGAATTAACTCTTTATAGGCTAGAACATTTCAATGGTGAATACTACGAAAACTGAACGGATGAAAATGACGTTTTGCTGAGTTTTCGAATCAGAATATATATATATATATATTTTACTAATATTATAACTGTTGAAGTAGGTTTATCTGACGACTAGCTGTACCCGCGGTTTTACCCGCGCTTATGGTTAATGTTGTATAGCCTTCCTCGATAAATGGGCTATTTAACACTAAAAGTTTTTTTCAAATCGGACCAGTAGTTCCTGAGTTTAGCGCGTTCAAGCAAACAAACTCTTCAGCTTTATAATATTAGAAAGATAAAGATCACATTACACCAGAATTAAAAAAGGGTGTCTTTTTATCCCGGTAAAATATAAATGCATGACACAGTATTTGTGCGAAACCAAAATTAGAAGCGAACGCCGCCGCGGGCAAAAGTTAGTATAAAATTCAAAATGTCTTTATTTATTTAGGCCTCAAAAAAGCACTTATAAATCGTGAATTTTACAAAAATCTGTAGAGCAATGTGAATCTACCACCGGTTCGGAATGCTGATTCTACCGAGAAGAAACCGGCAAGAAACTCGGTAGTTACTCTTTTCGGCGTCAAAATATACATGAGTAATATACACTTTTTGTAAAATTCTAAAACAAATCTGACAAACAATGACAAGTGTAAAAAGTGTAAAAATTGTGTAGCTATGTTAAACGGCAAAGAAACCCAAGTAGGGTGTTTCAAACGACCACATTTTAAAACCTGTACAAAGTAAAAGTTAGTTAACCGATGAAATATAACACCATCACAAAGGCTAAGGTTACAACACTAAGGTGAACAATTTATCAGCTCGCGAGTACCGGCCCACATTCGATTCGACATCGCGTTATATTGATGTATCGATTCTTATCGAGTCGAGACGGTGTATCGATTATGTTGCTACTATTAATAAAATGCAGCACGGATTTAGTTTCAGTAATACAAGGAGTACGTAGAATAAAAATCGAACAAAATGAGTGTTATATTGATATATTGTCTATTCCTAGATGGGTGACCAAATTTATAATCATATGTCAATACTAGGGAATGCCATAGGCTACTTCCTAAGTATTTCTAAGAATTTTCGAGTTCAAAAATGATGGTGTACCCGATTTCATTACAGAATGAAATTTAACAATAAAACACAAATAGACGGTGTTACGTTTTCTACCTCATAGACTGACATTAACATAGAATATTTATGTATACTAAATTATACTTCGAGAAAAATATCGTTAAAACACAAACGTGTAATCACAAAAACGTGAGAACAAAATCGAAAAACACCATCGTCGTACCAAAAAGACTCGCATTCGTAATCGCAATTACGGCGCAGCCCAATTTCACGAGACCTTTTTACTTTCTTTAGCCGAATTTTCAGCCATTAAGACCCTTGAGTACACGCTCCCAAAACCAGCTGGACACAAAAGCGTAAAAAAAATAAAATAAAAGGAGTAAACAGAAAAAAAAACGGTGCAAAAAGGTGCAGTGGCGATTCCCCATGCCTCGATGAACTAATACTCGGTTGCATCGGAAATGAAGTCACAGTATAAATAATTCAGTGATGTCACATGTCAAACTGATAACAATGTTACTTCCCTTCAAAGTAGGTCTATCGTATGGAAAAGAGGCTTTTTTAAATACTGACATTCAATATTTTCAATGGTAGTATGAAAACTTTTTTACACTTCATAGCTTATGTAAAAAAAAAAAAATACTGCTTATATTCTTGCCGGTATATTAAATAAATAAATTAATAAACTAACTAAATAATATAACCCAACATAACCAGACGATTTCTATTCCTCGCATGTTTAAAAAAATATAAAATTGGACTAACTCCAAACCACTTTGGAACAAGGTAAATGAACTACTAATAATAAAATTAATTTTAATTATCTTAACAAGTTCGCCATTTTCTTATTACAAATTAATAAAAATGCCTTATTTTTTCTAAATGCAAACGATTTTGTTTTCCTTAACTGGAGACAGATAAAACCTGCCTCACCGTCTTTTATCCGATTGCAGAGATGCGGCCAAGTTCTATCGAGCAATTACCGTTTGATTTATGATTTAAACGCCATTATTAAGGCTGCCAACATCGGATACGAGTTACATGTTAATTTTAGCCGAGTTCAAGCCACGTGAGCATAACGGATACAGAGAGTGTTCTCCTCTGTAACATCAAGCAACAAACTAAGTATGTACATAGGTCTGTGACCTCGGACTAGCCACTACCCAAACTAAAAGGTTGGTAAGTTTAAATCAGAGCAATTACAAGAGAACTTAATTCGACCGCGCGAAGTCCACGCAATGTTTAAATTAAATAAAAATATACATTGAAAAAGTTTAGTAACAATTAGTGATATAATGCCACGGCAACCTTTACTGATTAACTAATTAAAATTGAAATTACAAGTAAAAGAAACTGATTAACGAATGAACGCCTTTAATTAGGGTATGAGTTAATTATTTTAGGTTTTAATATTCTCATTGACGTTTCCAGTTGGCCCACGTTGGTTTTAGACTCAGAAATAATGTATTAACTGCGTTCCTTGCCGAGGTTATAAATGATATATTGGGTATGAAGTAAGAAAGACATATGTATATATAAGCAATTATGAGGGCGATGATTATGCTATCGCATGTCCTAAAATTTTACATATAACTAAAAATAAATCCTCTTTCAGAGATTTATGGCGTAAAAGTTTTGTTTCCAATGCATTAATAATAATAGAATGGGCATGCTTTTTGCTAGTAGAAAAAATTAACGTTAAGTTACTTGTTATTATTCAATTAAGTCACATATTGTTATTATTCGATGTCACCGCCAGGGGATACCTAATAAAATCATATCACAGTCTCACTTCTGTATCATCGCATATTCGCGATATTAAACTAAAAGCCGGACTTTTCGCAATGCGGTCGCCGCGAAGCCTTAATCAATTTATGGCGGGCACTCGAGCTATTTTCGGTTTTCGAATTTTCGTTGCATTTGTGTTTTATGATTTTTTTATTGCCCACGCCCGACCTTCCATATTTTAAATTTGGCAAATTGCAAGCTTTTGCATGTTAATCCGCAACCTCGAGCTTTCGTACGTAAGCTCTGGTGCTAACGGATTCACTACCTCATATATTGCAAACCTGAGTGTTTATTAACATTTCGCCGTCACCTAAATTAGTTTGAGAATAATTTCATTGCCCAATTTATAAGATCAGTGGTTAGAATTAACTCAGTTTTTAAAGAGCTTAATTAATTTTTAACTCATAAAATAACATGACGCGGCGTAGTGTTATACTTATTACCATTTTTTTTTAAATTTGGAGACAAGAAGTTCAGTGTTTCCTGTAAATGAAATACAATCATATTATAATTGTATATATTTGATGTATGTTTACAGTGTCTGATTTAATTCTTCCTAAGGTTTATTTAAATTCAGATCAAAGCCAATTATTAAGCCATAACTAAGTTCCTTTCCTATTATTATTACTATGTTATTAATTAAACAACAGCTGAGTTTAAAAAGAACTGAACATTCCAAATACGATAGCAAGAAGCAGCTAAAATATACTTCCAAGATTTTAATACATATAGCCAATTAGAAGTAACGCTTATAAAAACGATAGAAACAACAGGCTATTGTATTTTTAAATAAACGGCAGGAAACCTTCTCCCGCGGGAAATAAGACTTAATCGGCGTTACGGTTAAATCTAATGGCCGAACAGAATTTCCTTAACACAACTAAGAGTATGACCGTAAACCGTAACGTTACCTGTTTAATCCACACCCCTATTCGCGCTCAAAAAGCCTGCACTGTGTTTATGAGCCATAACTTGGGTGTTTTTTACCGTGCGCGAATTTATACGACCGAAACAGTCGGATTGCAGGCCGGTTGCATGATTCAAAAGTGTTTTAGGTTTTATTGCAGGACTTGAATATATATATTTTTATTAGTACAGGCAATTGAGGTAGTTTCTGATGGGAAGCAATTACTTTAAATTATAAGCATTAGGCAAATAAAGGTTATTTGTGATATATTTTTCATATGGCAGGCCGGTTGATCTAGTGGACTGAATCACGAAACCAAAGGCCGCAGGTTCGTATCCCGCTAGAGAACGGGAGTCACAGTCGTTTATAAAGTAACTTAAGTATGTCTTATCTACCAGTGAAAGAGCGGTGGTAGCTCAATGGTAAGGATACGCGCCTCTTAACCGAGGAGTGCTGGTTCAAAACCGGGCACGTATCTCTAGAATTTTCAAATTTATGCACGTATTTATACCACTAGCTCGACGGTGAAGGAAAACTTCGTGATGAAACCTGCAAATTCAAACAACTTTGAATTTTTGTAACCATGATCCAAAAATTGTCAGGTTTATCTTAGGGTTACCAAGGTCAGATCGACAGTCGCTTTAATGTAATTACCAAACTCGCTAAATCCTGGATCATGATCTAAGCGGACCTCGTCTAAGCACGGGACATGACGCTAGGAAGATGATGATGTCTTATCTACCAGTATCCTTAGTACAAGCACGTATGCTTAGTTTTGAGCTAGGGAATTGGTGCTAATCTAACCAATTTATTTATTCATACGAACGCCCTATCAGTTAAGGACGAAGGCAGGCAGGTGTTCATAAATTATTAAAAACTAGTTCTTACCCATAGTCTCACCCATATAGAACCTGATCTGTTATAAAGATTCAACAGTACGTGTCGCGGGATGGTTTGCCTTATCCAACATAATAATAAAAAAAAAACATATTGATCTGACGCCGAGATAGCTTAAGCACTTGTGTTACGGAAATCAGAAACAACAGTGGTATTACAAATATATACTTAAATATTAGATATTAACACCCATTAGATACATAACAAATACAAGTATTCATCATACGAATATTTGTCCTGGGTGGGGATCGAACCCACAACTCTTGGCGCATGGCGCATGCATAATAAGTAGCCTATGTCATTTCTTAGGATTCAAACTTTTAGTGTACCGAATTTCGTCACCATCTGTTGAGTAGTTTCGCCAAGAAAGCGTTACAGACGGACAGAGTTACTTTCGCATTTACAATGGTAAGGATTAAATCGTATCGACAGGCCACTTCGTCCCGTAGACAAAACCTCACCGGTTCCCCAATCACGTTCCCCGCCTGTTCTCCCAGTTAGCAACTGAAGAAGAATCGCCGTAATTTATTTAACAAACTGCAAAAGCGAGTGACGATGAATTAAATGTTTCTAATCTGGGAAGCAATAAATAATTGGTTCGTAAGCTCGCTCGACGGATAGTGTGAAAGAATTAACTGCGCAGGCGCTGGGTACGGGAGATAGTACGGGCGCGCTCATAGACAATTAGTCTGTTAACTCCGCGACCATTTATTAGACGGTAGTTGGAGGTTAGTACTTGTAGGATCGTTCTTTTTTTATTTATTTAGTTTTATTTTATTTATAGAAAACAACTAGCAAGAGATAGCACAGGATAAGTTGAACTAAACCACTTATTATCTGAGGCAAAGACTCACTTTGCATCGGTGTGCTAACTTAGTTAGTTATTCTATTTATGGATGAAGGAGTTTTTATTTCCATTTCAAAGCTTTCAGTCAAGTCGGAAGAAAGTGTTATGATTATATTAGTCTATGTTGTTTATTTTTTACCTACTTTCCAAGTGCGGATAAATTACTGCCATTGGAATGCATTTCTTGAATTTTCAAATTTTCTTTCCGTAACCCTCGCATCTAAACTATTAGAATATTGTGATAGAAAAGTTATACGCCAAATTATTCAAGTTATATGCTTAGCGACGGACAATTGTTTATCAAATATGTTGGATATATGTTGGAGAACATAGCTCATGCCTAATTTTCAGTTAAAAATCCACAGATCAACATTGTCGATTAAATAACTATTAATATGAAATTAGTAGAGAAGGCTTAGGCTGATGATGATCATCAAAATTACGGCTTCTTTTTATAGAAAATATATATATAACCTAACAGCCAAAATCAAATATTCAAAAATTGACTGGCCCGATGGTCGAGTGGTCAGAGACCCTGGCCACGAAACCGGGGGTCGCGGGTTCGAATCCCGTTAGGGGCAAATGTTTCGTGTGATGAACATGGGCATTTGTACTCGGGTCATGGATGTTTATAAACGTATTTAAGTATGTCTATCCGTTCACCTAGTATCCATAGCACAAGCATAAGCTTAGTTTGGGACTAGGGAATTGGTGTGTCAGTAAAAAAAAAAATAGCCGGGTTTATGAAACTTTTCCCAAGCATACGTAGCAGATTCATCTCAATTTTCAAAACAGCCAATTGGTTCGCAAGCGCCTTTAAACGTCAGACGATAGTGAGAATAAAACGCCAACGTATAGCTGACTAACCGTCAGCTTGCCATTAAAGCTATCTCTAGCCGGCATTCGCAAATCTACTCACAGTAATGGTAACTTCTTAATGTTAAGTAATTGGTTCAGCTGCAAGTTCCCGATGTCAGGATTAGCATACAGCTGTCGGGATTTGTCCGGAGCTGGATTGGTGATGTAACGGGGAATTTTGTTAATGCTTTGAACGTTCACAGATTAAAGTGTATCGTTAGAGGCCGTTCAATTGTTAGCGGGCATCTAGCTTGAAATTGCTAGCTAGCGAAACTGTGAAGGAAAGTCTTTTGTTTGAGGTTATTTCAACTGGCTGAAGGGATTCCATATTATTAAACAATTTCGGATACATACATACATAATACTAGATTATTGTGATATGGGCTAATGCCATAGCAATAGCTCTATGAATAAACGCAAAAGTAACTTTGTTTGTCTTTCATGACTTAACTAGTCAATTAACATTATAACATTTTGCATACACTTTAACAGGGACGGAGACTAATATAGTTAGCAATATTCTAGTTTATTTTCAATTATAGGTCTTATTTGAATGTGGATAAAGATAAAAATTTTACAGTTAAATTCAATTCTAAGTCTTATTAAGATTTTTATTTTAAGGTAGTTGAGGTATAACATAATTCAATCTTGTTTATAGATAAAGTGTAATGGAAGAGGACAGGAAAATTTTAAGTAAAATAAAAGATGACCCTGAGTTTGTTGACATACACCGATATTCACATGTTAGTTTTGACCAAAACCTCCTCAGAGGTCTCCATAACTACTCTGTTTGCTCTGCTATGGTCTACCATAGCTTCTAACCAAGTAATATTTAGAAAATTAATTGCGAATCATTACCAAATGACCTCATTTGCATTTATGTCTGTCTATTCGTGGATATTTATAGCTATTTCGATTATTGCCCGCAGTTTTATTAGGCTAGCCACCAATCGCAAGGACTCTAACTACATCATTACGGGGGCCTCCAAGTGAGTCGTTAGTAAAAGATAGGATTTTATTACTAGCAATTTATTAGTATTAAAACTTGGTTGCTGAGCCTTAATGCAACTAGTTCAGTGTCTAGTTCTCTTTTTACCATGCAACTAGTTCTAAAATTCTAGTTATACAACTACAGGTTTGTGGGAGTCGGTGTGGGGATCCGGTACGGGACATACGGACGGAAATTATAATTGTGGTTAATGGTGAATATGCGTTTATTAAGTGCAGTTGTACTATTAGCTATGTAATCAAATCTTTAAGGTGGATTTTGCTTTTGTTTTATCGTAGCTTTGCAACTATGTGTAATATGATACTGATGGTAATATTACGATGTTAATATATAGCAATAAAAACAATAAGGCACTGGTGTATTAGTTGGGAATTCACATTATTGTTACCCTCTGGGATGTAGATTCGATTCTGGCCTTAGGAGGAATATTTATTGATGCAACAGATAATCGTCTCTCTCGTCAGTCTAAGTGTTTTGATACCTTCCTTGATTTCACCCCTAAGTACCCAGGCTAATTATTTTGAAATCTAATCAAGTATGTAATATCAAATAATATGAAATGATAATGTGCATTGCACACTGATAAATAATGTACCCCTTCACGAAAATACAATACTATAAAAACAATATGTTTCCTTTAAAAAAAAATAAAGAAATAAATAACAGATTACATCATATACTGATGGACTGGATATAAACACTCAGACTTATAGATAGAGACACAGAACGAGCACAAGTATTCATCACACGAATATTTGTCCTGGGTGGGGATGGAGCCAAAACTCTTGGCGCATGGGGCAGGGTCACTACCGAATAAGCCATTGAGTTTGGAAACAAGGGTATTTAGGAATAGCATGCATTCTATATATCATAGAGTGCCTACCTATCTATTAGATTTGATAAGCACCTATTTGGACGCAATTCCATGTGGAAGCAAGAGTTCAAACTCATTACCCGAATGTACACAAACACAATATATTTAAAGGCCCAACATTTAGCCAAAGTGTTCACGATTATGAATATTATTATTACATAATCAACCACCCGTTCTCTAATGGCCGAGCCATTATGTATGTAGAGTATATATATAGTCCATATTCAACGGGAAAACAGAATTCAGGATGATAAAATACTGTTAGCAACGCCCAGCTAGCGGTTGACCACTCGAAATTAAGTTTTTTTTTTTTACATACATACATGCATACATAACATCACGCTCATAATCCCCGAAGGGGTAGGCAGAGTCAAAGTGGCAGCAGGCCCCTTTAACCACATTCAACCAAAAATAAACTGGGCTGGGTTAGATGGAAAATTGTGAAAAAAGAGTGACAATTGGCTAGTTGTCGCCTACACAATCACACACAATCACATACTCAAAAACCGATATACCATTAGTCGCCCTTTACGACCTGCTAGGCAAGAACCACAGTTGGCACATTATTTTTAAGTCCCCGACCAACATGGGATAATGGGCTGGGTTAGATGGGAAATTGTGAAAAACTAAAATTGTGATTAGGTTATTATCATAATTTGAATTAATATAGTACCTAAACTTTTAGGGAACTAATAAATAAAAAAATACAAATCATAAAGCATATATGCACTTAGATCCATCATAGCTCAAACGTACTAAAACATATCGACAAACGACAAACTTCCACGGAATCCCATAACTTGTTAAGTCGCTGAAAACACGACGCCTTTCATATTTCAACTGCAACTAATGATAGCCCAATTTCGCACAGTCTACACCATCATTGATTACATAAGTAGCGCAAACATGTTACATCCATAAAGCTACTAAGGTCCGATCTATTTTCCGCTGAGCAAATAAAAACGTCGTCGAAAAAAACGCGTTCCGTTACGGTAACGACTACAGGTAACGGTTACGGGTAACGATCGCACGTGTGACGGTGACGCGTACCGCCGCTGGCGCCGTTGCGTTTGACACCTGTCACTTGGCCGCCATTACTGAGGTGCTTAGACGGCTGTCTAAGGCATTAGGTAACGTTTAGGTGCCTTCCAATTACTGCTTACGCCGGTGAAGATACACTGGACAGGTAGACGGTAAAGCAACTATATGATAAAGTTTACGAACATACGCGAAACTTTAACATTGGTTAGTGGTTACTTTCCAGTATATACATACATACTTAACATCACAAGTCCGTTTAACTTTGTCCCATGTTGGTCGGGGACTTAAAAGAATGTGCCAACTGTGTTTCTTGCCTTGCATGTCGTAAAAGGCGACTGTAAATGGGGTTTTGAGTGTGTGATTGTGTAGGCAACAAGCTAGCCACTTGTAACTACATTTTCACAATTTTCCATATACCCTCAGCCCAGTTATATTTTTAACTGAATGTGGTTAAAGGGCCTGCTGGCCCTTTAACTCTGCCTACCCCTTAGGGGATTGTGGGCGTGATGTACATACGTATTAATTATTTTTTTCTAGTTCTATAAACATCTAGTTGGATTTTCCTCACTGTCGTCCCAAAATGTGAAACAGATACCTGTAGGTATACGCCACTCAGTGATTGTGACGAATGGCTTGTTGTTAGTGATATATAAATTGCTTAGGAAACGAAATGTGTTGTCGTGTAAAAGTGGGGTGTTTGTTGGGAGAAAATAACATTAAGCTATTGAAATTGACACTTCTTATCTACAACATTTGTTGACTACTTTCTATATAATATAATGATAATGTCCTCCTAACCAATATCGGCTGCACTTAACAAGGATGAGCCATCTGCGCATGAGATTTTATGGTGCACAAGTGTGTGCGCAAACACAGGTGCACTCTCTATTTCCTCACTCTCTTAGTCCGGTAAGACGGCAATTCGACATGACCGGTGAGAGTTCAGGCGCAGGACCAACGGCTTAATGCTTTCCGAGGCACGAGGGTGATCAAAACGCCAACTTTCTGACTCCGGACTGCTACTGCGTAATTTCAATATTGAAATAATCAGCCAGAAATTCTTGTCCGACCCGGTATTTGAATGACGGACCTCTTGGTTCTTAGGCGGCGCATGCTACCACTAGACCAACGAGTTTTTTTTATATATATAAACAACAAAGAGGAGTACTCTTTCAGTCAATCTTTTGGCCATATCAGTATTTGAGAGAAATTATTTCTGTTACCAAGGAAACACAGTTACTTTAGCATTTATAATATTACTAATGGCGCCCCACAGTTGCACCCGCGCAGCTCCCGTTCCTTTGGGAAATAATCCTATTCAATGCAAACAAACAAACAATCTAATATTTCCACTTTACAATATTAGTGTAGAATAAAATAAAATATTTTAGGGTTTCCAAACAGTTCATTTAATGAAAAAATGCTATAATCAATTTATGCTGGTCACTGGTCGAAATTGGAGCATTATTATTTTTTTTTATTATTATTTATTGAAATATTAGCTTTCTGCACTCCTTCTCCATATAAACTTTAACTGTGCCAAATCCCATACTCCTCCGACCGCGTAATTCTCATAAAAAGGGGTACAAAGTTTTTGTTTCACGTATTAATATATAGATACTAATATTATAAAGCTGAAGAGTTTGTTTGTTTGCTAGAATGCGCTAATCTCAGGAACTACTGTGTCCGATTTGAAAAATTCTTTCAATATTAGATAGCCCATTTATCGAGGAAGGGTATAGGCTGTATAAAATTAACCACAAACGCGGGTGAAACCGCGGGCATAACTAGTTATGGATATAATTAGTTTATGTATACTTCCTATGGCCATTTATGTACTACTTCCTATAATGTCTCTCAAAACCAAGCCAATTCTTTGGCAAGTATTCACAATTTCCAAGCGTCGCAATTTGATGTACACGTTTCCCGTCAAACCAATTTCGTTGTCGATTTAACAAACAAAATTAACACGACGCCTTATCTCCTGAGGTACATCCATAATCTAGTACAAATTGGTCAAGTGCGAATCTGTCTCGAGTAACTAGAATTTCGTACCAAAATCGATACTACAAATTCGAACTAGAGATTGAAATCCAGCGGCATTTTTTGCTGACTATCTAGCATATAACGTTGGTCCAGATGAGCTGAAATTGTGTTAGACCCAGCTAGATGGCTTGATCCAGCATTCAAATCCCTAGTAGGGATTGAAATTCAGCGGCATTGCACAAACACATGTCCCTGGAGCCATCGCAGCTAAAATTGTGCTGAGCCCAGCATGACTGATGGATCCTGCATACCCTTATTTCGGACGTAACTGTGTCTGTCTGTATGTTTGCAAACTTAAACTAAATAACCGGTTGAGGTGAAAGAAAAGCCGTAATATTATTACTTTTAATCTACAAGCCTCCATTATAGATCACTTGGGTAACAACCTTAATGGATCTGTCCACCACTGGACCTCAGGACCACTGGATATCTGGACCAGTGGACCTTTGGACTATTGGACCTTTGGCCTACTGGACATATTCAGCCTACAAAACATGGTACCAGAACATGTTTTGACAAGCTGCTAAATTTAATGATATTCATAGTTGAAGAAGCAAACGGGATGATAGCCAAAGGAGTTCCAAGGAACAGGATCTGCTTGGACTCTAACTATCCCTTTTACGACTACGGCGCTGATATGCACATTTCGCTAAGAAACCCTTAACTCTTTCAGTTAAAAATTACATATTCGTGTTCAATATGGATTAAAAATGAAAAAAAAAATATTTTTAATATATGTATTATTTTTTATACACATATTAAAAATAATTTTGTGTTTTATATCTTTTTACATAAATATTCTGAATAAATGTTCTTACGCATTTGGATTCAATTTTCAATATTTTATTTACCATTTGTTAAAATATATAATAAATATTCTTGTTTTTTTAGGTGGTTAGTATGCTAACCACCAAGACGGAAAGAGTTAAACTGAAAAGGTCATGACATTTTCCAGACCGATCGATGCCATTACCACGTCGCCAATATTTATTATAGAGATAAAAATAACATTAATAACGTCTAGTCTGGTTGTGCAGTCGCAAAGCGAACACTAAAGTCGGATTATCAAAAACACTTCAATAACATTTAAAATAAATACGAATAAAGAAAAATTGCGCACTAAAATGATGACAGGAGGTGATTATTCATTGAGTTTGTCTAAACGTAATTTAAACAAACTCAATAAATAATTTTATTTTATCCAAAAAATAAAAACAAGTCGATTGATATCTTATTCATTTTTGTTGGCACATACTTAAATAGCAATTTTTTGTATACATGTCTTTGTTTTTTTTTTATAAGTATTCCATACTGTGTCTGGGTGTTAATATCTAATATTTAAGTGTATATTTGTGATGCCGCTGTTGAATCTGATATCCGTAGCACAAGAGCTTAAGCCACTTAGCTAAGAGTTAGATCAATGTATGTATTGTTATCTGGTATTCAAATAGAAATATAAATTGTAACAAATCAGCAGTACTTTTATTTTTTATATTTTATTGGATCTCAATATCGAATACCAGATATATACTGTCAACGTTTGTTTAATTCCTAAATTAAAACAACAAAGCAATATCAAAAATACTAGTATCCACTGATTTTGAAAACACGATTGTTTTGTCCGAAACATATATCGAAACGTAATAGGGATTAATCGAATATGATTTCCAGTTTCGATATTCGCTTTTACTATAATACAAATGCATATTTAATAAACAGCCAATGTAGCGTGGCATGGACTTTGTTAGCAAATCCGATGCCGTTTAGCATTTTTGGTTGAAAAATATTTTTGTCAGGTGCAAAAGTGTGCGATGATCCCTCTGAGCTCAGTTGGCGAATATAGGTTATGAATAATTATTGTTGCAACCAGACGGCATTTCTATATTGAAAAAAAAATATATAATGAATATACACAACTGTAAAGATTTAATTCATCTTTTTAAGCTGTCTGATACTTCGTCGTAATGTCTTACGAGAAGAAAAATAAGAAATTGCTCAGAAACTTGGCGAATTTTAGAAAGCATAAGGACTACTAGAAACTTCGTGCCCCGGATTGTTTGGGCAAATTTTAAATAATAATAATAAATTCTTCACACTGACACACCAATTCCCTAGTTCCAAACTAAGCTTATGCTTGTGCTATAGTTACTAGATGAATGTTTATACATACTTAAATACGTTTATAAACATCCATGACTCGAGTAAAAGTGCCCATGTTCGTTACACGAAACATTTGCCCCTAGCGGAATTCGAACCCGCGACCCTTGCTTTCGTGGCCAAGGTCTCTAACCACTCAACCTGCGGGCCAAATGTTTATAGCGTATATGATTTAGTGTAGTTTTCTATTTAAAAAGTTTTGCCTAACATGCTATTAAAGGGGACTACCACCTGTCACAATTTCCCAACTAATTCCACTGTAATTTTATAATTGCCTTATAGCGGCTAATTAACAAGCTCGATGGCGCATTCGGTAATGGCCCTGCCCCATGCGCCGAGAGTTGTGGGTTCGATCCACACTTTGGGCAAACATTCGTATGATGAATACTTGTGTTTGTTCTGTGTCTGGGTGTTAACATCCAATATTTAAGTATATATTTGTAATACCACCGTAATACAAGTGCTAAAGGTACTTATCTCGGAGTCAGATCAATGTATGTGATGTCGTCGGATATTTATTTATTTAATGGAGCTTGCTATTAAATTTTAACAAAAATAAAAACCGACTTCAAAAAACCCCGCAAAAATGTTTATAAAAAAACACAAGTAAAAACTGCCTTAATAGCTATTTAAATTTCCAAACACTAAAAAGTATAAAATAAATTCTATCGACTGCTTCGATGAAAGTATTAATCTTTAACACGTATTTAAATATTTACAATAATCAGTTAGTTTTGGAGTCGGTGCCAGCCCGCGTAATTATATCATCATTTCGGAATTTGCAATTATTTGTTTCTTGGTGAAGGGTGGTAAAATAGGTTTTGAATATACAAAATCAATAGTAAGTTAATATACTCATATTTTAACTAATTTGTTTCATATTGTTATAAGTAAGGTAATTTGTTATTAAGTGTCTACTTTTTTTTTAGTTTGGCTGGCACCGACTCCAAAACTAACTGATTATTGTAAATATTTAAATACGTGTTAAAGATTAATACTTTCATCGAAGCAGTCGATAGAATTTATTTTATACTTTTTAGTGTTTGGAAATTTAAATAGCTATTAAGGCAGTTTTTACTTGTGTTTTTTTATAAACATTTTTGCGGGGTTTTTTGAAGTCGGTTTTTATTTTTGTTAAAATTTAACTTATTTGTTACTTTTTAGTGAAATTTATTAATAGGTAGGTAGACCAAATCAAAACGAGCTGCTTTAATAAGACAGTGCCGGTCTTATGAGACTAAAGACGAAAAGGTATAACGAGCCTTTAATATTTAAAGAATTACTTAAAACTACTAATCTTCAAAGAGGTATACCTTTCATCATCAGCTAAGCAACATAACATGATGAGTACGAGACGCAAATACTGGAATCATTGTAGAAAAAATAAATAAAACACTTAACCCTCGTTTTCATGGAACCCTATCACTAGACCAAGACTTGGTGAAATTGAGACTATCTCGAGAATAACACTCAATATGGCCCTACAATATTGAAAAAATTATCCACGAACTCCTAATCGTTAAGGAGTTGCACCTTCCATCATCAGCTCAGCAACATGAGATTATGAATACCAGACGTAAATACTTTAATTGTTTTAGAAAATAACTAAAATAGATTGTACGCGCCTATAATACTTGAGGGTTTCCCTCGATTTGCCTAAGATTCCTTCATCAGATCCAGATGTGGTACCAATAGGACCAACTCCAGGATATACCCTTTTGAATAAAAAAAAGAACTCTAAAAATCGTCTTACAATTCTCGAAGATATCAATATTTAAAGAATCTTAAACTAATTCCTAATCGTTAAGGATTTGTACCTTCCATCATCAGCTCACCATCATAAGATGATAAGTACCATACGTAAATACTTGAAAAATCTTAGAAAATGTCTAAAACACATTGTACGTGCCTATAAAGTTTGAGGGTTGCCCTCGATTTTCCTGGGATCCCTTCATCAGATCCTGACTTGGTGGCAATGGGACCAATTCGGGAGTAAACCCTTTCGATTAAAAAAAAAATTTTGGAAATCGGTTAACAATTCTCAGAGATATCGAGTAACATACATACAAAAAAAAAAAAAAAAAAATTCAGTCGAATTGAGAACCTCCTCCTTTTTTTGAAGTCGGTTAAAAAATCGACTTTATTTTTGGCTAAAAGTTGTTAAAGCAGCTTTATTGCTCCTAATTGCTCCGCCTACTCCTTTGTACATAATAATGTGTACATATATATTTATATAGTATTACGCGATATCATTGTCTCCTCACTTGGGCTGATCGATCGCCTGTTGCCTCACCCTTCGATGTTTCGTTTCATTAACACTAACAGTTAATAAACTCTGGAATAATCAAAGTACACGTGGAATGATGTTTACGCGTATCAATCTATATGTTGACTGACGTTTAGGAATATTGGCTTTAAGTAACTACATTTAAAGTACGATCTCGCTTCTAATGCTGTTTCATTTGTTTATTTTTTGTTTTGGCATGTGTATGTTTAAATAAATATATTGTACAATTCAATTAAGTAAAGCGCCTGTCTGTTTAGGATAAAAAAAGAGTAGGAATTTCTTCTAATAAATTAATTAAAATAATTATTGACTTCTATATACTTTTCAAGAACAGTATAAAAACACAATATCTTTTTAGTTCAATTTACAATTAGTTGAGTATAAACATGAATAATGCCACGTCATCATTCTCTTAGCGTTATGTCCTGTGCTTAGACCATAATCCAGGATTTAGTGCGTCTGGTAATAACATAAGCACAACACCCTCTTAGCTTAAAATAAAGCAATGAATGATAAACATCCCTCTAAAAGTTACAAGGCAAAAAAACCTTCATTGTCAAATATACCCAACTTCTAACACTCAACAGCCCATCGATTTTTCTCGCATCCCCAACCTCTACAGAACACATATTCAGACTGATATAGCCCTGAAACGGCCAAATCCCCTCATGAAAACATTTGAGCAATGATGAGTGCGAGAGAATACCCGAAGATTTTACCTGAACGCGCCTTGAGAGCTCGAAACAATTTCGGGAACGGAATGGAATGGAAATAGAAAAGGGCTGACGAGGGTGGCCTATCTATTACCGGGGGTAATTTAGCCGGGCTGAGACCCCCGTTTGATAGCTATAACTCTTAAAGCTGAAAAAGTTAGCGCACACACTCGCTATTTGCGTATTAACCTTATGAGGTGAACCGCTGTAGGGATTACCTAGTTCCAGATTTTGTGGTACTGTTACAAATTCTGGCAGAAATAAGAATTTATACCTAATCATATGTATTAAATAGCTACTAGACTTAAGCCAACGTATCCTTAAAGATATTTTGGAAACAAAATTGTGGCATACAGTTGACATAACAGATTCCATTCCTCGTCTCAATTTAAGAAAATGCTGAATATTGAAATAAGCGGAAAATTTTGTTATCATGTCTGCTGGAATCTGGTTATCTGCTGGTGTTACGGGAAACGTTGTCTTCTCGATTAATAAAGATTTCTTTTACTCAGCCATCAATGCTGGGTGACATTATATTACTTTCTGTTATGATGAATGACATCATATCTTTCAGGAGTCGTAGGAATTAATAATAGAAACCTTAGAGGCTTAGAGTAATTATTGTTACTGCGTTGACTCTTCTGCCTTCTATCTATCACCAATATCATGGGCAAAGTTTAGGAGATTAGAGGCACCCAGCCGCCCAGATCAGCATCAGCGGCGGCGTTCAAGAGTCGTGGAAATTAATAATAAGAACATTGAAATGTTAGTAATATAACTGCTTACATAAGTAAACTATTTCGTTTTTTATCCACCACATAAAGTTACATGGGAAAGCTTAGGAGTAGGAGAAGCCGAATACTCTCCGTACCTTTCTCCCGGGCTGCGGCTGATGCTGCAGAGGCGGCGGCGCGATGAGCCGCAGCGGCGGCGGCGCCGGCGGCAGTGCCGCCAACAGCGGGGGCACCAGCGGCACCACGCCCCCCATCGGGAGAGCCACCGCGAACTTCTGCATACCCATCCACGGCACAAACCAGCCCCCGCCGGCCTGCATGGCGCCGCCCCCCCCGCCCCCGTACCACGCCAGCGCGATTGATTACCTCCACATCCACAACACTAGAGACTTTATCGGTTGTTTGACATGAGCACTATTTCACTGCACAAACCTGTGGACAATGGAAAACGTTAGGTTAGTAAAATAACTATTTGATAAAAAAAAAATAAAAAAATAAAATTATCCAATAACATTTTTTTAGTAAAAAAGATTTTTTAGCAAAACATTATTGCAGGTAAAAAATAATTAATGTTTAAGTATACATTTTTTCAGCATAATTTTTTTTTGAGTACATTATTCAACTAATACTTCGATCAAGGATGACCGGTGTTAGCTAACATACGAGGTATTGATTGCAATGCAACTCATGGCATTGCGTCTATGTTGCAAATGCCCATATGCAACAGTTTACCACCTTCAGTTGTATAGAAACATACATCTAGAATATAAACCGTGGACCTTGTTATGCATAAAAGCAATATAGAGCACCAATATAGAGCAAAAATCAACATTAAAATCAAGTTTGTTGTATGTGAGCCTTTCTTACATATTTATTTTATTCTGTTTTTAGTATTTGTTGTTATAGGGGGTATAGAAATACATCATTTGTGAAAATTTCAACTGTGTAGCTATCACGGTTCATGAGATACAGCTTGGTGACAGACGGACAGCGGCGTCTCAGTAATAGGGTCCCGTTTTTACCCTTTGGGTACGGAACCCTAAAAAACACGGTTGAATCTTTTATGCATTACAAGGTCCTTAGGTTCAGTTGTTTAAAACGTTAACGTGGTATACACATTTCATTGGCAAAGAAAATATATCCCGGCCGTTATGAGAAAAATAATCAGATTTTTTTTTTCAGTTGATTGATTTTTCAGATAGTTGGTATTTATGTGCGGGCGCATCTCTAGAATTTTTTTTTCCAGCATTACATCATCACGATGCAAATAATTAGCTAAACAAATTTCATACATCAAAACATCCTATTTAATGCCACTCCATCAAACCGTTTGGCACGATCTGATATTCGCTAATATAAATAAAGTTTATAATTAACATTTATAATTAACCGTGTCTAAACTTCCTCGTGTCCGATGAACACGACTGACGGACATCCGTTACGTCACAACACTGTCATAAGAGCAACTCGTGTCGAACTGAAATGTCAGTCATCCGACAACGCGTGCGCAGTCAAGAGAACGGCAGTGAGCAATATTCACTTTGAAACTACTCATATGTTTGTGTCAAATGTCAATAACTAGCTATTGCCTGCGATCTTTTCCGCATGGGATTGAAGTAAAAAAAAACTTTTTTTGAATCTTTGTCCGTCAGCAACGTTTATCTATTTCTATGCTAATATTCAAAAATATTTAAGAAAATGGAACATATACTTTCGTTACACTTTATTTAGTTAATATGAATTCGAATAAAGGACGACACGTGTTTTTAATGGATCATCAAGACGATGATGTAAGATATCGCTCTTAACATGAAAAATGCGTTTCGATATACTGTTCATAAAATTGTCTTCTTCTTCGCCTCACTGCCAATGGACGTGCTACGCCAACCCGTCAGTCACCCGAGCGCACTTCCAATTAGAAGCGGGTTCGATTCCACGCCGCGTTCGAGTGTTTTCTTTCAGTGTTCCGCTCTACTTGTCGGTCGCTTTGATGTGGGGGTGTCAGTTGGGAACAAATGTCGGACGCGTCGGCGTGACGTCATGCGACACGTCTCAGAAATAGACGTAGCATACATACCATCACGCCCGTATTCCCCGAAGGGGTAGGCAGAGTCAAAGGGGCAGCTAGCCTCCTTAATTACATTCAGCTATAAAAATTAACTGGGCTAAATATACCTATGTGTCAAAATTCTGTAATTTTTAGTAAGTAAGTAAGTAAAGGGGCAGTAGTTCCCTTTAACGACATTCAGCCAAAAACTGGGCTGGATTAGGTGGAAAATGGCGTATCAATGAAAATAAAATTTCAAATTCTTTATTGTATGTCACTTGGTATTTAATGGCAGTCCTTTATGGACCTGTTGAATACAATTACTTGTATTCTTATTTATTATTTTATTATTATAATTTTTTTTTTTTACCGCACCAAGCTTGAGTAGTCATGCTCACTATAACGTCACTGGGGTGGTGGCGTTATGTGACGGGTTGTTACATTCCCTAAAATATGGTTGAGTGAAGCGATGGCTGACACATACGTCATGCTTGGGAACAGGTGCCACCTATGGGGACTAGTCTGCTCTGGTTTGGTTAATTTATGCTTAAATTTTGTAAACATCGTTATTTTATATTTTGGTGTCTGACAAGCCAACTTCACGACATGGTTCAAATGCAAATATGATCTATACACTCCTGTAAAATATGTTGTTGAAAAGAGTAACTGCCAAGTTTCTTGCCGGTTTCTTCTCGGTAGAAGCAACATTCCGAACCGGTGGTAGATTCATATTATTAGTTAATTTTCCTATTGAATTGACGATTTATAAGTTTTTGTTTCAAACCTATATAAATAAAGAGTATTTTGACTTTGACTTTGACTTTGTATCTTACAAAATAACAAATCATTTCCATGTTAGGTACATACTATTAATAAAAGCATACTATGTAATGTATGTAGATAATTCATTTAGGGTCGTTAAGGTTAATTGTTAAGTTATATCTAAGGACGAACACTAACAAACATAGCATCACGCCCGTAATCCCCGAAGGGGTAGGCAGAGTCAAAGGGCCAGCAGTCCCCTTTAACCACATTCAGCCAAAAACAAAACTGGGCTGGGTTAGACGGAAAATTGTGAAAAGTGACAAGTGGCTAGCCTACACAATCACATACCCAAAACCCCATATACCATTAGTCGTCGTTTACGACATGCTAGGCAAGAAACATAGTTGGCACATTTATCTAAGGACGGATATTGGGAGCAAATTGGCTAAATTAGCAATATTGGGAGAATTCGTATAACTAAAATTTCAGAATTCACTGGAACAACTATAAATTTAAATATAGTATAACGTAGATGAATTAGAATCTGTAAATAATAATATTTGATGTATATATTTGATATTATATACAAATATTTGATGCCAATTTGGCATTTAATATTTCATGCAATTCAGTAAACGTAAAATTGTTTCTGCAAAGTTGGCTGGTTTATTTATACTGATTTCAACGTAATGTGAAACGAATAAACATTGTATCAGTTATTATAAAAACGAGCTACATGCTGTTTCCAAAAAGCAATTTTTCGCTTGACAAACTTTGTACCTTAAAAAGGCTTTGCGAATGAATAATATTGACTTACAAATTAATAAAAATACTTTAAAGGTTAAACATTTCAACCCTCCACATGATTTGATATGTTTAAATTTTCTTTTTCAAATATGGAAGTTTAAATAGGATGAAATATAATCCCTTAATACGCAACCGTGGGCGTTTTAGGGTTAAAAAAAAAATTATGCTAAATTCAACACAAATACCCGGTCTAATGCGATATTAAAGCGACCGTCTATCTGGCGTAATCCTAGATAGGGGAACCAGACAAATTGGATAATGGTTAGGAGGGTTACACATCCAAAGTTAAATGGATGTGCAGGTTCCATCACCGCTAGCGAGGAGACCGACTTCCCCCCTCCCGGCCGTGCCTGTAAGCCGCACCCGCTCGGTGGCGGACTCGCTAGGCTTCCCGAATGGGTCTCACCTGGTGGGTCTGACCGCGCCGAGGGTGCCCGGATTAGCGCGAGGGGGGACTCTTTGAGATAAAGGGACCCCAGCCACTCGGTACCAAAATGATACCGAAGAAGAAGTCCGGGCAATGAGTGTCAACTCGAGGCCCGAAACCGCCCGGAAAAAGGTGAAGAACCACGACGCTAGCAAGTGATACAAATCCTCATTTGAAAAATTCAGTTCACAAAAGTGCGCGCGTTTGTACCAGCAAGCCTCGCATGAGAGCTGCGCTTTACCATTGAGCTACCACCAGACTGTCGTCAAATACAAACTCTCGAAAAATCGCGTAATAACGCGTCAATTATTTCTAACCTATTAACATTCCACTTAGGCCGTGGCGTTGAATTTGTAATGCCTAATAATATCACAGCTAGACTTACGTGGCATACAAATGGCCTGTTTGAAGCCGATCGCGTTATACGGGTCCGACATTTGTCAGGAGCGCCGTGAAATTATCCGGGATGTCATAGCAATTTGACAGTTTTAATCGTTACAAATGGCTTTGGGATTCTGTAGCTTCGACTAGCCGAGGTGGCGTGGCTCGGGTTAATCCTTTTGTTTATAGTAGTAGGCTTGGAAGATAGTAAATTGTTCATGCTAGCTAACTTATCTTGCATGCTAGCTACTATTATAAATGTTAAATTAGCTGTCTGTCTGGATGTCTGGTATGTTGTACCACCAAAATCATTGAAGTTTAAAGGCGGAAGAGGTTGAGATGAAAGGCATGCTAAATTTTTATGCCCGATCTAGTTGCGGATATCACGACAAGAAGATGATGATGATAATAAAAATATCCTTTAGCTGATTTTGGTCACAGAAGCAAATATTGGCGAGGAGGTATTATAAAAAGACAGTACATAATAAAACACAAGAAATAATACTGAAGGGACTAAACGCGATATTCATTATGTAGTACATGAGTACTTACAGCTTGATGTTTCGGCCGTGTTGCAACAACTGTGGAACACCGACTAGAGATAATGCAACGCGAAAGTTTAAAATCATATAATAAAACACATTACACATTCTTCTTTTTCCGCCCCAGACTACCACAGGACAAATGGCGTATTGGGTTCGTAATTATTAAGACGATGATCTAGTTCATTTTTGAAAAAGTGCTCAAAAATTAACCTGACTTAAATTTACTTTTTGGTGGTTTAGGGAACTTAGCTCCATGGACTTTGCCCACCAAATCCAGGATTGAGTGGGTGACGGTATGCATATCAATCGATAGCAACGAATATCAAGCTGGCGTTTTCCCATCCATCTACGCATATACGCGTGCAATACAAAGTTTTGAGCATTAAACTGCTCTACGCACTAAAGTGATCAGGAAACGTGGGAGGGCTAATAAAATGATTCGCGGCTTGCGAATAGCCGACGCCGCGAAACGTTTACAATCGACGTGCTAATTGCGCTGTTGTAAGCGACAATGTTGCGCCCGCGTCGCATCCTAATGGGGACGTGCGATTGAATGATCTGTGCCAGGGCTGGCCAAACCAGAAGTGTGGTAAGCACGTTGTTGAGAATCGCGATGCGTTTTTGTTACCCCGAATTACAATAATTTTGTTCCAGAATTATAAAAAATGTATTTAATTTAAATCCAGTATTTTAAATTTCTTATGAATTTTAATTATTAATTTAGTAATTGGGAATTAAAAAGAACCTTATTTTAGACTTAATAAATCAATGTCCTAATTAAAACTAGACGTCGGAGATTCGATAATAAATTTTAAATAATACAATTTTAGATTTTTTTATTTGTTGATTGATTAATTTATTATTTTTATTTTTAAGTAAATCCAATTGCTTTATCTATTATCTTTTTTTCCGTATTAAAACGTATATTTCCAATATTACAATTAGCTTGACAAAATCCACAATAGAGAACTGAGACTTACACATTTTCAAAGAATTCTGTGTTAAAACATAATATTTTTAAAGTATCCGATTACTTTACATCCACCACAGTGTCCTACGAACCTGTTGACTTTACCAATAATATAAATTGCCTATCTCTAAGGCAAATATTTCCACTGTCCTCCTGATGGGACGTCGTTGGCGGTCGCACGAGTTATCTCATAAATATTAGCCAAATGCCTTAAAGCCTGTTCTAGGAGTAATCAATGAATGCAGCATACACCTTCGCATTTCTATCTTACAAGACATAGAGTTCAAAATCACGCAAAAAATATATGTTTACGCGAAGAGACGGGCTTGCAACAAACTGAATAACCAGAAGAACAAGATACACAACTGGAAAGCTTACTTACGCAATTCACGTTCCTAATTAAATTGGTTGCTAATATTGCGCTTTGTAACCGTATCTCGTAGACATTAGAGTTCAAAATACAAATGGGTTTCGTCAGTAATGAATTTTAATTCTTATTAAGTGGAGCTATAATTGTCTGAAAGTTGTTCTGGCGGATTAAGTATTTATTGTAATCAAGCCTTCGTGGCGTTAACCTTTTGTAATTTAAACTCACTTTTATCACACCATTTTGTTTAACTAAGCAGTTAGCGTAGGTAATAACTAATTAACTCATAAATTCCTTTTGCCGTTTCAAAGGTATCTTAATCCATTCATTTTAACTGCAGGCCCGCCCCGTCTTTGCGCCGAAGGGTAGAAGATTAATAAGTCCAGTTGGATTGTATCTATTTCAAATTAAAAATAATGAGGTCTTCATAGTGATAGTAATGGCTTTGGTAAAAGAGAATAAATTCAACTTGCATAATAATGTTATTATTTATACACCCCGTATAGTAGTTTAATCCATGGTGATTCTTAATAGGGATGTTGAATGGCAAATCAGTTGATATACTTTTTTAAAGCTGTCAAAACGCAATCACTTCTTTGATTTTGTATGAGCTTGTCATATGACGTCACTAGTTCGTATAGCAAACTGATTAAATATTAAGCAGTTTTTGAGAAAAAAAATCGTTCCATATCATTAAGGTTTTACAATATACTATAATACTTTCTTTTACGGAATTGCTACTACAAATTAAATAAACATGGTGTCAAAATCCCTATTATCTATCAATTTTAAATATGTCTGTTATAAAGTATTCTACATGTACCGAAATTGCTGTTTTTGAAAAATTATTAAATACATCGATATGTTTAAAACAAATGGGGATATTAAACCAAGATAAGCACCTAATTGACTGAGTAAGATAACTACTTACGTCATCATTTAAAACCAAAACACTGAAAGAAGACTCACAGCAAAATCTCTGGCACCCAAAAACAACGTTCATTTCAAAATGCACGCCACTTACCGCACTAACGAAGTATTTAAAAACACAACAATAGCCCATCTCGTAGACAGTTTAATATCAATGGCAGTTACAAAAGATTCTTTGTCCGAAACTTGGACGGGTTTCAAAACCTAAATCTCATTTCTAACCTTTAAAAATACACTCTTGCGCAAAACTGTTTGTGGAGTCCCGGACGGATCATTAAACTATACCGCAGGCATGTCTTTGTGATTTGTTTAAAACCTATTAACCCAATTGACGTACATTCGGGTTTGAGAGCTTACTGTGAAGTGTATTCTGTATTGTTTCGTATATAAGAAAGTCCGAATAGTTATGTATATAGTGATATAATTTATAAATATGGAAAAATTGCTTCGAATCAAAACCATGCCATTAACTATTTAATGATTATTTTTACTAAAACAAAAGAAAATGGCCGTTGTGACTATAAAGTGATGGTGAAGCAAAAGGGCAAATGCAAAAATATATTTATTTAAATCAACTAATTAAAATTCGACATTGCAATATTTTACGAAAGTTCTGAGACAGGCAAGAAGTTTTGCAAACGGAAGACATTTTACGCCCGACTAAGATTTTCAAAATTCAATAGTACACGCACGAATTCACTCCACACACGAATGTACGCACTTACCCCCTCTACCATCGCTAACAAAAGTCTTTAAAACACAAATACCAATGCTTTTAACAAATTGCAAAAACATTTATCCCTTACGCCGCTATCTACGCTAAAGATCAAAGCGCTATACGAAAAATCATTCATATAAAGCCGGCCACAAAAAAGATTAATAAAAGTTTATGTCTCACGCGCTGCTAGGGGCAAAAATGGATATATCTTTTCGTGGGCGATTGTACATCACCGAATAGCCAATAAAATTGGTCAATGAGCCGATATAAATTTGTTCCAGAGGGTGAGCCCGATTTTAGGGAGATCAGATATTTGAATTGAACAGTGGAATTAGAACTTGTAGGAATGTCTATGGACATTGGCAACGTACTATACTATGATGCTATCAAGACCGTAATCTGGATAGTTGGGCTTGATGGCGCATCCGGTAGTGCCCTGCCTCATGACAAATATTCGTATGATGAATACTTGTGTTTGTTCTGTGTCTGGGTGTTAATCTATACTAATATTATAAAGAGGAAAGAGTTGTTTGTTTGTTTGTATCGAATAGGCTCCGAAACTACTGGACCGATTTGAATAATTCTTTCACCTTTATTAGCTACTTTATTAGAGAGTGACATAGGCTATATTATATCCCCGTATTCCCACGGGAAGAGGAACTACGCGGGTGAAACCGCGGGACGCTGCTAGTATATAATATTTAAGTATATTCTTGTAATACCACTGTTGATTCATATATTTGTAACACAAGTGCCTAAGCTAACCTCGGAGTCAAATCAATGTATATGATGTAGTCTGATATGCATTTATTTTATTTATTTATAATCAAAAAACAATAAGGATCGGTGTAGATCGAAATGTGTAAAAACATAGAAACAAGGGATAGTCTCATTATCGACGCAATCAAAAACTCAATATCCAATATATTTTACGGAATAGACAAGGAACCAGACTTAATGTTGCTGCGTCATGCCTCAATTTCGAGTCAACTCATCGAGTCAACACAGTAAGTCGAGCTAGAGCAATCTATGTCCGAGTTACTCATGTCTAAAAATCACATTTTACCTTTCAAAACTCCAAGACCTAAGTACCACATCATCTTCCTAGCGTTATGTCCCGTGCTTAGACGGGGTCCACTTAGACCACGATCCAGGATTTAGCGAGTCTGGTAATTACATTGAAGCGACTGCCGATCTGACCTTCGTAACCCGTAATAGGGGAACCAGACAATTTTTGGATCATAGTTACAAATCCAAAGTTGTTTGAATTTGCAGGTTTTCATTACGATGTTTTCCCTCACCGTCGAGCTAGTGGTATAAATACGTACATAGATTTGAAAAATCCCGAGGTACATGTCCGGGTTTGAACCCGCACTCCTCGGTTAAGAGGCGCGTGTCCTTACCATTGATCTACCACCGCTGTAAGACCTAAGTATCACATCCCTAACTACAAATCACAACCTTTCAGAACCCCCATGGACTGAGTATCACATTATCAAATATCCCACCATCACCATCATCACCAATCATCTAAAACGCTACAAAAACTTACAACATCACGCTCGTCATTATCCGGGGACATCTTTGCCGGACCGTTTCCCCGGGACGGGATTATGTGGATATTTGAATAACATCCCGGGATTGGGCGCTGTAACAACGATGTTCCGTAATGGCGGCGACCCCCAAAATGGGCTGCGGCGTTTAAAATCGCTTATTTGTTTATCAGCTGTTTAAGAAGAAATAGTAGAAAAATAAAAGTATCTCACGCTGGTCTGGGACTCGAAACGAACGTGTCAAATGTGTTTCTTGCCTAGCATGTCGTAAAGGGGGACTAATAGTAAATTGGATTTGTAATTATGCAGGCAAAGAGCCACTTGTAATTACTTTTCATAATTTTCCCAAAAATAACACGATTTATGACTAAATGTGGTTTAAAAAGCTTATGGCTTGACTTTTATACTTGGTCTTTCATACTGAAGATAGACAGAAACACATATTTCCAGCCTGATTAAAGAACGTCAATACGTACTCCTATGAGAAAAAGGTGTATGTGTTACTGAAAAAGCCCGTATATTGGTCAATCTTAGGTTTTACTAGTAAATCTTAGGATTTACCGATATGAGTTGGTAAATGTAAACATTTCTAGGTTAGGTTATATCATGGGTTAGTTAGGTTAGGTTTATTAACCTGATTAAAAAAATACCTTACCTAACCTAACCTATAATATAATCTAATTTTAGTTAGGCTTGGTTAGGTAAAATTTTCCAAGTAAAGAATCCTAAGATTTACTAAGTAAATGGTGGTAAAAGTTCGAATTGTACATCTGTTCGGACTGTTACCGTTGAGTTGGTAAATCTTAGGTTTTACTGGAAAATCTTAGAATTTACCATAATTCGAGCTATTATAGCAACATATGCATGTATAGCTATGTAAAAAAAGGCTGTACGATATGGTTTATTTAGTTCAAAAATTGGTTCGTAATTTCCGAGCAATTTGGTTTTCTTCTAAAGGCCCTGTTTTTTTTTTTGTTCTATGTTGATCTAGAGCTTAAAAAGAATGTGCCAACTGTGTTCCTTGTCTAGACAAGTACTTGTCGCATGTCGTAAAAGGCGACTAACGATAAGTATTACCTATATAAGTGTATAGGGTTTAGGGTATGTGATTGTGTAGGCGACGAATTAGCCACTTGTCACTACTTTTTCACAATTTTTCATCTAACCCAGCCTAGTTTTATTTTTGGCTAAATGTGATTAAAGGGGCGTGGTGTTATGTAAATATTTACGTAGGTTTTTTCTCTTTTGGCGTAGTGGAGGCATCTTATTAAGTTTGATGGACTAACTCTTACTCGGACGGAAGTTCCTTCGCGCTTAGATTTTATCAATCCTAGTCGTCACACAGTCTATAAACCGTTGTCCCGAAATTGGACCTCCTTGTTTAATATTGTAATTATTATTATTTTCTTTTTATTATATCATGTGTCATTCCTCTTGTTATTATTGTCAATTGGTTTTATTTTATATTGTAATTATTTTAAATACGTCTAAGATCCACGGCGTTTTATTTATTAAAATAATCTAAATTCTAAAAAGTATTACAAAACATAATTTTCGGTCTATAACAACCGTCTATAGTTTGAATTTCTCGTTAAATCTAACTACATATGATATACTAAAAGTTCGGAACATTCATTTAACATTCGAAAGGAAAATATATTAAATGTATTCCAGACCCAGATTACCGGTTCCAGATTTTACCATTCGAAAGATCCGCGTAAGATAACGAATCTGTAGACCCGATTTCAACACAGACAAAGTCGCTGGCAACAGCCAGTATAAAAAACACATTATACGATTCCTCCGCTATTGTGCTACAAGGTATTGTGGCTATTGAAATAAAACCTTTGGATGTAAACTGTTATGCTTTTAGTGTATTAAAATGTATGAATAAAGTAGGCTCACTGCCATCTGTAATATCTCCCAGCAGCTCAAAGCAGCATTTTATTACTCGGCTCCGCATTTTAAAATGCGTTTCGAGTGAATATTACAGTAAAGCGTATTGTAGACTCTCTGTTTAGCATTGGTGGATAGGAGATTTTCGCTCGTCCCGGAAACTTAAACGATACTCGTCTTTCCAATTAGAATAATAAATGGGAATTATGGTTATTTTAAAAGAGTTTATCCTTTTTATTAGCTTTGTCAGTATATTTGTATGCATTAGCAAGTTTATATGTTAGTTTATAATATAAACCGTAGAGCTTGTATGAAAAGGATCGTGAATATTGAAGAGGCGAGAGAGGTGTGTAAGGAATAAGGATCGTGCCATATGGCGTTCAGTTCTCTCTGCTAACCCAGCTAGGGAAGTGGCATGAAGTTTAGTTAGTTAGTTAGTTTGATAACATATAAGGTTTTACTAAATGTTAATATAAGCAAATAAATGTTTGATTGGATTTGATTTAAATAGTTTGCCAGAAAAATTAATATGTTTAAACCGACTTTATAAAGATAATGTTATTAACTTAAGTGATTTCGATGCTATGGTTGATCAGTGTATTTATGGAATATGCATTTTATCTAAAACTAGCTTTTGTTCGCGGCATCACCTCCATGGCATCTATTATCTATACAAAGACTTCGTCAAAATTTACAGAGCTTTTTGGTAGACATTACAATATCAATATAGATTACAGTCTCATTGTCCCGTGTTGGTTTGGGACTTAAAAAGAATGTGCCAACTGTGATTCTTGCCTATTTTGATTAACGGGCGACTAATGGTATATCAGGTTTTGGGTATCTGATTGTGTAGGCGACAAACTAGCCTCTTGTCACTACTTTTTCATAATTTTCCATCTAACCCAGCCCAGTTTATTTTTGGCTGAATGTGGTTAATGGGGTCTGCTGCCCCTTTGACTCTGCCTACCCCTTCGGGGATAATGGGCGTGATGTTATGTTATGTGTGTTACAATCTCAATTAACTGATGGCGATATCTAATTCTTTATTAGGGTTCTGCTTCAATAAGGAAGATACAAAACACCTTTGTATCAAATCCTACTAAAAAAAAAAAACAGCTGCGTAATTACACCGACATTCGAAACGTCTCGATGACGTTTATACACCACAATACAATAATCAAAACCAATTAATAGGTACCTATAAAACATTTACAACGCACTCCACATATCGATCGGCTCGTTATCCCACGACCGCACCCAAATACATACCCACATAATAATGCACTAATGAATCATAAAAAACACAATGCTCTATTATACTGTTTTGTACTGAACCGTGGTTACAAAAAGACCGTCTGCTCCATAAATCCCGGCCGGTCCCGGACCGAGGAACGCGTGGGCGGGACCGCTGTCATAGGTCACTAAATCGATCGACAATTAACACGACAATAGGGATTTATTCGGTCATTGCACGTCAAAACCGAGTCCAGTAGTGATGTGTACGGCGTGCGGGTAATTTCAACGTTACGGATTAGTTGGTACAAGCTACTTTCCGAACCTGGTGGTTGTTGTACTGACGATGTATAAGTGTTTTTTTAAAAGATATTTACATAAATAAATATAATTTTAATTCATTTAATTTTAGTTGTTAATTATAAGACTAGCGTGTAAAAAAAAAACTACCGTTTTTTTACTAAAATTAATTCGTTAAAAAGATAAATATTTTTGATAAGTTCTGAAGTAAATATATTTAAATACACATATATATTTACCTCGACAAACAATGACAGAGGTCCGAAGAGTGTTGGTAGCTCAATGGTGAGGAATTCGTCCCACATGCGAAGGATGCTAGTTGATACAAGAGCCCATATATCAGGATTTTTAAAAGCTTCTTATAAATTTATACCACTTGTAAGTCGTTTAAAGAAAACATCTTGAAGACACACACACATTAATTACATAAATCAATAAGGTTAAATCGAAGAATGAAAGTTGTAAAACAACAAAAAATATCTCTTCCTGGTCACACGCAAAAATAAAAACAAAACAGTGTTGGGAAAAAGACGTGTCCGTAACTAATTCGGTCCTTACTAGACTTTTATTGGCGATTAACGATGGGCATAAACAATTTTACGGCTGATCCGAGAGGCTGGTGACATTGAAAGTTTACTGCGGCAACGTTTAGCAATTTTGTTAGATTCCAGACTCCCAGTCGTAAAACAATTTATTACTGAAAGAAAACATGTCTGTATGATTGTACTCACTTTTCTCAGACTAATTTCCAAGATGCCTACAGCATTTCTGTATATACAGATTATCTATTACAAGATGTTTTTTTCCCAAAGTCCTACCGATTATTTCTATTTCTATATATTATATTAGTACAAAAACAAAACAAATATGACCTTTTTCAACCGACTTCAAAAAAAGGAGAAGGTTCTCAATTCGACCGTATATATTTTTTTTATAATAGACACCTATTATAAAAGTGTTATTGCCGACACATCTGCACATTTTAATAATGTAAAAATTTTGTATTACTACTTGATTACCAACATAAATATGGCGGGTCACTAAAATAATAATAATTAAAAAAAACTTCTGATTACACAAAACTCCATTTCAAATTTGACAATCAGAATAGCGCCTACAATAAACATAAATATGAACTACTTGATGGCTCTCAAATTAATCAAACATGACCACTGTATAGGGTTTCGCGATCAGAAATTAATCAATCTATAGAGTTTTGGGTTGGAAAGCGTATTGTTGGGGCTCGGTTCGCTGACGTATCCGTTGTTTCGGATATCAAACGGGTCCCTTGTTCGCATCCCTATCCTTTTGTCATGCTGTCGCCGTTGTCTTCGGGATCACTGACCAATTTTCGTATTGGTTGGCTATAATTACGACCCGCGCGTTTGACGTCTAAGATGTCTTATTGCTCCTTGACAAATTAATTAAGAACGTTGGCTTAACGGGCATTATTAGTGTCACTACATATTCTCAAACAAAGTCCTCCGTCGCGTCTGTCTGTCTGTTCGTAACAAACTCAAAAACTACTGCAAGGTTTTTCATGCGGTTTTTACCAATAGATAGAGTGATTCTTGAGAAAGGTTCATGAATTTAATTTGTTTCTGTGACAGACAAACTTATCCACACGCGAGCGGAGCCGCGGACAGAAGCTAGTAATATATATATAAATTGTTAACGCTAGCACTTCAATTCTCTAACTCCAAACTAAGCGCTGTTTGCTATGTTTATTAGACAGTTAGAAGATGTATGTACTTAAATCCATACTTACTTAATATATAAAACTTAATAGTTTGTTTAGTAGAATGCGCTAATCTCAGGAACTACTGGTCCGAATTTAAATATGATTTTTGAATTGTATAATCCATTTATCGAGGAAGGCTATAGGCTATATAACATTACCCATAAACGCGGGTGAAACCGCGGGCAGAGCTAGTCACGTTTTATAAACATACAATTAAGCGTGTTCTGCATTACAAGAACATTCACCCCTAGCGGGGTTCGAACCAGATATGGTTTCATAACATGGGACTTTAACCACAAGACCAAACGGCCCGTAAACCCACATCCTTGCGTTAGCTTTTAGTTAACACAGAGGAGCGGGTGCGACTCTCTTTTCCTTATAAAACACAACGATTAGTGTTAATTAGTTTAATAATGAGGACACGCACCTCATAGCAGGCATGCCCCAGATTTTTCAAATCTATTTAAAGGTCCCATGTTGGTCTGGGACTTTAAAAAAATGTGCCAACTGTGTTTGTAGCCTAGCACGTCGTAAAAAGCGACTAATGGTATATGGGGTTCTGGGTATGTGATTGTGTAGGCGACGAGCTAGCCACTTGTCACTACTTTTTCACAATTTTCTATCTAACCCAGCCCAGTTTTATTTTTGGCTGAATGTGGTTATAGGGGCCTGCTGCCCCTTTAACTTTGCCCACCCCTTCGGGGGTTAGGGACGTGATGTTATGTATGTGTATTTAAAGATTTATGCTACTTGCTAGATAGTGAGGGAAGACGTCTTGATGATCTGCACATCCTATTATAGATGTGTGGTCATGATTCAAATTGTCAGGTTGCCCTAATGGTTACGAAGGTTAGGTAAATAGGCGCGTTTCAATGTAAATATCGGAATTGCTGAATCCAATCGCAAACGATTAATCACTAAGCATAAATCTAGGAAGATGATGAACAATATCTACCAGATAGCGTTATGGCTATTCACTTAACATATACATGCATCTGGTTTGCTTCAAAAAAACTACATCAGATTATTTGAGTCAATAAAAAAAAAATGTTACACCAACCAACCGAAAGTCCGATGCAAGTACAACAACGTACTTATTAAGATTCGAATCACAAACGAGCCGATACAATAAAAACAAAACCGAAATTATTATTTATTTACCGAGTTTCGTGTGCCGCCGGATCGGAACCGATTCAGTATCGATACCGTGCGGCCGTTTATCGATTATTCGATTCGAATTTACGACTGGCAATCGAATTTCAACACAGCATACCTTTTATAATTAAAATTGTGGGAACTCGGCTATTACTATAAAATAAGGGAGTTAGATTTGAAAATGGAAAGTAGTTCTGTTTTACGGTCTCTTAAAAATATGCCGGCCCGGATAAATTTTAGAGTGGCACACGGCGAGATATAAATTAAATGTTTTAGGCCCAGAGGGATTCTGTCTGGTAGCTAAGACGATAACTATGATTGAAATGGTAACACTATTAAATGGTGGTAGAAGATTATTGTTTTTTTATTAGAATGTTTAGATTGGAAGCTACTACCAACATAGTTATTAAGCGGCACGTAAAAAAATATATATATATACACGGTCGAATTGAGAACCTCCTCCTTTTAAAAAAGGGGTTTGATCCCAGCAGTTTTGTTTTTATTTTGAGAATCTGTATAGGTGCGTCAGCTAGATAAGCCGTTGTCTATATTCTAATAGTTAATACGATATATACGTCAACTTAAGATAATCTAAAAATCCTTGTTTAGAGCTGACTTTTATTTCAATATCAACCTTACTAACTAAACTAACTAAACATCACGCCAATAATCCCCGAAGGGGTAGGCAGAGTCAAAGGGGCAGCATGCCCCTTCAACCACATTCAGCCATAAAAAAAAAGCCGGGCTGGGTTAGATGAAAAATTGTGAAAAAGCAGTGACAAGCGGCTAACCTGTCGCCTACACAATCACACACCCAAAACCCGATCTACCATTAGTCGCCTTTTACGACATGCTAGACAAAAGCCACAGTTGGCATATTCTTTTTAAGTCCCAGACCAACATAGGACAGTGGGCTGGGTTGGATGGAAAGCCGTGAACAATATCAACCTATGACGAACATTTCAGCTATCTATAAAACAAGTGTTGAGCTACTTACATTGGAATGGGAACAATGTTATCTGTTATTTATTATAATTAAGACCAGTGTCCATATATAAACTATCGCGTCATATAGCTTTCAGAATCTAGATCAACTTCTATTAAAACATATAGAGGCTTATTATTAAGAACAATGTCTACCTATTCACACTATCGCATCGTGTAGTTTCCAGATGCTAGTGTCTATATATCAAGGCTAATTATTAAGACCAGTGTCCACCTAGTAACACCGTGGCATCACATAGCTTCCAGGTGCCAGCATTACTCCATAAAAGCTTATTAGTGGCACATTGCAAAATAAATTGTATCAAATAAAAAGGGCTCGTAAAACTCGGAACGAGACGGGTGAGGCATTGTGCTGGTGAATTGGGATTGCGTAGGGTGTCTAAGCAACTGAAGTTTAGGAGAAAATTCTTGGACTATATCCAAGAATATTCTAATTCATATACCATACATATACATGCATGCTTGGATTGAGCTAGAAAAGTAGTAAAAAAGCGGTAACAAGTGGCCAGCCCGTTGTTTAATCCTAAACCCGATATACAATTGGTCGCCTTCATATGTTTGCAACGAATACAGTTGGTACATATTTTAATGTCGCGTACAAATACAGGGTAAGCTTTAATACCTATCTGTTTTCCGTATATGTTACTCTTTTCCATCTAACCCAGCCCATTGTCCCATATTGGTCTGTGACTTTAAAAGAATGTGCCAACTGTGGTTCTTGTCTAGCACGTCGTAGAAGACGACTATTGGTGTAACGGGTTTTGGGTGTGTGATTGTGTGGGCGCCAGGCTAGCCACTTGTCGCTACTTTTTCACAATTTTCCATCTTTGTTTTTGGCTGAATGTGGTCAAAGTGGCCTCCTGCTCTTTGACTTTCCCTATCCCTCCGGAGATTAAGGGCGTGATGTTATGTATATATGTACTCTTTTTACATTTTAACTGTTCAACTGATCATCATGCTTATCAAATTTTTCATACACGTTCAACTCTCTACACTAGATCGATTCACATGCTATCATTAAAAGTGGTTAATACCGCTTCGTAATCGTTTGAAGTCCACAAGTATTTTGAACGCGTGGCCACCTCAGCCGTTAGTCCTTTTCTTCAAACTTATTTCGTATGCAATAAATTACAATCCACGAAACCAAAGGAACGAAATAACTTTTAGCTTTGACATTTGTTTTTTTTTAAACCGCATCCAAGCCGACGATAACGAGGGGATACAGTATTTGTTTTTGAATAACTTTAATTTGTTATCAAAACATTGATATTGTAATGAATGGATATTTATATGCATCTTCGAATCGGATCGGTAAACACAATTTAAAAAAAAAATGTGTTTACCGATCTTATCGATGGAATCGAAGTTTATTTCGCCTAATTTAATCGATTTTAATTTCGTAAATATATTTCGTTACATCATTCCACAACACTTTAAGACAAATAATGATGATGATACCTTCATGATACGGTCTCATAATATAACATATAAATTGTAGTCGTAAAATAATAGAAATGAGCATTACATTTTGTATGTACGAACGCGCTAATCTTCTACCAGTCAGTATAAAAAAAAATCTTTTTGCATCAGACAGTTCAACAACCAAGGTATGCTTTAAGCATAAATATTTACGCGAAGTCCCAAAATCGAGCCACAAAATTCAGCCGATCCGAACGGCTAAGCCAGCCGGCACGCTCCTGGGAACAACTTCACGGACGTCATTAATGGTATTCTGATTAGATGAACATAAATTTCAACCGCTTTGATGGAAACGCGTTGGTTACCATTCTTTTTTTGCGAAAGGGTCGGTCCTAAATAAGAGCATTGCCTTTTTTAATTTTGGCGGCCAGTGGCGATATGGCTAACCCGTTTGGACGGTGGGTTTTATGTTAAAAGGTTGTTTGTCTCTGGTGTTGCAAATTTCTATATGCTATGGTGACTATTCATCATTAAGCTGGCCGTTAGTCTATTTGTCACGAAACTTTTTTTTTACTTAAATACATTGGGACTATATTCGATTACTAAAATTAAAATGTGGTTTAAGAACCTTTTTTCTTTCAGGGCTCTACATACCCCTTTGGACATTGATGGCGTGATAGTGTATGACAAATAAAATCATATCTTCAAGAATTTTATCTCATTAAATATGTATCAGCTCTTAATGTCATTAATGAAATTGGAACCAAACCATAACATAAGAAACCACAGAGCCTCGAAATTAAAAACAGACAATAGGGATGATGACTGCATTAAAAAACTATAATTCTATTTAGTCCGTCAGTTAGATTATACATAAATACTAGACACATATTTTTCGCTTTATCAAATTAACAAAAAATCACAAAGATAATGAGCATCAAAGTTTTAGAGTGGGGGCTTGCGACGTCACTATTTAGTAAAAATTTTACGAAAGTGTGACGTCACGCGCAACTTGAATGCATTGTATCTTCGTCAATGTTTGTTTGACAAATAAATAAAAAAATACGTGTTCAATATTTTTTTATAATCTAACTGACGGACTATACAGATTTTTTTAGTCATCTAGCCTATTCATCTACGGACATTACCATGTACCTCAAGACTAAAGGAATTTTGTATGCGGAACACCCCACAGGCAAAGCGACTCGCACTTAACAGTCTGAGTATTAAAAATGTACGACCTCAGGTTTAAAATATATGCGGTTTCGGTCCGTTTTTTATATCCCCATAATATTAGTACTGCGGTTGGGGGTAAAAAGTGTTATATTGGTGCATAAAATTGCTTACCATAAAATTAAACGTCGAAATTTAAAACTTGTGTTATTGAGTGTACTTTTTTAATTAGTGTTTAATTTAAAATAGTCCTTAAGAGCTTGGGGTACAGTTAAAAATAGAAGTGAGGGTGACGAAATACGTTATCAAAGAGACGGGTAATAAATTGATATCCAGTGGTAGATATGGATTGTACGACGTAACCTTGATATGTGGAGGAAAAAAGAAGATTAAAAGTTGTTTTACAATAATAAGTAGGTAGAGTGTTTTTGTACTAAAAATGTTTTTTAGGAGAAGTGCTAATAGATTGAGGCATCACGAAATTAAATTCATAAATAAATAAATTCTCCAGACTGACACACCAATTCCCTAGTTCCAAATTAAGCTTAATCTTGTGCTATGGATACTAGGTGACCGGATAAACATACTAAAATACGTTTATAAACATCCATGACTCGAGTACAAATGTCCATGTTCATTACACGATACATTTGCCCCAAGCGGAATTTGAACGCGCGATTCTTGCTTTCGAGGTCAGGGTCTCTAACTACTCGGTCAACGGTCTGGTTGGCTGAATAATATTCGCACCTACTTAAAAAAATATATTCAATAGCTGCTCTGCAAACAGATTAAATAAAAACCTAGTTTTTCATAACACCATGTGCTTAAAACATGACTCAAGATATTTCTACAACCATTTCAATAATAAAAAATAGCTTAAGACAAACATAAACGCGAAAGATTATCTCATCAACACAAACGCCGACCATCAGATAAACCTCTAGTGCCCATACAATTAATCTCTCGAGTAATTATTAACACGAAAACCGGTTTTACCGGTAGTTATAATAACCGACTAATACTGGTCAATTATCACTTGGATAACAAAAAAATCGGTCAACGTACATAAAGGTATTTGATAGGTTTCGAACTATAATAACATTTATATTAAAGGATTCATACGTTCTGGATACTTAAAAATAATGTTTTGAAAAGTTTTTTTAGTCGAGTATAGTTTTATGAAATATTATAGATAGATTTGGTAGATTATAGATACATTTTAGTGTCACAATTTTCTATGTACCTAGCCTAATTAATTCTTACTTTTAGCAGATAAAAAAAAAATATTGAGAAATAACACTAAACTAAAAGGAGAAATCACTTGTCGATATATGAACCCTATTGCCCGAGTAAGTTGCCAACTCGATTTCTAAGCAAGTGTTATTCAAACTGCAAAATGTTGGTAGAATTTGTACATTTACAAAGAAATATCATTAGTTCTACGTAGCTCTATTAAAATAAAATAAATAAAAATTTACAAAATGTAGCTCTTACATTTTGTAAATTTTTCGTGTTCTTTGGAATTATATGGACAATAATTGCTACCCCCACGGGAAAAAGGCGTGACATTATGTATGTATTAAACACGCAAAAAAGTCAAATAAAAAATCTACACAAAAAAAATATCCTTTATGTTTTTACATGATTTAATGGTATGGTATATTGGTAGATTAGGTGCGAAATAGGTAGATATGCGCCTGCGCAGTGACAATTTTATCGGTGACGCCATTGAGGTAACATCTGCTGGAATTTGTGATATGGAAAGACCGCAATATTTATTCTAATTTTATATACATAGGATGTTTAAGGATTTCCGCGATTAATGCCAATCTGCAGTAATTAATGCAAAGGTATTTGAAATATTACTAAGCAGTAGGAAATCTTATTATGGATAAGCCAAGATAATTGTTTTATTTATACGCACAATAGCTATGATAACTAATATAGAATATCATCACATATATTGAACGTAAGCGCTAAAATTATGTTCAACCAAAGTTAAATGTATTGTAAAACAAAGTTGGCGATTTATATTAGGCCTGAATAAAATAGGAATGCATGCACGTGCATTTAAATTAAAATGTAGCAAATATACTAAAATTTATAATGTATTTTTTGTAAAGATTATAATAATCAATTTCGCAAAACACCCAGACTCGAATTAGTCTAACTCAACATTTTCCGCGATTAAGCGTTATCTAGGTCGTAAAACTAGCTTAAGGTTTTTAATTTTTTTTATGGCACTTTGAACAGACTTTGGCAAAGGAATGGCCTGAGAAGCCTCTTCTGATACTAGACTTGAACAGCCTTATTTAAACAATAAGACAACATTTTAACCTTATTCTGAACTAGCAGTGCCCTACGGTTTCACCCGCGTAGCTCCCGTTTCCGTGGGAACACGGGAATAAAATATAACCTATGTTATTCGCTGATAAAGTAGCTTTCTATCGATGAAAGAATTTTTCAAATCGGTCCAGTAGTTTCGGAGCCAATTCAATACAAACAAACAAACAATAAAATCTATCCTCTTTATAATATTAGTATGATAATGAAAATTAAAAAATGTATATTGCCATATTTTGACTGGCCCGTTGGTCGAGTGGTCAGAGACCCTGGCCATAAAACCAAGGGTCGCGGGTTCGAATCCCGCTAGGGGCAAATGTTTCGTGTGATGAACGTGGACATTTGTACTCGAGTCATGGATGTTTATAAACGTATTTAAGTATGTCTATCCGTTCGCCTAGTATCCATAGTACAAGCATAAGCTTAGTTTGGAACTAGGGAATTGGTGTGTCAGTCTGGAGAATTTATTTATTTATTATTTATATTGGGCTTGTAGTTATGTTAGGTGACGAGCTGATCACTTTTTACAATTTTCCATCTAACCCAACTCTGACTCGACTGAGTAGGCGACGAGCTAGCCACTTGTCACTCCTTTTTCACAGCTTTCCATCCAATCCAGCCCACTGTCCCATGTTGGTCTGGGACTTAAAAAGAATATGCCAACTGTGGTTCTTGCCTAGCATGTCGTAAAAGGCGACTAATGGTATATCGGATTTTGGGTGTATGATTGTGTAGGCGACAGGTTAGCCGCTTGTCACTGCTTTTTCACAATTCTCCATCTAACCCAGCCCGACTTTATTTTTGGCTGAATGTGGTTGAAGGGGCATGCTGCCCCTTTGACTCTGCCTACCCCTTCGGGGATTGTGGGCGTGATGTTATGTATGTACCCAACTCTGGTTAAGTTTGCGGAAGAGCTTATTAAGGAGCTCATTGATCCTTGAACTTTGCCTACCCCTTTGGGGATTGCATACCATTATTTAAGGTAGATTTAATATGGCAACAATTCAAAATGTTCAGCTATTAACTTCTTTACTGCCCGGTAGAGCTGGTCCAGTCATGTTACGGTTAGTTCTGAGCTACAGGATGGGCGAAGCATCATAGAAATAAATATCAGACATCACACATATATATTTGATTCCAAAGTATTAAGATCAGGATCAACGAAGGTACCACACACATCGAAACCTGAGACAAACACTAGTTTCAACAACAACTATTCGTGCCAAGATCTAAACCCCCATCCTTAAAATTCGACACGAAGTCTGACCCATCGACTAGACTTACAAATAAAGCCTTATACACTCAGCGACGCTACAAGAACCATCAAATCTCATACTCAACAGGATCAGGATTTTATTTACGGGATATTCCACTTACAAAAGAAAGGGTGACCACCATTTCCTACACTGAAACTCAAGAAGGGTCTTAAGATTGCCCACGACAAGAATCAGTAATTACATACACGTACATTCAATTAGAGGCGACATGGGACGCGGTAATAAAGGGCGAATGACACGTCCTATGACGTCACCACAGCGGAGCCGATGGCAGCGAGGAGACTCCATTATAATCGTGCAAATGCCGTATTTATTTCAGACCACGACAATTGGTTATTAAATTTTTATATAGGAACATTGGTAACCTTACTCCCTCGTTGTAACGTAATTTATTTAATCTATACATTTTTTTTTGTTTTTGCTGACGTATTTCCTGTTACAACGCCCGGACTGGTCAGCAAATGATGTCCACCGCATTTGGTGCTAACGTAAACGTTCAATTTGTTATTATGATACATTGTTATTGGACAAACAGACTATTTAAATTGAATATATTTAGTTCTTTATTTAAAATACTTTACCAAAAAAGTAAATCAAACAATATCAAAATAATAAAGAAAACAACACGCACGAGCTTTACTGTTATAATTTTTATACTGTGCGGCAAATAAGACGCGTAGGTAAGTAAAGCTCAAGTGAGAGCGAAGTAAAGTGCAAATAAAATACAATCTTATTGTTCGGCGACTACAATATGTTAGATATAGATTTTTATACCTAAAGTGATGGTAGCTCAATAGTAGCGACTTATTTGTTTATACCGTTTAGGGGTGAGAGCTCCCCGCTCCCCTGTCAGTCCGGTAGGTAGTAAAGGCCGCCTTTACTACCGTAAAAATACTACTTTCCTCTCAAAAAAAAAATGTTTACACCGCCTGATCAATGTTGAAAAACTCTTGAGGTATCAACAACTGATTAGATTTCAATTTTGATCGATGAAATCCTTTAACCACATTTAGCGAAAAAAAAAAAATTGTTTACTTGGAAAATTATCTATTATTTTAGGTTTAAGTTGATATATTACTTTAAGTCCTACACCACACTGTTAATCCTTAAAATACCCACCATTTATCTCCCATATCATGTCAACGTAAAAGTATCTTGAAACGTTAACTTTCTGCACCTTTTTTTTTTGTTGTCGAGGGGGAAATCTTCAGAAGATACCCGACTTCTTATAAGGGGGAGAAGACGGGTTATGTGAAATTTTTATTCACTAAAACCCCCCCCGGTGGTCGTCCTTTACACCTAGCAGGAAACATTTCTGCACCTACCCACTCATCAAAACGTCAACATTAACCGTGACATCGGCGAAACATCCTTTATTTCGCAAATGTCCAATCCACTTATTACTATTGCACCGCGACACGGCTACTGACATCCATAATTACAGCCTTAAGACATTCTTGATGATAGTGGAAGTATCGCAATGCCGACCAACGAAAACCTTGGACACAAACAGCTATTAGTCTCATAGCGTGAGAAGCGACTTGGAACGACTTTAAGTTTGACAGTGACCTTACAATTTGCCTACATAATTTGGGGTTGATACCTTAATTTTGTTTGTGACGAAGCAAACAGTTGTGCTGGTTAAGGTTGTTCGTATCGATATTAGGCAACAGTATTATTTTGACTATCTTCTCTCTTCTCTGTCGATTCGCTCTTGACAGAGCGGTCGTGGTCACGTTGAGGCGTCCACGTTAGTAGACACAGCTTTCATCACGATCTCCCGCCATCTTTCTCTGTTTGCAGACTGTCTGGTACAGTCTGACACGCGCTTTCCCACTGCGGATTTCACCTGATCAGTCCAGCGCATAGGTGATCATCATAGGTGAAATTTTGACTATGTTTAAATATAAATTGTTTGTTGCTGGCGAGTTGGTTCGCGGGGAATTTAAGAAAAAAAAGGTAATCTTAGCTCTAATTCTTTAAAAAAAAATTGTCACTAGTTAATACTTTTTGGCTGAATGTGGGTTTAATTGAAATTGAAATTGTGAGCGGAATTGTTTAAGGGGGCTAGCTGTTCCTTTTGCTCAACCTACCCCTTCGGGGATTACGGGCGTCGTGGTATTACATACACATCTGGTAATAACTAATACTCAAAATATAGGCTAATAATACAAATGCAAAAGTTTTGTTTGTCCTATCGTTTGTACGTCTGTATCACTTAATCGATTAAAAGGATATAACAAGTATTATATAGACACTTTATCTCTAAACAAGAAAAGAGTACCAACTGTTCATTATGATAAAGGATAACTTTCAGTCAGTAGTAGTAAACATTTCTCCGGCATAACAACTCAGATTATCAAAAGATAATCTAAGTATAATTATTATAGTAGATACTATATGAATTTTTATTTACCAAGGGATTTCCAGTTGAAAATTCCTCTAGTATGCGTGAAGCCAGCCTCATAAAATTTCCGACATAAGTTGTTCAAACATTTGAAATATCGTTTCATGTGTATCTGGCATGAGACTGCATTTATTTTTCGACATAGCAAACTCTGAAAGCTGTAACCATAAACTTGAATATATACTAGTAATAAATAAGAGCTAATGCCACCATTATATGTATATACTAGTTTATGGTAAGTTCATTGCGTGATCATTATGAATAAAAAATCGCAATTACCACCGGGTATTTAAACCGATGACGCGATTTATTGCAGGAATCCTGTTGGCATGAGCAATGAAATCATCTGCCTAGGTTAGAAATAAATTACTGCATATCCTCGTTTAAGGTCTAGAAGCAGGGTTGCCATCGGTTGGGTTTTGTCGGATTTATCCTGATTATGTAGTACTTGCGAGAATGTTAAAAAGTCCAGATTTATACTATTTATCATGCCTACATTTTGAGTACAATTGACCAGATTTAATTTGATTTTAAAATTGATAGTCAAAAAATTATGATGAGAGAAGCAATATTTTTTTCTTTTTAAATGTCAACTTAATATTTGCTAAGCCCAAAAGGGTATCATGAATTATGATGTTTTTATTTATGTTATTTAAGTCACAGAAAGAAGAAAAGTAATTTATTTTTATTGGACTCATGTATACCTACTTATAAATGCAATAAATTACTTTAACTTTGACTTTGACTTACGTACATACATTCATAAATACATAATATCATCATACCTGTAATCCCCAAAGGGGCAGGCAGAGTTAACTAACAATATTAAAAATAAGAGAAAGTAAGTAGGTACCTCCTAAATCGTTTTTTTTTTTAATTTGTGGCTGATTCACCCCTACTCGTTTCTCGTCATTCCTAAACGAAAATAGTTACTTGTAGATACAATTATGAACCTTATACGTCATGAAAATGGATTAAAATGATTACACATGGCTTATTGATACGACCACTTACCAATACACAACATTAGTCGCCTTTTAAGACATGCTAAGCAAGGAACACACTTGATACATGTTATAAAATGGGTGCTTATTTTTTGACAAGCTTGTTAGTCGAGTGTTAATAGACCCTGGCCACAAAACTAAGGGTCGCGGGTACGAATCCCGCTAGGGACAAATGTTTCGTGTGATGAACGTGGATATTTGTACTCGTGTCATAGATGTTTATAAACGTATTTAAGTATGTTTATCCGTTCACCTAGTATCCATCCATAGCTCAAGCCTTTAAGCTTACTTTGGAACTAGGGAATTGGTATGGAGAATTATTTTATCAGGTCCTAGTGGAAGCCCTATCTAGACCCCACTAGCACGCAGTAACGTCACTAAGTAAGCTAATAAATAAACTAGAGTTCAGAAATATGGAGTCAGTTCTATTAATCGGATCGCATGCAACGTCGCATGGTGTCGCCAGCTAATGGGTGTTTTTGAATGAATTTATTTAAAGACTTTAATGCTTCTGGTAGCTCGCTAATGTCCTTTAGGCAGGGCATGGGCCCTCTGACAATTCCCTACTTTAATGTATTCCATGAGTCTTGTTAATTGTGTCATTTAACACGCGATTCTTAGGCAGTTACACGAAGTAAATTTTGCGCGTTTCGTGAATATTTGGGCGAGGTTATTAGTGTACTATAAATAATTAATAAATAACAAACTACATCACATACATTGATCAGACTCCGAGGTAAGTAGTTTAAGCACTTGCGTTACGGATATCAGAATCAACAGTGGTATTACAAATATATACTTAAATATTCAATATTAACACCCAGACACAGAACAAACATAAGTATTCATCATACGAATGTTTGTCTTTGGTAGGGATCGAACCCACAACTCTTGGCGTATGGGGCAGGGTTACTGCCGATTAAACCATCAACCCAGTCATAAGAGCCAATAATTGGTATCACCAGACAAAATGGATCATGTAATAGTCTGGTTCCTAATCTAAGGGTTACGAAGGACAGATAGGCAGTCGCTTGTCATAATTTGCAGACTCGCTAAATTCTGGATTCATGCAGACCCCAATTATGTGCGGAAGAAGCTAGGAAGATGATGACGATGTATACTATACTGTCATGTCTGTTAAAGGAACAGCGAGCTCTTTAGCCAATTTAGACCAAAAAATAAATATTAAAAACATCATCTTCCTAGCATTATGTCCCATGCTTGAACGAGATCCGCTTAGACCATGATCCAGAATTTAGCGAGTCTGGTAATTATATTAAAGCGACTGCCGATCTGACCTTCCTAACCCTTAGAAAGGGAAACCAGACAATTTTTGAACCATGATTACAAATCCAAAGTTGTTTGAAATTGCAGGTTTCATCACGATGTTTTCCCTCATCGCCGAGCTAGTGGTATAAATACGTACATAGATTTGGAAAATCCAGAGGTACATGCTCGGGTTTGAAACCGCACCTCTCGGTTATGAGGCGTAAAAATTAAATATTGACAACACTTCTAAAAAATAGTGACAAGTGGCTAGCACGTCCCCACACAATCACAAAACCAATGCACCATTAGTCGCTTTATATGACATGCACAGGTGGTACATTATTTTTCAACCATAACAATATGGGATATTTAGACAAGTGAGATTATATTGAAAAAAGATGAAGATAATATGTACATATTTGGACCACAATGGACCAAACCTTAACCTCAACCAAACCCTTAACACGACACCTCCACCCTTTCTTAAAAAGAAAAGGTTTAACGAAGACACTGACAAGAAAGTGATCCTATAAGGGTCCCGATTTTCCCTTAAGGTACGGAACCCCAATTAAGTAATCATGTAATCATGATCACTTAATGTCTTCAGTGATCCAGTTGTATATTCGCGTGAGCAATCGCATTTCCCTCCGGGTTAATGTAGCTGAACACATTAGGCATTCTAGGCTATGTTTAGCCTGATGTCAGAGGTAAAGACATCACGACACCCTTACGTATGTTTGTAACAAGTATCGCTTATATGTACAATTTCTTTTAAATCAAATCCAATCCACTTTTTAGTGTTTTTCATGCAGTATGTTGACACTCATCATGTATCTAGAATAGATCAAATTTCAACAAAGAGGAGCCAGTAGCAAATCTTAGTGTTATAACGAACTAAACTTCACCCCACTTCCCTAACGGGGTAGGCAGAGACAACCGTACGCCATATGGCACGATCCTTATACACCTCAATTGTTACTTCAACATTCATGATCCTTTTCATAGTGTTAGTGTTATATGTATTCATAAACTTTATCGATATCGATTACTTTCACTACAATACTATTTCTATCATCATCATCTTCCTAGCGTTATGTCCCGTGCTTAGACGGGGTCCGCTTTGACCATGATCCAGGATTTAGCGAGTCTGGTAATAACATTGAAGCGACTGCCGATCTGACCTTCGTAACCCTAAGATAGGGGAACCAGACAATTTTTGGATCATGGTTACAAATTCAAAGTTGTTTGAATTTGCGGGTTTCATCACGATGTTTTCCCTCACCGTCGAGCAAGTGGTATAAATATGTACATAGATTTTTTTAAAATCTAGAGGTACATGCCCGGGTTTGAACGCGCACTCCTCGGTTAAGAGGCGCGTGTCCTTACCATTGAGCTACCACCGTTCTTTACACTACAATACTATTTCCAGCAGACAGATATATATACGTCAATAAGTTAGCAGATAAAAAACCTTGTCATCACCATTCTAACCCCTACCTACAGTCATATTTATATACCTAGATGACCCAAATATCAAACATCAAAGAGTATTATCCAGTACATTTATGTATACCACCGTCCACTTTATTACTATTAGGCGATCCAAGGTAATCATAATAAAATAAACATGAATACACCTAATAGCGGACGGCATAACGCAAATTGATTTCTCATTATCAATATTGGCCATTTATATCATCACAGTACAGTTGCGATTAAAGTGCTTGCGAATTTTGTTATAAGTATCTGGTATTGCAGTATTATGTTAAAAGAATAATTGAATGCTAAAACAAATAGTTATTAAATCAGCTGTATAAACTGTCTGCCATTGAAAAAAAATAAGTTGAAAATAAAATAGATACAATGAGTCTTACAACAAAACAAGAGAGGTAGTATTGGTTTCAAAGCAGTTTAAGGAAAAAGTACAAAAAAAAAATTAAAATGTTAATCGAAATAAAATAATGATGAGTTATATTTCAAAACTGTTGAATAATATTAAGTCTAATTTCAAACACTGTCTTATTTTTAAAATAAGGATGTTATTGCTTATCCTGTAAATAAATATCATCGAACTGTTATTAAAGAAACCGTCTTTTATTGGTCTTATTTTAAGATCACACTATATCTATATACATTAGCATGGCACGACTTTTTGTTATAAGTACAAACTCTAACCTATTACCACCATAGACCCCAAACAAAAAAAAATTGTCGAATTGAGAACCTCCTCCTTTTTTTTAAGACGGATAAAAATTAAAACAATTTATTGACCGTATAGTTGACAAATAAATAAAAGTGGATAAAAAATAACATAATACAGTGAAGAAAAACACCGAAGATGGTCCATTTCGTACAAGGCTTGTTCCGTGACACCTCGAATTCAACGTTATATATAAATAAAAAAAACATCAAGTAAAAATTCTGTCTCCAACTACCCATGATGTCATCCGACCATCGCAAGTGAATACGGAGGCATTCGTTTCTCACAATGTGTGTCACGACTGGGTTAAGCAGCTAATTTATTGCAGTACAAAACAGCTAACGACGAGTGCTTCTAACTGCATGGCAATTAAGTCAGAGGAAAAACAGGTAAACAGCCTATAAAACACGTCATCGATATAATTGGCGCTTACGAGTAACTTATGTTACCGGTAATGGCAATGTAATTAAAAATAGTTTGTTACGTTTATGACACACATTGTTATAAAAAACATTACAAGCAATATATATTAAAATATCGCTAAGTGTACAAGAAATACGTAAGATTTCGTATTGATTATATTTTTTATCGAATAGCTATGTTTTACTGACCTATGTTACCCTAAACGGTAGCTATACTTATCTAGACTATATAATCTAATCATTACTCTATTGAATAGTCCATTTATCGAGCAAGGCTATCGTCAAGCTACGACACATTAACCGTAAACGCGAGTGAAACTGCGGGCACAACTAGTAGTTATAAAATAGGTTTCTATACACTATCCTCCAGTGAGCTTAGTGGGGGATAGTCTGGTTCCCCTATCTTAGGGTTACGAAGGTCAGATCGGCAGTCGCTTCAATGTAATTACCAGACTCGCTAAATCCTGGATCATGGTCTAAGCGGACCCCGTCTAAGTACGGGACATAACGCGAAGAAGATGATGATGATCTTCCAGTGAGCTTAGTCCCCGACCAAGTTTTTTAAGAAAGTGACCAAGTTTCCTCTACTAAACAGAGGAGTCAGATACATTAGACATATGTAGGTACCTAGATACCTAAGAGAATATGCATATTTTCCCACGGCATTTCCCCACCAGCAAGTGGTCACCGATCAATAAAAATCATATTATAAGCTCCACTGTACTGGCGAGTACGAAACTAGAAAAGAGTTTACGTCGCAACATTGACAAAAATCCGTACCGACTCAATTACATTAAAACATTTCCAAAAATAAGGAAAGGCAGCACTTAAGTCCGAAATTTTGAGATTTTACATTAATTCGATATGTTTTACCTAATTAATAGTTCCATGTTCGTCTGTGACTCAAATAATGTATTCCTTGCCATATTCTAGACAAAATAACGTAATAGGTGATGAGTTATCCACTGGCCACTGTTCTTTCACAATTGTCCATCATCTAATACGGGTCCATTGCCACATTGTAAATAAATTAAAAAATATTAACCAAACCTAAATCTCAAAATACTTTAAACATCAAATAAATCCGTTCTGTATCCAATAGCAGGACTCAAAAATACTTTTACCTTAAATTATTGCTGTAAAACTCACAAGTTACAACTATAAATATTATACTAAACCATTCGAAATTTTAAATTTACCTCTTATTTAAAAAAAAAAATACGGGTCCACTTTGTTGTTTAAACGTGGTTTGAGAATATTAATGCTTCTTGGACTCCGCTTATTCCTGTGGAAATAACAGGCATAGTATTATGTATTATACGTAGCTTGATGACGGCTGACCGGGACGTATGGAAAAGGAAGACATGCTGCGCCGACCCCAAATGAACTGGGAGAAGGGCAAGAGGATGATGATGATATTATGACTTTTATTGACTGGCCCGTTGGTCGAGTGGTCAGAGACCCTGGCCACGAAACCAAGGGTCGCGGGTTCGAATCCCGCTAGGGGCAAATGTTTCGTGTGATGAACATGGACATTTGTACTCGAGTCATGGATGTTTATAAACGTATTTAAGTATGTCTATCCGTTCACCTAGTATCCATAGCACAAGCATCAGCTTAGTTTGGAACTAGGGAATTGGTGTGTCAGTCTGAAAGATTTATTTATGATTTATTTATTTATTTATGTATTATACGTATTAATGGCAACACTCAATTTTAATGAGAACACTTCCAAAAATACGCAAACAACAGATTCAAAAGTTTACACAATCAGTAACACGTTTTTAATGGGTGTTGTTCAAGTGTCTTGGCAGGTCTTCCAATTGGATTCCATCAGGACTTAATCCCTTTTGATTTCTTCTGGCACAGTGGCGAGGAGATATTGTAGTCTTTGAATTCTGGGTGAGTTGTAAACTTCCATTTGTGTCAACGCGGATAAAGCTATTCGAAGCTAATTGATCTGTAAAATGTCGGCAGCTTGTTGTCGCTTGATTCTTCTGTCCTGTCTTGTTTGGTGCTAAATTAAGACACACGGTTTTGTGTTCGGTTTCAATCGAGGCTACAATACAGAAGCTTTTCATATACTTTTTCCACCTTTATATTTTTACCCAGTACAATAAACGACTAATTATTTCGGTAAATAGTTGTAGGTCACGCGCCTCTTAACTGAGGAGTGCGGGTTCAAACCCGGGCACGTACCTCTGGATTTTTCAAACCTATGTACGTATTTATACCACTAACTCGACGGTGAAGGAAAACATCGTGATGAAACCTGCAAATTCAAACAACTTTGGATTTGTAACCATAATCCAAAAATGTTCTGGTTTCCCTACCTGAGGGTTAAGAAGGTCAGACCGGCAGTCGCTTCAATGTAATTACCAGACTCGCTAAATCCTGGATCATGGTCTAAGCGGACCCCGTCTAAACACGGGACTTAACGCTAGATAGATGATATTGCGGTAAACAGTTCAAAATACACTTTGTTAAAACAAATTGGTTTAACTGTAGACAGGATAGTGCCAATTTGAGAAACCTTTTCTGAGCCCTAGGAGAACTTAGTCTATTATTTCATGTTATTCATTACGTTCATGTTTTAGTCGGATTATAGTATTTCCGTCCATGTCCAACAACTATTTGTTTGGAGATAATCGCATCTAATTTCCCAACATCTACGAACGTAATGATTTGCAATGCTAAACATGACACGCTGTTTTCAATCTTGCCCAAGGGATACGTACAAACGTAATAGGGATGATGACTAAATTACTATAATTCTATTTAGTCCGTCAGTTAGATTATACAAAAATACTAGACACATATATTTCGCTTTATTAAATTAACAAAAGTCACAAAGATAAAGAGCATCACAATTTTGGAGTGCGGGCTTGCGACGTCACTATTTTGTAAAAAAAAATACGAAAGCGTGACGTCACGAGCTACTTGAATGCATTGTATATTCGTCAATATTTGTTTGACAAATATATAAAAAAATACGTGTTTAATATTTTTTTAAATCTAATTGACGGACTAAACAGTACTTTTTAGTCTAGTAGGTTATCACGGTCATTATACCCGAAAAAGGCAGAGTCCAAAGAAAAATTATCTCCTTGACCCATTTTTAACCCAGCTTATCACATTAAAGACGTATAACACTCTCTTACTTCTGATATACGACGACTCCGTGCTTCGGAAGTTAAACTGTTTATCCCGAATGCTTTAGCGACGCCCCGCCGTTAATGGCTCGATAATGGAGACTTAAATCCGGGCAACAGGTTAAACAATAAGGATTAGATAGTAAGCGCAAGAATATCCACTCATTACATACATAACATTACGCCCGTAATCCCCGAAGGGGTAGGCAGAGTGTAAGGGGCAACAGGCTCCTTTAACCACATTCAGCCAAAAACAAAACTGGGCTGGGTAAGATGGAAAATTGTGAAAAAGTAGTGACAAGTGGCTAGCTTGTCGCCTACACAATCACATACCCAAAACCCGATATACCATTAGTCGTCTTTTACGACATGCTAGGCAAGAACCACAGTTGGCACATGCTTTTTTAGTCCCCGACCAACATGGGACATGTACCATCCACTCATTAAATTTGTTTAAAAATGCTCTTGAATTTTTTTTTACATTTTCCATGACACATCCATCGTGACTCGTTCCAGTAGGTATAATATTGTAATTTATTTTAATGCGAATAAATATCGTTTGAACGATAAAGTTAATTATATTGTTTTACCTTTATCATTAGGACGGTTAAATTTTCTGGATTTTCTTCTTATGTTAATAATATTTTAAACATTTTTGACACAACATTTTGTGGGTGAATGTGTTAAATCGGGGTAAAAATGGATAAACCCCTGATCTAATATTAAAGATCTAGTATTAATGAATGTGTTCTTTTAACCTAAAACCAATCAACAAAGGTTCTTTTAAATAAAAAGTATGTTCCGAAAACACACATTTGAATTCCAACACAGCCCTACGTTACAACGACTCATTCGATTATACAGAGCGTCCAATAAAATAAGGTTCAAATGGAAAGGGTGATGCCGAGGGCCGTTCCCCTAATCCCGCTGAAGGGTGTTCTCCTTAGCTAAGTCCCCGGACAGCCAGTATCGTGGTCATTACGTGAAGTGTATAGCTCTTTCACCTTAAACAAACGTTAAGATCGGATTGGACGCATTTGGGTGCTTAGCCAAATGCGCGCCAGCGATTCCATAACGAACTTCGCTAACGCTCGTATCGCGCTACAAATTTCGATTCGATGTTATGTAGTCCGTCAGTAAGGTTATACAAAAATACAAGACACATATTTTTCGCTATATCAAATTAACAAAAAATCAAAAAGATTATAATTATATATATATTAATAAGAAAGAAGAAGAATTTGAGAAACCTTTTCTGAGCCCTAGGAGAACTCTAGTTCTCTCAAGTCTATTATTTCGTGTTATTCATTACGTTCATGTTTTAGTCGGATTATAGTATTTTCGTCTATGTCCAACGACTATTTGTTTTGAGATAAACGCATCTAATTTCCCAACATCTACGAACGTAATAATTAGCAATGCTACACGTTACACGCTGTTTTCAATCTTGCCCAAGAGATACATACAAACATAATAGGGATGATGACTGCATTAAATAACTATAATTGTATTTAGTCCGTCAGTTAGATTATACAAAAATACTAGACACATATTTTTCGTTTCATCAAATTAAAAAAAATCACAAAGATATAGAGCATCAAAGTTTTGGAGTGGGGGCTTGCAACGTCACTATTTAATAAACGTTTTGTCACTATTTAGTGACGTCACGCGCAACTTGATTGCATTGTATTTTCGTCAATGTGTGTTTGGGAAATAAATAAAAAAATACGTGTTCAATATTTTTTAATTGTCTAACTGACGGACTAAACAGATTTTTTTTTGCCATCTTGCTTGTTGCAGATACATTGCCAATAACAAAGTGTATACTATACGTATAGTCCGTTTCTTGGTGATACACAAACATTAATAAATATGAATGAATGACTATATTTCGTATGTAATATCATCATTGATTTCGTGAGCCGTGTTGTTTAAATGCCCATACAATTAGTCAACTTTACAAGGAAACAATATAACCGCGAGGAAAACCACAATTCACACAAGTATGTACGATGCGAAGGCCGCCGCAATCATAATAATGTTTTTACAGGCGATATTTTAGTGCAGTTTTTACTGTCTCTTATTATCCGCTTGTCATGCACGTTGTTACCAATGGACTCGAGAGCTTATATTTTTTGTAAAGTACACAATGTCTTATAGAGATAATTTTGGGTAATACATCGTACCTACTGGTTTTTATGGCAGCTTCGCTCACGTTAATGTAGATCTTACTGTCCATTAAATAATAATAATAAATAAATAAATAAATTCACACTACATCACATACATTGATCTGACTCCGAGGTAAGTAGCTTAAGCACTTGTGTTCCGGATATCAAAAACAACAGTGGTATTACAAATATATACTTAAATATTAGATTTTAACACCCAGACACAGAACAAACACAAGAATTCATCATACGAATGTTTGTCCTGGGTGGGGATCCAACCCACAACTCTTGGCGCATAGGGCAGGGTCACTACCGAATGCGCCATCGAGCCAGTCAAAATATTAACAATCTGTTGGTTCGTTGATCAGAGTTAAGACCTACGTGTACAATCTATATGTTGATATGGGGGCTCGTAATACAGACATGTATTTGGCCAAGGTTATGGCACTTAGCGTACCAATAATAATAGGTACATACACTTTGGAGGTACAGTCAAATCGTACCGAGATTTATTCAACTGCTCTCTGATTTTAATGTTAACTAACACTATATAAGGACTTCCTTGAGGGAACTTACTGAAGAAAGGAGACTTCTCCCTTCGAGTTTTTGAGACTGTTTATCACCTAACTACTTTTGAATCATTATTATGACTTTTAAATCAGTTATTTATTTTATAATTTAAATCTGTTGTAATGTTTAATAAAATCTATATAAATGTAAATACCTATCTATGTATTTATTGAACTTATTTCATTAGACAGCTGTTACCTATTCGGATTTCAGATTCATAACTAGGTACTACTTAATTTAATGAGTTAAATAAAGGATTTATTTCTCCAATGCTGACTGTACTTGAGTGACGTAACCGTATTGAGCATTGCTAATTTAAATTACTTGAGTTCTAATGTGAGATAATTAACATAGTAATAGCCGCAACTGTTGAATTTGTTGACAGACCCGTTAGTTGAGTGGTCAGAGACCACGAAATCAAGGGTCCCGGGTTCGAATCCCGCTAGGGGCAAATGTTTCGTGTAATGAACATAGACATTTGTACTCGAGTCCTGGACGTTTATAAACGTATTTAAATATGTTTACCCGTTCACCTAGTATCCATAGCACAAGCTTTTAAGCTTAATTTGGAACTAGGGAATGGGTGTGTCAGTATGCAGAATTTATTTATTTATTATATCCGTAACTTTAAAGTAAGCCTTTATATGATTTAAATAATAAATGTGAGCAGAAACCGAAAGCCAAATTCAGATAGTGTCACTATTTTTCAAGCATTTATTTTCACTCCAAGACCTAAGGTTACTTGACTTCCTATGGCCTCTACTGTATAGTAACCTAACTACATACGACACAGTTTTGTATATATATATATCTATATAATATCGTATATTATATTCTCGCACCATGCAATAATAATCATATGATGCTCGCATCTTTCATTTCAGGCTCACCGCACAAATGTGACAGATGGCTATGTTAGGGTGACCATATCTTACTCAGGATTTGTCCTGAAATTTGAGGATTTAAGGCTCATGAGCGTATTGTGACTAGTTTTTAAGAAATGTCTAGATTTAAAGGTTTTTCAAGTAGGTCCAATAGTGAAGTTCAAGGTTGTCTCATCGTAAGAAGTCAGCGTGAGCATAGAAGTAGCCAAAATTACATAATGTCACGCCTTTTCCCCATGGGTGTAGGCAGGGATCTCGTACTTCAATTTGCTACGATCCTGACATACACCTTTCACTTCTTCTACATTCATAAGTCTTTTCATACACGCTCGTCGGTTAAGGCTGCTGTTTACCTGACCTTTTGTTAATACATTACCAATCTGGCCATGGAAAGTCCGTCTAGGTCTTCCCCTCCCGGCGGCTCCACTTACACTTGCCTTATATATCTCTTTCGTCAGTCTTCTTTCATTCTCAATTCTCTCAATATGTCCAAACAATCCAAGCATGCCTTTTTAACTTCTTTCATTCTAATAACATAATAGCTAAAATTACTCCTAATTACATCAGCTATACAATTTTAATATAAATTTCTCTGGCAGAGTGAAAGTTACCTCAAAATCGGTGTTATCATCGTCGTCAAAACAGACATTTCGGACATGACGCGATTAAAAAAAGACAAACAAAACCTTTATTGGGTTAATGTAGTAGTATTTTTTGTAAAAAAAAATCACTTGCATTTATCAATAAGACATTATTTAGACAAATATACACAAAAACTTATTATCGTATTTTTTAAAAAAACGTTTACTGAGACATCTCAGGATTATTTCATGGTAATCAACCTTTATTTCAGGACTTGAACCGTCGACCTGGTAACCCTACCGTAAGTAGCACCTCACGAGGGAGTAACATCTAATAATTGCGGTCGTGACTGAACGAATCAATGCACGAGTAGATCCTCATTCTGACGCACGCATCGTGAGGGTTAAGCGACCTGACCTTATGACACGGCCTTATTTTATACGCATTAAGTAGTTCTTAGAACTCTTAGACTCCCATTAGATTTTATCTTTTAAGTAAGATAAGACAAACATGATTTATCTACTTTAATATTTTAAAGAGCAAAGATTTGATTGTTTGTTTGCATTGAATAGGCTCCGAAACTACTGGACCGATTTGAAAATTCTTTCACCAATGGATAGCTACTTTATTAGCGAGTAACATAGGCTATATTTTATCCCCATATTTCCACGAGAACGGGCGCTGCGCGAGTAAAACCGCGGGGCGCTGCTAGTTAGATATAAGCTACTTTATGCGCAAGAGGAAGGTTTGGCAGTAGATTTGTATTTTTTGATGCTTAGTATCTGATTAGTCTAAGGGCGCCTCAAATGCGAGGGGTATTTCGTTCGCTGGTAAGCACGTACATATATTTATTTAAATCCAAGTACGAATATGTTGCCAACTCGGCTGTGAAAAGATTTTGGGAAAACTTACACATTTTAATAACTACAAGCTATGGATATATAAGCATTATCCAAATTGTTGGTTTAGGTTTAGAGGTTCTCATACCCGTAATGGAGTTAACACTTGTCTCCAGACTCGCTAAATAGGGAGGTAGGTCCACGTAGAGCCTGAACAGGACCAAAACATAACGCAAAGAAGATGATGATACAAATTTAACTGGCAAGTAATTTTCTGGCACATTCTTTCGAATTGCCAGACCAACATTCCACAACAATTCCACTAGACATCGCTTCAGAATGTCATTGCCACCATCAAAAAAACACGAAATGAAGTTTTTAAAAAATACAAAACCCGCTAGGTGGCACGTGGGAGTCTCGTGGTCTTATCACTATCACTATTGACATACATACATAACATTACGCCCATAATCCCCGAAGGGGTAGGCAGAGTCAAAGGGGCAGCTTGCCCCTTCAACCACATTCAGCCAAAAATAAAACCGGGCTGGGTTAGATGGAAAATTGTGAAAAAGCAGTGACAAGCGGCTAACCTGTCGCCTACACAATCCACACCCAAAACCCGATATACCATTAGTCGCCTTTTACGACATGCTAGGCAAGAACCACAGTTGGCATATTCTTTTTAAGTCCCAGACCAACACGGGATAGTGGGCTGGGTTGGATGGAAAGCTGTAATTGACTCATTGTTGACAGAATGTCAGTTTTTTCTGACAACTAACCAATGAGTAGGGTAACATGACCGCACGTCACAATTGCGCCATCTTTTGGATGTTTTATTACAAAAAACCCTCATTGAAATAATGACAGCAACGAACACAAAACACGTTGTTCGGGTGCGCGTGGTTGGAAGGGAGAGGGTGACGTCACGGATCGATCCCGGGTACCCTGATTAACGCGTAACGAGTTTTGTTTCGACTTGGAGCATTGTTTGTTTGCATTTTGAAATGAAATGCGATATTCATCTTTTCGTGCTCCTGTTTTAATCTCTTTGTTGTTGCTCTGTTAATTGTTTTTCAAAAGTTCTTTAATAAGGAATACGTAGCGGACTGGGTGTTTAATATTGTGACAGTGTCTATTTGGATAAGGCAAAGGTTATCGTTAAACCACTTAAGTAATCCAGCTATTTATGGTTATGTTATATAGCCTATAGCCTTCCTCGATAAATTAACTATACAACAAAAACGATTTTTCATTTCGGACCACTAGTTTCTGAGATTAGCACGTTCAAGCAAACAAAGAAATAGAAATAGAAATATCTTTATTCATGTAGGCTCCCCAAAAGCACTTATGAATAGTCACAATAATACAAAATAAATATTCTACTATTCTAAATATATATTCTAATAGGTTCGGAAGGCTGATTCTACCGAGTAGAACCGGCAAGAAACTCGGTAGTTACTATTTTAAATCGCCATGTATACAATAACAATGCTACTAATTATCTCCTTCTACAAATTTATATAATTCAAATACAATTAATGTAATACATTACATTAGTAGAGTAGACCATGGAAGAATTAGAGCGCAGACTGTAGATTCCTGTAATTTAAAAAATCTTCAATTCTTCAATTCAAACAAACAAACTCTTTAGCTTTATATATTAGTGTATATAGATATTGTTTGAAAGAAAAAATGTTTTTGCCACACATGTTGGTCTTGGATAAGAATGTATAAAGAGTGTTATTTGCATAGTATGTCGTAAAAGGCGACTAATGAGGTACTGGATTTGATTGAGAAAAGGACGAGCTAGTCGCACCTTTTTAACATTTTCCTGTTGCGTAAACGTAAATGTGTTTTTTTTTATTTTTATATTTTTGCTCCATTGCCTACCTTTTGAGGATTGCGGAAATTATGGTAAGTTTTGAAGTAGGCGGTTATATTCAAAACCAATAATAGATAAAAAAAAATAAACAAACATCACACCCGTAAACCCCGAAGGGGTAGGCAGAGTCAAAGAGACAGCAGGCCCCTTTATCCACATTCAGCCAAAAATAAAACTGGTCTGGGTTAGATGGAAAATAAGCTGACTTTTTAAAACAGATTTCATACGAGTAGGTTGTTCCATTACTTGGTGCCATATGGATTTTTTATGAAGTTTATTTTTTTTATATTCGCACCCGTCCGGTGTCTGATCCGGTAGTTATTATAAATATACTTACAAATCTTAATTTTTCTTTATTAACACTAGCTTCTGCCCGCCGCTTCTTCTCTTCTTTTTTTTACCAATTATAGAACACACACTCCACATTCTCTTTAAAACGTTCCCAAGAATCGGTTAACCCATAATTTTTCAATTCAAAACCGATTCCACAATTGAGCTATTTGCCATGGAATGGTGCATCAATAGTCAGCCACATTACTTTAAGTGCTAAAGGAGTGTACATTATATTTTTTGTCTTTATCCGACCGTAAACACTTGTGCGAAAGGGAAGCGCCGATTGCGGATTCAAATCGAAGCAATTGGAGCTATAGCAAAAAGGTTGGCAAAAACCGGTCAAGAGTGTATCGGGCCATACAAGTATTGGGTTCTGCTCCCAAAAAAAAAATCACAGGCAATCCTTTTTATAAGAAAGTACCGTTAATAACACTAAAATATAATTATATAAAAGAGTACGTATGGTTAACATGTTTATATATATGAATACTTTTCTAAGGAAATCATAAATACTTATATAGGTATAATGCAAATCGCGCTTAGTCCCGTGAGTATTATTTTTCAGGATCAATAATATATTTTATCTATGTTTTTTCCTTATTTTCATACGTAGATAGCATTGAATATAGACATGTGCCATTTAGGGCCATATCCTCAGATTTTTTTTGGCATAGAGTTGGCATAATATTTGACTGCGGACCCCTAAAAGCTCACAAAAAGAGGGGCGTGCGAGCGAAGACACGCGGCGAGCTAGTTGTAGATGGACGGTAATGAAGCTCTTTATTTTTTGCTTGGCCTATTGTTCATTATGATAGGGTTCAGCTAATAGCGACGGTAGGGTTGGCGAAATGTGTTTTTAAACGTAATTGGGTACCTAGCTTATTTTTGGTAAATCGAATTACGTCATTCGCCTTTGTTGCTAAATAACTTTCGCTTGTAAAATAAAGTTACCGAATTTATAAGGTAAAAGCCGTCTACATCTCTACAAACACCTGGCGTATTGTTATTTAACCTTTTTGAAATAATTATAGCTAGTGTTGAAAATAATTAGAATTCAGAAGCATATTTATAAAAACTTCCCCAGTTCAAAATGCAAATTGAAGTCGCCCGCCGGTAAAATAAACAGTCTTATCATAAGAGATATGAGGTTCATAAACTTACCCTAGTAATTAATATCTAACAATTGTGTATGTTTTGTTATGATTTACGGTGACAATATTTCAAGTAGATGACAAGATTTTGAACAAGTACCTAATTTTTTTTGTAATAAAAACTTCAAGCTAGTATTTTTTTGTAAAAAAATTTAATGTTTTGACAATATTACCAATAAACGGTATCTAAATATATTTCATATAATCGATACACATATTTTAACACATAAAATATAAGAACAGTGACAGCCCTACTCCACAAAGGAGCCAGTGCAAATGAAACGTGTAGCGATTTACGATCGGTGCGTGTTGTTGTTACGCAACCTTTGTTGTAACGACCAATTAGACACTTGCGCCCGCGCACATAGAGACACTCGCGGAGAAAGTCGCTAAGTTCACGGTCGGGTGAAATTTGGAACTATTGTAACATTGTTATTGGTTATAGATTAGTCCCTAATTTTATTGGGATTTAAAAAGAATGCGCCAACTGTGTTCCTTGCCTAGCATGTCGTAAAAGGCGACTAATGGTATATCGGGTTTCGCGATTGTTATCTTGTCACTACTTTTTCACAGTTTATCATTTAACCCAATGAATTATTTGACATAATGTGTTTCATATAGTTTTATAGCTATTGCGACTTTGTATAACCCGAGGATTGCATGTCTAAACGTTCAGAAAACGTAATTATATTAAAAATATAAATTGTTAACCTGTTATCAACATAAATATCTACGTATTTGATAACGATGTCCAATTTAAAATAAGTAAAAAATAAATAAAAACATATTATTTATATTCATTATGTAAGATTTGATTTTAGAATCCTTGAAATCTGTAAAATCTGTTAAAAAATCAACTAGGTATCTATTTTTCAAAAAACTGAACTAATCAAAACCTCGCAATACTTTTCCAACCAACTGTACACATACAACAATGCGGAACGTTTCAAATCAGTAAAATCAATTACAACTATAGCTTCTCCATTCACATGATTGAGATGAGCAAAGTAGAATAATGGTTCATCTATGTAACTTAGTTAAGTAAAGTTCACTCGGCTTGAACTTATAATGATGGAAGGAACAAGGAATCTGAAATAACATGCACATGAGATTGATGTGAATTTTACTTCTGGTATATGAAATATTATATCTATATTTCAGATAAGTATAAAACAAGTTATAAGTATAGATAAGTATCAAACTAATTTTGGTGCTAAAGAATCAGTGTGCTATTGAGAACAATACATCTTTATTAATATTACTAGTAGCGCCCTGCGGTTTCATTTAGCCTATGTTACTCGCTGATAAAGTAACTTTGTATTGGTAAAAAAAATATTCAAATCAGTCCAGTAGTTTCGGAGCCTATTCGATACAAACAAACAATAAATTTTTCCTCTTTATAATATTAGTGAGTATAGATAAAGGCGAAAGTTGTCCGATGTTGATCTGGGACTTAAAAATTATGTGCCAACTGTGTTTCTTGCCTAGCATGTCGTAAAAGACGACTAATGGTATATGGGATTTTGGGTGTGTGATCCCAGTTTTGTTGTTGGCTGAATGTGGTTAAAGGGGCCTGCTGCCCCTTTGACTCTGCCTACCCTTTCAGGGATTATAGGCGTGATGATATATTTATGTATGTAAGGCGAAAGTAACTCTGTCTGTTTGTCTGTCTGTTATATTTTCACGTTTGAATAGCTTAACTGATTGCAAAAATATTAGGCACGCTTAAAGTTGTCACTTTAAGGAAGGACTCTGCTAAGAAGGTTACTTCTTACCTCATAATATTGATAGATCCGAGGACGATATTTTCTATGCAACAGATCGATTTCCACGCGAGAGGAGCCGCGGGCAAAAAACTAGTCTTGTATAAAAAACAAGTAGGTAATGGAACACCCAGCTAATTAAGCGTTAACTTGTTAAAAACAAAAAGTCAAATACGATATGAAAGGCCAACGACTATTCGAGTCTTAACCAGTACTGAATGTACACAAAGCCTTAGTCTGGAAGAGCTAGTCTTTATATAGGCTTCATACTTTATGAAATAAAGATACTTGCACACCAGGTGCTACATTAATTAGTGACACTATGGAGTTGTTGGTACTATATAATCAGAACCTGTTTTGACTAAGTCTGGATGAAGGCGAGTTGCTGCGTTGAAAAGGGTCCTGTATATTTTTAATGGTTTTTATAAAAAAACTTTTTTCGAGATTTTTGAATTTAAAAAAAATTATTAACATTTTCTAAGAAATTTATCAGTTGTTTCAAAAAAATATATATGTATTCAGGTTTGAGTTAATCTCCTTTATTTGAGGCAAATAACCTTATTATATAAATTGTTAAATTAAAATTGATATCTAACACCATTTTATATTCAAAAAAGAAATGTTTTTAATGTAAAAACGCAGTAAAGCCATTTAATTCGCAATCTGCTGAATGTATATAGTCTAAAAATCATTTAGGTCTTTAGCTTTTACTAAGGAACACTAACATAGACCTAAAACGACTGCACACATCCACCTGCCTTGCAATGTCACCGGGCGCCGCAAAAAAACAATTAACGCAAAACGGGTCTTAGCCGTATTTAAATACATTATTTAAAAAATAAAAGTACGTGACATATTTTATAGAAATAAGGAATGTTGCAATAAGGATCGTTCGCACGGAACGAGTTTCGAGGCCATTTTGGTATCCCACGCCGTGTAAACCGGCCCGCGAAACGATATGTAGCTTTTTTTTCGTCGGCGGATTAGTATTTAGTACATACTTATCGTATGGGTAAGGAATTCGATTGTGGCCGGTTTTATAAAGTGTTAATGAAATAAAGATAGACGTAATTAGTTTAGGAATTTAATTGGATAACAGACCAATTATCAATTTGTATTTTAATTAATATAAATATCATTTAATTGTGAAATTAGGTATCCTATATTTTTTTATAGTAGCTATGCCCACAAAAATAATATATGCTAATTACGAAAAGGAAGCGAGCATAATCAATCAAATTACCTTCTTAGGTTCTAAAAGCAATAACAAAAAAATCATCGGTTTCTGTACACATAAATTACAATGTACTTAACCGTCGGTTAAAAAAGACCCCGCTAATTGTTAACTTGTAGTTTTTCATCCATCTTTAAAACCTTGAGCGTTTTTTGCCTCCCAAATTACGAATGATGCATGTATAGCGTTTTAATATTTAATTGATTCTCAGAAAAAAACTCGAATACGAATCTAACAACTGTGAAGATTTAAATTTGAAAAGAACAATGACCCGACAGAATAAAATGGTGTGTGTAGACTTGGTGTCATTCAAAGCCTTTCTGTGTTATTATTTACTAGCAGCGTCCCGTGGTTTTACCCGCGAAGCTCCTGTTCCCGTGGGGATACGGGGATAAAATATATCTTATGTAACTCGCCGATAAAGTAGCTTTCTATTGGTGAAATAATTTTTCAAATCGATCCAGTAGTTTCGAAGCCTATTTAATACAAACGAACATTCAAATCTTTTCTTTGTATAATATTAATATGACTATTTATGAGCGTATTAGAATGACTATAGACGCAGGAAGTACAATGAACACTCATAAAATATTATTGATAAAATAACAGTTACTTTTTATCGTACCAGCTACTTATGCATTTTCAATGACACAAGATATTGTGTATGTAAATTTTTATTTGTTGTTGACGATACTCAATGCACAAAAAGATATTGTTATTTATAAGAAGTCATGGGCCAGACAAACTTGATATTATGCTACTGGAGCTGCCTTTTAATTAACTAAATACTTACTTCGATTTCATCTTTATTAATCAATTTATAGTATTGCATGATAAATGCGCAAAAATGTACCCCAACACACAGTACTTGACATTTGCGCAGTTAAATGAACAGACTTGACAATGAGTCATCTAATGTCATTATCTCGGATTTACACCTAGCGATACGATCGTTTGGCGAAAACAACACAGTGTAAATCCCACTTTAAACATTTAAGTCTCGTCTAAGACCCTGTGACAGAGAAGGCACAGTCCGTCCCCTGGGTCTCGTCAGCCAGCTATAGCTGTGTACCCGCGGAAGCGTTCATTTCAGTCCCCGGGGCCTGGATCCGGGGTAAGCTTCGGCTGTGATTTTTCCTCCTTTATTGGGCACTTTTGAGGACAACCCGCAGTTTTATCATGTCTCCACTGGGGTACTCTTAATTCCGGAATCAGCTTTGTTTTCGTAGCGGTGAGATGGCAATTTTTTAGTTTATGTACGCAATCTATGGGACCACTAGAATCTTGTTGTTAGAAGTATGATATCTATCCATTTGTTTCATGTCTAGAAGTTGTATAGTACCTATTACATTATTTTTTTATCATAAACTGGAAATCGAAATGGCGTAATTGAAACAGCATATTAGTTATTATGTAGCCAAAAAAACTTAAACCATAGGTATTTGATCTTGATAGGAAAATAACAAACAAAAAAAATTATCAAGTGTGTGACGGTTAGAACAATAATTTAATTCAATTAATGTGCAAATGTCAATTCGCTGAAGGATGTTTAGGTCTCGAGCGATGAACTTTGAATATCGTTTTAAGGTTCTTTAAAGGACAAAAGACACGTACTTAGTTGGATCTCAGTTTGACCATAAATGTCGTATTTTTCAAGTTCACCTTTCAACCAATGTCAAATCGATTGACGCAACTTTATCTTTTTTATGAGGATCCATGCACTCAAAAAAAAAATCGAATGTTTTTTCATATATAACAATCGAATATTTTTTAAATAAATAAATAGTGATAGATGCACAGCTCGTCGTCTACACAATAGAAGCATATATAACTATTTTTAATAAAGTTAAGTTAAATATTCGTGCCATATGGCGTTCGGTTCTCTCTGCCTACCCCGCTAGGGAAGTGGCGTGAAGTTTAAATACTTAGTTAAGTTCAATAATCTCTTCGATCACATATTGTTTCTTACACTATTCGCCGTTTACGTAATTATTTTTATAAATTTATTGACACTTGTTGTTTTGCAGTTGTCTCGTATAATATTGCCTACAGTTGCAATAAAATTGTTATTGGTACATGTAACATTAATAATAAAGTTTTATGATGGTACATAAATTATATTGAGGAGTCTCCTACCTTTTTTAATATTTTGCCCTTTTATGGATGCCAATGGTATGGAAATGAATGCCGCTGGGAAAACGATGTTTTGAAATTATCATTTTTTCAATTTTGCTTCTTTATAACCTGTGGCTGCGTGTAATCATCTTAATCTAATATGGTTATAAGGCCACATGCCGTAGAAATGGCCTATAAAATTTAAATATATAATAAAGTAATATGAAATACAAAGTCTAGGCTATCTTAGGCCTTTTCTTATAAGTCCATAGATGTTAGGTGGTTCAGACTTTTAACACAAAAGGCATGGGTACGAACCCTGCACCAGAATAAAATTTGTTCAAAGGTATTCTATCGTACAAACCCCATAATTTTTTAAAATAACACCATTTAAAAATACTTCTACAAAAGTCCTTTCTTCAACCAAAACAAATTCGACGCGAGCAAAGTCGCGTGCAAAAGCTAGCAAAAAATATAATTGCGTAAGATAGAATCCAAAGAAGCAGATTGGTAGGACGCGCATGACGTCATTTCAATTATTTACCAAAGACTCGGCTATTTAAATTCCCACGACCCACAAGGCGCAAGGTGCATGCGTGCGCGCATCATTACATCAACCTTTTGCCAATCAAACAATATTGGTGCGTTCCAAGGTAGGGCTGCTTATGAGTTTACTTTTTGCAGAGCTGTATTTTTTTTTTAAATTCCATAAAAAGTAAGTAGGTAAGTCTTTTTTTTATCATTTTTGCACAGCTAAACAAACACACTACAGTATCTTATCAGCCACGTTATATTATACCAATATTTTATAGTTATTTAATGAGTCACCTTGTAACTTAATAATTTAAATGCAAAAAAAAAACTCCATCGCTCTGTCTGTTTGTTATAACCTTTTTTTTTATTTTATTAAGCCTGTGTTGTCCCCCTGTTAGGCAAAGGCTCCCCAATTTTTTCCACAGCCCTCGATGGGAGCCAGACTCTGCCAATCTTGGACGTAGACGTCTCAATCGTCACGCCATCTTTTCCTTTACAACCTATTGCGATCTTTGTTACTACAGTTTAAAATCTAAAGAGGGATGCAAGCTACTTTTATCCCAGGGAAATTTAGGAATCGCACGGGAATAAGTCTAATAAGCCTAATTACACCCAGGCGGTCAAACAAAATGCATTTCTGATAACTAACCTGAAATATGAATTACTTACATAATCATCATCATCCTCTTGCCCTTCTCCCAGTTCATCTGGGGTCGGCGCAGCATGTCTTCCTCTTTCATACGTCCCGGTCAGCCGTCATCAAGCTATCCACTCCCATTTCACTCATATCATACTAACATAATATACGAGTATAATTTCATGAACATTTTTACATGATACTTTAAGTTACTTTTATTTAATTTACATTTTATTAATAGACAAATATGTTTCCATGTTAAATAATAAGTTTACTGGCCCGTTGGTCGAGTGGTCAGAGACCCCGGCCACGAAACCAAGGGTGCGGATTCGAATCCCACTAGGGGCAAATGTTTCGTGTGATAAACATGGACATTTGTGCTCGAGTCGTGGTTGTTTATAAACGTATTTAAGTATTACTATCAGTTTACCTGGCATCGATAGCACAAGCTTAAGCTTAGTTTGGTACTAGGGAATTGGTTTATCAGTCTATAAAAAAAGAGTTACTTGTTTTGCTAGCCCTGTACAGGACTCGTCACGATTGGCGATTTGTTGCGCAACGTCGCGTGCGCGCCGCGTCAACGCTTGTGCAAGATGCGCGCACGCATGGTCAAGAAATTTGACGCGCGCAGCCATTGCGACTATGGTAATCTATAATGAGTTTCAACAGACCCAACATGGTGTTTATGGCGTGCAATAAATAGCACTGATCGGGAAAGGTGGTAGCTTAATGGTAAGGACACGTGCCTCTCTTGCGAGTAGAGTTGGTTCAAACTCTGTTTCTCTAAATAATAATTATAATAATAAATTGTCCACACTGACACACCAATTTCGTAGTTCCAAACTAAGCTTACATACTTAAATAAGTTTATAAACATCCATGACTCGAGTAAAAATGTCCATGTTCATCACCCAAAACATTTGCTCCTAGCGGGATTCAAACCCGCGACCTTTGGTTTCGTATATGCGAATAAGTATACGTGTAATCCCTTGCCCTAATTTGTCTGGTTCTCTTATCAAAGAGTTAAGAAGGTCAGACAGGCAGCCGCTTCAAAGTAAAAACCAGACTCGTTATTCAGATTCACAATCTAAGCGGACCCCGACCAAACACGGGTCATAACACTAAGAAAATTGTAATGAAAAACTACTGCTTTGACTGGCTCGATGGCTCATTCGGTAGTGACCCTGCCCCACGCGCCAAGAGTTGTGGGTTCGATCTCCACCCAGGACAAACATTCGTATGATCAATACTTGTGTTTGTTCTGTGTCTCGGTGTTAATATTGAATATTTATTTAAGTATATATTTTCAATACCACTGTTGATTCTGATATCCGTAACACAAGTTAAGCTACTTACCTTGAAGTCAGATCATTGTATGTGATGTAGTCTGATATATAAAAAGACAACAAGCCTCTGCTACTCTATAAAAAGTTCATTATCAGAATTTGGTACTCGAACGATGCCAGCGGAAGTCTATTATTATCTATTACTAAGACTCCACTGTCCGTCTGACTGTAGCCGGGGGCAATTTCACGAACTGGTAGACAGATGAAATCATCCATAGAGTGTGTATTACGTGCATGTTATTATAATAATAGCCCTGTAGTATGTCATTAAATACATATCACCAAGAATTAAATTCAATTAGTGTATCTTTATATGACTTTTTTCTACGTCTACCTAGAATCCTTCGGCAAATGCGCGCCAGTGATTCCATAAGGAACTTCGCTATCGCTCGTATCGCGCCACAGACTTACACGGTAAATTGGGAATTACCTAACTCCGAGTACCGACCTATGAGTTCTTAGTAAACAAGTTTGTGGCGATATACGAGCGATAGAGAAGCTCGTTATAGAATTACTGGCGCGCATTTGGCTAAGCGCTCTGTAATACCTATCTAATACCTACTTTTCAATTTCGCCCTAGACTTAAATTATAATGAGTTTGCGCTGGCAAACTTGTCTGAATGTCTGGAGTTCAATGTCAGCTGTTTCGGGCTAAATAAGCAAAACCGTTTAAATATTTATCTTTTCAAAACGTTTGGTCGTTCAAATATTGATAAAGATTAGCCAGGCCATAACCGCTCGCTATCTATTACAGACAGACCAAAAATTCACGTTTTTTACATACATAGCATCACGCCCATAATCCCCAAAGCGATAGGCAGAGTCAAAGTCACTTTAACCACCTTCAGCCAAAAATAAAACTGGGATGGGTTAGATGGAAAATTGTGAAAAAGTAGTGACAAGTGGCTAGCTCGTCGCCTACACAATCACATACCCAAAACCCATATACCATTAGACGTCTTTTACGACATGCTAGACAAGAAACACAGTTGGCACATTCTTTTTAAGTCCCAGACCTACATGAGACAAACTTTATCGTTAAAATGTAATAGATAGAAAGTATTACTTTTGAACTAATAACATTAATAAAGACCAAACATTACCATCCAATCCACATACTAATCTAAATTTGCTGTCTTATCTCACTGCTTGTTTACGATTACTGCTTACTTACATACTTAAGTATCATTAAACTCAATGATTCCCGCATACTAACCTGAAACAAAAAAAAACACATTATTATTGTAGGTACTACATTTGCAACAAAACTATACGAGAAGAAAATGTTTAATAAATAACTAAAACACAGGCGCGTGTTCCGTAAAATGTGTTTCCGTTAAAATGTTATAAATTAATATTAATGAACGTTTATTATGTAAACAATATTGATAGACGGCCTACACTGAAGTTTAGTTCGAAATATATAGCAAATTATAACAGTCGTGTTATACTGATCTCAGGTAAAACCAGCTTGGGGATATATAAGAAATAACATACATACATACATACATATATAACATCACGCCCACAATCCCCGAAGGGGTAGGCAGAGTCAAAGGGGCAGCAAGCCCCTTCAACCACATTCAGCCAAAAATAAAGCCGGGCTGGGTTAGATTGAAAATTGTGCAAAAGTAGTGACAAGCGACTAACCCGTCGCCTACACAATCACACACCCAAAACCCGATATACCATTAGTCGCCTTTTACGACATGCTAGACAAGAACCACAGTTGGCATATTCTTTTTAAGTCCCAGACCAACATGGGACAGTGGGCTGGGTTGGATGGAAAGCTGTGAAAAAGAGATACCATTAGTCGTCTTTCACGACATGCTAGGCAAGAAACACAGTAGGCACATTATTTTAAGTCCCAGACCAAAATGGGATTATAAAATATATAATTTAAAACACATGAACAAATCAGCATTTTAATTACGAAATGCTGCAAGAACTTAAGCGATAAGTGTTCGTTATTATGTATCAGCTTTTCCTACGACTTCGTTCGCGTGGAATTAGTAATTTTAGTACCTTTTTTATGGAGATAAGAACTCATAATGTATCATTCCCCCCAACTCAACTCTATATCAAATTTCATTTAAACCAGCCATGGATTAGCAGTTATGGATTTCCCATACAAACATTCACCCCCCTCATCCCCTAGATGGGTCATTTCTGTGATAAATACTATCATATATCCTTTTCTGAAACTCAAACTACGTTTATACGAAATATAATTTAAATCGCTTTAGCCGTTTGAGCGTGAAGAGGTGAAAGACAAACACACTTTCGCATTTATAATATTAGTATAGATTTTATTAATGTGTAAGTATTAACATTTAAGATGACCTCAAATTCCTCGACATATATGGAAATAATACTCATAACTAAACATACTATACAATAGGCATAACTTGCCTTACGAAGATTTTATTATAGATGCAATATATTAAGCTATAAAAATAAACATTAGGCTTGCTCAGTGAATCTACGCGATTCGAACGAGATATGCCCATATTTATAAGCCAGCATATGTTTAACATATATCTAGATGCATTCAAACGGTATATCAGTGTTAGATGCATATCGGATGCGCCTGAGTCTCGCAAAAAGTCGGGACGAACATAATGCAAGGTTAAAAACACAGTGATTTAAAATTATAATACGCTATGATAAAACCCTTTGTTTTGCCGTCGTTAATTCAACACAAAATACGCTTAATTACTGATGGGATAAGGGCCGATACACATTTGCATTGGCATTTCGGATCGAATGATTCATGGTATTTTTAATTTATAAATACATATTTATAACAATTGGGCCACCGAGTGATTGAGGTCGCTTCAGAATGGTGGAATATTTTGGAAAATATAAACATCATCCAAACAAATATGATCGCATTGAAGAGAACGTTTGAAGATATTAGATGTCGAGGTTGACAAATAATGGAGATTGATTACCGTCGCGACGATATATATTATTCTTTTTGATATAATAGTATCCCTTGTCCTATTAAGGATTCAAATTTATAATGTATCATTTTTTTTTTAAATACACTACATCACATATATTGCAATGGTTCTAGCGGTTTAAGTGTGAAATAGACAACAGAGTTACCTACCCATTTTTATAATTAGTAATATAAGTAATTACTTTACTTAAATATACAATAAACGCTTATAAAATATTGTCCCATCTTGGTCTGAGACTCAAAATGTACCAAAGCGTTTCTTACCTAGCATGTCGTAAAAGGCGACATATGGCGTATGAATTGGTGATTGTACAGGCGACGGGCTACCATATCACAAATTTCCATCTAACCCAATTCAGTTATATCTAACTAAATAACTAAACTTCACTTCACTTCTATTTTCGGCTAAATCTGGTTTAAGGTTGGTTTAACTCTTTGAAATCTGCCCACCCCTTCGGGGATTACGGGCGTGTTAATAGGTATGTACGTACTGTAAACTTGTCGCATAATCCTGATCAAGTGTACATGAGCCTTATTGAAATAATGGAGATTGCTTTTTTGTATTTTTTTCGCCCGCACACATTACATGCGGGAAGGAAGATGACGCATATTTTAATCCTTTTTTAATGCAGACGTTTGTCTCGAAAGAACTTAGCAATTACCAGCTTGCGTGTTTAATATGCACATAATTACGCTGTTTACATTCACACAAAAAATGTAGTGTAATTAGAAACGTATTTTATTAATCCATGAGTCGTATATCCAAAAATATTAAGTTTAAACATACTGAGATGTCTATTTGGTCTGTTAAGTTAATACGGATACCAGTGTATGTACATACACTAGCTTCTGCCCGCGGCGTTGTTTGCGTGGAACATCGTTAAAACATAGCTTATGTGTTATTATAATGTATAAGCTATTGCAAGGTTTCATTAAAATCCATGCAGTACCTTTTGGGTGAAAGAGTAACACACACACATCCATCCATCCATACAAACTTTCGCGTTTCTAACATTAGTAAGATTAGTATATAGATTTTGTTCACATTCACATGTATGTACTAATACAGAGTGTTACATACATAACAATGTATACTACAAATATATCCATTCACTTTATTAATGTTCCAGAATTCAAAAACGACGTTATCAAGCACCCAACAATCCTTCATTGAAAACATTCCGAACGGACTCAATGAACGTTGGAATACGTCTCAAGACATTTTCAAAATCAGAAACATAAAAAAAAAATCTCTTAATTCACAAACCGGCCGTAAGATTTTCACCGGTAAAAATTGTACACTAACAAATGCTGTATCGGAAGTAAAAATACCTTTGTTTATAGAAATAAAACGCCGTAAAATCGAACGTGTATGGGCCATAAATCGTTTATCACCGTCGGGGCACTCGAACAGCGATGGAGTCTGTTTACATTGACCCTTAAATGTTTTTCAAACTAGAAATCACGTAGACAGTTGTTTAGAATAATTCGATTTATTGATAAATAAAAATGTGATATTTAGAGCATAAATTTATTAACAGGTATAGGAAATATGCAGAAATACATTCAGTGTAAAAATGTAAGGCAAAGAAAATTTATATATACTAGCAGCGCCCCGCGGTTTCACTCGCGTAGTTCTCGTTCCCGTGGGAATATGTGGATGAAGTATAGCCTATGTTACTTTCGGATAATGTAGCTTTCCAATGGTGAAAGAATTTTTTAAATCGGCCCATTAGTTTTTGAGTTTATTCATTACAAACATACACACACACAAAAATACAAATCTTTCCTCTTTATAATATTAGTATAGAATAGTATAGACTAGCTGACCGAGCAAACGTTGTCCTGCCCTTAAAAGTGGAGGGCCGGGTTAAGAGGCTTAAAAATACTTAACGACCTATTCTCATACCTACCAAATACACAAATAAAGCATTGAAATCGGTCAAGCCGGTTCGACTACATGTTTGTATGAGATGACATGAGATTTTAACAAGGAAAAGATAAAATTTAAATTGAAATACATCCTACTAATATTATAAATGCGAAAGTTTGTATGTATGGATGGATGTTTGTTACTCTTTCACAAAAAAACTTCTGAATGGATTTTAATGAAACCTTAGAACGATATAGCTCATACACCCGAATAACATATAGCCTATGTTTCATTGATGTACCACGCGAGCGAAGCCGCGGGCAGATGCTAGTAAGAGATGTAACTGTTAAATATTTATGATTTCCTGCAGGTCCGCTTATAAGCAAATATGTTACATTACATAAAGTTTATGGCGCATGTAGTAACATTGACAAATGTTTTATTTTTATTACACTCATCTTCATCTTCCTAGCGTTATGTCCCGTGTTTAGACGGGGTCCGCTTAGACCATGATCCAGGATTTAGCGAGTCTGGTAATTACATTGAAGCGACTGCCGATCTGACCTCGTAACCCTAAGATAGGGGAACCAGACAATTATTGGATCATGGTTACAAATCCAAAGTTGTTTGAATTTGCAGGTTTCATCACGATGTTTTCCCTCACCGCCGAGCTAGTGGTATAAATACGTACATAGATTTGAAAAATCCAGAGGTACGTGCCGGGTTTGAACCCGCACTCCTCGGTTAAGAGGCGCGTGTCCTTACCATTGAGCTACCACCGCTCTATTATTTTATTTTATTTTTATTACACTATGACTAGGATTTACATGTTGATGGTGTCAACTACATAACAAACTAGCAGCGCCCCGCAGTTTCACCCGCGTAGCTCCCGTTCCCGTGGGAAAACGAGGATATAATGTAGCCTATGTTACTTGCTGATAAAATAGCTTTCCATTGGTGAAATAATTTTTCAAATCGGTCCAGTAGTTTCGGAGCCTATTCAATACAAACAATCTTTATTCTTTATATCGTTCTTCTTCTTATGGCGCCGTCTACTTGCGAAGGTTGGCGATTAGATAAACCACGGCTACGTTATGCACTTCACTGGTGGCTAATAACTATTTACAAATAAAAGCCAAATTAGGTGACACTGAATGAATTTATTGTACAACGACCTTGGGACCTATACCCTGGCGCAAATATCTCGCCATCGCGTTTTAGGCAAACTGCAATGTTCCTTGGCGGTGCAACGCCATCTATTACCAATTACATAATAACTATAGACAGCGCTATGTCAACAATGACTTATACAGCGATCATAATGGCGATTTCAACTTTAGATAATTAATGTATAAGATTGTCCACACGACAAGAATAAATAAAGTCAAAGTTAATTAACGCACATAAAATCATCTTAAAGTAAATTTCTCAAAGAATATTGAATACCAATTTTCCTTATTGACAGAATCGACACTTTCTTTACATTTTCGTGTGAAGTTATGATTTCACAATTTAACTTTGTTTTCAGTACACAGTAGCCGAGTGATGTTATTAATATTCTTTGAATGTAAGCGTCAAGTTTCCCTGCCTGTCAACTTATACTTGACGGGGTGATAACGAAATTTCCCGTGTTCCAAAGAGTTGTAAAGTTAACTATGGGAAAGTAGGTACTTTGGGCAATACATTGTATCACTTGTCCAGTTGAATGGGGCATAATGGTATGTAGACCAGTGAGCAATGTAGTATGTGGCGTTGAAACTGCTACGAATCGAGGGCTAACGATGGGATTTTGTTTTTTTTTTGTTATCAAATACATACTAAGTGACTTGAATCATAAAAATTGTTCCTATCATTTGATTCAGAAAACCTAAAAGTATAAATCTCTGCCTTAATATTTCCTAAAATTTTGTGCATGAGAAAAAAAATTAAATTGCGTAAAGTCAACAAATGTATATGTAATTATAGAGTGAGTGAATAGAAATATATCGTATATGAAATATATATTTCATTTTGAAATAAAATATATATCAACTTATGAACTATATGTATTTAGCATTTTTCTAAGAACGAATAATAAATTGATGTTTATCAACTTATTAAATTTTTCTAGGAGCGAATAATAAATTTATGTTTTTGTATAATATAAATTGTTCATAAATTGCTTAAGAAGGAAGTAGCAAAAACTATTTTTCTTTTCGACCTATGCCGTACACTTTAAGGGTCTTCATAGCAATTATTAGTAACGTTTGGGTAATTAAACATTATGTTAATAGTTCGTCCCTGTACTGTGCCATCTGTGTGGACGAAGGGCTATAAGACCCGTGTTCACCGAGCTGTGAAGATACGCGCCTGAATTGCGCACACGCCTTTTATTACAGCAATCATCACGCTCTTCCCCACATTTTTATTCGGAATATCTTGATTTTGGTCGGACAAAGAACTTCCTCTTTCTTCATAGCAACTCCTTTATACAACAAAGTATATATGAATTGATTAACTTAATCTCTTATCTCACTTTAATCACTTAATGTTAGTACTTAACATAACTTCAATAAATCTTAAGTAGAGGTAATGTTTTCCTTGTTTTTAATTTATGCTAACATTTTAATATTCTAATCTGATAACTAGTAAAATCCGGTAATCATTTTGAATAAGTAAACTTTGTTACTTATGTACAAAGTATCGATGTACCTGTCACTGTGACTGACTGTGACTGTCACTGCGACTGGTACTCTAATCACGGCATTAGCTTCACTATTTTAAAAGTAGGTACAATGACATTTTACATATTAATAATGACATCTGATAACAATTATCAATCAACAAAGGTAGTCTTATGGTCTACTATTGGTCTAATCAAAGGAATAACAAAATAAATAAAAACAAAATAGAAATTTAATTGATAATTGATTTAGTCCCCTAACTAAAAGTAATTTTTTTAAGCAACAATATCTTAGAATTACCTGGGAATGACCACAGTTTGTGGGGCCAGTGGTTTAGTTTAACCAAGTCCAAGAAGTCCCATGTTCGTTTGGGACTTGAAAAGAATACGCCAACTGTGTTCCTAGCAAGTCGTAAAAGGCAACTAATTTTATATCGGGTTTTGGGTCAGTACCCAAAACCCGATATAACATTAGTTGCCTTTCTTAATCACTGGATTGTGTAGGCAACGAGCTAGCCACTTGTTAATACTTCTTCGCAATTTTCCATCTAACCCAGCCCAGTTTCATTTCTGCCTACTCCTTCGGGGATAACGGGTGTGATGTTATGTATGTATGTACGCATGTATAAAAGTCCAAAATAAAATTCAACCTTGAATTGAAAAGAAAACTTAACACATGCCCTGACGCTATCTTTATCAAATCTCTCGTGATCTCATTTAGCCAACAGCTTTATTGCCCGCGTCTTCCGCTGGTCAATTGGTCAATTGGACAATTGGTCCGTTGCCTTATGATAGTCCTGACGTGATTTGAATGCTTCTGAGCAATTACGGGGCATGATACGTTTTTCTTAGATCGTCATCTTAGTCTGTTATACCTGTATGTATCTGGGATGCTAAAAGGATGTAACAACTGTGTTTTTTGGCTAGCATATCGTAAAAGGCGATTCTGTAGGTGACGGCCTTGACGCAGTCATGACGTCTTTACATTCCATCTAAACCAACCCGGTTTAAAACTAAAACAACTAACCTAAACTAGATTTACAATAGTGTTTTACCCTAGCGGGGTAGGCAGAGAACTGAGCGCCATACGACACTGTTCTTAAATAATAAATATAAATATCCGACGACATCACATACTTTGATCTGACTCCGAGGTAAGTAGCTTAAGCACTTGTGTTACGGATATCAAAATCAACAGCGGTATTACAAATATATACTTAAATATTAGATATTAACACCCAGATACAGAACAAACACAAGTATTCATCATACGAATGTTTGTCCTGAGTGGGGATCGAACCCACAACTCTTGGCGCATGGGGCAGGGTCACTACCGAATGCGCCATCGAGCCAGGCAAGTCCTGTTCTTACCCAGTTTATTTTTTTGGTTAGGAGTGGCTAAAGAAGTTTACTCCTTCTTTGACTCTGCCTACATTTTCAGGAATTTCGGGCGTAATCTTTATATATGATAAAAATGAACCTCTTTTTCTTGTGGTCACGCTATAATTAGGAAAGGCTTTACTGATTTCGCAATTTTTTTTAGTTATATTTGTTATTGTCAGGTGAAAGTTTTTATGTAAGAAAAAAATAAAAAGGTGCGCGCGGAAAAAAAAGGGTATTGAAAATCCGCGAATGCGCCGGGTCAGCTAGTAATTTATTTGTATTACAGTAACAACACATCAAATTACAGGTTCGAAGCAAGTGCTTGTTTGTGCAACAAGCGCATTTATGTCCAACATAAACACATTGTAAACGAACATTAATGATGACGCTTGACTGCGCATGCAGGTAACTGGTGATGACATACATAGGTATTACTCTAAACCTGAATGCTATCAACAATCATTTCGAAATTGAGCGATGAATCGGAACGGCTTACAAACATTCGAACGTAAATGTACGTAACTATACTAGCTGAATACGTTAAACCTTATTGCTTACTATTATTGTTATATATTATTGCTGCTTAACACGTTAAACCTTACATAAGGGAGCTTATTCTATTTTGAGGGGCTTATGGGCTTTAGCAGAATCTCATGTGGGGGAAGACGGGTTCTGCCAAACGTCAAGCAAAAAACAGGGTTAAACTGCTAGAAAACTAGGTTGCATTGAGTTTAACACGTTTTTTATCTGTTTAATATTTCATTTATTAATTAGTCTCATAGCTACTTATTCTTACATATAATAACATGTTTAAAAGAGCGGTGATAGACCCAGTGGTACCCGTGCCTCATGCGAGAATGACGAAAACAAATGCCGAATTACCAATTTTTGTTATCGACATGCGGAATAAAAAACTTGACGGTTGACGGAGGCTGATTTAAACCTTTAGAGGTTACCTAATTTTCACTAGCGGGGTAGGAACCGAACGCCATTAAACCTACTAACTACTTATATTGTATTTTAACCCGTATACACACGCCGGGTTAAAACATTTGCATATTTGCTCCGTGTGCTATCTCTGTTATATTTTAATTTACGTCTATTTATAATTTTAATCTACAAAAAGCGGCACCACAAAGTCTCTATTGGAATTTTAATTTTGCTCACTTTTTTTTGTAACAAAACACCCGCTAATCTATAATTAACCCTGTTTTTGCAGTGGGACAGAAAAGAGGCCCTTCAAGATGGAAATGTCCCCGCATATTAACATGTTTTCGCAATTAATTATACACATTTTAATATTCGCTAGCGCAACGGACGGACGGTAGACGCATTTATGTATATCACGTAGTTTTTAAGGGGTTGATTTTACTAGGATACTTCTATAAGCAAACAATAGTGCGGTAGCTAAAGAAAGTTAACTTGCTAAAATAGTTTTCCATCTAACCCAGCCCATTGTCCCATGTTGGTCTGGGACCTAAAAATAATGTTCTTGCCTAGCATGCGAATAAGGCGTATATGGGGTTGTGGGTATGTGATTGTGTAGGCGACGAGCTAGCTATTTGTCACTACTTTTTCACAATTTTCCATCTAACCCAGGCCAGTTTTGTTTTTGGCTGAATGTGGTTAGAGCGGCCTGCTGCCCCTTTGACTCTGCCTACCCCTCCGAGGATTATAATAGGCTTGATGTTATGTTGTGTTAAAATAGTTTTCACGAATTTATACCACTCGCTCTATGAAAAGTATCGTAAGGAATCCTGTTTATCACAACAACTATGAATACGTAACCGAACCATTATGTCGGAAAATCTTTGCATGAAGCGCAATATTATACTTTGAAGTGATTGCACTTTAAAGTAATAATAACGAACCTACGCCCTCAAGAATGACTGGCCTGTTGATCGAGTGGTCAGACCCTGGCCACGAAACCAAGGATCGCGGGTTCGAATCCCGCTAGGCAAATTTTTCGTGTGATGAACATTTGTACTCGAGTTATGGATGTTAATAAACGTATTTAAGTATGTCTATTCGTTTACCTAGTATCTATAGCACAAGCTTAGTTTGGGAATTTATTTATTTATTAGAATTTATACCCTAAGGGGGGACTCGAAGCGGACCGACCCCTATTCACCCCATATTTCCATCACCTGTACTTGTGTATTTCTCCATGTACCATTTTTTATACAAATTATTAAGTTTTTAGGGACTTGTGTAAGTAGGTTACAGTAAACCTTCTATGTTAACGATGGTTTCCGCACTTAGTCCTTGAAGTGGACCATTGTACGTGAGCCGTGTAGGCTGGTTATTCCAGCCAGCCCACCTCCCTCCAAAAGCAGATTAGTCTTCCCAGTCTTCTCAGGGCATCCGCGAGTGAACCTGGGGAACCCAGGGTCTCCTTGCGGATCTGGGCGACGCCGGTGCACTCGAGGAGTACATGCGCCACCGTTTCCTCCGCCTTCATGCATGCTCTGCACAGAGGACTGTCAGTGATGCCTAGTGTGTGAAAGTGTTTATTCAGTGAACTTAACTACGCCACTGATTCCAGGCATCCCTGTGAAACCGAGCTTCATATACGCACAAAGACAGTAAAATAACCTCAACAAAGAGCTATAAGTTGATCCTGTTCTTTTTAATCAGTTTCTTCTTAAGACCGGATTTTTATGCATCATTAATTCTTAACGTTTCAAATTAAACCGACTTTATGGTCACACTAGAGCAGTGGTCCCCAACCTTTTTGAGACCGAAGGCAACTTTCATTTATTATTAGCAATGACCACACGATTTAAAAATTAACTGTTGGAATTTAAAAATTACCTTATATAATTTAACACGAATATTTTTTTTTAGTATTTCGCGGACAAATGTTATGCTTTGCGGACCACTGATAGTTCGCGGACTTTAGGTTGGGAACCACTGTATAGAGACTACCCACAGGTTTGGTTTTTTAGTGCATTAATTGCACTTTGCTGTGTGTTGTCGTTTTGTATCGAATGAGACAAAGTTAATAAACGATAAATATTTCTTTTTATATTAGTAAAGGCGAACAACCATTCGGTTTGTCTGTGGTCTCTGTAGCCCATTGACATTTTCAACACCAGACACATCAAAAGTGCGTTACCAGTTGATCCTAAAATAAGTGGCTTAAATATTTGTATTATTGTTCTCTTAACCTTGACTCATTGAATCAGATGGGAACGACACCCCTATCTGACGCAACGACTGAACTATTGCACCAAAGGGCCAACTACATATGTACATAACATAACATTACGTTCCCAATCCAGAGGGTTAGGCAGAGGCACAGGGGCACTACCTGACCATATTCAGCCTAAAACAAAACTTAGGTTAGATTGAAAATTGTGAAAATGTAGTGACAAGTGGCTAGCTCGTCGCCTAAATTATATATGTGTAGACATATATACAGGATTACTTATCAAAAATTTGATTCTTATATAATTTTCTAATTTAGCAATCGATACAGGATAAACAAATATACTGAATTCAATCTAATATTAATGATTTTAGAAATCATCAAATTTGGTATTTTTCATAACATATTGATTACATACTATTTACTATTTAATGATATAAAGGTTCGTCTATTTTCAACCGACTTCAAAAAAGGAGGAGGTTCTCAATTAGACCGTAAATGCGCTTTGGCCTAAGTAAATTTATTTTTCACTTTTATTGGTATCCTTTTTGAAGTCACTTTTTTTTATATACCTACATCGAAATTTAATATAAGTACATAAGCAACCTTTTGAGAAAGCCTAATACATATACTGCATCAATGTATAATTAGATTACTTTAAAAGCTTTTAACTTGACTTGATCAAGTAAAATACACTTTTCAATTAAGAAAATGCTTTGAAGAGGGAATCCAATTTTAAGCTTAAGTACTTAATTAGTATCAGTAATTGGATGTAGCCTGGCGATAAATGAGGAATGGGGGGTCTCAGTTTAACGCCAAGAAAAAAAACGATTCATCGAACCTCTTTATTGAAGCAATTAATTTTTTTATTTCTGTTGTAGGTTTAGCACAGCTTAAAAGGAATATCGGAAGGTACGATCAGCCTTGAAAGTGGTGTAATAAGGGAAACAAAGGGTATTTATTTATATGTGTACATAAATACTGTTAGATGTGAAGATATAATCGGAGATTACCATCCCATTCCTAGTCGATTGCAATACTGGGCCCAGCCCTAGCATTTTTTTTGACAGTCTTATGCTCTTATGTTTGAGATGTACAATTGTTGTGTTCCGAGTTTCTTTTGAATACAGTTAGTGCCATAACTAGTTTTTGTTTGGATTTTACTAATATTTAATAACACCTACATATATTTACGCCGTAAATCCGTAGGGGTAGGCAGTCTTAGGAGCCGTAGGCACCCTCAATCATTTCAAGTTAAAAAAGGCTGTTAGGCACGGCAGGTGATGAGCAGGCCTAGGTCGTCACTCTAACTAAATAAAACTTCACGCCACTTCCCTAGCGGGGTAGGCAGAGATACTCACAATCACAAAACAATGTCCTAATACACTATTAGTGGCCTTTTAAGGCTCTTTCAATTTGGGCGTTTGCTGTTGGCCTGACTGCAGGCCGGCAACGTCATGAATGGCCCAATACGTAATAGTCATAATAGTTAGTTGGTCTGGGTCGCCACCCAGCACGATCTGCGGCTATTCGCATCCATTTGTCACTACTTTTCCACAATCTTACAATTACCAACTTAATTTAATTTTTGACTGAATATGGTCTAAGGGTTTTTTCTCATCTCTTTGGATTCTACCTACCCCGTTGGGGGTTGTGGGCCTGATGGTATGTATGTATATATGTATATTCTCATATCATTCTGATGTTAAGATGTCTATTTATTTAACTTATGCCTTGCTATTATGTGCATGTCAACGAGTCTTATACAATAGCCAACCTGCCACTTCACAATTGAATGAACCGAACGAATGGTTATTACCTCAAGCAGGTCGCGTTAATAACACCTGTTATTGTGAAGATTTTACTCGGTTCAAGAGCGACCGGTTTCGTTACACAATCGCTTTGAGACTCGGTTTAATTCTGTTTTCGTGTTGTTACATTATTATCTTGCTAATCACGAGAGGCAAGCGTTTATCGGTGAATCGCGGTGAGTCAGCTGATCGTGATCGGAGAAGCGTTGGTACATCCTTGATGTTTTGGGGAACCGCGGATGGATGGAAAAACGGTTATTTGTTGTGATACGGCAGGCGCCGTCGATTCATGAAATACTAATTCAAAACGATTCGTCACTAAAGATGGTGTGACAATGGGTCATATTTGTTTACTTTACATGAATTGATATATTCTGTGGTAACTTAGTCTACGGTTCGAACTTCCTTTTTAAAACTCGATTGTCATAACGCTCTCCGAACATTTGAATACCGTTTTGTGCATCGTGCATTTTATAAAAATGTCATATATCTCTTAGTAAAACTCTCAAGTATTCATTTCTTCTTACAACCAGCCAGTGTTTTTGAGAAGCTCGATGGCTCATTCGATAGTGACCCTGCCCCATGCGCCAAGTGTTGTGTTGGGTGTTGGGTTCGATCCCCACCCAGGACAAACATTCGTGTGATGAATACTTGTGGTTGTTCTGTGTCTGGGTGTAAATATCAAATATTTAAGTATATATTTGTAATACCACTGTTGTTTCTAATATCCGTAACACAAGTGCTTAAGCTACCTTGGAATCAGAACAATGTATGTGATGTAGTCTGTTATTTATTTATTTTTTTATTAAAAAGGCGTTTCAAATTGCTCAGTTCTGATTGGCGACGTAAGACAGATTCACTTTTGCTTTTTATAATATTAGTAAGTATATAAAGCCTTATATATTTTATTCTTATTTAGGAAACCTTAGTCAACCTGCAATATTGCTCAAAAAGTGGCTCATACATTATATCACTCAAAGTTTTCGTAACACGAGTATATTTACATTATTATAATTTTGAACCTCTAGCATTTAAACGTCGATCAACCTTGACCTTTTTTTTTTGTATACCATAAAACACGCGAGCGTAATAGCAAAACCAATTTGTATTGTTTCACGGGATCAATTGAAACAATGTTTTTTTGAATACGTTAATTGCAACTGTTTCTAGTAGAATTACTTTTCTCGTTCTTTCTAGCATACCGATGCTTGTTTATTTTATTAAAGTTCGATAGAAAAGGCTCATACTAACTTTGTAGTCGCTAACTACTAGGAAACTCTATATCTATAGTTAATATATAAAGCTGAAGAGTTTATTTGTTTGTTTGTTTTCTTGAACGCGCTAATCTCAGGAACTACTAGTCCGATTTTAACAATAATTTCAGTGTTAGATAGTCTATTTATCGAGGAAAAAGCTATATAACATCAACCATAAACGCGTGTGAAACCGCAGGCACAGCTAGTAAACAATAAAATACCAAGTTAGGGTTTAATAATGTTCATCAATTTTAATAAACTAGTTTTAACACAACCCAGTTTTGTTTTTTAGCCGAATGTGGTTAAGAGGGCAACTGCCCCTTATACTCTGCATACCTTACGGGATATTATGTATGTATTTTTATAATATCAATGGCTGCAAACGATCTAGCGGGTCACCTGATGGTAAGTATTCACCAGTATAGATTGGTAACATGCCCAGTTAATTACACGATATCATCACCATCTTAAAGTAGCACCTCATTTAATACCCTTTCATATCATCATCATCATACATACGCTCATAATCCCCGAAGGGGTAGGCAGAGGCAGGGGCACTAGGCCCCATTGACCACATTCAGCCAAAAATGAAACTGGGCTGAGTTAGACGGAAAATTGCGAAAAAGTAGTGACAAGAGGCTAGCATGTCGCCTACACAATCACACACCCAAAACCCGATATACCATTAGTCGCCTTTTACGACATGCTAAGCAATAAATACAGTTGGCACATTCTTTTTTTAAGTCCCCGATCAACATGGGACTTAAAAAATCATCATCATTATAAACTCGTACTATAAAATGGCAATCATAAGCTCTTGTGTTAGTAAGAGAAGTTTAGCAAATAGATGGATGATGTTTTAACATCATCCATCTATTTGCTAAACTTCTCTTACTAGCATTTATGCTAACTATGTAAATAAATAAAATGTGTATTGTTTAAATGTTTTTACATAGTGGGATTTATACTAACTGCTAATTGTCAAGGAATCATCTTTGGACCCGAACGTCTTAACCCTGTAATCCACAACGATAATAAAATAAACATTCGCGTTTTATTAGTAAACTTAATATAATAAGCAAAATTGGTAGAAATTATTATACCATTTGTACATTAAAAAATTAATTGCCGTTAACTAAAAACATCTCAAGTACCAAAACTAAGAGTAGTACTTCATTCATAGAGAATCTACAGAACAAGTACGTTTCAAGAACTCACCACAGAAAATGATATTTTCGTTCCGTATCTATTCTGAGAACTTAATTATGGAAGCAGACTTAAACGAGGCAATATCGTATGAATTGCCTGGTGAATATTGAACAATCAAGTTAGCGATCGCTACCAAGGTATAATTACTAATTTAAGGATGTAACTTAGACCTAAAGTTTAAGCTAACATGTGTAAACCAAAATTAGACTTTGATCTTAAAGGCTCAGTTCGGAATGGACCCTTGTCAACATCCTGCTCTGACGAAGGATCTTTCAATTCCGATAACTCTAATTAACTCTGTGAGGGCCACGAGAAATTCAAAGATGACGATATCGATTTTCGGGACCTTAGAGCAACTATCAAACAGGAGAGGGCAAGACAGCTTTAAAACTCTATTAAGTTGAGACTTATAGTAGTGAAAGTGTATTAGTATTATTGGCCTGAGGTATTTATGTGAATACTTGAATTCGAAACGTTATCATAATGTAAATTGTTTTTACTTGACCTCATAGCTCATGTATACCGGCTGTGCGATATATTGTTTGCCGATGAGGAAGCAAGAAGCAATTCAAACTTAGTGTAATATAAAAGCGAAATTTGCATATATCTGAAGAACTACTTATTATATCCCTAATAAACCTTCTGTAAATTATTAAATATTGTAAGCAAAAAAATCGTATATTGATCCTAAAATATTTCTTACCGAGGTTTTTTTTTTTGGGCGGATGTTTACGGCTTTGTCAAATGTCTATGCCAAATCTACAGTAAACTGTGCTACAAAAAAAAAAAAAGTTTTGCAATGATTTTGCAAGAATATTTAGTTCATTCGGTTCTCGTATATTTATGGTTCACTTGATATCAGCTCCTGCTATTGAATATAAAAAAAACAAAATATTTTGTAAGCATGGGGTTCCCTATACTTATTATTTTGCTATTTGTTTCATGAGGGGTAATTTTTATGAGGACGGGTATGTTATTGGAAATGAGACCTGCACGAGTTCTGTGAATATACTGCTTTGTTTGATAAAGTAAATAGTTTATATAGTGAAGGATACACATACATTGATATAATAAGTATAATTCATTATAACCCATACAACTCAGTTTCTTCTCAAGGGTATAAGTAGTTAAAACACCTGTTAATAACTCTATCGACAGAATCACCGCTCGTCAATGCCACTCCAGTTGAAGTTGACTCTAAGGTTGGGACAAAAGACTAATAGGGTAGACGGTTCAAGAGGAACTAATGAGCTAGTAGCCGAAGGTGAAAAGACAGAATTAACGATGGTGAATTGTAAGGAAAAGTTAATTCAACGATACCCCTGACCCAATGAATAGTCTCACTTTAACGAGGGGATTTACACGACACGAATTTTCATTTTATACGTTTAAGAAGCAAGATTAACGATTCGCGCTAAATTTCAGGTAAACAAATCAGGCTGGAAAAGAAAAACTATGATCTAAAATTTACGAGTATGGTCACACTGTGTGTTATCCTAATTTTGCAGAGTCACGAAGACACCATTTGACATTGCGTTAACAAATCCAGCTATTCCCATGGTGTGTCACAGGGTGGTACCTTGCACCCAATCTATATATCGCACATTTAATATAATAAAAATGCGATTTCAAATGCATTAGGCACAAAATTAAATTTCTTATCGCCGACACACAGCAAGGGTAACTCAGTAACTATATCTGTCTCTCTCTCACACTGTAGCTTTGAATATAGGTTTCCAGAAGGCTTTCAACGCAATTTCCCACAAACTACTTTTTGTAATATACCCTCATATTACTAAAGCTGCGATTAATGGACAAATCCGTTAAAACATTGACACGGTGTAAACGATATCGTGTACGCCAAGGTTCTCTATAACGACACAAAGTGAGAGCAATCAGTAAGTCATTACGGCTGTGTTGTGGCTACTGGCATTTGGGCCGGCCGAGTAATTTGTGCTTTAAGTATTAAAGGAGGCGTTGAGAACAGTAATCTATGAGTTTTTATCCTTGACATGGTTCTGTATACAAAAGTGCAGACTTATGTGTGTATGTGACTTATATTACAAGTCAAGTGATTTTTGATCTGACGCAACAAAAGTCCAGACGTACTCTGAGTAGATTTTATTATTTGATTTCATGACACTTTACTCATGAACTTATGACTGAAATTTTAATTATTCATTATATTCGCTACTGCCCTCGTCTTCGTCGATGCAAGATTTAGCAATAAAGAGTCATTATTTTCGTACTGAATCCTAGTTAAATAAAGTTACTCCTTCATAATGAAATTAGCTATCTATCACTACATTTTTTTGGCTGAATTTGGTTAAGTGGGCTAGCTGCTCCTTTGACTCTGCCTACTCCTTCGGGGATTACGGGCGTGATGATATGAATGTATGCCGTTTCATAGATTAGCCGGAACAAACAGATATACATAAACTTCAAAATATTATCTGTTAATATAAGTGTTTCATATATTTGCTTAGTAATGTACTTAGGTTTTTTTTTTTTTTACATTGCAATAATGACATTGTAAACAGATATTTTAATTTTATTTATCAGCAAAGGCAATGCATTATAATCAGACAAAAACTCTGTACCTTATGAGAAAATCGCATCAAATGTATCATTAATCACCATTTAACCATCCCAACGGATCCCTGCATCGTCCTCAGTACTTAGGCACCACCGAATTGGTGTATTCAATTACAAAGCGTCATTCTGGGCTGGCACTGCGCAGCGCTCGGGGAGATCATTGTGATAATGACGTAATAAGGTGGCGCACGCACCGTCGACTGCTTTGTTTGAGGTGTTTGGACGAAAAAAAGTAATTGTGTGAGGGACATGTATGGAGGACTTTGTATTTATTTGTTTCTTTCTTTTGGTGTATTATTTTTTTATTTGTTTTGTGTGATTTTTATTACTTTAGAGTCACTTATGAATTCTTACTGCTTCTTGGACTTGGGGTACGCTTACCCCTTTGGGGATTACGGACATGATGATATGTGCATGCATGCACATTAGAATAATTAATGATTTCAACATTTAACGTTGCATTATCATTAGAAATAATACTAACGGGACTTAAAGCCCGCTTGTGACTAAGGTCCATTGCAAAACGGCCGAAATTTCAAGCTGTAAGTACTCATGTACTACATAATGCATAAATAAATAATAAATATCACACTACGTCATATACATTGATCTGAATCCGAAGTAAGTAGCATAAGCACTTGTGTTACGGATATCAGAAACAGTGGTATTACAAATATATACTTAAATATTTTATATTAACACCCAGACACAGAACAAACACAAGTATTCATCACACGAATGTTTGTCCTGGGTGGGGATCGAACCTACAACTCTTGGCGCATGGGGCAGGATCACTACCGAATGCGCCATCGAGCTAGTCGCATATCGCGTTTAGTCATGTTAGTAGTTATTTCTAGAGAATGATAAAGTATTTGTGTAAATATTAATTTATTTGACTGTAGGTACCTCAATTATAAATTTAATCTGAGGTTGTAAAGAAATATATACACAAACTAGGGTACAAAAAAAATGCAATCGAAGTATGAAAAGAGTATCAAAAGGTAGGTTTATATCCCATGTTCCAGACCTTCATAGAAATAAACATACAGTTCTCTTTGCGACAAAAAACGCGAAAAGCCCGGCTCTTTTTGTTTCCGCGACTATAATTAAGCTGAGTGCTTTCAGTTTATTAATTAACTTACGTTACTTGAGTGGGTGGAATGTTATTAGACGTAAAATGTGTCAAAAATATTGCGGAGCGACGCTAATAGTATTTCAGAATAAAGAATTCGCGTAAACCTTTCTCTTTTGATTTGACCTTACTTTTTGATTGAATGATTGTAATATAACGGACAGGCAAAGTCGAAAAATGTTGTTCTCTATTTTTAACCACTTTAAGTCACTAAACAATTAATTGAAGTAAAATAAGAACTAACTAACTAATTACTCATTAAAACTTTACGCCACATAACCGCCGCATAACGCGAAAAGCCCGCTACCACATATATACAATAATAAATTATGAATTTTAAAGAATTTTATAGGGATTCTGATTTTAAAATTGTCTAAATTGTAAGTTTTTATGTAATGAAAAGCAGAATCAACATATTTATAATATAAACTATTGCACTAGCTTTGATTTATAAAGTAACAACTTCCAAGCGACGCCAGGACCCTATCTATGGAATTTGACCAAAATGGGATCCAAAAAAGTAACAATTTATTGAAATTATAAGAGACCAGCTTCTGCCCGCGGCTTTGCTCGCATGGTACGTCGATAAAACATAGCCTATGTGTTATACGGGTGTATAAGCTACATTATTGTAAAGTTTCATTAAAATCCATTCAGTAGTTTTTGAGCGAAAGTGTAACAAACATCCAAACGAACTTTTACATCCTACTAATATTATAAATGCGAAAGTTTGTATGTATGGATGGATGTTTGTTAATCTTTCACAAAAAAAAAATTACTGAATGGAATTTAATGAAACTTTAGAATAATATAGCTCATACACCCGAATAACATATAGACTATGATTCATCGATCACGCGAAGCGAAGCCGCGGGCAGAAGCTAGTTTATAATATTAGTAGAATAAAATAATGTCAATGCCATCAATACACATATTTACTATAAAACAATTATACTATATAATATCCACAGAACAGAAAAAAAAAAATCCGTAAAAAATATCCGACAAAATCACACCTCCGATTTCGAAGTCAGTTAAAATATCACATTACCTACTTCTATCTAGTAGCGCTACCAATTTTAATAAGACTTGCCCCAATCCACAATAATTGTGGGCTATTAAAATTTAATGACAACAATTAAAATCAACACCATCGCGACATAAAAAATATTGCAAAGGCCATCAAGTATAATTTCTGTATTGAAACGGATGGGCCATTAAGACCACAATTGACGAAGGATGTGTTTATCCCTATCCGAAGGGTTTAACCCTCAAATAGATTGTTTAACGTATGACTAAAGTGATTTTTAATTGCATCCGTGGAGAATGGCTTGACGGCTTTTAGGGTTCCGTACCAAAAGGGTAAGAACGGGACTTTATTACTAAGACTCCGCTGTCTGTCTGTCTGTTATCAAGTTGTATCTCATAAACAACGATAGCTAGTCACTTGACATTTTCACAAATAATGTATTTCTGTTGTCGCTATAATAACATAATATAGGTCCCATACAACAAACGTAATTCTATTGCCGTTTTTTGCTCGATATTAATAACGGGTAGACGCTTGAAATATTCACAGAATATTTAATTGTATAGTGTCTAATATTGTAAAGATAAGACATTATACGATTAAGGCACGGATCCCTTCGTGCGCGAGTTCGACTCGCACTTGGCCGGTTTTTAATCATTTGAAGATAAATCTGTGGTTTTTTTAATGATTTGGGATTTGACAGACAAGGCAGTTGTGTAGTCTTTGTTTGTGGTACTAGTTTATGTCTATGATTTCGCTTGCATGGTTTCTTAAATAATAATTATTAGTGATGACGTTTGGTTAGCCAGTCTTAACCCTAAGACAGCACTTGGGTTAATTTTAATCCCGGAAATATTTATAGGTCCTCCAGAATGCACGACATAACATTCTGTAACAGACCGAATTCTACCTGAGCAAAACCTTGAGCATAAGTTAGTTTAAAATAAACCAATCTTTTGGCCGATGTCGTCATAATAATAGAAAGAAAACCAGTAGTATAAATAAACTTTTATATTTCCAGTAGAAGATAAAGCTATCAAGCTACGTTTAGAACATTCCCAAACTAGTTTTCGTATGTCATTCGTGATTGCAAACTATTGCTAGCTTCTGCCCGCGGCTCCGCCCGCTTGGAATGCAATCTGTCACATCTATTATCGTGCCTCCAATAATATTTACCTATTATTATTTAATCGTGTCGAACGCAAGACGCGCGCGCAGCTTCGATCCCGCACTAAGACAAATAGTTGTTGATGAAACGGGTATTTTGTCGGGTCTGGGTGTTTTCCAAGTTGAGTAATATGATTTGGTAAATAAGCTATGACTTTTACGTGTAAAAACGCAACAGACAGAACTACTTTCGTACTAATAATATTAGTAAGGATAACAAATATTCTTTCATCGCATTTTTTGTCCGTCCCCCAGCCAAACCAGTCATTTGTTAGGTCATTAGTCGTTTGAGAAAAAGCACATATAAAAACACACCCGAACCACTTTGTATATCGATTTGTTTTTTTAAATTAGGGGTCAACGATCTCTAGTTTACTATTATGTAAATAATGTGGCGAATTTATATATTGCTGCAATTAATTTCAAATTTTAGGTCTTACACAATAGAAAGGTAGAATAAACATTTTATATCTGGACGGTGGTAAGAAAAACATTGTAAAGTATTTATACATATATAGTAAAACTAGCTTTATATTTTTATCTTAAAAAAACTTGTTTTTTTATTATTTGAAATTAATGTTACAATCTGGAATATATTAGGAAAACCTGTTATTGGCCTTGCTATTTGTTTATATATTTTCAAAATGTGTTATTTGTAAAGAAACGCGATTGGTTTTCTGCAAATAAATAAATAAAACTACATGGTAAATCACTCGACAGATGACTTACTTCCTCACAGACAGTACCGTACTGTAGATGAGATAGGTTGAGTACTGAGAAAATTATGCAACATAAATAGGAGCTCTTACATTTATGAAATTACTGTTATCACACAGTTATACAATAGAAACACTTTTGACTTCCAATCCAAAGGACATAAAATAAAATATATTCAGATATTACTACTGCAGACCATGCTATCCACTACCAAACTTTAAAAATCAGTCATCAAAACGTATGTATATAGCAACCGATATTCAAATAAAGTAACAGACTTCGAACTGCACAACTGCATTCAGATAAATGCGGATAACAAATAGCCGGGCTTTTTTAACTTTCACGGATCCCGGCGATACGGGAAAAATGTTCACTTGAAAGCGGGCTTTGATTTTTTCGCTCCGAACGGTATAGTACAATGATTTTTTCACGCCAAATCTCTGCTCGGATAGAGGATAAATGGACGGTAGTTTTTCAAAGTTATTCCATGATCCAAAAATTGTCTGGTTCCCCTATCTTAGGGTTACGAAGGTCAGATCAGCAGCCGCTTCAATGTAATTATCAGACTCGCTACATCGGGGATCATGGTCTAAGCGGACCCCGTCTAAGCACGGGACATAACGGTAGGAAGATGATGAGTTTTTTAAAGTTATTTATAGTAAGGGAAGTGATGTGATTGTCAGTTAGTAAGTTATCTTTAGTAAAACTTCTAGTTGTAAAAGAGAGAATACAAAGATAATTTAAACTAAAATTTTTAACATGTATTTTAAAAAAATATATTAATTTTTTTTTATAACTACCGGTGGCTATGACAAATTGTTAACTCTAGATATTTTTTATATGAAACTTTTACTCTTCTACATATAAGAAAGAAGTAAGATAGTTACAATACATAGGTAATGTAAAACAAATAAAAAAACCTATTGTTAATGTTGTACACAATACTTTATTTCTATTTGTGGTTCAACTGCTATTACTATGATTGCCATTACTTCGTCGAAACCAGGGCCAGATTAAGGTACATTGAAATATTTACTTGGAATCAAATGTGACTGGCGAATATTGGGATCTTTATAAGAATAAACAAACCCAATGGTTTGTTTATTCTGTTAGTTCAATAATCAACAGACAGAGTAGACAGACAATTTAACCTTATTGTTGTTTTCTTACTCAAAGATTACATATGATGTTTCAATTGATACATATGTCATTACTTTTCTTACAATACATATCTAATTAACTATTGTAAGAAAAGTTATGAAAAAGTTACAGCTACTACATCCTTTGAAATACTACTTTCCTGTCTAAGCTAGAAATGAATTTACAAAAGTAATGGAAGTCGCCTTAAATCTAGCGCCCAGGGCGATTTCTCCTGAAGGCGGTCCTGGTCGGAATGTGAATAATTAGTCACGGCAATTCGTAATATCGTTCTCAACGGTTCCGATAAAAAATACATGGCGATTATTACAGAGATTTATTTCTTTATCAACTTATTCACTTAAGGATAATTGGAACATATTTTTCCACTGGCACATTCGTATTAAGTTATGTTTCATTACATTGTTTGTGTTATATCGTGTTTCTATCCGGTTGAATGATGATTCAAGAATTATTAGTTACTGCATAGTACGATTATAATCTTCTATTAAATATTGGATATTACACCGCATGTATTTGTAATACCACTGTTGTTTCTGATATCCGTAACACAAGCACTTAAGCTATTTAACTCAGAGTCAGATCAATGTATGTGATGTAGTCTGATATTTATTTATTTGGTTTTGATCTAACTCAACTGCGCCAACAGTAGAACATTGCGCATGAGTTAGTACATTGACGCAAACATGTTTACTGACTCATTCACTAGCCTTGTGCAGTTCCAACAAAAAGGTTTTTACAAAAGCGGTTTTTGTAGATATGAATCACATAACATAACATAAAATCACGCCCATAATCCCCGAAGGGGTAGGCAGAGTCAAAGGGGCAGCATGCCCCTTCAACCACATTCAGCCTAAAATAAAGCCGGGCTGGGTTAGATGAAAAATTGTGAAAAAGCAGTGACAAGCGGCTAACCTGTCGCCTACACAATCACACACCCAAAACCCGATATACCATTAGTCGCCTTTTACGACATGCTAGGTAAGAACCACATTTGCATATTCTTTTTAAGTCCCAGACCAACATGGGACAGTGGGCTGGGTGGATGGATATGAATCAATAAAAAATATTTTATTTTCACCATTACAACACTGCACTGCACAATATAATAAATCTTATTAATTAAATCCCACCCATTATAAATAAAAAGCATGGAAAAATTCACTGTTCGCTTCTAGATACAATAGAAATTCAATTACTATGAGATCTGTAATTATATTTTATTTGTAGTGCAATCATTAAAACGCATCAATCATGTTTCACCTTTATGATATTCAAACAGAAATACGCAGCTGTGTTGAATTAAGTCTGTCGCAGGAAGCCGCAATAAAAGATTTTAATTATATTTTTACTAGTTGCTGCCGTTGACTTTGTCTTCTTGAAATTTAAGAATTATTTCTTCCATTCCACCATATTCATAGATATTTTTTTAGGAATCCCGTTCAGAATACTTTTAGGTTCTTCAAATGGAGTTAACTTCAGATTAAATTCTCAAAATAAGAATTCTGATAGCTAAAATACAGTCTCAATCGATTCAATAAAAATAAACAAGGAACAGACAGACAGAAAGACGAAAATTTAATCTTAGCCCGAAAGTACACTAGTTCCGAAATAGTATCACAATTATTAAGAAAGACGACAGATTTTTCACTAGTCATAAGCTAGATAAAAATTCAAAAGATCCTTAAGATCAAAATTAAATGAATCCCTGTTCTATGTCCCATCCCTCAGGAATACATCTACACGGGATAACTTGCAATTGATTGGAGAACAACTCGCAAGTCGTAATTCGCGGCTATTAATCCGAGCGGAGTCGCGGGACGGCGTTGTCTCGTAAGGTTCATTCGCTAATGCGGTTATAAATCAATCGGTGACTAGTCGGTTGAGTGCGATAGTGATGCTAATAAGTGTGGATGTATCGATATTTTTATCAACGTACTTTAAAGTATCAACATCGTTTTAATTCTGCTTAATTCCATTAGTGGAAATAAAGATAGAAACATCAAGAGCATAAAAGCATATATTGAACTAGAAAGATACACTCTTTCAAGTTCTATTTCAATATAAAAGCATGTATTGAACTAGAAATATTTATTGGTTTTAAAGATTGTACAATCTTTAAAATCTAAGACACCTCACAGTTATGAAGATTTTTCCTTTAGCCATCTACCGCTTATACAATATCATAGTACAAAAAAAAATTACTGTCATTGAATATAAGTTGGAGTGCCAAATTTCCGTTTAATTGGATGCCAGCGTGTGGTTGAAAATAGATTGCATATTATGTAACAGACGAATCACAAACATACATACATTTTTTATCCAAGTTTGTCAAATTAAAAGCGTGTATCAGCTGAAACTCCATAGCAATCTCTCTGAGTGCAAGTTTGTAAATAAAAATAGTATTTGAGACGTGTTTCGTGATTAGATTTGAAAAATATAACTGATTTACCTATTTACATCAGAATTTATAGGTTCTAGGTCGATTATTTATCGATAAAATGTTTTATCGACCCTCGGCCACCTCAATCTCCGTAGTTGGTAGTAAACCAAGTATAAACCCGAGACGTCACACGACGCCGGGTTCATATAAATGTAAAATGTTGCAGCAGAATCAATCAAACCCAGTATCATGTAGCAATTGCCTTATAATTGGATGGCTATAAATCCCTAGGGATACTCATATAGAATTCCTATTACTCTTCTACCTAACTAAACGTGAAAAGAAGGATTATGGTTTTAGCAATACATGTTTGTATATATACATATGTTAATACATTATAGGCTGGTTTCAGAGTCACGCTGATTGCACGCGCGGTTGGCAAGCGCGCCTCGTAAGACCGAGTTTGTATTGTAATCAGCGCGGATGATGAGCGCGGGTAGTTTTCACTATGAAAGGGTACAAGGCAACACCTCGCTTGTGGCCCGCGTCGCTTACCACCCGCGCCGGCGTAAGCGTGACTGAGAAATTAGCTAAAGAGCCTAAACTGCTTAACTGGTTTTGATGAATAAGATATCAATTCATTCATTAATATAGACCGGGTAACATAGGTATTATTTTTTTCTATAAGAGTGTCTTTTTCCTTTAAAGAATAAAACCACATAGAGATACATACTTTTGAGGACGCATTTTTATGTAATCAGGCCTTATCCTTAATCGATATCGATTCTTGATTGCAAGGTTCTGGGATTAATAGTTTTAATAAAGTGGCGAATGAAAGAACAACCAGTATTGGAACGGGTTTTATGAATATCCAACGTTATTTATGCTCCTGTGGACAAACGATCTACCATCGATTCGTGTCGTAAAGCAACTTAAACCTTATGTGTTTTAGTTAATGGTCCATATGTTTTAGATGACCAGGCTAAAATATGGAGTTGTTATAAGCTAAATGGGTGACACAAGTCTCACTTGTGAGAAGTGTTGGTTGAAAACCAAGTACCCCAAGATTTAAAAAAAAATCTAGTATCCCAGCGGTGAAGCGAAAAATCGTGAATAAACTTACATGATTAAACAACGAATGGTGGGCAACCATGTTACAATACGTCTGATTCCCATATCCAAGGATTTCGAATGTCAAAATTCGCTTATTACGTAATAATCAGAATCACTCAACCATAAACCGACTATGAATAGGAAAAAACCATAGATCCTATAATAACGACTATCTAAAAGCCACATCAAAGGTTTCGATAACTCACATATACCCCAATTAATCAGTAATCTCTCGTAAATAAAACATAGGGGATGACGTCACCTCCCACCTAGACTATGACATCACATCCTCTCAACGTCTCACACAACATCATCTCATTAGAACTGCACACGCAGATGCAAAATGCAGACAAGATATAAACAAATCATGCGCAGATCAACGATAAGCGAACATTACGTTGCGCCTGCGCTGGGTTATTTACAAGATGTCCGTTCGTTTATACTTGCGCTTCTCAAAGTTTCGTGACAAGCTGCAGCTATTAACTGAAAATACCTGGCACAATCATTAAATTATTTTTTCGGGAGCTTGAAGAGATCACTGCAACGAACAGTCTAAATTTTTATTTGCGATGTTTAAGTATATCATTGAATATTTCAAGTAATAAATATTTCTTTTTTAAATTATAAGAAACAAGCTTCTGTTCGTGGCTTTGCTGGCATCTTACATCGATAAAATCTATCGCCTTTATGTTATTCGGGTGTATATGCTATATATTATTGTTAAGTTTCATTGAAATTCATTTAGTAGTTTTTGCGTAACAAACACCCATATATCCTCACAAACTTTCACGTTTATAATATTATATATATATATAGTAGTATAAGACAATGCATTGATAAAAGATATCTATGTACTACTCTGAGCCCTCTTCTATACCTCCCAATTCTCTCGATGATGTGTGACTAACAGTTTTCTTTTTATCTGAGTCTCAATAAAAAAATATATTATTTACGACTGTTCAATGCATGAGCGATATGGATTAAAATTTCTAATACACCCACAGTTTGAGAACCGCCGTTCGCATTTCAAAGTCATCGTCTTATAATCCTTAACTGTAGAGACAGTGGTTGCGTATCTGACAATTAAAAACCGGTCGCAATCAATTCGCCATGGGAATTAATGCGTAATTAACTGAATCTCAGCTAAAGGTATCCGATTCGATTACCGATAAAGTGTTAAGCGAATTAGTCACAGATGAAGATATGTCGTCCGGTTGGGTCTTAATTGCATTATTTGTTAATGTGTCCTTTAATGTCTATGAAACATAATCTTACTTGGAGCAGAAGTAATTCAGTAGCTAGGTTTAAGTAATATTTCTCACTACCTGCCCAGATAGACTTTTTTCTGTAAAACGTTATAGGACTGTCGCAGTTCGAAGAGAAGTGTTGTTTTTACGATTTTCTTCGTAATTTCTGCTTTTTTCTCCCCATAACATCCTTCATTGTGCCTTAATGAAAATATGAAAAAAAAAAAACTGATAACTAAAGCCTTTCTCTAGTTTTGCGCTCACCAATACATTTAGCGATTCCTCTTTATTTATATACTAGCAGCGCCCCGCGGATTCACCCGCATAGTTCCCGTTCCTGAAGGAATATGGGGATAAAATATAGCCTATGTTACTTCCGGATAATGTAGCTTTCTAATGGTAAAATAATTTTTGAAATCGGCACAGTAGTTTTGGAGTTTATTCATTACAAACATACACACACACAAAAATACAAATCTTTCCTCTTTATAATATTAGTATAGATATAGATAAATGCCTACCCCGCTAGGGAAGTGGCGTGAAGTTTAGTTAGTTAGTTAGTTAGTTAGATAAATTAAAATCTATATAGCCACTTACATGGTAAATTACTGTTTACGCATAAGTGGGTAAGTATAATATAATGTAAGGATCATGCCATATGGCGTTCGGTTATCTCTGCCTACCCCGCTAGGGAAGTGGCGTGAAGTTAAGTTAGTTAGTTATAATATAATCTGTCCTGTAATTTGTGTATATACCGCGGTTAGTCTGTCAAGTAATGTGCATAGGTTGCACTATGCACTTTATGACTAGAACACGCGTCTCACATACCAGAGATGCTAAGTTCAAATCATGGCCGATTTATACCCACATACCAAAGTACGTTTTAATTTTCCAAACAACAATTAAAAATCGCGCGAAATTATCCAGACATCACTTGCTGATGAGCAATAAAAATTGCACACAGACTAAACAATGAAAACTGGGAAGAGTTAGCGCGTCGACAGACAACACTGAGTGACGTCAACAGCTAACACATTCTGTGTAGGTAATTAATAAAACCTATCAATTAATCAGCATCATCTAGAAAATTATTCCGTGTTGGGGGGTTATTGTACATTTGCCACAAAGTGAATTCGCCACAATGAAATTATGACGAATTTACACATGCATATTTTTGTGACGAATTAACTTTGTGGCAAATGTACAATAACCCGACGTAAGGGCAAGTGGTCAAAATAATAATAATGTTTTTTTTATTAAAGCGCACGGCCGGCTGGTAAACGGTCACTCTAGGCTACAGGCGTCTTCTCCAGGTGAAAAAAGCCTACATACGCTTGAAATAAAAGGACTGACTACAGAAACTAAATGATGCTTTGAAAGACATATTTATCTATAAATTTCAATGAACTTGTCATTCTGGAATCGATAATTTTTATAGGTGATGTTAGGTGCCATAAAACCGTTGAGCTTATATGAAAATAATCATGAATGTTGAAGAAGTGTGTAAGGATCGTGCCATAGGCGTTCAGTTATCTCTGCCTACCCCTCTAAGGAAGTGACGTGAAGTTTAAATATTTTTATATATAACTAACTAACTAAACTTCACGCCACTTCCCTAGCGGGGTAGGCAGAGAGAACCGAACGCCATATGGCACGATCCTTACACACCTCACTTGCCTCTTCAACATTCATGATCCTTTTCATACAAGCTCTTTTTATACATATTGCATATAAATCTGTTGCAATGCCCGTTCTTAAAAATCATTCAGATTGAGAATTTGCTCAAAGTATTAGCGACATAACAGGCCTATGAAGTCACATTTCTTAAGTGACCTTGACTTTTCATTTATTATGCATGATGTTGACCTATATTAATGCAATTTTAATTAAGTGACTAGCAGATCAGCTATGCAAAACGAACTAGATCAACCGTGAACTTATTAACATGGTCAAAAAATAAAATAACTAACTAATACAATAAATGCGAAAGTTTGTTTGGATGGATGGGCGAATGTTTGTTACTCTTTTATGCAAAACTACTAAATGGATTTTAATGAAGCTTTAGAATAAAATAGCTCATATACCCAACTAACATATAGCCTATGTTTGACCGATGTACCGTGAGCAAAGTCGCGGGCAGAAACTAGTAATGAAATATAACTCAAAATCCATAAATTTTTATTTGTCCGATACGACGCTAGTATGAATCGATCTTCTAGTTATTATTATGTTAAATTGTTAAGATAGAATCTTAAAGAGCGTTGAAAATAGACTTTTAAATATTAATGGCGTTCGAGAGTGAAATATGTTGGTGCTTTTGAGGGTCTGTTACACCGGGACGCCATAAAGTATGTATATATAAGTTTGTATAAGATGGAGTATATTGAAACTTCATTGTAGCTCATATCTATCTACTTCTAATAGCTATTATATGAAGAGTAGTAATAATTATACTCTCTCCATAGCATGTCGTAATACGATTGAGCGATTGAGTGTAAGCAACTATACAGCTACTATTGTCGAAATATTATGCTTTCAATATATTTTATATCAAGCTGATCCCATGGTAACGAATTAGAGCGAAACAAATATCATACACATTTTTTTTCTGTTTCCTATATTAATTCATGCTCAATCGACTAGGCAAACTATCCTTCTTTAATGGGTCACATATTACTAGATTTAATATACAAAACTAGAATCTAACATTGCAAATCCCTAAGTCACTTAAAAATTACCACATTGACCTTCCAAATTTTAAAATAACTAACTAATTTAGCTCTCCGTTACTCCATATTTGCCTGCAATTCACCAAAAACTACCTAGCTTCGGCGTCCATTTGTCATTTGTGCTTATGTCAAAACTGACATTCGACGTTACTTTGACAGCTACTACCACAGAAGCACCTCAGTAGTACAAACCCCCACACAATCCAAAAAGGAAACTTGACTTAGAAAAAACTCACGCACCACTCGGCGACTAGTTTTCAAACTAGACGTGCCGGTTGTCTGACTTACCTGAAAGAAAAACAACATCTGATTAATGGCCGTGTATTTACCATACTCGCGTTGCAAATTGTGCTGGCAAATAAACAATTACGATAAGTAACTTTGTCGGCAGACGGGAAAATGGGAAGTTGGCGGTATATTTATTTTTTATTTATTGTGATTCTAGAGTGGACGTCTCTCGTCTGATGGAAAGTGGCTGTGAGGACCAGGTGTTGTAGGTAACACAATTTAGAAACCAATCAATCTTGACATGTCAAGACTAACTGACGTGATGGAAGTGGTATACTTGTTATAATCATTTATTTATTTAGCAGGCAGAGTCAAAGACCAGCCAAATATAAAACTGGACTGGCTAGCTCGTCGCCTACACAAACACACACCCAAAACCCGATACACCATTAGTCCCCTTTTAAGATAGATAAGAAACATAGTTGGCACATTCTTTTTAATTCCCGGAACAACATGGGACAGACAATATTAGCAAAGCGTCAAAATGTACTTCAAAGCTTAAAAAGAACAAAGCGTCATAAAATATGTGCATTATTTAAATCTTAATGGCATTCATCTTTTCTTATAAATTACCTTCCTCAATGGGATTTGCGGAATCCGATAAATCTTTGTACAAAGTCCATGGGGAAATATTCCTTTCTCCGTATCATATAAATGAATTCTGTTATCCATATTCTGAGTTATCAACCATCTTGATTCATTGGAAAGATACAATAGTATAATATAAATAGTGACAACATTATGTTTCATTGTATACATATACTTGCATAACTAACTAACTAAACTTCACGCCACTTCCCTAGCGGGTTAGGCAGAGAGAACCGAACGCCATATGGCACAAGCCTTATCCGTATAATGTACGTTTAAATGCTCTATATATACATACATACATAACTTAACGCCCATAATCCCCGAAGGGGTAGGCAGAGTCAATGGGGCAGCTAGCCCCATTGACCACATTCAGTCAAAAACAAAACTGGTCTGGGTTACATGAAAATTTGTGAAAAGGTAAGTGACAAGTGGCTAGCTCGTCGCTTACACAATCACATACCCAAAACCCCATATACCATACCTTTAAATATTCTTTTTTTTTTCTTGAAATACTATCAGAAATAACATCATTAGGTATTTAACAACTACAAGCCCTAGATCTTAAAAGTGATATTTTGATATTGATTCTTTTACATACATTCCTACATAACATCACGCCAGTAATCCTCAAAGATCCTATTGTTTTAATATTTCAATTAACATGATCTTCTATGCGTATCTTACATGTCAATTTGTTCAAACCTGAACGGGTAGCAGAAAGCGTAACAGACAGACAAAGTTACTTTCGCATATATAATGAGTAAGGATTTCAAGTTGACTTTTTAGCTGAGAGCTAACTTTGCGATGCGATCCACTCAGTCCGATTTTAATGAAACAGCTGAACTACTTTAGACCGTTCGCAAATCTCAGTGGAACAATGAGAATTACAAAATCTCCAGATTTTATGATAGCTTTAATATGCAGAATTCTGAATACTACGGCGAGAAATTATTCCAACGAAATTGCTTTAGACACAGCGCATTTTAACTATTCTGTGCACCCTTTAAAATCCACTAAGTGGTTAAACACCATTTGATAAGTTAGTGACACGCTAGTTTTTCCCCGCGACTTCGTTGGTGTGGAATTAAATAAATAAAAAATAAATACCCGAATACATCACATAAATTGATCTGATTCTGAGATAAGTAGCTTAAGCACTTGAGATACGAATATCAGAATCAATAGTGGTATTACAAATATATACTTAAATATTCAATATTAACGCCCAGACATAGAACAAATACAAGTATTCATCACACGAATGTTTGTCCTGGGTGGGGATCGAACTCACAACTCTTGGCGGATGTGGCAGGGTCACTACCGAATGCGCAATGGAGCCAATCAAATTAATTTTCATTGTAAACAGACAGTCCCAATTTTATTTAAGTATCTCGAATATAAGTATAAACGTGCTTAACCGAAAAGGAAAACAATTTGCGTGCGACATTTCGCGTGCATCCGCAACATTGACGCCGACAAGTCACTCGCTGTTCCCGCGAATTGGCAACAAGGCGACATACACGCGACAAATTGGCGAATGTTTGTCTTCGGTATGTGCTTGGCTCATTAGCAGTGATGTGTTGGAGTGCGTCAAAGGTAACATTGTTTGCAGTTGCATTCAAACAGACATGTGTCCTCATTCTGGTATTGAAAGTGTGTGCTGATGTTTCATGAGAGTCGTCGTTTTGTATTTTTGCCCGACAGTGGAAAAGCCAAAAAAGAGAGACTATGATTTTGAGAACCCATTAATCTTCGTATTATTTTCAATCGTAAAACTACTTATCCAGTTTTGTTGTAGGTCTGATTGTTTTGTTATTTTGATGCGGGCAGCATACATAAGTAATTGTAGTTTTAAGCAACGGATTTTATAGTAGATAGATACATACATACATACATAACATCACGCCCATAATCCCCAAAGGGGTATGCAGAGTCAAAGGGGCAACATGCCCCTTCAACCACATTCATCCAAAAATAAAGCCGGGCTGGGTTAGATGAAAAATTGTGAAAAAGCAGTGACAAGCGGCTAACCTGTCGCCTACACAATCAAACACCCAAGACCCGATATACCATTAGTCGCCTTTCACGACATGCTAGGCAAGAACCACAGTTGGCATATTCTTTTTAAGTCCCAGACCAACATGGGATCTATCTACCAACCAACACAGGCCACTGGCTGGGTTGGTTGGTAGATAGATAATACGTTAATATCTACTTCCTTATCTATACAACATTAAAAAGAGAAAAGATCTGATTGTTTGCTTGCACTAAATAGGGTTCGAAACTACTGGACCAATTAAAAAAAATGGAAAGCTATTATATCAACGAGTAACAAAGACTATATTTTATCCCCGTATTCCCACGGGAACGAGAACTATGCGGGTAAAACGGCGGGGTGCTGCTGTAACCGAATAAATTATAAGGCAACATGAACAATGATATTATTGCAACTAAATCGCATTGAAATGTCTTGTATGTACGTATTTTATATTATATATATATACAGTGTTATTTCATGGCCTCCATACGAGCTATGGGTGAAGCTATATAATGATTATGATCTTGGCGTTATGGAGCCAATCCGGGCCCAGGTGGGACTTATGGGCTGCGATGGCAGCGGCCATTTCAATTTAAGGCAGGGCTGCCAAGATTTAGGGGAAGATTTGTTGAAATATAAGTACTTGTTGAGAATTGAAACCTCTTTGGTGCATTTTTTCAGTTTTTTTTTTGTACCATGTGTTCGATGATTTTGGCATGTCTTTTGTTTCTATTGTAAAAAAAAAATTCAGTCGAATTGAGAACCTCCTCCTTTTTTTTGAAGTCGGTTAAAATGAGACTTCTGATTACCATTTATCATATTTTAAATTATCCTTTTTACCCATGAATCGCCTAGTTTTTTTAATCTACGTGACCGATCCCCGATGGCCGACGTGTTTGCCGCTCCACTTATGATGACTATTGAGTGTCCTTATTCAAAAAGTTTTCTACTTTAGATTTGGTGAGACAATTAAAAACTACGCTATTTACCCCTCCAAAGGTTTAAAAAGCTTTTACTTACATAAATTATTGCCATAGGTGAAAAAAATAAAAATTGAGAGCAGTATTTTTTTAGTAGATATTATCACATATACATATATATATGATAATATTTACAGTCAAATATCTATGTCGCGTAAAAAAATCCTTCCTTTTTTTTGCGCTTATGTTTTATTTCTAGAGTTGAAAAACACTTATCTAGAATCAAATTTTAATTGGTACCTAAGTGATTTTAATTTTTAAGTAGCATATTTTTTTATGAACAAGTTATAAATTTCCCGGTTCAAAGTGCTGAAGGAAGTGCGATAAAAATTACGACCGACCCAATTTCACGCTGTGATAAATTAAATTTAATTATTAGTCGAATTGCAAATGCAACTTCCACTGCAAGAACAACATTAACTAAGGTACATAAGCATAACACTGCGCTATGCCGTGTAAAAGTGTTACAAGTCATTTCTCTGTTGTTTCAACTAATTTCTTCAAAATATGTAAGCTCATGTGATCGTGTAGGCGACGGGCTAGCCACTTGTCATTATTTTTTCCCAATTTTTCATCTAACCCAACTTAGTTTTATTTTTGACTGAATGTGATTTGGGAGCTGGTTGCCCCTTTGACTGTACCTACCCCTTCGGGGATTACGGACATGATGATATGCAGGTTTTATCAGCTTACGGCTCGACGCGTTTAAATTTTTTGTTATGCGACATTTTGCGTTTATGCAAAGAGCGAGCTGAGCGTGGCTAAGTACGAATTGATTTGTCAAAATGAAAGAATCTTTGTATCAGTTTTTTTTAATAAGTCATGTTTATTACTAGAATTATTACTAACGGGACTAAACGCGATATGCATTATGTAGTAAGTAGTCATGTAGTGCATAATGCATAGCGCGTTAGAGCATAGGGACGTTAGGGGTCTTTCGTCGGTTGTTCGTCGTCGGGGTGATTAAACCGCCAACTTCCTGACTCCGGGCTGTTACTGAGTAATTTCAATATTGAAATACCCAGCCACTATTTTTTTTTGGCCAGACCCGGGATTTGAACCCGGGACTTCTTGGTCCTTAAGCGGCGCATGGTACCACTAGACCAACGAGGCAGTGGAAAGGCCGTGGTTCCTACCATAGTGTTAATCGGCGAACAACTTTTTCGGACTTCGTCGATTGACACCGTGGTCTTAAACAGTGAAGAAGTTTTTGACTTTGTTAATTCAGTCCAATGATGTTTTATTTTTAACAGTGATGCAATTCGAAAGTTTAAAATCATTTAAGTCATGTTTATTGTAAGGTTAAGTGTATACATTTCGTAAATATCAAATAATTATTATGAAATATAATAAAAAAAATAGGCCAAACAAATATTCACGACCAATTGACATTGACAGTGTTTACATTCATCTCAAATGTAATCATTGCGCTCCAAGTATCTCTTGAGTGATTCATACAATTAATAACGACCTCGTAAAGTACAGTCAGACCATTAGGATCACGAGCAACATCAAAAGACTCGTTGTACGTATGTACAGTTTACACCATATGTGGTCTTGAATAGACTTCGTGACGTATTATAGTCGTCACAGTGAAAAAAGAAACAGTGATATATTTCAAACTTTAAGATATGTTCACCACCTTATAGTAGGTACTCCAGAATTACACTCCGCAATGTAAAAAAATTCAAATATTAGCGGTTATATTATTGCAGCAGTATTTGACATATTTATTTAAAAAAAAAAAATTACCACCTAGCATTGCCATGACAAATTCTTATAAATTTCTTGTAACATACTTACAATGATAATCTGCCCGGAAGTTGAGACTACTACGATTAAAAAATTTAACATAATAAAAAAAAAACAAGAGAGAAAAATAATTTTATGGTTAGACCAGCATATATGTATTGCATTAAATAAAACAAACTAGTATCCCAAAATGAAAAAGAAAAGTAAAACAGTCTTAAAACTGCAATGTCATTTTGTATTCAAAACACTGGTCTTCTGTCGTTATCTACACTGTACACATATCGTGAATATGTAATAATGACGTTTAAATTTCAATGTAATAAGCGGGCACGAATTTAAAAATACCCCAACAATATCAATGACAAATGGCGTGAGACCTTGGCCATAATCCAAAGGTCGTGGGTTCAACTGCACGTTGTCACTTGTTACATCGCACATGTTCGTTCGCGTGTAACGAAACGAAAGTTCAAGATGTTACAGACGATCAAAAAAGTGTTTTTTGTACTTAACACGTTTTCCAATGTGACTGCAGTATAACACTCAGGTTTATACCTACAAGTGCATAAAAATACTGCATTTATTCGAACAAATATTTACGTTCTATGTTATATACACAAAAGATATTTACATTATTTGCATATAACTAGCGGCCCGCCCCTGTTTCGCACGGATGGACATTAATTTTCTAACCTAACCTAACTTTTTTCAAAATATTCTATAACCTATATTAATAAAACATACTGTAGCATTTTAATAGTGCAAGAATTTTAGAAATCGGTCCAGTACTTTTTGAGTTTATTCGTTACAAACATACAAATCTTTCCTCTTTATAATAATAGTAAATGACGTCAGTCTGTACGCTGCTTTATTGGATTATGGTGTGTAACATAAATTTAATACATACATACATACATACATACATACATAACATTACGCCCATAATCCCCGAAGGCGTAGGCAGAATCAAAGCCCCTTTAACCACATTAAGCCAAATGTTTATAAATCTAATGTTTCGTCATGTATTAAATTGATTTTATATTTTGACTAACATACGTTGACACGTTAAACATATCTCCAAACTCTAATATAAAACACAAAAAGATTGCCTTATGGCGAATTTATACCACATGGAATGATATACAGCGTCATTAACAAAAACCCCTTTTCCCATCCCCACGAATAAAACTTATAGCTTATATAAAAACCATGCGAATGAAGAGAGCCCTCAAACATTGGGGCGCGGAAATTGGATGGGCTGAATGGCTACATGTTTTATGCGTGTATGATATCGAAGGGCTCTACGTACAATGATGTAACTCAAAAAAACTCGTTTACTTCAATGTAAAATCTGAACGAGCTATAATTGTAATTTGTTCGAATTACAATAACAAAATAACAGGTCGAGTGATAAGGAAAAAATTCGAAATTTTCCGAGCTTTAAAATAAATCGACGTTCTGATACCTTTCGAAAAAATGGCAACTAATAACCAAATTTTGTTTTCCAATCGAATATTAACCAATTCAACACCATATATGATTTATTGTAGTATTTTTTAAGCATATAGAAAGCGTAAAGACGCCAGAACCATAAACTATTCTCCCAAAAAATCATGATTTTGCACTTACGCGCTTATACAGCAAAGTCTTTGGAAAAGCCTTTATTTTATGAGAAGGCAACCCTGGTCGACCGGGCGTTTTCATGGCTTTACGATGGTCAAAGAGCCGAAAAACTGTCGGCAAAGAGATTGATTTGCGTACTATAACAACTTTTAAATTTACGTCAGCTGTAAAAAACTGTTTGTGGCGTAATCAATTTTGTTTACTCGGTATAAAGTAAAAGTGTATACTCTATGTTTTACATTATCCCCACAATCCCCGAAGTGGGAGATTGGTGGAGCAGCAAAATTGAGTGGCGTCAGGCTGGTTTTAGAATCACGCTGATCGCCCGATGATCATCAGTGCTGACAGCTAGAATGTATGCACCCGTCAGCGCTGACAGCTAGAATGTATGCACCCGTCAGCGCTGACAGTTAGAATGTATGCACCGTCAGCGCTGACAGCTAGAAGGTATGCACCCGTCAGCGCTGACAGCTCTATAGTACGTCAGCGCTGAGCGGTCAGCGCGACTCAGAATCGCAACCTATAACTACATACAAATTGATCCATCTGCGCCGTCTGTCAGCGTTACATGAAAACCAGCCTTAGATGGGAAATTGTAAAAAGAAGTAACAAGTGGTTAGCTCGTCGCCTACACAATGATTGTATAGCTATAGCGTTTGTAATAATTACAAACGAATACATAATAAAACAATTAGTAGTATTTTTATGCGGTCTAAGACAAGGGAAACGGTTGGTACATCGATTGTCAGACTAACATGGGACTTCAAATTAATGATAACAAAAGATAATTAATCATTACTTTTTTTTATTTAACCATAAAATGTTTACGTTCACTTTAAGTTAAATACAACTCGTACTTACAGTTAAATTAGACTAAATGCGTATTAGAATTAAATATTATTAGAACCTAATTTGTAATAAGAATTTTTGTCACGTTTTTTATTGTTGTGCACAGGCTAATCGTGAATATAAAACATTACGGAATGGGTCTTAATGTATTAGCTAGTAAAATGTATAAAGTGTGTGTGTCTGTAAGAGCAATGCGCGAACCAATAATACTAAACATATGTCAACAGTCTATTAAAACGGCAAATACACAAAATCATTTGAACAATAGCAACCCGTTCTTATCATTTACTCAAGAAAATAAATAAAATCTGCTTGAATCCACAATACACGCTCTTTTTTTTATCTTAGATTAGAACTCCATTAAAAAATTTTTCTTGAATTATACTTATTACTAAAAGTTTTTGGAATAAAAAACAGTTGAGTGTAACATGCCGTGAAATTATACCATGGTAATACCATTCAAAATTCATATATCAAAGATATACTATTACCCTATTATATACATAAATAAATAAATATCAGACTACATCACATACATCGATCTGAGTCCGAGATAAGTAGCTTAAGCACTTGTGTTACAGATATCAGAATCAACAGTGGTATTACAAATATATACCTACTTAAATATTGGATATTAACACCAAAACACAGAACAAACCCGTAGGTATTCCTCACACGAATGATCCTTTATGGAGATCGTACCCATAACTCTTGGCGCATGGGGCATGGTCACTACCGAATGTGCCATCGAGCCAGTCATACATCAGATACAACATATATCAGAGTTATTATTGCAACGACCACATATAAACGCCGAAACAAATATCATCTATACTTGTATACCAATATTTTAAAAAGGAAGGATTTGATTGTTTGTTTGTTTGAATTGAAAAAGCTCCGAAATTACTCGACCGATTTCAATAATTCTTTCACTAATGGAAAGCTACTTTACCAGCGAATAACACAGGCTATATTTTATCCCCGTATTCCCACCGGAACGGGAACTACTTGAGCAAAACCGCGGGGCGCTGCTTTAAAATATAATCAAGTAATCTAAAACCAATTAATATTAACAAAAATAAATAAGAAAACGTCTCGCAAATGAGACAGCAATAAATATCTGATACAACAACATTATCAAATATCAAAGTAGAGAAAACAACAATTTAATTAAGTCTGATGTTTCCAAGTAGTTCATCAACGATGCAATAATCCTTCTGATACACACTCGTGTTCCACTTGACCTCACGACTGGTTGACGAGTCAAGTGGCTTGACAAGTCTGTAGGATAGTGACTGGGAAAGTGAGTAGCGTAATGTTTACTAAACGAGCGAGTAAGCTGGAAGTGACTCATTTTAAGAATAGTTTTTATTTGTATAAGTCAGTGAGTAAGATTTATTACCTTAGAGAATCTGTACCTATATCTCAAATCTCAAAAATTCACGAAGTTACAAGCGTTTTGTGTTGCCTTGTTGCCTTCGCGTGAGTATGGTACCTGAGGAGCGCGTGGCGCTTGCGCTTTTTAGAAATAAGACTAACGGGACTAAACGGCCTTGTAACCTTGTGACAAGCGATGCGCACGCGCCGTACAGTTTTTAGTCGGGTATAACTTAATTTAAGGTTTTACAAATAATATTTGGACAAAATATAACACGATACAAAAACTATTGCAATCAATACCATTAACGGTTCTGTACAAAAAAAAATCAGGTTTCATATATATTAAAAATAAGATTGTATATTATTATGTATGTATATAGATTGTAGATATTACAAAATAAGTTATTTATATTACAGCCATACACAAATTGGTGAAATACTTGTCAAAACTGGCACTGATTCTAGGTCACCTGACCGCTTCCAGACGGTTACATCTTCGGCGAAAGTACCGCGTCAAGGTCGCGCCGATATGCGCGCGCGCAAAATTACGCAACGATATGTGTTTATAGAGCCTCTTTGTACCGTTCAACAGGTTGCCGGAGAAATGAAAGGTTAACTAACAGATACATACATAAATAGCAAGTCTGTCTGTTATCCCCAAAGGGGTATGGAAAGTCCATGGGTTGATAAGCTCATTAAACCACATTCAGACCAAAATAAAGATATATTTACATAAGGTAAATGAAAAATGACGGATTGAATGAACGACTATGTTCATCACACAAATTTTTGCCCCTATCTTGAATCGAACCGGCGTTCCGTGGCCAAGACTTAACCACAAAGTGGTCAGTATCTCAAAGTAATAGTTCCTACGTTTGACAAAAAAAAAACTTAATCAAAAACCCAATCACGCTTCCGCATTCACTTCAGATCAATCACTTGCTATTGCACTCACAACGCGATCGAACGTTTTCGTAAGAGAAATGCGCCTGCGCCGGCGCATGACGCAACGCATCGGCCCATTGACATTGGCCGTATTAGGGCCACGCGGTCTTGTACCATAGTACTTATCTGATTGGTGCTCGACCATTAGTGTACAGTAGCGGTTAAGAAACTGTGGGTTCTTGAATTTTTTAGGTAGATTTTTGGTGTATTAATGTAAGTTATAAATTTTTAAAATATACTCTTAGGATTTAAGGATTTTTTAAGTGTTTTCATCGTTTTTTTTTAACTTCATTGTTTAGTGCTTATACCATATAACATACCTACATACGACATTCCATTATTATCCGGAACAGGTGTTTTAGCGGACTTCGCGAAAAAAAATCAGATACTTAACATTTTTTGTATAATTAAAATCTGACCAACTATCCTGAAGTTCGGTCGAGTTGTTTTTTAAATATCCTCAATTTACAGATTTTGCCTTTCAACTCACTTATTTGAGACAGGCCCGTTGGTCGAGTGGTCAGAGACCCTAGCTACGAAACCAAGGGTCGCGGGTTCGAATCCAAAATGTTTCGTGTGATGAACATGTTTATAAAACAACGTATTTAAGTATGTCTATCCGTTCACCTAGTATCCATAGCACAAGCTTATATGCTTAGTTTGGAACTAGGGAATTGGTGTCAGTGTGGAGAATTTATTTATCATTATTTATTGCAAACAAAATGTATGTAACCGACCTGCATAAATACAGCCAATTTCTGTAAAATATTGCGTGTATTACATACAACAAGTTACCTTCCTAATCCACAACTGTACCTCTTAACATACCAGTTTTAATAACGCCGAGATGCATGCGTCAATTAAAAATCGTGATTCGGGAATTTTAATTGAGATGTCTACATTGAGATTTGAAAGTAGAATCAATCATAATTATGGGTCTTAAATGGGTAATAAGTACTCATAAGCGTCTATCGAGATCGTGTTCTTAAAATACTGATTAGGGAATGTAATCCGGTTTTATAGAGAGATGAAATAAAATAAACATGGGAGATCAATAGGAAATATTCTTCGGGTGACCAGGATACATATGCTATGATTTTGATTAGCTATGTAGATGCTTGTTTTTTTTCTTATCAGCCCCAAAGGGCTTTTAAAGAAGAAGCCATGGTTAAGAATAATATAAAGCATAATTTTTTTTTAAATATCCGACGACATTACATACATTAATCTGACCCCGAGTTAAGTAGCTTAAGCACATGTGTTACGGATATCAGAATCAACAGTGGTATTACAAATATATACTTACATATTGGATATTAACACTCAGACACAGAACAAACACGAGTATCCAGCACACGAATGTTTGTCCTGGGTGGGGATCGAACCCACAACTCTTGGCGTATGGGACAGGGTCTCTAACGAATGCGCCATCGAGCCAGGCAACGATGTATCGATGTTTGAAAAAAAAAAAATGCCTATGTGGAGAAATATCAGGTCCTAAAAATAAATATATGGATGGGAAAATATATTTATTATAATTAATAAAGAGTATGTTTGTTTTCAATCCAAACACTATATCATATCTTATTATCATTAATATAATTAAAAGAGAAAGAATATAAAAAAAATACAAGAACTCATAATCAAAATTGATATTTTAGTTCGTAAATTTGGAAATACACGAGGCCTAAAAAAACATCGTTTGAATTTATACCAAATATCTAAGTATAATTACCGCTTCATGCCGCTCTTGATATTAATTTCACCTTGATACCTTGCTCGAGGCTAAGTACAGGTTGCAATTAAGCTATGATACATTACATAAAATGTACGAGACCAGAATGTACTGGACATGAAATTTACTTGTATTTCCTTAATAAATTCTGGAATAACATTACATTTGACAAGCTCGATGGCGCATTCGGTAGTGACCCTGCCCCATGCGCCAAGAGTTGTGGGTTCGATCCCCACCCAGGACAAATATTCGTATGATGAATACTTGTGTTTGTTCTGTGTCTGGGTGTTAATATCCAATATTTAAGTATATATTTGTTATACCACTGTTGATTCTGATATCCGTAACACAAGTGCTAAAGCTACTTACCTCGGAGTCAGATCAATGTATGTGATGTCGTCGGATATTTATTTATTTATTATTTATTTATATTTATTTTATAATGCACCAACCACCATCGTCGCAAACGGAAGGTTGATTTCTTCCTACATCCATGGAAAAAATTACAATAAGTAACGTCATTAACCATACAATTTAATGAATTCACATACACATTTTGGTGTATTTTACATATAGGTATACCGTCAGGCCTGAAATCTAAAATAAAATAAAGCTATAATAAAATTGCGTTGAGCTAGATAGATTTTTTTATAAAAATAAAGACAAGTGGCTAGCTCTTCATCAAATACACCACTAGTCGCTTTCACGCCAAGTGAGGCAAGGAACAGTTGATACTATATTTTTAGTCCCAGACCAACACAAGTTACAATGTTAACATCCAATTTTGCAAAACCCATAACATTCCACCAAAACCGGCGAAATTACAATGTAAGCTAATGCCCAATTTTACTACACCCCCCTTAAACCCTTAGCCACCACAAAAAACCAAACCAACCTTCACAAGTCACGACACACTTTCCGCGTTTGCGCTCGGCAAGCGGCTTCGGTCCGAATCTCCGTGCGTCATTAATAACTCACCAACAATGGTAAGAGCAGGGCCGGATCTACCATATGGCTTTTTGGGCTTCAGCCCAGGGCCCCGTGGATACAAGGGCCCCCAGACTAGTCAAGTCTAAGTCAAAAATAGACGATAATGCGAAAAACTCGATAATTTTATTCAATTAAACAAACGTACGGTATGCAGCCCTGCGAATCCTGCGATTAATCAAACCAATTCAATTAATTTATTCCAAGTCTTATACTTTTGAGTAATTAGGTGGGCCCCTAAGTAGTATTAGCCCAGGGCCCCCTAAACTCACGGTCCGACCCTGGGTAAGAGAGCTTAGCGTTCTGACATCCCCGTATTTCGCATGGCCGTTGCCTATAAGGCACGCGATCCGGTCATTTGGTGACGTGTCAATATTACCGCGAGTACGGGGTGTCCTAGTTGCGCTGTAAGGAAATAGGACGGGGAAGACTTGGACGCAATAGTACCAGACCATCAAAAGCAGATATTTTAGATCCGAAACAAGAGATTTACCTGAGATATGATATGAGAGGAAAGATTTGATTGTTTGTTAGAATTGAATACGCTCCTAAACTACTGGACCAATTTGAAAAAGTCTTGGAAAGTCAAAGTGGCTTCCACCACGAGTAACATAGGCTATATTTTATCCCCGCACAGGAACGGGAACTATCCGAGTGAAACCGCGAGGCGCTACTAGTTCATTAATACTTTACCAATCTGGGTGCTCAGCCAAATGCGCGCCAGCGATTCCATAACGAACTTCTCTAACGCTCGTATCTAACTCCGAGTTCCGCACTATGAGTTCTTAGTAAACAAGTCTGTGGCGCGATACGAGCGATAGCGAAGTTCGTTATGGAATTCGTCCGTTTTATAAAAACAGCAAAAATATATAAGCGACAACAACCTGTATACTACTTTTATACTTATTCCGTGTCTTCCAACGCTTTTTGTCGGCAAGTCTAACAATAGCGCTCTTAAAATTACCAGTTTTTTCGACGATAGATCTTTGTCTAGCAATAATCATATTTAACCGAATCGCGAATCAATCGCAGTCTAAAACGTTCTTAACAGCTATTGTAATATTCCTTGACAATGTCGGGTAATCATTTGAAATCATAAAATGGACGTCAAGGAACGTGCTGCGCCTTAATAATCAAGTCATCAATTCTAATGACATGTAATTCATCAGGTAATAAAAATGCGAGGATAAAATTTTGCGTGACTTAAACGGTCAAAACAGACATCTTTACAAAGTTTTCAATAAGTAAAAAAAAAATAAAACGGATATCATAAACTACATTATTTTAAATTACTTGGCTCATTTGATTGTTAAAAATAATAAATCAAATTATCTTCCATTATATTAAAAAATCCGTTATATAATCTTTAGTACTATATTTTAACATACATATCACCATGCCCGCAATCCCCTAAAGGGTAGTCATAGGAGCAGCTAGCACCCTTAATCACCTTCAGCCAAAAAATAAAAATAAAACGGAGCTGGGTTATATGGGAAACTGTGAAAAAGTAGTAACAAGTAGCTGTCTCGTCTCCTACACAATCATACACCCAAAACCCGATATACCATTAGTCGCCTTTTACGAGATGCTAGACAAGGACCACAGTTGTCTCATAATTTTTAAGTCCCAGACCAACATAATACCCAATAGTCTAACAAATTAGAATACCTTAATGAAAATAATGCCAATTTCAAATAGAACCAATGGTACCGAATCCCATAATCATCATCATCCTCTTGCCCTTCTCCCAGTTCATCTGGGGTACCGAATCCCATAATACCTGTACCTTAAAGAGCTAAAACCATGACACTGCAGGTATGCAAAACCAAAATGCAAACCATATCAAATATAACCACTTCGGCATAAGACAGCCTACTCCAGCAAGGAAATAAAGATAATACCGACGCCATAAAAGCTAACACTGATAGCCATCATGATCAAGCCCGGCGAGGCATTGTATAATAGATGCGCGCGCGTCTATTCCTGTGCGTCGTAAAACCGTACATTTGGATCTTCGACTGACATCAAACGGGATGCCGGTATTAATCAGTTATAACTGGACCGTGTTTACTTTGACGTTTCTACGGCACAGTATAAAATAAAACTAGTAAAACTATTAGTTTAGTCGCATTTAGGCAGTTTTAAATACTAGTACACAAAACAGATTAAGTATCTTAACGCCGTATGACACGGTCCTAACACACCTCTCTCGCTTCTCTGACATTCATAACTCAAAGAAAGACTAACATTATTATTTAAAAAATTGTGTGAACAATCTTTGACTTGTAGAAATTGATTTTAAGTGGAAGCCTAACAAAGAAAAAACCTAATATTAAGCCTGATGTCACATCTAAATGGATTTTTATATTCACAGGAAGTGAAAAATAAAAATACGCGTCAATATTGTATATATCTCATTACGACATGAATATATGTAGAAACGGAATATTTAAAAACGCGTAAAACAGAAAAAAAAAACAATTTATGTACACTTTATTTAGTAATGCCAATCGTAACAATTTTCTACAAAAAAAAATATACTAAAGTAAGTAATTTTGCGTGGTGTAACCATGCAAAATCACTTATGTGCTTTCCAAGATGCTTCACTGTCATTACCTATATTGCGCCGAAGATCCCAGCTGATCCGGAACATTGTCATGAGGCCTGGTTTGACGTCGGATATCAAAGATGAAATAGTGATTTCCTGAGTAAATAGGTAAAGCAAATATTGAACAAACTTTGCAGTCAGTCAAAACGGACTTTCTGAGAAAATGTTGTAAAATACTTTGATGACGAGACTCAAAGATAATACCTAAACAAAATTACAACCAAAGGAGAAATGGTTGTAAGAAAAACTTTGAATTTCATTTTTGTTTAAGACAAGACGATCTTTCACTTAAATGCTATCCGTCCGTGGATGTCTGCAATAAATGTAGATAGAACACAGTTAACCTAACTAAATTCTCTTTATTCTTAGCTTAATAAGGTTCAAGAAGAGTATCGCTTCTTGTACTCTGCCTATCGCTTAGGCGATTGTAGGCATGATGATTTGACTGGCCCGTTGGTTGAGTGGTCAGAGACCCTGGCCACGAAACCAAGGGTCGCGGGTTCGAATCCTGTTAGGGGCAAATGTTTCGTGTGATGAACATAGACATTTGTACTCGAGTCATGGATGTTTATAAACGTATTTAAGTATGTCACCTAGTATCCATAGCACAAGCATAAGCTTAATTTGGAGCTAGGAAATTGGTGAGTCAGTCAGTCTGAAGAATTCTTCTTACTGTGTAAGTATGTATACAGGCCACAGATAATGCTCTAAAAATTAATATAAATAAATGAGGACGACGTAACGATGCATGTAATAAAATCTAATAAATATTTTTATAATAATTGCACGCGGACGTTTTTATTTAGGTTAATAATGACCTACGATATAATGACCTACGATTTTGTAAGAATTACGCAAGTTCTAAATCACTCAAGCCTGAAGATAGACAGAGATTGATCACTCATTTCCTTTCTAATATTTTCTCAAGCATTATTATATTTTTACTATCATTTCTCGCCTCCGTTATTTTTGCAATATATTTTGATAAATCGAAATAGATTCATAATTATCATTCAGGCACCATAACTAAGGAAATGCATTCTTAATTCTTGGCATTAACTTTGCTTTTTTTCCCAGAAAAAAAAAACCTTCTCTCTTTTCTTCATCATAAAACATCAAACACATATTCATAAAATAACTCCCAATGACACTGAAACTTCTGATTGGAAAATCCTCATCCCCATTGACCCACATCTGCTAATGCGATGTGACGTCACCAAAGACGGAATAGCCAAGGTGTCCTATTTCAAAGACGCGAGGTACGCCTGTAGCTGGGGGCTGCGGCTTTTTATGTTCGTGGTTATGAGAGCACTCGTTTACTTTAGGCCAGTGCTTTCCAAACTGTGGTCCGTAGACCATTGGTGGTTAGTTAAGCCTAAAATTTGGTTTTAAATTATTAAACTTTATTCTTAGAACAATGTCTTTCATTAAGCTATGTGGTCTTTGATGCTAATACAGAGATCAAACTGGTCCCTGGTCATAAAAAATGCCGACTTTGCATTTTACCAAGCCTTCATTATAATATTACCCAGGTTACCATGTCTTGTACATGTTAAGATAATTTGATACCATTACTTTTCATTCTATATCTGAGACTCTAATGACTAGCACTTTTCAGATTCAACTGTAGTAAAAGTAAATTATACAGAAGTTATGCTACTGCTTTCATACTTACTTAACCCCCCCAAAACCCACGACAAAACTTCGCCCGTCAAATTACTTAAACTCCCCGAATCTCGGGCGGCAAATCAAAAATGTACAAAGGGCAAAAAGTGAAAGGTAACGCCACGCTGCATTATGTAAAAAGGTTGGTACAATAACTCGCACCCGGCGGCGCGCTGCGCCACTGACCCAAATATGGGACAATGTAGCCAAATGGCCACCCCACCACGCCTGGCAGCGGAAGCCGGTGCGACAACACAAATTCAAATCAAAATGGCTTCATTCATTTAGGCCTCAAAAAAGCAAGTGTTTTCGAATTAACAATTTAATATTTTTTGCGACAACACTTTTCAAATTCAAGTTAAAATTAAAATATCTTTATTAATTTAAACTTCAAAAAGCAAGTGCATTTTTAGTCATTAATTAAATAAATTGCCAATCATTTTTTAATTTTTTGTTGCATTGACTTGTCACTACTTTTTCACAAATTTTTCATCTATCCTATCCCATTGTCCTATTTTGGTCTGGCGCCTAAAAGGAATATGCCAACTGTGGTTCTTGCCTAGCATATCGTAAAAGGCGACTAGTGGTATATCGGTTTTAGGGTATGTGATTGTGTAGGCGACGAGCTAGCCACTTGTCACTACTTTAAAAAAAATCCATCTAACCCAGCCCAGTTGTATTTTTAGCCCATCCACAATTGGGGATAATGGGCGTGATGTTATGTATGTAACTATTTATAATTGTAGTTTCAGCGAATCTGTTAATTTGATTAAAACGACTGGAATCAGCATTAAGTCGCCTAAGAGGACTATACGAATTGTATCATGGTTTCTCAAATAATGTATAATTAGTTTTAGTTTATTTAAGCACATAGTTTGAAAACCATTGTTGTTCAGATATCCGTAATACAAATCCTTAAGCTACTTAACTCAGAATCAGACTAATCTCCCCCCCGCCGGGGTCCTCGGTTTGTCGTACCGGGGGGGCTTAGTAGGCCCTGACATGGCAGGGCTGAAGCGAAGAAGGACCCCGAGGTGAGCCGCAACTGCACGACTTGCTACCGGGCAGTTGCGGCGGTCCGGCTGTAGACCCACTGCGGCCGGACCAGGGTTGCCGAGGAAGAGGAGGAGCTGAGTGTTGTCGTTGCTCGCCTCCCTATCCTCGGCAACCCGACAGGGGCGCGCTGGGTCGCGTCGTGGTGGGTCGCAGAGGGATTGAGCGTCTCGATGCTCTCCCTCTGCGACGACAGGGCTAGACCCTCAATCTGGGTCGCCGGGCGGAAGGCGGCCCCTTTGACGAGGCGCTCTCCGCGTGCCCCTCTGGCTTAGCAGAGGGCACAGTGCGAGAGTGGGCCCACGACGCCGGTCACGGGGATGATCGGCGTCTGAATCCTGGGCGGAGTGGTTGAGACATGCTGGGTGGCCTGGCATGTCTCGACGCGCGCGCGTGCTCGGTGCTGTGCATCCGATGACTGTTGTCGTGGGCTGCACAGCATCGACCACCGCCGCGCGAGGTGGGCCGCGTAGCGCGGCACGCGCATCACCGGAGGAGCAGTCGTATAGTCCCGACAGTGGGGATACAGGCTCCTCCGGGACTGCGCCGCTGGAGGCCACGTTGGGGTTTTAGTCGGTTCGAGTCCGACACACCGCCCTCTGCTTCCCCAAGTAGAGGGTGACGGCTCGTGGGAGTTTCCCCAACTAAAAAAAAAAAATCTATGTGATATTTTCTGTCGTAATTTCATTCAATTTTGTATATTTATATAACAGTTGCATTGTCACTGGCTAACACAAAACTATTTAACAGCTGCACTAATCTACTGAAACGCTGAAGTGGCTAAACTAATACACCAATAAAACTATAATCCCTTCCTCTTTATAACAACAGCTGTGGAATGAAAAAAGCTCTTGACACAATTCCATCTCATTCTATTAGGAGTGAACCAAAAATAACGTTACTCGTAACGCAGTCACATCCTGATCTGTATTTGGTTCTGTTATCGATGTTGCCAAGATAGTATTTTGAGCAATAGGCTAGTTGACTCAAATATATTTTTTAGTCCGTAAGTTAAAATATCAAAAAATATTGAATAAGAATTTTTTGCTTTCTCTAATACACGAAAAATGACAAACATAAAGCGCTTCAAAGATTTGGAATAGTGCGCTTTTACGTCACTTGTTTGGTAAAATTTTACGGAACTAGTGACGTCACGCGGAACTTATCGCGCTGTATCTTAATCAAGCAATATTTGTTTTGGAATTTCAATAATGGACTACAAAAAAATAACAACTAGCCTAATAAACTAGTGCATTTTTAGGAATAATATCATAAAAGCGTTATGTCCCGCTCCTAATCGGGGTCTGCTTAGACAATAATGCTGAACTTAGTAAGTATGAGAATGACATTACCGCGACTCGTACTTCCATAAGTCGTAGATAAGGGCAGAATTTAATATAATAAATAAATAAATAAAATATTCTTACTACTTAATATCTCAGTATGTACACTGAGACATAATTTATAATAATGTTAATTAACACTCATCATTCGATCTAAACTTTTAAACAAAAAACAAAAATGCGTATTTTTTATTATTATTAACAACTCTATGACCGCTGAACCGATTGTTGATGAAACTTGGCGTAGAAATGAATGAAACCCTTCCAACAATTACAGACTTATTTTTTAAAACAACCCACGAAGAGGAAAACTACGATTTACAGATCCCGTAGGAAATGACAGAGTGTCTGCGATGCACTGAATACCACAGACAAAACTAGAATGACAATTAATTCGCCTCATCGTAATCCAATTGAAGCGGCCATTTGGCAAGCGCGATAATCATTATCAGATACATAAAATTCACTTTGTCACCGCGTACCTCTAAATATAGAAGTGTGTTACACAACATCGAGTTCCACAGCCGATACAACGCACCGATATAATTGCAGAACGAACATACACACGTATTAAAACAACAGTGCAAATTTTTACCGTAAAGCTCTTAATTTAGGGCTGATTTTTCAACAGCCAGATGACAAATAACAGCGCAATAAAGTATTATACGACTGATTTTGAAATTACGCTGTCTATTTCATTAGTAAAATTATCGAAAGGCCTTCTTAAATTAGTCATTTTCCTTATTTATGTGTGGGTTAAATTGTATTATCTTCATCCTCGCGTTACATGTCGTGTTTTCAATATCACGGATTTGGCTAATCTAGTATTAGTTATTTCATTGAAGCGACCGTTTTATCTGACCTTCCATACCATAGGACAACCAGACAAATGAAATCATGATTGCAATTCATAGCTATATGCATTAGTAGGCTTTCTCACGCTATTTCTCTGTGGCGGCACAAGATAGACAAGATTATAAGCTCCAATAATATGTAAACAGATGACGTCGACCGAACATGCAGAAACGCCATGCAATCCTGCATCGCGCTGACGAAGTTATTCTCGCCATTAAGTATATATACAACACAGAGACGGTTGGTCGGGCCTAGGTCCCCGAGCAAGCAACACCTAGCTCGGCGGAAGTACTTCCACTTTAAGTGCGAGCACATAGTTCGCACACTCTCCTCATTGCAAACAAGTGATCCATATCTCTACTTCCATTTGAAAAATCCTGAGATGCATGCCCGGCTTTGAACAAGCACGCCTCGCAAATAAGACGACGTGTTTAGAGCTACTTCCAGTCTGCGTCAGTTGAGCTATAAGTATATAAAACGATCAATCTACATAACCAAAGCGGAACACAGTTTCCGGGAGATTTTGTCCCGTCCAATTTTTTGTAAGCGCTCAAGCGTAATTAAAATATAGTCTGCTAAAGACGGCTCGCTCATTCGCAGACTTTTATAGGGCGCTGCGTAAAGCTAAATGTTTCGTGAAATTACGACCAATAACGCTTTGGGATGTGAATTTAAGGGCCGAAATGTGACTTGGTAATACGAGGGAAATGTACTATTGATGTTAAAAATAATTTGCTCAATTAAAGCTTTGATGTTAAACAATAGCTACACACTTTTTTTAACTTTCAAGTCAAAACGTGTTGTTCTATAGATTTTTTTTACGCATTAAAAAAATATATATAATAAAAAGATCTAGATTACCGTGTATGGTATCATTATTATAGTTAGTAGGTATAGTTATGTGCAATCTATATTGATACTGATGATATATTCAAATAAGCTACAAGATTGACGCGAAGAGAGTAAAATTTTTACACACTACAAAACAAATGCTTACATGAAATGTAATAACATATCAGACTACATCACATACATTGATCTGACTCCGAGGTAAGTAGCTTAAGCACTTGTGTTACGGATATCAGAATCAACAGCGGTATTACAAATATATACTTAAATATTGGATATTATCACCCAGAATCATATGAATGTTTGTCCTGGGTAGGGATCGAACACCCAACTCTTGGCGCATGGGGCAATGGGGCAGGGTCACTAGCGAATCATCCATCGAGCCAGTCAATCAAACATAGTAATGATACTTACTATATGCGATTAACATAATACAATTAACATGTATATTGTTAAAAATAGCACCTATTTTCTTAATATTGACTTTGTATCGTCATTAAATAATTCCTACAATATGTAAGACAGTTTAATTTTCACACTTATATAATACATTTTTGTTCTAAATAAAATTAGTAACATATTTATAGACTTATCAAACAAAATTAAATCGACCGTGTCGCATCACTAACAAAAATCCGTTAAAAACATGTTGCACCTAATGAAAATTTCGATGCCTAACTCTATTAATGCTAAATTCTTTTAAGAACTGCGAGGTCCAAAAAAAATCGCAAAAAAACTAGGTGCATCACACGGGGACTAAGTGGAACGGACACTTTCGGCTAACGAACTAAAATGGCGTCCTTTTACCGAATTTCGGCGAATTTTTCGCAGACACTCGACAATAATTAAAACATAGTACGCCGGAGACCCCTCTCTTTACACCTTTTTTGAGGATGAATTTCAAAATGGAAGTGCATTTGACGGACCGATCCTGCATTTTTTCTTTTTAACTTTTAATTAGGTAGTACACTAACTGTTGCACACGACATCGTCCGCGCGGGATTGAACAAAAAAATTGTTGTGTATCCTGTATCCGTCTGTAAAGTCTTATCTATAAGCTATCTAACTAACTAAAAAAAAATTGGATTATGTTTACGCATCCATAATTATTTTTAACTAGCTGTCCCGGCGCACTTCGTAACGCCCCGTTCTCGGATTTTCTTTTATTATTTTCCTCGCAATGTTTCCACATTTTCTTACCGTACTAACCTTCCCTAGAAGATTGCCAATATTTTAAAACCTAAATCAGCCAAATCGAACCGGCCGTTCTCCAGTTTTAGCGAGACTAACGAACAGCAATTAATTTTTATATATAAGAAGAAGAAGAAGAAGAAGATGTAGTAGATTCCTCACAATGTTTATCTCACCGTCGAGGTAATGTTATAAATCCGTACAAAGATTTGAAATATTCAAAAGTACATGCCCGGATTTGAACCAGCGCAGCTTGCACGAGAAGCGCTTATCCTTATCACCAAGCTACAACCGCTATAAGAAGGATCATTAGATTACAAATAAACTACCTATTACAAAGACACAAACATTCTAACCTTAAACGGCGCGAGTACGTTTACTACAACTCGTTATTTCACAGCCCATCATTCGCAACTGTTTCTATAAATTGAAATCAAATACGACGGAGGCAAGCTGCCTCCGTGTATGGGCAAAATATTTTTACGCAACACTATATAAGGGCTCAAGATTCCTTCGGTACACGCTAAAACTAAGATGGAGATGGTGGTTAAGCACCTTTTTATAGTTAGTCGTAAATACAGTAACAGCTTTCTAATGTAGAATTCGATTTGTCAGAGAAAGTTCCAGACATTCCTTCGAGGATATCGGACTAGCCCTAGAATAAAGACTAGACTACATGGATTTTATCGGAATGAGTACAAAAGTCCCATGTTTTTCTGGGACTTGAGAAGAATGTGCCAACTGTGTTTCTTGCCTAGCATGTCGTAAAAGGCGACTAATGTAATATCGGGGTTTGGGTATGTGATTGTGTAAGCGACGAGCTAGTCACTTGTTACAACGTTTCCACAATTTTGTATCTAACCCAGGCCAGTTTCTTTTTTGGCTGAACGTGGTTAAGTTGTCTAGCTGCACCTATGACTCTGCCTACCCCTTCGGGGATTATAAGCGTGATGATACGAGTACAAAAGTCGACCTAATGGAGTGTAAACTATGTATATTTTTTAACATATTAATCAATGTTCCATAAAACATTTATTGCCTCTGTTTCTTAGATATGTAAGCCGTAAAGTTCATATACTGCAAGGTTTTAGAGATAATTAAATTAATGTAACGATGAGGAAAAATACGCGATTTCTAGTTTATGACAAGGACGTAAATAACTGATCCAATGAACGCACATAATTTCAACTGTGTTTATCTTTAGAATGTGTTGGCTATATGAATACCAATGTACATATTTAAACTGAATAGAAACCAATTATGTTTTCTAGTGAAACCCAAACAGTAACGAGTTAAGGGACTAAATAACAAAATAGGGTAATTAAAAACGTATTTAACTGCGTTCGAAGCTCCTATTTGGCGGTCACATGCTAAGCTGATGACAAAAGTAATTACAGAACATAATTACGAAGAGGCTACGACACGAAAACGCGATGGGTTTATAACTGACGGAAAATAGGTCAGGCGGCTTGGTCTAGACTTCTAGAGGCTAGAAAGCCTGGCTTAGAAACCAAAAGGTTGCATTCGAATCCCGGTTTTGGAATGATTATTTCTTTTTTTTTTAATATTAGACAATCATTAATGTACTTCGATCTGATTCTGAGTTAAGTAGCTAATTTGTGTTACGGGTATCTGAATCAACAGGTCTCATACATATATGTTCTAAGCTGCTGTGAAGTAATAGCATAAATTTGTGCTTAATTATCCCAATCGGTTTTCTCTGCCTACCCCGCTAGGAAAGTGGCGTAAAGTTTAGTTCGTTAGTTAATTATCCCAAGAAAAATTCAGTCGAATTGAGAACCTTCTCCTTTTTTTTAAGTCGATTAAAAATACTCCTTTACGCATAAACCTAAGGGAGTATTTTTATTTATAATAATTTTGAGTTAAGTAGCTAATTTATGTTACGGGTATCTAAATCAACAGGTCTCATATATATTATGTTCTAAGCTGCTGTGAAGTAATAGCATAAATTTGTGCTTAATTATCCCAATCGGTTCTCTCTGCCTACCCCGCTAGGGAAGTGGCGTGAAGTTTAGTTCGTTAGTTAATTATCCCAAGAAAAATTCAGTCGAATTGAGAACCTCCTCCTTTTTTTTAAGTCGATTAAAAATACTCCTTTACGCGTAAACCTAAGGGAGTATTTTTATTTATAATAATTCTGAGTTAAGTAGCTAATTTGTGTTACGGGTATCTAAATCAACAGGTCTCATATATATTATGTTCTAAGCTGCTGTGAAGTAATAGCATAAATTTGTGCTTAATTATCCCAATCGGTTCTCTCTGCCTACCCCGCTAGGGAAGTGGCGTGAAGTTTAGTTCGTTAGTTAATTATCCCAAGAAAAATTCAGTCGAATTGAGAACCTCCTCCTTTTTTTTAAGTCGATTTAAAAATACTCCTTTACGCATAAACCTAAAGGAGTATTTTTACATACATACATACATACATAATGTCACGCCTTTTTCCCATGGGGGTAGGCAGAGATCACGTACTTCCATTTATTTTTAGAGTATTTAAAAATTGACTACAATGTTGTTTAGATCAAATACCACTTTATATCGTAAGTAATCATGTATTACAAGATAACGATTGATATATGAACGTAATCCCCAAATGTTATCAATTATGAATGAATGTTTGTCGCAATGTTTAGAAGTATGATACAATCAAACATAGGTAAGTCGCCGAATAGATAAATATGAATAAAATTTATTGTACCTACAGATACACATACCTACATACATAAATAATTCCCATAATCCCCGAAGGGGTAGGCAGAGTCAAAGAGGCAACAGGCCCCTTTAACCACATTCAGCCTAAAACAAAACTGGGCTGGGTTAGATAGAAAATTGTGAATAGGTAGTGACAAGTGGCTAACTCGTCGCCTACACAATCATACCCAAAACCCGATATAACATTACCTACATATAGTATACAAGAAACACACACTCTTATTCTTACTATGCAAAAAGTGATTAGATAGAATTGGATGCAGAGGAAACCAAATGATACAAGTTCTTCACAAATGAAATAAGAATAAAAAAAAAAAACCATTCTTTTTTTTTACTTTTGCACGGAGCAAGCATTTTGAACATTTCAGTCTTTCGTCGTCATTATCCTCTTGTATACAAATGAACATTGTAACCTTTCACTGCTTATTTATGTAATCTTAATACGGATTAGGCATAACTAGTGTACAAACACTCGTTATCTATTTACCTGTAATAATGCGAAGTATTAAAAATAATACTGATAACTGGAAAGGAAATAAAGATGTTTTGATTACGAACGGCTAGCAAGATGATAACCGAATAAATATACATAGGTTAAGTGCAAACGATAAAGGTAACCGTTGCAAATTGACCAATTACATAAGTGATAAATTTATCTACATACAAACTATTTGCAATTTAGGATGGTTGCTCAATGCTAAAGACACAAATGCGAGAGCTATTGGTTCAAACCTGGGCACGTAAATCTGAGTATTTCAATCCTAAGTTCGAAATGATACCTCTTGCTCGAGTGTAAATTTCCTGTAGTAAATATAAATAAATTGTGCAATAGAGCGAGCAGTCTAGACGACGATAGCTGATCAATCAATCAAAACTATTCACAAGTCGTTACGATGATGAATTACCATAATGCAAATAGGGTATATTTTGTTGACACGTTTAATGATAAATATAATAGAATCAAGGAAATGAAACCACTCAACATCCATTAACAACCATTAACCATGCATTTTCAAGCTCAAAATCACTTTCCCCTGATAGCTCAATATCCCGCTGGCCAAAAATCGGAAGAGAAATAAACAAAACAAATATTTTTATTTTATCATATATGGCACTGAATAGGATCGTAACCATTTAGTACAATTAAATCTCTTGGCATCCGCAAAATTGCGCTAAAATACATATCCACATTTTTCAACAACCACAAATACAAAACACAAATTTGTATGACAAATCCCTCAGAAACCGACTAGCCGTCCGACACTGTCGAAGTTACATAATTCATGAACATAATCTCTGACACCCACACACTAACATCGCGCGTCCACGTGGCCGGTTCAAAAAACCCGTACAATAAAACATATTTTCACGCATCTCCTCAATGTCTCACGCGGCAAGGGAGCAACAAATCTATTTTTTTCCCGCAGTCACGTGAGTCTTTGGCACGGGCCGGGAATCCAGCGTGATTGATCAATGAATCCGACCGAAATACGATTCACGCGTTCGACCTTTGCGGAGTAATAAATTTTAGGATAGTTGCATCAGTCGATATCGCTTCCTAATCCAGATGCTATGGATATCAGAGCAATTTCTATACGAATAGACATTGCATTCCGTTATTGAGATCACGGATGTACACGTTGTTATTAGTTCTGCGTTGAAATGTGCTAGCTTTGTTTGTTTAGTGTGCATACTTAGATCAGGAACTAGGCAGGCTCAACGATAGGAGAGCGGTTCTCAAACAATTGATGATTTTAATTTTAAATATCAACAATTGCTGTGATACATATGTAATTGTTGTTCTTGCTTGTCGCCTTCCTAAGTCAATCTATATGGAAACTTGTATGAAAACGATATTGCAGGCAAATGCTGGTCTTTACATAGTATGAAACTAAGTCGCCGATTCTGTCTGTTCGCTTAGATCTTTTAAACTAGGCAAGGTATGTTGATTCGGTTTTCACTAATAGATAGAGTGATTCAAAAGGGAGGTTTATATGTATAATTTGATTTTGTAATCATCGTGCGAAGTTGGGTCGGGTCGCTAGTAAACTATATTTTAACAAAAACTACGACTAGCTTGACGCCATTCCCGGGGTATGTATGGATATATTAAATCTCCGCATTGTGTCAACAAGACGTTCAGTCACATAAATAACATAACCGTGTAAAGTTATTTAATGACATCTTTATTCATGTGTATATTTCAATTTATACGTTTCCCAGGTAATGAAAACAATACATCAATATAAACCGCGACCATTAGAAACTTCACAGTTACAGTTATGTATGAGATGTTGTATCTAGTTAAAGTTTATGATCGAAGTGTGTCTCGAGCAAATATCGTAGAGGAAATGACGTTCTCTAGTCGTAAAGCTCATCACTCGCATTCTGTAGTGCTTTACAAGTTCGTCTTTGTTTTAACTACTTGCCGTGTGTCTTCTAATAAATTATTTATGACTAGCTGTGCCCGCGGTTTCACACGCGTTTATGGGTAAATAGCCTTATAGCCTTTCTCGATAAATTTTTCAAACATTTTTCAAATCGGACCTATAGTTCCCGATATAAGTGCGTTCAAGCAAACAAACAAAGTCTTCTGCTTTATAATAAATAAATAAATAAATAAATAAATCTTTTATACTGACACACTGATTCCCTAGTTCCAAACTAAGCTGATGCTTGTGCTATGGATACTAGATGAACGGATAGACATACTTAAATACGTTTATAAACATCCATGACTCGAGTACAAATGTCCATGTTCATTACACGAAACATTTGCCCCTAGCGGGATTAGAACCCGCGAACCTTGGTTTCGTGGCCAGGGTTTCTGACCACTCGACCAACGGGCCAGTCAATATTAAGTATAGATATAACTTGAGGTTTCAAGAGGTCTAGTTAGTATAACTTTTAAGAGATGATATAAAAACAGTCAGATAAAAAATAACAGCGCAAACTAAATAAGAGTACATATTGATTGATTTTAAAACTCATTGTCGTTATCTCTTTGCCTACAAATAAATTAAGATATGTACCTAATTGGCGTTGATTAATTTTTTTTACAAAACAAATGCTTAAGGGAGCGGTGGAAGCTTAATGGTAAGGACACGCGGCTCATAACCGAGGGGTGCGGGTTCAAAACCGAGCACGTAACTCTGAATTATTCAAATCTATGTACGTATTTATTATATCACCACTTTAGCTGTGCTGGATTCAGTGACACGTGCTGGTTCAATACTTATTTACTCTGATGGCTCAGCAACCCAAATTGGATCTTGGCCTCCGATTCAATGCCGCTGGATTTCAATCCCTACTAGAGATTGGAATGCTGGATTAAGCAATCCAGCTGGATCTAGTACAATCTTAACTCTGCTGGATCAAGCAAAAAATGCCGCTGGATTGCAATCCCTAGTATAGAAGAAAGTCGCTTTCAAAATTATCCTCTCATATTCAATAATAAGCAAAACTTCTCACATTGTGAGTAAGGTACTACAAATCGTAAACAATATATATATTAGCTTCAGCGACAAAATCTGAATAGCTTCGTAACCTTTGACCTGCCTACGATATTGTACTATTAAAACATTCAATTTCAAATCGAGCCTGTTGGAACAATGCCGTTTGGAATGGAAGATCGCGGCTTCTATTCAAAGCGATGTTTAAAGACGAATGTTTGTCTTGGACCTGAAACTAGGCAAACTAAACGGGCGATTGATGTTTTCATTGCGCGTATTATTTTGTTAGGTGTATTTGAATTGATTTATGCTGTTCGCGCTATTTGTAACTTCAAACCGAACGTTTGAACGATTCCAACGATTGTTTTGTTTTCCTATAAATTTTGGTCCTGCGATTGACTTCCTATCGGTCATGTCGAATTTCCGTCTCACCGGACTATGACAGTGAAGGAATAGAGAGTGCACTTGTGTTTGCGCACACACTTGTGCACTATAATATCTCCTGCGCAGTTGACTAATCCTCGTTGAGATTGGCTGCCGTGACCGATATCATAGGAGGACATTATTATTATTATCTAATATTAATTTTTTTACTCATCATATTGACGTGTTGATTCTTCGACTCTGTCCACATCTTAGAAGATTACGGGTGTGATAAGATATAAGTACTCTTTACTATTTTCGCTAACATCGCTTAGAAGTATCACGAAGAGTGGTAAGGTTTCTTTAAAATCAGTTTTTTCTTGGTGACCTGTTACTACAATACCTACTTGCAAAACCAAGACACGTAGGTAAGTCGTCATTATATATCTCTTGAATCATGTAAATGAATAATATTAACAATGAAAAATTACCAATAATTATCTGACTACATCACATACATTGATCAGACTCCGAGATAAGTAGCTTACGCACTTGTGTTACGGAAATCAGAATCAACAGCGGTATTACAAATATATACTTAAAGATTGGCTATTAACACCCAGACACAGAACAAACACAAACATTCATCACACGAATGTTTGTCCTGGGTGGGGATTGAACCCACAATTCTTGGCGCACGGGGTAGGGTCACTACCGAATGCGCCGTCGAGGTCAAAACCAATGATCATAAAACCAAACTGGAAACTCTATCTCAATCTACAGCCGATATTCAACGAGCAACAAGCAAAACGTACAAACGTTATAAATATACGCATTTTATCTGCAATGTCGTGCCCAGAAGCCAAAACGTAACACGATAGACACCATTTGCTGTTCAGTGCAGGAAATGGGGCATCTTACAACTAAATACTGGGGTATATTTAGGTTTTCCTTGAACACCAACAGTCGTCCTGGGTTTATGGAAGATCGTTACCTGAGAATTTACATTACCATCCTACTAATATTATAAATGCGAAAGTTTGTATGTATGGATGGATGTTTGTTACTCTTTTACAAAAAAAAATACTGAATGGATTTTAATGAAACTTTAGAATAATATAGCTCATACACCCGAGACTTGAGGCTTCGCTCGCATGGTACATCGATAAAACATAGCCTATACGTTATTCGGGTGTATAAGCTATATTATTGTAAAGTTTCATTCGTTTTTGCGACGCGTTTATATTATTAGCAGGATTAGTAGGATAATAATTGAAATCGATTCACAAGATATCGAAAAACTAAAATCAAAAAAAGCAACAACCAACAGAAATGTATCTATCTTTCAAACGCATCTCAAAAAAGGACCATGAGTACTTTACGAAAATCCCCACATCACATCAACACTGAACACGGCGAATAGTAAAAATTATGTTTTTCCTAACGACCCGTTTATAAATCATGAAATATTTTATTGAATTTAGATATACACTGAAACGTATTAACTCATGACAATATTTATAGTCTGTTTGAAGTTTAATGTGTTTTGATATTGCCGTTTCTTTAACTACATGATAAATGACCACTTGCTGGTATTTTCTGGATTTATGATAGTATATTGCAAACGCGAGGCAATTACTACAGAACTGGCTTTGTCATGGTAGAATACACATGCGATATTACGCAATGAACTCCTTCAAGGTATGTTTACTATTAATGCAATGAAATGCTCACTGAAAGTAAATGAAATAATTGTTTCGACATTTACTTTTTTGTCCTAATAGGTAGTACAGGTAGGTAGAGTAATGAGCAATGAATTGTATAAATTTTAGTTCTTTCTACGTTGTAATAAGGTTTATGGTTGAAAGAGGTTATTTATTTATGAGTGTTTCGATAATAATGCATGCTGAGCAGAGCGAAATAAAATAAATAATAAATATAAATATCAGACTACATCACATACATTGATCTGAGTCCGAGGTAAGTAGCTTAAGCACTTGCGTTACCGATATCAGAAACAACAGTGGTATTACAAATATATACTTAAATATTAGATATTAACACCCAAACACAAGTACTCGTATTCATCATACGAATATTTGTCCTGGGTGGGGATCAAACCCACAACTCTTGGCGCATGGGGCAGAGTCACTACCAAATGAGCCACCAAGCTTGTGTGTGAAAAAACTCTATAATAGCTTTTTGAAAGTTTAAAACCACCAAAAACTTGTAAACTACTTTTACTTTTTCTAGGTTACTATATAAAGCCATTGAAATAAGAAATTTTCTTCTAAATATATAACTCAGGACATGTTTGATTCAATGAGGAATAGATAAAATTTTAATAAACGAATTATATTCTAACTAACTAACTAAATTTCACGCCACATCCCTAGCGGGGTAGGCAGCGAGAACCGAACGCCATATGACAGGATCCCTACACACCTCTCTTGCTTCTTCAACATTCATTTATATTCTGATGTCTTAATTAGGAAGTGTTTAGAGTCCAGTTCACTTAAGCTTGCCTTACCTTAATGTGATGTTTTTATATCATATTATATAAAGCATAATACTAAAATTAAAACAATTACGAATTTTCACTATCAAGTATCTTATTCATATGATCTAGGAGACGATAATATACATAACAAATAGACCGTTAGTTTCAACGTTGCATCCCACATGACAAATTATAATAAACTCTAACACGTCCAGCTAAAACCCCATTTGCATTGTACCAACGCCGATACTAAATCGTCAAGTGCGTTCCGAATTAATTACGTGCGAATACTTCAGTTACACATACCCCGAATAAATTATTGAAACAAATTTAGTGCTGCCTAAATACCCGCCTGCGAACAGGGCATAAATTCGCGCACCCACAACATCCCATACTAATTAGTTCGCGTCTAAAACAAAACGTTTAACGCGGATAGTCCAAACAATTTTCCGAATAGATTATCTGTGCCGTCCGTCCTATCAATTTGGTGTGCGAATTAAATTTCCAATTAGTGGCATAACCCAAGGCTTACATCCATTCATCTCCTCACCGACAGCTTGAAATTCGTTAATATTCCATTTCCATTTTAACAGAATCGCTTTCATGTCGGTACACGTAATAAAATCGTGTTTTGTACCAGAAATTTGGGTTGCACCGCCCCAGTGTAGTGCTGCAAGGACTCGAGTCCTTCGGGCCTACTTATTAAATCCTTAGCACCAAAAAAAATTAAGACTGGTATGGGCACGAATAGATTTACTTTAAATATTTATGAGCATTCATGACTATTACAAATAACTTTGGAATTCGAGTCAGATAGAGTCTACATACACTATGTTTCGAGGAACTTTATGTCTTTGTTGGAACTTTCTGGAATTTTTAATTACAAAACATTGTTTTAACAATGGAATAGATCAATCGACAAATGATGCCATATTGTGCCCAAGTCATCAGTAAACCACAAGATTTATAGTTAATTGGTATTTAATGCATATCGATCAGTTACCGTTACAATTTTTTCTTCATACAATATTTATCTTAAAGAATAAATGAAATCATGTCACACTATTAAACAATAAAATAAATAAAAAACCAGGTTCATATGCTAAACTCGAGAATATCCTCCCCAAATTAGTATCATATCGAGTCCTGGACTCGAAAATTCAACTCGAGCCCAACACTACGCCTATCTTGGCCTGGGCAAATAAAGCGGTCCCTGATTAATTACCCATGTTTATTACACGCGATATCGACAGACCGTGACCGGACTTATTTTGTCTTCTTTTCCGAGCGAAAATACACGATAAGCCGGCGAGTACATTGATTCTTTTTCGTTTCGCATTTTAAACGTTTAGATGAGCTGATCATGCCCTTTTAAGGTACACACCTTATTTTAAAAAATAACGCGTGTACTTTTGCCCGGGAGAATTCTTTATCCCTTAGATGCTTAAGTCACCGAGTTCTTTTTTGGAGCAAAAGAACTCGATGACTTATACATCGTTTTGTTGAACGCTTGGCCTCATTAAAGTTTAATTTTATTGATGACAACTGCGTTGATGGCGATTGGTCGTAACTCTTGGTATGGTATATGAAAACCTAAATAGATTATTCTGAGTGTTTTACTATACTACAAATCAAAGATATCTGGATTAATAGACTTTATTAATTAATAAAAGACTTGGAACTATGTTATTTTTGTATTGTGTTGATACGTATTATTATTTAGTGGTCAGGTTCAAATCGCATGTAACCAATCAAATACTAGTACTGTTTCGTTAAATATAACGATATAAACGTAAAACATAAATTTAATTGCCAATCAGGTAAAAAAAAATTCACCCACCCGAAAATTTACCCCAAAATCTATACATCTAACCAATTGTATAACATGGAAATCATGAAAAACATCCAGACGTGAACTAATTAAGAAACATTACTTTCCTCATCAACCGAAAACGGAATCCAATTGGGGATTAGATATAAGCGAACGTTTTCATTACAAAAAAATCCCTTAGCGATTCAAACCTGAGCCTTTTTGTAACCCTGGGTACAATCAAAGACATAATAATTGATATTGATAAACTAAACACACAGCTAATATACCAAAGAAACTCACCCTCACAACACGTTTATATCGAACGTTATATGTAGGTATTATCTCCCATCCCTTAATACCGTAATTTATCATCCAAACACCGCCATTATAGCTTAGGCTATTATACCAGATGTTAATACACTAACAGATTCGCTTCGTCATTCCAATTCTTACAAGTGGTTCTAGCATTTTCTATTTCTACGTATGTATAAGTATCAATTTTTTATTTTTTTATTTTGTACTAGCTTCTGACCGCGGCTTCGATCGCGTGGTACATCGATGAAACATAGCCTAGATCTTATTCGGGTGTATAAGCTATATTCCAAAATTTCAATAAAATCCATTCAGTAGTTTTTTTGTGAAAGAGTAACAAACATCCATCCATACATACAAACTTTCGCATTTGTAATATTAGTAGGATCTGACGGGACCATTGGTTAAAAACCCTGGCCACGAAATCAGCGGTCGCAAATTCGAATAAATGTTAGTATAATGTACACGGTTATTAATAATTAAGATATGGTGTTTTTTCGCGAAAGTAAAATGTGATCGAAGAGAAATGAGGACAGAATCTCTGTTACAAAATAAATTCCATAACTACATTCTAATTTAAAAAAAAACAAATTATTAAATCGCAATTTTTATATAATCCATAACAAGGTATAACAGAGCAAACATATGTACACCAAGCAACTTGCAAACACCTTAACTTGGTAAACGCAACTCCATTTAGGCAGTCACATATAAGTACTGTAGTTATACTGTACTGTGGATAAAGAATGTCGCTTTTAACATCAGAGAGACCTTTACTAGCAGTCTAAAAGAAAAAAATGTCTCAAGACTTAAATAGTATGTCAATTCATCAGGTCCAAACCGGTATGGGCACCAAGGGAAATAATAAGGACAGCCCGACACTGACTGACAAAGTTAACGTCATTGATAAATTAACGTATTACCGCGCCCATTGATTCGCAAAGGCAAAATGTATCAATTTCAATGCAACAGATAAGACCCCTACGACCAATTACGGGCCCGCATAAAAAGAGATAATTAATGAAGAAACCGAAGTATCACAAAGAGCAAACAGACTACACATACAGTGAATATTTATTGCAAACTATTGCAACGCTGCAGAGCCAACCAGAGGTAACAATTACGTTGACACGAGGTATGTGACCAGAAAACCAATTACTGGACGGAAATGTCTTTTAAAGTATTTTATGGGGTAGGATAAAATATTTTAAGGCTGCACAGAGAAAATGTTCGGGATGGTTTCGCTTTTAAATGCGATAATGTATGTGGGCTATCGCGTTACGAGTAGTCAATGGTTAGGAGCGAAATTTGCATTTGTTTGCCTTTGTTCGGTGTTGCCGGGCTGTTCTTGGTCGTATTCACCAAGTTTGGCATTTATTTAGCTTCTGTTCTTCAACCGTCTTCACTTAATTACTTGGTTTACATTTTAATTATTTTCAGCAATGTTAAAGTAAAGACAATGTTCCGATTTTCACTGCAGATTTCATGACCAGACCAGTAGCTGAATAGATAGGCTCCTAATCCAAGGGATGTTCATTCAGACCCGACCCGAGTTTATACCGCTAGGTTAGCAGTGACGGAAGACCTGCGCATTCAGATAAGTATGTAGGAATGTATAAGCTTTATCTAATTTGTCGGTTTTCGTCAACATTCGACATAGTTTATTAAGAAATATCCGATTGTAATTTTTAGGTTATTTATTTGCTTGTAAAAAAAGTGTTCTCAAAAAGTACTAATAGTATTGCCTTTTTATATATTAGTTTCATATAAAGTCTTTATCTATACATAGAGAAATAGCATTTCTTTAATAAAATAATAAAAAATAACATTAAACATATAATATCGCCTGTATTGTTAGAACTTTGCAAATTATTGACATTTATCAAAAAAAAATCCGCTTATTTTCCCTTTTCGTAAAATTTTTGACAATCCTCTGTGATTGCGAATTAAAGAGATAGGCAGTGTCACAAAGTTTAGTCTGAGCACCGTAATATGTTCGACATTTCGCTGAGCAACATGCGGATTTGTGTACATCAACAATGTTATTTTGCGTATCTACGTGTTCTGCTTGGGCTATTTCCTCAAATCAATTAACAGCATCAATTAGGTACCTAATCAAATTAATATGTATTTGCTTTAGCCGATTAAACACGATCAGTATTACACAAACGTGTGTACAATCACATGGTGACTCGCACGATTGTCCACAAGTGTTTTTTTTTAATCATGGGAATATTTTTATTTAATAATTGTAACCATTAGTCTGTTATGTAATACTCGTGTTGTGTTTTGAATTTATTACCGTTATTTTTTTTTTGCGTATTAGCAACGGGACTATTCCCAGGTTTTTTTGCCATAAAGCTCCTGTCATCAATTTATAATTAATATCTACACACCTACAATCCTATTAATATTATAAACGCAAAAGTTTGTAAGAATGTATGGATGTTTGTTACTCTTTCACGCAAAAACTACTGTATGGTTTTTAATGAAACTTTACAATAATAAAGCGTATACACCCAAATAACATAAAGGCTATGTTTTATCGATGTACCACGCGAGCAATGCCGCGGGCAGAAGCTAGTGATTTTATAAAGATCAAAGTCGTGTCTGTTTGTAATTACGAGACTGACGACTAATTGAAGTGATTGAAAACTGAAACTTCTCGCTTTTAGAACGATGCATTATTTAGAAGTTACTTATGAAACTTTTATCCCGGATAAATTGGTAAATACCACGAAACGGATAATGTCTCTCTGGTCTAACAGACCGAAAATCACGCGAGCAAAACCTGCAGCAAAAACTAGTACATAACAGTATTATCATAACAATAGCCTAACGGAAGGCAAAATTTACATTTTCAAATTATTTTTTTACGACATAGGAGCAAAAAGTTTAAGAAAAAGGCACCAACTAGGGCTATTAATAAGACAAAAAGAAATATTTTGTAAAAAAACCTCAGGCGTAATAATAAATACTATAATTACCCAGAATTTTCTTAACAAGTCTGAACAGGATCTTGAATAGTCCTAGTCTATAGTGATGTGAAACTTTCGATGTGTACCTATAAATATGGTTAATATCTCACTTTTAAACTATATAGCATTAGATAGCATCGTTTTTATTTATTTATTTATTTATTTAGTTATACATTGATATAAAAAAAATAATTAAAAAATTGTGATCTTATAATGGATTGGGTGGATGAATAAAGAGTCATATAAATGCTAAGATTTGGACCTTAGCATATACCTTAGATTTATTTAAGGTTTATGCTAAGACTAAGCATATACCTTAAAAATGATAATCTACATAGGACCGCAAAACCTAACTAAATACCTGTTTCCTGATTGACTGGCCCGTTGGTCGAGTGGTCAGAGACCCTGGCCACGAAACCAAGGGTCGCGGTTTCGAATCCCGCTAGGGGCAAATATTTCGTGTGATGAACATGGATATTTGTGCTCGAGTCATGGATGTTTACAAACGTATTTAATCCGTTCGCCTAGTATGTATAGGACAAGCTTATAAGCTTAGTTTGGAACTAGGGAATTGGCGTGCCAGTTTCGAGAATTAATTTATTTAAGTTTAATACTAATCACAAAATAGCTAAGGAAACTTCAACTGTAATTGAGGATGATGTAATCTTTTGAGTCTAAGTGCAAATTAGTTGTTATTTCCTGAGCTGTGACGTCATGCGATATTGATATATAGATACCTACACTACAAGTAGTTGAAAAAAAAACGTTTTTTTTACTGCTATAGCAGCGGTTATCTATTAAGGCATATGTTTTAATAGATAATCGCAGCTAAAGCAGCAATAAAAAAATTAAACGCGATAATGTTTTTATCTTTGAATTCTAAACACGAATTCGTCATCACACCTCATTTACGTGAAAACTTTATTGAAATATTCAAATATAATCAGAACAAGCACGTTCTTTGTGAAGACGATGTTATCACGTTTGCGTGGGAGTCATTTCCGAAACAACCAAAGCAAAAAAGAATATTAAAATGGGGACGTGTACGTTTAAAAGGGAAAACTACAAACGATGTTAACTAACCGACTTTTGTTAATAGAAATAGCACTATAACATGTAATCTAAAAGCCGGGTTCGATTCTCCTTCTGAAAACACAAATGTAACTGAACATAAAAGTAATGCTATAAAGAACGTAGAAATAAACAATCGCTCGAGGCGAATATAGGTGGGTAAGAAAAATAATCAAATCCGCCTCGATGGTGTAAAGTAAACTCGGACCAGAATCACGTGTTATATGAAACTATAGCCGGTAATAAGCGCAATGATCACGATACGAGTATTACCCTTGATGTCGATATACACTCTCTTTTTATTAACCTTTCTAAATCCCTTTTTAGGAGCGGCGTCGCCAATAAGAACCTTCCTGCAACGACACAAGAGTGTTGAAGGTAACATCTTCATGCTTGTACTGTAGGACCCTTGGGTTAGTAGAGCCAATGCGAATTGGGTCATTTGCCGACTAGACCGTGAATTGATCTGCCAACTAACTGATCGTAGCAACTTTTTGATTGCGCGTTAGATTTGGTCACTGATACAATTTTGTTTACACAAATAAATTCATATTTCCACGTGTCATTTCCAAAATTTCGATAAAATTTTGCTAAGAAAATCTAAATTATGGTATGTTCTCGCTAAAACATTTTTCATTTACATTAAAAATGATTTAAACACGCTTTGACTATAATGCTCGAGAGAAATTTCATTTGTTTCATTCGCAGCATAAATTAATGGTAGTGCCAAGAATATTTCGAAGCCATATTTATAAAGACAAGTGTTTAGAAAACGGGAGACGCAAACTCATATTTCTTATTAGATAAAATCGTGCATACGAACAAAGCGCGGATTGTGTCTTTCCAAAGATAAATTAATTATTACAAAATTAGTTCGAAAGAACATCACGGTGCGACGAGGATTTAGGACAATGAGACAACGGCGCAGCTGTCCCAGACATAAAGTTGACAATAAATTTAGTAGGAGACAATCCCGAATGACTACAGCTTGGCAACACGAAGAACATTTAGATTTTTATAAAGCACGCGACAGACATCTGATGAAACAAAAGGTTCGGTAGAAGAATGTCTTTTTTTATTTAAAAATAAAATACGGAAAGTTCGTCAGCCAACTATCTGTCTGCCTCAGTCGGATGTGCGTCCGAAATAGAAACGGTTTCTAGTTCGACTTTAGCAGTCAAAGCTGCAATCGTTAGTACATTAGTATTATTTAACTCGCTTGCGTTTTTTCCTCGGGAGCCGGCTATTGAATTATACGGCTAATCGAATGTGGATCTGCAGGATACGTCGCGATTGATTTTTTCTCATGCAGCCCACAACCTGTTTTCTCATGATCTTGATAAAAAAATATCAGTTCAAGGTGGTCATTTCATTACATAATACAAGAGGCGAATGTTAAGAACCAGTTGCTTACGCGGTTGTAGCGTAACGTGTTTCGAAATAATTGTGCACGTGAATAATGCGTTTGCGAAAATTCAGACGAGCTTCAACGCTCGTTTGTCGGCGTCTACAAATATTGAAAATTCGACGCTAAAATTTATGCTAATGGCATACTCCGTGAGCGATTGCAACTTTTGATGAAGTGAACACGCACATCTAGAAACGCAAGTAAAAGTTTTATCAGTGAATACGAAAATGGACGTGTTGCTATTTGAAACGAAGCAAGAAACGTGGTTTTAGGTTTTAAAATTATTAAAATCAAAGATAAGGCACGTAGCTTGATTACAAAGTTTGTAAACCGAGACTAGAATTCAAAATAGGATAAGGCTGAGATAAATTAATGGGAAAATAGAAGTTTGCCGATATTTCAAACTCGAATTTGCTAAAGAGTATTGAAACAATCGAACACAAACTTTGGCATCAAACAAGCGATTGTATACCAGAAGAAACGTTGGAACCAGAGCAAATATTTGTAGAAGACAATAATTTCTGTGAACCGGTTTAAAGAACTCGACGGAATTCATTACACGAAAATTCATTCAAGAAAAACTTCTGCCAGAATTTCACTTAATCCCGAACTTTTTGGGTCCCCGTTACATTTGAGACCCTTCGGCTCGTAAGGGCGTTAATATTTTATGAACAAAAACTTTTGGGTTCATTGATGAATATTCTATTGAAGCTCTTGTCATATTCTATCTCTCACTTAAATAAACTTCCCAAGAATCCGAACTATCAGTTCCACGTGTCGCTGGTAAAGTTAAAACGTCACTTACTTATTCATCAGCTGGTAGATACACACAATCCGAGCACCCTTAATTCTCAAGTACGAAATCACTGAAAGCTTTATTACACTTGTGAGATACAATCAATAAACGTCGCACATTAACATAGCATTTACGGCTTCCTTTACAAGAGCAACGTTTTATATTGGAACGTTAAAACTGTTATTTTCTTTGAAATTTACGTGAACGTAAATTTTCGCGGGAAATGCGGAGAGCGCGGCGACGTCCCACCCACGCGGCTGATCACAAGCGACTGACAAAGCGTAGTCACCTGCAATGCGTGAGCCTATAGGTGGCGGGGGAGCGGGACGGACAAATGTTTGTGCGTGCTTGTTAGAGCGAGAGGGGGACAAGCACACGTGCTACGGCGCGTAGGGGGTAAAACTGCTTTCAGGAAAGGGGCGCGTTATTACAAAGCTGCGAATGAATAGCCATGTATTTTGCATTATACACCGTGGACAAAGGCTGGAGTTATGGCTTTGTGATGGGAACACGGCGACATTTGACGGGTTCGCCGTCTTCGTTAATGAACTGCGAGGAGTGTTGGTGAGAAAGCGATTTCGGTGAGAAAGCATCGGGGTTTGACTGTGGGCGTGGGCCGTTAGCCGTGATTCCTACGTAGCGCTAGCATTGTTTCGTCACCTTTTGTGCCAAGAATGCGATAGTAGTAGTGGATATTTTCATTTAGGTTTTAGTAAAACACATTTTGAGCGACGGTTATTTTTGTTATAATAAGAAGAGAACTTATATATTAACATAAAATAAAAAAAACATATATTCCTATCGAGAATCTAATTTGCTACATGACTTGGACCAATCGTTATGAATAATTGTAATGATAACCCCTGATTTTCTTTAGTTTAATTAATTATAAAATAAAACTATATGAAAGAAATACTGATTCCCAAAAAAAATTTAAATATATGTCCCAATATCGATAACAGGGCCACCAGAAATGGTATGGCAGGAATAAAAGAAGATAAAATAATAATCACACAACCAAAGTCCATTTTTGTAATTAATCGCCGATTTCTGTTTCACACTCTTCCGGCCCGGTGGCCATACTTCATTCGTAATGACGACTTGTAAGTACTTTTTTGAAGCCTACGTAAATCAGGATCATTTGATTACAATGCTTCGTTTATAATTGGTTTAAGTATTAAAATGTTTAATAAACTTCCAGAAAGTCTAGCATTACCTTCACATAAGTTTAAATTGTGAATTAAACCGTTTTTAATAAGTAAGGGCTACTATAAGATTGAAGACTTCTTAAATGGCAAGCATATATGTTTAACTTCATAATAAAGTGTTCACCTGCAGTTTTGTTACCTAGTAGATTATTAATTACAAAATTGTAAATTTTGGCATTTTAAAGAGTAACTACCCAGTTTCTTGCCGGTTTCTTCTCGATAGAGTCTTCCTTCCGAACCGGTGGAAGTATTTTCTTTTCTGTACAAATTGACTATTTATAAGTGTTTTTGAAGTCTATATAAATAAAGAGATTTTGAATTTAGAATTTAAATAAATTCTGCATTAGAAACGCAATAGTCAGTATGTAACAAAAAAAATTGGCATCATTTCCCACCGGCCTTGCTTTTCTCCAATGTAAACTTAAATAAATCTGAAACATCCCAATTTCTCTACTATTACCGACATTCTCTCTTTATTTTTTTAGAAAACTGTTGTTTCTAATTAATATAGCCGCGTATTTCGCTAAAATGGCCTCGTAAATAGAATACACGATGGAGGTTAAATCATTGACGGAAATGAATATGGCTGATGCATTGTATGCAACGCATGCAATATAAAAGATTTTGTAATATCTTAATATTTAAATTACGCGTCACGTTGTTTGTCCGCGATGAACTCCGAAACTACTTAACCGATTTTAATCAAACTTGCACACCGTGTGCAGTTTGATTCAACTTGTAAGATAGGATAGCTTACATATCAATTTGTTTAACCCGATTATGAGTTTGACTGTTAAGCGGAACGAAGTTCGCCGGATCAGCTAGTAATATATGTATGTTAAACTTAAGGTGTATATTATAAGAGTCAATATTGTTGTATAATAATTTGTTGCCTGAAATAAAAAAAATAAAAAAATGTAATTATACGTGCAGTCAAATTTCTCTAAGTAAACTGATGAGAGATGCAGTCATTTACAGGGTGAGGCGAAAGCCGTGGGCCAACTAAGAAACAAAATATTTTCACCTATAATCTTTTTCCGCGGCGAGTTAAAGTTGAAATAAATGACTGTCGCCAAAAAAAAAAAAATTGAGTTGTGTTAGATAGGGAATTGTAAAAGAATAGTGGCAAATGACAAGTCTACGTCATCATAAACCAAATACACACACACCAGTGTATTTTCATACCTCGCTTTTATGATCTAGCAAGAAACATTCTTTATGAGTCCTAGACTAACATTGAACTGAAAACAAAACATAAATATTTTTCAGATCTGTTATTGTTATTAAGTTATATTTACTATAATATATTATTTACTATACAACCGCAATGCTTCATTAAAATCACGTTTAGTATGTGTGTTATCGAAAGAGTAACAAACATTTGAGAATAGCTGAAAATGGAATCCAATTTATTCAAGTAATTATTGTTAGTTACATATTATACATAGCAGCGCCCCGCGGTTTTACCCGCGTAGTTCCCGTACTCGTAGGAATACGAAGATAAAATATAGCCTATGTTACTCGCTGATATAGTAGCTTTCCATTGGTAAAAGAATTATTTAAATCGGTCCAGTAGTTTCGGAGCCTATTCAATACAAACAAACATACAACCAATGTTTCCTCTTTATAATATTAGTATAGATAACAAAACATTTCGCCCATAATCCCCGAAGGGGTAGGGAGAATCAAAAGGGCAGCAAGCCCCTTGAACCACATTCAGCTAAAAATAAAACTTGACTGGGTTAGATGGAAAATTGTGAAAATGTAGTGACAAGTAGCTTACTTCTCGCCTACACAATAACATACCCAAAACCCGATACACCGTTAGTCGCCTTTTACGTGCTAGGCAAGAAACACAGTTGGCACATTATTTTTAAGTTTCAGACCAAAATGGAACAAATATTAGTTGTTGCAAAAATAATATAGAAATATATGTTCATATGCTGTTATGTTCTTAGTGGCGCGTGGCCATCACAGTTAGGAGTTTGGGTGGACTAATGATCATCATCTTCCGAGCGTTATGTCCCGTATTTAGATGGGGTCCGCTTAGACCATGAGCCAGGATTTATCGAGTCTGGTAATTACATTGAAGCGACTGGCGATCTGACCTACGGAATAGAGGATCCAGACAAATTTGAATCAGTAACCCTAAAATAGGGGAACGAGACAATTTTTGAATCATGGTTACAAATTCAAATTTGTATGAATTTGCAGGTTTCATCACGATGTTTTCCCTCACCGCCGAACTAGTGGTATAAATACGTACATAGATTGAAAAAACCCAGAGATACGTGCTTGGGTTTGAACCGGTCTTTACCATTGAGCTACCACCGCTCTTATTGGGTGGACTAATGATGGCTCGGCGTTTTGTGGCATAGCAGCTGACTGGCACCCATTCGTTTCTGGGTTGAGCTCTCAAGAGAACAATTCTTTTTCGCATACGTTTTTTTCTTTATCGGCTCATTGGCACAAAGCCATCTTCGTTGTCAATGTAACGTAGTCTTTTGCCTTTTGCCACTTATTTATGGAAAATCAATACGTTTTAGTTTAAATAGTTAATTGTTAAATATCCCATATGTATTTTACCTGCTACTAACAAATAAACTTAGTAATAAACCTATTTTATTTATTTATTTATTTATTATAGGTACGCAGACAGATTACAGTCAATATACATTTCCATATAAGTACGTAACATAACTTAAATTATTAGACGGTAATCTATAGATAGCGTACACAGCATGGTTAAATTACTATTGATGAATATTTAACTGGCTTTAATTTATCTTAAGTTGAGCGGTTCAAATAGGATTTTCAGATTTCTCACCAAAATCTCGTAAAGACTACTAAACATTATAAAAATAAAAACAAACGTCTACTTTAAGTTACAAAGATACTTTTTTACACACAGTACCTACTAGTTTTTTTTGTAACTACATGTCTGTAGACTGGTATGAGTTGTTATACCGGTTTAACCACAACAGTAAATTTTAAGCCCTCAGGAACAGATTGTAAGGATGTAAGGTGGGTAAGGGTCGTGCCATATGACGTTCGGTTCTCTCTGCCTACCCCGCTAGGGAAGTGAAGTTTAGTTAGTTAGTTAGTTAAGAACAGATTTTTTCACTAAATGACGAGCTAAGGTGCACCCTTAGCTCGTCCTTTTCTACAACCCCTTGTCAGCATTTACTTATGCAATATTCCATCATGTCCAAAGCGGGTGACAACATCGACCATTGAATTATCTGACCATCATCAATCGAATTCATTTCAATGAAATTATTAAACGTATATTTATTCTGCCGAAGTGTAAACAGTTTTCGGTAAATATAACTGTTGGCAAATGCAAATGGTTGACATCATTACACGATCGGCACAATAACTATTTTACGTTATTATCAATATTTTGATACAAGTATAGCAGATCATTAAACAAAATATTGATTCTTTCGTGACATCACTGAGTTAACATACACTAATTAAGTAAATTAATACATACATATGTAACACCACGCCCATAATCCCCGAAGGGGTAGGCAGAGTCAAAGGGGCAGCAAGCCCCTTCAACCACATTCAGCCAAAAATAAAGCCGGGCTGGATTAGATGGAAAATTGTGAAAAAGCAGTGACAAGCGGCTAACCTGTCGCCTACACAATCACACACCCAAAACCCGATATATCATTAGTCGCCTTTTACGACATGCTAGGCAAAAACCACAGTTGGCACATTCTATTTAAGTCCCAGACCAACATGGGACAGTGGGCTGGGTTGGATGTAAATTAATAGCTCATAACACTAACTCTAGAGTTAAAATGAGTGCTAATAAAGCTTCCTTCAGATTTAACAGAAGGATCAACACTAAGCATATAACATACATGTGTCAAGTTTTTCTCGTGAAATTCGGACAAGGGGCCTCTGATGTAGTCGTTAGTACTTATAACCATTAGGTCAAGTGTCCGTCAAACTATTTGGACAGACTTCAAACGAAGTCAATCAAGACAAAGCCCGACAATTTCTGGTAATTAATGGAGTTATTTAAAATTTACAAATATTAAAAGCTGAGGAGTTTGTTTGTTTGCTTGAACTGCTAATTTTAGAAACTAGTAGTCCGATTTGAAAAATTCTTACATTGTTGGATAGCCCATTTATCGAGGAAGGCTATTCACCATAAACGCGAGTGAAACCGCAGGCACAGCTAGTATTTTGATATTTGTGAACGTTTCTCTTTTTCTTCGGTAACTTCATAACCATGTTTATTGTAATAGCCAACTCTTAATCCTTATTACGCAAAACATGCATACAATCTGAATAGGTCTTTATATAGATCTGATGACGTGAGGGACCGCGGGAAAGCCAGCAGTTTTCACTTCGCTCAGGATACCCTCCCATGGGATACAGAGAAATACAGACAGACGCGTCTTTAATTTTGTATGTACGGAGTAAAAATAGATACCGCAGTAGCTCTGTGGATAAGACAGTCCCGGGGTTGGTTAAGTTGTCGCGTCGAATGCAAAGGGGCAAGGCAAGGGCCCCCAGGAGTCCCACACATCACCCTGCCCCCCAGGTAGGGTGACGGTGCATAAGGGGCAAGGGTTAACCCCTCCACTCAGGCGAGGGGTACCGCGGAGTTTTAGTGGGTATACCTCGGCCACTACCACCCTGGCTGGAGCAGGGACCCTAAGGTCCCCGGGAGTACCACACACCACACTGCCCCCCGGGTAGGGTGACGGTTCGTAAAGCATGTCTTCGCGTAACATAAGAAAGGGGGGCGAGGGTTCGATCCCGCAACGGGACATAAATTTGTTGATGTCACAGGTGTTTGTCTCGAGTTTGGGAGTTCGTGGTATAAGTACAATAAATGTACTTACTTTAAAATCTGTTAGTCTAAATTTTCCTTTATGTTTAAGCAGACCCTAACTAAGCATTACGTTATGCACATTAGGAAGATTATACATTTACCATTTAACAAAATCAATTAATATGTCAGACGTATAGAAGATTATTTTTGTTTAAACACTCGAAACCTCTTTCATACCTGCTTATTATCGCATTATTCTAGGGAACCAACTTCAGGATTTTTGCATAAAGTAAAAAAAAAAAAAACGAATTGATAACCTCCTCCTTTTTTTTGAAGTCGGTTAATAACCTAGTAGATAATAATATTACCTAATATAAAAATAAACGGACAGGATTACAACTAGTGTTTTTTTGGAGGTTAAAATTTCTCCACCTAGGTTAAATAATGAAGTCTATACAGGAAAATTCTAAGAAATGAAATGGAATTATCTTTATTTACGTAGGCTCAAATAAGCACTTATAAATCGTCAGTAAACTAGTATTTTGTGAAGTTAAAATGTCTATATATAAATTTATTCTGAGAACCTTCTAACGAGCAAATTAACGATAAGGTAGCATTAACTTAATACATCTTTTGTTAGTGTACAATTTGAAAAGGATTCGTTAAGTTTTTGTTTAGCGACCTCCGAGAGAGGTCACCAGTAATGAGCTTAGTACTCATAATTGTAAAGATGGCTCAGAAGAACTAAGTCGCGGATTCATCGCATTTGATGATGTCGAAATAGAATCTCTAATTAAAGATGACGAAACCAAGGTGAAATAAATAGATGTACATCGTGATTTACTTGTGAATATTTGTTCAGACGCAATTTACGAAATGTTAACTAACACTAAGATGGGGTTTTTTGGCTTTTGAGCGATGGTAGCTCAATGGTAAGGACACGCGTCTCATTATGGATTTTTAAAATCTTTGTACGTATTTATACCATGTTGGTCTGGGACTTAAAAAGAATGTGCTGACTGTGTTTCTTGCCTAGCATGTTATAAAAGCCGACTAATGGTTTATGGGGTTTTGGGTATGTAATTGTGTAGGCGACGAGCTATCCACTTGGCACCACTTTTTCACAATTTTCCATTTAACCCAGCCCAGTGTTGTTTCTGGCTGAATGCGGTTAAAAAAGCCTGTTGCCTCTTTGACTCTGCCTACCCCTTCGAGAATTATGGGCGTGATGTTATCTATGTATGTATTTATACCACTAGCTCGGCGGTGAGGGAAAACATCGTGACGAAACCTGCAAATTCAAACAACTGATTTTGTATACATGATCCAAAATTGTCTGGTTCCCCTACCTTAGGGTTACGAAGGTCAGATCGGCAGTCGCTTCAATGTAATTACCAGACTCGCAAAATCCTGGATCATGGTCTAAGCGGACCGCGTTCAAGCACGGGACATAACGCAAGGTAGATGATAAGATGAGGCTTTTTGTTTAAAGCTTTGTAGAGATCTAATTGAGTTGGAACATTTGTATAAAACTTCGCCTTATTTGACAGAATAAAAATCGAATTATATAGAATTGAACCATCGAAAAGAGGAAATGCAAGTAGAAAATTTGTAAGTAGAAAGTTTGTATATTTATCTATACTAATATTATAAAGAGGAAACATTTGATTGTTTGTTTGTATCGAATAGGCTCCGAAATTACTGGACCGATTTAATAATTCTTTTACCAATAGAAAGCTTTTTTAACAGCAAATAACATAGGCTATATTTAATCCCCGTATTCCCACGGGAACAGTAACTACGCGAGTGAAAGCGAGCTCTGCCACTTAATAATAAATTGGTTAGTTAGAGAAAAAAAAATATTTAACAATTTTTAACATAATTGTTACGTCAGGAGTTACGAGTAATTGTAATAAGAACTATATTTGAATGCCTTGTTTTACATTACGTTTAACTATGACTATGAACTATGAAATGATTGTCTATTTTAACTTAAAATCAACACGTTTTGCCACTTCGAAAGTCACCTTCCGAAGTAACAAAACACATTACTAGATTAATACGAGAGATACGCGAAAAACAATTTACATTTCTTCACAAAACGCGTTCTTGGAACTGACAATTCATAAAATTACTATAATTTCGTCACGGTTCAAATTATTACGTCAAGTCGGCCCTGGGTTACACATATAGTATGGGGTGTGCCGACAAATTTTATTAGAAAAAAAAAATGCTATTTTTTTAAGAAGTTTTATAGTAACCGAAAAAGGAAGTCGATCTTGTGTCTATACTTAAAGAATAATGAATATCAAAATATCCCATATTTCTTTTTTTTTAAATACGATTTATCGGATTAATTGACAAAAAATATATATTATCGTAAATAATAAACTATATAAGTAAGGAAGTACGACGACTTAGTCATTATCGCTATGACTACCGAATGTTGTCTGCGCCTCTCGTACTATCAGTAAGGATTCAAATTATTCTGTCAAGTCGGCACTGAAGTGTGACTTAGTATGTTAATGCGACTTGACATGGCCTTGGCTCATAATTCATGGGGAGGAGACGTCAGCGTTCAAAACAATAGCACGGTCTAACCTTGGCACTGTATTTTTGTGTTTTCAGCAAAAAAATAAAACGTGAAATTCAAGATTCTTTAAAGAAACCAAATAGGTGACGCATGTTTTTTTAAGATTGATTGACTAGCTCGACGGCGCATTCGGTAGTGATCCTGCAACATGCGCCAAGAGTTGTACGTTCGATCCGCACCCAGGATAAACATTCGTGTGATGAATATTTGTCTTTGTTCTATGTATGGGTGTTAATATCCAATATTTAAGTATATATTTGTAACACCACTGTTGTTTCTGATATCCGTAACACAAGTGCTTAAGCTACTTACCTCGGAGTCAGATCAACGTATGTGATGTCGTCTGATATTTATTTATTCAGGGATACTATAACGCCCGGGAGTTACGTAATAGTAGACCTTTTAACCACTTTCAGAACTAAATTGTTTGAGGTTAGATGGAAAATTGTTGAAAGTAGTGAAAAGAGGCCAGCACCTTGTCTACTTTATTTTTTATTGGGGAAACTCCCCCGAGCCGTCACCCTCTCATTGGGGAAACAGAGGGCGGTGTTTCAGACTTGAACCGACTAAAACCCCAATATGGCCTCTCGAGGCGCAGTTCCGGAGGAGCCGGTATCCCCATTACCGGGACTATTCGGCAGCTCCTTCGGGAGCGCGTGCCGCAATGCGCGGCTCACCTCGAGCGCCGTTCGTCGATGTTGTGCACCCCACAGTAGCTCTTTTTCACGTAAATCAACTCAATATCTACTCAATATCTACTCAATTAACCATCACAAGCTTTCTTAAGTCCCATCCACTTGACTGGCTGACCCTGCCCCATGCGCCAAGAGTTGTGGGTTCGATCCCCACCCCGGACAGATATTCGTATGATGAATACTTGTGTTTGTTCTGTGTCTGGGTGTTAATATCTGTAACACAAGTGCTTAAGCTACTTACCTCGGAGTCAGATCAATGTATGTGATGTTGTCGGATATTTAATTTATTTTTATTTTATTTATCCACATGGAAAAAAAGGTAAATTGTTTTTTTCTGTAAAAATTAGGTTACCTACTTGAAAATTGCTTTTGAAAAAACAAATATACGACGCATTATTTTCTGGTTTGAGTAGGTAAATTTTGTAAATCCGTCGTTTGTTTTTCTCAATTCTGTAGGTATCATTGAAATGACTAAGTACCTACTAGTTTTAAGAAAAACAAACGTAGTAGATCTAGTGTTGTAAAAATACTTTTACACCTGTATTGTGTATTGAGCGATAGTAGCACAATGGTAAGGACACGGGCCTCATAACCGAGGGGTGCGTGTTCAAACCCGAGCACGTACCTATACATTTTTAAATCTATGTACGTATTTATACCACTAGCTCGACGGTGAGGGAAAACATCGTGATTAAACCTGCAAATTCCAATAACTTTGGATATGTAACCATGATCCAATATTTGTCTGGTTCCCTTATCTTAAGGTTACGAAGGTCAGAGCGGCAGTCGCTTCAATGTAATTACCAGACTCGCTTAATCCTGGATCATGGTCTAAACGGACCCGAAAATTTTGTTGCAGTGATTTGTTGGAAATAGCTATACACAGACTTTAATCAAAAGTAATTAAGTCCTTATTAACCAATAATACTTATAAAATGTTACCTGACTAGTGAGGATAACTTAAGTTTTTACATTAAACCTGAACATATTGTCCCCTTTTTTGAAGCGCATCTTTAATATCCTAAAATTGTAAAGTGAAAATCTATAAAAAAATGACTTTGATTTCGGTCGATAGCGACAAAACAGCCGATTGATCGGCTTCATTTTCGGCATCGCCCAAATATTTACCTCGGGTCGACACTATCATCGGCGAAACTTTAGGGTTGTTTGTTGACATAAAACATACAGTTAGTACATATTCCAGGAAGTGGCAATCCCTGGAGGGCCCTTAAATAACTGAGATTCGCTTTAATTCAATTCAATTAATTTATTCAGTTTCGAGTCATTTACAACTCATGTATACAGATAAGAAAAATTCTTCCATTTCATTTTCAAGTAAATAATTCGTCTGCTAAACTGCCTGCCTACACACTCATACAGAATTAACCTGCATAGATATTAGCAAATTTCTGAATTTAAAAGACTTCCTTGAAATAATCACGAAGACTGTCAAATATTATTTATCTACCACGTAAAAAACACTTAAGCATGTTCTAAACCAAACATTCTCAATTTAAAGGTACAAAACCGTAGTCAGAAAATGTCAAGGTAAATTGTACTTTACAGCGTCTATTCGAGGGTAGTTTTTCTATTAACGGTGTTTGTTGAACGAGCTCTCTGTACTCCAACCCTCACCTCAGTTGACCTTAAATGGAGCGCAAAATTCGTCGAGGGTCAGATTGACACAGACTAATGACGGCGGTATGGTAATGCGTACCGCGGTTGTAGGCTACGCCACAATAGAGCAGGTTGCAGTACGGCGGCTACTGTGGTACAATGTGTTTGTCCTTTCAAAAGTACAAATAATTTGATGCAGTTTTGAAAGTAAAAATATTAATTACAGTTTATTTACTTCGTCCCATGTTGGTCTGGAACTTAAAAATAATGTGTCAATAGAATGGAAACATATGGCTCATAGGCCTAAAACAATTGACATATAAATAGTTATTTCCAAGAAGTTCTTAATTAGTATTTAGTATGTAGTTCCGTAAATGTAACTATTTTCGTATCAATTTATCTCAAAAAGATAGAAAATAAAAATGTAGCTCAATACGCAAGAACTAGATTTGGCATTTACGCCAAATGTCCGTCTTAATATGCAATGCAATGCAATACACTATAAAATTACGCTATGTGTATAATAAAAACGAAAAAATCCAGAATGGAATATATAAGCAATAAATTATGCTAAATCACCGCAGTATCAAAAGTTTTGTATAATTGATTAAAATAACACAATAAGTTAAAAATGCGTACAAAAACTGCAGATGTACCGATAACGCATAGTTTTAATGAATGTAATAACAGCTCTTTATTGTCCGTCCTTGTGTACATCGCACCGTTCCGTGCAATACTTGAAACAATGCAAGGTCACTCTTAAGTTCGATAATACTCATCATACACTGGAAGCGGGGCGGTAGCTACGCGATTAATTTTTTAACCGACGAAAAAACGATGTAGGTTCTCAAGTCAATGCGTATATTTTTTTTTTGTATGTTGAGGTAGCAGTACTATATAAATGAGTAAAGAAATAATAGACGTAACAGGAAATCATAACATATTCTACTAAAATTATTCTGCCATTCATCAGTCATTGATTTTTAGAGTATACTCCTCTTTTTAGATGCAAAAAAAGAAGGCTGATGATCAATAACATAAGTCCTTAATCATAGTAATCCTACTAATATTATGAACTAGCTCGATGGCGCATTCGGTAGTGATTCTGCTCCATGCGCCAGGACAAACATTCGTATAATGAATACTTGTGTTTGTTCTGTGTGTGAATATTTAAGTATATATTTGTAATACCACTGTTCTGTTGATTCTGATATCCGTAACACAAGTGCTTAAGCTACTTACCTCGGGGTCAGATCAATGTATGTGATGTAGTCTGATATATTTATATTTATTTGCATTTATTATAAATGCGTAAGCTTATTTGGATGTTTGTTACTCTTTCACGCAAAAACTACTGAATAAATTTTAGTAAAACTTTAGAATAATGTATCTTATACACCCGAATAACATATTATATGTTTTATCGACGTATCACGCGATCAACCCCGCGGGCAGATGTAGTACGTAATATAAGAGCCTATCCAACTTGTTCCGAAATATTAACGATAACGGCTATTCAACTTCAACATGTTTGATAATTTAAATTAAATTAATTAAACATGTTTTATTAGTTGGATTACTGTTATCAAATTTACCATACAACAAATATTATCTAGTTGCCGCAATAGTTAAGGATATGAATGTTATCATGTAGCACAATGTCTCTTCAACACCTTTTAAGACTTAGGTAATAAAATATCGCAACAAAACCGCTGAAACTGGACAACCGACCTTAAGTTAATTACACAGATACATTCATACCCCAACATTCTCACAGTCTTTATCCCCCTAATAATTAAGTCTACTATCGCATATCTCCCAAACAGCTGATGGAAGGATGGCGAGAGATTAAAGAAACAATATCTTCGCTCCATCATGGCGGGCAAAAAATTATTCACGGGTGATATTGTAAACTGCGACCTTTGCGGCCGGATACGTCACCAGATAAATATCTTGCTCGGTTGTATATATCTTAAGATAGGTCATGCTTGGGTAAGTGATGCTAGAAAAAATAATTACTACATATTCATACACACTTATATATAACAAGCAGCGCCCCGTGGTTTTACCCGCGTAGCTCCCGTTCCCGTGGGAATGCGGGAATAAAGTATAGCCTATGTTACTCGCTGGTAAAGTAACTATAACTTAAGCATGCTCCAAAAATTGTCAGGTTCCCCTATCTTAGGGTTACGAAGGTCAGACCGGCAGTCGCTTCAATGTAATTACCAGACTCGATAAATCCTGGATCATGGCCTAGCGGACCCCGTCTAAACACGGGACATAACGCTAGGATGATGATGAAAACATACTTTCTATAGCCACAAAAAATTGCATGACAAAACACATTTGTATCGCTCGACCAATAAAACGAAGAACGTCACGGAAATGATAAAAATTTATAGAAGGTATTAGGTTCATTGATACGAGCGAATCTTTATTGCATGTAATGTACGCTGTCAATAAAGATATCGAATTTTATTTGTTTTGTTTGATGTAAGACGTTAATTGGGACGTGGTATCTAGGTTAGATTTATCAATAATCAGGACTATAAATTTAGAAGAAAAAAATGGTATATTGAATCGAGTATTATGATATTTTTTTTTATAAATAGTGTAAACTAGCTATCTGCCTCTGCGGTTTTTTAACACATGTTAATGCGGAGAAAACCCCTTTTAGGGTTGAATTTCCAAAAATATATTATTTACATAAACAAGCTAAGCTAGGCTCCAAACATGACTATTGTTGGCATTCGTAAAAATGTAAATACAAACATAATTTATAGGAACTCAAATTCAATTAAAATTCTAATTCAAAATTTGTTTTTTTATATAGGCTTAAAAAAACACTTATAAGTAGTCAATTTAAACAGAAAAGAAAACATTACCACCGGTTCGAAAGGTAGACTCCATCGAGAAGAATCCGGCAAGAAACTCAATAGTTACTCTTTTAATTGCCAATATTTACAATTTCGTACTTAATAATCTACACTTACTAGGTAACAACGCTGCAGGTGAACACTTCATTATTTATGAGTTAAACATATATACCTACTTATCATTTATGAAGTCTTCAATCTTATAGTAGCCCTTACTCATTAAAAACGCTTTAATGCACAATTTGAACTTATGTGAAGGTAATGCTATTAGACTTTCTGGGAGTTTATTAAATACTAGCTGTGCCAGCGGTGTCACCCGCGTTTATGGTTACTATTATAAAGACTATTTCCGTCATACATGATTTCTATGTAACTTTAACCATTAAGGCTGCACACGCGACGGAAGCTTAAAAAATGGAGTAACTTCTCCCGTTTTCCCAACATTTCCCTTCACTACTCTGCTCCTATTGATTGTAGCGTGATAAAAAGTATACTATAACCTGCCCAGGAGTATAAAGAATAATTGTACCAAGTTTCGTTAAAATCCGTCGAGTAGTTTTTGTTTCTATAAGGAACATACATACAGACAGACAGACAGACAGACAAAATTTTTACTGATTGCATTTTTGGCATCAGTATCGATCACTAATCACCCCCTGATAGATATTTTGAAAATATATTTAATGTACAGAATTGACCTCTCTACAGATTTATTATAAGTATAGATTTTGAACAAACTGAGTATATATCTTAGACTTCAAACTTTAGTTTTGTATTGGAATTGGAAATTACACTGACAGGCATTAGTCCCGGGCGTATTATTGACTTATACACCTTTGTATGAACATACAACGCCTGGTTATTAATGTTATTATTAAGAATTAAAAGTAGTTACAATAATAGTATTTAAAGTTTGTAATAAACAGTAACTTATAAAGGATATGTATCAATTGAAGTTGCCCTAATTCCATATCTTGTAAAACTATCGCCATTTTCAAGGTCACGTCTAACCACAATTTAACTATAACAGCAACCGAACATTATCGTCCATTAATTACAATAACGGTATAAAACCACCATTTGTTATAATTATAGCAAACTTTTGTCATAATTATAGTACAGCTCTCTCCAATTATGTTTTGTTCGCTAAATAAACCATCACGAACTTTAGTCATTTGCGTCAATACTTGTATTGTTCAGAGTTTTAATTGGTAAAGTATACTGCAAGTCGGAGTCTAAGTGGTATACAAATTTTGATTAACAAAGGAACGACTTGGGAAGATACGGATACCAGCAAAACAATAGTTGTAAAAAGATTGTCCCGTGTTGGTCTGGGACTATAAAAGAATTTGCCAACTGTGTTTCTTGCCTAGCATTTCGTAATAGGGGACTGATGGTATATGGGATTTTGGGTTTGTGATTGTGTAGGCGACGAGCTAGCCACTTGTCACTACTTTTTCACAATTTTCCATCTAACCCAGTCGAGCCCAGTTTTGTTTTTGGCTAAATGTGGCTAAAGGGGCCTGCTGCCCCTTTGACTTTGCTTACCCCTTCAGGAATTATGGGCGTGACGTTATGTATGTATGTACGAAGTTTTAACAACATTAGTAAGTACTTCACCTTTTGCAGAGAAATATCACAAGTATCGTACTAACCTGAAACAAAAGAAATACGACATTAGTTTTACTGACACAAAAAACTCCCAGACTTAGATCTAATAAGAAACCTTCTTTCTCCATATTATTTTCCAACAAAATGACAATAAACATCTTACATTGACAAAACAATTTCATCAACTTGGAAAATAGATAGAAAATAGTTTCTTGATATTATTTTCTTCGTAGACTGTACTATCAGTGCCACCTGGTGGCGACGGTTGGAACTAACGCCCGATCCGACGTACTGAGAAATAAATGAGAACTTCATAGGAAGAAAATTTAATTGCTTCAGCTTTGATATCACCTTACCCGAGCTATCGATTTGGGTGCAAGGCATAGACGCAAGCGATTATACATCTAATATTGTTCATGGGATAGTAACTTTGTCCGTCTGTATGTCTGTTTCACGGCTAAATCACAAGTGGTTTTTATATTGCGCTTACCTTATTCATTAAACTGTCACACTGATTCTTACAAACTCTGATAAGATGGAAAAGTATTTTTTTATTATTATAAATTCCGATTAATTTGCGTAGCATAGTAATGCTGAAAAAAAAAAGAGTAAATGGATGTGGAATATCGTCAAATTAACTAAAAATAACAACAAGAAATCCGGCACATTTAAACAACTATATTTGACTGGTTCCCCTAAGAGGTGTGAAGATGAGGTAAAACTTATTTTACTGTAAATATTAGATGATCCCAATTCAGGACTCCGGTCCAAGCCTACGATAAGCATCAAGACATAATGCTTTTTTTTTTTTTTTTTACTTATTTATTTATTAAGTCTCACTTACAACACATACATTAATGCTAATTAAAAATAATAAAACCCAATGTAACAAGCGACTAATAATATACGAGTATTGAATTTTTACACAATACTCACATAATCTTCGACCTACCACTATCCAGCTAGGTCTTTGTAACAATATTCCATCTGACCCAAATCGACTTATTGCTTGGTTACTCCCTACCTTCAGGGATTGCAGGAGTAATGATCTATGTATAATAAATGATAATATCAGACAGACTACATCACACACATTGATCTGACTCCGAGGTAAGTAGCTTAAGCACTTGTGTTACGGATATCGGAAACAACAGTAGTATTACAAATATATACTTAAATATTGGATATTAACACCCAGACACAGAACAAACACAAGTATTCATCGTACGAATATTTGTCCTGGGTGGGGATCTCACAACTCTTGGCGCATGCGGCAGTCACTACCGAATGCGCCATCGAGATTGTCATGTATACATACATATCATCAAGCCCGTAATCCTCGAAGGGGTAGGCAGAGTCAAAGGGGTAGCTAGCCTACCCGTTAACCACATTCAGCTAACAAAAAAGCTGGGCAAGGTAACATGGAAAATTGGGACAAAGTAGTGACAAGTGGCTAGCTCGTCGCCTCCACCCAAAACCCGATATAACAATAATTTAGTCGTCTTTTACGACATGCTAGGCAAAGACCTCAGTTGGCACATTCGTTTTAAGTCCCAGACCAACATGGATCTATGTATATAACGCCCTAAAACAATTTGAAAGCCAAACTCGCAATCCGGACAATAGAAGTTCGGCATTGTTATTTGCACCACACACCACCAGACAGTAATTATTAAAGAAGTTCGACTATAGGCGCCGAAGGTAACAGGATTCAATTAAAAGTTGCGCTGGCCTCAGCATAGTTTGTTTGATTCCAACTTTTTGATAATACGAATTAGAACTGAAACTCGGTTCCGTCTGACATAGAATGCGGTTAGCTGATCTGCAACGAAAATTGCTAAGTGACGTGAAGTTGCGAGCTATTAAATTGTCGGAATTTGTTTATGGGGTCAGTATTTGGAGACTGTACATACGTAGGTAAGATAAAAATAATAAAATTACAAAAATGTAAGTATTTATTAATTTTGAAACGTATTATTATAAAACTTCGAAGCATGGTAAAGTAAATATAATAATTCTTTCATGCTATTTCAGACCGTTTTGGTTGGATGGGGACAAACATAATCTGCTTTCGATGTTTAGTTCAGCATCTAATCCAAAAACGTACTTTGTAGACCTTTAAAACCACAGATATGTGCGTGTGCACATATAACGCCTGCAGTTCCCGAAGGGGTTATCAGAGTCCAATAAGTAACGAGCTCGATTAATAAACTTTTTCCAAAAACATATTTGATTTGAATTAGATGGAAAATACTGAAAAAGTAAATACCAACCTTATACATACATAACATCACGCCCATAATCCCCGAAGGGGTAGGCAGAGTAAAAGGAGCGGCAAGCATAACCGCATTCAGCCAAAAATAAAACCGGGCTGGGTCAGATGGAAAATTGTGAAAAAGTAGTGACAAGTGGCTGGCCTGTCGCCCACACAATCACATACCCAAAACGCGATATACCCTTAGTCGCCTTCTACGACATGCTAGGCAAGAACCACAGTAGTAACTTTTTAAGAAATTATAGACATGGAACACACTTTTTAAATCGCAGATCAACATGGGATTTAAAATACACATTTATAATAAACGGCCCAACACAAAATAAATCACCAATCGTTGGTTTAAACCTATTCAAGTGAAAATGTGATAGTGAAACGATTGTTTGAATCGCGCTGAAACTTGTAAACAAAACCCGCTAAAGCGAGACACCTACATCACGTTCCTAACGAGAATAAGAGGGATAAAAAATCTCATGCTATTTATTACTCGCCCAAATGGAGTTATGATAATAAGTACAATTTATGGCAATGCCGAGGCAGACCTTCGCTGGGTAAAATTTATATTAGACGTTATTACAAAAAAAAGTTGTTATGGATATTTTCATGTTTCTGTTTTGGTGAGTTCATAATATAGGGGACCGTTCCTCCGCGGCTATAATTCACGTTGTAGGTGAAAGTGTCGCCAGTAGCAGAAGGGAAAAAGTCATTTTGTCCCATTTACGAAGTTGTTCTCAGAGTAAGTTCAACTTTTTTCAATGTGTTTCTTCATTGTTCTTGTCTACGATCGTCACGCTGAAACGCTTTACTTTATAATGTTGTTTTAAATTCATATAATAATAAAAAAATCGTCGTCATCTTCCGTTATGTCCCGTTGTTCCCGCTTGAATCATATCTTGAATTTAGGGAGAGTTAAAGTGTTGACAATGACATAAAATTTATTTTAATCTGTTTTATATAAACATGTCAAAAAATCCAAAAACATACAAACCATAACCACCGCATTCCCTTTAGGATATAGGGGAGTCCAAGGAGCGGCAAGCTACGAAGGGTTCCGTACAATTATTTTTACATTATTAAATATTCTGTGAATATTTTAAGTGTCTACCTGTTATCGTAATTAATATCGAGCATAAAAAGGCACTATTTAAAGTTACGTTCGTTGTATGGGAGCCCCTAAATATTTATTTTATTATGTTTTTATTTGTTGTCATAGCGGCAACAGAAACACTTCACTGGCAACACTGTCAATATCAAACGCTTTCTTTGGCTCAGGTTAATAAACCCAAGTGTTTCTTAGGTGCAATATTTTATTTCAACATAAATCCCATGATAAATACAGCTTTTACAATATTTAGGACATATTTATTTGGTAATTATAAAATTATCTTCTTCATTCATATAAACATCAGAAATCGGTTGCAAAATACAAATGTAGCCTTAAAGCTGTATGAATCACTACCAAAGGAAAACTTTTCTTTTTTTACTCTAAGACATGGTATGGACTATAAAAAACATAATCAAATAACGTTCCAAATCGTAAATAAATCAGACTGTATTAGTTCAATGCGTACGAGACAGGCAGACAATGAGACATGGCGTAGATTTCCGCTCGTGTTTATAAATAGGGATGACATAATTCTGGACCTAGCTGCACAGAAATACCTGCTCGCCTAGACTGCGTCTAGGTAGACCAAGAACGTTTAAGGCAATGGACTCATCGACTATTTGACAGGTATATTGAAGGGCTGTTGGTCGAGTGGTCAGAGACCCTGGCCACGAAACCGAGGGTCGCGGGTTCGAATCCCGCTAGGGGCAAATGTTTCGTGTGATGAACATGGACATTTGTACTCGAGTCATGGATGTTTAAAAACGTATTTAAATATTTCTATCCGTTTACCTAGATTCCATAGGACAAGCATATAGCTTAGTTTGGAACTAGAGAATTGATGTGTCAGTCCGGGGAATTTCTTATCTGTAATAAGAAGTATGAAGTAGTTAATAGAGTTATGAAGTAGTTAAAGTCTTTTGTTCTTCCAGTGATGGTTTGGAAAAATTCAACAACAGTGTTCTTGCCTATTAAGTCGTAAAGCGACTCATTGTATTATGAGTGTTGGTTAGACGATCATGTTGATGACTAGCTTGCTTCTTGGCAGCGCAAGCAAGTGCTTAAGCTACTTACCTCGGAGTCAGATCAATGTATGTGATGTAGTCTGATATTTATTTATTCACTTAACATAACATAACATTATATCACACCCATAATCCCCGTAGGGGTAGGCAGAGTCAAAGGGGCAGCAAGACCCTTTAACCACATTAAGCCAAAAACAAAACTGGGCTGGGTTAGGTGGAAAATTGTGAACAAGTAGTGACAAGTGGCTAGCTTGTCGCCTACACAATCACACACCCAAAACCAGATATACCATTAGTCGTCCTTTACGACATGCTAGGCAAGAACCACAGTTGGCACATTCTGATTTAGTCCCCAACCAACATGGGACTATTATTTATTTATATTACGTAAGGACAATATCATGCGGTACATTATTTTCAAATCCCAGATGATCAAGGGACACCAATAGTCAGAATCCAGCAGACAATTTTTATTCCCGCAGTTCTGCACGTGTCTCGTAAAGTGAAATAAACGCGCCCATCCCGCGGCGTGATCCCCAAAAAACTGGCCAAATAAAAACTCTGCTAGGCGTCACTTCGCGTGATATGTGGGTTGCGGGACAGAATCCCTCTTAAACTGTGTTAATCCACAGCTTCCAATACGCTGCCTCTCTTTCCCAGAGCACAGTATAATGAAAGGACAACGTATAGTCATCATCGCCAGTTCTATTCCATTCCTAATTATAAGTCTGCTTGGATCAGCCTTTTTGTCAACCTCTTTGCTAAGTTTATTACTAGAGATGTTAAGACTCTTATAAATACGCGGGCATAAAGTAGTTTGTTATTTAATCTCTGAAAAACACATTTACCCGAACATAGCTATAGCAGGTCAATGACGCAAGTGTCAAAGCATTTTTACAACTTTCGGTTATAACAAAAATCGTTAATATTTTCAATACCTGTACATAAATAACACACGTGGTAATGTAAAATAGATTGCTGAGATGTTTCACTACCGAGGTCGAATCAGAAACGTTTTGTTTAGAGCTCGTAACATCACTAAGAAGTTATCAGCATTTAAATGAAGTTATTTTATTTATGACAGCTATTAGACTGGCTTGTTAAAGTTTTATGTTTGCTCATAAAACATCAATAAAACTATTCTCAGCATTCACGCAAAAAGTCTGTCTCACATCGTTTTCGCAATCACGAACAATTTTAAGTCGCTTCAAAGATATGTCGCTGTTATTCAATATACTGTGCAACCTACAACTCCGCCCGACAACTCGGAAACAACGATGAACACACGACGTTTGTTTCCTACTTGCGATGCGTGTGTGTGTGTGTGTGTGAGTCAGTTATTTGTGTGTGTCAGTTATTTGTGTGTGTGAGTTTACTGGTTTCATACAAGATATATGAAAATATTATCTCATTACTATTTCTAATATAAAGACACGATACATTTCTCAGTTCCATATGTTCCATATGTTTTATCACATCATTATTTTGTTATATAAATCAAGCAACCTACACAGCTGCCAAAAAATGGATAGGTGATAGAGAAAATGTTAGATGTTAGAATAGGGAATCTATATATATATATATCTATATATATATAAATAAAACAAAGTCGTGTTTGTTACACCACTTATAAAGTCGAGAACGGCTGAACCGATTTACGTTGTTTTTGATTTGTTGGATTTGTATTCGTCCAGAATAACAGAATAACTATTAAAAACATTGAAAAATTGACGATAAAACAAAATAAAAGCAAAAGTATTTTCTCATATAAAACGGTGGGATTCGTATCTGTCAATGTTAAATGTCAATCGACAAATCAATGTCAATTTTCATTTACTGGGCGATACGAAGTTCGCCGGGACAGCTAGTACATAATAATAATAATGTCCTCCTTACCGATATCGGTCACGGCGGCCAATCTCAACAAGGTATAGCCAACTGCGCAGGAGATATTATAGTGCACAAGTGTGTGCGCAAACACAGGTGCACTCTCTATTCCTTCACTCTCATAGTCCGGTAAAATCGCAATTCGACATGACCGGAGAGAGGTCAGACGCAGGAACAACGGCTCAACGTGCTTTTCGAGGCACGGGGGTGATTAAACTGCTAATTTGGACTGGTACTGAGTACAAATTTTTAGCCTGACCCGGGATGCTACCACTAGACGAACGAGGCAGTCAAAAGTGAATACATACTGCGGTTACTTCTAGCTAAGTTGAAGTTTCGTTTAACCAAACTGTAGTTTAAGAAGATGATGATGGCAAGAAAAGCGAATTATTTCGTGCTTAAAGTGACGAATTCTTATCTCTAATAATGATAAAAAAAAATCCCACGACTCTTTCTGCGTGGGATTAGATCTCACACAGAGTCTTTAACGAGTGTTCCGGGATTTATTAACTAGGACCCTAAGTAAGAACGGGACTTAAAACTGAAAAAAAGATGACGATGATTGATTTAATTTTCCTACGTCAACAAGAAACTTAGAAACCTTGGCCAGACTACGCACGCACTTAGCCCAGTTTTTACACATTGACGTATTCAGTTACGTCATTATACGTTATTTATTTTATCCCGCCATCTTACAATCAGGCCGACAATAAAATAGTACCGTAGCGAGCTCAATGGACTGTATGACGTCACGAGAACGTCTGCACAGTCGTAGAAATATCAGTGAGGCGCTTGCGGCCTGCCATGTGGCAGGTGTTGTGTTGCTATGACACAGTAATTGTGAATTATAATGTTTTATTTACACTTAACACTTTTGGTCGTGTATTAAAAGAAGGTGATGTTAGGAGTCATAAAAATCGTAGAGCTTGTATGAAAAGGATTATGAATGTTGAAGAGGCGAGTGAGGTGTGTAAGGATCGTGCCATATGGCGTTCGGTTCTCTCTGCCTACCCCGCTAGGGAAGTGGCGTGAAGTTTAGTTAGTTAGTTAGTTAGTTATTTACACTTAATAAGAAAAAATAAATTTATTTGTTTTTTTTTTGTAATTTAATTGCATATAGTCTCAAAACTGTCATTATATTTTTCAGATAAAAGATACATACTATGTATAAAGTATTTGAAGAAAGTTTGACGTGCAAATTTTATTTCATTAAATACTAATCATACTCCCATGGGAAATAAGCGTGACATTATTTACATAATGTCACGCTTTTTTCCCATGGGAGTAGGCAGAGATCACATCCTTCCATATGCTACGAATCAATTATATCTGATAAAAATAATTATTATAATCAATTTTAAATATGAATTCTATGTGATTGTGTAGGCGACTAGCTTCACTACATTTTCACAACTCTCCATCTAACCATTCCAGTTTTATTTTTGGCTGAATCTGGTTAAATGGGTCTGCTGCCCCTTTGAGTCTGCCTACCCCTTCGGGGATTATGGGCATGATGTTATGTATGTAAAATAAGAACACTCTACTACTATTGTAATGTATTACATTAATTGTATTTGAATTATATAAATTTGTAGAAGTAGATATTAAGTAGCATTGTTATTGTATACATGGCGATTTAAAAGAGTAACTACCGAGTTTCTTGCCGGTTCTTCTCGGTAGAATCAACGTTCCTGGCGGTAGAATATTTATTTTGTATTATTATGACTATTCATAAGTGCTTTTGTGGAGCCTACATGAATAAAGATATTTCTATTTCTATTTCTATTTCAACAAAATATATTTTTTAGTTTAATTTCATTAAATTCAAAGTAAGTATAATATTATTTATTTACCATATCGCATACCGCCGTTCCCCAAGAAACATCAGTATTGCTATGTACCAATGCAGTATAGCATATTTTCCCAACAACTGCAGACGACGCAACCCCTCTTTTTACTGCATCCAACTACTAATAAACTGGAGACCAACTCCACTTATCGTACTTAGTGCTCCGAAACTCAACCGAAGCTGAATTGTAAAGGGATTTCATGCTAACTAAGTTGTCGGTCGAATGAAGATAATTCAGAGCTGTGGCGGTCAAGCTCCTATTTGTTTGTATTATTCGTGTCTCAGTGTCTCTGTAACATCTAAGTTGTGTTTGCACCATTGCTGACTTAGAATGTTAGTTTTCAATAGTAAATCATAGACGATAATTTCAAGATACATACACAAATAATCTTTACGAAGTAAAGATCATTATTAGGTTCAGAACAGAGAACTAACGTCGGGCTTGCTAAGTAAGCTTGTTTGAGTACATTTACATCATGCTATTCACATACACAGGTGGAAAATTTTACATGCATGAAGTACGCAGAGCATCACCATCGAATTATGTTTGTTAGAAAAAACCAGGACTAAGAATGTGAAATGACATCATTTCACGTCCTTCGCGTTCTGATCAGACATTCCCCACTGCCACCAACTTAACTGTACCGTCTACGTTGCGATGCGCATGATTTATGTTATTTTAAAAAGATTTCTTTTCTCCACACCATGGCTTGTGGCCAAAAAGTACCAATCCTCCCAGAGGGATCACGCGAATATCTCATGATGGGCTTGCGGACTGACGGACGCACAATTATTTGTTTATTTATAAATATTTCATTTAAATTTACATTCCATGTCGTTTATCATTTCCGTTTGGCGCGCAGATTGCTTGCAGAAATTAAGGATGACTTAATTTTAATGACGGACGATGGATTAAGGAAAATACGCGTGTCGGCTCAGGGAAATGAGTGATATGAGTTTTCTTCTTATTTACTCAAGAAAAAACACATAGAAGAAATCTTACTGTAATATATCAATATTATACTTGTAATATTATTTTTTAGGTCTGAGCTTTTGTTTTTATTGTCGAACAGAATTATATAAAATGTGTGCATGCATTATGTATTACTATGTAATATATTTTGTCATATAGAGTAACCATTTACACCAATATTATTTGGTTCTAGAAATACAGATTTTACCATATTAGGAACCAGGTTTTAGCTCAATTGATGTATAAATAAATAAATGACAAAAAACATGAATACCATCCCCATAGTACATACTATATTTGATATACTTATGTATGAATTCCGAATTTCCGAAACAAAAAAAAAATCTTTGAAAATCTATCCCAAATGCTTGAAATAAAAAAAATTAAATCGTGGCCTAGAAATAGAATGCTCGAACCACACCTTAGCTTGATCCAACTTCAGAAAACAAAACAAAGACATCCACAAAAAGGCACTAAGAGAAACAATAGCCAACAAAAACGCCATTAAAACAACATCAATTAAACCTTGCCTAGCCAAATAATGCTGAGTATACACATTCGGGGGCATTAATCCGATTCCGGCGAACGCAAACGCGGACAAACATACAAACGAATCGACAGCTGACCTTTTGTTTCGTTAACAAATGCATTAGCCGCGAACAAGTCGACGCTACATCCGAAACGCTGCCGAAGAATAATGCCGATGCCGAAAAATGTTTGCGTTTAATATAAGAACTCCGACAGAGAGGTGGTAGCTCAATGGTAAGGACACGCGCCTCTTAACCGAGGAGTGCGGGTACAAACCCAGGCACGTACCTCTGGATTTTTCGAATCTATGTACGTATTTATACCACTAGCTCGACGGTGAGGGAAAACATCGTGATGAAACCTGCAAATTCAAACAACTTTGGATTTGTAACCATGATCCAAAAAATTTCTGGTTCCCCTATCTTAGGGTTACGAAGGTCAGATTGGCAGTCGCTTCAATGTGATTATCAGACTCGCTAAATCCTGGATCATGGTCTAAGCAGACCTCGTCTAAGCATGGGACATAACGGAAGATGATGATGATGTTGATAAGAACTCCGACAAAAAACTCAGCAGAAATCATTTTGACTGGCTCGACGTATTCGGTAGTGACCCTGCCCTATGCGCCAAGAGTTGTGGGTTCGATCCCCATCTAAGACAAACATTTGTGTAATGAATACTTGTGTTTGTTCTGTGTTTGGGTGTTAATATGTAATATTTAATATGTATTTGTAATAACACTGTTGATTCTGATATCCGTAACAGAAGTCCTTAAACTACTTAGCTCGGAGTCAAATGAATGTATGTGATGTTGTGGAATATTTATTAATTTATTATTTATTGAGACAACTTAGTACCATGTTGGTCTGGGACCTAAAAAAAATGTGCCATCTGTGTTTCTTGCCTAGCATGTCGTAAAAGACGACTAATGGTATATCGGGTTTTGGGTGTGTGATTGTGTAGGCGACAGGTTAGCCGCTTGTCACTGCTTTTTCACAATTTTCCATTTAACTCAGCCCGGCTTTATTTTTGGCTGAATGTGGTTGAAGGGACTTGCTGCCCCTTGGACTCTGCCTACCCCTTCGGGGATGATGTTATGTATGTATGTATGTAAGACTGCTCCGACCATTACTAACATCCCTAGTTTGTGTATTTCATCGGCTTTATTTATTCATAATATTGCCAGAAAAAAACAATCGAATTTTTTGCAGATGCGAAACGGGACATCATAACCCCGTGTCCCGTTTTAATCTTTTTGCGGTTTCACAGCGTCCATGTCCATTGAATATTTCATTACTATTACCAATTTGCATTAACCGATGTTTGCTATGGTAAATCTGATGCGGTTTTTGCTTACAATGATCTACTGTAATTTCGGGTCCGCTCAGTAAATTAATTAAGTTCCAATTACATGTTGGGTGTTGGAAAACAAGTTAAGCGCAAGTCGGACTCGAACACGGAAGGTTCCGCACAGTAGTACTTATTTCATTTGTGTAGTTATATAAAGCTTATATTATTTGTATCATCATTTTCCTAACGTTATGTCCCGTGTTTAGACAGGGTCCGCTTAGACCATGATCCAGGATTTAGCGAGTCTGGTAATTACATTAAAGCGACTGCCGATCTGACCTTCGTAACCCTAAGATAGGGAAACCAGACAATTTTTTGGATTATGGTTACAAATCCAAAGTTGTTTGAATTTGCAGGTTTTATCACAATGTTTTCCCTCACCGTCGAGCTAGTGGTATTTATACCTACATAGATTTGATAAATCCAGTGTTACGTGCCCGGGTTTGAACCTGCACTCCTCGGCTAAGAGGCGCGTAATACGTAATAGCTTACCATTGAGCTTCCACCGCTCTACTATAACTTATATAATTTGTATAGTTTCGTTAATATTTTCATTTCAGTTATAGCGTATAACGAAAACTTTCATATAATACTTATAATGTATATGATTAATGGCATGACTCAATGTATCTTTCTGTCTCATATGTTTGTATTATTTAATGGTCAAAAATGTTTTCTATTTCTATTAAAAATATAGCAACAAACAAGCAGACAACTGATTATTAGTAATATCCGTTGGACCCTAGCCTGCGGAACCCTGAAATGTACGCATATTGCAAGCTCTTTCACGCGATAATCGAACACAGGAACGATGCAATTGTTGACGAAATGCATTTTCGACATATGACGCCGTACGACATGCAACATTCATAATTTCATTTCACTTGTATTTCACACACGGTTTAAGCTATTATGCATAATAGCTTTTAATGTCGCACACATTAAACCGGGATCGGCCCGTTGGTCGAGTGTTCAGAGACGCGGGCCACGAAACTAAGGGTCGCGGGTTCAAATCCTGCTAGGGGCAAATGTTTCGTGTGATGAACATGGCCATTTGTACTCGATGGATGTTTATAAACGTATTTAAGTATGTCTATCCGTTCACCTAGTATCCATAGCATAAGCTTGTAAGCTTAGTTTGGGACCAGGACACTTGGTGTGTCAGTCTGGAGACTTTTAATTTAATTTATTATACGTAATAGCTTAATGCGTGTGAAATACATATTAATGGCTGTAAATAAAAATTTGTCCACATTAGTAGTTCCGAGTAGGTATGAGTAGTATAACATATATAAAATGTAAGGAAACGAGGAAAGTCGATTCGAAACCGAGTCAGTACCTCGATATTTTCACAGAGGACATACCTCATTTCTTAAGCAAAAGCTCTTTCTCCAAAAGCTATGAGGATACCTATTTTTCCGTTATCCATTAAATCAATACTAATATTACAAAGTGAAAGGATTTGGGTGTTTGTTTGCACTCTATAATCTACAAAACTACTGGACCGATTTGAAAAATTCTTTCACCAATGAAAAGCTACTTTATCAGCGAGTAACATAGGCTATACTTTATTCCCGTTTTCCCACGGGAACGGAAACAATGCGGGTTAAACCGAGCAGCGCTGCTAGTACGTTAAAAAAGGTAGCTTCGTTCGCATAGGACGTCAGAATTAAGCCAAAGTGGTATATTATTTTGCCTATTAGCATATATTAAATAAATATCAGACTACATCACATACATTGATCTGACTCCGAGATAAGTAGCTTAAGCACTTGTGTTACGGATATCAGAATCATCAGCGGTTTCCAAATAATTATACTTAAATATCGAATATTAACACCCAGACACAGAACAAACACAAGTATTCATCATACGAATATTTATCCTAGGTGGGGATCGAACTAAGAACTCTTAGCGCATGGGGCAGGGTCACTACCGAATGCGCCATCGAGCCAGTTAAATAGGTATACACTCAAATAAACCGCTATCTATACTAATATTATAAAGCTGAAGAGTCTGATTTTTTGCTTGAACGCGCTAATCTCAGAAACTCCTGGTCCGATTTTAAAATTCTTTCAGTGTTAGATAGCATATTTATCGAGGAAGGCTATAGGCTATAACATTGACCATAAACGCGGGTGATACCGCAGGCAGAGCTAGTAATTAATATGTGTAACAAATTCGTTCAATATTTGTTACATGAACATTATATTGTATTATGTTTGTAATATTAGCAGTGTTATGTCCACCATTCTTACCTATTAAACTATGTAAATCCTTATGTACAATTTGATTACATTTAATTGAAAACAATTTCAAATTTTATTAATGAGCATTCTGTGTTTCAAATATCCTAAAATGTTTCCGACAAAAATCCATTTTATAGTTTTTCGCGGCAATATTTTTTGTCGATGTCCCTTTTGGCAATTAGCAAACAACCCGCTTGTGATGCTAGCGTGTAATAAAAATTTAAAAATGGAACGCAATATTCGATTTTCGAATACCTATTATATCTTTTTTTTTATTGAGTTATACCTGACTGATTTTTTTTATTAACCATGAAAAAGGTAATATTAAGTTAGTCGATCCAACCTGACCTCAAAAATAGAACACAATATTAAATTTTAATGGAGTTTTTAAAAGGTTTTTATTATTTTTACATTTTTTACCTACAATTTTTTTCCGAATCATTCAGAAATGATTCAGAAAAAGTTGATGTAACAGACTGAATTTTACACGGAACCGGATGAAAAATTGTAAACAATAATATACTTTCAATAGAACGAAAAGCATTCACTCAATGTTTATATTACCGAAGTACCTAAAGTTCGAAAGGTCAAATTCTTTGTCGAATATACAAAGACACCTCAAATGGCATTACACGCTTGATCACTCAGCAAAAGATTCCCTTTCTGTACCGTTCCCTTTCAAATTACGCCCCCAAGTTTGACTTGACGTATCTTATCAAAAACACGTCGAAAAAAATACTGAAGGACAAATTCGCGGGATCTGTTTATTTGAAAAGGGTCCTCTCACATCCTGGGAGCGAAAGGAATCCCCGACTAATATCTTAAAAGGGATGACAGGGTCCTTGGAGAAATGAAGTATTTAGGTGCCAGGTCTTGTGGCTCAGTCTTCTCTATTGCGCAGTTCAGATACCCACATAAGTCTATCTTATTGGAACAAATGTGAGATTTCTTTGCTCTGGAAACGTGAACGCAATTCTTATACAAGCTTGCACAGACAATGTAACATATAAATAAGGAAAGCTACTAAAGTAGCCACAGTTGACTGGCTCGATGGCTCATTCGGTAGTGACCCTGCCCCATGCGCCAAGAGTTGTGGGTTCGATCCCCGCCTATGACAAACATTCGTATGATGAATACTTTTGTTTGTTCTGTGTCTGGGTGTTAATATTGAATATTTAAGTATATGTTTGTAACACCATTGTTGTTTCTGATATCCGCAACAAAAGTGCTTAAGCTACTTACTTCGGAGTCAGATCAATGTATGTGATGTCGTGTAATATTATTATTATTATAACAATATGTATCTAAGCAACATATATAATAATAATAATGAGATCCGGCCGGTGTTCTCCATCACACACTCATATTAAAACGCCTCAAGGGGCCTGTACATGTTGGGCCTGTGCCCCCATGCAAGCCTTCCAAAGGACCGGGAAGGTCACACTTCCCGTGATATCCAAAAGGAGACAACAAACAATAATAATAAAAAAAATCTTCAGACTGACCCCAATTGCATAGTTCCAAACTAAGCTTATGCTTGTACTATGGATACTAGGCGAGCGGATAGACATACTTAAATACGTTAATAAACATCCATGACTCGAGTACAAATGACCATGCTCATCACACGAAACATTTGCCCCTAGCGGGATTCGAACACGCGACACTTGTTTCGTGATCAGGGTCTCTGACCACTGGACCAATGGGCCAGTCGATCTTGGCAAATGCAACATGACCGCTTCAGTTACACGTAATGTAATTAATTAGCTTCAAACGCAATCAAATATTTTCTTCTTCTACACGTCTTTCACCTTCGTCTGCCGCCATTGGTTCCCCAATCCTTTGTCAAATATCTTCAATATCTCTCACTCTACGTTCCTTCTTACACACTTCACATTATTCCGTTCTACATGCCGTCTTAATTAATCCTATATGTATGTCTATATAAATTAGATGGACATTAACGCTCTTATAGAAAGAGGAGCAGAAGTTGTTTATATATTTTTTATCCTAAATTAAAAGCAAAATCAAAGGGATTAGTCCGTATATTTTGCTTTTATGAATAGGACTAGTTCGTGGAATAGTGATCATCCGACTAGCCCGGCAAACACGTAATCATGGACTCTTTCTCGGAACCATCTGTTAGCAGAAACGAGTTATTCCAACTATGAGATTAGTTAGCAATAATGACCTTGACCCGTTAGTGACTAGGGTCTATTTATGGGAAGTCAAAGCCGAAAAGATTTTTAATAACAATGACGGTAAACTAGCGTATGTTTGGCATGATGGTAAGGGGTCACCATAGCCTATGGACATTTGCAATACAAGGCTGTCACTCGCACATTGCCGACTCTTTAATATAATGACTAAAGGTCGGCAATCATTTTCACGTATTGCCTCTATTGGCCCTGTTAAACAAATTAAATTGAACTTGAACGAATCATCAGTTAATTATTTTTGAGTTAAACTGTACTTACATTATAAAGCTGAAGAGTTTGTTTGTTTGCTTGAACGCGCTAAACTCAGGAACTACTGGTCCGATTTGAAAAAATATTTCAGTGTTAGATAGCTCATTTATCGAGGAAGAGTATATATTGCTATATAACAATGATAGGCTATATAACATTAACCATAAACGCGGATACCAATTTGTAGATACCTACGATAACACTATTTCGCTCGGGTAGTCCTTTCCGTCATACTCTTCCCAATAGTTATTCATTTGCTAAAAACCTTCGCTTGCTCAAAACCTTCGGCAGTTCTTCATAACTTCAGTTTACCGCAGTTAATATTCTAACCAAAGTAGCCGAAACCAGATTTGAGACGAAGACCAGAACAGACGAGGTTTGTATTTTCGCCCAAAACTAGCTCAATTTTGGCCCAATGGTGGTATATATAGCCGTATATATAGCCGAACATAGAGCCGAATGTTTGGTCCAACACTAGTGATTAGAGTATATAGACCACATGTGGGCACACGACGGATTGCCCCCGTTGATTCATTGTGATTTAGTACATTAAGCCCTACCCATTAGTTACGGAGACCTATCTCCAAGCTAGTGATGAGAAAAGGTATCTCATTATGGACTTATTGGATAAAGAAATCCGACTGACCACAGACAGTTACGGACAACGGAGTATTTTGCTACCTTCCTCCCAATCCTCACTTATCGTAAGTTTAAGAGATGAGAAGAAAATAAATAAATTCTCCAGACTGACACACCAATTCCCTAGTCCCAAACTAAGCTCATGCTTGTGCTATGGATACTAGGCGAATGGATAGACATATGTACTTAAATACATTTATACGTTTATAAACATCCATGACTCAAGTACAAATGTCCATGTTCATCACACGAAACATTTGTCCCTAGCGGGACTCGAACCCGCGACCCTTGGTTTCGTGGTCATGGTCTCTGACCGCACGACCAACAGGCCTGTCTAAATAAAAGTTAAATAAATAAATAATCGATATCCTCAAAGTTTGACATGACGCCGATGACATAAAAGTCATCTATTTGAATAGAAAGAAATCTACCGATTATTTGTTGTATTTTACTCTTGAAAGTAAATAAATAAAATAACATACAAATCACCACGTCCATAACCCCCGAAGGGGTATACAAAGTCAAAGGGGCAGTTAGCCCCCTTAACCATTTGGCAAAAAAATAAAAATGGGTTGGGTTAGATGAAAAATCATGAAAAGTAGAGACAAGTGGCCAGCTCGTCGCCTACACACTCACATACCCAAAACCTGATATACCATTAGTCACCTTTTACCACATGCTAGACAAAGAACAAAGTTGGCACATTATTTTTAAGTCCCATACCAACATAGGACAATAAAGTACTTTTAAGTAAAATAAAATAACTTTTAACAACTCAAAAAGGCGCGAGCGAAGCCGCGATCAAACGCTGGCTAGCGATATACGAGGAGTATTAGCGCTCGGTGGTGACGTCACCGCGTGCTAGTCGGCTAAGCCGGTGTACTCAATCACCGCGGGTTCAGTGTAATCCGTTTGTCCACATGTGGTTTATTTGCGTTAACTGCTGCACTAATTAGGTGCCGCGGATCGGCACGGGTCACCAGACATACTGCCGGATTAAGTTGGACGTGGTAATGCTTGCGTTGATTAAAGGACATACGGTATATATGCTTCTAGCTTATAATATTTATTGGCACTTTTTACACTGTGACTGGCTCGATGGCGCATTCGGTAGTGACCCTGCCCCATGCGCCAAGAGTTGTGGGTTCGATCGCCACCCAGGACAAATATTTGTATGATAATACTTGTGTTTGTTCTGTGTCTGGGTGTTAATATCCAATTTTTAAGTAAATATTTCTATTACCACTGTTGATTCTGATATCCGTAACACAAGTGCTTAAGCTACTTACTTCGGAGTTAGATCAATGTATGTGATGTTGTCGGATATTTATTATTTATTTATTACATGTATGTATGATATGGGGTTACAAGAAAACTGAACTCTTCTCGGTGATATTCTTGTATTCATAAAATACCATAAAATAATTTACAGACCGTCGTTTGTCGTGCGTCTTATTAGGTACGTCGTTTCTAGCAGACTCTCTCTCGCTCATTCCCTCATTCGTTGTATCTCATTCTTTCGTTCACTCGTCTCATTCATTCGCCTTACGTTCCATTTATCTCAACACCTACATGTATACCTTAAGTCATTTGCTTAAGATATATAAAAAGACTTAACAAGTGCGGGTTAGACTCGGGATTTGATGATCCCGTAGAAACTTATCTACCTCGGGTGTTAAGGCACTTAAAAACGAGTTAAGTAGCCCTTTCAGGGGGGTAAAATTGTAAAAAATATTCAGAATGTTGAAGAGCTACATATATAAAGAAATCAAAGAAAAGATGGAGCTGTGTCAAAATGTACAGAAATATTTTTTGGTAGTCAAGCTTTTATTAATGAGGAATGAACTATCAATCAATCATATTTTCAGTAAAAAATAGTCTTACACCATTTGATTATTTTACTTGGTCTAAAGCATTTATACTCAAGCCTTTAATTTGTGATGTTCTCAATGAATTAACTTTAAATCTGAAACCGACGGCAGCTTAAATGACTTAAACACTGAGAATGTGAGTGTGCTCACATATCTGTTACACGAGTGTATAAAGCTCGGAGCGCAACTAAGCCATCGTCTGCGATCGGATATTGAGCGCGAGAACAAACAGCGACCTCGATCGAACTTCATTAGTGTAGACACGGCCTAACACGTGTTAGTTGCACACGACTTGTGTATTTAGTTACATTGATTCATTTGTCAGTGTGTGTTTTGTTGTTTATAGATTTATTATTGTAAAAAGAATTCGTCAGGACAAATAAAATAAGATAATCTATGTAAATCAAACAAAAATAGGCCGAAAGTTTTGATAAGCACCGAACAGTTACTATTACTTTACTTAGAATCACGCTAATGCAACTAACTTACTTACTCGCTTATAAGGGGTAGGCAGAGTTTAAGGAGTGGCAAGTCCGATTGAAAAACACTAAGTTGGTGTGGGAGCTAACAATAATATACTATAGGGTATTTTACTAAAGCACTTTATATCTGAACAATTCTGTTAAATAGGTTCAACTTAATATTAAAATACCGAATATCATGTTATAAAAATGAATTTGATAATATTATCTGTATAAAATATGTACATTTTTAAAAGTTAACCGACGAGCGTGTATGAAAAGAATGTCAGGATCGTAGCAAATGGAAGTACGTGATCTCTGCCTACCCCCATGGGAAAAAGGCGTGACATTATGTATGTATGTATGTATTTTTAAAAGTTACAAATAGCTCGTAATCATCACGTGACTAAAAACGCCGTTTACGTCATAACGTCTGTTATTTCCAGCAAGTCTAGCAACAAGTTCAACTTTATGTCCAAAATTATCTCCTAAGTTTGACAGAATGTGAGCTTTTTATATACCGAACCGATCCGAATATGACGTCATTTCGGCACCAGAGTAGTCAATGCAAACTGAAACGTCAACTCGTAGCGTTTATGCGGATTTTTTTTTACGAGTTGTTTTAAAATGTCCTTTTATCTTTAAATTAAACTTACCAACTTACAAAAAATATATTTTTATGTTAATTTAGTGCCTGCCTATATTGTGGAAGTGGTTTAAGAAAATTTTAAAATAACCTATTGTGTTTCTTGTCTAGCATGTCGTTTATAGCGACTAATGGTGTATTGGGTATTAGAATTGTAATCTTGTAGTGTGTAATTAGAATAATCACAGCTTTTTAACCCAACTCATTTTCATTTATGTTACAAGTGGTTAAATAATTATAGTTCCATGTACTTTGTCTACTCCTTTTGAAATCTCAATGTTATAGCATGTAGGTAACTATGTATGTTAGTATGTACATATATATATATGAAAGATAAATATTCGAAATTCTAACAAACCATCGACAAAACACGAAATCGCATTTCCAGGACCCCACCCCGGGACGTATCCAGGATAAGCATTCGAAACGAGCCGTGCCTTTAAATTATTCATCCCCCGGTGCATTGTTGTGCATCCTCACCCCTTACACGTTCACCTGAACGCCAACATTGGCCCAACTTTCCAATCAAACTTTTTCAATCAAATTCCAGCAGCCGACACGTTATCAAATGCAAATTGTACTTTTTAAATTTTCAACTCAGCAAATTCCCCGTTGAGTTTCGCTCTAGTATCAAATGCCGGTTGTGAATTTGTTCTTTTCTCGTCCCCTTTGTGAGACATTGTCGGGGTGGAAGTTTTATTTCCGATTTGTGGAATGGTTGTATTTTGAGTCCCATGTTAGTCTGGGACTTGAGAAGAATGTGCCAACCGTGTTTCTTGCCTAGCATGTCGTAAAAGGCGACTAAAATAGTATATCGGGTTTTAGGAATGTGATTGTGTAGGCGACGAGCTAGCCACTTGTTATTACTTTCCCACAATTATCCATCAAATCCAGCCTAATTATATATTTGGCTGAATGTGGTTAAAGGTGCCTGCTTTGACTCTGCCTACCCCTTCGGGGATTATGGGCGTGATGTTATTCAATATCCGACTGATGACCAACCGTAGCTTAGATACATGGATAGTTTTAAACAAACATCTCTTCATTTCTTACTAAAATTACCACTGCGAAACAAAAAAAACACAATAGACTAACAAGTTACAAACCAAAGAGTAGTCGGTCATGACACAAAATCGCCACGAACCGCCACGAACCAGCTCGCATATTTCCAAGTATGAATGGGTCCGTGTCCAAACACTGTTCAATATCTGAATGCCGTTCATCAAACACCGCTGTTACTTCCAGTGTAATTGCTCAACTTCGCACAAATAGCGAATATACTTAAACAAAAAAGACACGTGCTGTATATACGAAGGATAAGGTATGTATGTGGTCAGTCAGATTTGAACAATCTTTTTTCGCCATCTCAACGCTATTACCACTGCAAAACCAAAAAAGAAACACAACAGACAAACAAGTTAAAAACCATAAAAAGTCAGACATGACACGAAATCTCCACGAATCGCTCAGCTCGTATGTTTCGCTCCAAATATGAATGAGTTCGTGTCCAAACACTATTCAATGTACGACAAACGACAAACCAGAGGAACTTGATTAGATTTGATCAAACACTTCTCGCTATTCTTTACCAGTATGCTTTTTCCTAATTAATACACAATAGACAAACAAGTTACAAACCAAAAAGTAGTCGGTCATGACACGAAATCGCCACGAACCGCCACGAACCAGCTCGCATGTTTCCAAGTACGAATGGGTCCGTGTCCAAACACTGTTCAATATCCGACGGACGTTCAGCAAACACCGTTGCTTCTTCCAGTGTAATTGCTCAACTTCGCAAATACAGCGTCGGAATATTTTCACCATATAACTGCTGTTTGGTCAACAAACAAGCGCGCGAGGCGGAGCCAGAACAGGTTTAGAATAAACCAATCACGGGTGCAGTTTGCACTCCATAAAAGGTAAACGTTATTAAAACAAATCGTTCTGGAGTTAATAAATACCAGACAATCACACACCCATGTTGGTGTGGGACTCAGAATAACGTATCAACGGTGTTTCTTGTCTGACGTACGGTAAGAGGCGTCTAATGGTGTATAGGCTTTGTGATGCGACAAGCTAGTCAATTGACCCATTTTTTTTTCAATTTTCCGACCAACCCAACTCGACTTAATTTTTCGGCTTAATGCGGTTTAAGGAGCTTTATTGCTGCTTGAGCTTTGTCTTCCCCTTCGGAGATTACGCGCGTAATGTATGTATGTATCATATACATTAATGCTAAAGTATGCATGCAAAGTTAAACAAAACTCCAAAAAGATGCTACAATCACAAAATACTTATTTCATCAAATCTGCACCACTTGCGTTTAATGCGAACTCTGAACTATTGCACTGTTATCCCGCACGTTTTTCTCGTCATTAAAACAAAAAAAAAATCCTCAAACAAACACATGCCAGTCCACCTTTGTGTTCGACGTTAAAAGACGACCAACATTTTCAGTTGCAACCGAATTGAATTATAGCCTAGCAGGCTTCAGCGTTCAAATTTATTTACACAAACCTATTTTGAATGTCTGAACTAGAAACGTTTCGATAACATCTGCTATTGAGTTCGGAGCTAGATGTATTATTCTCTTAATCTTGCTAGTTTACTACCAACGCTGTTTATCACGGTTAAACCTGTACGTTATTTCACCGACATTTGATGTCATTATTGAAAATTTACGCCAGAACGGTTAGGATATTGATAACAACATTAGTTAGGAGATAACGAGGCGTGTGTAGGACGCAAGTGCGAACGCGAAAAATAATATTCACAGTGAGTGCACTGTTTACATATGCTACAATTAGGGATAAAAAATAGTCTAGATTCTAGTCCCGGTTCTGAGCTTTTATATAGAGATTTACTTATATATTTTTTTGAATGATTTAGACCCGTGTTTTTAAATTTGTGGTTATATTATTATGTTATATACAAAGCCTTGCTCGAGGGGTCGCCGCAAAAAGGAAAAAGCCAAATTTCTACACACTTTTAGTTAGATTTTTTTTCTGTCTCAGGCCCAGAGGGGTCGCGACTATTTTTAAACCCGTAAAAGGGTCGCGTATTTAAATACACTGATTTAGACAATAGCTTCAAGTCTCGTCTTCGTTCGTGTTATAAAACGAATATACGTATACTATATATTAAAATGAAATATATAACTGAATATACATATAATATATAAATCCGTACATAGAACCACACTCACATTGAGGCATGTCTTCGAGACCATTCTATATGTAAATTTATAAAACGCACTAAAATCATTACTTAACAACACGTTTATAAAATTACACACTCTATATATAGAATAAATAATTGAAAATATAGCATAATAATATAACCACAAAAACAGTTTTCTCTATCCACATTTATGGAGTACACATATAGCCTACGTTATTTCCTCTGACACTTCTATAATACTACACACCGAAAATAACTCCAGCCACACATTTTCGTAAGCACATTCAATTCCAAATAATACTCATTAGACATGAAAGCTGAATTACAATCAACGGGCAAAGTCACATTACAGAAGTTGCGGGCAAATAACAGATCTCTGTTCCTTTGAGAGCGACGTGCGTCGTGACATGTGACGTCACGCAATCAGGCGGCATTCAGCCGTGGCTTGATTGGGCCACGCGTCATGCAAATGCGTGGCTGTATGTGTACAGTGGGGAGGATAGCAGTGAAGTTAATGCGAAGTGACGTCACGGCGTGGCAAAAGTTCTTTGTCGATCTGGCATTTAAAGGTAACGTGTTAAATGTGTGCTAGCTTAGCATATCGTAAAATGCGACTGATGTCTTTGTGATTGTACAGGCGACGAACTAGTAAATTACTACTATTTTTTCATAATACTCTATCCAAAACGAAATATATATTTTTTTGGCTTAAAGTGGTTAAAGATGCATCCTGTTCCATAGGCTCTGCTTACCTCCTCGAGGATCGCAAGCATGACAGTATGTATACATTACTAATATTATAAAGAGGAAAGATTTGATTGTTTATTTGCATTGAATAGGCTCCGAAACTACGGGGCCGATTTGAAAAATTCTTTCATCAACGGAAAGCTACTTTATCAGCTAGTAACATAGGCTATATTTCATTTTCGTATTTCCATGGGAACGGGAACTACGCGGGTGAAACCATAAGGCGTGGCTATTTTAAATACCTTTTATTTAAAATAGCAACGCCTCATGGCTTTTCTTTTATATTTTAAGACATCTTATAATTTCCCGTAGAATATGTCTACTAAAATATATGATACGGTAAGCATCAAAAGTAGCTAAGCAATTCTAACCCTTATTATAATAAACATAAGAGCAAAATATGTACGTGATAATAACGCTTTTAAAACTCCTGCTGTTCTCGACAATTTGAACAACCCGTAAATAAATACAAATTAGCGTGAACACGGTGTAGGCATTTCAATTTACTGCCATAGCGTTTCTAATGTCTGAAGCCTGCCAAGTGTGTTACGAATATTCGTAGTTGGTTCTGTAGTGGACAGATATTTGGACCCAATTTTTATATCATATTGATTGTGCAATGGTAGCTAAATTAAAAAGTATGTCCGCAATGCTTGAGGTGTTGGTGTTAATTCAAAGGGATGTGAATTCGTGTCTAGATATTAAATCAGAAACTTTTTATGGATTTATGCGCCTTCACTCTGCGGTAAAGAAAAACATCATCAGGAAAGCAGCACATTCAAAATAATTGTGGAAATGTAACCACGATCCAATTTTTCTAAATCCCTTGGCAATGTTAAGACGGTTAGATTACATACTCCAAAAGATCCAAATCTTTTCTGGGACAACTTTATATATGATCCAAGATTCCGCATGTCTGTAGATAAGTAGGTGTATTCCTTCTGAATTCTATAACCATTACAGAGCTAAATGAATTGCTTGGTATCAAAGCGTGTAGATATACGTTTAGTTATTTCAATCAATGAGTCCTCATGATGTTTCCCTCTCTCCCTCAACCTCTCTTTGCATAAAATTTTATCGCTGCAAACAATATTTCCGATTCACCTAAAGATCTCCCAGAATCCGTTTAGTTTCATACAATCATTAAGACGTCTGCGGCCTCAAAGAGTTTTTATGGCTCGTTTAGCGGTGAGCTCCTGTTTCTATTGGCCCGAATGATTTATTTCTGCGCCACTCGAACAATGACGCATACGGAACGTTGCAGCGGATACTGGTTTATTGCTGACGTATAATTAGCTGGTGTATTGTACAAGGAATTCGCTCTAAGCAGACCACGATTTAACACGGGACATAATTCTAGGAGGATGATAACGATATAGTTTAATCTTACGTTTGTCTGAAATAAATATAGTTGATAAGGAGTTCGTAATCTGAAAATTGTTTTTGATTAGCCAATTTTTGGTTTTCCTTCATTTATGAAACAAAAATACGGAATACTTTCCGTCTCTTCGTTTCCTTTCAGATTTTAGAGTGAGAGGGTCTAATTTGTGATGTGATACCTTTACCCTTTTTGACTTCGCAAAATACCCTGAGCTTAAGTATTTGACACTAATTCCACCTTGGTACCTATACCATTATCAGAGAAAAGAAGAATGAAGATATATAAGTGAAGACATCCCTTCAACCGATATGGAAGCTTTGAAATCAAGACTTCATTTCAATTTCGTTTCCGAGTCAAAATCACACCTACACAATACTCCTACGTGATACTCCAGTTATGCGAGACATACGAGTTTTCTGTCGAAGTGTTAATGCACTGACTAGTCGTGGATCTCCATTTGATATCGTAACAAATGGGGGAAAAAACTGACCGTCAAAACGAGACAGGGCGTTATTGGAAATGTTCGGCTATGTCATATGTTGCGGCCACTACTAATAGCTCTCGAAATAACTTTGTACAGAAATAAATCCTTACCAGTCTCTACCTAGTTCTCATTCTTACACATATTAGAAATGTGAAATAAACTCCGTGCGGTATGTCATCATGCCAAAACTACAAAAATGATCGCAATGAAATTTGGCACGCCTGAAGATAGAATGATGAAAAAGAACATAGCTACATTTTACCCTGGAAAACGGAAAATCCCATAGATATGCCAGTCATTGTAACAGACCGAATTTTATGTAGATATACTCATATATATAAAATACTCATTTTGGCAATCAGAATCAACGGAGGTGTACCACAAACGTGTATTTCATCATTAAGTATTTTAATTCAGTGCGGAGATGGAACCTAACCCAGAGACTTGTTTCATCAAGGTTTCTAGGATTAGAATATAGTCGCCAGAAAGAAGACTTCTTTATATTATTAAGAAATCAATACAATCAAAAATATCTCTGGCAAATTTGCTAGCGATTGATCGAAACATTGCGATCCCACTCGTAGTACGGGGTGTCAGAGGCTCAGTAATCCAATATGGTTTGATTTATGACATGGAAAGCGATCTCTCTTCGTTACGTCCGAGGCATTTTTCGGGACGTAACTCGATACATGACAAGCGGTTCTTTTCAGAGATGGACGCTAACAAAGTATTGTGGTTGGCCGAATCCGACTTGCGATTAATAGAATTACTCTCAGTCCGAGATATGTCTGCGTGAAAAGTCGAAAAGTTTTTGATATAACAGTATTTTGCATGATTTGAGAAGGTCTGAAATAGAAAACTGTTATAATAAGTTAGAGAAAAAAGGCATTTTAATTTTTTTATGACCTTTCTATATTTTTCCGTGGTAGATGCAGACTTGTGTTTGTTTTCAGCATGATCGAGTTGCTTGCACAGTGGATTAACACTCTTTTAGAGAAAACTAAAATTTGCGACTCAAGCTGCGTTTTTTGTTCGATTCAGAGTCATGTACAAATACTGAGGATTCGCTGCACAGTTAACGGCAGACCTAATGTGCTTGTCATATGTAATTCTTATCTTTTACTAGCTGTGCCAGCGGTGTCACCCGCGTTTATGGTTAATATTATAAAGACTATTTCCGTCATACATGATTTCTATGTAACTTTAACCATTAAGGCTGCACACGCGACGGAAGCTTAAAAAATGGAGTAACTTCTCCCGTTTTCCCAACATTTCCCTTCACTACTCTGCTCCTATTGATTGTAGCGTGATGAAAGTATTCTATAACCTGCCCAGGAGTATGAAGAATAATTATACCAAGTTTCGTTCAAATCCGTCGAGTAGTTTTTGTTTCTATAAGGAACATACAGACAGACAGACAGACAGACAGACAGACAGACAAAAATTTTACTGATTTCATTTTTGGCATCAGTATCGATCACTAATCACCCCCTGATAGTTATTTTGAAAATATATTTCATGTACAGAATTGACCTCTCTACAGATTTATTATAAGTATAGATATCATAGGGGTGGTGATTTCTTAACAAAACCTTTAAAGGAACCTGTCTCATATGTCTGTATTATTTAATGGTCAATTAATGTTTTCTATTTCTATTTCTATTTCTAAAGGGTCAGTAACGTGGGAATGTCGCTACAGGCTACCGTTTACCATCACTACCTTCGTGGTGGCAACCTCTTACACCCTTGGGTAAGAGTAGCATAAACAGTTCGAATAGATTTAAAAAAGACAGCGTAGTAATTCAAACAAAACGCATTGACCCACGACCAAAACAAGTTGAATATTAAAAAGTCCCGTTAAAGTAGTCATCCAAAACCAATATCCACCCGAATATTGGTTCTGGATGTGAAAATCGTTTGGCCGTATTTTTCGTTTCGGGCTCAATGAATGGCGCGACAATATTTTGCGTGCGCATTTTTGGTTTCCCCGCGAATTTTTTTGGGGTTTTAAAGGCTCGTACATAGCGGAGCCCTCATCGTGTGGCGAAAAAAGTAAATATACAGTACAAATGTTGCATACAAATCGCGTTCCATTCCATCGTCAGTAACATTGTACGGGGAGCGTGTCGGGAATCATGGATGCGGGTACATACGTTACGACACAGCGCAAGAATGAACAGTATGATAGGTCTGCTCTAATTAATTCGCCAATACTAAATAAGCACTATGAAAAGTCTATTCTTATAACATATCAAATCAATGTAATACCAGGAAACATTTGTCGAAGGGCAAATTTTTGTTTTTTAGATATTTATTTATTTCCTCATTATAACAAGACTTATATCTAAGTTAAAACTAAAAATATATATTTCAAACGCCTAAAAATTTCCAAGTGGGTGAAAAGTGCAACACTAAAGCTTGTTCACTATTTATGGAAGGTGTTTAAATGTCTAACGACGCTGTGCTACCTATATGTCTGTTCGAGAATGCAATCTACATTCCTGCTCTTAATTTCCAGCTTTATCATACTATTTTCTTTAATGGCTTCATTAACTTTTAAATCCTACCGATACTAAATAGACTATAGACCATGTTAAAGTCAAAGTCACAATATTATTTATTACAAACGTTTCAATCGTAATACTTGGAAAATCGTCTAATACGATTCTACCACTGGTTGGGAAAGTTGCTTGCATCGAGAAGATTTCGGCAAGAAACTTGATATCACCTTACAACAGAATTTACAAAGGAATACAAATCAAGTCCTTTTTCCATGCTGCGTGTTACTTCACTATACCAAGTCGTACTGTGCGTGATTGTTAGAGACCTCGGAGGGCTGTGGGTAATTTAGTTACATCCCCTCAAGTCCGGCAGTTGTGTCTATCTCCGTCCCTCTTATTAATGAAAAAGTAACCTGTACTCCGACTTAACTCGATTTGTCACAATTAAAACTCCGACGGTTACTCGCCACTTAAAAGCGGAGCGGTGGAAGCTCAATGGTAAGAACACACGCCTCTCATACGAGTGCTGCTGGTTCTAATCCGGGGCCGAACATTGAGACCGAATGCAGAAATGCTTAACCTTTTTGCGTTCAGCTTCTTCAAATGATACCCCTTAGATCTAATATAACCCCTATAATTTTTATCAAATTACAACAAAAAAATATTACATTTCATAAAGTTGACTAGTCTTTTGTCTGTTATTCTTGGCTTCCTTTAAGCTTACCATAAGGCGAAGAGTAACCACTATCCTAGGCTGTAAAAAAAAAATCCTTTGTCATTCTATCCTTAAGGGTATATGGATTATATTTGATCAATGGCTTGCAAACCCTATTGGTTACAAATTATAGCTGTAATGATTCATGAAAACGTTTTAGTACTTGCTACCTGCAATCTGTTGCATTAGCAAACGTTCCGTTTGATTCATACTGAATCATTTCCAAATTGATTTCCTGCTATCAAAATAGCTCGTAAATAAAATTCTGCTCGTTTATTGAACGTTTATTCGTCAGATGATCTAGATAAGGAGCTAAAATGGTTTATATGTTCAACGTTATTTGAACGTGCGTGATGAGAAACCTCGAAAATATTTGCTGAATTTATTTATGTATTACCATAATAGTTATTTGATGCAGAAACATATATGTATAGAAGTGCCTCCTCTAATTTGAAGTAGGCGAACTAACCACTTGCACTCTCTTTACATATTTTTCTACAAAACTACTTGGAAGCAGTCGAGCTGTCGAACTAGTCACGTGCACCACTTTTGCACAATTTCCAACAAAATTCAAAATTAAAAATTTCATTTTTGGCTAGATTTGGTTTAGGGAACTTAATTGCTCCTTTGACTCTGCCTATTCTCTCGAGGATTGCGGGTCTGATATGTATGTAGGCCGTAAAATACCTTCAGATGATACTTTAGTATGATTATCCAAGGTGCTCATAGAAACAGATATTTTCTTTTTGAGAAAAGGCAGATATAAAATGGTTTAAAGTGCGATCACCCTAACCTATGGTCATTTATAGTATTGTTGTTATCTCAAATGCATTGTAGACCTTGTGAGACCTTCGTTAACCTTTTTGAGGAGCATCGTGCTGTAATCTCTACAGAAAATCTCAGCCCGAAGTTCATTGGTATCTTGGCCCATAATTCCGTTTCCGCGTCATGATTCACACAGCAAAATTATTTCGGCATCGAATTCCAAAACCAGCTGGGCTAACCTTTCGAAAATAGATTTAGCTAAATGCATGCAAGAGACAGTGCGAATGTAAAACGTAGAACTTCAAACAACAATAGTTTCAGTGTAGCCATGTGTTCCGGGGCACGTTGGGGCTGTCAGGCGTCATGGTGTCAGCTCAGCCCGTATCATGACACGAGGATTGATATTGTACAGTTACTGGCAAAATATATTTGGTGCTCTAAGCGTAACTCTTTTACTATTAAAAAGCCAATAGTGAAAGAGCTAATTTTTTAATTAATTTTTTTATAACCTAACAAAATTTTATTTCTAGCTGAATGAGCTTTTGGGGATTGTGATGTGATGCTTGTTATTAAACGACTGAAATAATAGGCGCTGGTTCTTCTTAGTAAAACTAAAGTGTAATAAGTCAATCAAAAAAGCATAAACAATAGCTATCAAAAACATAGACAAAAAGATATAAAAAAGTAAAAGTATATAAAAGCCTAGTGCTTGTATATAATTTAGGCAGTCCCTGTATATATATGTTCCAGTTTAATGTGTATAGTATAGTAATTTATTTGATTTTGATAAATAACTTCTGACAGATGCATTATTATAGCGTGCGCAATACTACTACATATACTTATTTTTTTTATATTAACTAGCCCGTTGGTCGAGTGGTCAGAGACCCTAGCCACAAAATAAAGGGTCGCGGGTTCGAATCCCGCTAGGGGCAAATATTTCGTGTGATGAAGATGGATATTTGTACTCGAGTCATGGATGTTTATAAACGTATTTAAGTATGTATATCCGTTCACCTATTATTCGTAGCACCAGCTTATAAGATTAGTTTGGGATTAGGAAATTGGTGTGTCGGTCTAAAGAATTTATTTATATTATTATAGATACATTTAACCGACTTCAAAAGAAGTAGTCACTTTTCTTCTTTGAAATGTTTGCGTAGTTAAGTTTTTAGTTTTTAAATTAATTTATAGCAAACCTTTTTTACATACATACATACATAACATCACGCCCATAATCCCCGAAGGGGTAGGCAGAGTCAAAGGGGCAGCATGCCCCTTCAACCACATTCAGCCAAAAACAAAGTCGGGCTGGGTTAAATGGAAAATTGTGAAAAAGCAGTGACAAGCGGCCAACCCGTCGCCCGCACAATCACACACCCAAAACCCGATATACCATTAGTCGCCTCTTACGACATGCTAGGCAAGAACCACAGTTGGCATTTTATTCTTAAGTCCCAGACCAACATGGGACAGTGGGCTGGGTTGGATGGAAAGCTGTGAAAAAGGAGTGACAAGTGGCTAGCTCGTCGCCTACTTAATCACATACCCAAAAGCCCGTAACCTTTTTTGAAATAAAAATTTGTAGTTTTAAATTAGTTTTTTAAAACGTCGACTGTTGTACGTTTTTAAAACGACTTTTCTAGTTTTGATTCCTGAATAATCAATTCATAGCTAATCGATTGTCGTCAATTCGATGAATGATGCTTTAAATGACTAGACAAGAGTGAAAACGAAGCCATACGTACTAAATAGACAAAATACTATTCCCCAAATCATGACTCATCACTCCGAAGAAAATAACCTTGTAGTTTCGTCAGCTAATGCCATTTCCCTTTCGTGTCTCCATTGTCAATGTATTATGCATCCAACTGTACACGGCCGGGAGCGGGAAAAGAAAACTTTTCTCGCATTTCCATTCCAAATCCATTCACTGTGGAATATTCCATTAGCCCACTATTTCGCGGCGGTTTTTTCACGGCTCACTGTCAGCCGTTGGCACCATTCCATCATTCCATCGGTTCAATCCTGCTGACATGTTTAATGTATGGGATTGGGGAGCGGAGTCGTATAATTGCTGCAACAATGTTGGAGTGTTTGTCTTTGTAGTTCGTTCGGTTCGCGATGTGACAATTGCTATTAACATTGTTTGAGATTGCTGTTGTTTCTTTTGATTGGTGATGTTGTGTTGCAATGAAAGTATTGCTTTATATTTGTGTGGGTTTTTGATGAACATCAAGAACTTGTTGCTTAATTTACAAAAGTAAGAGTTCTTATCAATTCGATTCATGTTGTTAGCAGAACTTAACTACAGAGTATTGGACTAGGTACATATCATAATCATCACTTAAGAACTGATCTAGTGCATATAAATGAACAGGTCTTTGAAGAAACTGCTAAATTATGGTGCTTACACTCTCAGTATGGCATTGTTGTTACATTAAAATACTAGCAGATAAAAGATCATCGTCTCATAAAGAAAAAAAGAAAAGTGAGCCATTACAATTTCGGTCACCCATCCAACCATTGACAACTCTAACCACAGCTTGACTTTTGCAATCAAACACGTGCTGTACAACCCCAAACGCCCCATTACACGGAACACCCCTTAAATCGGACATTCAATCAGCATCTGCATTCGCGCGGTGTCCGAAATTTATGTGGTATCGGAACGGACTTCCACGACAGTAAACCCGCGACAATAGTGAGGCCGCGTCGGAGCCGTTCCGCGCTCGTAAACATTTTATGCGTCCAGCTCTCAATCCTCAGGCTACAGTATAGTTTAGTGAAAACAGTATCACTAAGTATTCCTTTTCTGTAAGCAATAGACGCTGCTGACGTGCTGTTTCGCTAGCACCTAATGGTATGTAAGTGGCGGTTAGCCACCCATGCCATGTTGCCGACACTGGTGGTTACTTATATATGAATACTTTTGACATCTTTATCTGTATTCAAGTTTAAAATTCTAATTTTATTTTGATATAAACTACCTATTGTTTTTCTAGCAGTCTCTTTGCAAATACACGTCTGTTCACACCTTGGCAGTTTCTATCATTTATTATGGACAATTGCAACACCAGAGAATTGGCTTTAAGAGAATTGGCATTTTTGGAACTCTCGCAAAATCAGGATTGGTGCTGGTATTTCATCTGCTATTATTTGCAAACATTCAATGAACCGGCTCGATAGGGGAAGTACCATTTCATAAAATAAATTACGACTACGCGTCTGTTGTCAATATTGTTGTTTTCGCATTTAAAATAGACATAGCTAGACCTTATTTCATAGGATAATTTCTACAGTAAGCTCTTCGCCAGACATTCATACTACACGAGGTCCAACCAGATATTGCTTTGGGGATACTGTTAATTAACATTTATTTTTGGACTTCTTGAGTGGTTCTTAGATGATGGCTTATAAAGCAGCCAGACGGATAAACTGTCAACCCTAAAAAAATCAGAGTATTTCGGTAATTTGCTGACCAAAAAGCAACTGCTTTACTGTTTAATCATTTCGCTGTGCCCGGCATCGTCGAAGGACTTGTTTTATGTCCCCAAGGCGATGCTGATAAAGCCCCGGCTTTACGCTAAGAATGTTGTACTGTGTTCATTTTCAATAAGGCTATTTGAAGGTATTATTAGGATCAAGAGTCTTAGTGAGACCTTGTTGGGTAACTTAAATAACTAGAAGCTAAGCTAACTTCACAGTAAATATACAATACCAAAGTGGAAGGATGTAGGAACCGCGGAAGGCCCAGGCTCACCTACCACGACCAGATTGGTCGTGTGTTAACAGAAGGTGATGTTAGGAGCCATAAAAATATGAAAAGGATCATGAATGTTGAAGAAGCAAGTGAGGTGTGTAAGGATTGTGCCATATGGCGTTCTGTTTTCTCTGCCTACCCCGCTAGGGAAAGCGTGAAGTTTAGTTAGTTCTAACCATATTAGACTGTGCCAATCTGTCACGATGTGTTCTCTCATCGCCGATCTATTGGTAGGAGGACACTTGAGTGATTATAGATGGGCCCAAGAGAGGCGACAGCATAGTGGTCACATGTTGTCAGCCATGAAAAAGAACTGGATGAGCCAACAAGGCGCAGACACATCGCAGGAACGCCGGCGCAAGTCAACAGAGGACCCGGTCCTAGCAGGACTTCCTGATAGGTGTTAAGGACGACCACCGGGGGGGTTTTAGTGAATAAAAATTTCATATAACCCGTCTTCTCCCCCTTATACTACTATCTGAACCGGTACTACTTTTTGAACCGTTAGATATTGATCTTATTCTGACGATTTATAAGTGCTTTTTTTAAGCCTACGTTAATAAAGACAATTTCATTTCATTTCATTTCATATAAGAAGCCGGGTATCTTCTGAAGAATTCCCCCTCGACAACAAAAAAAAAAGGGAGGACCCTTTAGTAAGTTCACGGTAGGTGGGTTCGAAGAAATCTTCTTCACATTTTCCCCAAGTGCCAACAACAGTGCCTCAACAACATGACCTGATATTCATAAAACTTCCATCCAATCCCAACTTGATGCCTTCTACCAAAGAAGAGTACACATATCGATCAAACTTCCGACACCTCCGCGAAAATATTCAACCGACTCGGAGAAAAATCCAGAACTTTATAATTAAAAGTACTTCTGGAAATATATTTTTAGTACGACTACGTTGTGTAGGATTGTATCGAAAGTAATAAAATAATACCTAATATAGAAAAAAAAAAAAAACGTCTATATTTATGTAATACTATTGTATTTACACAGGCTACGGTTGTATTTGTCAAGTATTTACTATTTATTAAAATCTTATTAAAACACGTATGATTTATGTAAATGTTAAGTTTCATTGCTTTAAATCATCATAACAATGTCATGTTATGATGTTTGCGATTACCTTATATAAACAAAGGATACATTTATTATTATTTTTACTTGGTAAACATTCCTAAAAGTAAATGAATGGATTGGTAGACATTGAGCAGCATTGAGTGCAGACCTCTTACTAGACTAGGGATTAAATCTCAGACAGTGTTTAGTAAATGAATGTGGCATAGAAAAATCGAAGTTACCGTGCATCAGATGAGATCAACGCGCAATGGCAAAGGACGGCGGCATCTGTTGCTGGCCCAGTTGCTAGCCAACAAGCTATTGTAGTGGCTAGTTCTGAGCCGGGGCAATAATGAGCTGGCTAAACGTAGAAAAGGTTGAGGATTTCTGCATCGGATCGCAATAATTAATACACTTACTCGTTATAGCGGACCTCGACTAAGCACTGGAAGGTATAATACGCATAACGTTAGAAAGATGATGCATAAGTTCGGATTATCCAAAAGAAGTAATATAATGTACTTGCAAGTATATTAAGAGCTGAGCTGGTTTTTTTTTTATTGTATCTTTTATTAGCAATACAGGAAGAATACAATACAGCTCAATATGATAAGTTATTCTTAGGAGTAACAGTACTAGAAACTTTCCATGTAAAAAAAATCTTTCACTATTCAAATGAGCGTATTATTGTCAGGTTATACAACTCATTACTAAACAACGAAAAAGGGTTGCTATAATATCACCCTAAGAGTTCATTGAAATAAACTAAACAGTACATTTTATTGTTTGTATGTTTTTTTTATATAAACAATGTATTGACAAGAAAAAACTATTATATCATAGGTTTCCAACCTTTTTTTAGAATACCATGCCCCCCTTATAAGAAAAGCAAAACACCCAAAACACCACTAATATAATAATTTAATACGTCTGTATATTACCTATTAATAATTACAAATTAAATTAGTTATCTCTCTGTAATCGTGCAATTCAATCGTGGCTGAGGAAACTTTTAATTAGGTATTAAGCTGAGACCGTCCCCTTAACTGTTATAATGCCCCCCATTTGCCTTTTGAGCCCGCTATCACCACCTCAAAAATCTCCAGCGCCCCCTAGAGGGCGATACCGCCCCGTTGGGAACCTATGTACTGTATTAAAATAAACTTGGTACAAGCACACATAGCATTGATTTATCACATCACATCACACAGTCCCAGTATAATGCACTTTGAGACAGTCGATATTACAAACATTACTTTTCAGACATGCAGATTTGTCCACCTCGTTGAAGCTCGAACTCGAGCGAGTATAATTCCAGCGGCCTAGGTTTACACTGCATTCATCACTCTAGGTTCCTCATTAGTCAGACTGAGCCGTTATTTATCAAAGCGGGATATTTATACAGTCTTGAAGCACTCGAGCGATCTTTACGATAGATTCCAGACGTGAAGCATCCGCCATTGGACCGCAAGCGTTTGTCGATAGGGTGACAATGATTTGTGGGAAATTGGGACATTGTATTTTGTCTTGATATATGAAGTGGTTGGGATTAAATGACAATATTAAACAATAAAGGCTACAATATAAAAAATGAGTTGGGTTTCGAAAGTACCTAAAATAATCATCATCCTAGCGTTATGTCCTGTGCTTAGACGGGGTCCACTAAGACCATGGTCCAGGATTTAAAGAGTCTGGTAAATACATTGAAGCAACTGCCGGTCTGACCTTTGTAACCCTAAGATAGGGGAACAGACAATTTTTGGATTATGGTTACAAATCTAAAATTGTTTGAATATGCAAGTTTAATCACGATGTTTTTCCTCACTGTCCAGCTAGTGGTATAAATACGTACCTACATTGATCTGAAAAAGCCAGAGGTACGTGCTCGGGTTTAAACCCGCACCCCTCGGTTATGGGGCGCGTGTCCTTACCATTGCCCTTTGTATGTTTTTTTTTGTATTTTTACGACCTTTTTGTTTTTTCATACAATTCCTCAAAGCTGTAATCATTTTGTTCAATTGTTAGGACATATCCATGTAGTATCGATTCATAGCAGTTTTGAAATTTCACTCGTAGATTTCAAATAAAATTGTGGATATTACTTTATTTATTTTCAAAAACAACCATACAAATAATTTTCCAGGCTAAATAAAAACAAGATTAATAATTAACCAACTTGAAATTTGGCAGCCAACTCAATCACTGTCAGAAGTATCTATTTGAAATTAATTGTAAGTGTACTCGCTTCAGAGGGAATCGGTACTCGGTACCATAGATTCCTGGCATTTGGTCGTCCTCTTGGCGTACCACAAACGTTTGTTGACAGAATGCCCACGATTTTGTAACATGAGGGATCTTCCTGGACTGTGGTGTACAGTAGATTATAATTACTTGCTGCCGGACTATTTTATTATCTATCAATTAAAAAAAAAACTCATTATTCGAAGACTTAATTATTACAACTCAAAACATAATAAAACAAAAAAGCGATAAACATACATACATGTAGATTAAAAGTAGTAAATTTTATATATTTTTAATTATTTGTAGTAAATTCTATTACACTATTTGCATAATATATGAATCTATTTTTATGATACTTATTCAACTTTTTTTGCATACGAACTAAATCGAATAAATAGGCAAATTAATGAATTTTGTGACACGTACATATCTGGATCAAGCAACATACTAAGAGCCCATTTAACCGAAACACCAAAGGCAAAGTTTGTCCTCCATAATCCATAACTTTTGGCCAACTCACTCCCGGACGTATAGTGCCAACAATTCGGAGCTTTGCGCTCGAAATCTCCTCAAGAATTCGCTTGTATAGACATTTGTGGGAGGAATGAGGGCTGTCAACGACCAGTATACTCTTCGCTGGGTTTTCGAGAGGTAGAACTAACGAGGTGGGATTTGAGGACTTTTAGGACATGTAGTGAAAGCGTATAACTACATATGTATAAGAGAAAATAAAGTAAGTAGGGTAACATAATAGGCAATATGACAAAAAATCAGTTTAGTCCGTCAATTAGATTAGAAAAAATATTGAACACGTATTTTTTATTTATTTGTCAAACAAACATTGACGAAGATACAATGCATTCAAGTTGCGCATGACGTCGCGGTTACGTAAAATTTTTTACTAAATAGTGACGTCGCAAGCCCCCCACTTCAAAACTTTGATGCTCTTTATTTTTGTGGTTTTTTGTTAATTTGATAAAGCGAAAAATATGTGTCTAGTATTTTTGTATAATCTATCTGACGGACTAAATAGAATTATAGTTTTTGAATGCAGTCATCCATATTGATGACCAGGGCTAAGAATAAATAATATAAAGCCATATTACCTTATTTCTGTCGGGTAAAGCAGATTTTTATAATTGTTACAATATTCATTTGATCGCAACTTTACTTTAAAAATATTTTCATATTTATACAAGTTATATTTTAATTTATGCGAAACCACTCACCGAATTATTTAATTCATTATTCTAAGGAACTAATTTAAACGATTTTAGATAATGAGAAAATTTTGTTTTACTTTCCATACAAAAGTTGAAGCTGATTGGCTATTTTGTATGACCAGTAAACAATGTTTGCTAATATTCTTAAATCCTTTCAATTGGCGCCTTATAATAATGAAAGAGTTAAGTAAGTAATTAACCTCTTACTTACCCTTATTCGCATATATATACATAATTAGATCTTTTATAAAAAAATATTATTACTTAGATGTGAACGTATTTTAAAGGACGTATTATTTTGTTTTGTTAAAAAGGTCGGCATCTAGTCTATTTCAATCATAAAATTCGATATTTTGAACAACCTTTAACATCAAAATCTCTTCTCACAATGATACGATGAAAACTCAGATGCTCGTCTGATTGAGATCAAAGCTCCCACAGCTTTCAATGAAAAGATCTTTCGAGAGCACTTTATTCACACCATCTTGTATTGGATGATATTCGCTTAAATGGATTCAATACATTTGACGTAGGGAAAAATACATTAACAAGACCGTTGAAATGAAGTCTAACGAACATACTTGGACGAAAATTCAACATTTCTAAATTGTTTTTTGCTTATATTGTTTATATCACGCAAAGAAGGTGTAGGCAGAGTCAAAAGGGCGGCTAAAGCCCTTAACTGCATTCCGCCAAAAAACAAAATTGGGCAAGATGGAAAATTGAAAAAAAGTAGTGACAAGTGGCTAGCTCGTCGCCTACTCAATCACACACCCAAAACTCGATATACCATTAGTCACATTTTATTATTTTACATGTTAGGCAAGAAACACAGTTGCGAAGTTATTTCTGAGTCCCAGACCAACATGGCTATTGTTTGCTTTAGAATTAAGTAGAGAAAAATTTCATCTTCACCTTTCTTCATATATTTATAGAATAGCTAGTTAGGCTTGGCGACGTTTAGCTATGGCTCATTAAAGTCATTGAAATAAATAAACAAAACAGTCGTCAGTCACATAAGCCAAGTTTTCAAGTAAACATCATGAAACTTCAAGGATTTGTCGTTCCTCTGGGAATTGCGGGATAAAAGGTATGTAAAAATCTTATACAAAAATTGCGACTCAGCGTAAAAAATCTACTCAAAAAGTGTTTTTGTCTATCTATTCTATTCTAACTTCACGCCAATTCCCTAGCGGGTAGGTAGAAAGAACCGAGCTGAATGAACTGAATGACATTACGTCTGAAAAATGTGTGTAGGATTTATAAAAGAGGAAAAGAAAAGTCATAAAATTCAATATTAACTATATGTAGCACTATGCCATTATTATTTTAGCTAAAAATATGATTAAATTAGATGGAAAATAAAAAAATTGCGACGTGTCACAACCCCCTACATCGTAAGAAGCCTTTTACGACATACCAAGCAAGGAATACTGTTGAAACATTCTTCTCAAGTTCCAGAGGAAAAGAGTTTTCACTATTACAAAAAAAAAACAAACGACTGCAACTGACAATGTCCAATTACGATTAAACGAGCAGACCCAAACATGTCGGTCACTCATACAACGTGAAAGCTCCTGATTTTCCACGTCAGTAGTCACAATCAATCATTCCGGTATATCAACATATTTCCAACCGCACTCTGCCTCACAACCCTCCCATCAATAATAGACTTTAACGCCAATCGGTTAAGGTCGAATTGGAGTAGCATCGCTAATTTGACAGAAATACAAATCAATTTTGATTGATCGCATACCCGGCGATATATTTAGCGAAACGCGCGGAGTATGTTAATTCTGGAGTCAGGTATAAATAAATATTATGAACTGGGGGAGTGGAGTGAGTAAATGTTATGATATTATCCAAACACCGGATAAAGGAAGTATTTGTGGGAGGTGAAACTGGATTGCGAAGTTAAGCGACGCACGATAGGATGGAAGATTGATGGGTGACCGTCCTGTTACAATATGGTCAATAATAGTATGTTTCGCTAGTTATCTAAACACATAGACTGTGTATATCTAGCTACTATTATAATTTATGACGTAATTTATCTAAATATACACCAATGCTTGTTACAGCGAAAGTGCTTTTAGGTATAATATTTACAGGTTTATAATACAGTGTAAAAGTTCGCAATAAAAATAAAAGTTATATTGGGTCGGGGACTAAAAAAAAAATTTGTCTCTTGCCTAGCATGTCGTAAAAGGCGACTAATGGTATATCGGGTTTTGGATATGTGATTGTGTAGGCGACAAGCTAGCCACTTGTCACTACTTGTTCGCAATTTTCCATTTAACCCAGCCCAGTTTTGTTTTTGGTTGAATGTGGTTAAAGGAGCCTGTTGCACCTTTGACTCTGCCTACCCCTTCGGGATTATGGGCGTGATGTTTTATGTATGTATAAAAATAAAAGTTATTCTGACGTAGGTATATGATACTGTCATTCAAGTTAAATAACTTGTGTCCTCTAATTATCATCAAAGTCACCGGTAAATTTATAAATAATAAACTTACATATTAAGTTTAGAAGTCTTTCACACAGATAATTCTCGTGCGTGTTAGACTTATTTCGAGAAAAAAAAAACCCTTAAAGATTGATATCCTCTCTTAGCCTTTCTGTAACGGTCTAGACTGTTCCGCCAAAGGGAGAGATACATGGTCGCTTCTTGTAAGCACCTTATGTAATGCCGACATTATTAACTTAACCAGCGGAGCAAGCCATTTCTCAGTCTTTGTGTAGTGTATTTCAAAACAACGAGCGTTTTTAAATGGACGACGCCGTTTGTAAAATGCAGTATCATACAAATTGCCTGCGACATATATAAAATAATAAAATTTATTCAACCCGGCGTTATTGTTCTAAAGTTCGAACGAAACGAACTTTAGAATACGCGCATCAATAGCCACTCACAATAGCTGTGGTTGTTGACGTCTTTGAGCGTATTAACTACTTACTCTTTTGAACCGACTTAAAAAAAAAGGAGGAGGTTCTAAATTCGACTGATTTTTTTTAGTGTTGCTGCGGCCATGACAGAGTATGCACGTCTGTAAAGAGCGCGCAGGTAGGTTATACCCTGGCACAATGGCCACGTAACATTTATCCATACAATCTGCTTGTTGTTTTTTTATTGTTTATTGATAAATTGCATATAGTTTTCATAGTTTTACCAACCATATCTTACGAAAACAAGCAAAGGCGACTCCTAGCCTTTTTTGAACAAGCTAGCACCAGCTTTTTAAGTTATGTTCTTACAAATTGATCTCAGGGTAAAAAGTTTTTTTTTTATGTCTGATGGTAGTATGTTAATTATAAAATAAATAAATGTTATTTTTATAAGTAATGTAACGTAAAATTGCCTGTTTCTTTAATGGTTCGAGTACCGAGATTCCAGACACAATTGATTTTCAATTGTTATGGACCGGATATCGCGACGACCGGGACGTCAAAGGTTAATGTAGAAAACTAGTAATGACATAAGCTTGATTCAGTGTACAGTAATGAACACGGGTAAAATATACCCGGCAACAATGGCCAAGTTCCGTTTAGTAGCTACAATGACGTCGGGTTAAGGCGTAGGTATGCCCACTAGTAGAGTATTTCGTATTGATAGTAAAAGCCAACCCAACCCAGCCCACTGTCCCATGTTGGTCTGGGACTTAAAATAATATTTCAACTGTGGTTCTTGCCAACATAACATAACATAACATCACGCCCGTAACCCCCGAAGGGGTAGGCAGAGTCAAAAGGGCAGCATGCCCCTTCAACCTCATTCAGCCAAAAATAAAGCCAGGCTGGGTTAGATGGAAAATTGTGAAAGAGCAGCGACAAGCGGCTAACCTGTCGCCTACACAATCACACACCAAAAACCAAACCAAGGTTCTTGCCTAGCATGTCGTAAAAGGCGACTAATGGTATATCGGGTTTTGATGTGTGATTGTGTAGGTGACAGGTTAGCCGCTTGTCACTGCTTTTTCACAATTTTCCATCTAACCCAGCCCGGCTTTGTTTTTCGACATGCTGCCTCTTTGACTCTGCCTACCTCTTCGGGGATTATGGGCGTGATGTTATGTATGTATGTATGTATGTATGTATAGTAAAAGCCATGTTGTCCCTTTCATATTAGCTGTAGGTTCATATTTATACTTCGATAAACGACATTGTCAATCCTATACCTATTATAATAAGTATAAATAATTATTATACCCTTTTAATACCACGTCTCTAAACTTCCCATACGACCTTGTTAACTCTGTATACGACATAGCAAATTGTGCCGTCGTGTTCAGTCAACCGCGGCCCGCACTTCCCAAAGATAATAATGCGGCCCCGATGTGAGAACATTACCGACTTCTTGTTAAATACGCAACTTGGCGCCATTAAAGTTGCTAGCATCTGACAACGTTGAGAGTACAGACGAAAGAAAATCTCTAATTAGCGATCGGCGCCGGCTTTGCAAGGTGAGTAAAAACAATATGGAACTATACATAAAGCTATACAACTTTTTCCTGCATCACTACCTATTTGCGAAATAATTAGATAATATTACATAAAGCTGTACAACTTTCTCCTGCATCAATACTTATTAGATAATAAAAACTATTAGATAATACTAATATTATAAACAGGAAAGATTTGTATTTTTGTGTGTGTGTATGTTTGTAATGAATAAACTCAAAAACTACGGTGCCGATTTTAAAAATTCTTTCACCATTGGAAAGCTACATTATCCGGAAGTAACATAGGCTATATTTTATCCCCATATTCCCACGGGAACGGGAACTACGCGGGTGAAACAGCGGGGCGCTGCTAGTACTAAATAAAATACTATACTACGTGAAGATGAATTACTTAATGTTTAATAACCTCAAAACCGATTTTGGTCACAGCGGCTAATCTCAACAAAAATTAGCCAACTACGAAGGAGATATTATAGTGCCCAATTCTATGCGCAAACACAGGTGCACTCACTGTTCCTTCACTCCCATAGTTCAGTGACACGGCAATCCGACATGACCGGAGAGCTGTCAGGCGCAAGACCAACGGATTAACGTGCTTTCCTATGCACGACAACAAAACGCCAACTCCCTGTGTCTAGGACGGTACTGAGTATTTTCAATATTTTTTAGCCCGACCTGGAATTCGAACCCAAGACCTCTTGGTTTTTAGGCGGCGCATGCTACAAAAAGATCAGTCGTTTTATCTTTTGAAAAGCACTTTGGTCCTTTCCTATTTGTTGTTAAGTCAGACTGCGACGACAATATAGACCAGCATTAAATTGTACATATATACATACATAACATCACGCCCATAATCCCCGAAGGGGTAGGCAGGGTTAAAGGGGCAGCAGGCCGCTTCAATCACAGTTAACCATATTCAATTGTAATAACTTAATTGACTCTAGTTTAAGTACTACGTAAAAATAGACCTGAAATTAATTTCACTACTAGACTGAAATCCCAAGAACCAAATGTTACTTATTTTCTCAGAAATTTAATATGTAGTAAAGAGTAGCATTTGTTATAACAGTACTACCTCGCTTGGGTAGTGAGCCAGTTTTCAGGTATGAGGGGCGAAAGGTAGGAAAAGATATTTCTGACATAACGTAAAATTTTATTAGTTACAAATATATGCGAGTACTCGATATCTCGCTACTTTCACAAGTATACCCTGCCTCGTAACTATTATTATTGTAGTAACGAATACACGCGAGTTCTCGATTTCTTATTAATTTCAACCAGCACATTTGTTATGGATTTGCTGTCGGATATTCTAATAAAATAAAATAAAACTAACTAAATGCGATCATATTAGGTAGCTCAATGGTAAAGACACGCGCCTCTTAACCGAGGAGTGCGGGTTTAAACCCGAGCACGTACCTCATGATTTTTCAAAATCTATGTACGTATTTATACCACTAGCTCGACGGTTAGGGAAAACATCGTGATGAAACCTGCAAATTTAAATAACTTTGGATTTGTAACCATGATCCAAAAATTGTCTGGTTCCCCTATCTTAGGTTTACGAAGGTCAGATCGGCAGTCGCTTCAATGTTATTACCAGACTCGCAACATCCTGGATCATGGTCTAAGTGAATCCCGTCTAAGCACGGGACATAACGCTAAGAAGATGATGATTCTAATAAAATAAAATAATTAAAATTCCAGTAACGAATACATACAGCACGCGATGTTTCGTTACTCTCAGCCAGAGGGTTACCTAAATTTTTTCAGTTACGAATACATGCGAATACTTGATGTCTTGTTACCTTTAAAGGATAAGTATCATTATTTCATTAACGAATACACACTGGTACCCGATGTCTCGTTACTCAGTTCCAGCGCCCCGGGGGCGTCTGCGCGTCGCGTCGTCAACTTTTTGTTCCAGCCATCTTATTACGTGTTCCCTTTCACGGCTCGATGCTTCCCGACACTTGTCTTATGCAAGCCCCGTGATGAGGTTCCCCCTCCAACATTTTATGCGGTAAATGGTGGGGATGTTCAGTAAATGACGGAGCTTGTGAACATTTCTGATATTTTATCAGCTTCTGCATTGGAGCAAGTACGTGTTTTTCAAGTAGTTTGGCTGAGGAGGAATATGCAGGTTTCGCATATTCAAATTTGACATGTAACGATGATCCGATTTATTTGGCTCTACTATCTATTTTATATCTACTACGCTTTAATAAAATAAACGGCCTTGTGAAATCTGGGATGATAGTCCAAGTTTTTTAGGAATTAGTATTGCCCCTAGGAGTCTAAAATACTCACCTAGTGTATTTTAAATAAACACAGTATTTCACTCGAATGCTATTCAATTATCAGACAAAAATGCAAAAAAAAAAATCAGCATTTCAGAAAAGATAAAAAATATTAGTAATAGTTAAAATCGCTATTTCCTTCTTTTCACTTTTATCTTATGTAAACAAATGAGTTAATCAATTAAAAAAGACTAGCAACTACGAGTACGCATCAAATTAAAAGACCCGCCAATCAAAACTGACAAGGTGACATAAAAATATCAATCTTCTAGCTCAAGATAATTACAAACTGCACAAATATTTGCACGCAATTCTGACACTAGTTGACAGCGAATTCATTCAACATTTACCTGGCCGTCAGACGCGATTTGAAACGAAATTCGCGTGGCTATTTATTTCATTCACCTGCTGCCGGCGTCTGACAGGTTGGAGTTTGATATTTCCCGCATCAGATGGCTGGTATCGAAAATAAATACATTCGTGGCATGCAAATCATGAAGCTGTAAAACTCGCAGAAGGTATAAAAGTCTCTTCTGTAATAGCCTACTCGGTCATGTTTCGGGGTTGCCTAACAGTTTTACAGTCAATAATAAGTTACAGGACCATAAGACTATTCGATCTCGACAATTAGAGGAGGCCTATGTTCAGCAATCTTCCGGCTAAAATGATAATGAGGATAATTATAAAATAGGTTTTCTGTCCCATGTTGGTCTGGGACTAAAAAAAAAAGAATGTGCCAACTGTGTTTCATACCAAGCATGTCGTAAAAGGCGACTAATGGTATATGGGATTTTGTGCAGGCGACAAGCTAGCCACTTGTCACTACTTTTTCACAATGTTCCATCTAACCTGGCCCAGTTTTATATTTGACTGAATGTGATTAAAGGGGCTAGCTGCCCCTGTGACTCTGCCTACCCTTTCGGAAATTAGGGGTGTGATGTTACGTTATTGTTTTTGTTGTTTTTAGATCAAAGAGCTCTTTAAAATTCGGTTGTACGATGTAGTTTAACAAACAAACTATCATCTATATTTACTTACTAATATTATAAAGCTGAAGAGTTTGTTTGTTTGCTTGAATGCGCTAATCTCAGAAATTACTGACCCGATTTGGAAAAATATTTCAGTGTCAGATAGCCCATTTATCGAGGAAGGCTATAGGCTATATAACATTAACCATAAACGCGGGTGAAACCGCGTGCATAGCTAGTTATCAATAAATTTGAAAGAATTAATAAATTTGGCATACATATACGCACTTCAAATCACATGCCAAGCCCACATCCTTAATCCACAATTAAAATTAGTTATCGGGCATAATTTAAAACCGTATTTACGATTAATATTGAGTGCGTCTTCTGTTATTCTGGAACACAGGCCGGTTCGTGAAATCGGCTTTACGATGGCGTATTACGGCCATTTCAGTAACAACGGGGCGATTGGCTTTGTATTTACGACTTCTAACTAGCACTAGTTAAGTCGATTGTGCCACCGAAATATTATATATTCATCCGTTCTGATTAGAGCCACGCGCGACGAATTATGTTTCGGTAATGGGTGTCAATCAGAGATGATTATTGGTTAAGAGATTGGGTAACGAGTGTCCAGCGCAGATCACTTTAGTTTTGCGAATTTAGGTAACAGGTGTCAATTAGAGATCATTATTGGTTTTGACTTTTAGTAATGTGTCATCAATCAGACATTATTTTTGTTTGTGATTTTTGTCAGCAGAGAATATGTTTAAGAAACAAAAAAAAATGTTGATGTTCATTACTGAGTAATATTTAGGAGATGCACATTAATGCCATTAAAGAAACAGAGGAGATTAGCCTCAAAGGTGACATTTGTTCACAAGTGTGATAAGTCAATGTCAGCCATATCATTCCATCAACACTATAGAAAATGTAACTACCCGTCATGTAACGCCATAACATCAATCTCATATCGTTGTTTGTCGTGATCTAGTTACAGGTTTGTAGAAAAAAAAAATGTAAATTAAGCACACGAATTAAGCTTCAATGCCCAAGTTCAATGTACGACTAAGTAACTTAAAAACAAAAGATTGGAATGTTTTTTGGGAAGATTACCTGTTTAGCTTTTAATTACTCCGCGGAACACCCCCGGCTCATTATATTCAAATTAAGGGGATCTTTTATTTTGATCCTTAAATCATTAACTTCATCGGTCGGTTGGCTCAATTTAATATTTTTAGGGCGAAGGTTGTTGTATACGAGATACGATAAATGTATTACTTACAATGTGTAATATACAAATCTAATGAAAATACACGTGTGCAATTTTCGTTTTTGCTGTTACTATGAAAATTTCAATGTATATGCGCTTTGAAGACTTAGATTATTATGTGATGATATAGGAGGACTTATAATAAGAAAATAATGAATAATGAGAAACAATAAGTTTGTATAATGGATCTGAAGTATTTTAAAGGAGACCCTGGGCACGACACCAAGAGTCGCGGATTCGAATCCCGATAGCAAATGTATCGTGTGATGAACACGGACATTTGCATTCAAGTTATGGATGTTTATAAACTTATTTAAAGACATACTTAATCCGTTCACCTAGTATCCATAGTTCAAACTTATAAGCTTGTGTTTTTAACATTATATCTTTATTAATACTAATAGTTCGGTACTAGAGAAGTATTGTGTCAATCAGGAAAATTTATTTATTTATTTTTTTTGTAAATTAACTTCCGGATGACATAAACAATTCCCTGAAATGCCTCGATTCTGAGAATTAACCTATTGGACGAAGCCCTTAACAGTTTGAAATACGTCCCGACTTCCGAGGATTGATTTTCGAAGTTAGACGCATTTATTCTAGCAATGGAAACGGGGAGATTTCACTAGCTGCCGCTGGATAAACACGGTTAGTCTATTTTGGCTCAGTCTAGCTTCTAGGTAAACTGTTTGATTGGGATAAATTGATTTGCTAGTATCTGTAACTAAATTATTTGTTGCGTAATATCGGTTTTGGAGGAGTTCACTGGGCTATCGCTAGTCTGTTTGAATTGAACGTGTGATAATATAACTATGAAGTTGCGTACGATTTCACCTAGTTAATTTTAAATTCAACCTAGTTTCGTTAATAAATAATAAATACCAAGTAATGCAAATCAAAGGCATTATCGCTAACAATTTTTTTTTCTTTATTATTTGAAAAACGAATAAACTAAAAAGTCTGATTAAAGATTGACTCAAATTAAAAAATTTCTTACTAAACAATATTACGATAGCATTTTATTTCCACATCTAGTTTTCCGCAACACGTTGGCAAATGGCGAACAGGTTAACTAATTTCATAAATTATGATACGAACCAATTTCATTCAGCACAGTGCGAATTATTTAATTTCATGAACATTAAGCGAATTCGAATTCTCTCTGTTACAAAGGCTATTTGTCAAAATATGTAACGTTTCCGCGTTGAAAATAACCTTTTTAAGAGTTCAAACTGTAGGCATACTCATTATCCTCATCATTGGTTTGATTAAAGTGTGACAGACAGACAGCTTTACTTCCACCTTTGCATTTATATTCGTAAGGATTCATGCTCAACTCCCAAACTATAATTTCTCTGCTAAAACAAAAGATGTCTCGCATTAATCGCATTATATTCATCTGATCAATACTTCTCTCTACTTCCTTTCCTTTTGCATTGAAAAGTTAAACTCAAGAAAAGAACGCTTCCTATATTTCTCCGCAATATACTTGCATCTGAAAAAGGTCCCGTCTATTGTACACCCAGCAACAGATCCAGGAACTTCGGATCTGAAGCTGCAGATAAAATGCGGTCGAAACTTCTGCCGCCAATAGTTATAAGTTCGCGACTTAAGTTCCATTCTTCCGAGTTACAGTGCCACGGTCTTACTTACAACGAGACATTGACGATAATATCCTTACCTGAAAAGAAAATGATAACTTGATTAGGAAACATTACCTATAGGTATATATCTTTTAGCATTTCATTTCAAGAACTTGGTCAAGGTTTTGTGACTCTATTTTAACCATAATAAAAATTTATACACACGACCATAATCTCTGAAGGGATAAGTGAAGAATAAGGATCAGAATCCTTTACCATTTTAAACAAAATAGAGATAATTTACTTTTAAAATTGTGGAAAAGCAGTGGAAGGTGGCTAGCTCGTCGCTTGTACAATCACAAACCAATTATTTAACACAAAAGTCGCGTTTTACAGATGGTATATTATTTTAAAATCCCTAACCCACAGGGACATTTAAAATGTAGCATAATTTGTGCCATCACAAAAAAAGAATAATAAGAACATATTGCAATTATTAAACTCATATATGCATCAAACAAAGAGCAGAGAAAAATATAATAAAGTGCTATATTATATTTTTGTGTATAATAATACTTTTATCGGCAATTTGACATTTGACCTTTGCGGCATCTTATAACCCATTTGACCTTACAAGGGCGATTACTTACAATACTATCATATGATGCGTATCTCACACTTAACTAAGAAATAAGCCTCTAAAGAGCCTGTAAGTGAGTATCGATCTGTTGAACTTTTGTTTTCAAACTACGAAAACTTGGTAAAACGTGCGCTTAGATGAAACTAAAATTGCAATTTTTTTAAAATTGTGACGTTAAAATAATTTCCCGCTATTTTATTACATATAAAAATATTGCTTCATAAAGCGCTATAACGTATCATAAAATAAATAAATAAATTCTTCCGACTGACACACCAATTCCCAAGTCACCAAGAGGTTGTTATAAATAGTGACTAAAGTTACATATACTTACCTAGGTTATTTAGGTTTCTAATTACAAAATATATTTTTTTAATCAGCTATGTTCTTTTGTGTGTACAATAGAACATAAACAATCAAATATTTTCTTCTTTTGCAATATTTGCTTAGATGATAATTGATTAGGGTATGTCCCATTAACATCAAACTCCTACTTATATATAAAAATCTGATGTCATGGTGTTTGTAGTTATCCACAATACGGCTCGGCCGATTTTATTAATGTTTTGTTATTTTGTAGATATGTCAGTAGGGCGTAGGTAAAGAATTTTTCACTCTCCTAATCTTTCTTCTTCTTATATATAAAAATGAATTGCTGTTCGTTAGTCTCGCTAAAACTGGAGAACGGCTGGACCGATTTCGCCGATCTTCTAGGGAAGGTTTGTACGGTTAGAAAGTATGGAAAAATTGCGAGGAAAATAATAAAAGAAAATCCGAGAACGGGGCGTGACGAAGTGCGCCGGGACAGCTAGTTAAATATTTTTTAAGTTTGCGGGGTCATTCAGCACTATAAACCAGATGTAATAGATAACTCATTCGATATCTATTTGACAGTTTAAGAAGAAACTAGGCCTATTAATTTACATCTAACCTCCTGTTCGAACTCGGCAAACTTGCGAACTGTCGCTATTCTATCAATAACGTGAATTACGAGTGTTCGTCGTAAATCAGTTGTTTCAATCAGTATAATCAGCTGTCGCCCCTGATTGAAGTTCGACAGGTGTTCGAAATATAAACTTGGCGTTTGTATGTATTGTTAAATGACAGTAGGAATGAGCAAAATGCCGCCTATGGCTCTTCCTTCCACATTCCTTACTATTGTTATTATTTGACAGGCCCGTTGGTCAGAGCCCCTGGCCACGAAACCGAGAGTCGCCGGTTCGAATCCCAGGGGGCAAATGTTTCGTGTGTGAACATGGACATTTGGACTAGATACTCGAGTCATGGATGTTTATAGACGTATTTAAGTATGTCTTTCCATTCACACAGTATCCATAGGACAAGCTTATAGCTTAGTTTGGAACTAGGAAATTGGTGTGTCAGTTCGGAGAATTTATTAGAATTTTATTTATTATTTATGTATTATAAGTGGGACTGTAACTGTACATTTTGTGCTAACCACTTGATGCATTATGATTTTAAAATATCATAACATATTTAGTATATAGTTTCAATAGAGGACAATACTGGGTCAAAAAACTATCATTCTATTCAGTCTGTCAGTTAGATTATACAAAAATACAAGACACATATTTTTTGCTTTATCAAGATACAGAAAATTAACAAACCAAAAGAGCATCAACGTTTTGGAGTGGGGGCTTGCGACGTCACTTGTAAGTCAAAGTTGTACCTACGTGTGACGTCACGCGCAATTTGAATCTGCTGTATCTTCGCCAGTATTTGTTTAAAAATAAATGAAAAAATACGGGTGAAATATTTTTTTATATTATGTCTGACTAAACAGAATTCTTTAGTCCGCTCCCTATTAGTCCCATGTTGGTCTGGGAATTAAAAAGAATGAGCCAACTGTGTTCCTTGCCTAGCATGCCGTAAAAGGCGACTAATGGTATATATGGGGTTTGGGTGTGTTATTGTGTAGGCGATTTTAATTTGTATGTACCAACGATCAATAAAGTGCTTATTTAAGCCGTAAATAAAGATAATTTCCTTTCATTTCATTCTATAACAATAATGAACCGTCGTCAATGGCACAGTGCCTTCGTCACAAGAACTAATTCCAACTAGAACTATAAATTGGGGGCCAACGTAAATATTTGCAATTCGCGGTAAACTAGCCGACCGCCATTTTGATTTATGCTAAGCACCGGTGAGCGCGCGCGCATCGTTAGGTAGGGTTGCTTAGCGTATAAAAAATAATTATATTTCATTGTACTAGGTGAAATTCTTATGAATATTATCAATACGAAAGTAACTATTAAATAAATAAATAAATATTACACTACATCACATACATTGATCTGACTCCGAGGTAAGTAGCTTAAGCACTTGTGTTACGGATATCAGAATCAACAGTGGTATTTCAAATATATATACTTAAATATATTCAATATTAACACCCAGACACAGAACAAACACAAGTATTCATCATACGAATGTTGGTCCAGGGTAGGGATCAAGCGCCCTACAGGGGGGGCTCCGAATACTCCTGTGGTATCCCTGCCTGTCGTAGGAGGCGACTAAAAGGGCCTTTGGGGCTGTGGAGTGTTTGCGGGGGGGCCTGCATTCACTTCGTTAAGCAGCCCCAGAGAAGATGACGACACGTGGATTCTCGTCCGTTAAATAGGATGGGGTGACACTGTGGTCTGTGCCGTCATAAGCACCGCGAGGTGTTCTGGGGGCGAGGTTGCCTCTCCCTCGAGATGGGCCGCATGGATCGGCAGCGGCGTAGACGTAGATTTCGCGTAGAGTCCCGAGCGGGGAGCCCGGAATCTGCGCCAACGCACGAAGAATGACCACCGTGAGGTTTAGTCGGTAGTAGAGTGCTTTCCCTGCCTCTGAGCCCGACACATCCCTCGTAGGCCGAACCTAGGTTTACTTGGACGGTGCGTAAATGCATTCCTCACGTAAAAAAAAAAAAAAAGGGTAGGGATCAAACCCACAACTCTTGGGCCTTAGAGTCCATTTTTATTATTTTTATAATCGTCATCGTCATCATCATTATCATAACATGTTGTTGGTAAAATTAACAAGTCCTTCAATAGTCTCTTCACCGACTTATTCCACGCGAAGCCGCAAGCAAAACCAACTCTCAAAATAAACCAGAACTACCAACCCTATCGCATTCCCAGCCCGTATGCACCACACGTGCTACCTAGTACGTAATAATTCTAGACTTCCAGACCGCCTTTTGATATACTGCGCCGACGAATTATTAGCTAACTGACTAAATAATTGCACTTGGACACAATAAAAACAAATTTACTACGGTTAACTCTGTTTGATCTGATTTTACTACGCTTGCGAGTTTATTAGGCTGTAAAGTAAAAGTGCAATTGGTTCGATGTTAAGCATCCAGTGCATTAATATAAATTTGAACTAGTATCTGTGTTCGATATCTCGATGTGAATGCTAATTAACTTTCGATTGTAAAGTCAAGTGTGCCGCATTGTCGCACGTAGTAAAATATAGCACGTACTCCTAACGTAGTAAATCTAACATGAGTAGGCATACACTAACAGATAGAGTGATATATAAACTGTGATACGACGGTAAATAAATGAGCGGTGGTAGCTCAATGGTAAGGACACGCGCCTCTTAACCGAGGAGTGTGGGTTCAAACCCGGCACGTACCTCTGGATTTTTCAAATCTATGTACGTATTTATACCACTAGCTCGGCGGTGAGGGAAAACATCGTGATGAAACGTGCAAATTCAAACAACTTTGGATTTGTAACCATGATCCAAAAATTGTCTGGTTCCCCTATCTTAGGATTACGAAGGTCAGATCGGCAGTCGCTTCAATGTAATTACCAGTCTCGCTAAACCCTGGATCATGTCTAAGCGGACCCCGTCTAAACACGGGACATAACGCTAGGAAGATGATGATACGACGGTAAATAAATCAGACATCTACCAACTTTCGTCGCATTCCACGCCAGTCCCATACGCGGTTATATTTGGCGAACCCGACTTGATGGGGTAGTTGAGACTTTACCAATTGTTGTCTCAATGACCCCAATTCCATACTTGGTTAAATCAAGCAACTCTTATCAAGGTCAAAATTTGGATGGGTGGCCAGAGTTTGAATATAGGTGAGATTTTATAGTTTGATTGCATGAGACTCGTTCCTTGAAATTACCGATGACGTCACATTTGATTTAAGTCAAAACACTGAATAATATTTTTTTAAATGGCATTTTAAAATCAAAAACAAGACGTAAATATGTATATAATACAAGTTACTTATCATTATATATAATATAGTAAATAAAAAAATATAAAAAAGGAAAAATATACCCAATTTGTACCTAAGTGTACTACGCACTCTGATGGTACTCACATTGCCCTATTAAGCCCTTGACCAGAAAACTAACCACCACTCACACGCTGGTCACGTTAAGACTCACCACTGCCATTTTTAAGCCCTTAAGAACTAAACTACAAGTCACAAAGGGCGCATTAGCCGCTAAAGGGCCAGTAACTCAACCCTTCCGCTCTCAGGCCGGCCCTAAGAGCCCAACGGAGTGTTGTTTTAAAACTATCACCCTTTGTTTTCGCGTAATAGTCTATTCTTGCAGGGAATAATGGCGGAATTCTTTCATTACATTCTTGTGCGTGTGTGAGGGCCATCAAGGGAAAAATGCGATAAACTGACAGTTAAGGTGGTAATACATTGAGCAGGAACAACGAATCGCATCAAGATGCGTCGTTGGAAAGTAGACTTTTAAAAGCTGCGGTAGCCTTATGAGATGGTTGGTTAATTATTTTTAATGCCGATAAGAAAACACAATAAATGCATACAGAAGCGGCCGCAACAAAAGTTAACACCTCACCTTTATTCTTAAGGAGATAAGAACTAGATAAGCAAAATTAGCTATGTTGCTAACTGTACTTAAGTACATAAGTTTTGTAAACAACTCTTCTCCTCTATTACTAACAACAAGAAAGTCAAATGAGATCAGCTGTCTATGTTAATAATCTCTGTTATCTGTATATTCTTTTGATGAAGCCCGACTCGGATTATCGAAAGCTAAAGGCTCGTTATGCAAACTGTTTTGAAGTATTTTTTTCAGGTGTTCAGGTCAGTCCCATATTGATCTGGGACTTAAAAAATATGGTATAGGGGGTTTTTGGGTATGTGATTGTAAATGCGCCGAGCTAGCCACTTGTCACTACTTTTTCACAATTTTCCATCTAAGCCCAGTTTTATTTTCGGGTGAATCTGGTTAAAGGGGCCTGCTGCCCCTCATATCGCGACTTTTTTCATGTTTTACTTTAAATGTAAATAAAATTCAATGCAATTTTAACCGCAGCTTAGTTGCGTAAAAGTAAATTTCTTCGATCTATTTACTTATATCGTTCTGTTTATGCTATGGCGAAAATTATGACGGGAATTTTCAACGGAAAAAAATATAATAATAATTTTATTTCACTTTTTACAAAGTACATAGACAAAACTATTAAAAATAGTTAAACCGTTTTCTTTGGATGCTATCTCTCCTGTCAATAAATAAATTTGTACTAAAATAGTAACAACGTTTTCAATAATGTTACTAGCTGCTTTCCGTTGCGTAGCATGCCTTAATAACAGTAGATTTTTCTATTTCCCTTTCCTTGATAGAAGGTACGCTAACAAGCTATTAGTAAAACGCTTATTCAAAACTAAATATGAAGTAATTATAACGTGAAAGAGTAAAAAAACACAGTTCTTTTGCATTCAATATTATGAGATATTTTGGTGGTGCGTAATACAATTTACGATAACAGTAAACTGTATCTTCACAAGGTACTTCGCCTTACAAAATATTCGGGCGATGAGAACATTTGGAGATACTTCACTTCGCTTCACTTCACGTCACCTAAAGCCATTCCAGGAGACCTCGAACTAAATATGAGCGCGACACGTGTCCGCGATTTACGGCGACGCGCCGGTTACCGTCACACGCGTAACGGTTACGGGCTACGCGTAACGGTTACGCTTTACGCGTTACGGCCGGTAAAAGCGACCGTTTGGTGTAAACGTACCGTTTCTACAACGTAAATTGAAAACATTGAAACGGCATCGTTGTAAAGAAAGTATGTAGAAGAATTTCATTAGTCGAATAGTGAGTTGCGGACTCAACATCCAGCAATCGGATAAAAAAAGATGACTAAAACTAAACTTCACGCCACTTCCCTAGGGGGGTAGGCAGACATAACTGAACGCCATATGGCACGATCCTTACACACCTCACTTGCTTCTTCAACATTCATGATCCTTTTCATACAAGCTCTACGGTTTTTATGACTCCTAACATCACCTTCTGTTAACACACGACCAATTTGGTCGTGGTAGGTGAGCCTGGGCCTTTCGCGGCTCCTACATTCTTCCACTTTCGCATTGTATATCTGCTTAGTCAATCTTTCGTCATCCATTCTTTCTACATGTTCGAATCACCGAAGCATGCCTCTTCTTACCTTGACTAGACATACTTAAATGCGTTTATAAACATCCATGACTCGAGTACAAATGTCCATGTTCATCACACGAAACATTTGCCCCTAGCGGGATTTAAACCCGCGACCCTTAGTTTCGTGGCCCAGGGTCTCTAACCACTCGACCAACGGGCCAGTCAAGCTTTAATACACTTTCCAAATAGATATTTCATTCCGTAAATGACGCGTCATAAATCTACCAAAACTTGCCAAATACGATGTCAATAACCTCAGTTTACTGTTAATACTAAAGTAGCAAAAAACAAATTGTCTCTGTTAGAATAAACTTTATTATCAACATCTTGTATTTGCAAACAATAATAAGAAAGTTCACAGTTGCCGAACACAGCTATAAACGAATATGAACTTTATTGTTTACAATTAAAATGGATTATAGCACCGACAGAGTTAATTAAGAGGCAGACTGCGATAGAAATACGACTCCAGTTAATTTTGTATTAAATTTAGTTTTCAACTACAAGATTATTAAATATAATATTTTAAAGCAAAATGTGTTCTTTATGAATAAATAATTAACTATTTATACGTTTAATATGTTATTTTAAATTAAGAATTTCTTCAAACATTCGAAAAGCACACTACGAGTATATGCTCTTAATTAAAAAGCGTTTTTATAAAGAAAATTTAATAGTAGAGGAAAATTAGCTCAGCCTTTTAAAACGATACTCGAGCAAGTTTAATTTAATATGGGCGAAAGAAACCACAATAAAATGTATGCTAATATTTTATGCAGCATGTTAGTGGACAGAATTTCTAGTTTATATTTTTCATCGCATGCTGGTTTGGGGATTAAAATAATATACTAACTATGATCTGGTTTGAACCAGTAGTGTTAGCATTTGTGTCCTTAACATCAACATTAGCACATGAGTAAATTGACGGACCTTACTTACATTAACTTTACTTCTTTGTGCCATTAAGCTAACACAGCCACTTTACATAAAATAGTAAATAATTTATCTAATAAGCGTCAATTCGAATTCGCTTTTCATGAATATTCTATTTTTATATTTGTCAAGTGGGGTAAATGGCAAATCTACCATTTAAAATATTGCCTGTTACATACATACATACATTGAGTTAAGTTAGATGGAAAATTAGGATTAGTAGTGACTAGTGGCAAGCCTGTCGCCTCTATAATTACAATTCTGATACTCAATACACCATTAGCTGACTTTGAATGCCACGATGGCTCATTCGGTAGTGACCCTGCCCCATGCGCCCAGAGTTAAGGTTTGAACCCCACCCAGGACAAACATTTGTATGATGAATATTGTGTTTGTTCTATGTCTGGGTGTTAATATTGAATATTTAGGCATATATTAGTAATACCACTGTTGATTCTGATATCCGTAACACAAGTGCTTAACTCGGAGTCAGATCAATGTATAGGATGTAGTCTGTTTTTTTTTTTTTTTTTTTTTTCTAATCCAATATGTGACAATATTGCCTATTAAACTAATTTATTGTCTAACAACAGCTGTCATCTCAAAACATCGTAGCTATCACGTAATGTAAATATTTACAAGTCGCGTAAATCATGCAACTGCTTTAAACATCGATTAAGGGTGTCGATGTAGGTCGCATGGTACACTTCGCTTTTCAATAAAAAACTATTAAAAACATGCTCAAATTAATGGATTACTAAGAACCTTCGTGACGTTTAAGCAATGACGGAAAATGTTGTTTTAACCGTGTTTTTTTAGTTTTTTTTTATTTACAAGGCTAGCGTTGGATTATTATAATTTTCAGGTTTTATTAATTTTAATTGATCTGCTAGACATCTCGCCTAAGACAATCTAGCACGTCTTTCCAATTAATTTAATTTTTTACCCTGCAATTTTTAAACTTTATAAATATGCAACCCCAAAGTAAGAAAAATTAAACAAGACAAGGACTTATCTGAAGATAAATAAATAATATATGTTTTATTTATATTTTATAATGCTACTTGCTTCATTGTAAGTACTTCAAACATACATATATGTATTCTAGACATTCGCTTATATCAAATACATGGTATATTCCCTGCCGTTTTTAAGTAAACAGCAAATATTTCTACGAAAACATAACACAAATAACGACACCAAGCATTCATTTGGCATCCCTAAATAAAACCCAGCCATCAATACGCCGACATCACCCCTAATGTGCCCTAAACTTTACAGCGAACATTTAAACGAACAAATCGTGTCTGTACCGGCCCTAATATTCGAAATAAAGACGTTAGGCCGTCTACATGCAAATGTATGGAAACATTCTTATCTCAATGGCATAGGGTGCATAATTGAAACGTTATACTCGTATACTCGATATGTCTCGTGAGGTCGCTTTACGAACGCCGGGGTTTGATGAGTACGATTCGTAACCGTACGGTTATAACAGAAATAACAGCCTACATTGTGGCATAGAGCCTGGAAATGTCCATGCATTTTCATTCTTGAAATAAGATAATGTCGTCCTAACCGATATCGGTCACGGCGGCCAATCTCAACGAGGATTAGCCATCTGCGCAGGAGATATTATAGTGCACAAGTGTGTGCGCAAACATAGGTGCACTCTATTCCTTCATTCTCATAGTCCGGTGAGACGGCAATCCGCCATGACCGGAGAGAGGTCAGGCGCAGGACCAACGGCTTAACGTGCTTTCCGAGGCACGGAGGTGAGTAATTTCAATATTTAAATAACCAGCCACAAATTCTTGATCCGACTCGGGATTTGCATCCGGGACCTCTTGGTCCTTAGGCAGCGCATGCTACCACTAGACCAACGAGGCAGTCAAATAAGATAGATAGGTATATAAATCGCTTGTGTTTATTTTTCTTTTATTTACATATACGATGTCTATACAATCTGCTCTGATTAATCTTACACCTTTAATTGTATTCATGTTATATCATCTCCGACAGTTATTGACGGTATGGTTTAGTTTAGAACTCAGTTTTTAATTAATATGTACCTATGTATATTTTGACGATGAAAAGAGTAACTTTAATGAGTTTCTTGCCGGTTTATTCTCAGTAGAATCAACATTCCGAACCGGTGGTAGATTATAAATATAATCTTTAGTAATATAATCTACAAAGCAATGTATTTCCATAGATTTTTGAAAACTTGACGGTTTTGAGTGCTCTTTTGAGGCCTACATGCGTAGAGACATTTTGAATTTTGAACAAGTATGTTATACTTAAGCATTTGAAATAGTTCAAGAAGAGTATACATATTTGCGCGTAATTAATAACATAAGGGCTTACATTTTATATAAAATTGTTGACCACCTATTCCATTCCCAAAGCTTACAATCCCTATTAAAAGAGTTAGCTGCGACTATCATCAATAATAACACGTGGTTATTAATTCTGCGTCCCAGTTGTACCATTAGAGCTAATTCCATTAACCAGTGATCACCCACTGGTCGAAATTCGAACATTATTAGTTTGATTTCTTTTTATTTATTTAAAGGACATATTTTTAATGCTATTATTATTTAATGAAATATTAGCTTTCTGCACTACTCCTCCCTCCGCGTAATTCTCATCAAAAGGGGTACGTTATCGATAGCGTATTCTTCTTACTAGAGCATTATTCTTTGTAGTACCTATATTTCTTGACAGAGCAGATCCCAATGCAAGTTTAGAACTGAAAATAATTTCGCAACAGGTCCAACATTCTTAGAAAATAAAAATATACATTACTGGCAAATATTTATCCAAACTGCTATTTAATTTCATCCACATTCCACCACTATCGGAGTAGTCACTAAAACGTTCCCATATGTTCCTACAGCAACTTGGTATTCCACTCTGTTCCATTCTGACGTCACAGCACGACGAAAAATGCAACATTTATTCGCGTTACCTTCTCGTTCGCCGAGCCCGCTCGCTGTGAGTCCCGTGACTTTATTTTATTTTCATGAACGTCCCATCCCCCGTCTACGTGATTCATTCATGGATACCGACAGCTATTTATTGCAAGACGTATGCCTAAATAATGCGGCCGTTTCCAGACCTTAAGGGCCTGGGAATGTCAACGGAACATATAACGCTTTTGTTCTCAGACGACGAGTCTTTGTGATTTCCTCAATTGTTGAAGCGAACCATTTTGAAAGGCTTTGTTTGAATGCTACAATTCAATTATGTTGCTAATACCAGTCCTGTTCCCATTAGTTCTAATGGCTCTAATGAGACCTATTTGTCTCATTTATTCCATTAGAGTCGGTTGATTTGCTGATGCGGAGTGTAGTGTTGAATTTCAATTTAATCGTCCAGCGATTATGCTTTACCAATATTATATTGTTCATGTAATGGTGGCTAGATATATACTATTTGACGATAAATTAGAGAGAGCGTTATAATGGTATCCTTATTCTCATGTGATAAGAATTAGTTAATACTATAATTATCCATTAAAGTGTACTCTAAACTCCATTTTCAACCGACTTCAAAAAAGGAGGAGGTTCTCAATTCGACCGTATATATATATATATATTTTTTTTAAAGACTTCATCTGTACATAGTCACGAAATACAATGTTCTTATCTACTCATTCATTCAATAGCTCATTGATTTCCATCTCTATCAGGAATCGTATACTCACTTAGTTACCTTAATTAAAATAGTCTACTACAATACATCAAATTTGTATGAGTCAATACAATGTTTACAGACCTACAATGCCTCATTTATTATGATTATATTTTTCGGTCCAAAATTATAGTTGCAACAGCTTTATTATTACAGCCTCAACATTGTAGCTCTAAGTACTGGGAATTCAGTACCCCGTTGTTCATTTGCATCACCGGTTACGGAGTATGACCACAACATAGCTAATACCAGTGAGGCGACTTTTACATTATTTGCATGATGATGATGATGATGTTATTCCTTGTTGTCATTCGGAAACGGCGATTCTCGTAAGTCTACTTTGTAGGCGACAAGCTAGCTACTTGTCACTACTTTTTCACAATTTTCCATCTAACCGGGCCTAGGTCTATTTTTGGCTAAATGTGGTTAAAGGGGCCAGCTGCCCCTTGTGATATCATACATACTTGTACATATATACATACATATCAACACGTCTGCAATCTTCAAAGGAAAAGGCAGAGCCCAAGGAGCAGTAAACTCCTTCAGACACTTTTATCTAAAAATAAAATTAAATAAGTTAGTTAAATGACTTTACTGTAATGAGTAGCTCACCTTCACAGCTAAGTTTTGCTCAGGATCCCTTATTATTTTTATATTACAGTTTGGGTCAGAGGGTAGGTTGTTTATTTTTACTTATAAACCCTACACCATGTAACCATGATCCATTCTGTACAGTTGCCCTTTCTAAAGGAACCGAAGGTCAGATTACAGTCGCTTTAATATCTCAACCCGACTCGCTAAATCCAAAATCAAGGTCGAAGCGGCCCCTGGACAAGAAATTCAAATCCAAATTGGTTATTGTCAACGAGATACAATGCTGCTAGTGTCATGTAAAAGACGATGGTTACCTTCAAAAGCACGCCTTCACTGTTCTTCCTACACTGTGTCGTCACAGCCGCCCACCGAACAACGTAATGCATTGTCGCAGCCGAATTCGTGTAAAAGCCGTAAACCGGACATTGTTGTTGGCCCAGAAAGTGCGTCGTTGAGCGTCTCTATGAATTATGGCTAGTGATGTGATGGCCGGGGCGGACGCCGGTAGCCACTGAAACGGTTATTGTCCATCGCCCGATGACTGTTGGAACCCAAAAATACACCAACTGTGTTCTTAGCCTATGCGTAAAAGGGACTGGATGCGTTTGTGTAGGCGAGGTACTATGTAGCTACTTTACATAAAAAAAATTTTGTGTTATGTGGTTTTATGTGCCTCGGAAAGCACGTTGAGCCTTTGGTCCTGCTCCCGACCTCTCCGGTCATGTCGAATTGCCGTTTCACCGGACTGTGAAGGGATAGAGACTGCACTTGTGTTTGCGCACACACTTGTGCACTATAATATCTCCTGCGCAAATGGCTAATCCTCGTTGAGATTAGACGCCGTGACCGATATAATTTTTATTATTATGTGCTTATCCCTCATTGCCTATAGATTCGGGACTCAGTCGTGATTACACATATTATACATACATACCGTATGAATATATAATATGTATAAACAGTTAAGTCTATAGCATACAGACTAAAAAGTTCTCAACGAATCTAGTTTTTGAACTAACCTTGAAAATATACCAAAATCTATTACAAGGTTAAAAACACTACACAAAATATATAAAATATTATGTTTCTTTTTCGAATGTTCTCTCTTATTATTAAAGTTGTTTATGATGATGAGGTCAATGATCTCTTATCGGCTCATTAACACCTTTCCGGCTAGCTTTCCAATTTCGAACTCGCAAGAGCTATATTCTGAGAAGTTATTCTAATTTAATAAGTGAATAAACTATGTAGAATAGAATACACTAGAATTATTCTTCGTGTTAGTTTTCTTTCATATATAAATTAACCGTCCGTTGTTGGTCTGGCACTTAAAAAGAATGTGCCAACTGTATTTCTTGCCTAGCATGTCGTATAAGGCGACTAATGATATAATGGGTTTTAGGTATGTGTTTGTCTGAACGACAAACTAGCCACTTAACTACTTTCTCACAATTTCCAATCTTTTCTAACCCTAGTTTTATTTCTGGCTGAATGTGGTTAAAGGGGCTTGCTGCTCCTCTGCTTACCCCTTCGGAGATTATGGACGTGAAGTTATAAAAACAAATTGACCGATTGAGATAACATTTAATACGCCGTGGGAAAGCTTGGCTTGACTTTAGACCCCGGTATAGGTCTCGCGAGATGCATTGAACAGACCTTTAAAAACAAGGCAGAATTGGGGGTAAAACCTAGTTACACAATTATACAAAAATAATAGCATTTTTCAGACGTGCTTTATCTGCAGAATAAATAAGCGAGATTTACCTTTTCTTTTTCCTGCATGTTTTATTTTTCTCTGGCCAATATTGTCTTTGAAGATTTTACACAATACCAGATTTCTCTCATTCTAATAATTCGGCGATAATTTGAAATATCACCAGATTATATTTGAATCGTTACTTTTTCAAAATTCTTACGTTTACGTTGATATATATATATTTTTCGACGACTCGGCAGATGAATTATGATTTGACAACAGAAACCTTTTTTAACCCTTAACACCATTCGTGGGGGAGCAGAGTCCCCCACCAAGCATGTTTTTATAAATATTATTTTTTTCCTTTTAAATATATGATGAATACATTGTGGACCTAGCTCCCCCACGATTGTACATGTGTGGCTCAAGATAACGAGTGGTGCTAAGGGTTAAATACAGTTTTTCATTTTCAATCAAAAACGCATCCATTGGATTCATTTAATCAGATAAACTCCGCCCAGACCTTCAGGAATTCCGGGTATATATGTATGTATGTATGTATCTAAATCTGTCATTCAACACAAATACCGTAATCCCTTCAAAATCCAAAACACATCTCTAACACCGTTTACTTTATATTTTATATCGGCCATTACGCATTGTGTTTTAAGAGGCAACGATTGAGTTGCGTTTGATGTCAGTTCACCGACCTTGCAGTGACGTTAAAACACATTTGAATATTTCAAAGCGGTCACAAAGACTACATTGTTATCTTGAAGTGTGGTCGAAAGACCACATCAGTAAACTTCGAGTCTTAAAGTAGAACCGATGGGTTGTGCCAAGTTTATAATGTAGTTGGCGCGCTGTATTCTCCGTCAATATAATGATTGTTCTAACGAATTTTAACCGTAGTCTTGTAAAATAAGTCTCAATTGCATGTACTCTGCATATCTGTTCCATAGATACAGAAGGTGATGTTATGAGTCATAAAAACTGTAAAGCTTGTATGAAAAGGATTATGAATGTTGAAGAGGCGAGTGAGGTGTGTAAGGATCGTGCCATATGGCGTGCGTTCTCTCTGCCTACCCCGCTAGGGAATTGGCGTGAAGTTTAGTTAGTCAGATAGAGTCGCATATTTATTTGTCGTTTTTTTTTTTAATAATTTCTGGCAATAACTGTAAACCGCGTCTCTTTCACTGGTGCCACAAAATACAGGCGTCATGGCATCCTTAATGTCACGATATAAGCTGAGTGGTGACCGTTTCGGCATGTACCTTTATAACCATTACTTTGAATTGTATAAAATGTATCCAACCACATGTTCTGAATAAACATATTTTCTTTCTTTCTTCTCAATTTTATGTTGGTTTAGAACTAAATAAAATGTATTAACTGTGTTTCTTGTCTTGATTATTTTAATGGTGTACTGACTTTGCGATTATGTGGACGACGAGCTAGCTAGCAATTTGTTGGCACCTGTCATAATTTTACATCTAAATAAATATTATGTATGTCGAACAAAGGATAATGATATTTTTTTCATCAAGAAATATCAATGTTTCCTCAACCCATGTCAATAAACAACATCTTTAATTAAATATCAACGTAAAAGCACAAATCGTTTAAAACAATTCACCACCTTCATATCATTACATCCCATTTATAGCTGGGAAGAAATACATCCAACGCTGAATTAAAATTCCATTGATTTTCCCGGAAACCTGTCCAAGAACGGCACGCCCCCCGCTCAAACATTCCAGCAAAAACAAAATCCAGCTTGGCGCCTCACTATTTGTTTCGTAAAATGGGTTCCATTGTAGCATAACGCTAACAGTTATTACGGTTATAACGACTTCAATCTCGAACGGTTCAGACGTGTTTTATACACCAAACAAAACATCTACCTTCTTGAGGCGAAAGCAAGGCCGCCCAGTGTGTATTGAGCTTTGGGGTATGGGCGTAGGGTTGTCTTACCATCGTAGTCTTGGAGGGTAAGGCTTCATCATGTTTTAAAATCGAATAAAAAAAAACCATTTAAGACAAATCCAATTTATCGGATTTGGGTATGTGATTGTATAGGCAACAAACTAGCCACTTGCCACAATTTTTTATCTAACCCAGCCCAGTTTTATTTTTGGCTGAATGTGGTTAAAGGGGCCAGGTGTCCCTATTACTCTGCTTACCCTTTCGGAGATTATGCGCGTAATGTTATGTATGTATGTATGACAAAAAGCAGTAGAATTTCTTAAGTATACAGTTACATATATTTGAGTATAAGTTTCATAAAGCTCACCTCAATTGGATTGCAAACGTGTTCGTTATGTGTCATTAAGTTGTTACATTTCATATTTACTTCAAAGTAAAATTCTATACCTATCAATTAAATATTTACCTTATCGACACTATACTAAAAAAATATTAAATTATTCTCATATGTTGCATAAGCAAATGAGGTGTGTAAGGATCGTGCCATATGGCGTTCGATTCTCCCTGCCCACCCCGCTAGGGAAGTGGCGTGAAGTTTAGTTAGTTAGTGTTTCTTAAATATTTTGATAAGGTACCATACAAAGCACATCCATAATGTTATAGGTCAATATTTTTTTGCTGCACCATGGAGGTGGCATACGCTCTGGTTGATGGTAAGCTATTACCGTGACTTATAGGCGCTTACAACACGGTGGGTACCACCCGCACGTTGTCATACCTCTGAATGTTTTGATGAGGATTCACCATACCGACGGCATAAATGAGCAGCAAGAGCGTGACAACCACCATCAACCAGGGTGCTCAACCAAATGCGCGCCAGCCATTCGATAACGAACTTCGCTATCGCTCGTATCGCGCTACAAACTTATTCGGGTGGACAAACGGGGAACTAACTCTGAGTTCCGCACTATGATTCGGTTCGAATCCCGCTAGGGGCAAATGTTTCGTGTGATGAACATTGACATTTGTACCCGAGTCATGGATGTTTATAAACGTATTTAAGTATGTCTATCCGTTCGCCTAGTATCCATAGTACAAGCATAAGCTTAGTTTGGAACTAGCGAATTGGTGTGTCAGTCTGGAGAATTTATTATTTATAGAGTCCAAGGGGCAACTTACTCCTTACACTGTGCCAAAAATCTTATTGAGAGTTGAATGAAAAATGATTGGGAAAAATAATTATCAATAATTGGTAAAGTTAGTAGTTAAACTAATCAATATGGTCAAATTAGTGTGACCAGTTACATGCAAATATTTCTTGTTGAGTCGCTGTTTACGTCAGCTTGCGAATTATTCCATATATATAAATAGGTTATCCGACTTCTAAGATACATATCTTTCGTAACGCGATCTGATTCCAAAAACTATTAACAAATCGTTTTAGTTTATAAAAAAAGATAGAACGTATAAACACAACGACACATAAATAAAGAACCCATACAAAACCATAACTGAAAAACATGTTGTTCTCGGAAAAATTGAAATCGAACCTTTGAATCGCTTAAACAAACATGAGAAACTAACAATAACCGCTTCACATTTCGCGGTCCCATTGAATGGGGATCCGCGCAGCGTGTTATTGTAGCCATAACAATTGTGTTTGTTATATCTAGCAGTTTGTTGTACACAACAGTTGGTTACAAGACTAGCTGAATAGTTTAAACTTTCACTTTTGGGATCTTGCGATCTTTACAAACATCGCGGGAAGAAGTTCTTCTCGCGATGGTCTGGAACTCAATAATAAAAGTGTGGTAAAAAGAATGTAATATACTAATTTAGTGTCCTTTGCCTAGCAAGTCGTAAAAGGTGACTAAAATGACTGGCTACGCATTCGGTAGTGATCCTGCCCCATGCGCCAAGAGTTGCAGGTTCGATCCACCCAGGACAAACATTCGTGTGATGAATACTTGTGATCGTTCTGTGTCTAGGTGTTAATATCTAATTTAATTTCTATTTAAGTATATATTTTTTTAATTTCACTGTTGATTCTGATATCCGTAACACAAGTGCTTTAGCTACTTAGCTCGGAGTCAGATCAATGTATGTGATGTCGTCGGATATTTATTTATTTAATAATGTTGAAAGTGCCTTTTTAATTGTGTTTGTGACTAAGTGGCCACTAAGTGAGACAAGTACCAGCAACTTGTTTCGACTTTCTCTAAAAAAAAAAATCTTACCAAATTATAGTTTTGACTAAATTTGGTTTAAGATCATAAAGATCAGTAATTTTTTCACAATTAAACATCTAACGCAGCTCAGTTTTATTATTGACTGCATGTGGTTAAAGGAGCCTCCTGTCCCTTCGACTTTGCCTACCCCTTCGGTGATTACGGGCGTGATGCTATTATTTCTTTTTGTTTGTCATTAAGAATCGAAGACACAATGAGTTACCTTCGATTCCGCTTACGCCTTTGAAGATTGCGCATGTGATGAAATGTATCCTCTTTTTAACGTTTATTTCCTGTGCTTAGATTAGGTCCGCTTAGGCCATATCCTGGATTAAGCAAGTCATTATTACATAAACCTACCGCAATTTGATGTCAAACAACAGATGGACACTGAATAAAATAGGGTGACACAACTTTATCTACACTTACACCATAAAGAGGAAAGATTTAATTGTTTGTTTGTATTGAATAGGCTCCAAAACTGCTGGACCTATTTCAAAAATTCTTTCACCAATTGAAAGCTATTTTGTCAGCAAGTAACATATGATATATTTTGTCCCCGTATTCTTACGGGAACGGGAACTACGCGGGTGGAACCGCGGTGCGCTGCTGTACAACATGAAAAAAATGTTTAACTTGCTACTACATTCAAGAAACATTTGATTCCAACAAACATATCGGTAGTAGGTGTCGACATAAGTATAAATATTAAATTGCCTCAACGTTGAATTAGTCAATATTCCGGAGAATCTTAAAATAATCTGTTACAAAAACCACTTATAAACGTTCGTAAAACGCGAATTATATAAAAACGAATTCTCAACTTGCCACGCTAAACTGCGCTCCAAAAGTTCTCCCCCACTTTTCGTCTGTCCTTGTAATGTTTCCAACAAAAACTGAAGCTTGTTTTGCATAAGGAAAAACCTGCTTTAAATTAATCTTCAAGACCATAACATCCGCTAAGCGAGCCACCCCGAAGGCCTTTTATCTCGCAGCTCCATCACCACGCGTTATAACGGGTTTCTTACGGTTAATATAATGTACATTATTCTGCGGACCCCATTTGGAACGGGGGCCAGATTTGAGTCCATTACTGGCGAGACAAATTAGTTCATTACCTTATACAAAATAGTACAATTACCAGTGTAAGCTGACCTCGTGCTTAGCGCCCGCCCGCTAAGGGTTGCCGATTTATAAATGCTGGATGACAAAAGTCTAAAAAAAAATACTAAAAGAACAGTTATGTTTTATGGCAGTAGGAAAATTACAACGCTAAACATCCACATACCGACTTTTTGAAAGTTAGAGAAAATTAATACTTTCACAGATTTTGTATTGAAATGTGATACAAGTGACTTCATCGTTTAGTATACTCTGGCCTGACTATTAAGAGTTTTCAAGAAAAATAAAAATTGAAATATGCAACTCATTGTAAATAATAAACGTGTTTTCGAGAATGAGAGTACCAAAGACTCGCAGCGCTATTTAACTTACATAATGGTGATTATGTAAGATTAACAGGGTGCTTAGCCAAATGCGCGCCAGCCATTCGATAACGAACTTCGCTATCGCTCGTATCGCGCTACAAACTTATTCGGGTGGACAAACGGGGAACTAACTCTGAGTTCCGCACTATGATTTCTTAGTCAACAAGTTTGTGGCGCGATACGAGCGACAGCGAAGTTCGTTATCGAATCGCTGGCGCGCATTTGGCTAAGCACCCTGTTAATCTTACATAATCACCATTATGTAAGTTAAATAGCGCTGCGAGTCTTTGGTACTCTCATTCTCGAAAACACGTTTATTATTTACAATGAGTTGCATATTTCAATTTTTATTTTTCTTGAAAACTCTTAATAGTCAGGCCAGAGTATACTAAACGATGAAGTCACTTGTATCACATTTCAATACAAAATCTGTGAAAGTATTAATTTTCTCTAACTTTCAAAAAGTCGGTATGTGGATGTTTAGCGTTGTAATTTTCCTACTGCCATAAAACATAACTGTTCTTTTAGTATTTTTTTTTAGACTTTTGTCATCCAGCATTTATAAATCGGCAACCCTTAGCGGGCGGGCGCTAAGCACGAGGTCAGCTTACACTGGTAATTGTACTATTTTGTATAAGGTAATGAACTAATTTGTCTCGCCAGTAATGGACTCAAATCTGGCCCCCGTTCCAAATGGGGTCCGCAGAATAATGTACATTATATTAACCGTAAGAAACCCGTTATAACGCGTGGTGATGGAGCTGCGAGATAAAAGGCCTTCGGGGTGGCTCGCTTAGCGGATGTTATGGTCTTGAAGATTAATTTAAAGCAGGTTTTTCCTTATGCAAAACAAGCTTCAGTTTTTGTTGGAAACATTACAAGGACAGACGGAAAGTGGGGGAGAACTTTTGGAGCGCAGTTTAGCGTGGCGAGTTGAGAATTCGTTTTTATATAATTCGCGTTTTACGAACGTTTATAAATGGTTTTTGTAACAGATTATTTCAAGATTCTCCGGCATATTGACCAATTTTTACGTTGAGGCAATTTAATACTTATACTTATGTCGACACCTACTACCGATATGTTTGTTGGAATCAAATGTTCTCGAATGTAGTAGCAAGTCAAACATTTTTTTCATGTTGTACAGCAGCGCACCGCGGTTCCACCCGCGTAGTTCCCGTTCCCGTAAGAATACGGGGACAAAATATACCATATGTTACTTGCTGACAAAATAGCTTTCAATTGGTGAAAGAATTTTTGAAATCGGTCCAGCAGTTTTGGAGCCTATTCAATACAAACAAACAATTAAATCTTTCCTCTTTATGGTGTAAGTGTAGATAAAGTTGTGTCACCCTATTTTATTCAGTGTCCATCTGTTGTTTGACATCAAATTGCGGTAGGTTTATGTAATAATGACTTGCTTAATCCAGGATATGGCCTAAGCGGACCTAATCTAAGCATAGGAACTAAACGTTAAAAAGAGGATACATATCATCACATCCGCATCTTCAAAGGCGCAAGCGGAATCGAAGGTAACTCATTGTGTCTTCGATTCTTAATGACAAACATACAAAAAAAAATAGCATCACGCCCGTAATCCCCGAAGGGGTAGGCAAAGTCAAAGGGATAGGAGTCCCCTTTAACTACATTCAGTCAATAATAAAACTGAGCTGCGTTAGATGGTTAATTGTGAAAAAATTACTGATCTTTATGACCTTAAACCAAATTTAGCCAAAACTATAATTGGGTAAGATTATTTTTTTTAGAGAAAGTCGAAACAAGTTGCTGATACTTGTCTCACTTAGTGGCCACTTAGTCACAAACACAATTAAAAAGGCACTTTCAACATTATTAAATAAATAAATATCCGACGACATCACATACATTGATCTGACTCCGAGCTAAGTAGCTAAAGCACTTGTGTTACGGATATCAGAATCAACAGTGATATTAAAAAAATATATACTTAAATATTAGAAATTAACACCTAGACACAGAACAAACACAAGTATTCATCACACGAATGTTTGTCCTGGGTGGATCGAACCTGCAACTCTTGGCGCATGGGGCAGGATCACTACCGAATGCGTTATCGAGCCAGTCATTTTAGTCACCTTTTACGACTTGCTAGGCAAAGGACACTAAGTTAGTATATTACATTCTTTTTACCACGCTTTTATTATTGAGTTCCAGACCATCGCGAGAAGAACTTCTTCCCGCGATGTTTGTGAAGATCGCAGGATCCCAAAAGTGCAAGTTTAAACTATTCAGCTAGTCTTGTAACCAACTGTTGTGTACAACAAACTGCTAGATATAACAAACACAATTGTTATGGCTACAATAACACGCTGTGCGGATCCCCATTCAATGGGACCGCGAAATGTGAAGCGGTTATTGTTAGTTCCTCATGTTTGTTTAAGCGATTCAAAGGTTCGATTTCAATTTTTCCGAGAACAACATGTTTTTCAGTTATGGTTTTGTATATGTTCTTTTTTTTTAATGTGTTGTACGTTCTATCTGTTTTCATAAACTAAAACGAATATTGGTATACAAAAATATGGGTTCAATAGCTAGAATTTTGCAATAATTTGTTGATAGTTTTTGTTAATAGTTTTTGGAATCAGATCGCGTTACGAAAGATATGTATCTTAGAAGTTGGATAACCTATCTATATATTTTGGTGAAATTCGCAATCTGACGTAAACAGCGACTCAACAAAAAATATTTGAATGTAACTGGCCACACTAGTTTGACCAATTAATTAGTTAAAGTTTACAAATGATTGATGCTGATTTTTTCCAATAATTTTTCATTCAACTCAGATTTTTGGCACGGTGTAAGGAGTTAATTGCCCCTTGGTCTCTGTCTACCCCTTCATGAAAATATGTTAATACTAACAGCGCCCCGTGGTTTCACCCGCATATTTCCCGTTCCTGTAGGAATATGGGGATAAAATATAGCCTATTTTACTTCCGGATAATGTAGCTTTCCAATAGTGAAAGAATTTTTGAAATCGGCACAGCAGTTTTTGAGTTTATTCATTACAAACATACACACACACATTATATTTATCTCGGCTTAAACTTTTAACTTATTTACTTTAATATTGACGTCGTCGTGGCACCTCGCCGTAGTCGTAGACTGTAGCAAGCACCGAGACAACATTCGTAGCACGTGCTACGGTGCGTGCCTCTCACTTCAATGTCTACGGTCCATGCATGACATTTTCACCGATTAATTATTACATAGAAATTAATGTGTGTGATTCGTTATGTTTAGGTTTTAAAAGTAATTTTTTTTTTTTGCTATTTTGACGTCTGGTTTGCAATTGGTAATGAGTTTAAAGTCAGCACTTGGACCTATACTAGGAAATATTTGTATGTTTGTAATAAATAAATTAAATAAATACTGGAGGGCTCTTGATGAATTAAGGCAGAGATATAGATAGCCAGAATAGCACATAGGCTATGTTTCATCGATTGTTTTACTACGCGATCGAAACCGCGGGCAGAAGCAAGTGATACTATGATTTTGTAATAATACCAACGTGATTCGCCCATCCGTCGTTCACCCTCCGAATGAAATGTTTTTGGCAAAGCAGTGCGCCTATAATATTGTTGAGAGTAATTAACCTGTCCAATCATCATCTAGGGATTGCTTTAGTAAAAGCACCCTTTCACTCAAATTATCCGACTTCTAACTTACTGACAAGAGTACCTAGTACTACGCACTAATACAGCTATGTGACTGGGTGAAAATATCTAATATTTTAGTATATATCAAAGTCAAAGTCAAAGTCAAAATATTCTTTATTTAAATAGGTTTCAAAGAAACACTTATAAATCGTCAAAAACAGTTGAAAGAGATATGATTCTACCACCGGTTTGGAATGTTGCATCTACCGAGAAGAATCCGGCACGAAACTCGGTAGTTACTCTTTTCAATAACAGTATTAATAAAGTTATAAGAATCATATTTAACTTGGAACCATGTTTCAAAGTGGGCCTGGTGTGGAATAAGATAATAAAAATTTATAATTACTATGAAAAAATAAAAACATGACCCGACCAGAGCAGACTATATTAAATAAATACAAATATAGAAGTTAAATCAATGTTTGTGATGTGTACTGACATAAGTATATTTGTAACTAAATTCTGCCCGCTGCTCGCGTGTACGTCGATACAACATAGCCTATGTGTTATACGGGTGTATAAGCTACATTATTCTAAAGTTTCATTAAAATCCATTCAGTAGTTTTTGCGTGAAAGAGTTACAAACATACAAACAATCTTTCGCATTTATAATATTATAATAGGATTAATTAATGTTACACGATTTCTCTACACGCATCACGAAAAATTACAGCTATTAAAGTATTTTAAGTGTAAATTTTCTAAGCCGCCCCCAACATAAAATTATTTGTGTGCTTTTTGGGTCCAATTCCTTAAATGATTTTAACTTTGTCTTTATAGACAAGTCATCATATATCTACAACAATCTGTTTAGTATTAATAGATTACACCCTTTGACAAAAGTCTTGTAGAAACTAAAAGGTAACCAGCTCATTTAAACCCACAGCAACAGATTCCAGTACTCGTAAAGAGTTAAAAAAGCAATATTTCTGAGCGGCACCGCCCTCCGAGGTTAATGAGGGCAGCGGCGATGTAGACGGCGTTCTTTTTTATTTTTACGACTTCATTTTGGTCTAGGAAACGTTTTTATATATTGCTTTAAATAGAAAAAGTACAAGCTTGTTAATTGTTTGAAAACGTGACGTTGAAACGACAAGCTGTAAGCACTTATGTACTACATAGTGGATATCGGGTTCATCCGGTTTGTATTATTTCTAGTGTTAAAGCAAGTGTTAGGCGAGTGAGGTGTGTAAGGATCGTGCCATATGGCGTTCGGTTCTCTCTGCCTACCCCGCTAGGGAAGTGGCGTGAAGTTTAGTTAGTTAGTTAGTTAACGCGAAAGTTTAAAATCATAATCGTGAAATAGTAAGTCATTAAAATGTGACACGCCATGACATCACAACGTGCTTATAGTATAAGGAATCAATAATTCAAAAATTTAAAGTAGATTGTTAATCCCAACCACCTTTAAGAGGCGTGTACGAGTATTATATTGTTTTAATTAGACCTCGTTATATACTTTCAATATATACATATTATGCCTGCAATAGGGATTATGACTGCATTGAAAAACTATAATTCTATCTAGTACGTCAGTTAGTTTAAACAAAAATACTAGACACATATTTTTCGCTTTTAAATTAACATAAAATCACAAAGATGAAGAGCATCAAAGTTTTGGAAAGCCCCCACGGCTTGCGACGTCACTATTTAATAAAAAATTTACGAAAGTGTGACGTCACGCGCAACTCGAATGCATTGTATCTTCGTCAATATTTGTTTGACATATAAATATAAAAATACGTGTTCAATATTTTTTTATAATCTAACTGACGGACTAAACCGAATTTTTTAGTCACCTTGCCTATTCCCTGACGGCTAGGCAGATTATAAGGAACAACAAGCTCCCAAAACCGCGTTCAGCCGAAAATCGAATGGGGTTAGATGGGAATCTCTGAAGAGTGCTAACAAGTGGCTAGTTCGTCGCCATTATTTGCCTTTTACGACATGCTAGACAAGGAACAACGTTCATACATTTTTTTCGAGCCTCAGACCAACATAGGACTATACTTGCAACAAACACACTTGGACATTCACTGGGACTCGTCTCACCGTTTCGTTAGGACTGTAACGTCAATGATTAAATGATTAAATAATTCTCTTAATTTTATACAACTATTCAAATTTGTATTTGGTGGACCTTTTCAAATAGTGGTATTGTTGAGTTCTAATTTCGTTAATAATTTTTTATGTCTGTAACTGTGCATTTTATGGAGCAAGTAGAGTTTATCAGTAAATCTGTTGTACAATAATATAAGTTCCACAACGCATGATATTATAGTTACAATCATTGTAACAATAGTTGATAAACCCAATAAATAAATAAATAAATAAGATTAAACCTTGAATCATCGAAGTGCGATGACCTATCTTACTGAATTCTTATAATATCGTACATTAATTAAAATACCCACGGCAAGCAAACTCTTAGTTTCTATTCACCGAAACAATAAAACTACAACGCCAAAAGAAATACTCAAAACGGCTTTCAACCGAGGATCCGGCTAAATACTAGGAAGAGCAAATGTTTTGTCTGCGAAAAAAGAATAAAGTGGAAAGCGCCGACTGCGAGGGCGCAACCGTCCTCATTAACCTCGGAGGGCAAGCCTCTTGGAGGGGAGGGAATACTGTATTAAGTACTGTTGCGCTGTGTTGCGAGTCGCCAAGTGTGGTGCGATTTAAATGAGTTAGAGTCCGGGACGGTAAAATAATGCGCCAACTGTGTTATTTGCCTAGCATGTCGTAAAATGAGACACAAGGTAGGTAATAGAATACTATTTTGTATGAGTTAGAGACGAGTTTGCGACTTTAAAAGAATGCGTCAATTGTTTCTGGTTTAGCATGACGTAATAGGTAACTAATGAGTTACTGAATAATAGCTTGTCAGTGGCTCTGACCGCGTGAAAATCAGTTTTCCTTCGATAAAGGCTAGATCTCATGCGTACAAAAGACTTTATCGTATATCCTGTGTATCTATAGCATAAAGCACTGAAGGGCATTAACGGCAGCGAATATCTAAGCCTGTCCATATCCCTTTATCTGTCTATCCGTCTTTCTATCTGTCAGTGTGCTGTATCGGGACTGTAGACAGTTAATATTAACATAATGTGTATTTTCTATTGTGGCTTCAAAAACTTGACAATACCACATATCAATAGTATTGCAATTTAATGGAGTATTTTTTACCTACATAGGTACATGTATTACATCACGCCTGCAATACCCAAAGGGTAGGCAGAGACGAAGGAGAAACTAGTTCCTTTAACATCATCATTTTCCTAGCTATGTCCCGTGCTTAGTCGGGGTCCGCTTAGACCATGATCCAGGATTTAGCGAGTCTGGTAATTACATTGAAGCGACTGCCGATCTAGCCTTAGATATGGGAACCAGACAATTCTTGGATCAATTTGTTTGAATTTGCAGGTTTGATCACGATGTTTTCCTACATTGTCGAGCTAGTTGTATAAATACGTACATATATTTAAAAAATCCAGTGGTGCTCGGGTTTGAACTCGCACTCCTTGGTTATGATGCGCGTGGCCTTACAATTGAGCTACCACCGCTCTAATTCTTATAACCACTCATAGCAAAAAAAAATAAGCTTGGGTTAGATGGAAAATTGTGAAAAAGTAATGACAAGTGGGTACCTTTTTGAAGTTTTTTTTTTTTGTAGTAATAGTACTAATACTGGTGTATTGGGTAGCAAAAAGGCTACAACTATGTAGCCTTTTAAGACATGTTGGGTAACGAAAACAGTTGATACAGTTGATTAGAGTCTCAGACCAAACAGGGTGTTTAATTGTAGAAAAGCTCATAATGGATTAGCTGTGAAAAAATCATAAACAAAGACGTTTACGCGTTTTTATTATCTCGCACTCGCCAGTTACCAATTACTCGCCCCTCCCGGCCGGGAACAGAACCCGCGTCGAGTGCGCGTCACCCACGCTCCGGCGCGCTCAGTTAACGAGGACGTCTTTAGGCGTCTCCGTCTCGTATGCTGTATATGTAGAAGCATATGCAGAACATTTGAACATTTCGCATATATAAATCTTGCATATAAAGAATATATATTTCTCATATACAAAACTGACGGAGAGCAGTAGCTCAATAGTAAGGACATGCGCCTCACACGCAAGGAGTGCTGATTCTAACCTGGACACTTCGTCATCTTCCTAGCGTCTCGGGCGTCAACGGGGTTCATTAATGACCATGATCCAGGATTTAGCGAGCCTAGTAATATATTGAAGCAACTGCCAATCTGACCTTCGTAACCCTAAGATAGGGGAACCAGATAATGTTTGGATCTTGGTTAAACTTGGACATTTGTTAGACCTTTATTTGTTGTTACTATATAATGCTGTAATGAAATAATCTTTCCATACAGATTAAAATATAATTATGCAATAATAACAAGCTAGTCACTTGTCACTACTTTTTCCATCTAACCCAGTTACCATGTGGTTAAAGGGGCCTGCTGCCTCTTTGATTCTGCCTAATTCGTTCGGGGGTTATGGGCGTGATGTTATGTATGTATGTATGCAATAATAGACATCCATACACAAGTACAATTAACTCGTGTTACGAATGTCAATTAATGTATAACGTCTATCCGTTGCCTGGTATCCATAACACCAGCATGTATACTTAGCTTAGAGATAGTATGGGGCGTTAATGTGAATTTAATATCGTTTATTTTTTAATGGCTCGATGGCGCATTCGGTAGTGACCCTGCCCCATGCGCCAAGAGTTGTGGGTTCGATTCCTACCCAGGACAAATATTCGTATGATGAATACTTGTGTTTGTTCTGTGTCTGGGTGTTAATATCCAATATTTAAGTATATATTTGAAATACCACTGTTGAATCTGATATCCGTCACACATGTGCAAAAGCTACTTAGCTGGGAATGAAATCAATGTATGCGATGTTGTCTGATATTATAATATTTTATATAAGAATGTATAAACTGCATATTCCAGGATCCCACTGAATGCACCACACAGGCAGAATCCTTACGTTTCTCATAGACGCACTAAAGTAACAGTTTTTATTACACTATTTTTATTGAAAGATTCTAATACTCCAGATTGTATCTAGGTTGAGACAAACAAAAAACAAGGCTGTAAGGTACAGTGCTTGCTCGCAGATATTGGACCTTTACTTATGGAACTTGTGGAGATTACTCGTTTAATTCAGATCTCCTGATCGATCATACATACAATGAAATATACCTAGGGAACAGCACTTTTTTAAATGTAGGTATCCTTTATCCTGTTCTGCATGGCTATTATGATCTAAAAGAAACACATTACATTATAATACTATCAATTTAATAATGCTTACCTATTAGTTAGCAGTATTGAATTGAATCAAATATCAGCAGATTCTGATTTAAGGTAGCTTAATGAATCTATACTAATAATATAAAGAGGAAAGATTTGTATTTTTGTATGTGTGTATGTTTGTTATGAATGACTGCCTCGTTGGTCTAGTGGTAGCATGCGCCGCCTAAGGACCAAGAGGTCCCGGGTTCAAATCCCGGGTCGGGCCAAAAATTTGTGGCTGGGTATTTCAATATCCAAATTACTCAGTAACAGCCCGGAGTCAGGAATTGGCGGTTTAATCACCCCCGTGCCTCGGAAAGCACGTTAAGCCGTGGTCCTGCGCCTAACCTCTCTCCGGTCATGTCGAATTGCCGTCTCACCGGACTATGAGAGTGAAGGAATAGAGAGTGCACCTGTGTTAGCGCACACACTTGTGCACTATAATATTTCCTGCACAGATGGCTAATCCTCGTTGAGATTGGCCGCCGTAATCGATATTGGTTAGGAGGACATTATTAATATTATTGTTATGAATAAACTCAAAAACTATTGTGCCGATTTCAAAAATTCTTTCACTATTGGAAAGCCACATTACCCGGAAGTAACATAGGCTATATTTTATCCCCATATTCCTACAGGAACGGGAGCTATGCGGGTAAAACCACGGGGCGCTGCTAGTAAGTGACAAAATGTGATAACCTTTGCAAAAGTTTTAACCCCAAAGAAAAGACCAAAGCTACTTCTCAATAAGGAACCACTGATGAATCGTATGGTATACTCTAATGCACATAATAGAAACTAATGTGATCTGGTCTCATCCAGTCTCAGGTGAGACCGAAGAATTCTCCATTCTGCTGAAAGTCAAGCACACAAATCAGCATTTTCATATACGCTCGTTAGTTGAAGAAGTAACGATTCGACCTTTTCCCTATCAAACCGAGTTGCAGGCTTACTCTCGTTCGGAAAACATTTCCCTTATTCACTTAAGATCCTTTTCATACAAACCTTTGTTTATTATACCGAAATATTGTCCGAAAACGATAAAATGTGCTCTCTCGAGTGGAGAGCAGTAACCGGGCGTGTTTACGAATAGACGTATTCGATATAGTATCGATCGAACCATGTCCAGAGCGGGGCATATTTTTATGTGTTTGGATACCCCTAGTTATGGCTGAACTGAATTTGGGGTAGAACAGGTCTGGAGTTTTTTATACCTCAATAATGATAAAGGGATGCGTCATCCACCCATTATTTATACGAACCTTAGTATATGTTAAAAACTACTTTTGGTGGTGCCATATTTCCATATGTAGTAAGAAAAGGGATTTCCTTTGGGATTTGGTTTAAATAGAGATTTCAACGTTCGGTTAATTAAGTAATTAGGACAACGACAGTGTTTTATACATTGTCTATGTTCTTTCATATTGTAATAAAAAACAAATTATATAGAATCATTTATGTAGTTCAAAGGTTGATAAATAACAGACCGATTGAGCCAATTTCATATTAATAATATAGGAAAGAAGGAAAGGATTATGGATAAAGGTTATATGGTTAGTCTCAGAATAGGCCGTTCAACTGCACAGATAGTTTTAATTTGACTTAGAAATTGTAGCTAAATTACATTAAATCTTGGCATTTAAAAGAGTAACTATCGAGTTTCTTGCCGGTTTCTTGGCGTTTTAAACCGGTTTATATTTATTAGTTGTTGACGATTTCTAAATGCTTTTTAAGCCTATGTATATAAACGATTTTTTTAATACATACATTGTCGAAAAGATGGCTTTATCAATCTCCTCCGAAATTGCAAGATGAATTTTATTACTACTCATGTATCCCTTGAAGGCCGTACCCGACATTCACTTGGAAAATCCGGAGGCCTACACAGAGGAATATTTATAAAAATATGTGCTCGCACGGAATCCGGGGCGGAGCGCTACGAGCGCGGAATTTTAAATTAAAACTTGAGCATCGATGAGTGTATTGGCATTGGCGTCTATTCGACGCATTTTTCACGTCGAATGCCCACTTGAATACGCAGATTGATTTGAAAATCGGATCAACAAAAAAAATGAAATGAATGAAATGCATGTTCATATCTAGCCGTCTAACTTAAGCAAAAAAATTCTCATTAGCTTTTTCAATGTTGTTTGTCATGTTACATGTAACAGACCATTGTTTATACAGATGCAGAGGTTTCTGGCATCTTTTGTTTCTATTTTCTAATTCTATTAATTCAAATAGCAATAGGATACTGTTTCAACTTATGTTTAATTTAAGGTATTTAAATATGATTATATAGTTAAGGAAGAGTGGCTCCCTCTGACACAGGTGCTATTGTGTACCTAAAAGAGGGAATCAACAATGGTTTGTAAATGCTCACATACCTGAAATGAATAAACATTTATTTTATTTATTTATTTTTATGTTCGTACTTCCAAGAATATATTCTTTTATTATAGAAAGAGGCTTACAATTGAATGCAATGAAAACAAAAACAGTACATGTTTGCGTTATACCGAATATTTCATGTTATACGCATAGGCGTACGCATCGATGGTGCATTCGGCAGTGACCCTGCCAAATGCACCAAGTGTGGGTTCGATTCCCATTAAGGACAAGTATTCTTATGGTCTAGGTGTTATATCCAATATTATTTAAGTATATATTTGTAATACCACTGTTTTTCTGATACTTGTAACACAAGTGCTTAAGCTAATTATCTCGGTGTCATATCAATGTAAGTGATGTAGTCTGACAATTAATGTTGCACCTCTATCCGCCCTGCTCTTAGCTATAATAATCTTCCCAGCTTTACCATACGTCATAAAATCTCAAACTTCTCATTTGTTAATGCTCCTTTTTTACGCCTGAGTTTTTAAATGGAGCAGTGTCTTAAAGATTGGACAAATCTAAATTTTACATATAAATTCTCCAATGTTTATTTTATTATTGTACTCAGATCAATGACTGAATGCAATGGTGTAGAAATCGGACGACGTGAATTACATTTGCACTCAATTTCAAACTTTTCCAATAGTTAGCTTTGTAAATGTTCTATTTCAGATTATGCCCGAACAAATTTCCTATCAAAACCAATTTTCATAGAACGATTTTTCCCATAAATCCGCGCCTATTCACACGTCGGAATTCGACGTGAAAAACGCGTCGAATAGACGCGAACGCCAATACACTTTCCGCGCGGCTCATCGATGCTCGAGTTTTAATTTAAAATTCCGCGCCCGTAGCGCTCCGCGCCGTCTGGATTCCGTGCGAGCACATATTTTTATAAATATTCCTGTGAGTAGACGTTGCAGATTATTTCGTCCGATAGGGCCGTCAAAAGTTACTCGTACTTATATGTTACGTAATAAAGTTCATCTTACGACGCCAGAATAGAATTTGACGAGTCATTTTTGCCATCGATGTTGAAAATTGGAAAAGCAAAAAAAAACTGTTTGCCCTTATTTGCTTATAAGAATCATATGTGTTTTACGACAGCATGATTAATCATTTATATATAACGATGCGTGATAAAAGAATTACTAAGTAATAAACTTAACGCCACTTCGCTAACAGGGTAGGCTGAGAGAACTGCTTCTTCAACATTCATGATCCTTTTCATACAAGCTCTACGGTTTTTATGACTCCTTATGGTAGGTGAATCTGGGCCTTCCGTGGCTTCTACATCCTTCCACTATCGGAATTGTGTATCTGTTTAGTCAATCTTCCTTCATCCATTCTTATCACATGTCCGAACCACCAGAGCATACCTCTTCCTACCTTGACTCCGACGCTGTCATTCAGACCGACTCTCTTTCTTTCATCATCAATCCGAACGCAGTCTGTAAGCAATACATCGCAGATTTCACGCAGCGCACGCATCTCGACCGCGTTTATTCTACTTTCATGCTCTTTCTGCCATATCCAACTCTCGCTTCCATTTGTTAGCGTAGGAATCAGCACGGCATTGTGCCCATAGCGAGCTGGGCCTTTTAGCTTAAGGCTTTACTTCGTAGAAGTTTTCCTAACGCTCCATTCACCCTATTCCCTGCATTCACTCTTCTTTCTATATCAGCGGAGTACCTTCCATCCCTGCTAAATACACATCCTATATATACACTTTCATTCACCTGGTCCATCACTACATCATCGACCGTTATCCTTGGTTCCGTTCCGGTTTCTTCTCTTTCAAACACCATAATCATCTATCTATCCATGTTCTTCGCTATTATCTTATGCGCAGCTTTAAGGATTAGCAACAAAGAACGAAGTTATAGTTACTTTACATATCTGTAACAAACATAACTACCGTCGAAAGTCTTAGCCCAAAGACGAAACTCAAATAATTACCATTTCAAAGGACCTCGACGGAACTCAAAGTTTCACATTCGCATACTGGAATGTGCGTACGATTTTCAACTTTGTCACACAGCTGTAAGAGTTACAATTTAATGACTATTCCGTACATTCGGGTTGTGAGTTTCCAAAAGGCATTTTTCAATGGGTACAATAAAAATGTCATTCCGTGCATTTTTAGGAGTCGTGACCAACATAATAATGATTTTTCTTAGGGGTCTATATCACTAGTATTCTAAGTTTCCCCCAAAAAAGAAACATGAAAGTATAATATAATATAGATTATATTATTTTGACAATCAAGTAGGTTCAGGTTACATAAAAATAGTTAACAATGCTGCTCTACTTCCAAACTAAGCAAATATATTATGCTATGGATATTCCGAAACAGCTAAACATACTTACTGAGCATCTATTAAATTGTTGAATGTTTTTTTATTATTTTTAAACCACCCAAAGGTCCAGTATAAAGAACAGTGTTCATTGACAATGAATATTCGCCCAAAGCGTGATTCGAACCAAGGACCGTTTGTTTTGCCTAATTTTGGCGCTAGCTCCTTTCATGCATGACATAAATTATTATTTTGCTATTATTCCATTGCTAAGACTGCCTCGTTGGTCTAGTAGAAGCATTCACAGCTTAAAAACCAAGAGGTCCCGGGTTCAAATCCCGGGTCGGGCCAAAAATTGTGGCTGTATTTAAACCTCATCAATTGTGCGTTCAAAAGAACAAATTCACTCTAAACGATACAATCGCTATCTCATCAAACCCGTTATTCAACAACAAGTCCTATTCAGGGCTGACTCCGATCGGCGTCCCAGTACAAGAGGCACTTCACACAATCCCTCGACGCGACACAAAGGAGATGGCATCTTTTGTCGCTAAATCGAATTTTCTGCCCTAATAAATTGGAGGTGTTTGGAAAAAGCCTAGTAAACAGTTAGTGTCGATGGCCCCATTCCGATGTTTAGAGGAAAACAGGGCGTTGTTTTCAAATAGACGCACAGATTCACTTTGTAACAGTCATGCAAATGGGACAAATAAAAAGGTTTTATGTTCTATTTTATCTGTTTACAAATTTGCAATCCTTTTTGTCAATGATTATGACAGAAATTGGAAGAAAATTGATCAGTCAGCTAGTTTCACACGTAGCTTAAAGTTTTATTATAAAATAGGATTCGTATATTCATCTAATCGACTTGAAATTTATTGGCTTTATTGTATTATGAAATTCAGAAACAGTAAATCAATGATTCATGTTGAACTGCGCTAATAGATTTTATATTTCTATTTTTCACAAAAGTTCTTCTTATACAGCATATTTTTTGATTGCAAAGACAACGAGCTAACCATTTGTTAAGCTTGCCATCTATCTTTTTTTGAGCTTATAATGATTAAATGTGCTTATTGCATTCTGGACTTTTCCTACCCTTTCATATACAATAAAAGCACTACGAAAATAACGTACTAGGATATTATTGCATAATAGCACCGCCGTGCTTTTAGATCCGCGGTAAATAACAATGAAACGTTCCCATTTCTGCACGCATTCGCGCGTGCAGGAGCACTGAATGAATGATCAAATATCGGAGCCCGCATCACCGAGCCGGCACAGGGCCGCTCGCACGCACCGGACGCAATAACCAGGGATTAATAACGAAAACCGTGTTCAATGGACGCGGTGCCAATACGACATTATTAGAAATGGGTGGATTTAAACATTGTATTATTATTATCACTACCTGGAGTCTTCAAACAGGATATGCGAATGGCAACTAGCAAAACATAAATACTATTACGCCCGCAATTCCGTAAGTTTAAGGAGCAGCAAGCACTTAACCACATTTTGCCATTTATTGAGTTAGATTATTCAGTCCCATGTTGGTCTGGGACTTGGCCCATGTTGATCTGGGACAAAAAAAAAAGAATGTGCCAACTGTGGTTCTTGCCTAGCATGTCGTAAAAGGCGACTAATGGTTTACGGGCTTTTGGGTATGTGACTGAGTAGGCGACGAGCTAGCCACTTGTCACTCCTTTCTCACAGCTTTCCATCCAACCCAGCCCACTGTCCCGTGTTGGTCTGGGACTTATAAAGAATATGCCAACTGTGGTTCTTGCCTAGCATGTCGTAAAAGGCAACTAATGGTATATCGGGTTTCGGGTGTATGATTGTGTACGCGACAGTTAGCCGCTTGTCACTGCTTTTTCACAATTTTCCATCTAACCCAGCCCGGCTTTATTTTTAGCTGAATGTGGTTGAAGGAGCTTTGACTCTGCCTACCCCTACGGCGAAAACTTTAAATCTTCTTTAAAAATGGTTCGCTGTCTTCTTTTGCGGCGTAGTTCTTCAAAAAAATACATAAAATTACGTACGTATTTTTATAAATAACTACGGTGCAAAAGTTTCAAAAAAATATTTAAGTCAGGATAAAATTTTCTTATTATCTTGGTGTAGCTACATATAATTATATATTTTTTTAATAATTAAAAATAGACAGTCCAGGATTTTTTCAGCCAACCCTTTTTAATATATTTTCCAATATACTAAATTTATTATAAAAAATGTTGCATTCTATTATCAGCATGGTAAAGGTCGACTTAGGTTCGGATCGTAGACTATACCTTATTCTCTCAAGCGAATCAAGCTGTAACAACATCGTGCACACGCCCTTACAAGCAATCTAAAGTTCGCTCATGTCTGATGAGACGGAGCTTTGACGCCGATGTGCGGTCCGTTCTCCTCTCACGAGTTCCAGCGCGTTAATTTGCAACCCCTGTTACCCAGTTTACTTGGCGATAGTTCGTGTTGTACAACTTAGGAATCTGGTTACAAGCTATTTAAAGTTCATATTGTGGATATAAGATAGTATAACTTAAGCGTTATTAGATAGTTTTGCAGGCGAACCTGTGGTTGCTTGCCGATACATGTTTTGAACAATTGCCAGCTAAAATAAACCTAGAGCCTGTAGATTATCTAGAATATCTAACATCAGTTAGTACAGTCGGAAACAAAAATGGCTGAACACTTTTATATTTAATTTAAAGCAATTAGTTGATCTGCCAGGACGCTCGATAGAATCTCGTTACAAATTGTGTTACTACTGGAAAGCAGCTAGTGATAATATAAATGTTAGGTAGTCTAATCATTAAAAAAGCAGCTGAGTCTATATTGAGTGCCTAGAAAAAATTGTGTGTAGCTTTGACGCCGATGGGCGAATTACGTATTTACATACTACGCGATCCACAGCTTACTCGTAAATTTTTATTGTTAATTATTTACACTTAATCTAATTACAAACAACTTAAAGGGGATATTGTATCAATTTTGGAAAATAGATAATACAAAATCTGACTGTTATGTAACTCGTTATAAGATTTTTAAAAGAATATCCCTATTATTTTTAATTTTCAACTACCACTATAAAAAAAAGTGTTTATCAACAATAATATCGGTTAAGCCGTTTTAAAGAATTGCTTCGCGAGACTAAGGTAAAGCATATTTATTAAACGTAGTTAAAATATAACCACATAAAATTAAGGTGACATAATGTCCTGTATCCAAAATTACTATTTAGGTTAAAACAAGCCCAGCTTAAGACGAGCTTACCAAGTCTACCGCGAAAGGTTCTCTTAACCTTCGCTTGTCGAATCTTACCGCGGCTCCGGAACAGAGCCAGGTTCGCCCAACTATGATGTAATTTACACGATCCCGGGGTTAGCACAGATAGGGTTGGACAAGGTTGCTAACAAAATAGGGGTTGTGTAATGTTAACTCATTAAGGTATATTTCAGTTCTGGAAACAGATACCAAATCTTAATGCCAGTGTACAATGCTTGTTGCTTTTGTGCTACCTATGTTTATAAAGTTACTGGATGAATATAGGATAAACTGTTTTCTGAATTGCCCAAACTGGGAATCGAATCCGGAGCCTCCTGTATCGCATTAATCATTTTCGTTGGTAGACATAGGTACGTCTTAAGCACTAAGTTACCAATGTAGTAATTTCAAACATACTTAATTTAAAATTGCTATAAAATAAAATCATAAGGCATACATTAGTGAAATATTTATTACAAGCGCCGACATATAGTGAAACAGGAATCTATACTAATATTATAAAGCTGAAGAGTTTGTTTGCTTGCACGCGCTAATCTGAGGAACCACTAGTCCTATTTAAAAAAATATTTCAGTGTTGGATGGCTCATTTATCGAGGCAGGCTATAGGCTATAACATTAACTATAAACGCGGGTAAAACCGCAGGTACAGCTAGTCTTTACTGTAAGAGAACAGTTCACCAGGAACCACTATATCTCCAATACAAACTTTCGCTACGGCTCCGGCCGCGTGGAATATGCTCTATCATTCATCTGCAGGATTTAAGCGTGAATACGGAGCAGAGGTACTTTCGGATTGACGGCCTCGTTGGTCTAGTTGTAGCATGCACTGTCTAAGGACCAGGAGGTCTCGGGTTCAAATCCCGGGTCAGACCAAATATTTAGGGGTGGGTATTTCAATGTTGAAGTTACTCAGTAACAGTCCGGAGTTAGGAAGTTGGATGTTCAATCACCCCCGTGCCTCGGAAAGCACATTAAGGCGTTGGTCCTGCGCCTGACCTCTCTCCGGTCACGTCGAATTGCCGTCTCACCGAAATATGAGAGTGAAGGAATAGAGAGTGCACCTGTGCACACACTTGTGCACGATACTGCGCAGTTGTCTAATCCTCGTTGAGATTGGCCGTTGGGACCGATCGGTGAGGAGGACATTATTTTATTATTATTACTTCCGCATTTCTAATTTTAATATAGATATAGTGATTTGATTCCTAAACTACATTCGTGTAACAGCTAACAGCAGCCCTAGCTTCCATCTCGCAGTAGCAGCGCCTCCAGATTGAGCCGACGCGACCAATCTAAGTTGGCTCCGCTGTTTACGCCACAGATTGCATATTACGCCAAGATGGAGATTACGCCGCGACCGGCTGCTTAGCGCTTAAATGTAGGTAAATTGATATTCTTTGACAAAATTGAAACTATGTATATAGCGGTGGCCACTCAATGGTGATATGCGCCTCTTATGCGAGAGAGGTTCAAACCCGGCCATGAGACCTCCGGAATTTTCAAATCTACACACTCATACACATAACATCACGCCCATTCATTGCGTTAAAGCGATTGGCAGTCGCTTCAACGCAATAATCAGGGCGGTTAAACCAGCATCTTGGACAACCAATACCCGACTAAGCATGGGACATAACGCTGACAAGATGATGAGCCTAAGAAGTGTAAGTATAGCATGGGAAAATTGGTAAATTCTACGGGATATGCAATAGAAATTCTACAACCGGCTGACGTGAGCGAAGTCGGGCAAGAGCTAAAAATATTTATAGTCAGGTGTCATCATCATCTTCCTAGCGTTATGTCCCGTGTTTAGACGGGGTCCGCTTAGACCATGATCCAGGATTTAGCGAGTCTGGTAATTACATTGAAGCGACTGCCGGTCTGACCTTCGTAACCCTGATAGGGGAACCAGACAAATTTTGGATCATGGTTACAAATTCAAAGTTGTTTGAATTTGCAGGTTTCATCACGATGTTTTCCCTCACCGCCGAGCTAGTGGTATAAATACGTACATAGATTTTAAAAAATCCAGAGGTACGTGCCGGGTTTGAACCCGCACTCCTCGGTTAAGAGGCGCGTGTCCTTACCATTGAGCTACCACCGCTTTATAGTCAGGTGTGCAATCACATGTAAACGTATTCGTAGTTACAGACAACTATAATACAAAGATAAGCAAATACACCCATATTGATCCGAGATTTAAAAAAACTACTATATATTGAAGAAGCAAGTGAGGTGTATAAGGATCGTGGCATGTCGTTCGGTTCTCTATGCCTAATCCGCTAGGGAAGTGGCGTGAAGTTTAGTTAGTTAGTTTTTGTAGGTACTGCATATTTAAGGAATATATATAACTCAGCATGTCGTAAAAGGTTTACAGTAGTGTATTGAGGTGGATTTGTACTTGTAGAGGCAACCAACTTGTCACTTTTATACAACTTTCTCACTCAACTCATTGTTTATCTTAAATGCTTAAAGAACTATACCAAAAGCTACCTGCGGTTTACTTAAGACTTAGCATTAGGTTACAGACAAAGTTATACTTGCTAACTTAAAATACAGGTTCGACTTTGCGAGACTTGCCGCGGTCAGCTTTCGTCTGTTCAAATGCTGAGCCGACCTGACTCAAAACGTAACTTGAACTTAAATTAGTCTTAGAATTTCAAAGTCAAATTGTGCGATATTGAAAATTATATTTTGGTACCTCAGGAGGATTGTTGAAGACTTCAGATTTGTTAAAAAACGTCCTATGTCAGTCTGAGACTGAATAAGAATATGCCAATTAACTGTGTTCCTCGCCTAGCATATCGTAAAAGGGGACTGGCATATTGGGTTTTGGGTATGTGATAGTGTAGGAGACAAGCTAGCTGCTTGTCACTACTTTTTTCACAATTTTCGATCTAACCCAGCCCAGTTTTATTTTTGGCTGAATGTGGTTAAAGGGGCTTGTTGTCCGTGTAGGAGGCAAATAATGTAAGCTAGATATACCTACCTATATTTTTATGCTAAGAAAGATTGCTGCATACATACTTTAACGGGATCAGGGATGAAATACATTCATACATAACATCACGCCCATAATCCCCGAAGGGGTAATCAAAGTCAAGGGACAGCATGCCCCTTCAATGAAATATATCAGGGATGAAATACAAGGCAAAAATTGAAATAGGTATTATAGATGAAATGGTAAAAAATACAGATAGACGCGCAGAAAAGGGTTAAGAGAAACAATGACAGATTAGATTGAAAAATATTAGCAGTTATAAAAGAAGTATAAAAAATAAAAAAATAAAAAAGGACGAAACTGGCCTTGCGAACAGTTGTTACCACATTTAATATTCTCTGATGGTAAGGAGTCAGCCAAAATCTATGGGATTTTCAAGACCCGAGGTAACACAAGCGTCGCTAATTTTAAAACTACACAAAAAAATGTTTGTTTGTTTACATAAATATACAACAACAAAGTCTAAAAATATACCATTTATTCTATACCAGAACGCATAATTGGTATATTTATATTTTTTTACTAATATTAAAAAGAGCTTAAATAAGTTTAACCACTCAGAGGCGGCATTTGAAAGCTAACACGAATTTAAAAACGAGCTTTCTGCGGCTAACTCAGACGCGTTGGGCTTTCCTTTTTCGCCTAAACAAATACTTATAAGTACAATTTTCAGTTTAATTAACAAGCTGGTAAATTAAAATTTAATAGCTCTGCCAGACCGGCCGATATTAAAAAATTTAATACCCTTTTTAAATGAGTTCGTACGTAATTAATTTTTGGAAAAAAGACAAACAGTATTTTTCTATTATATTTATTTAACTAGATTACAGTCTTATTTGATGATAAATATTAATTCTAAGGCAAGGCAATTAATATTCAGCGAGTACACAAAGGCTTTATTATAATTAATATATAACCTTTTAAAATATGAAAGACGTATTTAGGTATATTATTAATAGGTTTTTACATAGAACTACCTTGTGCCTGCAGCTTTACTCTTTTTAATGTACATTTTATTAATCGGAGTTCTGCTGGATAATTTATGTAGTAGTTCAGCAAGCCCATTTCTTGGCATACAATTATAGATATATCTAGCTTACATTATTTCACCTTCATTCAGATACAGTATTTTCATCTACTTAGATCACATCACAAAGAAAAAACGCTCATCAATCATTCACAACCCACTTCCCCTCCAAGTTTTGAAGATCCGCCATGCTAATAGAATCTGGTAAAACAAACGCAGATTTTCCCAAACGCTAATTTTGGGTAAACACCAAATCGGGGCGGTATTACCGCGGCGGAGCTCCGAGGACCCAATGTAAATAGCCACGTTGCGAAACCCCGTTCGTGGAACGTTTCGTTGATCGTGGAACGTTCCCGCTCGGCTAAACAATAGCTTGTAGTTCCGGAGCCGTGGGAAATGTTCCATCAGCTAACGGAGGAACATTACAGTGTTATTGATGTCCAAATTGGAGATATTGAATTACAAAAAGATAGTCAAGTGTGTTTTCAATAATGTATTTTGTATGAATATTCAAAAAAATTTAAGGTGTGAAAGTGAATTGAACTCTGTGAATTTGTCGGTCTGTTGCGTTTTTACGTCATAACCACTTAGGTATGAAATAAGGATGTATTTATAAGTAGTTTTTTAAATTATATTATTTACGGAATTAGCTATAATTTTTATCTTTACACCAAAACACAGCATTTCATCAAATCAAAGACTTGAATGCCGCATTATTTGAACTTTATTTTTTTTTCTTTTATCTGTTATTTGAACACAGATCCAACGGCAATGATAAATATATTTTTCGATGAGATAAAGCTATATGTAAAATCACCTGTGCTTATTTCCTACTGGTAAGTTATATAGTGTCTGATAAAGAAGTATAAGATTAAGATTTAATTAGAGTATCTAGCAAACATCAAATGCAAGTCGCAATACTTGACAACAATGACGTTTATACCAAACAGCCACGCTGCAAAAACGGCGATCGACGATCACGGAACATCCGCGCAAACGCCGCGCTGAGCGGAACAATAGCGAATAGTTCCGGAGCTAGAAACGTTCCAGCCGCAAAGTTGGAACGGGGGGCAACTAAGACACTCTCAGCATGGGCTTTGTTCTAAGTAAACACGTACAGCTGTAGACTTTCATTTTTGTTTACCATCATGTGCGTTGCATTCAGCAAAATGCAAATGCAATATCATTGTTCGTGCGGTGCCTACTAAGCGGAATCGCATGACTATTTTATGTGCAAGAGAAAAATTCGTTGCTGGCGGTAAAACGAAATGTATACCTTCGACGCGAAATGTATTCTGAAGCTGGCGTAACGTATTGAAATTGAGCCAAGGAATCGGGAAAACTGTTTCATTTGGAATTGAGCTCTGTAGTAAAATGCGTATTACAATCTTGTTGTTTTTATTGGAGTGTGAACACGTTAAATAGTTTACTCGTATCTAAACATTAAAAAACGGAGATTGACTAGAAAAAGATACTTTAAGTTTTGTTTCCTCAAAAACCAAATAAAAACTGATTTATGTAGTATGCACAAAAATGTTGGGAAAAATACGCATACACATAAGTTAGACAAATTTGACAATTTCATAATATTATATATTACAAAGTTCCTCTGTCTTAGGGCTTATAATTCATAAGAGAGGTTAGGAGTAAGTAGCTACGAGCTAGCTATTACAGACAATGTACTGAGGAGGGTACATTTTATTCTTGATGAGACCAAAAAGTAGTGACAGATGACTAGCTCGTCGCCTACACAATCACATACCCAAAAGCCCATATACCATTAGTCGCCCTTTACGACATGCTAGGCAAAAACATAGTTGGCACATTATTTTTAAGTCCCAGACCAACATGGGACTTTCTTTGTCATTTTTAAAATATAAATAAAAATATGACTTATGAAAAAAGGATAGGTATAGAATTTAGCCAAGGAAACATTCTGTGTCTCACAGCTCCCTGACTGTTCCGTCGGTATCGACGGTGGCATATTAAGGGGGCCCAGGGTGGGAGGGAGGGATTGTCAGCAACGGAACAATGCAGCGAGGAGACTGGTGGTCATTAAGTCGGGCACAATGCTCCGCCGGCTGTCTTCTTTGCCAATTGTCAGTTGGGTTTTATGATTTGAACCGCGATGCTCCTTCTAGGAACATTTGTGCATATTCACTACATACTTGGAAAAACTTGATAGGAACCGGAGACCTGTCTGGTTGGATGGATCGTGGGTCAGATAAAAATGTTGTACTATATGGTAGGCAGGATTGATATCATGGCACTACAAATCGGTTGATGAAGAGTGCTGAAGGGTTCAGTAGGTTTAGTGATCCTATGAACAGCTATTGGATTCCCGCCTTAAAATAAGATATTTTTTTCTGCGCATCTGTGTTTAGGTACCCTGTTAAATTACGGTGGTAAGGCAGGAGTTAGAGTAAACTTACTCTAAACTTAAGGTTATACCTCAAATCGATCTTGAATCTGTGGATGACACCAGAGTGATAGTCCCGAGTTTGATGTCGAAATTCCCAAGGATAAAAGACTTATGTTGGTCTAGGACTTAAAAATAATGAGCCAACAGTTTTGCCTAGTATGTCGAAGAAGGCGACTAATGGTGTATCAAGTTTTGGGTATGTGATTATGTATACGACTGGCTAACTTTTTCGCAATTTTCCATCTAACCTAGCCTAGTTTTATTGATTGTCTAAATGTGGTTAAGGGGCTAACTGCCCCTTTGACTCTGCCTACCCTTTCGCAGATTGCGAGCGTGATGCATATACATATCTATGTATGTAGAAAACTCATCTACCAACCTGCAAAAGGATTCTACGAATCTCCCACAATAATATAACGCGTGCCATGTCGTCAACACTATAGTGCAAACCACGAATAGACAGGGGATGAACGCAAATTTATTTGATTGCAATCCAAACCAAACTCCTTTATTATCCCACTAGACACGCATTACAATCCACAATAGTTATTTAAATTATCATCGCAATTAATTTAAGAACTGTAATTGGAATCTTGGCACAAAACCAAGAAGTCATAGTTAACCGATTGTTGTATGCCATTCGACCAATCAAATGACATCTTTATTCGAGAGCACATACCTAAGTCCGTACAAACAGACCAACAAAACAGTGGGCAGTGCAATGCACAAATAAATTTAATAAAACAAAACTATGAAGCTACAATGGTCGTAATAAATATCATTAGTCCTATGTTGGTCTGGAACTTACAAAAAGAGTGCGCCTACTGTGTTCCTTGCCAAGCATGTTGGAAAAGGCGATTAACGTTCATTAGGTATCTGTTGGCGACAAAATAATCAGTAATCACAATTTTACACTTAATTCAACAATTTTCTCGAGATTTAATTCAACATGCACTGTCGTTATGTAGGTATATATAAAGGATTGCAATCCAGCGGCATCTTTATCTTCCTATATAATAAAAAAGAAACAAGTAGCAGAAAAATCATAAAATCTCTTAAACAATTCTTATTAACAAATCATATTACAATCTAAATGAATATTTTACCGATAAAACTTTAATTTAAAAAGCTTAATAAAATAAATACTTAACAAAAACTAACAAGATATTTTCAATTTAATAAATATAATATCTAAATAAATAAAAAAAACAATAATTACTTATGTATTTATTGCATAAATAAATAAAGTAAAAAATGTGATCATAAATATCTAAACTACTTCTATTTGTTTAAATTGATAAGAATTTTTGAACTAAATATTGATTCAGTAGGTAGTATTTATTATAATATAACATTAAAGTATGAAAATAAAGCGTCCTCTCTTCAATTGCAGAGCCCTCACATGGTTTATAATGTACTTTATTAATAACCGCCAACACCTTGTAAACATTATGGAAGCAATACATTATTGAGTATTGAGTATTGAGATGCAGCACACGGCCCTGGAGTCAGTAGTGCTAAATTTGTGCTCAACCCAGCTAGATTGCTTGATTTTTAGCGTTGCAATCTCTAGTAGGGAGGTCTCATAGCGGTGGTAGCTCAATGATAAGGACACGCGCCTCTTAACCGAGGAGTGCGGGTTCAAACCCGGGCACGTACCTCTTGATTTTTCAAGTCTATGTACGTATTTATACCACTAGCTCGACGGTGAAGGAAAACATCGTGATGAAACCTGCAAATTCAAACAACTTTGGATTTGTAACCATGATCTAAAAATTGTCTGTTTCCCCTATCTTAGTGTTACGAAGGTTAGATCGGCAGTCGCTTCAATGTAATTACCAGACTCGCTAAATCCTGGATCATGGACTAAGCGGACCGCCTCTAAGCACGGGACATAACGCTAGGAACATGATGAATCTCTAGTAGGGATTGAAATTCAGCAACTGAATCCAACACAGCCAAAATTTTTCTGGGCCCAGCTGGATTCCTGAATCCAGCATTACGGTCCATAGTATTTAAGTAGTCGCTTCAAAATTTGTGTTAATGTGATCACTTGTTGGTATATATTTATTCTCAACAAATTCTTAAAGGAGACAAAAACGAGTGATAATAAAATGGACTTATCGATACTGCTTCGCGTCCAAATATTGATAGTATCGATAGTTTTGTTACAGGCCCGTTGGTCAAGTGGTCAGAGACTAGGGAAAATGCTTCAAGTGATGAACATGGCCATTTGTACTCGAGTCATGGTTGTTTATAAATGTATTTAAATATGTCTATCCGTTCACCTAGTATGCATAGCACAAGGTTATAAGCTTAGTTTGGAAAAAGGAAATTGGTATGTCAGTCTGAAGAATTTATTGTTATTATTTATTTTGTACCACAGTGATCATATTGACACATATCGATACTATCGATAGTATTGGGTTCTTCTCTATCAACATCGATAGCCTCTCGTTAAGAAATTTTAACATTAGAATAGCAGTTATATAGAGGAAAACAATAGCAGAGTGGCCACTAATACATTCATATGAGACAGTTTGATGGGACAAACATTCGTTCGTTACTGTTATTGCTACAATTTTATAGAAAACGATTCGTGTCATGCACATTCCGTATTTTAGAGCAACCGGATCTCCCGTGACGCCAACACTCGAACCCATCTGGTCTGGGTTTCTTTAGTACGTATAATATTTTTTATGTTCCGGACATGCCAGTATTATTAGATATACTAAAGTCTGACGTCACAGATTACCATAATCATAAATAAACTTATCACTAAAATCACTATCTAACCCAGCCCAGTTATATATTTTGGCTGAATGTGGTTAAAGGGGCCTACTGCCCCTTTTACTCTGCCTACCCCTTCGGGGATTATGGGTGTGATGTTATATATGTATGCATGATCATAAATAATAAATTCTCAAGATTGACACACCAATTCCCTAGTGCTAAACTAAGCTTTTAAGCTTGTGCTATAGACACTACGTAAGCGGATAGACATACTTAAATACGTTTATAAACATCCATGACTCGATTACAAATGTCCATGTTTTGTTTCATGGCCAGGGTCTCTGACCACTCGACCAACGGGCCTGTCTATTAACTCCTTATCAAATAAATGCAAATTATTAAGATTGATGCGTGATTCAACATTTTATTGGCGTTAGGTCCCGTGCTTCCGTGTCGGGAACATGTTAAGAGCATGATCTGTCAATCTGACCTTCGTAACCCTTATATAGGGGAACCAAACGGGTATGGATTATGGTTACACATCCATAGCCGTTTGAATTTGCAGGTTTCATCACGATTTTTCGCTCGCCGCTGAGTAAGTGATACAAATACGTACATAGATTTAAAAAATCCAGAGGTACGGACCCACGTTTGACCATTTGGATGTGAGGGACATGCCCTAACCATTGAGCTACCCGCTACCTTGATGTATGATTAAGGGTTTTAAATACCGTGGTCTTTTAAGTAATTTGATCTTATTAAATAATATACAACTGGCAACCCATTTATTGCAATTGCAATTTATAAAATTAAAAAATCCATCACCGACCCACTAATTTTGCTCGCCAGTGTACCTAAATACATGTGTAGTTCCTGATCGGTCCAATAAACGAATATTAATGCCGTCTGGATACCGGTTAGCACAACTGGCGTGGCACCAAGCCAATTGGGTGTTCCCCTTTCTTTACTCTCAGAACGAAGCTGGCCACCATAGCGTCTCCTTAGGCGTGTTAAAACGTGACGCCGTGTCCTCAATGCTTCGAGTTGCAGGTTAAATTTCCTGTCGAGACAATTTTTAGAGTTCAATAGAAAATGAAAAATTCAAACAGTTTGGTATATTGTCCCATGTTGATCTGGCACTTAAGTAATCTGCCAACTGTGTTCGTTTTTGAATTGTTTTTGGTGCCAAATTGGTCATAGAGTCCATTTTTTCTGGTTGAAATGGAATGTATGAAATATACATATACATACATACAAATGTTTAGTAAAATATAATTAAGTCGCAGCGCCCCGCGGTTTTACCCGCATAGTTCACGTTCCTGTAGGAATATGGGGATAAAATATAGCCTATGTTACTTCCGGATAATGTAGCTTTCTAATGGTGAAATAATTTTGGAAATCGGCACAGTAGTTTCAGAGTTTATTCATTACAAACATACACACACACATAAATATAAAAATACAAATCTTTGCTCTTTATAATATTAGTAAAAATGTCATCATAAAATATCTAATTACTTAGAGCCGTCTGCTAGTATTAATATATGACGGCATTTATTGCGGATGGTACGACTGAAAATCATATGATTTTTTCCAGCGTGTAATTGATCCACCATTTTGAAAATTATTTATGATGTATATTTTAATTAAAATTATCCCATGTTGGTCTGGGACTTAAAATAATGCGCTGGTCTCTTGCCTAGCATGTCGTAAAAGGCGACTAATGGTATATCGGGTTTTGGGTATGTGATTGTGTAGGCAACAAGCTAACCACTTGTCACAACTTTTTCCCAATTTTCCATTTAACCCAGCCCAGTTTTATTTTTGGCCGAATGTGGTCAAAGGGGCCTGCTGTCCCTTTGACTCTGCCCACCCCCCCACTTTAATCTTTGGCTGTCCGTGTCCTTACCATTGAACTACCACCGCTTTCGAGTTCATGTTCATGTTCATTCAGGACATCAGCGTGTTAAATAGGCCGCATTTTCACGTGTTCTCACGGGAACGGGAAATACACGGGTGAATAGTTTATAATCGCGTATACAATGCAAGCCAGTAGTATTTTATTTACCTTATGTTTCATCTAATCTAACTTAATTCTATTTTTGGCTATAGGTGGTCTAATACTGTTCCTTGGACTCTGCCTTCTCCTTCGGGGATTTCGCGGCGTAATAGAAGGCATATATTAAAAAAAAAAACAATTTGGGTGAATTTAGTTTTTACATACATACATATCATGGCGCCCGCCCCGTGCCATTAAGGAGCTATTGCGAATAGCTCCTTAAACCACATTCAGCGACAAATAAAATTGTGATGGTTCCGACTGAAGGAAATACGTAAAACAAATTATTTTAAGTGAAACGGGTGGAATTTATCGAATTGCAATTAAAACTGATTCGTTCTCGTTTGTTTCGTCCGAATTATTTAACGACAGGTGTTGTATAAAATGTGGACGCATTGAGTGTAATCCCGAACTATTTAATTAAAATATCGAGGAAACAATTATTAACCAGCGGAACGGGATTTATTAATTAACTAGCTGTTACTCGCAACTTCGTTCTGGGGGGATAAACAAATAAAATATATATGCGAGCAAACCTTAATTTAAAATAAACCAATATCATTTATTTATAATACAAGCTATCTGCCAGTGAAAGTCTCATCAAAATCGGTTCAGCCGTTTTGCAGATTAGCCGGAACAGACAACAAAACTTTAGAAAAATGTTTTTATTGTAATTACCTTATATAAGTTTACGTACATTTAAAAGACAATACTATTTTATTTATCTGTAAACCAGTATTTTTTAACTACAAAGTACTCATAAACTAATTAACTTTAAATTACATTATGTGAGCATTAATGAAATTATATTAAAATATACGGGATTACGTAAGAGTAAATCAGATCATATATATTAACTTATTAGTTGGTAAGAGCAAAAATGTTGCTAATTCCTAATTTATATGCAAGGACTTGTAAGAAAAAGAAGGACTTCACGCTGTCATACTATAGTGTGAAGCCACGTTTATGCATAATGATGAGATACTTATGGATACAAGATATCGGATATCTGTCATTTGGGGCGCTTATTATGTCAATATGTGGCGTAAGATGCGTGTCAAGTTGGAGCACCAGAGGAGCTTCAATGTCTAGTTAGTGGCGCGGAGTCCTTTGTTTTTTCCTTCCTGTGTTGTATAGTTAATTTATCGAGGACAGCTATAGACTATATAACATTAACTATAAACGCGGACGAAAACCGCGGACACAGCTAGTCTAATTTACTTTTTAAAACACTTCGCTTTTGATCTTGTTTTGTCTATGTTCAACATGCTTATCAAGGAAAACATTTAGCATATTTTTTTTTATATTCCATACCAACATGGAACTAACGACTTAAATAACAATGAAAATTAGGGCTTATAATAAGGAAGTGTATTGCATTGCACGCTAAACTACGATAAGCCCTTGTTATTGTGTAATTGACTTGACAAAGATAATAGTTTATATTAGTGGAACCATTAAACAGCAATATTAGCTAATAACCTTACAAAGAAACTAGATAAAAAAAAAGAAAAAAAAAGATTCAACTAACGTTAGATTTTTTTATTATTTTGCAGTCAAAGATCTCATTATGCAACACAATTGCACTGCAAACACAACCAGCCACCATCTGCCGGGATCGGATGCAAAAGGTCCCCAGTTTGTATTACATTACCCGCAGATACAACTATTTGTTTCCATTTCTTAACTCAGTATTTGGACTCGTGCCAAATGATCGATACGTTTTGGCCATACGCCAGTCCATCTGGTGACGAGGTTGGTATAGAAAAAAAATTCACTCAGTGTTGCTATACACGGTTTTTGGAATACCGACGTCCGTTATCACAACGTGTTCAGGCCCAAAATAGATGCTAGACTACAGTCATGCCATGTTTCTTGCACGTGGCATACATCTTTACAAAACTAACTTTGCATTATCACTAGAAATAATACTATAGTCCATTTCACCTAAGAAGAGTTCGGTGACAGTTTGAATTTGACGTTAATAGTTCTGCATCCGTATGACAGCCATTCGATTTTTCTTTTCAATTCGATAAAAATTCATAGGGCAGTCAAATCGACTGTTTTGTTTATTTTATTTTGAATCCTGATTAAAATGTAAATTATTTTAAACTATGATTTATTTTTATATTAATACTTGTATTGGACTCGGTATTAAAAGTGATAGAGATAAAACATTCGCCTATCACTGATCTATCACTAAACGAATGATAAATGTGTGTTATCATTCGCTTCAGATCTTGACTTAGGCAGTCCGTTACGTATTAAAATACATATCCCTTGCTAAATAAAAATTGTATTGAGTAACCAAACTAAGACTGGCGTTTCAGTTGAGCCAGTCAATCATGTTTGTGTTTGCAACATTTTAGAATGGAATACAAAATTTATCATCTTCCTAGCGTTATGTCCCGTGCTTAAACGGGTCCGCTTAGACCATGATCTAGGATCTTAGCGAGTCTGGTAATTACATTGAAGCGACTGCCGATCTGACCTTCGTAACCCTAAGAAAGGGGAACCAGACAATTTTTTGGATCATGGTTACAAATCCAAAGCTGTTTGAATTTGCAGGTTTCATGACGATGTTTTCTCTCACCGCCGAGCTAGTGGTATAAATACGTACATAGATTTTGGGTTTGAACCCGCACCCCTTGGTTATGAGGCACGTGTCCTTATCATTGAGCTACCACCGTTCTATACACACACATAAGGTACATATTACCTAAAGGGGTAGGCACAATCTAAAGAGTTAGTTTTTTAACCCCCCTTTGTTTGTATTTTCCACTATGCACGCTCTCCTCGTATTAATGTTACATCAATAGGAAGACTGGACTTCACGTCACAGGGAATTCTATTGTGAAGTCCAGAGCTACTGTATGCTCAAATATTTAAGTTAAAAATGACCAAAAATATTATTAGTCACAGTGCACAGCTTGTAGCCCTTTTTTTGTATCAAATAAACTTTATTTATTTATTACTTTACCCAAAAAATTAAATAAATTAATTCATGATAATCGCTTGAGTATTTAATAAGACATTTCATGGTGTCATTGGGTCTATAAAAAATTCTTCACAACACAAGTCACATGGCACTTGACTTACGTCCAAAGACAATTTGCATTAACAATTCCTCGTAATTGTTGACAAAAATACACTTATTTTAGAATACTGAAAGTCATTCAAGGCGAGGAACAAAAAATTAGCCGCTGAAAATAATATATTACCTAGGTTATTGTTTGGCGTTGAAAGACAGATTTAGCTTCTCAGATATTGAATTTTAAGGCAGACGCTCTTCCGTAGTATTATATTCGTATTTAACAATACAATCCTACGCTTCTGCGCAAATCTGTCATTTGTATCAGTCATCAAAAAAAAAGGTTAGTGACTCATTAATATATACCTACTTACAGAGTTTAATTTTGGAATATATTTCAATGCGCATCAAAATTTCGAAGAATGAATTTTCATAATAACTACGAAATCATATTTATAAAAATTATTTGCTGCTCGTTAGTCTCCCTAAAACTGAAGAACGGCTGGATCGATTTGGCTGATTTTGACTTTAAAATATTTGTGATCTTCCAAGGAAGGAAGGTAACATTGCGAGGAAAATAATAAAATAAATCCGAGAACGGGGCGTTACGATTACGAAGTGCGCCGGGGTATAATGTGAAGCATAATCTTTGTACACCTTTTTACGAACATTCCGCGGACGGAGCATGCGATTTGGCACAGTTTATATGGAGAGGGAGTGCAGAAAGCAAATATTTCAATAGATATTGCGTTAAAAATTTATAAAAAAAAAATTAAATATAGTCGAATTTCAACCACTGGGCGACCACTAATTAATAATAAATTCTGTGCTACGGATACTAGGCGAACGAATGACTCGAGTACAAATGTCTTTGTTCATCACACGAAACATTTGCCCCTAGCGGGATTCGAGTTGCTTGTCAAACTTAATGCAATACAAACGGTGAACTGCGACAAAGCACACATTATATAATCGATAACACTAATAATAATCTAATAATAATATACACTTTTCAACAATGAACCTAGTAACGTACCTACACACTAAATATTTAAAAACTAGAATATACACATTCCATTACACGTTATTCTATTTCTATGACCTTATGATTGTCTCGATGGCGCATTTGGTAGTGACCCTACCTTAAGCGCCAAGAGTTGTGAGTTCGATCCCCACCCAGGACTAACATTCGTGTGATGAATACTTGTGTTTGTTCTGTGTCTGGGTGTTAATATCCAATATTTAAGTATATATTTATAATAGCGCTATCCGTAACACAAGTGCTTAAGCTACTTACCTCGGAGTCAGATCAATGAATAAGATGTGGGATATTTATAAAAAAAAATATAAAGAAAAAAAAGACCGCTACTTCCCAGAATTTCAGAATTAAATAAAAAATCACGATATCAGAACCAGAATAACAAAAACTTTAGTGCTTACGCAAAACCTAGACACTACCTATATTCGTGACGCTAAAATATGCTTGATCGAAGGGTACAACCAAGGTACAGCAACACTGAACTAAAGAAATATTGATATAATCAACTCAAGAAATTCGTTTTAATTTAAACGACACTAATACCGGCTCAGCCATTCACACGTCGTACATCAGCAGATATGATTTAGATCCTCTAATATTATAAATGGACAAGTGAGTCTGTTTGTCACGCTTTCACGTCTAAACCACTAAGCCGATTTAAAAAATTCTTTCACCAATGAAAAACTACATTATCAGCGAGTAACATAAGCTATATTTTATCTTCGTATTCCCACGGGAACAGGAATTACACGGGTGAAACCGCGGGGCGGTGCTAGTAATAATATACTGACAGATTTATTTTCAAACACAACACGAGAAAGATTCGGTATAATCTCGGGATCATGATGCGTGTTCACATTTATCATAACATCGGTCTGGGTAATTTAGTAGCCTATATTTTTCTTTTCGGTACAGTAGTGGTAGCTTAATGGTTAGGACTCGCGCCTCTCATGCGAGTGTTGCTGGTTCAAGTCCCGTTCGGTATTGGATTTTTTAAAACTATGTACGGATTTATACCACAATTCGGCGGTGATGGGAAGCTGTACCTCCAAATAACTATCGAAGTGTAGCCATGACCTAATATATCTGGTTTGCTGATCTAAGGGCCAAGAAGGGCAGATAGACAGTCGCTTCAATGTAGTAACCAGATTCGCTAAATCTATCCTTGTTTAGTTGGGGTCCCCAACTAAACACCGGACATAATAATACAGTGCAACCTTAAAATAACGAACCTCAATATAACGATTTCCCCGATTTAAAAAAATATTCGTAATCCCCTTAAATTCTCCATAAGAGTCAATGTAAAATATACCTTTGTATTGCGAACATTTTTTGCGAATAACCTCTTTATAACGAATTTTTCACTATCAAAAAACGTGCATAAACCTCTAATTAACGAATTTTGTCACCCCAAAACCTTTATATAACGTTCCTACCAATACATGACCCATAACCCCATATTAAGTCATTCGTGTCGCGACAGGTTTCGACAGGTTTTTTTTCCGTAAAACAATCATTTTAACGAACCTCAGTAACGTATTACTTGATAGGTATAACGAATATTTTCTTGTTCCCTTCTGATTTGTTATATCGACGTTGCATTGTATTAAAGAAGGACGATGATATATTTTAAAATTTGCTTTATCAGCAAATAATATCGCATCCTTCGCTGGGGGCTAAACCCGGATAGATAATCAAAATTAAAAATAGCGGCGTCTACATCCTATCATTGATGTGCTGATTATCGCGCTGAGAATCATTTAACGAATAGCGTAGCTAACCCAACATCTATTATACTAGGTTAGTTGCAGTCTAGAAAAACGTCTGAAATTTGAATTGAGTCCGACGACACCGGCACCTGTCAACAGATTGAGCCGCCGGACAGCAGAATTCCGCCGAGCGTCAATGACAGACGCTGACAGACGCGTCGCGTCTTGCCGGGAGGCAGTCGTACGATGATGACGTCACGGGCATTTTGCGAGAGTACGTTGTAAGAATTTTTATTAACCACGTGTTTTTAGACACACCACTGCATATTTTTGGCATTAGGTCCTGTTTTTAGAAGCTACTTGGAACATTAATCCCATAATGAAGCGATCCATAGGCAGGCAAACCAGATAAATACGTTTCTTATACCGTGCCATTTTCTTAAACTGGACTTCAAATTAATACTGCGGCTATTTTCAAGTAACCTTGTAAAGACAAGTAAAAATTACGCAGACATTCCTTAACTCAAACTTAAATTACTATTAAACTGATAGTTTTAGATTAATTATATTTTTATTGCGTTACTTGGACCAAATATAAACTTACAATATGTTTGAGATTTATGGTTATTTTTTTTTTTAATGTAAAGGAAAATAAGTGAAGACGTTGTGAAAATTGGAGTGTAATAAATCTGTACAAAAAAAACACGTATTATTTATTTTCCATTTTCAAAGAGTAGCATCCTAACGTTCATTACGAAACACAGGACGTCCAAATCTTTATCACCGTTGAACGTCGGCCCATCTCACCTTCCACCGAAGAACTTAAAACCGTATCTCGACTCGCGTTGGTCGTCTAATTCCGGCGACTGACATCTAAGCAGCTGATTAATTGTCTCTGCTTGGTCGTTGACCTATTAAGAACAGAGGGTTTTATTTTTAACTCGGTTGACACCTGAACTATTAGTTTGCATCGTTATTGGTCTGCGCTGGTATACATCTCGGTGTTACTGATGTTCGGTGCTGTCAATATATTGAACGGTCCACCGCCGCAGACTTGTTAGGCACTTGTCACCGACGATGAACGAGATGTAGACTTGGGAATTAGATGCGAGTTGGCGAGCGTGTAGTTCCGACAGATTTGTTGCTATGCTATGAGCGAGTATGCCACTCGCATACTGTGTTACTCACAGCAATTGTTCTGAGCATCAGAGACATGCATATCTGGTCTTTCGGCCAATCTATAGTAGCCGTCTTTCGTGGAAATACCCATAAGAAATCAAGGCCACGAAAACGAGGATGGCGTGTTCGAATCCCGCTAGGGGCAAATGTTTCGTGTGATGAACATGGAACTTATTTAAGTATGTCTATCCGTTCACCTAGTATCCATAGGACAAGCTTAAACTTAACTAAGCTATAGTTTGGGACAAGGAAATTGGAGTCAGTCCGGAGATTTTTTTTATGATATATTCATATTATAATATATCATACATATTTTATCTCGGATCTACATTTGTTGTACATTTCTTGAGCGAAATAATAGTTGGTAATTAATCGCTCTCGACGGTAAGACGAGTGCGTTAAATCATTTCATAATTTGCTTGCATCTTGCCTAATCAGTGCCTTCAGCGCCCGCCAAGAAGTTCAATCAATAATCATTAATTATAATGAATCCACGTTCCATAATTTTATGGGGGCCTCGAAAACGGACTTATAAGTCATATTATACATAAAAGAACAACGAACAATCTAACACCAGGTTCGGAATATAGCTTTTCCGAGAAGCAGTCGGCAAAAAACTCGGTAATTACTCTTTACAACGCCAAGTCATACAAAAATATAATATACAGATTGTATAAATATGTCTACCAAGTCATACAACCAATGTACGTCGACGATCTATGCGAGTATTATTAACGTCGAGTTGCAAGTCCGCGCCGCTCCTAAACCATGTACCGGTCAAATGTGATAAATACCCCTTCGAATGTCCGCGGTGCTCTTTTCACGGTGACAGCTATTTTATTGTCTCCTCCGCAAGTGGGCCGCCGCAGCTGGTCGCAATAACTCCTGTCTACGGATTACCGCGCTATTGGACCATAATCCTGCCGGGCTTAATTAACTGGGCGTCGCGTCGTCACGTCACGTTTTAATTTCTTTTCGAACGCGTTCGCTATGAACAATCTGGTACGACGAACTCGCCGAATCCGACAACAATTAACAAATGACAATCAACAACTTGATTTATATTTGTTATTTTTTTCGGAATTGGAAGGAGAGTAGTTTACGGGAAAGTACCAGCGATTTATGATAATTATATGTAATCAAAATTAATATTTATATCGAGCGATCTATGAATATTACCTATAACATGTTTTATCCAGTTTATAGAGCAAAACTTAAAAAAAAAAACATTAGAGTGAAATGTCAAATTCAATTTTAATTCCGCGGATCGATTCTAAAGAAACTTACGTGGACAACTTGCGAAATACAACCAAATGACCTAATAAAAGAACAGACTTTACCGCATCTTCGTTTATTATGTGTAAGCTACCAACGTTGTAAGATATGTTTAAAGGTATTGCACATAAATACTCATTTGTCAAATTATTGTGTATAAATAAATTAGATAAAACACAATAAAAACAATTACTGGCACTCGACACGTAAAAAAATATCACGTGATTAACCTTACTGTACGATATAGTTATGAGATATAAAAATAAACACATCGTACACATACGTCTGCTAACCAAAATACCTACACATGTTCACACAGACAACAGCTTCAATGTCCACCCAATAAACTTGCACGTGTCGCAGTCTTCCAAAACGCGGCTCACTCAAACATCGAACCGGTTACCTATAAATAAAACGAAGCACAAAAGAGAGACTGCCTCGTAAATCCGAAAGTCAACTTCAATTAGGCGAACGGAGTCATTACAACAACTAGTGATGTCGTTAAAAAACAGCTGACGATCATATGTCTTCCGCGGCCAATGAATGTCTCGGGACCTATTAATTACGTATACGAGTAATCTAGTTCGGTATGCGAAGAGGTTTTTCGGTGAAGGGGTAATAATGAGACGCGACTATAAATTCAAAGTGGAATACATAAATATCACGCCTGTTATTGTTAGGACTAGGCAGAAGAGCAATGAGCTACTTTAATCCTATTTAGCAGAGAATAAATTTTGAAAACGTAACGACTAGCGGCTAGCTCGTCGCCTACAAAAACACTAACCTAATTCACCATTTGTCATCTTTTGCATGCATTAACATAATTGGTACATTATTTTTGACTGACAGACCAACCAAATCAAAGTCAAAGTCAAAACATTATTTATTTATATAGGTTTCAAAGAAACACTTATAAATCGTCAAATACAGATAAATAAATATGTTACTACCACCGGCAACATGTGACAAATAAAAAAAACTGCTACAGCATGTTTGGAGTAGAAGCGTAAGTTATATACAAAGCGGTATGTTTATATAATCTGTCGTCATGTTTCACGGGTGTATATACAAACGTCCAATCATATATATCAGTGCGCAAAGAAGTTAAAATGTGACGTTTGTTAAAAATTATAAAATGCTTGAACTCGAAATTCGATTAAAATAATCACATTTGTTTCACGATCAGACTTTATCGATTAAAAAGAATTGGCTGTAATTTCTCAAAATACAAAATCTTGCTTATGTGTTGTCATTTGATTCAATAAACGCGAGCAAAGCTACATACATACATAGCTACATACGAAAGGCATTATTACAAGAATAACCACCTCGAAACCAGTAGAATTAATTGAAGCGGTACCATTCATTAACGTATCCATACATACGTAAACTTAGTCCAATTAGTGATATTCTATATGAGATACTTGCCCAATTAATTGTTATTTTGCAAAGCGTCTCAAGAACTGAAGATAGTTAGCGTATAACGAATTGACCCCTTTGAACTCCACTGAGCTCCCTTTTCGTCCTATTTTTAACGAAACTTGTTTTCGAACGATATTTCAGTAACTTTAAGTAATATTTTTAAACATGGTAGATCGGCCGAATTCCTAATTTAAATTAAGAATGTTGGGATATCGATATTTTTATTGTATCGATAAATCACTACCATCACTGAGATTAGAAGAATTAACAATGTTACAGAGCGTTTAAAGTTTTTTAGATACTTACGATACACACGTATAATTTAGTTTAGGACTTTGAAGAGTAAAGAGTTGGGTATGGCAGAAAGAGCATGAAAGTAGAATAAACGCGGTCGAGATGCGTGCGCTGCGCAAAATCTGCGGTGTATCGCTCACAGACTGCGTTGGGAATAACGATGTAAGAATAAGAGTCGGTCTTAAAGACAGCGTCGAAGTCAAGGTAAGAAGAGGCATGCCCCGGTAGTTTGGACATGTGGAAAGAATGGATGACGAAAGATTGACTAAACAGATATACAATGCAAAAGTGTAGGATGTAGGAGCCGCGGAAGGCCCAGGCTCACCTACCACGACCAGATTAGTCGTATTAGAAAAACCGTAGAACTTGTATAAAAAGGATCATGAATGTTGAAAAGGCCAGTGAGGTGTGTAAGGATCGTGCCACATGGCTTTCGGTTCTCTCTGCCTACTCCGCTAGGAAAGTGGCGTGAAATTTAGTTTTATTTTCGTTAACCGTGTATAAGATGTGTGGTTGTGTAGACAACGAGCTAGTCACTTAAAACACTAACTATTTTTCATCTAATTTACGAGTACATCAATCGGGCCCAGACATAAGCTAATAAGAGAGTAAAAGGTAATTTTGAAGAAATAATTTACATCACCGAAGAAACTTAATCGCATTAATGGGCAAAAGCTCGACCTTCATAATATACCGACTATTATAACGATCTACCTCGATACAATACAATATCGATACATATGTTAACACGAACGTCACTTCATCCAGCGTATTTCCAAAAATGTTTTAATTACAAAGCAAGCTGTCTCGTCTTCTGAGATCAAAATCTTGTAAAAAAATCCTTGTTCCGTGTCTAAATAGAAATCCATTAGATGAGTAAATTTGTTTGAAAGATTTCCTCACACATTCTTAACAGTGATTTAACGTACAAATTAATGTGACAATGGCTTTCTTGTTTCGTAATGGTATTTGGAAATATATTTTTGGCTTTAAACTAGAAATGTCGACCTTGTCAGTTAGGAATTTTATGACTAGTCAAGGAGATCGCTTATATATACTGGACTGGATGGATCGATGGTGCATTCGATAGTGAGCCTGCCCCATGCGCCAAGAGTAGTGGGTTCTATCCCCACCCAGGACAAACATTCGTAATTATGATGAATACTTGTGTTTGTTCTCTGTCTGGATGTTCATATCCAATATTTAAGTATATATTTTTAATACCACTGTTGATTCTGATTTCCGTAACACAAGTGCTTAAGCTACTTACCTCGGTGTCGGATCAATGTGTGAAATGTAGTCGGATATTTATATACTATTATTATTTATTATATAAGGCGTAATTTTATCACTGATTACTTAAATACAATATACATACCAAATTCACACGTAACTGATTGCTGGATATTCACTCAATCACCCCGCTTACCTGTAATAGAAGAATGAAAATCAATTAAACTTTATCTGAACAAAAAAAAAATTGTTTGTTTGCATTCAATAGGCTCCGAAAATACTAGACCGATTTGTAAAAAAATATTTCACCAATAGAAAGCTACTTTATCAGGGAATAACATAGGCTGTATTTTATCCTCATATTCCTAAGGGAACGGGAACTACGCGGGTGAAACCGCGGGGCGCTGCTAGTATTTATCGGACACACAACGCAAGCGAGTGAAGGTGTGAGCCACTATCCATCCATCTCATGTTGATTCAATACCATAGTTCCTCAACCTTATATTGCCTACTGTCCACTTTAAATAAGATTTTATATAAGCGTTTAGGGGCTAAGAAAAGCATTTTAATGAGATCTTATGAAAAAAAAAAAAAAAAAAAAAAAGATGGACAATTGCAATAAAAAAAGTAGCGACAATTGGTTAACTCATCACCATCACATTCATAAAATCAATACACAACGTTCCGTCGAAGCATATAAATATTCCGTCCAAGCAACATTCTCACTAACTCAACAACTTCATGACTAACTCAACAAAATTTCCATAACGATGTAACCCTCTCAAAAAAATCACCAAAACATATTCCAACTCACTACGGAACCGTGGTAATAGCCACAAGTAAGGACACACAAAAACCAGTTTCCAGAAAGCCAATACAACAGCTGTAAATCAATTTCCCCTCATAAAAATGCCATGAATTCTCAATGAGTTTCGGTTTATGGGCCGCGGAAGCTTTCGAGAAGTGTGACAAGGGCTAGTGTGAAATGGGCGTGTTGACAACCCCTGAGTTGCTGGCAAGTCAGTCAGAAGAAACATCAGATATAATTACCACATAACACAGGTTTAAAAAATTGTGTTATTTTTAGTAATTTATTCCAAATAATAAAACTCCTTTGTTGGTTGGCGACTAAGTGTAGGTATATCGGGTTTTGTTTGTGTGATTGTGTAGGCGACGAGCTAGCCACTTGTCACTACTTTTTCGCAAATTTCCATCAAACCTAGCCCAGTTTTTTTTCGGTTGAATGTGGTTAAGATTGCTAGCTGCCCCTTTGACTCTACCTACCCTACGGCCATTACGGACGTGACGATTGTATGTATGTACCTTTACTAAAATAACACCGAATCGTTTCAAGCTTTATCTTATCCGGAGTCTTTCAATATGTTTTACAACGCATTTACATAACCTCACAAAACCTGGCAATATTAAGGTAGACGTAGCTTGCTTGTCCAATTAACTCTCACAGTCTTACAACTTTCCTGGAAATCGTGTTATTTATCTGGGAAATTTCGGATAACTTTTACCGGAAGGTACGAGTGAAGAGACCTAATTCCAAATAAGATTAGGAATGATTTGAAGATGTGTACCTAAGATTAAAAAAGATGTAGTATTTCAAACTAATGAATAGCAGAATGGGCGGTTAAATTTTCTGTAACCTTTTACTCCTTGTAAGCAAGTTAGTTTGACTTGATGATTTTAGGGGAATTTTAACTAACAGATAGATGGTGCTTTAGAAAGAGGGCTATTCAGGAAAAGAATAACGGCTCCGTACACTAAAATATCCGTCACTTGATTTCGACGAGACTTCAAATTTAAAATATACACAAAAGCTCTTCAATTGTTAAAATAGTATGACCTTTACAATTGAAACTATCAAGGTTTATTTCGTTTAATCCCGAAAATAAACGATGCTCCTACATTACTGAACACGAAATATACTTTTATTTATGCATCGTAAAACCAAGTACTTACTCAGAACATAGACGTCCAATTTTAACCCAACAAAAAGCTGGGACAAACGTCGCGCCAGAAATAACATTGGAAGTCTATTAGTTTAGAAGCGCTATGTGGGCTAAGGTCACCAATCACCTTTGTCACTAAACTAAATCCGTAGTCATTGAGAAATTAAACAGTACTAGTTTTAACTTGCGTCAAATTTCGTCTGTTACCAAGTATCCGGCAGCACATATCAATATTTCCAGAAAAAAAGTATCTAGTCCCTTCGAAGGTTCGGAATTTTGGCAAACCAAATATCATCTATATCTGCTGAGTAATTTCGATGTGAAAACGAAACGTTACGTCGTTTATTTCGGATTTGCAATATATTTTTGTTATAAGTAAAAAAAAATGTGTTGGTATATTCAAGCATATTATTACTACCTACCAGAAACAATAACAAGTAAATAAATGTCAGACTACATCACATACATTGATCTGACTCCGAGGTAAGTAGCTTAAGCACATGTGTTATGGATATCCAAATCAACAGTAGTCAAACTCAAATTCAAATTCAAAATCTCTTTATTTGTTACGAATGTTTGTCCTGGGTTGGGATCGAACCCACAACTCTCGGCGCATGAGCAGGGTCACTATCGAATCGAGGCAGTTAAAATGAATCCAAGTTATTCATACGTAACATATGGGATCGATTCTTAGACTCCGCTTACTTCTTGAGTATATGTGTATGATTTATATGTACATATTGGGAGCTATATGTCATAGGTAAGGAAGGATACGAGCTGGATGGCTCTATTTAATATATAGTAACTAAGACCATAGCATAGGTATTATTAAAAACGTGGTGGTGTACGATTCGTACTAATCATTAACCCTCGTTCTGGTTGCCGTTCTGATTGTATACTTAGATAACCAGGAATGGGCCGTTAGGCCTGCGTCTGACGCACCTGATCCCCTCATCAGAACAGTCGTAATGCATCTAGCTCACAAACAAGTCATCACTAAAGATCAATTACTTAAAGAATCTCACCTCGAGTTAAGGCCAGCCAAATGCCCTACATCAGGCCACAAAAGCCAGAACATACGATCACTATAGGAAGTAAATAACACGTCTGCCACCCTGGAATGATGCCAGTGCTAGAACGCCAACTGCGTGACCCAATAGGCGTGCCCCTCGTCAATACCGGCCTGGGCGGTGCTGTCTAATCAGCCAATCAAGACTTGCGGTATACCAGTGGGAGTAGGCTAATTGGTGGCGATTTGGCGTGGTGTACTAATAACTTTAATTGATGTGTATTGCTATCTTTACAACTAGAAGGTTGGTAGCTTAATGGTAATAGGCGCCTCGTAGAGGTGTGTTGATTCAAACCTAGAATGTCTTCAATAGGGATGATGACTGCATTAAAAAACTATAATTATATTTAGTGCGTCAGTTAGAATCAACTCATCATAGCTAAGCTAATGTGTTATTTCTAAATGTTATGTAATAAATGGTCGAGTTACTACTCGACCATTTATTACATAACTAGGCTGGGTTAGATGGAAAATTGTGAAAAAGGAGTGACAAGTAGCAAGCTTGTCGCCCACACAATCACATACCTAAAACCCGATATACCATTAGTCGTCTCTTACGACATGCTAGGCATGAAACGCAATTGGCAAATTATTTTTAAGTCCCAGACCAACATGGGACATTGATCGACTTGACGCAACGTCACCGGCACTTGATCTCAAGTTGGTAGTACGATAAAAAGCCGCAGATTCACAACCCAAGTACATACAAAGTCCAAACAAACAAAACACTCAATGCAACAACAATGCAATCTCACTAAACCAATGCATCCAATTTAAATAAACACGAGACTTTACACTTTTGCTGGCTGCAACCGCTTTGAAATGCTCAATTCGCTTCCAATCGCCGCATTTCATTTCACTTAAGCGTGGCCACGGGAATATACCCTCTATGTCGATGGGGTAAGGTGGATGCACAAATGCATTGCATCTGGCTAAGGGCCAGCTGGTCACCTGTTGCGGCGGCGTCTCGGGCCTGAATGATGGTGACAGTGGCGAGGAAACGATCGGACGATCGTTAAACTATATTCGAGATTTGGAGAGTCCGCGCTGTCGATTTTTAAACGGTATTCGCTTTGTCGTCGAAAAGAATACGATTTTCGCTTCGTCGAAAAGTTGGTAAGGTGCAAATCTGTTTTTTAATAATAATAATAATAAATTCTCCAGACTGACACACCAATTCCCTAGTTCCAAACTAAGCTTATAAGCTTGTGCTAGATACTAGGTGAACGGATAGCCATACTTATATACGTTTATAAACATCCATGACTCGATTACAAATGTCCATGTTCATCATACTAAACATGTGCCCCTAGCGGGATTCGAACCCGCGACCCTTGGCTTCGTGGCTAGGATCTCTGACCACTCGACCAACGGGCCTGTTTTAATACAAATGTTAACAAATTAACGTAATTTTTGCCGCTCTCGACTATGACTGCTTCGACCACCATTTCATTACCTCGAGGTGTGAATTACCAAAAAAACTCTTCTTAGTGCCCAAACATACTATTAAACCTCTGTTCAAAGTTTCAAGATGCAAGATTCAGTAGATGTTAGACTGTGCGTTCATCGTCTTTTGTTTATAAGGAATATAAAATACATAGTTCTATAATAATACCCGACAGTTCCGAAAATATCATCCTTTCATCTTCTCAGTAGAAACTAACGATAGAATCATTATATTTGTAATATGACATACATATATGTATTATGGCGATATGTAAGTGTCTATGTAAAGTCAACATGTTTGACAGGCCCGTTGGTCGAATGGTCAGAGACCCTGGCCACTAAATCATGGGTCGCGGGTTCGAATTCCGCTAGGGGCAAATGTTTCGTGTGAAGAACATGGACATTTGTACTCGAGTCATGGATGTTAATGTATTTAAGTATTTCTATCCGTTCACCTAGCATCCATAGCACCTGCACAAGCTTATAGGTTTAGTCTGAAGCTAGGAAACTGGTGTGTCTGTCCGGAGTATTTATGAACAAAGATCTCAGCTTTTTTCTTTCTATTTTTACAACGAGGATCACTCACATCTACACACAAATGTGTGTTGACGGACCGTCCTTCCGATAACGGATACCCATGATCTCAAACTTGGAGATTGGACAAAGGCACGTGACGACGGACACTAAAGAATTTGTACGGCGAGGCTCGGTGCTTCATCGAGATAAGTGTCCAACGGAACATATAAATACGTGACATTCATATTGAGTACATATGATCCGGTCAATTTCAAAATTTCGAATCTCCCAGCAAAATAAAATATAGGGCAGGTTTGTTGACAGTAAACAAGATATTTCAGTAAAACTATGTATGTATGTAACGTGTTATAACCCTAGTTACTTAGCCAAATCGCTGCATCAACGCTTTATTTCAATTGTAATTTTCCAAAGTATTTTGCCTATATAGCATTATAGTCTCAGTCCCAATCTTTTCCATATTTTAAAGTTAGTTAGAATCTTGTCCATTTGAACTTTGTCCCATGTTGGTCTGGGACTTGGCCCATTTTGATTTGGGACAAAAAAAAGAATGTGCCAACTGTGGTTCTTGCCTAGCATGTCGTAAGAGGCGACTAATGGTTAACGGGCTTTTAGGTATGTGACTGAGTAGGCGACGAGCTAGTCACTCCTTTTTCACAGCTTACCATCCAACCCAGCCCACTGTCCCATGTTGGTCTAGGACTTAAAAAGAATATGCCAACTGTGGTTCTTGCCTAGCATGTCGTAAAAGGCGACTAATGGTATATCGGGTTTTAGGTGTGTAATTGTATAGGCGACAGGTTAGCCGCTTGTCACTGCTTTTTTACAATTTTAAATCTAACCCAGCCCGGCTCTATTTTGGCTGAATGTGGTTGAAGGGGCAAAAGGGCAGCATCTTTTGACTCTGCCTACCCCTTCGGGGATTATGGGCGTGTTTTATGTATGTAGTTAGAATCTGAACTTCGCGGATAGCGGTACTTTTGTCGCTCCGGGTAAATTGGGAAGTTCGTGTGGTCGTGGTCACTTGTATTTTGTTGTCGTCAATAAAATCAGTGCGATTCATCATCATCATCATCTTCCTAGCGTTATGTCCCGTGCTTAGACAGGGTCCGCTTGGACCATGATCCAGGATTTAGCGAGTCTGGTAATTACATTGAAGCGACTGCCGATCTGACCTTCGTAACCCTAAGATAGGGGAACCAGACAATTTTTGGATCATGGTTACAAATTCAAAGTTGTTTGAATTTGCAGGTTTCATCACGATGTTTTCCCTCACCGTCGAGCTAGTGGTATAAATATGTACATAGATTTGAAAAATCTAGAGGTACATGCCCGGGTTTGAACCCGCACTCCTCGGTTAAGAGGCGCATGTCCTTACCATTGAGCTACCACTGCTCCAAAAAAAAATCAGTGCGATTCATCATCAGACAGTTATAATTTTATACAAAAAATATGAAAATTTAATAACCATATTTGCAAAATTCTGGATCGTGGTCTAAGCTGACCCCGGCTCAGCACGGGACATAATGCAGGAAAATTATTATAAATAGAAAAGTAACTAATTGTTACAATTTCATACTTTTGTAACTTCTCAACAGAAGAACAAAAATTTATAGATAAAGATTCCTTTCAACTTAAGAAAAGGACAGTTCCCGAAAAGACAGGAAAATCTACACTAACGGACGAAACCGTTAGTGTTTATTTTTTTGTTTATAAAAGCTAGTTTATTTGAAGGTGGCTGATCGTTTGCAAGTCCGAATGTAAACCGTTTTGAAGTTGTTCAAACGGTTTACATTCGATTTCCAACAATGGCTCGTGCTAAAATTAGTTCACGTGTTACGAATGTACCTTTAGGGATTGCTCGTGGGTCGATACGTCCTCATTAGCCAAATTTCCCATGAGGACCGTTTGATTATATCAACATATATCTTCATACGTTGCAAGAGACGAAGAGTGAGTGACACTGCTATTTTGCATATAGTGTCACGTGTTACTATGCATACAAGATAAACCACGGCTATCTATGCACTTCAGGTGGCTAAAAACTATATTGTACTCCTAACCGATATTGGTCACGGCGGACTAGCCATCTGCGCAGGAGATATTATACCTAGATGATAAAAATGTTTGGACATGAATGTATGCTCGCATGTAGAGTAAAACCTCTTTTTATATATAATGTTAATGCTTTAGAGTTAAGTATAATGAATATTATTTAAGAAAGGCTATTTGTTAAGTCTTCTCCGGCACCACTTCTTAGCAGGCCACTCACGTCGAGGTGCTGGTAGGGTAAAAAATATTTGTTATGAATCCTTTGCAGAAATAAATCATTTCATATCATAATTTCCGATGGTCGAAGTGGCGGGCACCTCCTATATTAACAATATCACAGACGGCATAATACTATCTCTCCGGTGCGGCTCATACAAAAGTAACCAATTAATATTCCGACCCATTACCGCAGGATACTCGAGCAGACAATATACCGCACGGCCCATTAAGTTTAACATCGCGAGGCAACTATTCCACTCGAATTACATTCACGTGCTAAATCTAATTTACAGTCGCGCTCCCTTCAAATATCCACCTGAGGACGTTTAGATGAAGGCTTAAATGTGTAGGCTTGGCCTCACTGAGATACTAAGGACTTATGTTATAAAAAAAAACATTCAGTCGAATTGAGAACCTCCTCCTTTTTTTGAAGTCGGTTAATAATGCGAGTAACTATGAAGTTTCTTGCCGGATATTTTCCGGTAGAAGCAACATTCCGAACTGGTGGTAGAATCATATTTGACTTTGACTTTGACTTTGACTATGTTTGTATGATACGAAACGAGAGAGCCGTGAAACTTGCTTTCGGAATTCGAACCTCGCTAGGGGCAAATGTGTTGTTTGATGAACGTGGGCATTTGTACTCGAGTCATGGATGTTTACATACATACATACATACATAACATCACGCCCATAATTCCTGAAGGGATAGGCAGAATCAAAGAGGCAGCAGGCTCCTTTAACCTTTTTCTGAATTATTTAAACAAATATAAATTTAAATGTATTTATCATATGATATCATTTAAGCCAAATACTTGTCGATTGAACTTAAAAACAATCTTCAGGAGCCAGGTTTTTCATCCACTACACCAGTGGTTCTAAACCTTTTTTAGGCGGCGACCGCAAGCGTAAATATATTCGGGTCAGCTATTTTAAATTAAATAAAAACCTTCATAGCCCTGTGCCTCGGTAAAGCAGACCCGAATAGTTAGTAAGGCGATTATTATAATACAGGCGTGAGAAACATTACAGCAATGGATTCCGAGCCTACCTGTAGATCGTTGAAACTCTACGTCACCTGTTTACTGCCACAAAACTCATTGTGTTTGTTAATATCAGTTACCATTTACCAGAATTATATAAACAGGGTTCAACTGAACATAACAGTATTTCACAGTAGGTATTGTATGTATATTTAGGTGCTATATATGTATTTATATTTACTAGCGCTTGGGACTTAGTTAGCTAGGTTTTATAAGCAATGGGCCAAATGACCCGCATTTATATTAAAAGTAGAATGATAGTGGTACCCTAGCAATCCAAGTCCAAGGAGCGACAGTCTCCTTAAACCATATGAGCATAATTAATAATTAGTATTTATTGAAAATTTTATATGAACGGTTATCGAGACATAATAGTCAACACAAAACGAAGGGTATTTTTCCTTAATGAACCTGTATCCCCCAGCGGACGCCCATTCAACATGGGTCACTCATCACCAGGACTCCAGACCTCAAACCATCTTCTAATTCTGTCCTCCGAGTAGCCGGATTACAGGAGACGCCACGCTTCCAGTCAAAGGTCTATTTCCTGATATAAAGTCGTTAAGCTTGCCCGCCCACCTTATAAGGGTTCTGATACTCTGAAAAGATCTATAAATAGATCCTTTCCCGATAAAGTTGAACACGATACAAGTTCGCAATGATACCTGAAGGTCGCCGAAAATCAAAAATATTCGGGTACGGGATTAAAAGCCCGCCTTTGAATCTATTTACGGATGGAATTTATTTTGAAGATGTGACACTTGTTGGGATGTTTTTATTTGCTTTTTGCTAGTGCAAAAGGTTTGCCGTCGCTTCTGAAAGGTGCTCATCACCTTTACCTTCTATTTCTCTTTTCATTAAATCTTCTCTTTGTGTTTATCTTCTCTTCTGTCGTGTTTTATTCTTAGTATTCCCTTCTTAAGGGACCAAAAGTATCACAAGTTATTGCTGCCTTTAAAACATGTCGTGTTGACGAGTTAGCTGCTTATATACTACTTTTCGCAATTTTCTATATAACCCAAAACAATTTTATTTTTGGGTTTAGGTATGGGATTGTGTAGGCGACAAGCTCGCTAGCCAATTGTCCCATGTTGGTCTGGGACTTCAAAAATAATGTAACAACTGTGGTTCTTGCCCCGCATGTTGTAAAAGGCGACTAATGGTATATGGGGTTTGGATATGTTATTGCGTAGGCGACAAGCTAGCCACTTTTCACTGCTTTTTCACAATTTCCCATCTAACCTAGCCCTGTTTTGTTTTTCGCTAAATGTGGTTGAAGGGGCCTGCTGTCCTATTGACTCTGCCTACTCTGATTGAGAGCGTGATGTTATATTATTATTTTAATTTTAGTTTTGGCTAGCATTGGTAAAATGACGATTTTATTTCCAATGCTAGCCAACTCACTGATCTTTGAATTCTAACTTCTCTTTTTGGAATTACAGACATGAAAGTATGCTTGCATACCTCGTTCTTCAAGTTATGCAATTATGAATCACCATTCATAATTTCATAACTCACAACGAAACCAAAGGTACAGCATTGTGTCTGTTAGACAAAATCCCATTTATCACAGCGTTGAATAGTTCTGAATTTAGTTCTATTGGTCAGTGCCAAATGTGTTGAGATGTCTGGGCGGCGGGCGCGGTGAGGGAAACAGCGATTTTTCAGTTCACTGATTCTTGTATTGGAACGAGAAATTTCATGAAAATGTCATAGACGTGTAAATTGTAAATTTTTTTCGCTTTGCCTTATATGTATTTTCACAACATCTAACTTATATGGTAAATGCGAATGTGAGTTTGTTTGTATGTTTGTTACATTTTCACGCCTTTACCACTAAGGCGATTCTGAAAATTCTTTCACCAATGAAAAGCTACACTATCATTAAGTAACATAGGCTATATTTAATCCGCGCATTCTCACGGGACCGAGAACTATACGGGGCGCAGCTAGTAATTACCTTTAGGTTTTTTCCTAAGTCTAAACTTGGGTTTGTTATATATACTTATATGTTATCGTGCCAAACTATTTATACATTTTCCTGGCGTAAAAAGTAGCCTATGCAGTTTTCCTTATTTTTAACTTCCCGCGATATCAAATTTTATCACAAACAGTTGAATGGTTTATGCCTCAGATTAGAGAACAAAAGGCAGATGGACCGCTCGGAACAAAGATGTTAGGCAAGAATTAAGCTATGAGTGCGTGACACACTGTAGGAACATTGTATCCTAGTGTGCGTGTACGTTTGCCAGGGTAATGAAAAAAAGTCCCACTGTTTTGTGTGTTTAATGCTCGAGTAGTATAATATTGGTTGGTATTGTAACATGTATGTAATTATTTATATCTTACATTAAAATAAACATGTAAAATTTATTTTTTGAAATATAAAACTTCGTAATTATAATCGACATACAAAAAATTTAATCTTAGCAGCCTTTATTTTGTACCAATTTCTTAAAATATTGCCTTTTGGCATCTATACATGAGACTCATACTAGCAGCACCACGCGGTTTCACCAGTTCCCATTCGTGTGTATAAGGGGATAAAATATATAATTAGTAGTTTATTCGTTACATACATACAAATAATCTTTTATCTATATAATAGGCTAGTTGACTAAAATATTTTTTTTACTCCGCTAGTCAGATTATCAAAAAATATTGAGTTCGTATTTTTTGCTTTATCAAATGCTCGGAAAATAACAAACATACAGCGCTTCAAAGATGTGGAGTGGGGCGCTTTTACATCACTTGTTACTTAAATTCTACAGAACAAGTGACGTCACGCGCAACTTTAACGCGCTGTATCTTCGTAATTTTTGGTTTGCTGAACAAAAGAAAAAATACGTAAGCAATATTTTTTTGTAATCTCTATAATGGACTAATTATTTTTTTTGAGTCAACTTGCCTATTATAGTGTAGATTACGAGTATTTGCATATTACCTTACTTCAAGGAAAATATTTCAATGAAACCTAGTAACACTACCCAAATTTCATTGAAGTTTTGTGTTCCAAGTAATGAGAAACAAATAACACGGAAATATAATAACAAAATATTTAGATAATTATTACTTAACTATGAAACGGTACTCCGATTTCTCGTTTAAGTTTTTGGGCACAATTTTTACAATGTTTAAAAACACAAGACGGCATTTTTAAGAATTCATTTAAAACACAGATGTGACATACTGTCAACGCAACGCTTTGTTTCGAACTGTCTTCAGTTTGTATTTGCTTTGCCGGCCGCACTCTCGTGCCTGTGACGGGTCTATCTGTTCTCTAATCTGAGGTTTATGCCATATAAAATTATTAATTAATAATTATTCATACTTTACTCATAAAAACCGTAGAGCTTGTATGAAAAGGATCGTGAATGTTCAAGAGGCGAGCGAGGTGTGTGAGGATCGTGCCATATGGCGTTTGGTTCTCTCTGCCTACCCCGCTAGGGAAGTGGCGTGAAGTTTAGTTAGTTAGTTACTCATGTTATATTGGGACCCGAAAACAATGTGCCGACTGTTTCACTTGCCTAGCACTTCGTCAAAGGCGACTAATGGTCTATTGGGTATTGTATAGGTTGGGTATGTACACTTTTTACAAATGTTCATCTAATCTGACTCGATTTTGATTATAAGTGTCAAAATTCAGAATTTAAAATGTCTTTATTTATGTAGGCAATTAATTACAAATCGTCAATTAATGACTGACTCGATGACTCATTCGGTAGTAACCCTGCCCCATGCGCCAAGAGTTGTGGGTTCGATTCCGACCCAGGACAAACATTCGTATGATAAATACTTGTGTTTGTTCTGTGCCTGGGTGTTAATATTGAATATTTTAGTATATATTTGTAATACCACTGTTGATTCTGATATCGGTAACACAAGTGCTTAAGCTACTTACCTCGGAGTCAGATCAATGTATGTGATGTAGTCTGATATTTATTTAAGTATGATAATATTGTCTCTTGATTCATCCAGATTTAACTATATCATTTTATGTTTCAGAATTCTGACAGTCGCTTGTCACATCCCGCTATCGCCTGCGCACCGTGCACGCACGCTGTTAGTAAGCGCGAATTATTTGTGCGCGCGAGACGTGCGCGTGCGCACTGCCGGCCACTTGTTAGTGACGCCGGCGCTGCACCGGAGCGCATGCTAGTTGGCGCTTATACTTTTAAAACTAGCAGTGTAGGCGTCAAAGCATTACAGAAAGATTTTAAATTTCCTAATATTAATACGGATGTATTATAAAAGACTGTCGTATATTCGACTGGCCCGTTGGTCGAGTGGTTAAAGACCCTGGCCACGAAACCAAGGGTCGCGGGATCGAATCCCGCTAGGGGCAAATGTTTCGTGTGATGAACATGGACATTTGTACTCGAGTCATGGATGTTTATAAATGTATTTAAGTATGTCTATCCGTTCACCTATTATCCATATTCTATAATTGTCCAAATTCTATAATCTCTGACCACTCGACCAACGGGCCAGTCTTAAAATATAAATAAAGGTTACGTAGGTCATACAGCCAATCGATTCAATATTATAACTAAATCTAAACTAAGTAACAAAACATAACGATGACGATGAGCTTTAGCAAAGAAATACTCTGACGTCATTCGTGAACAAAAATATCGATGATTCCAGTTTCATAATTAATGAAAACAATTGCAAGTCCGCCTTCGAATGAAAATAGCGGGAATGTTCAATTCAATATTTCATTCGGTGGCTCTTATTTGTAGTAGTGTCTTGGTCGGAAGCAATCTGTCACGTTTTTCCGTTCAATGTGATAATTGCGAACGGGTGTTGCGTCTGAAATATTTTTAAGACGGAATTTCATTTCTATATCGAGCGGTTTGGTAGGTAGCTAACAGGTTTTCGTACCATCGCTAAGAATACACGGATTGGAACATTTTGTGTACTTTTCATCTTAGATTAAATCAAATAAAGGTTTAATCTAAGCTTTCATCTTCTTACCATAACGTGTCAAGATCTGCTTTAACAATGAACCCAAAAACTTGCGACTCTAGTTACTATTCGAAAGCCACTGTTATTTTTAACCGCCTTCAAAAAAAGGAGAAGGTTCTCAATTCGTCTGTATGTATAATATGTTTTTTTTATGTATCTTCACCGATATTTCCGTCAATTATAGACGGATTTCAATTTTTTTTTCTTGGATAGAGTTCACTTCTGAGGTGGTCCCATGATAAGGAAGCCAGGATCTGATGATTGCATCCCTGAGAAATCGATGGGAACCTTCGAAAATCGTAGGGGCGACTAGTGCGTTTGTAATTTTTTTTATTAATTATTTTAAAGTACTACAATTTATATCTTATCTGCTTAGCCACTGGTACAAGATAAATTTGGCCATGGTTACACGTCCATGCTATTTGTATGTGCAGTGCCCCAATGATGTTTCGCTCACCGTAGTCAGTATTACTCGTAAAATTAATTTCATAGATATTCAAAATCCCAGAAAAGTGCTTGGATTCGAAGCGGCTCCTTTACCATTGAAGCACCAATAATTAAAATTAATTATTTATGTGACCAATTGTCTGTTTTATTAATTACCAGACAGAAGATTCATACATGAAAAGACTAGTGCCTGTAGAAGAAGCGAAACGTGTGTGCCAAGATCGTATCAAAAAGGTGTGACTGTATGTTTGTATAAAATATGTCTTTTACCACTTATATCACTGCTCACAAACATAACTATGTATATTCAAAGATCAAACACGTTACTGCGGTTAGCGAGCGAGCAATGCGCATGCGCGTGTCAACAAACGCGTCTCGTAATTATGCGCTACACATACGAGATATTCGCCTTATTTGCGTGCTAGATTTTTATACGTAGACACGTTGTTAGGCGGCAATTTGGATGCCTACGTCACAGTAAAGTTAGGGACAGTGAGAAATCATGGATTTATAAGTATTGTTTTAGAGATTATGTAAACGTGACGATTTAAAAAGTGTTTTTTTTAGCCTACTCGAAAAAGTACATTTCGTATTTGAATTTGAATATTGTATCGAATAAGCTACATAGCAGGAGGTCGCACATGCCCCGCGCTTTGTGGAGTCCGCGGCACGAACGGAAATTTGATAAATAGATAATTGCATTGGTATGAACCAATGCAATTATCTCGTTCAAGGGTCCCGAACGGAACGGTTGACTGGCCCGTTGGTCGAGTGGTTAGAGACCCTGGCCACGAAACCAAGAGTCGCGGGTTTGAATCCCGCTAGGAGCAAATGTTTCGTGTGATGAACATGGACATTTGGACTCGGGTCATGGATGTTATCAAACATATTTAAGTATGTCTACCTGTTCACCTAGTATCCATAGCACAAGCATACATAAGCCCCAAACTAAGCTTATATAATATAATTATAATACTAGGGAATTGGTGTATCAGTCTTGAGAATATATTTATTTATTTATTTAAGGGTCTTTTGGTATTATTGACCCCTCATTGCATCAATTCTGAACACATACACAGCATGCTCCTTCAGTCACTTTTAGCCAAAAGTTTCTGACTATCACAATTGCGAGCCTACAATACCTACACACCATTAGTCTCCTTTGCCGACATGCTATGAACACAGGGTATATTTTTTCAGTCCCAGACCAACTCAGAACCTTCCATACTGTAACCAATTTACATTGTGCCCCAATACTAAGCAAACACACTTAAGATGTACATATAACATGTACATACTTACGCATATTTATATTAAACGCCGAGGCAAGTTTATTTCGACCTTATGTTCATATTAACACAAAGGCTGTAAACGATTTTAATTTCAACAGCTTACGTAACTTAAACTAACTAATTAACAATTACCACAGAGGGTGTCTTTTGTTTCGTTAATGTTAAAGGTAAATTTTTACTCTCCGTTGCGTAAAGGGTGTTATAAAATGAGAAAGGTTTATAGCAACAATACATTGTGGGTAGTTATAGGGGTTAACAGCGGGGGGTTAATAGAGGGAGGTTATGTATGATGATAAAACGTGTAAGAATAACGATGAAAAAAGGGAATGGCCTACTTGGGTATATTTAATGAAATTCAACAATTTAGATACAGGGAATTTGGGTAACCTTCACACCCTAGATATTCCAGTTGTTAGGCATCGTTCCCGTCTTTTGAAGTAAGCTTTTCACGATAATTTGGCTGACTTATAATTTTGTCTCTATTTAATAGCAATTTAATCGGAAACGTTTAGGGGTTAATTTTAAATGAATTTTGTATACTTAAGAAGTAATAACGGGTATGTAAATGAATTGATGTTTATGGTGTACGTACATAATATCACGCCCATAATCCCCGAAGGGGTAGCCAGAGTCTAAGGGGCAGCAGGCCCCTTTAACAACATTCAACCAAAAAAAACTGGGCTGGGTTAGATGGAAAATTGTGAAAAAGTAGTGACAAGTGGCTGGCTTGTGGCCTACACAATCACATACCCAAAACCCGATATACCATTAGTCGCCCTTTGTAAAATGGAAACCCGAAAATATTTAATTTTGTTTACAAAAAATAACTACGCTACTTAAGAAATCTTCCAGTAATCAAATATTTTTAATAAAACTACAAAAAAACACGGAAATCATAAACTACTTTACCCTACGACTTATATGTACCAACATTAATATTCGTTATAAAAGTGTAAGTATATATGTATTGGACTGTTTTGTAGCTAACTGATAACTGATAGATGCTTATATGTATAACTAGCTGTGCCAGCGGTGTCACCCGCGTTTGTGGTTAATATTATAAGGACTATTTCCGTCATACATGATTCCTATGTAACTTTAACCATTAAGGCTGCACACGCGACGGAAGCTTAAAAAATGGAGTAACTTCTCCCGTTTTTCCAACATTTCCCTTCACTACTCTGCTCCTATTGATTGTAGCGTGATGAAAAGTATACTATAACCTGCCCAGGAGTATGAAGAATAATTGTACCAAGTTTCGTTAACATCCGTGGAGTAGTTTTTGTTTCTATAAGGAACATACAGACAGACAGACAGACAGACAGACAGACAGACAGACAGACAGACAGACAGACAGACAGACAGACAGACAGACAGACAGACAGACAGACAGACAGACAGACAGACAGACAGACAGACAGACAGACAGACAGACAGACAGACAGACAGACAGACAGACAGACAGACAGACAGACAGACAGACAGACAGACAGACAGACAGACAGACAGACAGACAGACAGACAGACAGACAGACAGACAGACAGACAGACAGACAGACAGACAGACAGACAGACAGACAGACAGACAGACAGACAGACAGACAGACAGACAGACAGACAGACAGACAGACAGACAGACAGACAGACAGACAGACAGACAGACAGACAGACAGACAGACAGACAGACAGACAGACAGACAGACAGACAGACAGACAGACAGACAGACAGACAGACAGACAGACAGACAGACAGACAGACAGACAGACAGACAGACAGACAGACAGACAGACAGACAGACAGACAGACAGACAGACAGACAGACAGACAGACAGACAGACAGACAGACAGACAGACAGACAGACAGACAGACAGACAGACAGACAGACAGACAGACAGACAGACAGACAGACAGACAGACAGACAGACAGACAGACAGACAGACAGACAGACAGACAGACAGACAGACAGACAGACAGACAGACAGACAGACAGACAGACAGACAGACAGACAGACAGACAGACAGACAGACAGACAGACAGACAGACAGACAGACAGACAGACAGACAGACAGACAGACAGACAGACAGACAGACAGACAGACAGACAGACAGACAGACAGACAGACAGACAGACAGACAGACAGACAGACAGACAGACAGACAGACAGACAGACAGACAGACAGACAGACAGACAGACAGACAGACAGACAGACAGACAGACAGACAGACAGACAGACAGACAGACAGACAGACAGACAGACAGACAGACAGACAGACAGACAGACAAAAAATTTACTGATTGCATTTTTGGCATCAGTATCGATCACTAATCACCCCCTGATAGTTATTTTGAAAATATATTTTATGTACAGAATTGACCTCTCTACAGATTTATTATAAGTATAGATATGTTGCTACTGCTAGAACAAAAAGTCAAGTACAAAGCAAGTAAAGTCACGGGCGATACAAAGTTTTGGTAGCTTAATTTGTCCAGTTATTTTTAGAATACAAAATTTCTTCTAAGGAGCTAAAACTCCATTCAATATAAAAGAAATATTTCGTAACAAATGAATCAATTTGTAACTGACTGTATTCTTCCTGTCAAAATACAGCGCTAAAAATAGAACCGTATTGTTATATTTTAAAAACGTTACGACGGCTCACCTAACAAAAAAATTATTAGAATCTTTTTATGGCAAGACTTTAACATTCATATTTCCTAAGAAAAACCTCAGATACAGATTTTTTAGCTCTCTTTAGTGTTGTTCTTCTTTGGTTTAGAGTGGATAGTTAAGTTAAGGCAGTTTTAGCGATTGACGTGGGAGGCGTCATTACAATAGCCTCGCCCCTCCTGATGGAGACCAGCGGGTGGTGGGCGCGGGGGCGCTCCCACCTGCCTTGCACGTGTCTCCGTCGCCGCCGGCTGGGAATGACTCGGTACCCCCGGTCATTCCCGCCTCCCCCTCCATACCACCTGGAGGGGAACCAGTGGTGCCCGCCGTATAGGGTGGGCCGGCCGCCGGAGGTGATTTGTGGAAGCGAAGGCTATGTCAAGTCACTCACACTTCACTTCCACTAAGGCGATGAGGGGTACCGCGGAGTTTTAGTGGGTATACCCCGGCCACTACCATCTTGGCCGGAGCCGGGGCCCCCTACTCAAGGGCCCCCGGGAGCCCCACACACCACCCTGCCCCCCCGGGTAGGGTGACGGTGCGTAACGCATTTCTCCGCGTCAAAAAAAAAAAAAGTTTTAGCGATTGCCATCAAGCTTATGTAACTCTGAGAAAAAAAGACGAATTGGATCTCGATTAAGGTAACCTTATTGGTACAAATGCTTAGTAGAATGCTTTTTTTATATTTATAAAATCACGCCTGTAATCCTCGAAGGGGTAGGCTAAGTCAAAGGGGCTGCAATCCCCTTTAGCCGCTTCCAGCTAAACATAAAACTGGGCTGGGTTAGATGGAAAATTGTGAAAAATTAGTGACAAGTGGCCAGCTTGTCGCCTACACAATCACACACCTAAAACCAAAAATACCATTTGTCGCCTTTTACGACATGCTAGGCAAGGAACCCAATTGGCACATACTTTTTAAGTACCGGACCAACATGGGACAATAGTAGTAATTAGTTTTTGTATAAATTATATTATAAATATTTCCTAAAATCTAGTTAGTATAACGTATATCTAAATGTGTGTTTATATTATAATACAAATATACAATTTGACAGGCGCGTTCGTCGAGTCATCAGAGGCCCTGGCCAGACTAAGGGTCACAGCGTCGAATCCCGCTAGGGCTAATGTTTTGTGTGATGAACATGGGCATTTGTACTCGAGTCATGGATGTTTATAAACGTATTTAAGTATGTGCATCTATCCGTTCACCTAGTAACCATACAAGCTTATAAGCTTTGTTTGGAACTAGGAAATTGGTGTTTTTGTCAGGAGACTTCACTAATTTATTAATATTTCAAAATCCTGACTAATATTTATCGTTTACTTACCGCAATCGCGTAAAAAGTCTCTCACATCTTTACTAAACTGGATCAATACTGATTAGTAACATCACGTCGAACCTCATCAGTCCAATTCATATTTACCAATAGACAAACGACCATCTCGCAGACAAAACAAATATGGCCGTTTAGACGACACGCCAATCAGAATAAAACAACAACGTTACACGTCCCGCCGTACCTAATTCCGCGTCAATGCTCAGACATCTGACGTCATAATGACGTCACCACTCCCATGGAAACACCCCACTTTTATTATTCATTGGCGTAGCTGAAGCATCAATTATTCATTTCGGAGTTAATGACGTATTGACTCGTAAAACAACGAGCAAACAAAATTATTGGGTGCTTCGAAGACAAATGTGACAGAACTATTGCTACAACGTGTTGTATAGGGTTGTATAGGGGATGTTTTGTTTTGTCGTGCAGAAAAAGGGACGGGAGTGAATGGCAGAAGTTTCATAATGATGATGATTTAAGTGAGATGGCTTGAGGAGTCACTGAACTAAAAATTAGCTCAAAAACAGGATACAATCTTCCAAAAAAAATTTTACCTTTATTCATCGACTTCATATGTTCCAAAATGACGAATAATCATTAAAAATGACTACTTCTTTTTTAATGTCCTGCGTCAACTTATGTTTTATGTTCAAAAAATGGGACAAAATCATGGCCCGGTTCAGAAGGCCTGGTAATCGTGTGAGTTAGGGATGTCTATTTTTCAAATGCCTAAACGGTCTAATGCCTTTTCCGTGTATGTAGGTCAAAACTAGATGTGAGAGAAATGTTACTTGGACATTTATAAATGCTCTATATAACGATTTAGCCTATGTGCTGTGGCTCTTATAAAATAAACCTATAAAAAAACCTACGAGTATAAATAGATCGAGAAGAATCTGGCAAATATCTCGATATCAAAAGAGGGTACCACTGAAAATTAACTTTTTCATTTAGAATATAAATTACTTTTAAAAGAATAGATATATATTTTTAAAGATAAGAGTTTCCGGGGGTAAACCATATAAAAAATCTAGGTACAACGATTAACAACTTTTTATAAGATCATAGATGTAATATTGTTCGGAGAGCGGTGGTAGCTCAATGGTAAGGACACGCGCCTCTTAGCCGAGGAGTGCGGGTTCAAACCCGGGCAAGTACCTCTGGATTTTTCAAATCTATGTACGTATTTATACCACTAGCTCGACGGTGAAGGATAACATCGTGATGAAACCTGCAAATTCAAACAACTTTGGATTTGTAACCATGATCCAAAAAAAATTGTCTGGTTCCCCTATCTTAGGGTTACGAAGGTCAGACCGGCAGTCGCTTCAATGTAATAACCAGACTCGCTAAATCCTGGATCATGGTTTAAGCGGACCCCGTCTAAACACGGGACATAACGCTAAGAAGATGATGAGATGTAATATTGTTCAAGTACTGTAAATATTTTAATATCTCTTATCTTATTAATTACTAACCATGACCCCATTTATTCCTCCGCTTAAGGGGGGTGGAATAAAGGTTAGATAGTAGTCGCTTCAATGTAAAAACCTGCTAAATCTAGGATCACGGTCTGAACGTGCCCAACCAGGAACACAAAGATACATCTTCTTCTTCTTCTTCAGCCTTTTTGATCCCACTGCAGGGTATAAGCCTCCTGCGAGATAAGCACTCAACAAAACTTGCAAAAGGAAAATATCCTTACTGACGTAATCTTAACCAACATTATAAATGCGAAAGTTACTGTCGGTTCGTTTTCGCGCCTGAACTGTTATGTCTGATGAAGTATGGTATGCCAAAAGTTTCAACTCCAAGAAAGGATAGGGCATTCTTTATCCCGGAGAAATGTATACGTCCCGCGGGACGACAGCGTCTCTGTAATAGACAGCATTCCACACAGGCACAATCGCGGAAAGAAAACTAATTTATTATACAACTGTTATATATATCACATTTATATCTTTACTAGTAATAACTAACTAAACTTCACGTTCTTCGCGTTCGGTTCTCTCTGCCTACCCCGCTAGGGGCCACTTCCCTAGCGGGGTAGGCAGAGAGAACCGAACGCACTGTAACTAATACTAATAAAAAGAGGAATGATTTGATTGTTTGTTTATTTGTATTTAATAAGCTCCGAAACTACTGGACCGATTTGAAAAATTCTTTCACTAATAGAAAGCTACTTTATCAGGGAGTAACATAGAATATACTATATTTTACCCCGTATTCCCACGGGAACGGGAACTATAGGAGTGAAGGGGCCGCTGCTAGTACAGAATCTCTTATATATAAAAAATAATTGGTGTTTGTTAGCCTCGCTAAAACTGCAGAACAGCTGGACCGATTCGGATGATTTTAGTTTTAAAATATATGTAATCTTCCAGGGAAGGTTTGTACGGTAAGAAAATATGAAAAAATTGCGATGAAAATAATAAATGAAAATCCGAGAACGGGACGCAACGAAGTGCGCCGGGACAGCTAGTAAAATATAAACATCAATCAGTCTTATACCTGACTACTGTATAAGTGTTTCTAAGCAGTTACTTAGAAACTCCATATTAGACATACTTTAAGTCCTTAAACAAAAAGGCTCAAGTTTTGAAACAAACAAAAATAAATTTTAAGTATTCACGTTAAAGAATTTCGTGGCCAAAAATTAATAAAACAAGTATGTTTCCATTTATTAATATTAAGTTTTCGAAAGGGCTTTCAGTACATATTTTTTTAGCAAAGTCTCCGAGTCGTTTCACATTAAGTTTTTTTACGTAAGAGTGGGTAAGCGAGAGGAACTTTAAAGGTCACTACAAGCTCCATACAAAAGCTATATTTAGAAGGGCGAATTGGGACGTGTACCTACGTTTTAATTTTCAAAAATCTTATTAAATTATTTGGTCTAATGATCAAAGACTGGATCCACAGTGTAAAGCAACAGGTTCGAATTGGTCATTGGCGTGGTCTTTCATAAATTCAAAATGTCTTTATTTATGAAGGCTTCAAAAAAGCATTTATTATTCGTCAAATTTAAATGGGAGTTTCTTAAAGCTACATGAATCTACAATCGTACAAATGAATCTACCATAGGAGCAAATTCATGTGAAGAACGAGGTCAAATATTTCTAACTAAAGAGATAGTTCTTAGTGGGCAAGAAAACAACTATCTTGACGAAACGGATATTTCGACGAATCCTCATTTATTACATACTGGCGGCACGCCCTGACTTTGTCCGGGTAAATGGTAAATTTTTATCCCATTGTCCCAATATCACCTTGGGTCTAACCCGTAAACTTAAGCATACAAATATTAAGTAATATTTTTTTTCCATACACACTTCCCGATACCGTTTATCGTTCTAGAGTTATGCGCGTACATACATATCAAAAAAAAAAATTATATAGATATCGGACGGCTCCTTTCACAGCTTAACACACCCGCCACATTCGCGCTTTTGACGCCCACATCCTAATCCTTATCTTTTCCATTGTGGTCACGACTCAACACGTCTCTCAGCCTCACCTCAAAGGCGTGGACACCGACTCGCCCTCGGAAACTCAAACACGTACCTCATAAATCTAGCAAAGCCGCCGAGACGAAGATTGCGAGTGACGAAGGAGCGGGTATGACGTCACAGGAGAAAATAAATGGACAAAAATCAGGATGCGCGCCTTGATGGACCGTGAACACGGCCGAAGATTAAAATAAAAAGGTAAAACATGATAAGGGATTCGGCAAGAACCGGCTCTGGGCGCGTAGATTTTTTGCGAAAGCGGCTGCGGCGTTGTTTCTCTGCAATAGGGATGTTGACTAATTCTTAGAATTGATTTTGTTTCATAGATAGACCCTATTTAAATACGAAAATAATAATTTCATGAAAAAATACGTCAAATTTCAATTAAAAAAAAAATTCGTAATTAAAATTAGTTTTAATTTATGTGACTATAATTACGTCACTGACCGATAAAAAATCTCGCGCTTTGTCAAAGTGAACCTGATAGTGACTTCTTACGATTAGTCAGCTTGTTCGGCGGTCAGTGACGTCATCGAGCTTTAATGGCGTTCGCAGTCACGTGATAATGGACATTAAATAACGTAATTTAAATTAATTTTCTTTTATTTATGACGAATAAAATATATTCTTGAAATGTTATTATAGGTTTTAAAACACTGTTTTCAATGTATAAAACATAACATTACATGAATTGGTAACATGTGTCAACATGCCTATTTTTTTGTTTTTTTTTTTTTAGTATATATTATAGTATTCAGTATATATTATATATTGTTATTTTTATGTACCTATATGTACGTTGAACTGTGCCTACCCCTTCGTGGATTGCGGGCGTGATAGTAGGTATGTAACATATCAATTTAAATTTCCTTTTTAAAGTATAAAGACTCATTGTTTGACTTCAACTTTTGACCGAATGAAGTATGTATAAACCTATAATATACGACTTTAAATATTCAAAAAGTTGTATAAAAAAACCTTAGTTGTATTTATTTAAAAAATCCAACTTTGCGGGAAACGGCTTAGACCGATGTACCTTCAGCTCTCCTAGGGCGAAATGATCCGTCGTACGAATGTTCTCGTCTTGAACGGGGGCATTAATATTGCAGCACGGAGGATGCACCACACTCGGACCGGCTGAGCACCTTCATCCTCTATTATTCAGGGTCCGGGAGAGGTCTTGAGACGGACGTGTCGTATAGATCAGGGTTGGCGAACGTTTTTGAACAGCCACGCCGTACCAATGTTGGCAAAATTTAATTATGATTTTTCAAATGCCAGGTGAGCCGTCGATGTTAGTGTCAATAATTGTGGAATTGTGGTTACTTGACTCAATTTGTTTTGACTGTTGGATTATTAACAAAATTTTGAATACGTATTTCTTGCTTAATACTGGATTAATTAATTTTACAAAGATACAGCGCTTTAAAGATCTGGGGTAGGGCGCTTTTACGTCTTTTGTTTTTTTAAATTTTACGGAACAAGTGACTTCACGCAGAATTTTAGCGCACTATATCTTTGCAATTGTTGCTGCAAACAAACTAAAAAACATGTAAGCATTTTTTTTTTGTAATAATGGTCTATAAAATACTAACATTCTGTTTTACGTGCTATCGACGGCATATTGCAATAAATGATGTCCATTAATTACGTGAGATGCTTTAAACGATTTCTTCACTCATTATTGAGATATCATGAGACTTGCCTCACACTTCTACCTAATCCAAAATGCGATTATATTATTAATCATAAAGTTTTTTTAAATTCTAAACCCAGTTTAATGCATACTGTTTCTTAGCTAAAAAAAAAATTTATTTATGACTAGGGATTGCAATCCAGCGGCATTTTTTTTTTATTTAATTATGCTGGTCCTAGCTGAATTGCTTGATCCAGCACTCTAAGGAAGGTATTGATATCCAGCGGTATTGAACCAACACTTGTCACTGGATTCAGCACAGCTAAATTGTGCTGGGCCCAGATGGCTTGCTGGATACAGCATTGCAATCCCTATACTTAACCTACACTCAATAATTTATACTAGTGATCGCCCACTGGTCAAAATTTGACAATTATTAATGGTCGACTTTTGCCCTCTGGGCGATTGTTTCTTTTTATTTATTTAAAGTATTGCTAATACATTATTTATTAAAATATTAGATCTCATACTCCTCCGTCCGCGTAATTCTCATAAAAAGGGGTACACAGTTTTGCTTCACGTAATAATATTATATAGATATTGTAAATATCAATTACAAGGCGTGTGTCCTTACCATAGAGATGCTGTATAAGTCAGGCATTTGAACCTATTACCTCCAAACTTGATGACAAATTAACCTTGCACCCTTATCAAAAGCATCACCGCTCAAGTATTCAAAGAATTGAATGGACGGATCTCTAGAAGCTAATTAATAATCACAAAGGAAATGGAATGAATAACGATAACGAGGGCGACTTTTTAATTTATAAAACACGATGTAAAGACGTCGCTTTGTCTGTTTGTCGGGAATGCGAGATAATGCAATGGGAATTCGTAGTTCTGATATCGCGTACAATGGAATTTATTGTGTCGCCTCATTATCAAAGGCAGTTATGTGGGTGAATGATTTGAGTATTTTTATTTGCGGTTTACTTAAAAATTTTGGTCAAAATTTACTTGAAAATTTTGGTCAAAATAAAGTAGACCGTCCAATTTTCTTAATATCAAATGTTGGTCTGGGACTGAAAAAGCATGTGTCGACCGTGTTTCTTGCCTAGTATGTTGTAAAAAGCCCAATGATGCACTTGTCACTATTTTTCACAACTTTCCAAGTAACCCAATTGAATTTTATTTCTTGGCTAAATTTGGATTAAGAAGTTTTATTGTAGCTTGGAGTCTGCTTACACTGTTGGAGATTATAGTGATATATGTTTGTTAATATTCAATGGGACTTTCTTTGCGTTATATCCTTAATAATAGGATTCCGTTTGGACCGTAATGCTAAATTTGTCGGACACATGCGAGCGAGCATAAAAATTGCTTACATAACTCTAGTTAGTGTTGTCGAAAAATCGATAGTTTTGCAATCGATAGATTAACGGTCAAATCATCTATACGATGGATAGGACAATCGATTGCATCGATAGTATCAATCTCTCTATTGGTGCAATACTATCAATAGTATCGATCGCTGCCAACCAATGAGCTATAGATAGCATCGATACTATCGATAATATTGCTCTTCAATTTTCTATAGACTACCGATAGTATCGATAGTCCTATCGATCGTTTAGATGATTTGACCGTACTATTGTCTATCGATTGATAATCGATATTGGCCTGTCGAACGGCAACACTAACTCTAGTATACACTATATATATATACATATATATATATATATATATATATATATATATATATATATATATATATATATAACTTAAAGATGATTTTTATTATAGCAACTGCTTACAATTCAAAACGAACAGTGAAGAAAATTGCACAAAGAAACCTTCAGAGGTGATTTCTGAGCAAGTCTGACAGACAGACTGACACTTAATTTTACAAATCTTGCACGAAAGAAGAATACTGAAAGGAAAACACATCACAATTAACAAAACCGAAGGCAAGCATTGAACCTTAATACACAATAATAAAGTAAAGATATCCCAAATATTCCTGTTAAACACAAAATCTCCCCTCTAAATTACCCCCAGGCTTGTACAATTTACATAAGATCTCAATAATATGGCAGCTGTTTGATCTTGAACTTTCTCTTATGAATATTCAAGACACACATTGACTAGACATAAATGTATTCATATAGATTGTCCACACTAAGCCACCAAAGCCCTCCAATTATCCCTTTGGTTAAATGAAGAATCTAGTGAACACTGTTTTCTTAGAAAAGCAATATTAATATGGTAAGATTATCCATATAATTTTTGTCAGTTGTCTCTTTGTTCTTTTAAGTTGATGACGAGCTTGGTCTAATTGAATTATATAATCTGTGTCACAAACTAGATTCCGTGAGTTCGGTCTCCGCTTGGGACAGATATTCGAATAAAACAGTCGTTTATGTATTAAAAAGTCCTCCAGAAAATTAAGGTTTAAAATAATATATTAACGTGTTATGTTTACAATGTGGTGAATAATAATAATAATAAAAATAAATTCTTCTGACTGGCACACCAATTCCCTAGTCCCAAACTAAGCTTATAAGCTTGTGCTATGGATACTAGGTGAACGGATAGACATACTTAAATACGTTTATAAACATCCATGAATCGAGTACAAATATCCATGTTCATCACACGAAATATTTGCCCCTAGCGGGAACCGAACCCGCGACCCTTGGTTTCGTTGCCAGGGCCTCTGACCACTCGACCAACGGGCCAGTCTACGACAATATTGCACACACCACAAGACCCAATGATGTTAGCACAACGACATTGCACACACAACTCGGACGCAGTGACACATTGCACACATCTGAGTCCCAGTGCGAACAAGGTAAACGTCCAATATTAACTGTCCATTAAACTGTTGTATTTAACTTGGCCCTTCAAAGGGCTTATACGGGCTATGGTAAACGGGTAATTTGACGTGAATTTTGAGTACGTGCTCGGATTAGTATGTTAGCGATCCATGTCTCCCATGAACATTGATGGATGGCGAAATTACCAAATAGTGATTATGTATTTATTATATTACTAGCTGTGCCCGCGGTTTTACCCGCGTTTGTGGTTAATTATATGTAGCCTTATAAATTAACTATACAACAAAAAAAATATTTTTCAATTCCGACCAGTAGTTTTTGAGATTAACGGGTTTAAACAAACAAATAAATTCTTCAGCTTTATATATATATTTTACTAATAGGTTAAGGTTTAATACTTCAAGCATACAATAAGGCGACTAATAGTACATCGGGTTTTGGGTGTGTGATTGTGTAGGCGACAGGTTAGCCGCTTGTCACTGCTTTTTCACAATTTTCCATCTAACCCAGACCGGCTTTATTTTTGGCTGAATGTGGTTGAAGAGGCTTGCTGCCCCTTCGACTCTGTCTACCCCTTCAAGGATTATGGGCGTGATTTTATTTATGTATGTATCATACAATAAAGCATATAGCAATGAAATGGAAATTTAGATAATTTACACATAATCACGCCTTGTATCCCAAAGGGGTAGGCAGCAACCATTTAAATAACTTAGCCAAAAATAAAGTCAGATTGGTTTGGATAGAAAATTTTGAACAAGTAGTGACAGTGAAAATGTTATTTTATATTTCTCAAATTGTATTTCACTGCTCCACTCGAAAATTCTGCAACTTCACTAATCGAATGCTGCCAAAATATAACACAAATTGTTCGTCAAAACATGTTTTCTACTAATAACTCGAATTACCAAACACTGATGCATTAGATTAATTATGACTAACTCAGCGCTAACTCTGCAGAATCAGCTTTTAGCGAGAGCATTTGGCATCTCCCAAAGTAAATTACGACAAGCAAAGTTTCGCGCAATCTTTTGAAAAGGTGAATGTTACTGAATTCAACCTTTCAAAGAGGATTTTACCTGTAATTAGCATTGCATTAACAAGATGTCGGGCTTTGGGAGAGGTTCTAAATATATATATGTCTTCTATGTTAATTTTACCTTGGCTAATTAAATGAGTATTTCCATGTTGGTCTAGGACTGAAAAATAATGTGCCAACTGTGATCCTTGCCTAGCTGTCGTAAAAGGCGACTAATGATGATTGGTGTTAAATTTGCGATTATTTAGGCGACGAGCTAGCTACTTGTCACTTCTTCATAATTTTATTCCTCAAAAGAGAATGAGATTTTAAAATCAACCATATTGTAATCTATCTGTTATTCTTTACCTGACTGTTAACTAAAAATAGTCAATAACACCCCCTACCATTAGCTACCCTTGATAACTCAACCTATGACAAATACCTTTAGTGGTTATTCCACTGTTTGTATTTACCATTGAAGATGATTGCCATTTCCATTAGAACAATGACATCATTTACACTGCCACCGTTCTAGGTACAATTTAACTTGCAAACACTAATGTAGTAGACATTTGCCTGTCTGTCTGTCATACTAAAACAGTATAGGTGCAGCTGATGTTCAAACAAATTGCATTCCAAGCCACTGAAAATTAGTGTAATTTATCCATTGGTCTAAGTATAAAAATATTCATGAAGCAACTTTAGCTAAAGCATTATACAAGGTTATTTTAAGTATATGCGAAACCTTATTCAACTCATTATCCTAAAGAGAAAACATTCTTTAGGATATTCAGTTGAATAAGGTTTTGCATAAACCAAAAATAACCTTTTATATTACCTAAGCAACTTTCAATTGTGTATTAAGACATGCTAAATGAGTCAAGGGTCCCATGTTGGTCTGGGACTTTAAAAAAATGTGCCATCTGTGTTCCTTGCTTAACATGTCGTAAAAGGCGACTAATGGTATATCGGGTATTGGGTTTGTGATAGTGTAGGCAAACATGGCCACTTGTCACACCTTTTCACAATTTTACATCTAACCCAGCCCAGTTTTAATTTTGGCTGAATGTGGTTAAAAAGGGGCCTGCTGTCCCTTTCACTCTGCCTACCCCTTCGGGGATTATGGGCGTCATGTTATGTATATATGTATGTATGTAAAATATAACACGGTACAAAAAATATTGCAATCGATTCTATTAACGATCTTGTACTAACAGTTTTGAGGTTTCGTACATACTAAAAATAAGGCTGTATATAGACATGAAGTCGGAATCAGTTTCTTTAAAAAATAGATCTCGCGTCTCGATAAACTGTCCCACTCCGTCCCACGCGTCCCCGGGACACGTGTGAGTGTCAAAGTGACGGTAAACAGCGGGCCGAACTGATGACCGGCGTCGGGTCTTAATGGACAAAGTTTTCCACCACAAATCCTGCCGCCAGGGAACGACTTAACTCTTCAAGGTGGGCTGGTTGGAGCGAGTCATAAGCGGAGTTTCCTTTACTTGGGAAACTTCCTTGATTACGTTTGACACATCATCTTTCCGGTGTTATGTTTTTTTAAGCCCTAGTAGTAACAAAGCTATCACCGCTAAGAGCGGTGGTAGCTCAATGGTAAGGACACGTGCCTCTTAACCGAGGAGTGTGGGTTCAAACCCGGGCAAGACCTCTGGATTTTTCAAGTTTATGTAAGTACGTATTTATACCACTAGCTCAACGGTGAGGGAAAACATCGTGATGAAACCTGCAAATTCAAAAAACTTTGGATTTGTAACCATGATCCAAAAATTGTCTGGTTCCCCTATCTTAGGGTTACGAAGGTCAGATCGGCAGTCACTTCAATGTAATTACCAGACTCGCTAAATCCTGGATCATGGTCTAAGCGGACCCCGTCTAAGCACGGGACATAACGCTAGGAAAATGATGAGTAACGAAGCTATCCTGACCAAAATTAGTTTAGTTAATTATATTGAAGTGACTGCAGATCTGACTTTGACAATCCTTGGATAGGGGAACCAGATAATTAGGATTATACATCCTTAGTTATTTGAATATGCAGGTTTTATTACGAATGCTTTCCTCACCGCCAAGCAACTGATATAAATAAATAAATAAAATAAAATAATAAATATCCCACAACATCACATTTATTGATCTGACTCCGAGCTAAGTAGCTGAAGCACTTGTGTTACGGATATCAGATTCAACAGTGGTATTACAAATATATACTTAAATATTAAATATTACTACTCTTGGCACGTAGGGCAGGGTCACTACCAAATGCGCCATCGTGGCAGTCGCACGCATATATTTAAAAAATCCATCGGTATGTGCCCGGGTTAAAATCTGCAATCGCATTTGATGTGTCCTTACCACTAAGACAGCCACCACTCTTCACACAAAGTTGATATACTGATGAAACTCGATGAAAGATTAAGTTACCTGTATCTAATCTCTTCTTCTAGTCACATGGACCACATCTTAATTCCATTGAAGCTGTAGTGTTTATACTGGCTTACAAGCGAGTTGAGAATAAATGTTTCAGGTAAGGCCACGACGCAGCGTCCCAAACGAGCTATTTTTGCAGCGCCCACTTAGTCTTCCCGGCTACTTTGTTCTGTCTGCTATCTCTCTTATCGGCTGACTACGGATTGCTTTGGATTTATAGAACAAATTGAACGTTTTTGTTCGAGCGCTGGTAGCTCAATGGTAAGGACACGCGCCCCTTAACCGAGGAGTACGGGTTCAAACCCGGGCATGTACCTCTGGATTTTTCAAGTTTATGTAAGAACGTATTTATACCACTAGCTCGACGGTGAGGGAAAACATCTTGATGAAACCTGCAAATTCAAACAACTTTGGATTTGTAACCATGATCCAAAAATTGTCTGGTTCCCCTATCTTAGGGTTACGAAGGTCAGATCGGCAGTCGCTTTAATGTAATTACCAGACTCGCTAAATCCTGGATCATGGTCTAAGCGGTCCCCATCTAAGCACGAGACATAACGCTAGGAAGATGATGAATGTTTTTTATTTCCAAGATGTACGGGGCATGATCCAGAGTTCTGCAATCTTAATGCAAATATCAGCGTCTCAGATGCAAAAGGGTGTGGGTTCTATTTATTACAGAGAAGCGACTAGCTTCAGAACCCTTAAACATGAGCACTAGAAGAAAAGGATTATGGTAAACATTAATTTGTATGGGTGAGGTTAGATTAGGTTTATGAAATTCTGAGACCAGACTATGAAAGTGAAGGAATAGAGAGTGCTCCTGTGTTTGCGCACACACTTGTGCACTATAATATCTCCTGCGCAGTTGGCTTATCCGCGTTAAGATTGGCCGCCGTGACCAATATCGGTTAGGAGGACATTATTATTAATTTGTATAGCTAAGTAAGTAGTAAATACGTAACTATTGCAAAATTCTTCCTTCATTACGATGCCTCATCGTGAAGCAAGCTGTATAAAAGGATTTGAAGAATCCAGATGTGGTATACATACCCGGGTTTGAACCATACACCCCCACAAACGAGGCGTGAGTTTAACCACCACTCTTTAATCTTCTACACGATAAAATACACAAATATGTCCAGATAATAATCATTTACAGAATAACGTGCAATGGTATATTAATTGATCAAAAGACTTAATAAATACCATCACACACCCAGTCGGGCGTGAATTGATACGAGTATGTCCGAGTTCTATAAATACGGCGAGATTTTGCGTTTGTTAACTTTCCAGTTGCGAATTCGATAAAATGGATGGGGTCCTGTTTTCTGCTACCAAAGTGTTATTATGAGGCTTACCCGAAAGCTAACAGTTGATTTTCGTGGCCTTTAACATTTAGATGTAAAGTCAACAACAATTTACTAATCTATTCTAATATATAATCTATACTAATATAATATAATCTATCTAATATATAAAATTCTCGAGTCACAGTGTTAGCTGCCATACTCCTCCGAAATGGCTTTACCGATTTTGATAACATTTTACATGTGCACTCGGTAGGTCTGAAAATCGGTTGTTATTTTCATAAACTTAAGTAATAAAGGTGGTCCACCCTAAAATGTTAATTATAATTTTTTGGACAAAATGTTTAAATTTTATTCTTTTATACTGTGCGTGTGTTTATAAAACCCCTATATTGTCCCATATCGGTCTGGACCTTAAAAATTATGTGCCAACTTTGTCCAGTGCTTAGTATCATTAAATGAGACTAATTGTATGTTGGGTAACTAACTAACTAAACGTCACGCCACTTCCCTAGCAAAGTAGGCAGAGAGAACCGAATGCCATATGCATCCTTACACACCTCACTCGCCTCTTCAACATTCATGATCTTTTTCATGCAAGCTCTACGGTTTTTATGATTCCTAACATTATGGTATTGCTATATGGTATTAAGTACTGGGTTTTCATTTGTGTACGCAACCAGCTGGTCATTTGTGACTACTTTTATACAATTTAGATGAAAATTTAACTCTGTGGTTTACGGGCTTTTGGGTATGTGACTGAGTAGGCGACGAGCTAGCCACTTGTCACTTCTTTTTCACAGCTTTCCATCCAACCCAGCCCACTGTCCCATGTTGGTCTGGGACTTAAAAAGAATATGCCAACTGTGGTTCTTGCCTAGCATGTCGTAAAAGGCGACTAATAGTATATCGGGTTTTGGGTGTGTGATTGTGTAGGCGACAGGTTAGCCGCTTGTCACTGCTTTTTCACAATTATCCATCTGACCCAGCCCGGCTTTATTTTTGGCTGAATGTGGTTGACCCTTCGACTCTGCCTACCCCTTCGGGGATCATGGGCGTGATGTTATGTATGTATGTATGTATGTATGTATGTATTTAACTCTGTTCAATTTAGTTTCTGGCTAAAAATGGTTAAGAACCTAAGTGATCCTTGAAGTCGACTTACCCGTTCAGTAATTACTGGCGTTGTGATATGTACGTGTATTCATATATAAACAAAAGTTCAATGCACAATAAATGCTGCTCATGCACAATTAAGGGGCATGCACTTTTGCGAGGTGGAACACCTCCCATTACAAGTCCAGAGGGACTTCCCTTCTGTTATACAACTGTCCCCATTTGGCGAATTGCATTTGCTATACATTTTTATATGTTCAATATTTCTTGATAGTTAATTACTAAATAGTAGTAATAAGTTTGATATCTATATTATCAATACGTAATTATTTTTCACAATTTTCCATCTAACCCAGCCCATTGTCCCGTGTTGGTCTGGGACTTTAAAAAATGGGCTAACTGTGTTTCTTGCCTAGCATGTCGTAAAAGACGACAAATGGTATATCGGGTTTTGGGTGTGTGATTGAGTAGGCGACAGGTTAGCCGCTTGTCACTGCTTTTTCACAATTTCCATCTAACCCAGCCCGGCTATTTTTTGGCTGAATGTGGATGACGGGGCATGCTGCCCCTTTGACTCTGCTTACACCTTGGGGATTATGGGCGTGATGTTGTGTGTATAGTTAACAAATTTCTAAGAAAGAATATAAATAAACCGGTGTTACAATAATATGGTGATATACTACACCAGGAACTCCTTGTTCACTTTCAACTATCTTTATTTATAACAATGTAATCTACATTGGTCACAAAATGAAAATTAACTTAGTCTACTTAGTATCAACAGAGTTAAGCACACCACAATGACATGTTTCCCCTCAGGCGATTTGCCAAATGGGGACATTTAGACCGCGTAATGGGAGCGAAGTGTTGTGAGAGGTGAGCCTACAAAAAGTGCATCCGGTAATTGTGCATGAGCGTAATTTGTGCATTGCACTGCACTGGCTAGTAGTTAACACTGTTGCAAGTGAATTTTCACAAGGGTGTATGTTGTATATACATACATAAGGACAACGAAGTCTCCGAAACGATAGGTAACCCCAGTATTAAAAGAGCTTACTGTATAATAGCAGTTTTAGCTATAAATAAAATTGAGCTAAGTTAGATAAAAAATAAAAAAGAAGTATTGATTTTGTAAACAATGAAAAATTGTCTGGGTCCCCTATCTGAGGGTTACGAAGGTCAGATCGGCAGTCGCTTCAATGTAATTAAAAGACTCGCTAAATCTTTGATCATGGTCTAAGCGGACCCCGTCTATTACGAGACATAACGCTAGGAAGATGATGATGTAAATAAAGAAACGGAAGTGATAAGTGTCTATCTCGTCGAATAGACAATCACAAAACCAATATTAGAGGCATTGCACGACATGCTAGGCAAGGAACACAGTTGGCACGTTCTTTTCAAGTCCCAGTCCAACATGAAACTTAAAGATCAACAAGTTACAAATCAGGTAAGCACGAAACGGAACACCAATTCAACCAATACGACGTTGGCTTATCTCCGCTTAAACACCAAGGTTTTCTACTCCCGAAGGCAGATAAGATAAATGTTACAATTACATTCAAATGATGGTCTCATTTACTTTAAGCAGAACTTGGGTACTTACAGGATTAGCGATAAAATTATACTTCGTCCGTTAATTAAGGCGTCTGTCGATGGCACGATCTCGAAATATTCTCTCGCAACTCATTTTAATTCGCCAAGTTTCCCTTTAGGGTGGACATTAACTTTAGATGTTCATCCCTTGAGCATTTACGACTTAAAATAAATTTGAAATAACACTACCAAGCCTGAACGCGATATACATTAAGTAGTACATAAGTTGTATGAACTTACTTGCTAAGGCAAAATGATCAGTCAGCCCGGAAAGTAAGGCCGTTGCGATCCGGCTTATGTACTAATACTATATATGATCAACAATGAAAATCGCATTCATAGGGTTACATACATACAAACAATCACGCCGACAATGAAGAGATAGAGTTCTATCTCTTCGGGGAGGCAAGATAATGTCTTCAAACCACATTTAGTCAAAAATAAATCGAGTTAGGTTCGCTTAAAATTGACAAAAAGTAGTTATAATGGCTCTTCGCATACACAAAAATAGGCTGGACAAAGGCAAATTTACTTAAAATACAAAATTAAATAATGATCTTCATATTTAATCCTAGCGTTATGTCACATTCTTAGTATTGATAATAAATAATAATAAATTCTCCAGACTGACACACCAATTCCCTAGTTCCAAACTAAGCTTGTGCTATACATACTAGGTGAATGGATAGTTGACTCGAGTACAAATGTTCATGTTCATCACACGAAACATTTGCCCCTAGCGGGATTCGAATCCGCGACCCTTGGTTTCGTGGCCAGGGTCTCTAACCACTCGACCAACGGGCCAGTCATGAAAGAGAAAAGGCCAGTGATGAAAGAGACTCAGTCGTTTAAGGCTATTAATAAAGACTCCCCTTATATTTGACGCCTCATTACTTTACTAAAAGTCATAAGACTAGACTGGTGACTCATCGCCTGGGGGGGGGGGGGGAGTCCAGAGTCGTAGGGCGTGTGTTGATGCAACTAGTACTCGCTTATTGTACTACCTATCGCCGCCTTGAGGCTTAGGCGTCAACTCGGGCAACAAAAAACTCGGCATTGCCCGAGATTACTATTTTCCGAATTTGATATCGTCTTTTCGGCCAATCATGCCGAGTTTACATCTAACGAAGATTGCAGTAGTAAATTCGGTAAATCCTTCACTTAACACAAATTTTGAAAAATCAGTCTCAGTATAAAGATGTGTTAAAAAAAGCCAAATTAAATAAATTATTTTAATTAGACTCAACAATAATATTTTATGAATATAATATAATTGTTTATGTTAAAATTTAGATCAGACCACTGATCTAAATTTTAACATAAACAAAATAAGGTTTCGATTATGAGTCTAAAGGAGGTTTGTGAACGGTACTTTATTTTAATAATTAAATATGTATGTATATGAAGCACTTCTCAAATTTAACACTAACACAAAGCAAATGATAACAGCTAGAGTAAATTCCGGTGTTTTATGGGTTTGCTACGTAATAAAAAAGAAAACTTTTGAGATTTTTTTGGTCTACTAAAATGCCCGAGGACTATAGGAAAGTTCAAATTTTGCATGGCATTTTTTGTAGTACCGCCACTCATCTGGCGCATGGGGCAGGGTCATTACCGAATGCGCCATCGAGCCAGTCATTATTTGCTATTTTCAGGCCTATATAAATAAAGACATTTTGAATTTTGACACTTATAATCCAGAAACATCATGAAAATAATTGAATCAACTGTGGTGATACCGTGATTTCTAAAAAAATAAAAACCGACTTCAAAAAACCCCGCAAAAAATGTTTATAAAAAACACAAATAAAAACTGCCTTAATAGCTATTTAAATGTCTAAACACTAAAAAGTATAAAATAAATTATTTCGACTGCTGCGATGAAAGTATTAATCTTTAACACGTATTTAAATATTTACAATAATCAGTTAGTTTTGGAATAACAAAAAAAAAAAAAAATCAGTCGAATTGAGAACCTCCTCCTTTTTTTTGAACTCGGTTAAAAAGGGACGAGAAGCCTGTTTACTGGCTCCTTTTTAGAAATACACCCACGCTTCTATCGAGGTAAGTAACTAAATATCTTGTTTAGAACACAATGTCGTTGTCTAACAAAGTTTTGTTTAAGCAAATTAATTTAATAACGAGAGGAAGAAATAAGGTAGGGCCTTACGGTGCTCAAAAATAGATTTGTAAGTATAATCAGGACATTTCCAAGTATCATTCAACTCTAAGAAATTGAGAGAAGGATCTAATTAGTTTATGTCTAATCTGAATTTTTATTCTGTTTGAATGGCGGTTTTGGTGTGAATGAATAACCGCCTGGTTAAGTTCGCACATGATTATTGAATAAACAATTTTTTTTTAATTTATTTTAAGAAATTGATGATAATGTGAATTTACCAACTGTTACCAACTGCCCGCCTAGCCAGATTCCACCTCTTTTGATACTTTTATATTTTATACTTTTTTTTACAATTGTTAATATTCTTGGCTTGATATTCTGCCACTTTTTTTTGCTCCACGTACTATATTTCACTATTTTAATTATACCATTATTACAATTTCCTTTCTGAGCCCTTTTATTCCCTTACTCCCTTCCACCACTCCGTAAAAAGTAGGTATCAGCTTCAGACCTTTCTTTTTACTCAGCTGAGGGGTAGCCACCGCCGCGTTCAAAATCACAACTTTTCTATTAAGCCACATTCAAGTTAGGCCCCCAGTTTGACATATACATATGCTCTAACCCTCTGTTCGTCCCAGCGGAACAAAGCGAAAAATGTGTCGATAGGGAAGAATGTGGCTTAATATATATTATGTCTTAGTGTACCCTCCAGGCCCATCAGTGAAGCAGTGGTAGCTTAATGGTAGAAACAGGCGCCTCATATGCGAGGAGTGCGGGCTCACAAAATTAAGGGTCATGGTCTAAACGGGGTCCAACTAAGAGTAGGGTATAACACTAGGAAGATAACCTACACTGCAGTTTCCATCAATGAAAAACCAGGATAGCTTAAAGTCAAATCATAAAATATTAAACGTTTTTAAAAAGGATTTCTGTAGTTGACTGTACATATTACCTCACATTTTTATGGTCGGGCGAGTTGACGACAGAAATATTATTTAAATTCGAAAGGTGCCAACTAGCCCGATCGGGCGAGTTTTTGTCGGGCGAGATGACGAATAACTCAGCCTATGTCCTTTCTGAGGGTTCATACTTAAGTAAGACCATTGCAATCGGTTAAGTGGATTAGATAAGATTGAGATGTCACAAATATATTACACTAGCTTCTGTCCGCGGCTTTGCTCGCGTGGTACAGAGATAAAACATAGCCTATTTCTTATTGCGGTGTATAAGCTATACTATTGTAAAGTTTCATTAAAATCCATTCAGTAGTTTTTACGTGAAAGAGTAACAAACATCCATAAATTCTCACAAACTTTCGCGTTTATAATATTAATAGGATACATATTAATACAGAAGGGAGCGGTGGTAGCTCAATGGTAAGGACACGCGCCTCTTAACCGAGGAGTGCGGGTTCAAACCCGGGCATGTACCTCTAGATTTAAAAAAATCTATGTACATATTTATACCACTAGCTCGACGGTGAGGGAAAACATCGTGATGAAACCTGCAAATTCAAACAACTTTGAATTTGTAACCATGATCCAAAAATTGTCTGGTTCCCCTATGTAAGGGTTACGAAGGTCAGATCGGCAGTCGCTTCAATGTAATTACCAGACTCGCTAAATCCTGGATCATGGTCTAAGCGGACCCCGTCTAAGCACGGGACATAACGCTAGGGAGATGATGACATATTAATACAGATAAGAAATGAAAACAAAAAAAATTAAAGGCAATCTGTATGCTATTTTGCGGTCTCACTAATCTTACTAATATTATAAACGCGGAAGTTTGTAAGGATGGATGTGTGGATGTTTGTTACTTGTTCACAAAAGTAATTGCATAGATTTTAATACAATTTTGTAATAGTATAGCTTATACTTTAGAATAACACATAAGCTAGGTTTCATCGATGTACCACGCGAGCAACGCCGCGGGCAATATCTAGTATCCAATAGTTACAAGTCATCAAAATAAATCTATACTTATAATAAATCTGTAGAGAGGTCAATTCTGTACATGAAATATATTTTCAAAATAACTATCAGGGGGTGATTAGTGATCGATACTGATGCCAAAAATGCAATCAGTAAAATTTTTGTCTGTCTGTCTGTCTGTCTGTATTTAAAGTAAACTTGGTACAATTATTCTTCATACTCCTGGGCAGGTTATAGTATACTTTTCATCACGCTACAATCAATAGGAGCAGAGTAGTGAAGGGAAATGTTGGGAAAACGGGAAAAGTTACTCCATTTTTTAAGCTTCCGTCGCGTGTGCAGCCTTAATGGTTAAAGTTACATAGAAATCATGTATGACGGATATAGTCTTTATAATATTAACCATAAACGCGGGTGACACCGCTGGCACAGCTCATATAATATAAAATAACGAATCTCATTTGTAACATCATGCCACAAATTAAAAAACCACCTGCTAACGTATTTAACCTTGACATTTGCAAAGCATTCACTTTTTGCTGCATAATACTATCCAGGTGTTATCTTTAATTCATAGGTCAAAGAAAGTTACATTTATAAGTGCACTTTCTTATTACTTAACTATTCCCCGCAACTTACTCCGCTTGGAAAGTACTTAATTAAAAATGTTTGTATTAATGCGCAGAACCCTATTTGTATTAAATAGAATAAAATTAGTTGACTAACTTCGTATAACAGCAGCTATCTGTCAATTTATATCCTTTTGAAATATCTATTTTGTCCGATGTTGGTCTGACACTTAAAAAAGAATGTGCCAAATGTGTTTCTGGCCTAACATGTCGTAAAAGGCGATCTGAAATTTTCCACTGAAATAATTACAGAACTTACGAATAAAACACAAAGCAGTTTAAAAGGACTGGAAAGACTGCTTTATTTCCTAGAAAAAAAAATAAACATCCCACTGGACACAATAGAATCTCTGTTACGAATGTTGAACGACGAGCGGAGTCGGGGTCAAAATCACTCTTTTAGGTCTGCAGTTAAAAAGTACTAGAAATCATGAAAGATCCCGACACTGACAATCGCCTTAACATTTACTGCTTACCTGACTTCCATCCTATGACTAAAAGGCACTAAACCTAATTTTGAGATATGAGCTTTTACGGTTAGAACGTAAAACGACATATCTTTACTATTCGTTTATATTGCGAACTATATGCTGCCTGAGACTTCGTCGCGCGGAATTTAACAAAAAAAGGCAGTACTTTTTGCGCGAAGCTAAATGTTATTTTCTTTTATTATTTAAGAAGCTTAACTAGCAATTGCTGTGGTAATGGAAAGTCCACGAGCGTCTGTGATATTACCATCAGGTGACCTAGTTAGTAGTTCCTACGCCTCTAATACCTATATAAGAAAGTCTTTGAATCGCTTTTTGCAAAATCGTGACCTGACTAAACGTTTGTCGCATTTAACATAACAAGAAACTGTCTCAACTCGTTTTTTCAAAATCCTTACTTACCCACATTTCAGACATCAGACTCTGACTGCACTCAGCTCAATAACTTAAACGGCACAGGATAGAGCCACAACTGTTTATAGCCGCCATTTTTTATGACCGCGGGGCCAATTTGCGCTATTTCCCCGGAGATCTCCAGGTGACATTTGTTAAAGCGCATTACTTCTTCCTCATCAATACTTGAGGGTAGCTAATTTGGTGGTCACTAGTTTTGAGTGGCTCGATGGCGCATTCAGTAGTCTTGCCCCATGCGCCAAGAGTTGTTGCTTCGACCCCCACAAACATTCGTGTGATGAATACTTGTGTTTGTTCTATGTCTGGGTGTTAATATTGAATATATTTAAGTATATATTTGTAATACCACTGTTGTTTCTGATATCCATAACACAAGTGCTTAAGCTAATTACCTCGGAGTCAGATCAATGTATGTGATGTAGTCTGATATTTATTAATTATTATTTATTTACTAGTACTCATTGCAGTAAGCCTTTATTGTATTGGGTTTACCAAATTTGTCATTATAAGATAAAAACAATGTGCCAACTGTGTAAGGAACACCTTACCTAGCAACATGCTATGCATAGATACATAACATAACATACATACATAACATAACATACATACATAACATAACATACATACATAACATAACATAACATCACGCCCATAATCCCCGAAGGGGTAAGCAGAGTCAAAAAATGCTGTATGTCCAAAAAAAAGTAAGAGCTTATAAAAGTATGTTAAACGGTGGTTGGTGGTCTTACCTTACAAAAGTCGAAAATAACCATCTACTGCATCCAGTAAATTGTTATTTTTGTAGGTATCATCATACCAAGTGTATAATATCCCATTAATTTCGTATTCCATTATACAGCCGGTGTAAAAACAAAGCGGACCTTTACATAAAGTGGACAAGCTATTAACCAACAATTTAATGTGCGTAATGGCAGGTGGGAATAGCGAACAAATTTGTGGCGGGCAAAAGTCACATGACCTATTACGAGCCATTCCGAACACTTATTTTTAATTTACAGACTATTGCAAGTAAATTCGTTAGTATAAATACTGTTAATATTTACTAAATCTATACATACATATCATCATGCCCGGAATCTGAAAAGGGTAGGCAGAGTCAAGGGGGTAGCTAGCCCTCTTAACAACATTCAGCCAAAAAAGAAATTGGCTGGGTTAGATGGAAAACGAAAAAAGTACTGATAAGTGGCTAGCTTGTCGCCTACCAATGTCATTAGTAGCTAAAACCCAACAATTAAATTGCCGCAATTCCAGACATTTCTTGCATGTAGGCTGCAAAGTTAATTCTTAAAGGGGAGATATATTTTCATAGCAATATAATAAAACTTTATTTTATTAATACGGTAAAAATCGGAAGAGGCGGACATCCCTAAGCTCACAAATAGCCAAACCTTTTGTGAAGGAACAATTTCATCTAAATTAGCCACCTAGAGAACACAACACGCATTACCACGGTAAAAGGATACTTTTACACAATTAGCCAACAAATAAGGATTAGTGATGTTCCGCTAATTGTGTACTACCGGTACTTGATTACCGGATGATTTTGACCAACAGGAATCCGTTTTACAGTTATGGTTGCTAATATATAAATATATATCACGCCGCCTGTAATCCCCAAAGGGGTAGGCAGAGTCCAAAGAGCATCTCCTTAAAACACATCAAGTCAAAAATAACAATATGTTGGGTCGGATAGAATATTGTGAAAAGTTTTTATCAGCATCGCCTACATAATCCCAAACGCCATACTATGTAGTATTAGTCGCCAACTACAAGGAACACAGATGGCACATTATTTTTCAGTGTCAGACCAACATGAGAAACATACGACTGCTACGGCAGCAACATAAAACTAAAAGTAATTCCTTTTTACGCTTTTGGCGTTCCCATTCCATTTTTGACATATTACCATAACAACAATTAGCATCATCTTCCTAGCGTTATGTCCCGTGCTTAGACGGGGTCCGCTTAGACCATGATCCAGGATTTAGCGAGTCTGGTAATTACATTGAAGCGACTGCCGATCTGACCTTCATAACCCTAAGATAGGGGAACCAGACAATTTTTGGATCATGGTTACAAATCCAAAGTTGTTTGAATTTGCAGGTTTCATCATGATGTTTTCCTTCAATGTCGAGCTAGTGGTATAAATACGTACATAGACTTGAAAAATCTAGAGGTACGTGCCCGGGTTTGAACCCGCACTCCTCGGTTAAGAGGTCCTATCCATTGAGCTACCACCGCTCCTCATAACAACAATTAGCAGCACGAAATTATAGTAAGACCCTTCCCTTTACATAATTTAACGCAATATTTTGATATTTTAAAAACGATTTTTAAAATCAAATTCTATTCCATATCATTGGACGATATCTGTATTGTTTCATCACATTTTGTAAGAATATGCCTAATAGTTTATATCGAAAAGCCGGTTTTTACCCAGTTTCAATTGAACCACTTCACATCACTAACAGGGATGTCGGGTCAGGGTAATTACATTTTATTAGCATCGGGTAGATACTGTGAATTGTTTTAGGGGTCCGTTAAGAGAGTGGCAGGACCAACTCGCTTTGTGTTTTACTTAGACAATGGTGGGTCAAGGCGGTCGTGGTGATTACAGACAAACTTAGTCACACTGTAATTATTTAACACTAGATCTTGCGCGCCACTACGTCCGCGCGAAATTTTACAGAAAAACAGTTTTTTTCGTAGCTTTAGATTTTTAAAATCTAAGTACGGATTTGTCACTTGCTGGTGAGGGAAAGCATGATGATGGAACCTGCATACCGAAAATACATATGGATGCGTAACAATGATCAAAGATTGGTTCTCCTATCTAAGGGTTACAAAGGGCGAATAGACAGCAACTATCTCTATTTGACTGCCTCGATGGCGCATTCGATAGTGACCCTGCCCCATGCGTCAAGAATTGTGGGTTCGATCCCCACCCAGGACAAACATTCCTGTGACGAATACTTGTGTTTGTTCTGTGTCTGGGTGTTAAAATCCAATATTTAAGTATATATTTGTAATACCATTCTTGATTCTGATATCCGTAGTGCTTAGTAAGTAAGTGCCTAAGCTAATTACCTCGGAATCAGATCAATTATTTAATGTCGTCTGATATATATATATCTCAATTCAATGTTATAACCAGAATCGCTAAATCGTGGAACGCAGTCTTAGCAGACCCCGAATAAGCACTGGACACGCTAATAAGATGATTTTAATGTTTTCTCCATCTGAATATCACAGAAAGTGTTACCTTCCCGATCCTTTGGAAGGCTTGCATATGGGCACAAGCCCTATCACCTGCAGGCCCCTTGAGACGTTTTAATATGAGTGTGTGATGGAGTACACTGGCCGAGTTCTACTTCTAATTGCACCAACATAATACACTCGATTAAAATTAATGTTGTTTTATAGCGCCAGGTCCGCTGAACTTTCACAAACCTGCTTCGTCAACCATTCATAAACAACATGAGACATTTAAACAATTAGCCCTTTATAATTACACCCAGTACCCGCCAGCATCGGACCAGGTCTGAATAGACGTCAACAAATTATTGTACTGTTGTGCCAACATCAAAGCTCAATTAGCGTAATAAACATTGTGATTACTATAGCCCGATCTATTTATGTAAGATAGCCAGGATTCTAATTCTGTAATGTCATAGTTATACATACACACTCATTATAACACTCACAATTCTTGAAGAAGTAGGCATAGTCAAAAGATAAATAACTGATTGAGTTAGGTAAGATGGAAAATTTAAAAAAGTAGTGACAAGGCTAGCTTATCTCTTGCACAATATCAAAGGCAACACGCCATTTGTTGCCTTTTACGACATACTAGGCAAGGAATACATTATTTTGAAAAGTCCAAAAACAATATAAAACTGGGCTATGAAGTGTTACTGAAATGAAGTACATAAGTATTTTATAAGAAAACTGTTTTAAGCACTAGTTAGTACCTAAACAAAGTTCAAATACTATCTAAATAACGCCATCAATTTCTATTTTTGACAAATTTTCATTTTAAGAGCTCTTAGACTTTGTTGTCCCCTTATTACTTTATTAAACTATAATTTAATTTTCTTTCATCGAAAAAATATTTCAAACTGCTTGAATATTATTTAGATTGGTTTTAAACCAAGTAACTTATTTTTTTAAGTTAAATATTTCCACGCAATGGGAATACAAACGACTTGGGATGGATGTTTTTAATTCTTATACTAAACATATAAAGATAAAATTGTACCAAATTGGTCCTGATCAAGATTAAAACGTACTCTTATTTGTATCCCGGAATAAAAAAGGGACATTCTCGAACTCCCGTAAGAATTTATTCAACAAGCAGAATTCTACACCGAAACAAGTAGTATAGTATAGTAGTACTACTTATCATTACTTTATTACATAAGGTCAGGTTGTTTCCCATGGGAGTAGACCAGGACCATATGCTTCCATTTGCTACGATCCTGGCTCTTGGCGTTGAGGATACATTTGTTAACATTTGTCTGATTTGTTCATATTGTTTATTGACAACATAATCTTGCCAATTCATTTCAGTTCATATTGAATCACTCATTTTAATTTCTGACGCTCTTATTACTTATATTTTAACAGTTACATACATACATACATAACATCACGCCCATAATCCCCGAAGGGGTAGGCAGAGTCAAAGGGGCAGCAAGCCCTTTCAACCACATTCAGCCAAAAATAGAGCCGGGCTGGGTTAGATGGAAAATTGTGAAAAAGCAGTGACAAGCGGCTAACCTGTCGCCTACACAATCACACACCCAAAACCCGATATACCATTAGTCGCCTTTTACGACATGCTAGGCAAGAACCACAGTTGGCACATTCTGTTTAAGTCCCAGACCAACATGGGACAGTGGGCTGGGTTGGATGGAAAGCTGTGAAAAAGGAGTGACAAGTGGCTAGCTCGTCGCCTACTTAGACACATACCCAAAAGCCCGTAAACCGTTAGTCGCCTTTTACGACATGCTAGGCAAGAACGACAGTTGGCACATTCTTTTTTTTTTTTTTTTTTTTTAACAGTTATTTTTAAGTATATCAAAATATAACGTAATATGTGTGAGTTTAGATACTCCGTGAAAACCTTGATTAGTTTTTAGTCCAGTCATAATGGTATACAACCATTACGGTTGAACAAATAAATTAACCTTAAAACATTTTCAGTTGACGGGCATACAAAATATACAATTAACCCGACAAAGGTTAAATTAAATTCATTAGAATTTTGAACTTATTTATTTTTATTACCATCCAACTCTAATATCCATATCAAGAAGTACAACATATCCCCTCAATTATATTAAAATGATGTTAGAAGCTTATAGTTAATAGTGCTACAGTGTTTGTTATTTTTAGTTGTATGTGGTATAGCTAGCTGTCTAATACAATAATAAGGACTGCTTAAAGCACCTTAAATTTGAAATATATAATAACGTGTACAGTTAAACAGTAAGCGAACACCAGACAGCCTTCTGGCAAACAACGACAGCCGCGCACCACCAACCAACTAAGGTTATAAAAACACCGGTCTCCATTTCAATACGCAAACTGCCTACCTACATTCGATGTCTTAATATACACTCGCAAACACATAATCAGCTGTTCTATTGACACTAACAAATCGTTATAACCGTTCATCCCTCCAACAACCGACATCCGAAATCAGAACACTACATTTCACCGGCAAATTTATTCGATGCGAACGTCGATTTCTGAGTTTCTACGTAAGTAAATCGTTTGGTGTCTTCCGTATAGATGAATTGACTTACCGGGTATCGTTTGGTTGGTTGGAGGAGACACGAAAACACGTAAATACACAAACAAGACACAGTGCACAGTTGACGCGGAGGCGGCGTGCGGCTGCCCCGGTGGCAGAATGAGACTGAGGGCGGTTAGGCGGGCGGCGTTAAGCTAGGGCGGGCGACAGGCTAGGGCGGAAAACTGAGGACGAGGGGTAAGGTCGGTTGATGCAATTTTTGACTTGTTAAGCTGTGTGAGTGTCGCACGTTGGGAGAAATGGCGTGGACTAGGATTTTTTTGAATATAGCTTTTAAGCTCAGGTTTGCTAGATATCTGGTATACTATAAGTATGTGCTTAGGCAACATAAGTGTTAGTTTATATGCAACAAAATTATATTATTCTAATGTTCTCATTTTATGGATTAAGACACTCTTACGTAAGAAAAATAAAAAAACACATCAATCTCTTAGTGAAGTACGATCAGTATTCACGAGACAATTTAATTTCTTTTAGTTAATAAAGTTTAATTGAGTAACAAACGTAAAATGTTTTAAATTTTATCTATAAAGAATTATGTATATATAAAGGCTTCTTGGTCTATACAAGTAGATATAGACTGTAAAATCGTATACAGTTTTGTTTATATGTAGTTGGAGATATATATTAGCCTATTCTTTGTCAGGCGATTTTGGTCCATTTACGTTGTTCAGGATGAATTAATCTTCCTTTCCGTGTTCAATTGAGCGATGAATTTCGGATCCGACCAGTTATTTGCAACAACTGACATCAGAGATTATTCATATACCTAAAATATACCTAAATCTATTGAATAACAAAGAGGATTGCGAAAAATCGCGCTCCGAAAATAGTACGTAAATACGAAACTGTGACATCACTAGACAATGTAGTAAGTCATTAATTAATCAGCCTGTTTAATACGGGAGAAGCAATATTGAATTAATTAACAAATTAATTACGTATGGAGAAGGTCGTAAATTTTATAGTGCCAACATTTTGGTATCATAGAAATTAAACCTGGCTCGTTGGTGACAAAAACATTAAGCGAAAAATCAAATAAAAGTTGAGTTAGATGGAAAATTGTAAAAAAAAAAACAAGTTGCTAGCTTTTCGGCTGAATAATCAGAAACTCAATATCCATAATAGATAGATAGATAAACCGTTTATTTTACTACATCACACACATACATGAAAAATACACTTATAAAAATAACCTAATTAGCAGAAAACAATTAAAGAAAGAATTGAAATAATAAATACTTATGAATGTAGAAGAAGCGAAAGGTGTATGACAGGATCGTAGCAAATGGAAATACGTGATCTCTGCCTACCCCCTATATGTGAAAAAGGCGTGACATTATGTATGTATGTAAAACACTAAAAATATATAGAAGCGACAAAAACTAAATTATATCTATGTATGCTGCAGTAAATAGGGGCCAAGGCTCGGCGTGTTTTTTGCCTTATAAAAGGAAAAAATTACGATTTTCAGGCATAACCCTGATTTTGAGCTATCACCCTGAATTAGTCGCGTTTTACGACATGCTAGGCAAGGAACATAGTTGCATTAGATCAAAACAATTACATTTGTTTCCCAGACAAACTTAGCTACCTAATTACGAGACATCCAATATCGGAACCTTCGTAAGGACCCCCACCGGAAGGACCTCAAATAAGACAAAAGCCGAAGCCTACTCGACCCCAAAATCTGCTATCACAAGACCAAACGGGGAATTGGGTTCATAACATAACGTGGCCACCATTCTCGGGCTTATAAGGGTCCATACCTTTATTAGGGTCGTCGTATTGGCGTGTTTACCGCAGCTAGGCCCAGACTGGAACAAATCTAGATTACTTTGCCACATTCGTATAGGACGTAAACAGGATGATTTTTTTATACTATGTACAGATTTAGGAGCTGAATATTGAGTAGGTATTTCTATTGTCTAGTTTTTGGCTTTTTGGCTAAATGTGGTTTAAGGACCTCGTTGCTCCTTGGACTCTATCTACCCCTTAGGGGATTGTAGGCGTGATGATATGTATGTATGAAAGTTTTGTCGTGATAATAAAAACGTAATATTTTTGGTTTCGAATTATTGTTTCAGTAAGCGTCTGGTATTATATTTACTAATGTTACAAATGCAATAGTATCTTCGTCTGTCTGTTTCAAGTAAATATTGTATGTCTGTTGACAAATAGACAACACTAACTTTAGCTTAAGTAGTTTCGAGCGTATAGATGTAACAGAATCTTCACGCCAAAAATGACTTCACGGATTACAGTGAAATTCGGCACACCTAAAATTTGAGCCTTGAAAAAGGACTTAGGCTACTTTTTGTCCTGGACAAATTAATGGATCCCAGAGGACATATAAAAGAAACTTTATAAAGGACAGAATTTCACACGGACGCCGCCAGCAAAGACGAGTAAGAAATTCAACTAAAAACACATTATTCTGTCATATTACGTTTCATTTTCTTAGTTTATAGACATCTCGATGGACAAGCTCGATGACTCATTCGGTACTGACCCTGCCCCATGCGCCAAGAGTTGTGGGTTCGATCCCCACCCAGGAGAAACATTCGTGTGATGAATGCTTGTGTTTGTTAAGTGTCTGGGTGTTAATATCCAATATTTAAGTATATATTTGTAATACCACTGTTGATTCTGATATCCGTAACATCCGTAAGTGCTTAAGTTTGGAGATCAATGTATGTGATGTAGTCTGAAATTAATTAATTAATTTATTATTATCATCTATATTTTATGGTAATAGCACATATTGTTAGTTCTATAGCTTATTCTAGCTTCATCCTATCTATATTCGGGATAAGCTTTGTCCATGATCCTAGACTTGACGAATTTTGTTAAATTTAAAGCGATAGCCATCGATCCTTTGAGAGCTTTAAATAAGGGGTTTTAAACGAATTGAATTGGACTTTTTTACGAGTATATCTCGAGTTATCTTACATAAATTCAGTGTTGCTCTAATATAGCATTACGTTCTTAGATTTTTTAAATAATAAGTCACAAGTTGGTTTGTAGCTTGAAAAAAGTGTATCAACTGTGTGTTCCTCACTGTCTCGTTAAAGGCTACTTATGATGAATTGAGTATTGGGTTCATGGTTGGAGAGCTGACGAGCTAGCCACTTACCCTTACATTTCCATCTAACCCATTTCTATTTTATTTTTGGCTAGCTTCTGCCCGCGGCGTTGCTCGTGTGATACATCGATGAAACATAGCTTATGTGTCAATCTAATGTATAAACTATACTTTTGTAAAGTTTCAATAAAATCCATGCAGTACTTTTTTCGTGAAAGATTAACAAACATCCACACATCCATCCATCCATCCATCCATACAAACTTTCGCGTTTATAATGTAAGTAAGATAGACTAAAAGTGGTTAAACCTGCTTACTTGTTAACTCTGTCTAGTTGGCGTAAGTAAGTATATAATGTCTGCGTATTCGAATCAAATCTCCAATCAATAGACGACAAGCTGGCCGCTTGTCACAATTTTTTCGCGATTGTCCATCTAAACCATCTCTTATGTTTAGCTTGAAGGGGTTTAAAGAGTTTACTGCTTCATGAATTCTACCCACCACCTTGAGGATAGCGGGCGTAATGATATACATGTCAGCAATGTTATTATAATGCCTACTGCGAGCTTTTAGCGTGCTAAAGCTCATTACAAACAAACTAAACTTTTAATACACTTTCGCCAACTACCATCTAACTCGTTCCTCAAATGTTTAGCACCAGTTATTAATCTATTCAGGTCCTGATAACACAATATTGTGATGCCATGTCCGATTCTAATTTGTAACCGCTATAAACAAGTTAGGGGACGTAAACTAACTCTAAGGTGGTTCAACAACTATAAAACGCAAATTTAACCTATCTAAGTTTTATTATTACTCAATTCGATGCGATAGTCGTGTTTACTTTTGTGTGGGAGGACATTGCACAGTGCAAATTAGAAACAGTAACTATACATGCCCGCAAATAAAGAACTACATATCTATATATATATATTTATATAGTTTGATATACTAGCTGACCCGGCGCACTCGTAACGCCCCGATCTCGGCAACTAACACTGTGATACGAAAATTTTATGTATGTAAAGATGTATGTTATGTAGGGAATATATTTATATATTTATTTATATATATACAACTTAATTACATTTTCGGCTAAATATTATTTAGCCGAAAATTTAATTAAGTTGAATATGTACATTGAAAAGTTGAGTATTTATAGAGAGTGTGGTAGCTCAATGGATCAATCATTGAATTTGTAACCATGATTCAAAAATTTTTTGGTTCCCCTATCTTATTGTTATGAAGGCCAGATCGGCCGTCGCTTCAAAAGTTGGCGGTTTAATCACCCCCGTGCCTCGGAAAGCACGTTAAGCTTGGTATTGCGTTTTGTCCGGTCATGTCGAATTGCCGTCACACCGGACTATGAGAGTGAAGGAATAGAGAGTGCACCTGTGTTTGCGCACACACTTGTGCACTATAATATCTGCGCAGATGTCTAATCCTTGTTGAGATTGGCCGCCGTGACCGATATCGGTTAGGAGGACATTATCATACCTGACTATGGAAGCTGTTTAATTCTGGCCCATTAGAAGAAACATAGCAATTATAATTATTTCTGCTTCTTTACATCTATTTTAATGAGAGGGTGGTAAGCATATGCTCGATCGAGTTACTGGCCGTAGTACTGTGTCGCCGACAACAAAGTTCCTCGCGATTCTATCGCCGCACGCGAGTCAGTAATAAAAATTGATGAATGGTCACAATTACAGCGCTCGTGGTTTTATGATTCCCTGGTACTTCTAAGGTGCGAATTATATCATGGCGCATTCGGTAGTGACCCTGTCTCATGCGCCAAGAGTTGTGGGTTCGATCCCCACACAGGACAAACATACGTGCGATAAATACTTGTGTTTGTTCTGTGTCTTGGTGTAAATATTTAATATATAAGTATTTAATTGTAATACTACTGTTAATTCTGATATTCGTAACAAAAGTGCTAAAGCTACTTATCTCGGAGGCAGATCAATGTATGTGATGAAGTCTGAAGTCTGATATTAGCGGAGAAACTGAACACTTGTTTAGTTTGGGGCTCTATACGAAGCTGAAGAAATGGAATTAGTATCTAGGATAACCAACCTTTTTTCTAGGAAAAAGGTTGGTTGTCCCTGAAAGAGAGACCACTTTGTGTACTTCCAGCGAATTCGTGTGAAAAATCTATAATCTGTAGAGAGGTCAATTCTGTACATGAAATATATTTTCAAAATAACTATCAGGGGGTGATTAGTGATCGATACTGATGCCAAAAATGCAATCAGTAAAATTTTTGTTTGTCTGTCTGTCTGTCTGTCTGTCTGTCTGTATGTTCCTTATAGAAACAAAAACTACTCGACGGATTTTATCGAAACTTGGTACAATTATTCTTCATACTCCTGGGCAGGTTATAGTATACTTTTCATCACGCTACAATCAATAGGAGCAGAGTAGTGAAGGGAAATGTTGGGAAAACGGGAGAAGTTACTCCATTTTTTAAGATTCCGTCGCGTGTGCAGCCTTAATGGTTAAAGTTACATAGAAATCATGTATGACGGAAATAGTCTTTATAATATTAACCATAAACGCGGGTGACACCGCTGGCACAGCTAGTATCAAATAAAATACCTCTTTTATTGCTAAATGGCTATGAACAGTTTGTAGATAATCTGGGATAAAACATGAGATATGACGTAGTACTTCATTATCAAAACGTTAAGAATCACTGATGTAAAGTAAAAACGGACTCCGGCTAAGAATAGGAGAAATTGAACTTAAATGGAGCATCTTCTGTCTTGGATCTGCCTCGTATTCTGAAGCGAGTGGAAAAATCTATAAATCTCGCGGGAGTCTGGACAAAATTTTTCTAACAGAATTTTGGGCGAGCAGAGCCGCATGCAAAAACTATAGCTTGTATATTTCCTTGGCGAAGGGAATTATTTCGTATCAAACAATCTGTTTCAACTAGAGCGTTTACTGCCGAAATAAGTCTAGTCTCCTATTTCAGGACTTAACGACCTCTTTATTCTAGTTCTGCGATGACCTTGGAGGTCGAACGACTATTGACCTCGGTTGTCATCGCGTCACATATTGTAAAGGTTATGTGTAATGTGCCAGTAAAGGCATTTAAGGGCGCTTACGAATCACAGCAAATATTAACCTTTTTTTATCTAAATGTATGTTAGTTCCATGTCGGTCTGCGACAACTGTGTTCCTTACCAAGCATGTCGTAAAAGGCGACTAATGACATCATTAGTCGCTGTTCAGTATTTGAGGGTATTTGATTGCGGAGGCGACGAGATAGTCCCTTGTCCCCTTATTGGTTTTTGCTGTACCTTTGACTGTGTCTACCCCTGCGGGGATTGCGAATGTGAGTTGAATTAAGAATAAAATTGAGTTGGGTTAGATAACCCAACTCAATTTTTTTTCATATTTTTCACCGTTTTCCATCTGGACAACTGTGAAAAAATAGCGACTAGTAGCTATTGTCTAGCTTAGATAATCATAAACCCAACACCCAATACGCCATTAGTCGCCCACGACATGACGAGCGAATTATGCAAAATACAACACACACATCCGTTGCCACCCTTATCGAAAGTTTTTGTACAAGCCGCGAAGGGCAACCATTCTCACGCAACGGGACGAGACGAATAGTTCCCGCCCTCCCGAATAACACGGATAGTTGTGATGCCGACGCGGGGTTGTTCCAGGGTACCACTTTGCGCCCTGCAGGGGGGGCTCCGAATACTCCTGAGGTATCCCTGCCTGTCGTAGGAGGCGACTAAAAGGGCCTTTGGGGTCGTGGGGGTTAGGGGAGGTGGTCCTCTGCCCTCAATCGTCCCCGGAGAAGCCGACTGCAGGTGTTACACCCGGTCCGTCAGGATAGGGTACACAGCTGTCTATGTGGTCGTGAAACACCACCCTAGGTGTTCTGGGGGAGAATACCACTCCCTCGAGATGGGCCGCCAGGCGGCAGCGCGCGCTACGTAGACTTTACGAGATGAATCCCGACAGTGGGGATCCCGTTGGTTTTGCGTTAGCGCCCGAAGAACGACAGCCTTGAGGTTTAGTCGGTAGGGTCTCCGGAGATTGCTACTTTTAGGCTCACCCTTTTAGGTCCACCCAGGACTCTAACTGGATGGTGCGTAAGTAAGCATTCCTCAAGTAAAAAAAAAAAAAAAAAAAGGGTACCACTTTGATCTTTATAAATTGCCGGCTTCCGACGATCGCTGTAGGCTAGACTGACGCCAATTTTTATACAAACGTCACTTTTTAATACAGAGATGGAAAGAGCGGTGGTAGCTCAAATCGTGCCTCTTAATCGAGGAGTGCGGATTCAAACCCGCGTAATCCTCTGGATTCGAAATCTCTGTACGTATTTTATACTACTAGCTCGGCGGTCTGTTCGGTTTCTGGTGCCCCTATCTTAGGGTTACGAAGGTCAGATCGGCGGTCGCTTCAATCTAATTACCAGACTCGCTAAATCCTGGATCATGTTCTAAGCGGACCCCGTTTAAGGACGGGACATAACGCTAGGAAGATGAAGATAAGAAGCGGTAAACGGGTCAGGGTACCTAATGGTAGGTATTCACTGCCCGTGAACAACTTCAACAGTGGAGGAGTTTTACCGGGCTTTTCGTAAAGTTTGCATTAGCAGGACTGTCACTTTATTTTGAGCACAATAAAAAAAAAATCTTTCATAACCAATTTTGACTCCACTTGTCGGATTTCCTCGTCACGACTCATAATAACATACTTTAACCTATAAACAGAGTCGAGGAGTATCATGATACTCTTCTAGACACGTTTAACCAAGAGAAACATTGAGTTTGTGTAGGCGACGAGCTAGCTACTTGTTACAAATTTTTCACAATTTTCCATCTAACCTAGCCCAGTTTGATATCTAGCTGAATGTGCTTAAAGGGCTCGCTGTCTCTTTGACTCTGCCTACCCCTTCCGGGATTATAGGCGTGATGTTATATATATATATGTGTGTGTATATAACATAGAGTTCGGTTAAATGGAAACTATACAAAAGCAACAAGTGGTAAGCTCGTCCATACAGTCACAAAACGAAATACTTAATCGCTTTTTTACATGCTAGATATCCATGCCTAGTATGTAAAAAGTGCCTAACTATGTATTTAAGACCACAGTTTCACTTACTTAACTCGACACGAATCTTCGACATACTTGCTCAAGCTCGCAGGCTGCTCAAATAGTTTGAGCATCTGAGAGTGGCGCGTTTCTTAATTCGTAGTTGTCAACCATAGTTAAAATAGTTCACAAATGCTCATCAGCATTCTGTGCAAACAGTGTACACCGAATCGCTGTGAAGTATATTTGTAGGGTTGCCAATACTTACTTAATAAATAGAAATAATAATAATGGGACTAAACGCGATATGCATTCATGTAGTACATGAGTACTTACAGCTTGACGTTTCAGGCGTGTTGCGATGACCCTGGTCACTAGTTCTAGTGATAACGCAAATATTAAATTTAATCGCATAATAAAATAAATGCGAAAGCAATGCGTCTATGTTTCTGTTACGTTATCACGTCTAAACCACTTAGTAGATCGCGATCAATTTTGGTATGACAGATGTTTGGATCCTGAAAAAATACTTTTTAGATGCACGATAATGATTTTTTTACATAACGAATTTACGAAAGGAGCGGGCGAAAGCATTAAGCCGTTGGACCTGCGCCTGACTTCTCTCCGGTCATGTCAAAGTGCCGTCTCACCGGACTATGAGAGTAGTAGGAATAGAAAGTGCACCTGTTTTCACACACACTTGTACACTATAATATCTCCTACGCAGTTGACCAACCCTCATAGAGATTGGCCCGCCGTGACCGATATCGGTTAGGAGGACAATGTTTTTTACAAACTAACTCGCTCGCAATCTCCGACATGCTTGGCAAGGAAAACAATTGGCACATACATTTTTAAGTCCCCGACCAACATGGGACAACACTATCTATTAAGAGCGGACAGCCCTGTCAAACAGCGCTTTGTTGTTGCAGTTGCATCAAGTCGTCTGCAGTTTTGTTCTCATTTTGATGTTTGTACACCAGTTGAGCGCATCTGCAGAGCCATTATGTTTATTATATCTTGGTGTCGTTAATATTACACAAACTTATTTTTAGTATATATGAAACCTGAAAACTGTTTGTACAAAATCGTTAATAGAACCGAAAATAATAATTTTTAAAACATGTTATATTTTGACCAAATAATATTACGTATATATAATATCACGCCCATAATCCCCATAAGAAGAGGCTCCTTCAACCACATTCAGTCAAAAATAAAACTGGGCTGGGCTAGATGGAAAACTGTGACTAGCTTGTCGCCTACACAATCACATACTCAAAACTCGATATACCATTAGTCTTACGACATACTAGGCAAGAACCACAGTTCTCACATTCTTTTACATGGGACAATGGGCTGGATAGATAGAAAAAACATTTCCAATTTTCTAAAACAGATAATAGAATAGAAAAAATACACAATCCTATTTGAGTCTCAGCCATTTCTTTGATATAAGGTTCCCTGAAACAGACATAATAATCTCTTCCAAAACCTATTTAAGGAAAGCTTCACAAAAATGAACAAGTATCGACTTCAGTCTAATACTTAGCCCGGTCAAGTAAACACGAGGAAAATACCGAAGACATTATGGGCCCTATAAATAAATGCTCAATTCGCACTTGAATCACATAAAAAATGGAATAACAGCAAGGAATCTCTGTAACAATTGTTTAACTACGTCTTATGCATGTTGTGTGTATTAAATTAAAAAAAAACATTCACACTATCTTGACAGTTATGACGGCAGCTGGTCTAGTGGTTAAAAAATCCTGGCCACGATACCAAAAGCCAAGGGTTCTATATATGCTTGTGCCATAGTACAAGCACATATTTTAACCCGTATCTGTGTATCTTGGAGAACAAATAATTAGACTTCGCAACAAAAGTGCTCCAACTAAAAGACATTGTTTCAATACAAAGCTTAAACCCAAAAGCGAGTAAACCAGAGTGATTAAAGACACATTCCTGCTCTCAATATATCTGAGTACCAGTAGGAGTGTTAAAATGATTAACAGTTGTCATTTCGACACAGTGACTAATCATTTGCAGTAACAGTGACAAACGTTGTAGGGGCATTCTCACAATGTCCGGGGTATTATTAGATTTTACAGCATGCCGTGTCAGGCCGCATAAGCAAACACCGGTACACATATTTTGACAATATACAACTAATCGTGAATTGATTGGTCGTGTATTAAAAGAAGGTGATGTTAGGAGTCATAAAAACCGTAGAGCTTGTATGAAAAGGATTATGAATGTTAAAGAGAGGCGAGTGAGATGTGTAAGGATCGTGCCATATGGCGTTCGGTTCTCTCTGCCTACCCCGCTAGGGAAGTGGCGTGAAGTTTAGTTAGTTAGTTTTTACAATATATAACGTATATATAACGCTCATATGCTGGAAGGGTAGGCGAAGAAGATAATTAAGAAGCATGAAGCATGCTTCTTAAGCCACATTTAGCCGGAAATACAATCAAGTTTGATAAGATAGAAAATTATGAGGAAGTAGTGACAAGTAGAGACAGGTCACCTTTCTGTCAAAAAAAAAAAACACTAATATTATAAAGGCGAAAGTTTGTGAGTGTGTGTGTGTATGTTGGTTACTTCTTCACGCAAAAACTGCTCAACGGCTATGGATGAAATTTGGCGCAGTGATAGACTATAGTTTGGAATAACATATAGGCTACTTTTTATCCCGGAAAATTGCACAGTTTCTCTAGGATACAGAAATATTAGTCTATACGGGCGAAGTCGCGGGAGACAGCTAGTAATAAATAAATATCAGACTACATCATATACATTGATCTGAGGTAAGTACCTTAAGCACTTTGATACGGATATCAGAATCGAGAGTGGTATTACTTAAATATTGGATATTAACACCCAGACACAGAACAAACACAAGTATTCATCACACGAATGTTTGTCCTGGGTGGGGATCGAACCCACATCTCTTGGCGCATAGGGTAGGGTCACTACCCAATGCACCATCGAGCCAATCAAACCAGTAAAGCAGAATTACGATTTTCCACCTATTTTCTTTAATACAATCAAATCGTTTCCCAAACCATACAATCCCACCTTACTGCCACTCATTTACTATGTTACATACATATTCCGTCTGCGTAGCAGCGACACCCGTAATCGGGAAAAGATAGGACTGCCCAGAATATGTGGAAACAATCTCCTGGATGGAAATAAATATTGCCCTCTGTAATTGGAAGGGCTGACGATGAGTCGGCCGTTCACAGATATGAGAAATTGATGCGAGGGACAATGAGAGTGCATGAGGTAGCCGGGATAATAGGAGTTTATGAGAGTATGTGTTTGATGAGAGGAACATGTTGAGGTAGACAACCGAATGTCTAGACAAAACAGGTGATTTACAGAGACGCTAAGACTTTAAATACTATCTATCTACCTATATTTCTAACTAATAACTAACGTAAATCTGTGTGGCTCTTTTAGAGGCAGACTATTAGGTACGATCGAATTTAAAATATTACTAAAAAAAATTAGGTTTGTTTCTACCTGTCAAAAGAAAAAAAAAATTATTAGTGTGAGTGAAGATATGATTGTTTCTCTTTGCGTAGACAGCTATGCGTTAATTAAAACAAATGTCAAAAAACGTCCCAATTGGGATGTTTTCGAGTCTTCAGATCGCGCGCGCTTGACTTATCTGCCTCTTATTTATTTTAATCTAACATTGGACCATTGTCACTTCTTTTTAAAGGCACATTTATTCCAAAATATAACTTAAAAGCCTTTTTTAACCATTCCTGATTATCTCATCGTTGTTCCCGCAACCCCGACACCCAAGGGAGCGAATTGAAAAACCGGGCGCAAGTTCCATCTTAAAAGTTGGTAACGAGTCGAAAGAATTCCAGACTGGCCCAGTCCAACTATTGTCGGAACTTTGGCACTCTAGATTTCTTTCAGCCTATGAATTTAAAAAAAGGCACTTTGCATCGATTCCGCTAAATCTATAGGGAAAGTATATAGTATATTTATGACGGTGGTAGCACAATGGTAAGAAAATCTATGTACGTATTTATACCACTAGCTAGGCGGTAAGGAAAAATATCGTGATGAAACCTGCAAATTTAAAGAACTTTGGATTTGTAACCATGATCTAAAAATTTACTGGTTCCCCTATCTTAGGGTTACAAATGTCGGATCGACAATCGCTTCAATGTTACCAGACTCGCTAAATCCTGTATCATGGTCTAAGAGGACCCTGTCTACTCATACTCATCATCCTCACATACACTCATACTCATCATCATCCTAGGATGATGAGTATACTTATCACAAAAAACATTTTAAAGTTTTTGTCTGTCTGTCGTGTTGTGGTTCCGGCTAAACTCTGAAACGGCTACCGATTTCGTTAGGATTCTTACTAGCTAGTTATTTGGTGTTTTTTTTTTTTAATATAGGCTACTCATATTTTAGAAAATTCCCTAATTATTTACGGATAGCTTGTATTTCAGCTTAATTTCATATTTGGATCTAAATCTTAAAAGGCAACTAACGACGTACTGAGTATTTAGTTTAAGATTATGTAGCCACTTCACACTTCCAATACTAGCACAGTCACTAAATTTTCAACTATTTTCAACTATTTTCAATTATTTTCAACTATTTTCAACTATTTTCAATTATTTTCAACTATTTTCAATTATTTTCAACTATTTTTAACTATTTTCAATTATTTTCAACTATTTTCAAGTATTTTATTTTTGGCCTAAAGTCATTGAAGGACTACGGTTTCTCGGACTGTACCCACCCTCTCGGGTATTGGCAATCTAGATATTATGTCATCATCTTCCCAGCGTAATGTCCCGTGCTTCGACGGGGTCCGCTTAGACCATGATCCAGGATTTAGCGAGTCTAGTAATTACATTGAAGCGACTGCCGATCTGCTCCGTAACCCTAAGATAGGGGAACCAGACAATTTTTGGATCATGGTTACAAATCCAATGTTGTTTGAATTTGCAGGTTGCATTACGATGTTTTCCCTCACCGTCGAGCTAGTGGTATAAATACGTACATAGATTTAAAAAATACAGAGGTACGTGCCCGGGTTTGAACCCGCACTCCTCAGTTAAGAGGCGCGTGTCCTTACCATTGAGCTACCACCGCTCTCTGATCTGGATATTATGTATGTATGTAAATATAAAATTATCCAATTTGTCAGGTGCGTAAATATTAATATACTACCCTTACAATTCGAGACTTTTAATAATGCCAGTAGCTTTATTATAAAGCGACCTAATATCCCCCCAGAACAGATTTTTTCCGTAAACGCAGGCAGGTTTTCTAAAAGCCACGCAACTTTTTAATACAATTCCCTCCTAGTTTATGTAGGTACCAAAACTTTTACAACGGAATTGGGGAATAGACTTTTACTTTCCGGATAATCTTATGGTACTTGTCCAAGAAACAACCTCTTGGATGTTTTTTTTTTAACAAGACTAGGGATTGCGTAGACACCGAATCTCAAGGTGTAACGGTGAGATAATTTATGTTCTGTTTTATATACTATAAGCCGAAAAACACGTTTCTTGAAATAAAATGATGATCGTAACATATACCTTTACTCGAGAAGATTTAAATCAAAGAAAATGTAAATATTATGCATTTTTCCTATAAGTCTTTTGCGCAGTTCCGGTTATATGGGAATAGGGTTCGAGCATTTGTCGAAGAAAACATTGTAATCGAATAACTGGTTTGGAGGTGAAAGACAACAGACGGAAAGACAGAGTTACTTCTGAATTTATATGAAAGCATTATATGGAAGGTCTAGTTATGATAGTAGTGATAGATAGAAGATAGTGTTTATTACACAAAAAACATATACCTACAGAACTTGGCATAAACAACAAAACAGTAAAATGTAGGTAGTCTTATCGCTGATAGTGATCTCTTCTAAACAACCCGATAAGCCGCAGAAAAGAAGTGCCGTCCAGTAATTAATATTGATGATGATGATGTCCTCCCAGACGTATCTGTCGACGGCGACACCCTTAGCTGGTGTTAACCTGGGCTCTTGCATGGGCGCGAGCGTGACTTGAACTCCACTCCACTAGTAACTAGTATTTAAAGACGAGAGAGTGGGTTTGTGTATGCGCAAACGCTCACTTTAATATATTCCCGCGCCGTTGACCCCTGGCTGATAAACCTGGACCATTAAATTAATATTAACTAAGTGATATCAGTAACGATTAAACGTTAACCCTTCGCTCCTCAAAAAACGTTCCCAGAAAAATGTTACCGACATTCCAAATGTGTCCTATGTCGTTACGGAATTCGATAAAACGTAGCCGTAAAACCCGATGGCCGAAACTGACAGCGTACCCAAAAATCATAAGACACGGACACCCCGGCGACTCATTAAATTCTATCTGAGAGGGTCCACTCCAGATCCGTTCGGCGATACGGGCCCATAATTTCAATAAACGTGTCCATAGCACTCGCTGAACCTTCGTCTCTAGTACCGAACCAGTTTATTGAAGTGCGTGTACTTTGAATGTAATGGAAACGGTGGCTTTTGTTAAAATAAAATAATATGAAAAAGAATATATGTAAAAATATTCTATAGATAAAAACAGTCCCATGGTTGTCTGGAAGAATGTGTCAACTGTGTTTCTTAGCTAGTATGTCGTAAAAGGCGCACCGGGTTTTGGGTATGTGATTGTGTAAGCGACGAGCTAACCACTTTTTCACAATTTTCTATCTAACTTAGACTAATTTTATTTTTTGGATGAATGTGGTTGATGGTCAGCTGCCTTTTCGACTCTGCCAACCTACGGGAATTACAGGTATGATGATGCGATGCATACATACATAACATCACGCCCAGGCCCCATTAACCACATTCAGACAAAATAAAATTGGGCTGGGTTAGATGGCAAAGTAGTACAGAGTAGCTAGCTCGTCGCCTACACAATCACACACCCAAAACCCCATATACCATTAGTCTCCTTTTACGACATGCTAAGCCAGAAACAAAGTTGGCACATTATTTTTAAGTCCCAGACCTACATGAAACAATTATTAATAATGTTAAGGAATAAACCATGTTCCTAACTCTTATTTGTATCATATATGTTACCATTACGTATTAATATTACCAAAGTCCAAGTTCCAGATACAGCATACATGGTTAGTGACGTTTCATACCTGAAACAAAAAAGAAAAATTGAAATTCCAGTAAGTATCTCAAAATTAAAACACGTCCCTATTTCTAGAAAAATATGTATTTCCTAATGATCCGGGTGACAGTTTAGATTGTGTTTCTGAGACATTTATTTTCATAGCAGCTGCGAAGAAAGAGTATTGTTATACAAAGAATATAAATTGTAAACCATCAACGCGCTGCTGTGGAAAGCATATATAAAGTTTCATCTGCAAAATAAAGTTGCCAAGTGGTCAAAAATTGATCGTAGTTCATTTAACGTTAAAGTTTGAATATGTATATAAACAAACATTAATCGCAAAATGTGGATACGCGCACGCGAATAACTTCAGAACAGTTGGATATTTTTTTATGCTGTTTGTGGGGAAGAAAATATTTGCAAAAATAGAGGGAATGGTCGATAACTGTGATAATATTCTTATATGAAAAGTCTCTATGTAATTTGTATACATAAACTGACTAGTTTGTCTGTTAGGTCAACTAGTAGGTAATATTCGTAGGTAGGTAGGTAGGTGTACCTTTCTAAATAAATAAATAAATATTTAAGCTGAAACATTGATATACATATGTGCCGCACGTAGTAAAATATAGCACGTACCGCACGACGCCACCGCACGACGGTAAATAAATCAGACATCTACAAGACATCTACCAACTTTCGTCTCATTCCACACCGGTCCCGCGGTTATATTTAGTGAACCCGACGTGATGGGGTAATTGAGACTTATACCAACTGTTGTCTCAATTACCCCAGTCCCATACTTGTTTAAAATATACATTCATATTATCACGCTCGTAATCCCCGAAGGAGTAGTCAGACTCAAAGAGGCAGCTAGCCCCTTTAACGATATTCAGCCAAAACATTGACAGCTGATGAAATTTGTCTAACAGTGAGACCAAGACAAGACAAAATAATTGTAGCTACTCTTTTCGCTGATTGGCCAAAGGTTTTACAGATAATCACCAAAAAAAATTACACCAAGTTAAATTAATTTAATGATGATGTATGGAAGACTAATACACACCGTTATGTATGAATATATATATATTTCAAACGCATATTATAGATGGTCCCATGTTGCTCTGGGACTTGGCCCATGTTGATCTTGGACAAAAAAAAAACAAAAATGTGCCAACTGTGGTTCTTGCCTAGAATGTTGTAAAAGGCGACTAATGGTTTACGGGCTTTTGGGTATGTAACTGGGTAGGCGACGAGCTAGCCACTTGTCACTCTTTTTTCACAGCTTTCCTCCAACCCAGCCCACTGTCCCATGTTGGTCTGTGACTTAAAAAGAATATGCTGACTGTGGTTCTTGCCTAGCATGTCGTAAAAGGCGACTAATGGTATATCGGGTTTTGGGTGTGTGATTGTGTAGGCGACAGGTTAGCCGCTTGTCACTGCTTTTTCACAATTTTCCATCTAACCCGGCCCGGCTTTATTTTTGGCTGAATGTGGTTGAATGGGCATGCTGCCCCTTTGACTCTGCCTACCCCTTCGGGGATTATGGGCGTGATGTTATGTTATATTATATATGTTATATTATAGATAGATTTTAGCACCACAATCCAAACTTAAGTTATTCTTTACAAAATCCTTCATTCGTGTATTTTCCATAAAGAAAAACGGTTACAATATGTTTTGCTAACAAATAATAGATAAAACAACGTAAAATACATTTAAAACGCTATTCTCCAACATTTCACTCGAAAATACATTCAGCCGCAATATCACAGCACCGTAAAATAGTTCCCCGCTCCAGCGAAAGAAAACTTGAGCCGTCTCGCTCATCGAGGCATCACATTTAAATATGCATAAGGACTTTTACGCTAGCCGTCCTGCCAACTTCGCAACATTCATATCTTTCGCGGTATTATTTATTAACTCCACTTAGAGAGGCTGGTGTTGAGATTTATGGTAACGACTGTACTTATGTTTCCGTATTAATAGGGCTAAATGGACCTTAAGCATTCCTTTTATGTGTCAAAGGCGAAGATTTTGCGTGAGACAAGCTTACGCTGGGTCATCTGGGGCTGATGTGAAGAATATTTTATAGGGTGATGTATGAAGTTAATAATAACCTAACTTCTCTGGGAGGACATTAAGCCAATATTAACATATAAAAATATATGTTGTGGTTTAACGAATACTACGTACAACACTATTTTTATCCATATACAGCTATTTTATTCCATGTTGGTCGGGGACTTATAATGTGCCAACTGTGTTTCTTGCCTAGCATGTCGTAAAAGGCGACTAATGGTATATCAGGGTTTTGGGTATGTGATTGTGTAGGCAACAAGCCACTTGTCACTACTTTTTCAAAATTTTCTATTTAACCAAGCCCGGCTTTATTTTCGGCTCAATGTGGTTGAAGGGGCATGCTGCCCCTTCGAATCTGTCTACCCCTTCGGGGATTATGGGCGTGATGTTATGTATGTATGTAACTTTTAAATACATTGCTTGAATTAAAGAAAATCAAATGAAATGCTTTTCTTATTAGTAGGTATCTACTCACCAGGCGAGTCGGCGGCATTGCCTGGTAAATAAGCCAGTGTATACACGTTTCGGGTATGTACCCCGTGGTGTTCATCAGGGTCATTTATCTAAGCCTCATTCCTAGTCGTTCAGTCGAGGGTCGGATCGGACGGGCGATAACGCGCCGGAATGAATAATAACGTCTGGAAGTGACCGGCCGTTCCGTATGCTGGTGTTGAATAAAGTCGTTTATAGGCATTTCGTTAATACATATGCATAATACACAGGTATAATATATATATGTATACACGTGTTGTCACGCACGCAATCCTTAAAGGGTAGACATAACATACATAACATCATTCACGAAAATTCCTAAATGCCCGTAGGTAGAGTGAAAGGAGCAACAACAACATTCATCCAAACTTAAGACTGGGCTTGGTTGAATGGAAAATTATGAAAAAGTAGTGACAAGTGGCTAGCTCGTCGCTTACACAATCACGTCCCTAACACCCGATATACCATACGTCGCCTTTGACGACAGGCTAGGCTACGAATACAGTTAGGGTTTTCTTTTAAAGTCCTACATAGGATCACTATTGGATCAACAAAAAGTTAAATTCATTGGTAAATGCCTTTAACCACTTTTATTTAAAAATTTACCCATGTTGGTCTGGGACTTAAAAATAATGTGCCATCTGTGTTCCTTACCTAGCATTTCGTAAAGGCGTCTAATACGGTGTATGATTGTGTAGGCAACGAGATAGCCACTTGTCACTGCTCCTTCGCAATTTTCCATCTAACCCAGCCCAGTTTTATTTACGTCTGTGGTTGAGGGGCTTAGCTGCCCCTTCGGACGTGGTATGTAGACAAACATAAAATTCAATTGAGTTCGATGACAAATTATTTGCAAGTAAAATGTTTTGCTATTAAAAAAGAAGCGACAAGTGGCTAGCTAAAGTTTCACAATCACAAAGTCAATAAGCAATCATTAGTCGCCTCTTACGATACACTGGCAAGAAACACATTTGGCACGTTATTTTATAGTGCCTAATTAACATGGGACTGTTTTCCAATATAACATAACCTGTTGGCTATTAACACACAATTACTATCTTCCTTGGGGCTAAAGGGAGACAGATACAAAACATGGATGTATTTTACGATGGTACAACACACTGGCATGCATTCTATAGACCAGTGGTTCCCAAACTGTGGGCCGCTCCGGTGCCCCGTAAAAAGTATAGAAGGGGGCCGTGACGCGCTGTTCTTTAATGCTATCTGGAAGCTTTTATTTAATTATTTGGGAGTACAAAATGAATAGTAAATGTTATTGATATGAATAACGTTTTGACTGACAAGACCTGAATTTTCAAGGAACTCCTTTCGAAGCTCATAAAATTGTTTTTAATATATTTTAAAGAAGACGTTGAAAAGCTCCAAATGTTTTCCATTATCAAAATCCACTTAATCACACGTTTATCTTTCGAAGCTGAGTTAGGGGCGCCGGGACAAAATAATAATTCTGTAAGGGCGCCGCGGTACGATAAAGTTTGGGAACCACAGCTATAGACTAAAATAGTTGTAGGAAGTCTGTCTGGCCCAGTACTACGATACGATGCGATTTGTGCCTATTGTCAGTTGCGGTGCTCTTTTTACTGAGTTACTGCGCATACGCATTTGCGCACGCACATTGGAAGCTTTGCAAGCATAAATAGATTTAGACAGGTCTAAGTCTATTTATTCTCAGCGCGCTTTTGGTCAGGATAATTGGTGTCACTTTGAAAGCGCTTTGAAGTGATGTGTCCGTAGATTGCCTTGACAGATATTCTAGTGCTAGCTATTCCCGCGGTTTCGACCGCGTTTATGGTTAATGTTATATAGCCTTTAGCCTTCCTCGATAAATAGGCTATCTAACTCTGAAATAATTTTTCAAATCGGTTCAGTAGTTCCTGAGATTATCGCATTAAAGCAAAGTAAAAACAAACGAACTCGTCAGCTTTAAAATATTAGTAAAGATATTCTATTATATACTATATTATATTTTATTCTCTTCTACAGTTCAGATATTTCCGTGATCATGATAGATAGATAGATAGATATTCTTTATTGCACGAAAAACAGATACAGAATTAATGATACAGACAAGTACAATACAATTTAGGCGGTCTTATCGCTAAAAGCAATCTCTTCCAGACAACCTTCAGGAAGAGGAAAATAAGCTAATAAAAAGAGAGGGGTAAGGCCGTGCAGTAAATCTTAGTAATAAAATAAAAAGGGGGATACAAAAATAAGGACGATGATAAAACACTTATATAACATATAAACATATATATAAACACAAATTCATAACTAAATAAAATACGCGCCTAAATATCAAATAAATACACACTTACAATATATAATATATACTTATATTAAATCTAAATCATAAAAGGATAAAAACACTAAATACCAAAAGATCTATTCAAAAGTATCTTAACTGGAAAGGAAATAGGATTTAACACGGGACTTAAAAATCGGAAGACTATCGGATAATCTGATAGAAAGGGGAAGAGAGTTCCAGAGGCGAGTGGATTTAATAGTGAAGGATTGAGCATAATATTCAGAGGTGAGATGATAATTGTAAAAATGTAAAAAATTCTCATAATTGAACTTAAATCGTGGTATGAAACACAGCAATTGGTATTCACTATTCAACCTTTTTTCTCGGTAGATGCGACATTCCGAACCGGTGGTAGATTCAAATTGTTCTATTTTGTATCTATTATTTGACGATTTACAAGTGCTTTTTTGAGGCCTACGTAAATAAAGATATTTTGAATTTTAGTTTGAGTTTGGGCTAAGCATCTAGCTGTACTGTTGATCGTAATGATCAGGTACTCGGCTCATCAACATTAAGGTGTGTTTGAATGGCGTTATTAAATGAAAGGGCTAGCCGTTCAATAAAACCGCTTTTTGAATAATTTAGCTATGACAGTCAAATCATAATTCGCATTTGATACCTGTAACGAATATCAAATACTTGAAGTAAGGCCAAAGCTACAAGAACGAGGGTTTGATGTGTAGAATCCTTAAGGAGCGGTACAGTGGTAGTCATAAATAAATATCAGACTACATCACATACATTGATCTGACTCCAAGGTAAGTAGCTTAAGCACTTGTGTTACAGATATCAGAATCAACAGTGGTATTACAAACACATACTTAAATATTGGATATTAACACCCAAACACAGAACAAACACAAATATTCATCATACGAATATTTGCCCTGGGTGGGGATCGAAACTACAGCTCTTGGCGTATGGGGCAGGGTCACTACCAAATGCGCCATCGAGCCAGTAGTGGTCATACTACACCAGCCAATCGTCGCCGGCGCATTCGATCACAAGTATTGTGCCCGATAGCTTGCAACAACAAAGGGTAATATAATTAGATCTTGGCAGAGTACTCGGTTCAGATTCAATTTATCGCTCGTTCGCTAAACGTGCGGCCGAATATCTGGCGTATGTTGCTCGTTATTGTGGCAGCGGATACAGTGTTTAAACTGACAGTAGGTCAACAGCATTGAACTATTATTACTAGTGTAGGGAACTGACGCAGCGAACAAGTTTTTTGCGCCGTGCGTTGTTGCCGATCGGCAACAACTCGTTTAGTCACTCGCCTACGTTCACGCGTAAGCGCCATGAAATTCACGGCGTTTATAGTGCCCGGTAAATAAGTTGAACAAAGTGCGAATAGAACACCGCAATACATTGCCACTAATTAATATAGGTGTGTCTCGCTCACACTTTGTTCAACTTATATGCCACGTGTTATACGACGTTTTGGTCGCGAGAAAAATGTACTCTATGAGCGATCTAGCGCTGCGTGTTTTAATAGCTTAATTAGACGACAATTATTAGTTTTAGCGCTGCAAATGCTGAAACACGCTCAGTCCATGCTTCGTGATAATATTTTTTTTTGTCGGTTAGCGTGAAATACCGTGTACGTTTGATTATAGGGCCTAATAATAATTAGTGATTTTTTGTTAATTTTGTGACTTTATCTTTGTAATTTTTTGTTAATTTATAAGGCTAAAAATATGTGTAGTATTTTTGTATAATTTAATTGACGGACTCTGTATTACATATAGTTTTTTAATGCAGTCATTATCCCTAATGCGACAAGTTATTATTATTACAATAATACACATTAATACATAAACTAGAAATACATAACAACATAATGTATGTTTTGGTCAATCGCTATGAAACCTATCAAAGTGCTTGCAATTCCATTTTGATAGGCCCGTTAGTCGAGTCTGGCCACGAAATCAAGGGTCGCGGGTTCGAATCCGGGCAAATATTTCGTATCATGAATATGGACATTTGCACTCGAGTAATGATGTTTATAAACTAACTTTGAGATTTGAGTTACATAAATTATCGTCATATAAGTCATATAATGAACCCAACTCACTGTGATTCCTTTTACTGTGAAAAACAAGCTAGTAAAATACGAGTATGCGTTTCTACGAGATATAGGTTTAGATTTAGTATGAATTGATGGACTATAATGTCCTAAATGCACTAGTTATTGACCAAATGAATTTGCTACCCAATTAAAATAACCTAGCATAGAAAATAGCCAAAACAAGATGACGATAATATTATAAACTCAAGTGCCTCGGTGATCTAGTGGTAGCATGCGCCGCCTAAGGACCAAGAGGTCCCGGGTTCAAATCCCCAATCGGGCTGTGGCTGTAGCTGGTTATTTCAATATTGAAATTACTCAGTAACAGTCTGCAGTCACTAAAATATCTCTTGCGCAGGTGGCTAATCCTCGTTGAGATTGGCCGCCGTGACCGATATCGGTTAGGAGGTCATTCATTATTATTTTATTATAAGCTAAGAAACTGTTTAAGAAAAACCATTTCATCCATTCCATTCCATTCCAAAATTCATCCACTTTTTTTAGTAGTAGTCAGTACAGAGAGGTCATATAACACTTAAATAAATAAGAATGTAGTCATCATCCTCTTGCCCTTCTCCCAGTTCATCTGAGGTCTTGATTTTTATGTAACTTTAACCATTAAGGCTGCACACGCGACGGAAGCTTAAAAAATGGAGTAGCTTAAAAAATGGAGTGACTTCTCCCGTTTTCCCAACATTTCCCTTCACTACTCTGCTCCTATTGATTGTAGCGTGATGAAAAGTATACTATAACCTGCCCAGGAGTATGAAGAATAATTGTACCAAGTTTACTTTAAATACAGACAGACAGACAGACAGACAAAAATTTTACTAATTGCATTTTTGGCATCAGTATCGATCACTAATCACCCCCTGATAGTTATTTTGAAAATATATTTCATGTACAGAATTGACCTCTCTACAGATTTATTATAAGTATAGATTAAATACATTGATCTGATTTCGAAGTAAGTAGCTTAAGCACTTGTGTTACGGATATCAGAAACAACTGGTAATATATACTGAAATAAATATTGGATAGAACATACCTCGGCACAGAATAAACAAAGTATTTATTCATCACATGAATGTTTGTTCAGGGTGGTGATCGAACCCACGACTCTTGGCGCATGGGGCAGGTTCACTACCGAATGCGCCACCGAGTCAGTCATAATTATTTTATTGTAACCACTGTTGCTGTGTATACATCGAAGTCACCTTTGCTATCTTTATGCAGGGGAACCAGACAAACTAGCATATACGAGTATGCCGAGTATATGTTAGTTTAGGAGTATGGAGTATATGTTAGTTTATGAGTATAGGCTGATCGATGATAATGATACCGATAATTTGATGGGTTAGGAAGGTATTGCGTAGAACAATAGGGATATTGCAAAATTTTTGGAATTGATTTTGTTTTATAAATACATATACCCGATTTACGAAAATAATAATTTCATGAACAAATACGCAAAAATGAAATAAAAAGATAAGTAATTAAAATATGTTTTTAGAATTCCCGCCAAAACGCTCCAAACTGTCATGTGACTATTATTATTGTGTCAAAGTTAACCTGATCTTGAGTTCTTACTTTAGTGTCAGCTTGTTTGCGCGTTAGTGACGTCATAGCGCTTTAATAGTGTTTGCAGTCACGTGATAATGGGTATTAAATAACGCAATTTAATTTTTTTTTTTCTTTTATTTATGACGAAAAATATATTCTTAAAATGTTATCATAACAACCCTATTAAACATACTAAATCACATCCGAGTAATCCCGCGACCAAAAACTAGCTCCTCTAACTCCACACCCGCGGTTTTATTTAAATAAAAAAAAGATAAAGTTAAACGCTCCGTCCGAATTTCCAAAACGAAAAACCAAAAAGCGTTGGAAAGTTGTCCCCGGGTCGGGACAAATTGTGCCGTACTGTACAATTTTTTTATTTTCTAACTGTGTTTGTGTTTCGTTAATTTGCTTTGTCGCCGCAGGTGGAGTCAGACAGACGGACAGGCGGACCGCGGACTGCGGAAGTTTCAAGCAAACATGCCCTCAAAGGCTATGGGGAAGCATGTGTTTAAATTTCATTTCGTGAAACCTTTGCTGCGTATGCGAGATTTTGGGTTAGTATTCTCAGCGATAGATATTGATCTTGTTCCGACGATTTATAAGTGCTTTATTGAAGCGTTTTTTTATTTCATATAGCTGACTAAAATTGAGCGGTGGTAGCTCAGTGGTTGAGATGCGCACCTCATATACGAGGTGTGGTGGTTCAAATCTCGCCGCATGCCTCTGGATTTTTTAAATCTAAGTTAGAATTTATACCATCCGTTTAGTATTTATACCCTCGTTCGAAGGTGAGGAAAAATATTGGTCAAACCTGCACATTCAAAATAACGATAGATGTGTAACCATGATAAGCCCTGAATAATGTTTGACAATTTTTTACTTCAGAGAAATATATATTTTGAATAATAACTATTAACTACAAACTATAAACAATATAAATCTGATTGATCTTAAATTTTCCAAAATCAAGTAAAGGCCAAAGGTTATTGAGCTTGAGATTATATCACCTACACTTTGTCATTACGATTTCACAATTGTCCATCTAACCCAACAAATTTTTTTTTTAGCTAAAATAGCTTGCTGGTCTTTTGTTTTTACCTATTGAATTGAATTCTACTTATTGAAGGAGTTATAAAACTCGTATGTATATTAAGACTTGCTCCACCGAGAAACAAAAATCAAATCCCGCCAACTAACACCAAACTTGGCCCCACGAAAGTAATCAACAAACATATTGGACTGCCGTAATCACGTGTTGCCAAAAAGCATTACAAAACAAAACAAAACAAGGGCCGCCATTCACAGTGCGACCGCGTATTAATATCGCTCATAACGCGGCATTGTGCCGAAAGGTTTGGATTTATAGCTGTTGTTGTTCGATGAACTATGCGCGGAGTCGTGGCGTCCATAGCGAGCGTTAGATGTGCTATGCAATCAAGAAATATATTTTATGGTAACATCATTAAATTTGACTGGCCCGTTGGTCAAGTGGCCAGGGTGGCCACGAAACCAAGGTTCGCGGGTCCGAAGAGGCAGATGGTGATGAACATTGACATTTGTACTCGAGTCATGGATGTTTATTAACGTATTTAAGTTTGTCTATCCGTTTACCTAGTACCCATAGTACAAGCACAAACTTAGTTTCGAACTACAGAATTGGTGTTGAAGTCTGGAGAATTTATTATTATTATTATAGCCGTAGAGCAGAAATGAAACGAACTATAAATGTCTAATAAGTGAGTGAGGGATCGTGTCATATGGCGCCATTCCCTAAGCGAAGTAGGCAGAAAAACCCAAAAAAATCCTGAGCATTTTGAGCCAAAATAATTTGAGTTGAAGAATTGAAAAAAAAAGAAACAAATTTCAGGCTGACATTTACATAATTAGTCGCCGTTTAAGCCATGTAAGACGAAGACAACAATGTAATATGAAAATTTCTTTACTCATATTAAGTTCTCAACATTAAACTAAGCAACTTTGTAACGATTGGGATATAATTTGGCACACTAACATTTTGAACGATACGAAAGGACATAAAATTTGTTTATAATCCGAAAAATGTACAGAGATGTATAATAAGTCTAAGTGTAATAGGAAACTATTCTGTATAAAAAAGAAATATTTAAATAGCCAATTATAGACGGACGAAGCTATGTGAAAAAGCTAGTACGATTAAAGCTTAGCATCAGATGTATACAACATATCTTACAAAGCGTGAAATAATGTGCTCGAGGAGATAATAAAAAGAAATACCGTCATAGGGTACCAATGTTTATAGACATCTATTGATTCAGAGCTGTCGCGTTTTTATTTATTGTCTAAAGGCCAGTGTCACTGGGCCCTGAGAAAGAATAGGCTATCTGACAGATAAACAGTTGATAGTAACATATAATTACGCCCGTAATAGGGATGATGACTGCATTAAAGAACTATAATTCTATTTGATCAGTTAGATTATAAAAAATACTAGACATATATTTTTCGCTTTATCTATGAACAAAAAATCACAAATAAAGAGCATCAAAGATTCGGAGAGGGGGCTTGCGACGTCACTATTTAGTAAAAATTGTACGAAAGCGTAACGTCACGCGCAACTTGAATCAATTGTGCCTTCGTCAATGTTTGTTTGATAAATAAATAAAAAAATACGTGTTCAATATTTTTTTGTAATCTAACTGACGGACTAAGCATAATTTTTTAGTCATCTAGCCTATTCCTAAAGAAATAGGCAGAGTCAAAGGGGCAGCTAGGCCCCTAACCACATTCAGCCAAAATATAAAACTCAGCTGATTTAAATGAATGATTGATCAGTTAAAATGACGTGTAGTGTAGGTGGCTGCTAGTGTAACCAGTGTGCTGTCACTAGTTTTCAAAAATTGTCCGTCAAACTTAACTCAATTTTAAAACGAACATGTTTATTTTTATTTACTAACACACATTACTCGGTAACATACACACACACTTACACAAATACACAACAGTATACTTATGCATACTGTTAAGCCCGTTATGCCCAAAAGGGTAGGCAGAGTCCAGTTGAAAAAAAAGCTCTTTAAACAAAAATTATATGAAAGCTAAATTAAATGGAAAATTGTAAAAAAGCAGTGTTAAGTGGCTAGCTGGTCGCCTATATAGTCCACAAATCCACTACTCAATGCACAATTGGTCGCCTTTTTCGACATGCTGTGCCAGGAACACAGTAGGTATAATATTTTTAACCCCCACTAACTTGGGGAAACCACACTCGATATACATTGAATACACAAATGCACGCAAATCAACACAGACAGAGATAGAACACAATCTGTGTTTCAACAAATAAACAGTTCGCATCTCTTAATCACCTGAGATGCCGAACTAATCCCCGGCAAGAATTAGACGGCTTAAGCCTGGAACAATGACGCGACGCCAACAAAAGCGAAGTATGTAAAACAGGTTTACGCAGCTAAACCGAACAATACAAGCGTACTGCGGGTCGCAACTTGAGACAAAACGAGACGTTGTGGCTTAAACGACTGTCGTTGACGTATATTCGACGCATTTAACTACAGCTGATCAGCGAAATGTACGCTTAACGATTAATTATACCATTATATACATACATAAAATCACGCCCATAACCCCAAAGGGGTATTCAAAGAGGCAGCGGACCCCTTTAACCACATTCAGCCAATAATAAAACTGGGCTAGGTTAGATGAAAAATTGCGAAAAAGTAGTGACAAGTGGCTAGCTCGTCGCCTACACAATCACATACTCGAAACCCCTATATCATTAGTAATATAGTATACGCCTTTTACAAGATGCTAGGCAAGAAACACAGTTGGCAAATTCTTTTAAAGTACCAAACCAACACGGGACACAACATATACCATTACAGCAGATATAGATACAACATTCGTTGTTTCTAACAACAATACAATGCAAGCGTTCTACGGATGGCAACTGGAAACAAAACGAAACGTTGCGGCTTAGACGATTGTTATTGACGTATATTCGACGCATTTTGAGTTATCAACAGAAAAGTAACGCTTTAATCTAACCTCCTAACAGTAAATTTAGTGATAAAAGTTACATATTGGTAAAAAATCAAAGTAACCGTTGGGGATTGTGCCGCATTGCCGCACGTAGTAAAATATAGCACGTATCGCACGTACGAGATATAACATGATCAAGCATTTACTAACAGATAGAGTGATATATAAACTGTAATACAACCTTAAATAAATCAGACATTTACAAGTTATCTACAAGACATCTATTAACCTTTGTCTCATTCCACACCAGTCCCATACGCGGTGATATTGGCGGCGAACCCGACGTGCTGGGGTAGTTGAGACTTATACCAACTGTTGTCTCAATTACCCCAGTCCTATATACCCGGTTAAAGGGATTAAACGACTGTTGTTGACGTATATTCGACGCACCTATGCAATATTAAGCAGCTAAACAATATAAAAGGTAGTGTTGTTTCTTGTCGAGTCAAAATGAATGTAGATTCCGTAAATGAAGTGATGTAGATTTGACGCATTTTGAGAACTACGCCTGGTTAGCGAAAAAAAGCAACGTTTCTATATGCCTTCTTAACAACCTATCAGTTTAACCTTTCACATTATTTTATGTTAAGACAAAACACGGTAGACGTTGTGTTACAAATTAATGTTGTTGACGTAGATTCGACGCATTTTCAGTTAAGTAGGGCAATGAGAGCAATACACTTATACCTGTTAATGGTAAATTGTACCCTTAAAACTGCAAAATTAGTGAGAGTCTAAATAATGAGTTTATAACAATATCTGAAAATGCAATAACTGAGAATGTGGCGTGCTTTTTGAAATCTATCTCCTCTGGCTGAAAAGATGTTCTTAGTTTAATAATACAATTTCTAAGGGGTGTTGCTACGTTAATTAAGCAATCAACTCATTTGAACATCAAAGTAATTTAGAACATATTATAAGAAGGAAATTCCATATTAATATTATATAAAAGCTTTTAGATTACATTTTAATCATTTATGGTTAAAGTCATAAAGTCGTAATAAGACCCTTAGGTTTATAGTTTAACTCAACCAAATACTGTTAAGATCCAACCTGAATAATATATTGCATTAAGCCACATTTAAACTACACTCGGAAATAACAGCGTGTTACAAATAATTATGTTGCAAAACGTAGTGATGGGCTATTTACAATAAAAATATTTATCGAGTATATATACAAAATCTACATTACATATTTGAATGGTAATGTAATGATGAATGTTCGGAACATATTTAATTTTAAATGAGAGCATCAATCATAATGAATATCGAGTGTTAAAATTATACATTTTACTCAAAATCACAATAAGACTAATGGTTAGAGATCTTGGCAACGAAACCAAGGGGCGAAGCAATAGGAACGACTATAGATAACACAAGACTATACTAGAAAAGAGTACAAATACATTAATGCATCGTTTTAAAAAAAATACCTCCGTCCTTGCCTGTTATATCCACAACTGTTTTTTTTTAAACCAACACACAATATAAGTTGCTCAGATATGTCAACAATATCGACATGATAAATTTTTTACAAACTATTGCTCTGGATTAATCCCAGCATTGTCTACTGGTTATCGATTGTAAGATCATCAGGTACATACATAAATACATACCCAAAGGGGTTGGCTGAGTCAGAGATCAAAGGCAATTTAGATATCGATACAAAAACAATATCCCCACTCTAACTTTTAGCGAACACGAGCTCTCAATTTACTACCACAAGTTTGACATCCCTAGATCCAAGAAGACGTTAGCTGCGCCATTCTCGCCTTTACGCCGTCGAGACAAGACACTTGACACCCTGTAGCAGACTGATTAGTAGTGATGTGCATGGACTCGCCGGAAAACCGGATATATGAGTATATCTTCGGTATCTCCGGTTATGTAAACAGTATCCACTAGATAACCATCCAGAAGGGTATCTAAGATTCTAGTTTGTTTTGAAAAAAATATATCCCTTATTTCTAGTAACTTGTCTTGTTGCTGAGCAAAAAACAATTATACTTACTAAATATCCTAATACTTGGTAGATTTAGTTAACTAACTAACTAAACTTCACGCCACTTCTCTTGCGGGGTGGGCAGAGAGAACCGAACGCTACATGGCACGATTCTTACACACCACACTTGCTTCTTCAACATTAATGATTCAGTTATATATTTGAAACAAAAAAACAATACAAATGTTACCTTCAACACCCTTAAATAGCAAATTAAATGTGTTATTGTTAAAAATAATGGACAAAAATATCTCGAACTTTCTAAGCATGAGGAAATGTTGAAAAAAGTAAAATTTATTTGTAATAAACTTTAAAATAAAAACGAAAAATATTGTGTTCATTATACTTTATTGGTATTAAAGAAAATTAAATAGTTTAACCCAGCCTAAGCCATCTAATCCAGCCTTATTTTGGCTGAATGTGAATGTTAAGAGGGGTAAGGTGCCACATTACTCTGCCTATCCCTTCGGGGATTACGGGCGAGATGATAGAAAAATCTATTTAACATACCTACCTATACCGAGCGAGTACTAAACAACTTTCTCTTCCACCAACTACAATTACATAAATACTATACGTAAAAAAACCATGACAAGGACACAAATGGTCTAGTCATTCCGGTAACTTTCCGGAACCTCCCAAACCTCCGGAGGCTGAAGTCACTCCAAATTAATTGCGTATAATGAAACACACGTCTACAGCCTACACCCCACCAATAGTCCATATTTAGTAAGTAGTAAAGTCGAAAATGTCTCGTCAGAAACTTAAGGAGACTCGTAATATATTAGAATTACTATACATAAGATGACAGCCCGAAATTTCGAATACAAATTGAAAACCTCTGTTGACGTAACCGAACACATTGGCGAAATTAGACGGAGGTATGTATAATAAATACGCATAATTGTCATTTGTTATTATATGTTACACTAGGTACTGCCTGCGGCTTTGCTCGCGTGGTACATCGGTAAGACATAGCCTATTTGTTATTCGGATGTATGAGCTGTATCATTGTTAAGTTTCATTCAAATCCATTCAGTAGTTTTTGCGTGAAAGAGTAACAAACGCATATTAACCATCCATCTATACAAACATTTTCGTTTATATTACTAATAATAAGATAATTCTGCTTGCTGTCCCATGTTGGTCTGGGACTTAAAAAGAATGTGCCAACTGTGTTTTTTTCCTAGCATGTCGTAAAAGGCGACTAATGATATATTGGGTTTTGGGTGTGTGATTGTGTAGGCGACGAGCTAGCCACTTGTCATTACATTTTCACAATTGTCCATCAAACCCAGTCCAGTTTTGTTTTTGGCTAAATGTGGTTAAAGAGGCCTGCTGCCCCTTTGACTCTGCGTACCCCTTCGGGACTACAGGCATGATGTTATGTATGTAATTCTGCTTGCTGTTGTGTTTATGTCAGTTTTTGAGAAAAGTATATTTACCTACTTTACTTGAACTTTTTGAACCTATACAAAACAACTAGTCTTTTACATACAATATACCAGCTTTTGCACACGCATAGAAATGCAGTCTGTTATAGAGACTATCGTATCCTGGAGTATTTAAAAAAACCCAAGATAAAAAATAAGTTATATCCTTACTCAAGGTCCAAACTTTGAGCGTGCCAAATTCCACCATAATCGGTTAAGTAGTTTAGGCATAAAAATGGAACACACAGTTACTATCGTCCTTAGCAATCAAATTCTCTTCCAATAGGGATCTTGAATGAACTTATTTTTACCTCTCAAGGTAAAATACTCGTATGTTTACATCGCTCAGATCACAGTCATCAAAACACCCGCTGTAGGCATCTGTACAGTAATGTGACACGCTTGGTATAACGTAATAATATTAATTAGGGAAGTAAACATTCGTACGATGCGTAATCGTAGCGGTGGGTAAGGCTTCGCACAGACGAGACACAGGGGACATACTGTCACCTGTCAATGCAGGCCCGTTACAAAGGCCCTGAATGACAGATGGATTCAGTACGAATCAACCGGGCAGTTATAAAACAGGTCTGCTACAACACTAAGCCTCCTGGTCTAAGCCATCAGTCGCCAGCGAAAGACTGTTTACATTTTTTTTATTTTTTTACTAAGCCATTTAAATCCCACTGCTGGGCAAAGGCCTCCCCCTGTGACCGCCACTCCTCTCTGCACTGCGTCACTTCTTCCCACTTCCCAATTTGCGAGATCGTCCCGCTATCTACGCCTTGGACGGCCGCGTCTTCGGTGTTTACATTATTTTCACATAGTATAAAACAACGTTGCCGGTTCTATCTGATCGCTTAGATCTTTTAACCTATGCGAGGGACGTTGATGCCAATAGTAGAGTGATTCAAGAGGAAGGACTATACGTGTTGTTTCATATTGTTTCGCGCCGTGGGAAGCTGGTTCGGGTCGCTAGTCGATAACAAACAAATTATCGGACAGAATAACAAAAGTTCTGTGATAAAAAACTATATTAAAACACTAGCTGTGCCAGCAGTGTCACCCGCGTTTATGGTTAATATTATAAAGACTATTTCCGTCATACATGATTTCTATGTAACTTTAACCATTAAGGCTGCACACGCGACGGAAGCTTATAAAATGGAGTAACTTCTCCCGTTTTCCCAACATTTCCCTTCACTACTCTGCTCCTATTGATTGTGGCGTGATGAAAAGTATACTATAACCTGCCCAGGAGTATGAAGAATATTTGTACCAAGTTTCGTTAAAATCCGATGAGTAGTTTTTGTTTCTATAAGGAACATACAGGCAGACAGACAGACAGAGCGACAAAAAGTTTACTGATTGCATTTGAAAATATATTTCATGTACAGAATTGACCTCTTTACAGATTTATTATAAGTATAGATCTCATACATTAAAGTATCTATATAAATTACGTACATAACTTTCTTTTGCGCTTCGACTTAGTGCATTTCATTGCATTTGCAAGCAAATTTTTTGAAGGAAAAAACTACTGCTCGACACAAATTTCGTCGTCTGCGCACGCCCTGCGAAAAATCGCATTAAAATACGCAACCTTGCTTTTGCTGCCAAGCAGCTAGAGGTAGCGGATTATGGGACACAGAATACGGACTATCACATCAATTTGACTGGCTCGATGGCACATTCGGTAGTGACCCTGTCCTGTGCGCCAAGAGTTCTGAATTTGATCCCCACTAAGGACAAACATTCGTCTGGTGAATACTTGTTTTTGTGTCTTGATGATAATATATATTTATTAATTCATCAAATCAAAAGTATTACAAATATATACATATTTGTAATATTTTTGATTCTGACATCCATAACACAAGTGCATAAGCTAATGATTTATTATTGTTGTGCTAAACTTTTTCTTACATTTTAATCACATATTGGAGCCAGACCCCCAACCTCACCTCGTCTTCTTCTAATCTTCATATCCAGTGCTCGGTCGGGGTCCACTCCAACCACGATCCTGGGTTTAGGGATTTCGGCAATTACATTGAAGCGACTGCCTACCTTACCTTCTTAAAAACTTCGATAGGGAAACCAGACACAGGCTGAACACACCTACAACCGCTGTATATAACCCTAGACCTAAATATGTCTTGAACACGTTGTTTCTAGTTTCTAGTACGCTAAGCTCTTAACTTGATCCAGTTGACAAAACATGATGGCATACTCTGTAATCCTGTCGTGCGCTCTCGAAGAAATTTTGAGCAATTTACGATCCAGTGCTCGGATGTTTGAGGCGTTTCTTTAATTAATAGGAATTATTCGTCTGACATGACTTTTGATGAAGACACGTGCGAGATATGTCTTCTATTTATTTATTTACGGCAGTGGGAATCTGTGTAGTCATTCAAGTTAGTTCTTAATTGTCGTCATCATCCTTCTAGCGTTATGTCCCGTGCTTAGTCGGGACCACTTAGATCATGAACCAGGATTGAGTGAGTCAGGTAATTACATTGAAGCAACTGCCGACCTGACCATTGTAATCCTAAGGGGGAACTAGACTATTTGGATCATGGTTACAGATCCACTTGTTTGAAAGTGCAGGTATCATCACGATATCTGGCCTCATTGCCTAATTTCTTCATCACATTCAGAGAAAAAGGACCAAAAATACTTACTATATATCCTCGTATTCTATCCTCGATTAGAACAAACAGTTCCCAATAAAAACATGCATCTATATCGAGTCTGGTTGTTTGTGCACCATCGTTAATTATGTTTAACATAACACAAAAGCGTAAGCTAAAATATCTACTTACTTGAAAACCAGTGTTTTGGCGGATGCCTACACTGAGCCATGACCTAATTCTTTCTGCAGCAGACATGCATCTTTTTTTTTTTAATGTATTATTAATTTGTTTGCTTATTATTTTTTTTGTATTAATTGGTTTTTGTTTTTGTTTATAATTTTTGTGTGTAATGTGAATGTAATGTCAAATATGTGTGTTTGTTGTTTTAAAGAATAAACATCTATCTATCTATCTTCTATCTATCTATCTACTTTGGAGTCAGATGAATGCATGTGTTATATATTAATTTAAAATCACCCAAACTTTATAAAAAATTTGGCAAAATTTAACATCGACCCCTTCCATAATATTTCAAATCAAGACACTGTTTGCACATCACGTGTGCGCGTAGATAGGGGAAGTGATTAATTCACCATTCAACGCGTCGCCGGGCGCCGATGGAGACGGGCCGCGTGACAGGAGTAATCGATGTAATGCAAAATCAGTGTTCAGCCGGCGACGAAAATCTGCCTTCACTTTACAGGTACTGTATGAAGATTAGTTTACACTTCGTCCGTCGAGTGAGTAAGCTGTTTTATGTGTCACAAATTAACAAAAAGTGGTATCAAACAAAGAGAGGCACATTAATGGGTAACGATGGGTTTTAAAAATTCAGAGGTATGAACATACCTCTTAATATTACATACATACATACCTACATAGTATCACGCCCATAATCCCCGAAGGGATAGGCAGAGTCAAAAGGGCAGCAGGTCCCTTTAAAATTTAGCTAAAAACTGGGCTGGATCTGATGGAAAATTGTGAAAAAGTAGTGATTAGTTGCTATCTCGTCGCCTACACGATCACATACCCAAAACCCATATACCATTAGTCGCCCTTTACGACATGCTAGATAACAAACACAGTTGGCACATTATTTTTAAGTTCCAGACCAACATGGGACAATGGGCCGGGTTAGATGGCAAATTGTGAGAAAGTAGTGACAAGTGGCTAGCACGTCGCCTACATAATCATATACCCAAAACACCATACACCATCAGTCGTCTTTTACGACATGCTAGACAAAAAAACACAGTTGGCACATTCATTTTTAAGTCCTAGACCAACATGGGACTACCACCTAATTCAGCCCAGTTTTGGTTTTGGCTGAATGTTGTTAATCTGCTGTCCCTTTGACTCTGCCAATCCCTTCGGGGGTTATGGGCGTGATGTTATGTAAGAATGAAAAATTTGTGCTCCATTAGCAATTTTTCAGGGGCACATAAATGGCTATGGGGTACTTTTTGATTCCAGAATCTGTTCTCAAAGTCTATAAAACTATATTTTTTGTTTATACGAAACCTGAAAACCCTATGTACTGGTTCGCTTATAGAATTGATTGCAATACCATGTTATATTTTGACCAAAAAAAAATTACTACACTAAACCTAAAAGTTACACCCGAATAAAAATATGTTATCTATACTAATATTATAAAGATGAAAGATTTGTATTTTTTATTTTTGTGTGTGTGTGTGTGTGTTTGAAATGAATAAATACAAAAACTACTGTGCCGTTGGAAGAAGTTTTTTTTTTTTTTTTTTTTACGTGAGGAATGCATTTACGCACCGTCCAAGTAAACCTAGGTTCGGCCTACTAGGGATGTGTCGGGCTCAGAGGCAGGGAAAGCACTCTACTACCCACTAAACCTCACGGTGGTCATTCTTCGGGCGTTGGCGCAGATTCCGGGCTCCCCACTCGGGACTCTACGCGAAATCTACGTCTACGCCGCTGCCGATCCATGCGGCCCATCTCGAGAGAGAGGCAACCTCGCCCCCAGAACACCTCGCGGTGCTTATGACGGCACAGACCACAGTGTCACCCCATCCTATTTAACGGACGAGGATCCACGTGTCGTCATCTTCTCTGGGGCTGCTTAACGAAGTGAATGCAGTCAATGCAATTAGTCGCCTCCTACGACAGGCAGGGATACCACAGGAGTATTCGGAGCCCCCCCTGTAGGGCGCCGCCGGGCTAGACACCATCGCCACGGCGGCCACGCCTTCTGCGTCGGGCGGGATTGTCGAGCTCTCGCTGACGTTCGGCGCTCTCCTTCTGCGACATAACGATGCCGCAGAAGGAGAGCACCGCCTCCCAGGAGCTCTCGCTCGCCACCATGGCTGACACCACGGATGGTAGCGAGAGGTCCTGCCCAACGGCGGCGGAGAGCGCTGCGCGCTCGCCGGCAAAAGCCGGACACACCTCCAGCGTGTGCTGGGCACAGTCCTCGATGGCACCGCAATGGTGACACGACCTGGACGCCTCCCGACCAATCCGACACAGGTACTTCCCGAAGCACCATTGGAAAGCTACATTATCCGGGTGTAACATAGTCCTACAGGAACAAAAACGATGCGGGTGAAACCGCGGGGAGCTGCTAGTTTCTAATAAGCGCAAGCGCCGTAAAAAGCGCAAACTCATAACCGTGCAAGGACAAAAAGGTAATAAAACTTGTAACTTCGTTAGTTTTTGAGATACCATTATATTTTTTCTATACTGATACTTAAAATGACAATATAGTATATACTAAAATTTACCTTGTAGGTATATAAATTACTTGAGTGAGAGTCATTATCCAATTTGTCAGGCCTGTCTGTCTAAGGTTTACGAAGGTCTAAAGGCAATTTTATTCGGTTCAGTAACAAGACTGGCTAAATTTAAGATCACGGTCAAAAGAATGCGAAGGAATTCATCCGAAACATTTTATTTGCAAATTCAAATACTTGGAACAATAAATACTAAGCTTTTGTTGAAAATCTTCCAAAATCTTAGTTATCGAATCAGAGTCTAGGATACTAATATTCCAGTATTTTAACGCCGAATACATGACATCAGTTATAAATTGCGCACATATTATACTTATCTATACATATATGTATCAGTGATAAGTTCATACTGTATAAAGCTGAAGACATTCGGTCTGGATTAGTATCTGTGGGATTTGCAATCAAATATCAACTCAACGGATCAATTTCACAGGATTCTTACTAAAAAAACTAACAAAAATTGTGTTGATTTTACTAGATCAGACTACTTAGGCAAAGACACAGCGAACGAGCAGTGAAGTTCAAACAAACACCTTTGCTCTCTGATTTATCAACAGAACACGTATGCCGTCATCAAATTCATCTTTAATCGCGCCCTCGAGTGCTGACAGAGTGAATCTGCGTGATGCGAATATGGAGTCGCGTGATGGATAATCAGTGTTCATTCATCAGGTCGCTATCGACTTGCTTACTGGACTATTATGATGCGCACAAATACAGTATTATAATACTACTGAAAAATAATATTTAGTCCGTCAAAAAATATTTCCCACGTATTTATTGATTTGTTTGTCAAACAAACACTGGCGAAGATAAAGCGAATTCAAATTGCGCGTGACGTCACTCCAAAACTTTGATGCTCCTTATCTTTGTAATTTTTTGTGTCTTGTATTTTTGTACAATCTAACTGACGGACGAATAGACTGATAGTTTTTAGACCTGGTATTATCCTCTATTGTCTATTCAGTGTATTTTACTACTGTTTAGATTAAGATCCAAAATTCGCTAATATAGCTGGATTTAGTGATAAGCTCTGTTTGTATAGACTTATGTTAGAAGTTGTATAATTGGTGGCTACGACAGTAAGTGGCAGTGAAGTTACATTATTAGTTGTACTTTGCAGTTAAAAATAAAATACTTGGAAGTTTCTAGTAATAAAACTGTAAAATCAACAAAATTAAAAGAACTCGTTAGAGATTGGACTTTTAAATTGCAAGTGGACCACCAACTGCCACCGTAATCACGCTGACTCATTACGATTAACGTTAAATTACACGTCAAAGTAGGTAATAAACACCCGTATCGAATAGTCATTCGTTTAACAAATGACCCAATTTAAAAGCTCCTCTACAGATGAGCGACATGACACAACAACGTTGAGTTGCGTGACAAGTACTAAAAATAATTAATGCGATGCACAATTAGTGGGGTCGCTCACTGCACGGCTATTTATTTACATTCCCTGCACGTCTGGTAGTACTGCATACCGGGTACATAAAGGTATGTTGTGATTAATTTACTATCCAATACCCCACCCACGCATACTTATAGGGATGAGCTGCGTGACATGACTATTTACATATGAAGCACAATGTGTTATTAAATTTTAATGAAACTTGTATATGTCAGAACATTTGCAGATTGATGATGTCCGTTATCTGAAGTGGAAGTTATATCTTAAATTTGGAGCTAACGTATATTTGTCTGTAAATCTATAAGATAGATTGAAATTAATTAATTCATGAAAAAACAACTAGAGAAAAAAGCATTCTGCCAAAAAACAGTAAAGTGCAATGAATAGATTAATACTAAAAATATGTTCAAGCTGACTGATGTACAAAAGACAAAATTACGGGCTGATCTTGGGTAATTTGATGGATGCTTATTTTATACATTATCATGACCATGTCGTCACATTCACAATTGCATATGGATATTTGAAAATTTGTGTCTATTTATTGAAACAAAATGTTGTTAACGAGTTTGTGTTTGGTGATATATTAAAGATGTTAGGTGACATGCAAGAATTAAAAATATATGAATTTTTCATACACTGATTTCAAATTATAATTTGAAAATAAAAAACAGAAAAAAAAACAAATACACAAACGGATATTCCACAAAAAAGATAAACCTTCGACGGCTATTTTAAGCCTGGAACTTCGATGTCACAGCTGCATCATGTATGTGTTTAATTTTCCATTCAACTTGCTTTCGCTCGCTGACAGCGCCATGCTGCGTGACTCGAGTCCGGAGAGATTGATGCAATGCACAATCAGTTTTCACGCGAGTGATCGCAGTACTGGGTACTAGGTTCACATTGCGTGATTACATTTTACAGTTCCCCGTACTTCGAATATAGTCTAATTATTATCGACTTGTAGGAAATTGTTGGAATATTTATATACGAGTAAATATACCATCCTTTCTATGTGTTGGTGATGTAACAAACATTCTTATTGCCTTTAGAAAGACGCGCATATATTCGTAAATTAGAAATACGTGATCTAGTTGTATAAAAACAACTATTATCAATAATAAAATCCTGATCTAGTGCTTATAACAAATATTTAATGGCATCCCTCTGTTTTTGCATTGGGGGCTAATAATGTTTACTCGCAAGGAATTGAACTTATTGAAGAAACAATTCATTCGATTCTTTTTATTTTTTAATAATAACGTACGGTTAATTTGTATAATTTTGATGTGACTCAAAAATCAGCAGAATCTTGAGCAGAAGTGCGCCAATGATCCGTCAAACTATTTCCACGTCACGGCGCCTCAGAAACACTGTGCATTATCGCAATCCCTAATTTCACCTTAAAACCACAAATAGAATTACCCTTGAATAAAGGCAAAATACGATTTGGCCGTCCGAATCTCAGTCACGCACCAAAACCTTTCTCCTACCGAAACAATAATTATTACGACATCAAACAGGACTGTGGGCTTTTAATCTGCAAACATTAGGAATAAATTTATCAAAATTGAAAACGACAGGCGTAATTTAATACCGTAGTAAAGCAACTGCGCATTAATTGTGCGAATTCGCGGACGGCAAAAATGAAATATTGATACAATAACGTATTTTATGACGTTGATTGCGGGTATTTGCAAATTGAGATTTATTTTTCATTGTAACTTGGGGCGAATGCGAGATGAGGTCGCGACCACAATATTTATTTTCAATAAAACCTGAATGTATAAAGTTTTTACTAGATTAAGTTACCGAAATAAATATTTTTTTCATATTTTCGCTTTTATTAACCGATAGTGTATATAGTTGAAACGCTCTTCATCGCGTGTATTTATGCGATAAAAACGACTGAAAATAAAGCTAGGTTTTAAAATCCAAAAGCCAGACCATACAGTAAAACTGGAAAATTGGAAAAAAGGCTGGATGGATACCCTTCGTCAACATTCATTATCCGTCTAGCGTTATGTCCCGTGCTTAGCCGGGCCGCTTAGGTCATGATTCAAAATATAACTAGTCTAGTAATTACATTCGTTACCACTACAAAGAAGAACCAGGCAATTTGGATCCTAGTTATACAAACAAGGTAGTTTGAATGTGCAGGTTTCATCACGATGTTTTCCCTCACCGCCGAGCTAGTATAAAAAACGTACATTGATTTAAAAAAAAAATCCAGAATTACAGAGTTACAGTTTGACCTGGGCGGTTAAACTCGCACACTTCGGATATGAGACGCGTGTCCTTACCATTGAGCTAACTTTAAGCTAGCTGAACGTCGATATTGCAAGTGAAAGTTATCAGAGCTTCTTATATCAAAACCCGTCCCGTATATTTACGCTCCTAGCTGGCCTCTGTGGATGGCACAGGCTAGACAGGAGCTTCAAGGCATTACCTCTCTCAAAATTAATCAGAGGGCTGCCTTTCGGACGAGGTAGTATGCTTTGACAGGCCCTAGGAAGTTTCACTAGTATAAGTTTACTATTTTATATCTAGACATAAGTTACTGAAGGTAACTAAGATTAAAGAAAATAACTACGATACATTAGCGAAATATCTGAGATTCACTCCTAATTAGATAAAAGGCCTTCTTGACGTTTAAGTATTTTTACTTGAATAGCTTTATTGATTTTTAACTACATATTCTAATTCGTTTACAAATTTTAAATGATAAAAATCACTAGATAAAGCTTTTGATTCGTAAGCATCTAGTGTAGTTAATATTGTACCACCATTTCAGACTACCTTACATTTTAACAAACATTCTATTAAATAAAAAAAAAATGCACGGATGCCTATACCTGTGAAGTTATTTCTATTTAATATTATTCTGGACTATTAATGAGGTAGACACGAAATAAAACTATATCAGTTTTATTTTCACCGTTATTATTATATTAACACCGTAAGGAAGGAACAAAAAGATAACTACGAAACAAACAAAGCTAGACTTACAATATTGGACCAAAAACCCACTCCTAGTATGACTCCCAATCCGCCTATAAAACAGAGCACAAAATACTGCGATAGCATTATTGAAATCTTGTATCATTCCCCATTAACAATAGTGGCGCTAACACAACTCCTTGTAGCACTCCCGTACTTAGCAACTATAATTCTGTATCAACATTTAAAAAGCGCTTCGTTCGACACACTTCGCGCTCTACGTACACCTCTTACAAGCAAAGCCTTTTGCAGTCGCCATTAAAACCTCGTTCGCCATTTCGCAGTGTGCAGTCGCAGTGCACAAATGTGTGCGGTTCTGATCCGTCTGCTGGCTGTCTTAATTAAGCGAATGCGTCGTGTAAGGGCACGGCTGCATGCTCGGCATGCAGAGCTCATTTGAATCCGCTGGAATGGAATTGAAGGGTTAGGCTGTGTGCACACGGCGTTAAAGGGAATTGATGCATTCTCACATGACTGTACATAAAAGGAGGCAGGAGGTGGCGTGATTCTTCAAAGCCTTTTTAACGTGTTCAAAGCTTGTACGCGTGTTTATTTGGGGTTTTTTTTATTGGTCCCTCAGTGAAATGTATTTTTTTGAGCAATCTTTTTAGCGGGCTTAGTCCATATATTTTGAAAGGTGCGCGAGCCAAATGATATTTGAGTTTAGTTGGCAACCAGACTATGCATTTTCACGCTGCATGCGCGAAACGTAAATGTAAAATAACTTTAATCGCGTTTGTAAATTACTAATCCTAATATGACTATACTATGCTATAATTTGTTTGACAAGAAAACTTTATGACAAATCCAGGATTCCACCAGGTTTCCACACAACAGTAGGTGTGCACCCCACTTTATCATTCAAACAAATGCCTACCGTAGCCATTTGCAATTTCCATATTTATCTGCGTCGAACGACGTAACCCATAACACTAATTGCTGATTGTCTTGATACACAACTCTGTATTGTTCATCTAACTGGATAATTTTTGTATTGACATATTCTGTTTTCCATCAAACCCAGCCCAATTTTATTTTTTGGTTAAAATGTGGCTAAGGGGCTTATCTGCCCCTTTAATTCTGCCCACCCCTTCGGGGATTACAGGCGTGATGATATGTATGTACGTACATATTCTGTGATTACTTAGTCTATGGTTCTAAACTTCGTGATTTTTTTCAAAAATCCACTGTCATAACTCTCTCTGAACATTTGAATACCGTTTTGTGCATGTTGTATTTTAAACAAATTAAATTAACCTCTAAGTAAAACCAAATTTAATGTTCAACATTTTGTTATGTAGACCAATGACGAAACACATTATGGTATCATTGCTAGAGGTTCGATGGCGCATTTGGTAGTGACCCTGCCCTATGCGCCAAGAGTTGTGGGTTCGATTCCCACCCAGAACAAACATTCGTGTGATGAATACTTGTCTGTGTTCTGTGTCTGGGAGTTAATATCTAATAATATTTAAGTATATATTTGTAATACCACTGTTGATTCTAATATCCATAACACAAGTGCTTAAGCTACTTAGCTTCGGAGTCAGTTCAATGAATGTGGGGTTGTGGGATATTTATTATTATTATTATTGCGATAATACATAAGTACTCTTTCAGTCAAAATATTAACAAGATGTTTCTATATAATGAAGAAATAGAAGCGATCATTAATCACAATAAGTAAACTTTTAAGACTCGAGTTTAGTCTGAATTTGATTCTATAAAAAGTTATGATAAAACTTTCTTATGCTTTTCGAGGTACAAATACAACAAATTAAAGAGAATAACTGATTTTGTTTTATATAAGTAAATATGAAAAAGGAAAAGAGATTGACTAAGCAGATATACAATGCGAAAGTGGAAGAATGTAGTAATCGCAGAAGCCTAAATTCCAGAGTAATATGCCTGGGTTTCAACCCGCACCCCTCGGCTATGGGACACGTGCCATTACTATCTGCTACCACCGCTCTTAAATTTGTGAAATATATAACTGAAAAGAAACAATATGCCATGGTCAATTTAGGTAAGAATGAAATAACAAGAGTAAGTTTTGCGTCGCAGGCGCAACGATAAATCATAATGGCCGCTGATGTAAATATATGGCGCCGCGAGTTGCAGCAACTTCAGCGGACTTGCTTAGGCCGAGGGTCACCATGAATTCTGGTTTAAGAAGAAAATGGGGGACTCTTCCCAGATTTTATTATGAATTTATAAGCCGTTGACATCAGAAAATACGGTGACCGTTTCTCCAGTACCTACTCGAGAAATTCAAAATTTTTATTTTTTAATGATATATATGCGTCGGACTAAAAAGTTGATTCCTGCCAAAATTATATCTATAGATCTGTTAATCCAAACCGATCCCTGAAGAAACTGTGTTCCCAAATTAATGATTGATGACTTCTAAATGAATTGACACACACTTTGGTCATCCCTGTAGGACGATTTTGTAAAACCATGTTTATTATTTTAACTTTTGTCAGGTAGGTTTTCTTTTACCGACATTTAGGGTATTTATTTTTCAAAACCATTCAATTCTTTTATTACATATACTGAAACTAGTTTAGCAATGATTACACCACGTGATCCATATTATTTATTCAGGTATATACACGTAAGTTACATGATATAGTCATGCTTGTATACATCATTTATATTCTCAACAAGTAATTTTTTTTCGATTTTTACATTTCTCGTCCCATTTACACCGAAAACGGCTAGTCACCCTACAAAATGGCAAAACAACTGTCTTACCTGCCACACCTAATGTCATTTGCAAAGTTTTTGATTTATGCGGAGAGCACATAGCGAGAAATAGCTTGACGTTATATGGCTGTTGAACTTAGCCACTTATATTCCTTACGCTCTGTTAGGCAACCAACCTTCTTATTGGTAGTACTCTTTGGCAATAGAAATTCATTAGTGTAAAAAAGAATAAATGGACTAAATTCAAAATTCAAGTTAAACCTCAGAACGATAGAATACCCCTAACACGCTCTTCCTTGAGATACTCGAGTTAGATTTTATTTTACTTTCATAGACTTCGCATCGGGGGATTCAAACATATCATCACGCTCTTATTCCCCGTAGGAGCTGACTAACTACACGGAGCAACCAATTCCTTAAATAAGAGTTAGCGAAAAAAAAAAAAAAGATTTTGAAAAAAATTATGGAAATTGACTAGCTTGGCGAAGATTAGCTACTACGCTAGTAATATCTCCCGTATTTTTTGTTACTTATATTTATCATTGTAAGTAATATATTACCCTAGAGTCCCGATATACGGTCCACCCCTAATATTTAAGTTACAAAACATACACGCAAAAAGTCACCAACGCCTTACAAAACAGATCTAAAGAGCGGTACTTACCACAATTCCACTCTCATTGAACGAAAGCTAACATTTACTCAATGTGTGCCTACAAAGCAAATGATCCCACATCGCGTACGCAATATTGTCCCAAATGTTAATAATTAAAATCTCGGCTATTGTCTCCTCGGATAATGGAACTGAAAACAGTGAAAGCCTGACTATCAGACTCATTCAAAGGTGCTGAAATGAAACGCGACTGTCGCTACGTTGACACAGAGTTTATTTTCAAATTGCACGATTCAAATAGTATTTTAACGTATAATGTATTTCATAATGGTATTACATTTTGATTCCTTGCAAAAATTAGAGCCTTTGAAATATGATAATGATTTATAATTTTATTAATGCAAAAGTTCAGACCTAAACCGCTTATTTGCGCTTTCAATGTTGGGTCACCAAACGTTTGAATCGGAAATTTCAGGATAAAAGGAAGCTTGTATCCTCTTCTAAAAGGTCACAACTGGTAGACGCCGTGGATCGCAACATAGGGCCTCTGTAACACACCGAATTTCAACCGAGCAGGACCGCTAACAAAAACTAGTATTAAAATTATCAAATTGTTGAACCGGACAAACCATATTTCCACTCCTATGTCCATACCATATATCTAACGCCGATAAGTCGATACTATGATCATAATGCATTCTGTTTTCCTTGCTTACGTTATGGAAATGGTCATATCGAAAAAGCCCTTGGCTGTTATTTTTAGGCTCGCCGCTTCCCAGATTCGATTTCGACGTTGTATCGCCGAAAAGTAGACGAGGGAAAATACATTTCGAGGTGGAAATATGTCAGGGGCTGAGCGATGGGAGCCTGTTGGGCGAAATAGAACCGAAGCCGAATTGTGAATATGTTTGATGGACCGTCCGATCGAATCAACCGGTCGTATTGTACTGAATGATAAACAGAATTCGCTAAGATGTGAATGAATTGATGTCGTTTAGCGTTGGGAATGCGAATGGATGATTCTTGATGGAAAGGAGAGCGTTGGTATCTTTGTATGCGCGGATTTGTACAGCTACAAAGTGATAGTGGGTGTAGTTATAGTATAGTGTAAAATAGTAAAGTAAGACGTTTACTACGCGTTTTCCGAAAAAATATGATATAAAATAGACTAAACTAGGGTATGGGCGGAGATATTCAAGAGTAAGGACACACTATTTTCAAATGGAATGTTACTTATTAAGGCTTATAGAGTGCCATCCAACATCGTCTGAACAGGTTTGGGAGGATGGAATTGAATGGAATCGCTTTAATTATGGTTGAAAAAACATTGCTAATTTTGTTTTGAAATTCCATAAGGAGCGACAAAAATATACCATTCACCATGACACTTCATGAAACCTTTTAAGGACTGTAGATTTACAACCAATCGATATCTGATGATGATTTTGATTTTCCAAGATTACCGAGGCGTCCTAACCGCTTCCAGATGTCACACATTTCTAATGAAAGTATATGCTTTCGCGCCATGTTTTCATTAGGAATGTGGGAAGTTCTAGCGCTGGGCTTTTATGCATAGCGCTCGAACTTCAATACTTATACGTAAGAAACTAGAAGCAGAAGAATTCCTTGCTCCTTACCATTCGAGGCACACGCCGACCGTTTATCAGTGGCGGGTGGGCCAATAATAAATGCCCGCATCATTTGCTGGTGCAACGACGCGCGTGACCTTATTGCACCTGAGGGATATTGCGTTTAGAACTGCGAGTGTTTGAGAATACATACATACATACATACCATAACGCCTGCATCCTCGAAGGGGTAGGCAAAATTCAAGGAGAGATGAGCTACACCACATGCAGCCAAAAATAGAATAGGTTCGAGTTGGTTTAGAATCGTCATAGATATCTGCCGACATCTCATATTGCTCCAAAATAAAGTAACAACTGTGTTTTTGCCTAGGATGGCGTAAGGCACTTTTAAATCACAGATCAACATGGAACAAATGTGGTAATATAAGATATTTTCCTTCTGACCAATATGGATTACAATCATTTCTTCTAGATATTTTTGACATAGACTTAACGAACCTTTTTATATTGAGGTTACTGTAATGATCTATGTTTTATTATTTAATATTCGTCGGGCACTTTTTTCATCAAAACTTCGACCTGTTAGTTTTCCTTGATATCATGTTCATAATAATAAATTAAGCCGATAAAATGCGCTATCCTGATTAGAAACAGGACTGAACAAAAGAAACGAGAACAAAGTATTTCCAAAAAGCTTCACCCGAATGGTTTCAGTTTCATAAACCTTTTATTACAATCAAACGTTTCTGAGAAAACTCTTTTATTAGCTAGAACAAAGAGAATCTGTATGATATACTAGACGTGCAACTGTGAATGTCACTGATACAGTATTAATTTATGACAATGTTTATTTTCCCCTGATTTAGGGCGACGGAGAAATGTGTTATTGCATTGTGAAACTCGCTTTTGATTCTAGTTAATATTAGACGGGTTCTGTTGTTTTGATGTGTCGTATACAGCGTGTACTGGTTTCGTCTCGCCATAAAAAGCAAGCTCTTTTCTGGCACTGGTATAATAATAACATTTTAAAGGAACGGTTACAGCTTCTCACGTTCGTTTAAAAAAAAACTCTCCAGGCTGACACACCAATTCCCTAGTTCCAAACTAAGCTTATGCTTGTCCTAAGGATACTAGGTGTACGGATAGACATACTTAAATCAATATATATAAAAAGCAATGCCACTTTTTGCAATGCCAATTTTATAACTCCAGAACGGGCTCACCTATCCAAACCAAATGTTTAGGCTTTGTTCGGACTATTTAGTAGATGGTTTATGTGAAATTTGCACAAAATCGGTAGCGCGGTTCTTCATTTATCACTTTATACGTAGCGAAGCACGTACCGGGCCGCTAGTACGTTTATAAAAATCCATGACTCGAATACAAATGTCCCTGTTCATCACACGAAACATTTGCCCTTAGCGGGATTCGAACTCGCGACCTTTGGTTTCGTGGTCAGGGTCTCTGACCACTCGACCATAGCCTGTCAACTGTTTCAGCTTCCCACATTCTTTTCTTAAAAAGGTAGACAAAGTCAGAATGCTGGAATAGTAAATTATAAACTTAAAAGAGGACATATTTAAGTATTATTAGGATACAAATATTTTCAAGGTCCAATTATGGAAAAACAATTACTTACAATGTTTCCGTTTCATAACATGCACTTACTTTGTAATCTCTATGAATCTGATTTAATTAAGTCTCCAGAGACGCTTACGGCTGAAGTAGCACTTACAGAGAAATTTGGTGTAATTTACAAGAGAACAGCACTGAGTTCTAGAAAGATTAATTAATCTGATTAAGAGACCTACACCGACTTCGAGTTTGTTCTTTAAACATGTAGTATTCAATATGTATATCCTTTATCTAAGGTATAGTTATTACCTTCTTAGCATTTGTTAGCGACTACTTCCGCTTCCTCGTCGCGCCACCCTGGCTACTCCACAAATAACACCAAATAGTTATACATCCGGTTCCCTTATTAATAAAATAAATATGCAGTAACTGTTTCCGTTTCCTCGTCACTTTAATTAATTTAAATCTAGCTAAATATATTTATTTAAGTAATTAATGTTAGTTTAAAATATTGAGTTTATATTTTGAGTTATTCAAAACAGTGCAAATGTATTTTATTTCTTATTGTTTGATTATTACGAATAAACAGCCGCTTAGTTTCCGGTGCAATTGTTAAGATAGGTAGGGGGGTAGGGGGTATTTGTCAGACTGCTATATAACGGCTTGTAACGTTGATTCTGGGTTCTTGTATTCTGTGTCCCATGTTGGTCTGGGACTTGGCCCATGTTGATCTGGGACAAAAAAAAAAGAATGTGCCAACTGTGGTTCTTGCCTAGCATGTCGTAAAAGGCGACTAATGGTATATCGGGCTTTTGAGTGTATGACTGAGTAGGCGACGAGCTAGCAACTTGTCACTCCTTTTTCACAATTTTCCATCTAACCCAGCCCGGCTTCATTTTTGGCTGAATGTGGTTGAAGGGGCATGCTGCCCCTTTGACTCTGCCTACCCCTTCGGGGATTATGGGCGTGATGTTATATATGTTATATATATATATATATATATATATATATATATATATATATATATATATGTATTCTGTGTTGTATTGGATAAGGAGGCACTCTGCTGGAATATAAGTGTAAGGAGTCTACAGTGTGTCGTTATTTCGCCAACCTGACCCACGTATAACACATTATTTCTTCTTGTTAGTCGAAATCTGAGATTGTTATTTTCGGATGTTGGTCAGGGACTTAAAAAGAGTGTGCCAACCCTGTTTCTTGCCTAGCGTGTCGTAAAAAGCGACTAATGATATATGAGGATTTGGGTATATGATTGTGTAGGCGACGAGCTAGCCACTTGTCACTACTTTTTCACAATTTTCCATCTAACCCAGCCATCATACCCAGCCTAGTATGATGAATACTTCTGTTTGTTCTGTGTCTGGGTGTTAATATCCAATATTTAAGTATATATTTGTCATACCACTGTTGATTCTAATATCTGTAACACAAGTGCTAAACTTATCACATGTATTTAATATCTAATATGTCCTGATCGGAAAATTACCTAAATTGTGATTGGTCATTTACATCGATTTACTGATCGGGCCATTCTTGAAATGATCGATCCAGTAAGTTAGTACTCGAACCATTTATTGATGTGGCCTGGTCAGATCAATGGTTAAACTACTAACTTCGGAGTCAGATCAATGTATGTGATGTCGGGGGATATTTATTTATTATTTCGTTATATACTTACCACTGAGCTACTACCGTTCGCGAGAAATATAGACACGTGTTTCTTGACCGACCCTTCGGGGATTATGATCGTGATGTTATATCATCTTCCTAGCGTTATGTCCCTTGTTTAGACGGGCTCCGCTTAGACCATGATTCAGGATTTCCGATCTGACCTTCGTAACCCTAAGATAGGGGAACCAGACAATTTTTTGATCATCGTTATAAATCCAAAATTGTTTGAATTTGCAGGTTGCATCACGATGTTTTCCCTCACCGTCGAGCTACTGGTATAAATACGTACATAGATTTGAAAAATCCAGAGGTACGTGCCCGGGTTTGAACCCGCACTCCTCGGTTAAGAGGCGCGTGTCCTTACCATTGAGCTACCACCGCTCCTGATCGTGATGTTAAGTATATGTAAGCCATTTCTCTAGCGCTCACCTAGGCAGAGAGAACCGAACGCCTTATGGCACGGTCCTTAACCTCTCTCGCTTCATTAACATAAGGTAGGGTTATATACCTATGTCTTCAAAGCAAAGGTCAGTTCTTCTGAAAGCTCCAGCGAATCCCGCAAAGTGCAAGTCCGTTAAAGCTGGCGTGGCTAACCGCAAAACCGAAAATCGCATCACTATAAACCTTTGTTACCCCACTGACGAAATATTGGAGTGCGGTGAAAATTCCCGCGTAAATCTCTGTCTATCTGTGTTAGAGATGCGACATCAATCAATCAATACTGTCGATATCGATAAATAATGAACAGTACCATTAAATTTTTCATGCGTAAAATGACAAAAATGCGAATAACAACATTTCCTGATCAACTAAAAATTCAGTCGAATTAAGAAACTACTCCTTTTTTTGAAGTAGGTTAAAAAGTAGATAATATTAAGTCAATCAGTGAAATGGGCGACGTGTGTCCATTATATTATCAAAAAATATTCGATTCGTATTTTTTTCTTTATCAAATACACGAAAATTTTCTAAGATACAAAGCTTCAAAGTTCTGGATTTCATTTGTTAAGTGACTCTCTGACGTCACTTAACGTTTAAACATTTTAAGATTCAGTGATGTCTCTACATTTCAACGCGTTGTATTTTCCTATTTTTTTTTGGTGAGTCAATATAAAAATATCGTATACAATATTTTTTAGTCAACCCACTGAAACATTCAGTCAAATAGCCTATTGCACTAATGGATCTATCAAAACATCGATACCTTACCCCTCACCATTGCCCAGTGGAGATGTCCAAGAGAACCAGTGGACCTCGACGCCTATTTCACTGAATAATAAATGATGGCACCACTACTGCCAATTTATTTTCATTTCCCCCCCCACTTGTTCGGTTCCAGCATAACTTTCGGTGACTCGCTGAATTGGGTCCGCGAATGGACAGATCCATTTCTTTTATGGTTCAATAGTTCCTCTTTACTGGTCTGTGGGACTAAGTAATGGTTTCTTTACATTTGCGCTAAATTGTGTTATGTTCACTTTAGGTTCAGATGAAGCGTCTAGACTGAATTGGAGAGTAGACCAGATTAGTATTTTTATGCGTTAATCTATTTAATATTTGATCAAACGCGTGGGCTGAATTGAAGTATCTGTGACTTAGACGTGATTTGGATGGCATCGTGTTTTTTAATAATAGAGTATCATTTTGATTTTTCAATTCTTAAATAAATAAAAAAAAGACCTGATACGATATCGATTTGTGCTGATTTGAATTCAAAGTAAAATAGCTAAAACATGTAGTAACCACCAAAATACAATAGACACACAAACATCTGCTAAAGGCAAGACAGCTAACAAATTCTCCCCTTAATGAACATGAACATGATTATTTGTTTTGTCGTCATTGATACTTCAACACATCCGTTACTTATAATGCAAGTTACACAAACAAATAAATATTCGACGACATCACATACATTGATCTGACTCCGAGGTAAGTTAAGGTAAGCTTAAGCACTTGTGTTACGGATATCAGAATTAACAGTGGTATTACAAATATATACTTAAATATTCAATATTAACACCCAGATACAGATCAAACACAAGTATTCATCATACGAATGTTTGCCCTGGGTGGGGATCGAACCCACAACTCTTGGCGAATGGGGCAGGGTCACTACCGAATGCGTCATCGAGCCAGTCAAAAATTATAGCATGTCGTAAAAGGCGAGTTATGTTAAATGGGGTTTTGGGTGTGTGATTGTATAGGATTCGAGCTAGCCATATATCACAATTTTTTTACAATTTTCCATCTAACACCGCCCAGTTGTATTTTTAGTTGAATGTGGTTAAAGGGTCTTGCTGCCCCTTTGACGCTGCCTAGCCCTTTGGGGATTATGGGCGTGATGTTATGTATGTACACATTATTATGCTTATGAGTAATGTAAGTGCATAGATGACTGCGATGACTTCAGACGACTTGGGAGAAGGATGAGAAAATTATAACGATATATGCCTTATTTGAAGGAAATCCGTATCCTAGTCATAACGTTCACTGTATTAAATTACAAATACAGTAACTGTAAGCTCTTCCATCTCAAGTAACCAATAATATGGCCTCCAACAGTCTTCATTAGCAAAGAAATCGTGAAAATCCATTAGAGACCCCTCAGGGGGCCTTAATTGCCAGCAAAGTATGGAAAGGCCGCATCGACCTTTTGTTGACATTGGAACAGCAGGGATTCTCTTTTTTGTTTAATGGCACCCAAACTTCATCGAGAAATTTGCTTCTTCGTAGTAAATTGTGAGTTTTATCAAAGAAACACCAAACGCGGATCCAACCTTCAATCCTTATTTGAACTCTACTAGGCAGTGGCGGACGAACCGGGGGGCGCAAGGGGCGGTCCGTCCTGGGCCTCTGGACCTGGGGGGTCTCATATTATCTCTAAGTATTCATCATCCTGAATCAAACAGTGCAACAAACCCCGATTTCGGGCAAGCAACACTGCTTGTATCCCTACTAAGGGCCTCGTACAGCTCTTTGCCGCCCCGGGTCTAAAACTGGCTTAGTCCGCCACTGGTACTAGGGATTGCATTCCAGAGGGACTTTTTGATGAACCCAGCACATGCCACTGGATACAGTAGAGCTTAAATGGTGTCGGACCCTGCTGGATTGCTATCCCTAGATGGCACGGCTATCCATAGTTCCTATTACTTACCTATTTATAATACAATTTTTCAGCTATAAACTGGTCCATGAGATCCTGATGAGTTGCTCGAGTGTACTTCGAGTCCATTTGAGATTGTAGGCAATCCCGTCATACCCAGTGTTTGTGAAATTCAGGTATTTTGTGTTTAGATTTAGATTTCGTAGACTGAGTGGACACTATTCTTAACGTAATTGTCCTCTTCCTTAGATTCAGGGCATCATCGAGACACACTAAATCCAGGTAGATAGCCATGGACTAAGCACAAGATATAACGCTAGTAATACAATGATTATATTAAATTATATTCGATTAATTAACACATTTGTTGCCAATAACAATTTTATGATGTCTAATCGAATGTCGCCATAATTTAAGGGACAACGATTGAACTCGTCTGGGCCGAATATGTTATATCATGTAGGTAGGGTCAGTGGGTTCAAGACCGAATCGTAGGCACTCAATTAAGATCTAAGTCAAACTTTTAAGAATATCTGCCCCAATTACACATTTAGTAACCTATTACACAATAGCAATTGCATAAATCCGTTCGTTCTAATAGGCCGGGCCAATGAAATAGTGTCTTTATAGCATCGACGCCTCTTTGATGCACCGATGCGTCTTTGATGTCGGCGATATGTCGTTAGCTCTTGAATGATGTGTTTGAGTCCAATCAATGTCGTTGCTAAACTTAATTTGGGACAGCCTGTCTGTCGAGGCAGTTTGAACCGCTATGTTTATCTACGTTTTCTTCTTTCTGACTTTATGTCAGACAGGCGCGATGTGAAGACTAGAAAACGTCCCAATTGGGACGTTTTGTTTTTGTATGTATTAAAGGACATTTTCTTTCATATGCTCATGACGTGATAGACGATAGCTGGCTTTTCCCTAACACGTAATCTTTGTCAATGTTGTCAAATCCCTACTAATCCCTACTAATATTATAAATGCGAAAGTAACTCTGTCTGTCTGTCTGTTACGCTTTTCCGCTTAAACCTCTCTACCGATTTTGATGAAATTTGGCAGACAATCTATAGACCCTGAGAAAGAACATAGGCTACTTTTTATTGGGAAAAAAAAAGCGCGATATAACCGATTTCCACGCGGGCGAAGCCGCGGGCGGAAGCTAGTAACTATTATAAACGTGTAGATACCCATACAAAACCGGAGGAAGCCTGATTGATAGAGAATATCAGAGCGGATTTTTGTATCATTTAACACTTTAGTCTAATTCGGCTGCTAGTAAGCAGTAAAGAGTGTAATAAGTGTTTGTGTTGACACTGTCATACCGAAATTCAACCGAAACATCTTTTTGGTTGAATTTCGGACATACTCGTATCTAAGTAATATATCATTGGTGTGATGCAAGTTTTCACCTTTGAGTCACCACATTTCATGTGTCCAACGCTCAAAATTTAGGATGATGATGAAAATGAAAAGGCGAATTTCTGTCTACCCCCATGGGTAAAGGCGCGACATTATGTATGATGAAAATTTGTCTGCGTCTAAAAACGTCTTCATCTTAGCACGACCGTATTTGCAAGTTGCCCATCTGACAGTTTGTAGTTTGCATATTTTAATACACAAAAATCTCCGAAGAACACCAGGTGCTCACATTTCGTCAGCCATCGCTATGTAGACACACGGTACCTACATAAAGAAAGTGTTCACAAAAAAAAACTATTTATCTAGATAAAACGACGATATGAAAATTACTTATTAACGAATCCCGCAGTGAGTCTGGCCTCATCGACCGTGTCAGTAACGCAAGTGGTGCCGCCGTGGTCAAAACCCATCGAGCCTGACCCAGACCGTGAGGCCCCGTCCCCCCTCCCACCCCCACGTACCCCGCCGCCGCTACCGGTAATGCCAGTTCCTGTTCTAATTTTGTTCTTATCTCCCATTCATTTCCATAAATAACATACTGAAATCACATATTCTATTCTTGGATCTAATACATAAGATATTTACGTCCAAATAGTTTGTATAACAATATGCGGTGACGCTTATACAGTAAGTCTTAGTACACACATCCGAAAATTTAAGTAAATGTATAATATATTTTTTAGATATACACACCTAGCGGCTCCTCTCCCTAAATATGCATTAATGAATGAATGAATGAATGAAATGATCTTTATTTATATAGGCTTACAAAAAGCACTTATAAATCGTCAGAACAAAATAAATATAAATATACACCGGTTCAAACAGCAGATTCTACCGAGAAGAAAAAAAATGGTCTAATTGTAGCATGTAAATCTGTTCGTGACTGGGTATTTCAATATTGGAATTACTCAGTAACAGTCCGGAGTCAGAAAATCAGCGGTTTAATCACCCCCATACCTCGGAAAGCACGTTAAGCTATTGGTCCTGCGCCTGACCTCTCTTCAGTCATGTCAAATTAGAGGGAATAAATAGAGAGTTCACCTGTGTTTGCGTACACACTTGTGCATTTTGATGGCTAATCCTCGTTGAGATTGACCGCTGTGACCGATATTGGTAAGGAGGACATTATTGTTACTTGGTAACGGATAGTCATACTTCAATGCGTTATAGAGATGCAAGATTCATCACATGAAATATTTTTTAGTGCGACTTTTGGCTCAGTAGCCATTATCTATTACAGCTATACTCAAAGTGTGTTCCGCGGAACCCTGGGGTTCCGTGAAGCCTTTCTGGGGGTTCCACGAAAATGGGGGAAAATCCGTTAAAAGTCGATTATTACACTGCACCGCACTGCCGCACCGCACTGCCGCCCGCGCTGTTCTAGGGTCCCGTCAAATACTCCGCTTCCTAAAAGGGTTCCATAGCATAAAAAGTTTGAGAAGCACTGACTATTATAACCACTTCATCGTACAGGATGGCTTAAAAAAGATTTTATGGATTGTGTAGCTGATTTTCTTCAAAATAGTTACTTTTTCAACTTTTTCTTATAGCCCAGGTGAATACTTTAAAGCCAAACCGCCGTTGCACCGTACAAAGTTGTCTACCTGCAGATTTATGGATAAAGTTCTGTTACTATTGTTTGCCGGATGAAATACCGATATTGGAAGTTCTAGTTTCTTGTTCAAAGAACCCCTTAGAAATGATCCTAATTAGTAAATGCATAAATTTATATGCAATGCATCCCTGAAGAAGCAGGCAGAGTCCAAGATGCGATTAGCACCATAAACCACATTCAGCGAAAAATATTAAATTATTTTATAATATAATACCTAGGTTCGATGGTAAACTCTGAAACTCTGATAAGTGTATAGCACGTTGCCTGCAAGTATTAATACACCATTTCATTTAGCGAGTTAGTAAATGAGTACCCAAAGGTCACTTGATCGAATTGTGCCAGGGATAAATGTATATAAAGGTATTGACCTAGATCTATGTGTTGCCTTAATGCCTGGCGTTGAATTTTGAGCGAGGGATTTGTTGTGTATATAATTTCACCGCCTAGCCAGTAATTTATTTATTTATTCATCATCAACATCATATCATTACGCCCGCAATCCCCGAAGGGGTAGGCAGAGTCCAAAGAGCTATAAGCTCGTTTAACCACATTCAGCCAAAAATTTAGTTCGATTATTAATATATAATACAACAATATTAGCCCATATAATATATATATACATCTGAAATAAGACACATACGAACTTTGATTTTTTTTTAAATCCCATGTGAACTAATTCAAATCCGCTAAACAAATGCTTTTCGCTTGTGAGATCCCGCCCTTATTCTTTGAGCTACCCCTTTAGCGATACATATGTCGTGTATCTTCAAATTTTCCACCGTGTGCTCCCAACCTAACGTGACGGCGCCACCTCACCACGACGTTTTACTATGCATATATGGGGAGATTTGAAAACATGAATATTAAACGAAGAATTTTCGCCCTGACTATTAATCAAACCTTTTTGCCAAACGGAGACTGGGACAAGCCTTCCACCGACACAACAATGCATAGATTTACATAAGAAATTCACAACGGTTTAAACTCAGTGCAGCCGGCGGGCGAGACTGTGAAGTTCGTCTGATATCACACAAACCCTACCACGGAATAAAATAAATTGAAACTCGAATATTAGACTCATGTTCGCCTGGGACTTAAAAGAATGTGCTGACTGTGGTTTTCACCTACATAGATAACATCACGCCCATAATCCCCGAAGGGGTAGACATAGGCAAAGGGGCAGCAGGCCCCTTCAACTACATTAAAGCCAAAAATAAAGCCAGTCTGGGTTAGATGGAAAATTGTGAAAAAGCAGTGACAAGCGGCTAACCTGTCCCCTACACAATCACACACCCAAAACCCGATATACCATTAGTCGCCTTTTACGACATGCTAGGCAAGAACCACAGTGGGCATATTCTTTTTTTTTTGTCCCATATCAACATGGGCCAAGTCCCAGACCAACATGGGAAAAATAAAGCCGAGCTGGGTTAGATGGAAAATAGTGACAAAGCAGTGACAACTGTATTTGATTGTGTAGGCGCCAAGCTAGCTACTTGTCACTACTTTTTCATAATTTTCCTAAACAAGCTTAGTTTTATATTTAGCTGAATATGGTTAGAGGGGCCTGCTGCCCCTTTGATTCTGCCTACCCCTTCGGGGATTATGGGCGTGATTTTATGTATGTATGTACAATCAAATACCCAAAATCCGATATAATATTAGTCGCCTTTTATGACATGCTATTTTCATCCCCAGATTTTACAGTCTGGTCTAATAGACAACTCTGTTACTGTCCCAGTTGTAGTAATACTAGCACTACTTTCAGTGACAACTCTGTTACCTATAAAAATATTTACTACAAAAATTATAAGATATATTATAATTTAGCACTACAATATGTATTAATCTTAATATATATAAATTACGCGTCACATTGTTTGTCCGCGATTGACTCCGAAACTACTTAACCGATTTTAATCAAATTTGCACACCGTGTGCAGTTTGATCCAACTTGAAAGATAGGATAGCTTACATCTCAATTTATTTAACCCGATTATGTGTTATTGACTGTCAGGCGGAACAAAGTTCGCCGGGTCAGCAAGTTTATTTTAGGAATTCTCTCCCGCGGACAAAAAAAGCTGGAACAAGTTTTAAAATGATCCATTTATCTCTCATTAGGTTCTCATCTTTATAGAGAGTGGAGATCTGCTAACCTATATTTAACAAGTTGCCGGGTTCAAATCAACATTCCTCGCGTATGAAGCGTGTCCTTTCCATATAGCTACCACTCTAGAAATTTTCCGTGCCCAAAAATTTGTTTCACTTTGCAATCGTCTCAAAGCAAAAAACATGACAAATACATTCAAAGTTATGCTTAAACTTCAAGTGTAACATTCGCAGTGACCCCGAAGCAAGCCGCGTGCCGAGCCGAGTGGCGCGGATCGGCAGACAACTCTTTCAATTGCAAATCACCCTCATGAATTTACAAGAGCGACCGCTGCACAGTAGCGTGTCCGTCAAGTTTCGGCTCACTATACAATGCTACAATTTATAGTTTAGTATATACGAAAACGGAAGTAGAAACATTGCCTACTTACTAATATTATAAAGCTGAAGAGTTTGTTTATTTGTTTGCTTGAACGCGCTTATATCAGGAACTACTGGTCCGATTTGACAAATTCTTTCAGTGTTGGATAGCCCATTTATCGAGGAAGGCTATAGGCTATAAAACATTAAACATAAAAGCAAAACCGCGGGCACAGCTACTATTTTCATAAAGATCAGCATACAACAATTATAATGTGACCTATCTCATAAGCTCACGAAGATACAAGGTCTTTGTGTGACCTCGTATATTATTTTTGAGTCTTGGACCAATATGGGACAAGTGTCTGTGATTTTTTGACGTCAAAATCACTCGACCGATTCTGTTGATATCCGTTATCCTTAACTTAGTATCTTACTAAACGCATGGTCATCGATAAGACCTAGTTCATTATAATAATAATATTAATAAATATCCGACGACATCACATACATTGTTCTGACACCGAGGTAAGTAGCTTAAGCACTTGTGTTACGGATATCAGAATCAACAGTGGTATTACAAATATATACTTAAATATTGGATATTAACACCCAGACACAGAACAAACACAAGTATTCATCACATGAATGTTTGTCCTAAGTGGGGATCGAACCCACAACTCTTGGCGCATGGGGCAGGGTTATTACCGAATGCGCCATCGAGCCAGTCAAATTCGTAATGATAACCTTTTATTTAGTTGCACCGTTAATTCCGTACACATTTAGCCATCCGACAGCACAAAACGGAGTACGTTTAAATAGCTTTGTAGAGCTAATGAGGGTTCCCTAGGGATACAAGTAACAAATTGGGAGGTGTCTAGTTGTAATGTACTGCATGTGCCGGCCACGCGGGAGCAACTACAATAGAATAGTAGAAACAATTTATTGTTCTACAATAAATTAGACGATGCAAAAAGCGCTTTTAAACTTTTAAGTTCTTGGTAGAATAAGCGAAAGTGTACCAGATCGTACGATCGTAGCAAATGGATGTGATCTCTGCTTACCCCAGTATGACCGGAGAAAGGTCAGGCGCAGGACCAACGGCTTAACGTGCTTTCCGAGGCACTGGAGTGATTAAACCGCCAAGTCCCTGACTTCATAGTGTTACTGAGTAATTTCAATATTGAAATACCCAGCCACAAATTTGTGGCCTGACCCGGGTATTGAATTGGTCCTTAAGCGGCGCATGCTACCACTAGACCAATAAGGTACTTTCTATTATGTCATTACATAAGTAACGATCGGTCCTGAGCTGACCGGATTGACCATACAGTCAGCCCAGGAGCTATCGTTGTGAGAAACTTTTGAGTAGGCTTATACCGGACAGTGGATGTCATTCGGTTAAAAAGGTGATAATGACGTCATCTTATCAAATCTTTACTTTGTTTGTTCAAAAGCGCTGATCTGACGTCATAAAACATATTTATGTATTAGATACAAAAATCACACATTTAAACATTTTAAGCATAAAGCCTAAAATAGTTAAGTGTATAAAGTTACATTATTTAGTCAAATTAATGTAATTACCAAACTCGCTAAATCTTGGATTATGGTCTAAGCGGACCCCGTCTAAACACGGGACATAACGCTAGGAAGATGATGATGATTTAGTTTAATTATTTGGTATATTTGTATTTATTAAGTATATATATTATTCACTTTTTACTTAAATCATACCTGCGCGAAGCCTGCAAATTAACAACCCTTTTGTTTTGGGGGTCGTATAAAAAAGAAATGACGTGGCCATTCCTGCAGTGACCCAATTTATTGATCCTTACCTATCTACCGGAAAATCCTCATTATTCCCTTCATTATGCAAAAATAATGAGCGTCCTACAAAAATCGTCGGTATTTAGAGTTCCTTGGGTGTCGGTTGCGATTAGTCGATGTCAGTTTAGACAGGTTCGGTTCTCTCTGCCTACCCCGCTAGGGAAGTGGCGTGAAGTTTAGTTAGTTAGTTAGTTTAGACAGAACCATTTTGAACACGCGACATACTCATTATGAGCCGAGGTACTAACGAAAAAAGGTGTTCAAATATTGTGACTTGCGCTTTATTTTATAGATTATTAGAATAAAGTTAGGTGCTTTTGCACCATTATACAAAAATATATTGTACCGGTAAAGTTAAGAAAAATTGGGCAGTTTCGGTACTAAATTTAAGAACAATTATTTATTCTACTAAGTATGTATTTTAATCAAAGTGTTTAATTAGATGAACTCTTCACAGATTCAACTACTAAAAGTCATGTCTGTCATTAAAATGCAGCTTAATGTTTGTCCAAAAAATACTTGATATTCCCGATGGAGTAGTGAATCAACTCAAACGCAATTAGTCGCATTTTAAAACGCTCTAGCTACGCCCCGCGGTTTCACCCGCGTAGCGTCCGTTCCCATGGCAATAAGGGGATAAAATACAGCCCATGTTAATCTCTGATAAAGTAGTTTTCCATTGGTGAAATTATTTTACAAATCGTTGTAGTAGTTTTGGAGCCATTTAATTTTTTTACGATTTTCCTTCGTACCCCAATTTATGGTCCTACTTTTTGGATTTTGCTTAACCTTCGGGGAATGTAGGCGTGATAATATCTATGTATGTATGTATGTATAGACCAAAGCTGTACTTCTCAGGATGAATTCTATACTGTGCCGCATTGCCGCGCGTAGTAATATATAGCACGTACCGCAAGTAGTAAACATATCATGATTAAGCATATACTAACAGATCGAGCGATATATAAACAGTGATACGACGGTAATTAAATCAGACGTCCACCAACTTTCGTCTCATTCCACACCATCACATTCGCCGTTATTGCTTTGTGTTCATATTTTTTAAATCTGAGAACGGGGCGTTACGAAGTGCGCCGGGACAGCTAGTATACCATATATGGCGGACACAAGCTAACAATTCACTTAAATTCGACGGAACCCCGTCTAATCCACACGACACTCACTTGCCCGTTTTTATATAGTGAAAATCTTTACTCCACCGACTGAAGATTTAACGCTGGGCGAAGTTACTTTTAATTAATTGCAAACATTTAATTAAAAAAGGTAAGTCCAAAGAAAAAATTCTTCGCGTAACGCTTTCTGGAATATTCGGGGTTCGCTTTCTAATTAGTGTTTGCTTAAAGGTCCGAGATTTCGTTGAGAAGTCTTTTGGAATTCGGGCAAGCGAGACGTGGATACGCCAGAAAAGGGAGATAGGGCACGCCCATAAGTTCTGTTTTCAGTGACTTCGCAAACAGTTTTTTGGCCTGAACGTAAAGTCGGCGGTTTGTACAGACTCTATACACACATAGATCTTTTCTATTCGTACATCTTACCTACCTAATTAGTAATAACTAAAACTAACTAACTAAACTTCACGCCACTTCTATTCAACATAAGATAATACTTTAATAAGGCCGAAAAAACAAACACATGATTTTTAACATAAAACGTATTTTTATTATCCTATAAACCTTTAATTATAATCACAGAACAGAAGAAACTAGTAGAAATGACATATTACAAAATTAGTATGAGAACCGATGAAGCCAAACTCACTCAAATACGCCACTAATATTTTTTGGAGCAACTATCACCCTTGCGGTTGCAGTAATAAGGTATACATTTAGACACAAGCAGTCTATGTGTAGTCTTACGTTACTACGCAGGATTGTAGCTTCACTGCCACACCCACTTGACACTTCTACTGTATAATTTTTTCATCATCATCATCATCCTCTTGCCCTTCTCCCAGTTCATCAGGGGTCGGCGCAGCATGTCTTCCTCTTCCATACGTCCCGCTCAGCCGTCATCAAGCTATCCACTCCCATTTCACTCATATTTCACACAATCCATCCATCTCTTATTTGGCCTACCTCGTCCTTTCCTTCCACTAACATACATACTTTATATTTTTTTCATGATTATAACATTATCGCATTATTACGACATAACCATCGCAGCATGTCGTTTTTCACCTTGACTCTCGTCTCTCAAACTATGTCCCTTACTACTAGGACTCTCCTAAAAACAATAAGTATTTACTAACTAACTAACTAAACTTCACGTCACTTCCCTAGCGGGGTAGGCAGAGAGAACCGAACGCCATATGGCACGATCCTTACACACCTCAGTCCACTTTCACATTGTACATCTGTTTAGTCAATCTATCGTCATCCATTCTTTCCACATGTCCGAACCACCGGAGCATGCCTCGTCTTACCTTGACTCCGACGCTGTCTTTCAGACCGACTCTCTTTCCTACATCATAATTCCGAACGCAGTCTGTGAGCGATACACCGCAGATTTTTCGCAGCGCACGCATCTTGACCCCGTTTATTCTACTTTCATACTCTTTCTGCCATACCCAACTCAAAGTAAACTAAGTATTTAATAACACGTTTACTTTATCTGCTATCATGTTTAATAAGACTAAAGGTGTTTGCTGCCCCTTTGACTCTGTCTACCCCTTCGGCGAATACGAGCGTGGTATTACAATAATAAATATGTCTAATAAGGCTATTAAGGATAAAATAACTTTCTTTATGCAATTCACACTTTATGCATGTGGATAAAACACGATAAATTACAAATACAGCATCGTAGATCACTACAAACACTTACGCATACATTTTTAACTGTAACAGTTGTTTCACAGGTGCAATAGAAGATTGGGCAACGGGCCGAAACGAAAATTGCACGAATAGTTCATTCCACTGTTGCGATTATGTAAAAACGACGGTAGTGCCCGTTTTATTGCATACTCTGTCGCCGGCAGACTAACAGCCGTGTAAAGTGGATTTATTATAGCTAAATTTGTGACGCGTTCACATTTGAGTCCCAAGCTGGTCTCTTATGGAGAACTTATGGACTCAGTATCTCATTAGTCATCTTTTACGAAAACTACGCAAGGTTTTTCTTGTCTGGCATTTTGTAAAAGATGACTAATGCTGTACTGGGTATGTAAGTAACGGGATAGGTACTTTTCTAAATTAAAAAAAATAACTATATCTAACTAACTATGAGCATTGGTAAGGACACAAGTCCCGGACCAATATGGGACAATTGGCTGGGTTAGACGGAAAATTGTGAAAAACTAGTGACAAGCGGCTAGCTGGTCGCCTACACAAAAATGTGTAAATAGGAGATAAACAGTTTTACAAACTTCCCCGAACCTAACACGCACTTAGCAACAGTATAGACGCGCCTTTACACCACATGCATTATATATCAACGGCACGTATTAAATAGGTTGGCGGTAAACAAATAAATAAGCCTGCGACCTTTTAACGGGCCCGGCAGAACGGCGGCGTTTTTGCCCGGTAAGAAATGGGGTATTTTGGTGGTACAGCCTATAGGAAGACATATTTGCAAGCGGTGGTAGCTCAGGACACGTGCCTCTTAGCTGGGTGTGGATTGGAACTCGGGCACGTATCTTTGGATTTTTCAAATCTATGTACGTATTTAGCCACTAGCTCGGCGGTGAGGGAAAACAGCGTGATGGAACCTGCACATTGAAACTATGGATGTGTAACAAATTTGTCTCGTTCCCTTATAAGGGTTACGAAGGTCAGATCGGCAGTCGCTTCAATCTAATTACCAGAACCACTAAATTTCCTGCGATACAGGCCTTGAGTCTAGTGCAGCGGCCGCTGTTAAAGTGGTTTGTAGTTCCAAATAGCTAGTATTCCTCTTTTTCTGTTGTTGTAACTTCTTAATGCTAGTACATAATGTAATTTATCTATGAGAGTGATATAATTAAGAAATTTATAATTGTTATTCGCGAACCTGTTTCTTGAAATAAATTTTATTCTTTAATTCTTTTTTTATTCTAAATTCAGGAATGAATTTACGCACTGTCCAAGTAAACCTAGGTTCGGCCTACAAGGGTGTGTCGGGCTCAGAGCTGTCTGGGATAAACGCCCCACTACCGACCAAACCTCACGGTGGTCAATCTTCGGGCGTGGCGCAGATTCCGGGCTCCCCACTGCGGGACTCTTCTTCGCGAAATCTACTTTACGCCGTAGCTGAGGATCATGGCCTAAGCGAACCCCGCCTAAGCAAGGGCTATAATGCTAGGAGGATGATGATTGGAATCTGATATCCGTACATAAGCTCGATATCAAATCAATGTATGTGGTGTTGTCTGAAAAGATTTCAAAAGCCTACAGCTACACACGGCCTTCCTCACCGAGACGATCCACACCAAAACGTGACCAAGTCTCTTCGAACGAGGGACTTACGCGGATCACACAGGGGAACGACGTTTACCAACGCGATACAAACGCACGGCAGGCGACAATGCAACTGCATTATTGCTACGATTGGACAAACACAATCATTCCTGGCTCCCAGAGATTTACAGTGCAATCTTAGGAAAGTGTCTTCATACAAACATGAGGAACAATGGCCTGAACTAATGCGACCCCTTTTTTCTCCGGAGAAATACACACATACATACCCGAAACGTTTAAGGAGCGACAAGATTCCTGAACCACATTTAACCAAAAACAAAATTAAGTTGAATTAGAAATGTGAGAAAGTATTGACAAGTGGCTAGCTCGTCGCCTACACAATGACTAATCAAATACGATGGTAGGCAAGAAACACAGTTGGTACAATATAATTTTTAAGCCCCAGACCAGGTAACCTCTCACTCCTGAACGGGTAAATGCCCCAATAGGTACCTACTGTGTAAAGGTCTACACCAGCGGTGGCAAACCTTTCTTTAAAGGCGTGCCAATTTTATGAAATATCAATATAATTGATCCTTTAAGTGCCAGGGGGCCGCTGATGTAAATATTGTTAATCAGTGTGGATACATTTGTGATTTCAAAGAAAATGCGTGTCCAACATTTATTATTACGTGCCACCTATGGCATGCGTGCCAATGGTTCGCCATCCCTGGTCTACACCATAGATATATCGCAACATCTTTAAGGGATCCGATATCTGCCATCCGATAGGTACCTAATTACGTCCAAGTAGAATAGAATAGAATAGAATAGATAAACTTTATTCAACACACATTAAACACAAGCTACAAGAAAAAATATGAGAACATATAAACTTAACAAATGTGTGCCAAAACGGCGCCCGCTCAGCTGTGTCGTGAGACTGCCTGTTATCAGGCAGACTACGACGCTGGTTTTCAGCGGGTACCTGTGTCTACTCCGCGCATCCGCCCCCAACCACGGTACCTATCAATCAAGACGTGGCACGCGACAGAAGGAGGCAGATGCGCAAAGCAGAGGTGCGTCTGTGGCGAGGAACATAAACAAGAGAAGAAGGACAAGTAGGTACTTCATCTTTGACCCAATGTCTTGAGTATACTCGTTTACAGAATAGGTACTTATACATATAAAGGTTATTCTTGATAGAATGCCGACACAATGGCAAAAGGTAACTCGACTCAAAAATGATTTAGTCCGTAAGTTAGATTATAAAAATATATTAAATACCTAGGTATTTTTGCTTTATCAAATACTCGAAAAATTACAAAGAGAGTGATGAGTATGAATGTTGAGATGAGAGGAAAAGGGAGTGAAATAGGAGTAGATAGCTTGATGACGGCTGACTGAAACGTATGGAAAAGGAAGACGACCCCAGATGACCTGGAAGAAGGACGAGAGGATGAGAAATACTCAAAAAATTACAAATATACGCGCTTCAAAGATTTGGAGTGAGGCGCTTTCACGTTTCTTGTTCTTAAAATTGTATGTAACAAGTTACGTCACGCTATCGCTTTAACGCGCTGTATCTATCATTTTTGGTTTTCTGAACAAATGAAAAAAATATGTAATAATGGTATGGGTAAGCAATTTTTCTTTGTAATGGACAATAAAAAAATTGTGTCAAGTTATTATTCTTCATCGAACCCAAATCGATTTTTTGGCCAAACTTGGTAAAGGAGTTTGGTTTAAAGATATTTATTTCTCATACGAACTTAAATAATTCATTTAGGTATTATATATATATATATATATATATATATATATATATATATATATATATATATATATATATATATATATACTGTTATATATAGTTTGCTGTTAGATTCCGTCTACCCCTTCGGGATAGCAAGAGTTATGGGATGTCATGTTCTGTTATGTTACGTTAATCATGAGTGGTGCCTGTATATTTTGTGTTGGGTTAAGTTACAAGTAACCAGACATATCAATTTTCATCAATCATGTGATCTTATTACCAAATAAAAAAATAGCTGTAGCCCGCGATTTTCGTCTGCGCGGATTAAACAAGAATGTATTTTTTGCGCGGACCATAAATCCCTTTGCATTTAGTAATAAGTCGTTATGTTGATATTACAAACAGACACTTTATTTAATTTTTTCACTTTTGTTTATAGATACCTAAATCTAATGCAAGAGTTTGAATAAATGGGTGAATTTACTACTCTGTCAAACGCCATAACGTTTCCACGGGTCTAGATGAAATTTGGCATATAGACAAATTATAAATAAATAAATAATAAATAAATTCTTCAGACTGACACACCAATTCCCTAGTCCCAAACTAAGCTTATGCCTGTGCTATGGATACTATGTGAACGGATAGACATACTGAAATACGTTTATAAAAATTCATGACTCAAGTACAAACTTCCATGTTCATCACACGAAACATTTGCCCCTAGCGGGATTAGAACCCGCGACCCTTGGTTTCGTGGCCAGGGTCTCTGACCACTTAACCAAAAGGCCTGTCAAGAATATATACATACATACATAGCATCACGCCCATAATCCCCAAAGGGGAATATATAGTCTCGAATAGACCATATGCTAGTTTTTACCCCGGAAAAACAAAAATCTCACTGAATGCACAATAGAGTATTTCTTCAACTGACTGATTTGTCAATACATACGTTTGTTTCTTTGGCAATATAAAGAAGTTAACTCTCATAGGTGTAATAAATGGTATCCAGGCAACGATTACTGCTACTTGAACGTAATTACCTGATCCCCGATAACGCGGAACCCTTCGAGATGACACGATAACGCCCCCCACCGCGAGGGATGAAGGCACTCTTTATTTTACTTCCTTGACCTGTTAGTCAGGAGGAAAATATGTGTAAGTAGATAGATAAGGAGAAAGAAATACTACTAGACAAGCTCGATGGCGCATTCGATAGTGACCCCGCCCCATGCGCCAAGAGTTGTGGGTTCGATCCCCACCCAGGACAAATATTCATGTGATGAATACTTGTGTTTGTTTTGTGTCTGGGTGTTAATATCCAATATTTAAGTATATATTTGTAATACCACTGTTGTTTCTGATATCCGTAACACAAGTGCTTAAGCTACTTACCTCGGAGTCAGATCAATGTATGTGATGTCGTCGGATATTAATATTAAATACTAACGGGAAAATGAAAACAAAAATATATAGTCGACGAGCTAGCCGCTTATTTTTTTTAACAATTTTCCATCTAACCTAACTTTATTTAACATACATACATACATAACATCACGCCCATAATCCCCGAAGGAGTAGGCAGAGTCGAAAGGGCAGCAAGCCCCTTCAACCACATTCAGCCACAAATAAATCCAGGCTGGGTTAGATGGAAAATTGTGATAAAGCAGTGACAATCGGCTAACCTGTCGCCTGCACAATCACACACCCAAACCCGATATACCATTAGTCGCCTTTTACGACATGCTAGGGAAGCACCACAGTTGGCATATTCTTTTTAAGTCCCAGACCAACATGGGACAGTTAACAACTTTAATTAATTTTCAGTTTATGTTTATTATTACACAGCTGCACCGTTCCTCTTTACGACTATAAGTCCATTTCACCTAAGAAGAGTTAATTTAAGACGAAAATTAATAAATTGTGTATACAATTATAAATGGAGATTATTAATATTTTTTTACAATAATATTAGAGCATAAAGTTAAATATGTTTGAAACTGAATATTTTGATTCGTAGAAAGTACGATGCATGAAAAGGAGTATTGACACCTATCACAGGAATCATATTAAGAACGTGAAACAGACTATAAGTATCCGACTGCATGAATATCCGACTACTTCACATACATTGATCTGACTCCGAGGTAAGTAGCTTAAGCACTTGTGTTACGGATTTCAGAAACAACAGTGGTATTACAAATATATACTTAAATATTGGATATTAACACCCAGACACAGAACAAACACAAGTATTCATCATACGAATGTTTGTCCTGGGTGGGAATCGAACCCACAACTCTTGGCGCATGGGGCTGGGTCACTACCTATAAAAAGTAAGAACATTCAATATATATCAAAACAACAACGCCACCAACAAGTTCCATCTGTTTATTACCAACCGTGGAAAAACCCACTCGTTTGCACAAAAAATGCAAGACAGTACCCCGCAACTAAGTCAAGAACACCCTTCTAAATAAGAGACCCCGCCCCTTCCCAGTAAATTTTCCACTTTGCAAGTTGACCAGCTAATTAACTCGTTAGAGAATTATGATTTAACAACCGCCCCGTGTCTTCCGAGTAGTGATGCTAGCTGGAAAGAGTTTACCTAAAATTACGGGAAAAATTCTGGTAGGGGAATTTATTGGGGTAACATTTTTTATGATTTTTTTTATTTGCATAAGCAAACAATTTCTGAACTCTTCAACAAAAATGTTAATGCTGTAGCCACGACCTTTAAGCTCTTTTTGTACACGGACGTAACAATTTAAATACCTACACAGATGTAAGACAGAATGCCAATATTTTGTTTAAACAAGTTTATATTTAGGAATCTAAAACAAGTTTGTGGGAAATACCTCGATTAGTTGGCATCACCGTTTCCAAGTTACAAGCTTTTAAGTCTTTAAGCCAATTCCGGGCCGGGAAAAAGTAAAAAGCGTTAATCCAAATTAAATCGCAGACTTCAAAACAAGAGCCGTCTAAGTGTAATTAATTTCACTCAAAGTTTCCACTCCCTGATGGTGGAAAGGCTGATTAACGAGGGAACAGTCCATCTCCCCATTGAGTGCTGTGGCGAGGATTCGGTAAAAAGGTTCGTCATCTTTCTAGTGCTATGACCTCTCACATAAGACAATAGCTACTTATTGCTGAAATAAATCATTTAATTTGATGTCAATTCTATAATCGACAGGCCCGTTGGTCGAGTGGTCAGAGACCCTGGCCACGAAATCGAGTGTCGCAGGTTTTTTCCGTGTTGTACTCGAGTCATGGATGTTTATAAACGTATTTAACTATGTATAACTATTCACCTAGTATCTTTAGTACAAGCATAAGCTTAGTTTGGAACTAGGGAATTGGTATGTCAGTCTGAAGAATTTCTTTATTTATTATTTTTTTTATTTAAAACGAAGTATCAATGCATCTGAAGAGACGCTGATGCCAAGACACCTAAATTAATCTTTCATTGGCCCTATTAGCATAAACGTATTTAGGAAATTGGTATTGATTAATATGCAGTCCATTCTTAAGAGTACTCAACGAAGTTCTTGACATAACTATTATAGTGCACAATTGTTTGTGCAAGCGTAGGTGCACTCACTATTCTTTAAGTCCTGAGATAGCAACAAGACATGATTGAAGAGACATCAAGCTCAGAAGCAACGGCTTAAGCCGAGGTGATTCAGGTAGTCAGAAAGTAATTTGAACATAGAAATAATAAGCCATAATTTTTTTGGCTCGACTGACGGTGCACGTTATCAATAGATAACTTACTAACTAACTAACTAAACTTCACGCCACTTCCCTAGCGGGGTAGGCAGAGAGAACCGAACGCCATATGGTCACGATCCTTACACACCTCACTCGCCTCTTCAACATTCATAATCCTTTTCATACAAGCTCTACGGTTTTTATGACTCCTAACCTCACCTTCTTTTAATACACGACCAATTTGGTCGTGGTAGGTGAGCCTGGGCCTTCCGCGGCTCCTACATCCTTCCACTTTCGCATTGTATATCTGTTTAGTCAATCTTTCGTCATCCATTCTTTCCACATGTCCGAACCATGACCTATCAATAGATCAACGAGAGAATCAACAAAACCATACTATATTACAGAGTGCTGCTTAAGTTACAGTTTCCGAAGACACAAGACGCTAATTTGTTCACAATTACTAGCCCTCCCTTCACTCAGACCTACATCCATCATTGTTTGTGATAAATACGTAATTGAATTATCCAGTTCGCCCTTGAGGGCTGGAGTGAGTAGAGGCGTCGCGTTGACGTGACACCTAAAGGGACTTTAGACAAATGCACATTTAGTATTTATGCTTTCTGTACAAGTAAGGCGGTAGCTCAATGGTAGACCACCTCTCTTGTTGAGGGTGTTGGTTCAAACTCTAACATCGACTTCTGAATTTTTTACACTATGTAGCGTTATACCAATTGCTCAGCGGTGAGAGAAAAACATTGTGATGAAACTTGCACATTCAAATAACTGAATAACTGTAAACAACAACAACACCAGCCAAATTGCAACCATGATGCAATTCGATTGGTTCCCCTAAGTAAGAGTTACGAAGGTTAGATGGGCAGTCGCTTCATTGTAATAACCAGACTCGCTTAATCCTGGTCTAAGCGGACCCCCGCATGGGACATAACGCTAAGAAGATAAAAAGCTAGAAGAACAATCCACAGGTACGGGCCGGGGTTAGAACCCATACTCTCGTATATGAGGTGCGTGTCCTGACTATTGAGCTACCACCGCTCTAAAGTAAATCATCACATACATACATAACATATATAACATCACGGCCTTAACCCCCGAAGGAATAGACAGAGTCAAAGGGGCAGCAGGCCCCTTTAACCATATTCATTCAGGCTAGGTTAGATGGAAAATTGTGAAAAAATTGTGACAAGTGGCTAGCTTGTCGCCTTCACAATCACACACCAAACCCGATATACCATTAGGCTACCTTTTAGGACGTGCTAGGCAAGAACCACAGTTGGCACATTATTTTTAAGTCCCAGACCAACATAGGAAAATCATCACATAACATAAATAAAACAATAGTTTTAATTAACGCTTCGTTTCCATACAGTTACAGTGCAAAGCTACCGCGGTGTCTGATAGACTTTCCAATCTGTATGCTAATGCCTGATATAAATCTGGGGGAAGGGGGGAGACTAATTAATTGGCAGGATAGTTCCTCCTTAGTATTGAAAGAAGCCGCGATTTATTGCCGAGGGCGCAGTATTTCAGCTGGAATAGAAGAGGGTGTATGATATTTAGCATTTGTGTGATTCTTGTGTAGCGGTGTTTGTTACCAAACTCCGCCGAAACGGCTTGACTGATTTTTATAAAATTGTATATGTATATTCGGTAGAACTGAGAATCGGTCGTCATCTATTTTTCATACCCTTATGATAAGGGGTGAACCATCCCCAAAGCTAATAACTTGAGAACGGCTTTACTGATTTCGCTGATTCTTTTTTGTTGAGTTTGTTATTGTCAAGTGAAGGTTCTTATAAAAGAAAAAAAACCGCGGTAAATAAAAAAATAGGTATTGAAAATCCGAGCACGGAGCGTTAAGAAGTGCGCCGGGTCAGCTAGTATATATATTATATATAAAGCGTTTTAAATACGTACATACATACTTTGAAAGTGGTGTCAGTTCAATGGTAAGGACACGCGCCTTATATACGAGAAGGTGGGTTCAAAGCCGAGCAAGTATTTCCAAATCTCATCGTGATGAAACCTGGACATTTAAACAAGAATGATTTCATTTGTCAGGTTTTTAATTCAGGGTTACGAAAGTCAGATAGGCAGTCAATCTAAAAGGTACGCCATCCCAAACTTATGAAAATCCAACTTCATAAAATCCTATTAATATTAATAAACCTGAAGTTTGTTTGTTTGGATGGATGGATGTTTGTTACTCTTTCATGCAAAAACTACCTACTAAACAGATTTTATTGAAACTTTAGAATAATATCCCTCGTATACCCGAATAACATATAGCCTATGTTTTATCGATGTACCACGCGAGCAAAGCCGCGGGCAGCAGCTAATTAATATTTTGCATGTATGTTTGAGTCTGCGACTACGAGTGTCATTTACATTAATTATCATAGCGTATAGTCATCCCAGATAGTCACCAAGACGCCGTCGGCCCCTCAGTACTTTACGAGCATTGAACTAATTTTCATCTCCAGACAGCTCCAATTAAATATTCAAATGGTTAACTTGATAGTGGCAAAAACCGTCTGCCTTCACTCTAACCTAACGAGCAGATATATTAAGGCCTTCTAACAATCCTTGCTGATATCATAAATACGAATGTTAAGAAGTCTGTCTGTAACCTATTCAAACCTAAACTGATTAACCGCTTGCTATGTAAAATTGGACATCTAAGGTTGAACTTTGAGAAAGAACGAACATATCATCATACATCATAACATCACGTATATAATCCCCGAAGGTGTAGGCAGATTCAATGGTAGCAAGCCCCTTTTACTACATTCAGCCAAAACAAACACTATTATATCAGGTATAATTATAAATTCTAGAAAACACGATAAAGTCTTTGTAAGACGCCTAATTCCACTGGCACTAGCTAGTTTAATATATACTCTGTACTTCTATAATTATATATACACAACGGCAATATTATATTTTTCACCACTACCCAACGCTCTGTATGAGCATATCTATTTCAAAAATAATAAAAACAACAAAATCCTTGCCCACAGATGTTTTAACCAATGGACGCAATATTATCAAAATGATACATGACTGCTACGACAAATTTGATGTTGTTAAGTGAGTTTAAACGAAAGATATTTAAACCAAATATGCATTAATGTCCCATATTGGCCTAGGTCTTAAAACTATAACGTGCCGAACGTGTTCCTTATCTAGTCGTAAAAGGCGACGAATGGTGTGTCGCATACTCGTATTAGGTTTGTGATTACGTTGACGATGAGTTAGACACTTGACGTTTTTTTTTCTTTATCCCAAATTCTTAACTCAGTTTTATTTCTGGCTAAATTTGGTTTAAGAAGCTCATTTCTTTTTGAACTATCCCTTGCATGTTGTCAGGAGAGCTTTTTATACAGGAAAAGGGAATATTCCTGAATAATAAAAAGCAAACGCAGTCATGGGAAAACATTGGTCTTGGTGTTAATAAACATGACCAAAACAGAGACTTAGGTGGTAAATATATATTACTACTGAAAAATTTACAACCAAAAATATTAGACTTTTCATTTTAAAATCATATTTTTTTACTTTCTCCGAAGAATTTCACGTAAGAAGCTACAAATAAAATAAAAATTATAAGAATAAATATATGATAAGAAACTTAACCAAAAAAAAGTTTAAAAGCATGCAAAATTTTGCGTCTAAACTCTAAAAGGGCCTTGTTAAATTCCTAATGCTCTGTTTCGAATCCCATAGCTCACAGACAATCGGACGCGATCGAAGCAAAAAGAAATTAAAACCAACAATAGCAAATAGGCACGGCTATTGGATATCTAGCGAGTCACCTTCGAGTTTAATTCGCTTTCGCGAATTGTACAAGTAACTCGATAAGACTCTCCACTTTAATCCAAAAAACGACGTAAGCACCACTGAGTTTCCAATTAAATATCAAACTTGATTCAAAGGAATACAGTCTAAATTCGAACGAAGTAGTTTATGTAGTTCCGTCAGAATTCTGCAGTAGGCCGAGTAGCGTGTGACACGCAACCATGTTGCATAGACGGATAGCTGCATCGCCGTTGATGTCGGCCAATATCGATTTGGTTACTGATATTATACGTAATTATAGCATTTTGGAGTCGCCCTTAGCCGCCGAAGATAACATCGACGCCGAACACACAGTGCGTAAGTAAAAAATGAAGCTTTTAAATAAAATTTTAGTTTAAAGAATGTAAACGCTTTTATGCGTATTGTAATAAATAACAAAAATATTCCATACATCCTTCCACTTACAGATCATACGGGATCGGAATGGTATATCAATGGGGTATTATTCTCAAAAAATTTTTTTAGCCCGTAAGTTAGATTATCGAAAAATATTGAAAACATATTTTTAGCTTTATCTGATACTCGAAAAATGACTAAGATACATCGCTTCAAAGATCTGAAATTTAGCGCTTTACGTCACTTGGACGGTAAAATTTTACACACCTAGTGACGACACGCAGTACTTTAACGCGCTGTATCTTCATAATTTTTAGTTTGTTGAACTAAAGAAATAGCGGTTATGAGCTTTGGGCGTGAAGACGTATGGGTTTTTGAAAATACTGAAATACTAAATAAGGATTCTAACCGATTTTATTGATGCCACCAAAACAATACATCCAAATTTTTTTTCTATTCGAACATTACAAATAACTATGGAAAGTTTACTGACGCATCTATTAAATAGGAGTTTACGAAGATTGTTACCGTATTCAATTTACAACCAAACATCGGACAGACAGATAAGAGTTCCTTTCGCAGCAAGGGGTCATTTAGGGTATGTAGAGTCAAAGGGGCAGCTAGCCCCCTTAACTACATTCAGTCAAAAAATAAAACTGGTCTGGGTTAGATGGAAAATTGTGAAAAAGTAGTGATAAGTGGCTAACACGTCGCCCACACAATCACACACGAAAATAGCGAAATAAGTACCATTAATCGCCTTTGACGACGTCTAGACAAAAAACATAGTTAGCACATTCCTTTTGAGTCTCAGACCAACATGAGACGCATTACGATTATGTTTTAAAATTACTGTTTTATTTTTTACTAGCTGTGCCAGCGGTGTCACCCGCGTTTATGGTTAATATTATAAAAACTATTTCCGTCATACATGATTTCTATGTAACTTTAACAATTAAGTCTGCACACGCGACGGAAGCTTAAAAAATGGAGTAACTTCTCCCGTTTCCCCAACATTTCCCTTCACTACTCTGCTCCTATTGATTGTAGCGTGATGAAAAGTATACTATAACCTGCTCAGGAGTATGAAGAATAATTGTACCAAGTTTCGTTAAAATCCGTCGAGTAGTTTTTGTTTCTATAAGGAACATACAGAGAGACAGACAGACAAAATTTTTACTGATTGCATTTTTGGCATCAGTATCGATCACTAATCACTCCCTGATAGTTATTTTGAAAATATATTTCATGTACAGAATTGACCTCTCTACAGATTTATTATAAGTATAGATTATAAAGCACCTTTAGTAAAGGCTTCCGACATGCACCTGCAACAACAATAGTTTACAAACTTTCCGAATCCAACTCTAAATCCGGAACAACATAAAAGAAAACCTTCCCGCAAAGAAAAAGACAAGTAATTCTCCATTCAAAGAACATCGCTCAAAATATTATTGAAGCATGACTTTATTTGTACCCGAAGTGAGGGCGATTCGAACGCGATATGTCTTGGTAACGTACAACAATCGCGGGATATCCGTTAGCGATTGTGAGCCTTATTGCGTCGGCATACGCGACATAACATCAGAGTGCTGATCCAGTGGCTACAGAAAATTTCCAGGCGTGTCAAGGCACAGTTTGTGGGTCATATAAGCCGTTTTATTGGGTCTGCACTCGTTCGGCACCGAGTTTATGCGAAGATAAGTCTGTATTTTTTCCTTCGCACCCCAGACGTGATATTTGCTTTTGGCAGATGTCATATTCGACAAGGGATCCATGGAAAGAGAATTCTACTTTCCTTGTCACGGTGGTGTAGCTTAAGAGTGAAACACAAATTTGACAGGCTCGATGGCGCATTCGGTAGTGACCCTGCCCCATGCGCCAAGAATTGTGGGTTCGATCCCCACCCAGGACAAACATTCGTGTGATGAATACTTGTGTTTGTTCTATGTCTTGGTGTTAATATCTAATATTTAAGTATATATTTGTAATACCACTGTTGATTCTGATATCCGTAACAGAAGTGCTTAAGCTACTTATCTAGGAGTCAGATCAATGTTTGTGATGTCGTCAGATATTTATTTATTTATTTTATTTTCAGTCTAGTCAACGTTGCATCCTAGAAAGTTTAATGATGATGATGCTATCGTAAGCAGTGTCGAAAGAGTAGAAAGCGTTTAGACAAATATAATGTAATAGCAGCGTCCTGCGGTTTCACCCGCGTAGCTCCCGTTCCCATGAGAATATAGCTGTAGTAAGCCAATTTGCAAGAATCGGGTGCGAAAGTTAGGAAAAGATATTTCTTACTTAACTTAAATTCTGATTGCCATACCCAAACACTTTCCGTTAGCAGTAAATTCTACCAAATGTCTACAAAGCTCCCGAAAAAATAATTTAATTTTTGAAACAATAAGTAACGTCTGGCGGCCTTGGGATCCTGGACAATAAGTTATTAGAGGAGTTAGCTAATTTGAATTATAATTATCTCCATCCAGTATAGATGAATATCGCAAACAGATGTTCATAACATTAACAGAGCGTAGTCACATAAAAAAAAACAATAAACATATTAATGTTTATTACTAAACGGCTAATTATTGCAAGGAAATATAGAAAGGAGAAAAGAGTAATAGATTATGGAAATGTTGATCGACAACTATAACTGTCTGCGTTTTTAGCTAATCGTGTTCAGAAGTAAAATCGTGACGTGAGGTCCATGTTGGTCGTGAGAAGAATGTGCCAACTGTGTTCCTTGCCTAGCGTGTCGTTAAAGGCGACTAATGGGGGGTTTGTGATTATGTAGGCGACGAGCTAGCCACTTGTCTTTTATAGTTTTCCATCTAGCCCAACACGATATTTCGCAAAATGTGATTAAGGAGCACATTGCTCCTTGGAGTCTGCCTACACCTTCGGAGCTTTCAGACGTGATGATTGATATATATGTATGTTTTACTTAGATTAAAATAATTCAGAGGTACCCGTTTTTGAACCAGCACCCCTCGGATATGAAGCGCATGTCCTTACCATAGCTACCACCATTCCCTTTTCCTTTATACTCCTTCCTTTACAATTATAAAGCTAAAGAGTTTGTTTGTTTGCTTGAACGCGTTTTTTGCGTTCGGTTTGATAAATTCTTTCAGTTGGTATTCATTGGTTCAATTGGTACTTAAAATTTTATTTAAACTAATTGATTTAACTTTTATATTGCATACCCGGTATGGGTAACTGTTGAAACTTATGTAAATTATATGTCACCACCTTTTGTAACACAGTTTCTGGCAATAAAAAACATTCTATTCTATTCTATTCTATTCAGTGCTTGATAGCTTATTTATCGAAGAAGGCTATCTATATAAAATCCATAAACGCTAGTTAAGTACAATATAGTTAATAATAATAATGTAATGTTTGTTGAACAAAAACGATAGAATCTCTGTTTCGCTAACGATAGCAATATTTACCTTCGAACCCGTTCTTTTCATTCGGGAGAAAGCGAAACGGCACTCCAAGGGAGAGTTATCATTATTCCTTCAGCCCAATTTGGCCGTTCCATTAATCCGAAAGTAATTTATTAAATGGAACCGGAAAATGGCTCCGTATTTTGGGTATTAACGTAAGTAGACGGCCTCTGAGGGACAGTGACCTGATTATTTGTGGTGACGTTTAATGACGCCTCAAAAGGTATACCTGATGAGTAGACATGAGTATAAATGCGATGGATTTTGGTTCAAACCTCTGAGGTTGCAAAATTCTTAAAAAGTTGTTTAATCCAGGGGTCAGCAACGTTTTGGCAAACATGGACCACATAGTGAAAAAAATAGATGAAGGCGGACCGCACTTGTAAGATAATTTTGTACCTAATAATATATATCTAACTAGTCTGTAGGTAGATTATCACATAGGAGTCTATGTGATGCTAAAATGCAAAATTATTTATTTTTATTTAATTAAAACCGATGACAATGGAACAATAAAAACAAAATGAAGGGAAAACTAGCTACCCTTGGATTTTTGGGTAAGTTGTGTACAATATAAATATGTGCAATTTTTGGAATATTTAGACAATTTTTTTAACTTAATCAATAATATTATATTCTTTTTTTTAATTATTTAATTATAAGACTTTCATTTACAAAACTGCTACGGGCCGCAATGAGATAAGTCTCCTGCTGTATGCGGCCCGCGGGTCGCGCGTTGCCGACCGCTGGTTTAACCAATCGCTGAGAATCAACATATCTGTTCTTAAAAGCTAATTGCTTTAGGATCTGTATTGCTCCTCGAACTCTGACTACCCATTGGAGTATGTAGGCTTAAGGGCATGCATAAGAATACAAACTGCATTACCATCCGTTTTCTTAGAAGGCCGGACTATGTACTCCTAAGAATCTTCTCTAAAAGCAGTTCACTTCCAGTTATAAACGTCCATATCGTCGCTAAGTCCTTACACCACGTAACCCAAAATTGTAAAATTTTTATTAGACCAATAAAACTGTTTCATGTTTTTTTTTGTTTATAAAGGAACTAGCTTTTGCCCGCGGCTTTGTTAGCGTGGTACATCGATGAAACATAGCCTATATGTTATTCGGGTGTATAAGCTTTATTATTCTAAAGTTTCATTAAAATCCATTCAGTAGTTTTTGCGTGAAAGAGCAACAAACATCTCGTCGCAAACTTGCGCGTTTATAATATTAAAAGGATATATTTCAACAGCAAATTATGGTTTTAAGTATATTCCATGATGGTCTGGGACTTAAAAATAATGTGCCAACTGTTTTTCTAGCCTAGCGTGTTGTAAAAGGCGACTTATGTTATATCGGGTTTTGGATATGTGATTGTGTTGTGTAGGCGACGAGCTAGCTACTTGTCACTACTTTTTCACAATTTTCCATCTTACCCAGCCCAGCTTTTTATTTTTGTCTTAATATGGTAAAAGGGGCTTACTGCTCCTTTGACTCTGCCTACCCCTTCGTAGATTATGGGCGTGATGTTACGTATGTAAGTATATGAGGTAAAATTAAGAATAGGTTACTCTTAATGATTCTTAATGATAATAAACCAGCGCTTTTTGCTTGCCTGAATAACTAACTAACTAAACTTCACGCCACTTCCCTAGCGGGGTAGGCAAAGAGAACCGAACGCCATAAGGCACGATCCTTACACACCTCACTCCCTCTTCAAGATTCATGATCCTTTTCATACAAGCTCTACGGTTTTTATGACTCTTAACATCACCTTCTGTTAATACACGACCAATCTGGTCGTGGTAGGTGAGCCTGGGCCTTCCGCAGCTCCTACATCCTTCCATAATAAAATAGATCCATGTAAACGAATTTTGAATTACGCGGTGTTAGATCTTAAGAGACGATTGCCAATTTATATAGCATATCCAATTGGCAATTCCACTGAAAGGCACCTAATAGCCCGTGACGTACAGAAGAGCCATCAAACATCAAATTGTTTCACCCACACGACATCCACTCACTATAACGCGCGATCAACCACACGCAACACTTAAATGCAATCAAACTTTGAAGTTTGTTTTCCAATTAATGTAAATACTATGCCATTTTTAGGGCCCCGCACCCAAAAGTATGTTAAGATTGTATTAAACTCTTAATAGTTCCTGAGATTATCTTTATAAATTAGTAAGTAAGTAAGTATAGAAGTATATATAACTAGCGGCCCGTTAAGGCTTCGCTCACAAGGAAATCCAATTTTAGATATTTTGGAATAAGTATATCCTATACGGTAAGAGCGGTGGTAGCTCAATGGTAAGGATATGCGCCTCTTAACCGAGGAGTGCGGGTTCAAACCCGGCACGTACCTATGGATTTTTCAAATCTATGTACGTATTCATACCATTAGCTCGGCGGTGAGGGAAAACATCGTGATGAAACCTGAAAATTCAAACAACTTTGGATTTGTAACCATGATCCAAAAATTGTCTGGTTCCCTTATAGGGTTACGAAGGTCAGATCGGCAATCGCTTCAATGTAATTACCAGACTCGCTAAATCCTGGATCATGGTCTAAGCGGACCCCGTCTAAGCACGGGACATAACGCTAGGAAGATGATGATATCCTATACACGCCGATAATGATGATAATTCTAACGGTGAAAGATTTTTTAAATTCCGTCCAGTAGTTTTTGAGGTTATTCGTTACAAACGGACCAATCTTCGACTTCGACAATTCTGGATCGATGGCGCATTTGGTGGTGACCCTGTCCTATGCGCCAAGAGACGTGTGTTCGATCCCCACCCAGGACAAATATTCGTGTGATGAATACTTGTGTTTGTTCTGTGTCTGGGTGTTAATATCCGATATTTATTTAAGTATATATTTGTAATACCACTGTTTTTTGTCTACTTCGGAGTCAGATTAATGTATGTGACGTTGTCTCATATATGTAGTCTGAATCTTTATAATATTGATAAGTATAGATGAATGAACGGATAAGAATAATAAATAATAGTCTAAAAGGTGGCAACTCCTGAATTCTGACGAGGTGAACATATCATCACGCCCGCTATGATCAAGGAGTAAGTAAAGGAAGAAGCCCACTTGTTGCCAAATTGAGTTGGATCAGATGGAGAATTGTAAGTAAGTCCGATGTTGGTCTGGGACATAAAAAAGATTGTGCCAACTGTGTTTTTTACCTAGCATGTCGTAAAAGGCGACTAATAGTATATGGGGTTTTGGGTGTGCGATTGTGTAGGCGACTCGCTAGCCACTTGTTACTACTTTTTCACAATTTTCCATCTAACCCAGCCCAGTTTATTTTTGGCTGAATATGGTTAAAGGGGCCTGCTGCCCCTTTAACTCTGCCTACCTCTTCGGGGATTATGGACGTGGTGTTATCTTATGTTTTATGTTATGAGAATTGTAAAAAAGTAGTGATAAGTGGCTAACTCATCGCCTGTACAATCACAAACCCGTTCCACCATGAGTCGCATTTGATGACATGCTAGGCAAGAAAGACAATTGGTTTTTTTTCATTTAAACATATTTCATATTTGATATACGGGACATATATAATATATAAGTAAGATATATTCCACCACTACTAACAAATATAGGTAGGTACACACTGTGATGCCAATTACCATTTTTGGATAAACAACACGCGATACTTTACACCAAGTTTGATAGAGTTTCTGTTTCGATTAAAGATGAAGTCGGTAGTATTAACAGAAAAAAAGAAAAATAATAAGCCGATTTGGAGAAAGATAAGAAAATAGAAATAGAATGAATTCGAATACTTGAATTGAGTTGCTGACGACTCGGACACAGTACATTCTGACACAGTGTCCGAATTGTCACATTTTTAACCGACGAAAAAAACGGAGGAGGTTATCAAATCGACGGGTATATATATTTTATATAATTTCAATATTTTTATATAATAGCGATGGTAGCTCAATGGTAAGGACACGCGCCTCTTAACCAAGAAGTGAAGGTTCAAACCCGGGCACGTACCTCTGGATTTTTCAAGTCTATGTACGTATTTATACCACTAGCTCGACGGTGAAGGAGAACATCGTGATGAAACCTGCAAATTCAAACAACTTTGGATTTGTAACCATGATTCAAATATTGTCTGGTTCCCCTATCTTAGGGTTACGAAGGTTAGATCGATAATCGCTTCAATGTAATTACCAGACTCGCTAAATCCTGGATCATGGTCTAAACGGACACCGTTTAAACACGGGACATAACGCTAGGAAGATGATAATTTCAATATTTTTAACTGCTTTGTACAGTCAGATAGAAAACTTCCTACTATTTATTTGTTGGTTCAGACCCGGGCACGTGTTACGTCACCCGTGTTATAGTAATAACTAATAGGTAAAGTGCAAGCTCGCGATGAGCCGATTGCGACATAGCAACACAGCGCCGGGGCCTACGTGACCGGCGCCGCTGACTCTGCACAACGGAATTGCGACACATCGCCTGTTTACGGAAACATGCATTTTTGTAATGGTATAGCTCGGCCATTCTGTTCTAATATCGATCAGGAGTAGGTTATAATTCTTATTGTAATTTTTATAATTAATTAAATATAGTTTAAAGTAATTTTGGTTTTTTTTGGATCCTCCGGCCGTGACCTTCGTAATTGGCGCAGTCGGTAGGATACTCAAGGCGTATTAAGGTAGATAGTTAGCTATTTCACGCATCGAACTACGAACTATATCGACCCGCGTCTTCGAGTATCTTACAAAAAGAACCTGAAGTCCCGGCAAGAGGAAAATCAAGACATCGATTCCAGAGATACCAGAATGAAGTTTATGTAAGTACACTGAAATCATTTCTGTGTTGCTTCCTTTTTTATTCCTTATAGTCCCTTTATTTTTCAATCATTTTTCACCCAAGGCAAAGTACTGTTACGGGGTGGATCAGGAGATGGTTTTTAAAAAACTTTAATTAATATTATACAGATATATATTCAGGAATTATCACAATAGTTTTATATATGGAAAAGGCTAATAATAATATATGGAAAATACTAATGTATATACGCGACGAAAGTCCAATCCAATCTAGTAAACTTACGAAACGCTGTATTTACGAAAAGTCGCGTTTCTTGTTGCATTGACGTCAATGCAATAGGAAACGAGGTTGACAAATCAGCTATTTATTTTTAATAGCTGGCCATGCATTTTCAGATATAACAACCCCCCCGTTAAGATGGATCATTACATCTCAAATGGTGTGATGAGGAATTTAGACTACCGCGAGAGATTGGGCTTACGTTTCGTAGTAAAGATTATATTTATTACATAAATGAACTTAAGATTAACATAATTAGACAAAAGTAACTCCTATAGATCTATATTATTAAGAATTTAGATAAAAAACAAGTTAGAGTTAGGAGTTGAAATAATAAGGTATGTAAATACTATGATTCGTGATCTTTGTCAAAATTAGTGAACACGAGATTTCTCTTAAGTGGACTTGGTGAGCTTATCGTTGCCTCCTCTGATCTAATTTCATCTTTAGTCACAACTAAGGATGCTGGTTGGTTAGATTTGGAATTGTTGCATTGATTATATATTTGGATGCAACAAGGCAACTTTTTACTGCATAAATGTCTTCGACATTTATAAATGAGATATAATAAAAATATTATGCTTGTAAATAGACTTAATGACGTATATACTGTGCTATAGGTTTGGAAGTGAGATGGGCTTTCTAATTTATTTAACTCATCTTCCATTGATTGGAGATGGATACTGGCATGTAGCAAAGAGTCAAGATTCCCGATATTTTTTAATTTCGAGAACGGGAGGCTTGGTAAAGTTTTATTTACTTTTGAATGATCACAGCAATCGTCTAATAAAATGTTAAAATTTGATACTATGTTTGTCACATTACCGAGATAAGTTTCACCGGCCGCGGTGAATTGCAAGGTCTTAAAAAAAGCTTTACAAGTTTTGGGTAAGGTTAAGATGCCCGTTCCAAATAAGATAACATCTAAGTTAACGTCATTTTTATCACATGTTATATGGCATTTGCCTGGCTCTGACTGAACAAACATCCAACGATTAAGGCTTAATTTATGAAATATGTCAATAGATCCATGAATTAGTTTAGTTACACATGTATCAGGTAGTTTGCTTATCGCTTCACTAAGCAAAGTCGTTTCGCAGGTAGGGTTGGCGATCACTGAAAACATATTGGAGAGCACACACACATAACACTTTTCACTGATGAGTTTACACTTGTCAATGTCCTTCACTAGCGAGTAAAACATACGATCAGCTGTTATTGCCACATACGAGCTAGTCGGTTCGATAAGGATATAAGTGTCAGGTTTTGTAATGTCATACGGTACAGGTGAAGGTATTACATTATAAAGGTTATAGATTTGGGGTAAAACTAAAGGAATTCTTAAAATAAATATAATCTTATTTTCATGATAATAACATACTAACCTAGAAATATCACTTATCTCTTGTATGTTTTGTAGAGTTAAGGTTACAGGAAGATCATAATGGCTAGGCAACTTATTTCTATGCTTATCAAGTTCATTATATAATTGATGAGGACTCAGTACAGTCGGATGCAAAACGTTTAACTTTGCAAATAAGATGGCGTTGTTAATATCGTCGATGTCGAAAGATAACGTTAAGATAATGGCTTCTAAAGAGTTAAATAATGAGTTAATTTGTGATTTAATTTCGATTTTATCGTTGGTATTGGAAACTGTATCGAGAATTTTGTATATTATTTGCATATTCTCCAAGAGATGCTTCTCATTTTGGTCAACCTTAGATATAGAATTGTTAAAAGATGAAATAGTGGATTGGATAACATGAATATTATCCTTCATGAGATGTGCGAGATGTTTTTCATCCGTCTGTACATTTTTAATGGCCTTAGAGTATTTAATTCCGTCTTCGGCGTCTAAAGTGCCAAATATCGATTTTAAGAGAGATCCTCCTAAATCAAGAAGGCCTCTTTTGACACGCTTATGAGAACTATTATTTTCTAATAAGTATGATATAGACGAGAACTTATTGACATTGGTAAAATGTTGGCTTTTCAAAGCGGAGAGCGAATTAGAACAGTCAGATTGTAGTTTAGATGAGGTAAAAGAATTACATAAAATATCGAGCTTTTGAAATAGGAACTCTACCTTATCTAAGTTAGGTTGAATATTACTTATATCTATATATGTAACGACGTTCCAGTCACTATTAGTAAATTTAATATCTAAGAGCTTATCGAAATAAAGACCTGGGCTACTAGTTATTTGCGTAACGTAATTTAACCCGGCGCGGCGGCGAGCGGCGACCGCGCCGATCTGAAACAGAATACATAAGACTCATAACATTCCATTGTTATTTACATTATAACTTATAACTATGGTGTGCCGTCACTAGCCAGTTTGATTTCGTCATAATGATGACGTATGTGTTTACGATTGACTAGGACGGTGACGGTATGTTTACCGTTTAGTTTTATTATTTTAAACGGACCTTTCCACACTGGTGATAAAGCTTTATTTTGTTTATGATGACAACGTATGTATACCATGTCACCAGTGTTGTAAGAAATAGGTTTGGTTCGTGAATCATAATGGTTTTTAGACCTTTCTTTAGAACTTTGAATGTTATGAAGTGCTTTTTGGCGACTATAATAAAGGCGATGGTTTAAAGCTCGAATGTAATCGCTATAGGTATTATTATCGAGAGTGTCGATGCTCGACGGTAAATAAGGCTTAAAACCGAACAACAGTTCTAACGGTGTGAAGCCGGTTGTACTGTGTACATTAGAGTTATAGGCTATCATTGCACTTGGGATGTAGAGGTCCCAAGTGTTTTGATTTTCTCCTATATAAGACCTTAAGTATTCCTTAAGTGTGGAATGACTACGTTCGAGCGCGCCACAGGTTTGGGGATGGTAGGGCGACGCAAATATATGTTTTATACTAAATAACTTATTGAGTTGTTTAAATAAATCAGAGCAAAAGTTTGACCCTTGATCGGAGATTATCATCCTAGGTATTCCCATGTGGGAGATGTAAGTAATGAATGCTTTAGCCGTTTCCTCAGCCGAACAAGACTGCATGGGATACGCTTGAGAAAATTTAGTTAAGTCATCTTGTACGGTGAGTAAAAATTTGTATTTATATTCATATGTTTCAGGTAGAGGACCAACTAAGTCGAGAAAGATCTTTTCATTAGGTCGGGTTGCCGTGGACGTAATTATCATAGGAGCCCGAGTAGTTTGCCGTAAGGGCTTATTGATTTGACATGAGCGGCAATTTTTAACATAATCTTCAATATCCTGCCGCATGTTTTTCCACCAGTATTGGGACTTCATTCGTTCAATCATGCGAGAGATACCGGGATGACCCGCGAGGGGTGAATCATGGTTATCCCTAAGGATAATTTTAACTTCATCTGGTGTAGGATATTTAATACAATTATGATAAATGTTTACTTTTATGCTAGTGTGATGGAATAGGAATGCGATAATGTTGTAAATTTTTGTAAAAGACAATTTAGAGAAGGGATCCGTAAAATCTGATATAGCTACTTCCTTTTCCTCGGGATACCAATATTTTACCATATCCCGATAATCTCGGAGAAGGTTAAATATATCTTTGTATGACATTTCGTCGAAATGATTTAGCTTAACGAACAAATGTGTAAATATATGTTTATCATTAGAGGTTGAATAGTAGGTATAAAGTTCGCGTTCGACATTACGAATGTCAGGAATGTCAGGTTGATTTGTAGAGGCATCTATGATTTCACAACAGTACGGAATTGATTCATCTAAGTCAATTGACGTTGGGTATGCGATTAACTTTATTTTAGATTTTAATAGGGACTCATTATGTTCCTGGATTACTGTGTCGTAAGAAACACTGGATTGTCTAGAAATTTGAAGGAATTTTTCGTACGTTTCAGTCGTAGGAGGAAGGTTTTGGGGATCTGTATTGTTATTAGGAGATGGTGTTGAATTAGTTAAATTGGGATTTGTAGATTCATCAAGAACATTTACTGGGAATCGAGATAAGGCGTCAGCGTTTACATTTAATTTACCCTTCTTATACACTATCTCATAGTCATATTCTTCAAGTTTTAGGCGCCACCTTATGAGCCTAGAACCTGGGTCCTTGACGTTAAATAACCACACAAGAGGTTTGTGATCCGTTATTATTTGAAATCTGCGACCATATAAATAAGGTCGGAATGTTTTAACACCGAAAAGTATGGCTAAGAGCTCCTTCTCTATAGTGGAGTAATTACCTTCAGCCTTATTAAGGGTGCGCGAAGCATATGAAATGGGCTTATCTTTGCCGATTTCACCTTGCGATAAAACAGCGCCTACAGCATAATCTGACGCGTCTGTGGTTAATAGAAATGGTTGGCTGAAATCTGGGTATTGAAGTAGTGGAGCTGTCGTTAGTTTTTCTTTTAATAAGGAGAATGCACGTTCTTGTTCATGTGACCATGTGAATGTGGCGTCCTTTTTAAGGAGAGAAGTGAGAGGTTTTGTTATTTGAGAGAAATTGTTTATGAATCGTCGATAGTAACCGACAAGACCTAGGAAGGATTTGATATCCCTAGGGTTTTTGGGAGTTGGAAATTGACTGACGGCCTTGGTCTTCTCTGGATTTGGGCACACACCCTTATCTGTTATGATATGGCCCAAGTAGGCGACTTCACGTCGAAGAAATTCGCACTTATCGGGTTGGAGTTTTAAGTTGAATTTACGTAATCTATCGAATACTAATTGAAGTTTGGCGATGTGACTCGTTAATTGGTGACTGAAAATAATAATATCATCCAAATAAATTAAGGCGTGAAGACCTTGAAGGCCAGAAAGAGCAGTATTCATCATTTTTTGGAAGGTGGAAGGGGCATTTTTTAAGCCAAAAGGCATTCTGGTGAATTCGTAGTGACCAGCGACGTCTGAATTGGTGTTAACAGTGAATCCTGTTTTCGGCGCGTCCTTGGGTGTCAAATTACATTGATGAAATCCAGATGAAAGATCAAGAGTGCTGAAATATTTTGAATGACCCAGCTGATCGAGTATATCAGTAATGAGAGGCAAGGGATAAGTTTCAGAGACCGTAACGTCGTTAAGGCGACGATAATCTATGACTATACGCCATTTCTTTTTGCCAGAGGCGTCCATTTTTTTCGGAACTACCCAAACTGGAGCACTCCAGGGTGAAAGTGAAGGTCGGATTATTTTTTGATCTAACATCTTTCTGATTTGAGAGTCTACTTCGTCCTTGTGACACTCAGGGAAACGATAGGATTTTACATGGATAGGAGGTGCATCTCCAGTATTAATTGAGTGCTCAATGGCGTTAGTGCAAGATAAAGGTTCGTCTTCTAAATGGAAAATATCTGTGTATTCTGAACAACATTGTAAAAGTGCCTTCTTCTCTTCGTCATTGAGATGAGAACAGCGGATGAGATTTAGAACCTTCTGCGATCTGTGAGGTTTATAATTAGAAATAGAATTTACCTTAGCAAAAGAGTTAACGTTCGAGTCAATTTCAAGAGGTGATGCTGCAACGTAATAATCTTTGACTCGGATTTCAGACTCGGTGGTGTTTAAAACAGTAATGTTTATTTTCTTATTGGGTTTTATAATAACAATGCAATTTGCGATGTAAACGCCGTTACTTAAAGTCTGATCTAGGATGAGAGCTTCGTTACTGCGATAAGAATCGGGCATGTAGTTAGATATCGCGCATTCAATTACGGCTTCCGAGCGCGCGGGAATAATATAGGTCGGTTGATTATACTTAATCACCAGACTTTGCCCGAGAATATTTAATAATTTAGTGTCGTAATTAATATTTGTTTTAAAATAGCCTAAGAAGTCACTACCGATGATGCCGTCATAATCTAGGCTGACGTCATCGTTAGTTACGTGAAACTTGTATGTATATGTCCTTGTTGATAATTTAAAATCCATTTGTATGGTACCTAATGTTTCGGAACAAAGTTCGAGGCTATTAATTCCCTTGATTTTAACTATTTCCCCGGATAATTCTAGCGTTTTACTCAGACTTGAACGTTTCACGAGGCTTATGCTGGCACCTGTATCTATAAGAAACTTTAAGGAATTGGAAGAGAAACTAGTGTTGAGGTGTATGTGAGGTAATGATATATTTTTTACTGGTAGATTTAATTCGAATACGGACGCGAAACGCTCGACGTTATTTGATTTTGAAACAGATTGGTCTAAGTATGTATCTTGAGATGTATGATTTGAATTAGGGCTCATCGAAATAGAAGCTCTTTCGGGGGCATGATGAGTTGTATGATTTGAATTAGGGCTCATCGAAATAGAAGCTCTGCCGGGAGCATGATGAGATGTATGATTTGAATTAGGGCTCATCGAAATAGAAGCTCTGCCGGGAGCATGATGAGATGTATGATTTGAATTAGGGCTCATCGAAATAGAAGCTCTGCCGGGAGCATGATGAGATGTATGATTTAAATTAGGGCTCATCGAAATAGAAGCTCTGCCGGGAGCATGATGAGATGTATGATTTGAATTAGGGCTCATCGAAATAGAAGCTCTGCCGGGAGCATGATGAGATGTATGATTTGTAGGCTTAGGAAAAAATACACGTGTGCCTAAATTATTCGGAAAGCGACGGCACTGCTTCGAAATCCGATCAGTTAGTTTAAATCATTGTCGTTTGCAAAATCATCGGATACTTCATGAGGTGTCGGTAACAACGGTGCCGACGATTGCGGCTGTTCATAGGTAATATGATGCGTGTTAGTCGGTCTATTTGAATTATTATACCTATTGGTGTTACTGTATTTTCTTTTGCGACATTCTGTAATATCGTGCCCTTTAGCTTTGCAATACCTGCAGAAAACCTGGGACTGGGTGTTGTCATGGGAAATAGGTATTGGCGGTCTACGATCTGAATAACCCCGCGGTGGAGTTGCGCGTCTTATTTTGGAAAAACACTCAGACTCCGAATGCCCGATTTTCCCACAGGTTTTGCATTTAGGTTTAGTAACACTTTTAAATAAGAGGTTTTGAATCTTCTCTTCCTCTTGGGCCATGTTAATTGCGTCATTTAAATATTTAGGGCTTCGACATCTAACGTTATTGCTAATTCGAGGATGTAAACCTAAGATGAATGTAAATAATGCTAAATCCTCGGTCATAGCGACGCGACCAGGAAGGTCCTTCTTCAAGGATTCCGAGTTATAAATTTCGGCTTGGATATCTGTGAGGCAACTTTCAACCCTAAGTGCAAATTGAGATACTGTTTCAGCAGATTGTTGTTTACAAGACTGTAGATCTAGCAACAAATGATTGTAGTGTTTCCTTTCACCAAAATTTTGTTTAAGGAATAGCTTAAGTTGGTTAAAATCATCGAAAATTTTATTTGAACAAGCGATTTGGGCTTTCCCTTCTAAACGGGATAAGATGTATTTTGTAAGTAAGATTTTTTGGCTTCTTGATGCTAGATCTAAAGCGTTTTGACAGTTCGTAAGAAATGCGGTAAGTGTTTCGCGATCACCTTTGTATGTTCCTATAAAGTTGCATAGCACATTAATAGGGAATTGTTCGCTTAATGATAATGTCTCGGTTTGTTTATGTTCAACAGACATTGTAATTAACAAATAAAAATTAAGTAAAAGAAGGTAAGTTATCGAGTATAGTATATCGGTAAGAATAAGAGTTAAATTATTATATTAGTATGTAAATATACATATATGTGTAGGTTGGAATAGGAATAAGAGATTATTACTATAAAATATGGGATAAATTTGTATATATGATAAGTGCCTACTTATAAGATAATATTTTATACGAGTAATTACGGTTTCGAGGATATACTATAGTATAGGATATGTTTAGGGATTGACACTTCAACGCGAGGGAATTGTAGCAATAACAGAAGATAATATATGTTTTACTTACAGGAATAGCATGATCAGGATGATCTTCATGTTAGGAACTGGAGTAGCGGCGAAGATGAGCCGTAAGGTGGCCACGCGTGTTCAGCGGGCCAGGACAGCTTGCAGCGGCAGCGGCGGACAGGCGGCACAACAGGTGACACGTCACAGGGGACGGCCACGGAGACAGCGACGATGGGGACGGCGACGGCTACGGCGACAGCGAAATGGGCAGCTTCGCAGGGACAGCGGCAACTTCAGCGAGGATGGCGGTTACTTGGCAGGCGGAGCGGTATCACCCACCGGGATGTCGATGACGACGGCGTTACTGGTCTGCAGGCTTACAAGATAAGGCTGACTGTCGAGACTCAGTTACGGACGCCCAGGAATTTGACGAAGCGTAGACGACACAGGATACGCTCCGGAGACGGATTGGCAATAAAGTTTTGCAAGAAGAGTGTTTTTTATTTACGCGACCCGTTATGGAATATCAGCGGAGCGGAAACGACGGTATCAACGCTGATATCCCACTTCTGACACCACTGTTACGGGGTGGATCAGGAGATGGTTTTTAAAAAACTTTAATTAATATTATACAGATATATATTCAGGAATTATCACAATAGTTTTATATATGGAAAAGGCTAATAATAATATATGGAAAATACTAATGTATATACGCGACGAAAGTCCAATCCAATCTAGTAAACTTACGAAACGCTGTATTTACGAAAAGTCGCGTTTCTTGTTGCATTGACGTCAATGCAATAGGAAACGAGGTTGACAAATCAGCTATTTATTTTTAATAGCTGGCCATGCATTTTCAGATATAACAGTACCCCTAGAGGGCCTGCTCGGATTAGGGAAAGCCGTAGGTTAGAATTAGATAGTAATAGACAAATAAGTTTAGATTTGGATAATTCATTTGTGAGCTTAGAGTGTTCACTGGGATCAGATAATTCAGAACCCTATATAATGGCTGACGTGGACACAATTTTTAAAGCCTTACGCTTAGTGCCTGACTTTGACGGCAATTCACACGTCTTGCCGCGATTTATACATTTATGTGATCAGATCGTAACGGAGTATTCAGTTCAGAATCCCGGCAACGCATTAGCGAATCTCTGTTTAGTTAACGGTATTCTAAATAAGATTACTGGACCAGCTGCGCGGATCATTAACTCAAATGGGATATCTGAGGACTGGAATAGTATTAAACAGGCCTTAATTAACAATTTTTCCGATCAACGTGATGAGACCACTCTTTATAACGATCTTATGCTAGCTACCCAGGGGAACAGTTCACCTCAGGAATTTTATGATAAATGTGTTAACCTATTCAGCACTATCATGACATACATCACGTTACACGAGACCATTGTCACTACCATCGAGGCAAAACGTACCTTGTACAGGAAATTAACCATGCAAGCATTTGTTCGCGGATTGAAAGAGCCCTTGGGCTCTCGCATACGATGCATGCGTCCTGATAGTGTCGAAAAGGCTCTTGAATTTGTGCAAGAGGAATTGAATGTGATGTATCTACAAAATCGTAACGAGTTTATAGAGAAAAAGCCACATGCGCCACAGTTACCAAAACCTATACACATGGCCCCACTAGCCATGCCCGCGTATAAGCCATTCAATTCGCCTTCACAAGCCCCACATATGTCTAATTTAAAATTTTCTCAACAGCCGTGGAGACCTAATTACCTTAATCAATCTCATAATTTCGGTCAACCTAAACCCATAGTTATGCCGTCACGTACACAACAAATGTTCCGCGCGCCGCCACCGAACTATAACGCGTACCAGAATAGGTTCCAAATGCCGCCCAAGAACGATTCACATAATACAGGCCCTAAGCCTATGAGTGGTGTTAGCCACTATGTTGCTAAAGAAAGACCACCGGTTGGTCAGTTATCAGGTCACGATTGGCGGAGATACGGCAATCCGCCACCATCCAATTATTTCAAGTCAAGGGAGATGAACATGAATGAATGTGCGAGTTATAACGACTATTACTATTATCCAGAATCATACATATGTAACGAGCCCGAAAGCTATTGCTATATAGACCCATCAAATTACTATGATGTGGACCCCGCGTATTTTATTAATGATCAACAACAAAGTTATGATTTATCTCACGAGATGCGCTCAAGCCCCTACGAGGAGCCTGAGCCATCCACTAGCTCTTGTGAAATTCAGGATTTTCCGAAGGTCAGGAAATTAGACAAATCAAAATAGAGTTAAACTTACAAAGTCAACGACAGCTGCCATTCATACAGATTTCAGATCCACCCTTGAGATTATTGGTCGACACGGGCGCTAACCAATCATTTCTCAGCCCGGAAGCTGTAGATAGATATTTCCATGACATACCTTTAAATTTTGACCCGTTTGAGGTTACCAACGTCCACGCCACAACTCGTAATAATTATTCGATAAGTATTCCTTGTTTTACTGAATTTAATGAGTCAAATAAAATCAAATTATTTATCTACAAATTTCATGAATATTTCGACGGACTTATTGGTCTGGATCTCTTAGAAAACTGGGAAGCCAAAATTGATTTAAAAAATAAGCAGTTAATAACTCGGAATTCATCCAACCAAATTCTTATGTACAATTCGCGAAACGTCAATTTGTATGAAGACGTAATCCCTGCGAATTCGTCGAAAATAGTTAGAGTCCCTATAAACTTGCATGATGGCGATGCTTTTATAACCGAGCAAATAATATCTAATTGTCTCATAAATGAATGTCTAACCACAGTAACAGATAGTCGCGGTTTTATCGAAATTACGAATCCCACGTCACACGATTTAATATTTTCTATGGATCGTGCTGTTCAAGCGGAAGCCTACAATATTCAGTGCACGCGCACCGAAAAGCCTAGCTCACGCGAACGTGAAGTGCTATCGCGACTACGTACCGATCACCTCAACCCCGAGGAACGCGCTAACTTAGAGACTTTGTGTTCTAAATACGCTGATATTTTCTATATAGACGGAGAGGATTTGACCTTCACTAATAAGATCAAACACCAGATCAAAACCACAGATGAGGTGCCGGTCTATACAAAAAGCTATCGGTACCCATACATTCATAGAGACGAGGTTAGGGACCAGATAGGTAAAATGTTGAGCCAAGGCATAATCCGACCTTCGGAATCAGCCTGGAGCTCCCCAATTTGGATAGTCCCTAAGAAGGCGGATGCCTCAGGGAAAACCAAATGGCGCTTGGTAGTGGATTTTCGTAAACTTAACGAAAAAACTTATGACGATAAGTATCCTATACCTAATATAAATGATGTCTTAGATAAATTAGGCAACTGTCAATATTTCTCGACACTTGACCTTGCAAGCGGCTTTTACCAAGTGGAAATGCATCCCGAGGACATTCCCAAAACCGCTTTTAACGTAGAAAACGGACACTACGAATTTTTGCGTATGCCGATGGGTTTAAAAAATTCACCATCAACTTTCCAACGTGTAATGGACAATGTCCTAAAAGATCTTCAAAATGTGGTGTGCCTAGTTTATTTAGATGACATTATTATTTTTAGTACCAGCCTCCAGGAGCACATGATTAACCTTGAAAAGGTCTTCGCAAAATTAAGAGAATCCAACTTCAAAGTCCAAATGGACAAATCCGAATTTCTAAAGCTAGAAACAGCGTACTTAGGCCATGTTATTACCAAGGACGGTATTAAACCGAACCCTGACAAAATTAAAGCCATCCAGAAATATCCACTGCCAAGGACCCCTAAGGAAATTAAGCAATTTTTAGGACTAGTAGGATATTATAGAAAATTTATCCCAGACTATGCACGCATTACCAAACCATTTACACAATGTTTGAAGAAAGGTAGAAAAATCACTGTAGACTCAGAATATTTAAATTGTTTCGAAAAATGTAAGCATCTCTTAACTAATGACCCGATCTTGCAATACCCTGATTTCACCAAAGATTTTATATTAACTACGGACGCATCAAATGTGGCAATAGGTGCTATTTTATCTCAGGGTACAATAGGTGTAGATAAACCGGTCTGCTATGCATCTCGTACTCTTAACGAAAGCGAGATGAACTACAGTACCATTGAAAAGGAGTTGCTCGCCATTGTATGGGCAACGAAGTATTTTAGGCCCTATCTATTCGGACGAAGGTTTAAAATCGTTACGGATCATAAGCCATTACAGTGGATTATGGACCTTAAGGAACCAAGCTCACGTTTGACTAGATGGAAACTAAAGTTATCTGAGTACGACTATACTGTAGTTTATAAAAAAGGGCAATCTAATACTAACGCCGATGCCCTCTCGCGTATCGAGATCAATAACGAAGAAGCTGGCTCTATGATTGCTAATGCTTCCGAGCATCCACCATCCATAGCAAATTCATCCACAGCCTCCGCGCATACCAGTAGAGAAAATCCTATTCTTGAAGTTCCAATTGTAGACGAACCGTTAAATAAATTCAGTAGACAGATTTACATAACTGTAGTGGGCGATATAAAAAAACGCCCTACAGTATCCAAACCTTTCGACACCCACACTAGAACTGCCGTGCAAGTCTCTCAATCAGATCTAGAAAATGACGTAATAAATCTCATTAAAGAGTATGTTAATCCTAAGGTTAAAACTGCCTTACTTATAGACCCAGCGTTATCTATGTATGATATAGTTCCTATAATACAAAGTAATTTTAAAAATACGGCTATGAATTTAGTATTGGCTAAACGGGAGGTAGAGAATGTTAGAGATTATCTTAAACAACAAGAAATCTTAAAAAATTATCACGAGGGTAAAACCAATCACCGTGGAATAAGTGAATGTTACCTAGCTCTCACTCAACGGTATTATTGGCCTAAGATGAGAGATGAAATTACTAAATACATAAATAATTGCACTATTTGCGGACAAGCTAAATACGACCGTAATCCCATCAGGCCACAACTTAATGTCGTCCCTCCCGCTGTAAAACCATTTGAAATAGTACATATAGATTTACTTACCATACAGTCCGAGAAATATCTTACTATAGTGGACGTATTCTCTAAATACGCCCAAGCTTATCATGTTCGCGATGGTACAGCTATCAGCATCCTGCAAGCACTCTTAAAGTACTGCAGTCATCATGGCTTACCTCTCACTATAGTCTCAGATAATGGTACGGAGTTTACAAACCAATTATTTAGTGAATTCATTATGTTACACAAAATTAATCACCATAAAACCTTACCTCATTCACCAAACGATAATGGCATAGTGGAAAGATTTCATTCCACGTTACTAGAGCATTTACGTATCTTAAAGTTATCTCATAAAAGTGAAGACATAGTCAACCTCATTCCTTACGCGATATTGGCGTATAACAGCTCAATTCATAGTTTCACGAAGTGCAGGCCGTTCGATATTATAACAGGGCATTTAGATCCACGCGATCCGTTTGATTTAGATTTATCTAAACACTTAATGCAACAATACATACTAAATCATAGGGATCAGATGAAAATGGTATACGACAAGATAAATGAGTCCAGCCTCGCTACTCGTACTAATTTAATAGAAAACCGCAATAAGAACCGCGAATCAGAAGTCGAGTACCAGCCTCATCAACGCGTTTTTATTAAGAATCCTCTCGCTAGCCGCCAGAAAGTAGCTCCTAGATACAGCCACGATACCGTACTAGCTGATCTACCTATACATATATATACGTCTCGCAAACGTGGCCCCGTCGCTAAGAATCGCCTTAAACGAGTACCAAAAAGTGCCCAATTGTTGCAGGGTACTACTGGTCCTGATTGCTCCTTTGATAACGTCGCAGGAGACGAATCAGGAGATAAAACTTGAGAGCCTCGACGAAGGTCCCGGGCTACTACCATTTCGTCTCGGCGCAACAAAGATCACCACACACTATCATTCTTTTCTCCAGTATATAAATCTTAAGGATTTTGAGGATAAGATTTCCCAACTACAAAATCAGTTAGAAGATTTTAAACTTAGACTAAGTAATGATACGTTTCTACTTTACGAGCTCCAAATAGATTTTATTTCTAATAAATTGCTAACAGTTGTTGACCAACTAAATACTTTAAAACCACGCCGGATAAAGAGAGGTCTCGTAGACGGTTTAGGTTCCATAATTAAAGGCATTACAGGAAATTTAGATAACTCAGATGCTGTAAAATATGATAATGCTATTAAAGTCCTCCAAACTAACGAAAATGAGATAATACAAGAATTTAATAACCACGTAAGCCTTAGTAAAGAATGGATGGTCCAGCACTCTAATATTATAAGCAAACTTATTAGTAATCAGATTAAAATAAACGAAACCTTAGATTTAATTCTAAATAGCGAAGCTCAGAAAGAATCTAGCCTTTTAAAGTATGCTAAATTTGCGCAGCACCTTGTCATTATCACTGAAAATATTGATGAAGTATTGAGAGAGATATTTAGGATAGAAAACATATTAGCTTTTATACATTCCTTAAGTTCACATCATTCTATGATTAGCATAGATATCTTAGATCATATGATACTTAGATTAGTTAAAATTTACGGTCGAGAACATGTTTTAGATTTAGAACTTAGGCAGTACTACGATATAATAAAACCAGGGTATTATTACTCAGGCAATCATATAGTTATCGTCTTTAAAATCCCGTTATTCACTAAAGATAGCTATGACTTGTATAAATTATCAATAGCTCCAAATAGAAATATGCAGGCCCTTGTCCCTCCTTACCCTTTTATAGCAACCAATGGAAAGGGTTACGTGTATATAGAGGCTGAATGCCCGAAGTACAATAACTGGTATCTCTGCGGGGAGAAGATGGAGCACCAGCTACGTCAGGTACCAGACTGCATCCAGAGCCTCATACTCCACCAGTACATCGACAAGTCCTGCGAGATCGTTACAGTCACTCTGTCCAGGATAGCCATGGAAGAACTGGACGAAAAGCACTACGTTATCGCATTCCCTAACGCAACCAGGATACACACTGTCTGCGGAAAGGAAGACTACAATATATTGAATGGAACTTACCTTGCAACAATCCCGTCGAACTGCTTCATGTATACCCCTGAGTTCACGATCACCAACACCGATGACCAAGTTCGAGGACAACCCCTTAAGATAATGAAACTTACCATGGACAAAGACATAGCAGGAAAAATGATATCACATATGCATCTCAACTCTATAGATCTGAGAAGATTGCATGATATCCAACATAAAGTGATAACGCAGCCCGCCTTGGAAATGGCCCAAGAACCGCCGCAGTACTTATATCATACAACGATCCCGTTATACGCTATACTACTATTAAGTACACTTGCACTCGTCATTTACCTGTTCGCAAAACGCTACAAGACAACTCAATGCGATATTGAAAGATTACCTCCCACAGATAAGATCTATGAAGACCCAGATAAACCTCAAGATCAAAGGGCACATTCATCACTATTTTCTCATCTCAAACTTCAAAAATAGTTGATGATCTGAGGGGGGAGATGTTATAGTAATAACTAATAGGTAAAGTGCAAGCTCGCGATGAGCCGATTGCGACATAGCAACACAGCGCCGGGGCCTACGTGACCGGCGCCGCTGACTCTGCACAACGGAATTGCGACACATCGCCTGTTTACGGAAACATGCATTTTTGTAATGGTATAGCTCGGCCATTCTGTTCTAATATCGATCAGGAGTAGGTTATAATTCTTATTGTAATTTTTATAATTAATTAAATATAGTTTAAAGTAATTTTGGTTTTTTTTGGATCCTCCGGCCGTGACCTTCGTAATTCCCGTTTTGAATCAAAAGTAAATACATATTAGTTGCTTTAATGTACAATTTCAAGTTATTAAAAAAACATGGTTTTGAGTGTGTGATTTTGTGGGCGACGATCTAGCCGCTTGTTACTACTTTTTCACAATTTTTCATCGGCTAGCCCAATCTGCTGTCCCTTTAACTCTGCTTACCCTTTCGGGGATTATGCGATGCGTGATGTTATGTATGTATGTATGTAAGGGTAGACAGAGTCCAAGAAACATGAAGCTCCTTCTACCACTTAAATCGAAAATAAGATTGAGCTATGCAGGCAGCAGGATATGATGGAAAATTATGAAAAAGCCAATACAAGTTTAGGCTTATTCCACATCTACAAAACTAAAATCCAACTAACCATTAGTCGCCTTTTGCGGCATGCTAGACAAAGAACACAAGATTGTATCCCAGCCGACATGGGACATAATTAACCGACTTCAAAAAAAAAGGAGGAGGTTCTCAATTCGACTGAATTTTTTTTTTTTTTACTACCAAAAGAGGGATAAAAAACGCACGTAAACAGAAAACCATAAAACCGTTATTCGTATAAGCATGCCTCGCAAATTCAATAAAGAAAGCAACTACTTTTAATGCTCTCAGCGATCTAAAGAGGCGCCCGACTGAGACAGACTACTCACTCAATGTAGTGTCCCCACGATGCTAACGATATCAGGATATAACGAGGACACGTGGACTGTAGGTACCTGAAAATTAAATTATAAATAATTAATTGTCTATACTGACACGCCAACTCCCTAGTTCCAACCTAAGCTTATGCTTGTGCTATGGATACTAAATAAACGAATAGATATACTTAAATAAGTTTATAAATATCCTCGACTCGAATATAAATGTCCATGAAAAATAAATATATTTGTTATAATTCAAAACTGACACATTCGTGCTACCGTTTTTATCCCAGGACACTAACAGTTTGTTAAACAAATATAGACGATGATTAGACGATGTTACTTAATCTAGTTAGTTTCCAAGATAAGCCGCTTAGATACTTGTGGCATGAAAATTATTCCCACAGAATGTATTAATTTTTGCAAGGCACAACCACAGTTGGCACATTTTTTTTTTGTCTCAGACCAACATGGGACAAACACAATACTCCATTATCAAACATATATAATATAAACACTATATTAATAACCTCAGTCACCTGTTCGGTATAGCTAGGTATTCGGGAAACCTCTTAATCACCTATCGCTGGATATTCGTGTTAGAAATGAACTATCCTCAAACATAATGGATCCATGGTAACACTACTTCCCAGCCCTTTGTGGTCATCTGGTCACCGACCCCAGTCTTGAGACGAGACCTTAGCTAATATATATACGTAGTATATATACGTAAAGTATACGTATTCCTTGGAATAACTCCACCTATTATTCCAAGGATAATTTACTTTAATGGCTCACTATCATATGTCAGGATTATTCGCAGAAATCACTGTTCAATTTAGTCTACGACGTATCGGCAAGCGAATCAGGCATCTATTTCCGAACTATACAGACTATATTAGTATCCACGGTTCGATCAAATCAATCCTGTTACGAGCGTAGAAACGAAAATGTTTTTTCGTGAAGGAAAATGCTTCTGTTACAAATGAGGAGATTACCATTGTAGTCTTGAGGACCTAATTATATTTGGCTAAAGGCCTTTTTGAAAATCATGTTATTAGTAAAATCACTTATTATTGCATGAATATCATAAGTCTTCAAAAGCCATTACCCCAATCTATACACAGGCAGAGTCGCAGTTATATTTGGACAAGCTCGATGGCGCACTCGGTAGTGACCGTGCCCCATGCGCCAATAGTTCTGGGTTCGATCCCCACCCACCACAAATATTCGTATGATGAATACTTGTGTTTGTTCTGTGTCTGGGTGTTAATATCTAATATTTAAGTATATATTTGCAATACCACTGTTGTTTCTGATATCCGTAACAAAAGTGCTTAAGCTACTTACTTCGGAGTCAGATCAATGTCTGTCATGTAGTCTGATATTTATTTATTCATTTATATATGTACAACACTTATTACTTCAACCTTGTGCTAGGAAATGTTGAAATGTCCAAAAAAAATAATGTTTGTTAACTTTTTAGAATTTAGTGACATCGTAGAGTGATCGTAACACGTCCTCAAAAAATATTGTAAGAAAAACTCAATATTACTTTCGGTAAAAGTGGTAAAGACTTTAACCTATCTGTTCAGGAATAGGGAACTAGGTAAAAAAATGTATTATATTGACTGGTTACCTACGTAACAAACGATCATTTCATTATTTTAAACTTTCATTATCACTAGAACCAGTACTGACTAGACTAAGCTTCACTCCATCTGCTTGCTTGTGAACACGTCGCATAGTTCGTATTGCCGTATTGTATAGTTGCAACACTGCCTTAACGTCAAGCTTTGTACTCGTACTACATAATGCATATCGCGGTTAATCCCGCTAATATTATTTTTATTGATCACCCGGCGAACTACGTAACGCCCCCTACACGGATTTTCGATAACCATTTTTTTTTATTTCGTCGCAACTTTTTATTTTTTCTATCATAAGAACCTTTACCTGATGATAATAACAAACACAACTAAAAAATATTTAACGAAATCGGCAAAACCGTTCTCAAGTTAAAGCGTGACCAGAAGAAATAGGGGTTCATTTTTATATACATAGCTATAGATTTTACTATTCGGTCTAAGTAAATTTTTGACAGTTACCCGTCAAGAGTCGTTACCTGGTTCCAAATTGAAATTCGAATATAGAACGGGCGGTCTATCGTTCGGTTAGCAGTAAAAGAGCCGTAACCCGAAATGTCCTATCGCGACGTTTCGCCTCACGGAGAAATAAGCAAATAGTGTTCCTGGTACGAAACTGCATATTACCTAGTTCACAATTTAGACAGCTGATGGCGTGAAGCACGTATCTATCTATATATCTATCTATAGACTTGTAACATGAGCTGGGTCGTATAATTGAATACGACGTTTGTATTTCCATAATGCAACTTTGCGTTGACAGATTTCGTTCCGTCAAAAGTTATTTGTGGTTTTCTGTGAAAAAGAAAAATTTAATTCTACTATTTTGATCGCACTTTTACGTTTTGACCCTCTATGAGAAACTTCCTTGTGCCTTAACGATTTATTATGCCGTTTTCGAGTTTTTCACTTAACGTGACACAATGTGATCACACATCCTGATGTTATCTAAAGTAATCCTACTAATATTATAAATGCAATAGTTTTTTTTTTGATGTTTGTTACTCTGGATTTTAGTGAAAACTAACTAAACTTTACACCACTTCCCTAGCGAGGTAGGCAGAGAGAACCGAACGCCATATAGCACGATCCTTACACACCTCACTCGCCTGTTCAACATTCATGATCCTTTTAATACAAGCTTTACGGTTTTTAACCGAATTAAAAAAAGGAGGAGGTTCTCAATTCGACAGATTTTTTTATGACTCCTAATATCACCTCCTGTTAGTACACGACCAATCTGGTTGTGGTAGGTGAGCCTGGGCCTTCCGCGGCTACTACATCCTTCCACTTTCGCTTTGTATATCTGTTTAGTCAATCTTTCGTCATCCATTCTACATGTCCGAACCACCGAAGCATGCCTCTTCTTACCTTAACTCCGACGCTGTCTTTCAGACCGACTCTTTCTTACATCATCTTTGTGATTTTAATGAAACTTTAGAATAATGTAGCTTCTACACCCGAATAACATATAGGCTATGTTTAATCGACGTACACGCGAGCAATGCCGCGGGTAGAAGCTAGTAATAAAAACACATGGTTTTCGTAGTGCAGGGGCTGTACTTGGCTTATCCTCGCTCTCCCTGACATACTGTTCTACTGAGGTACTTAACGCCATGACTAGGATTTAGCAAGTCTTACATTGAAGCGAATATCTAACCTTCGTAACCCTTAAATAAGGTACCCAGACTAATCGAATCATGGTTACACATACACAGTTACTTGACTGCAAATGTTATAAGGAAATCTACCATTATCTATGACGAGCTCGATGGTACATTCGATAGTGACCATGTCCTATGCGGCAAGAGTTGTGTGTTCGATCCCCACCCAAGACGAACATTCATGTGATGAATACTTTGTTTGTTCTGTATCTGGCTGTTAATATTTAATATATTGTTAATATATAATAATAATATTTTGGTATATATTTGTAATCCCACTATCTTTTGATATCCGTAACACAAGTGCTTAAGCTACTTAGCTCGGGGTCAGATCAATGTTTGTCGTCTGATATTTATTTTATCCATAAGTTAGGCAACTCTAATCCAGTTATAAACTTGTTTATTTATAACAATTAATAAAGTACAAAAAGTTGCAATCAAAACTTAGAATACCAACACCTTAACCACGTACAGAACAAAAACTGTTTATAATACTCTTGGCAAGACAAGAGACAGCAGGTGTTTCTTATAACCCGAACTTGTCCCATAAATTCACCCTGTATCGTAAGTAATAACGTTCGTTACGGTCGAAATAAATAACCTATTGACCAGGGATGGTCGTCTTAATAAAAATGCCACCGGACACTACCGAAAGGGGACTTTATGCGATCGTGCTTAAGGTCGGAAGTGCAATGTGACTGTCAGAGGACCTCGGTATTATGTCTAAAAGAGCGTTGGAGATTAAATGAAGTCTTTGGGAGTCCATCTCACATCTTTGTGGACGGGTGAAAGGGGCAACCATTATAACATTAAATAAGGGATGAGGGCATTTAAGGAAGCGGTGGTAGCTCAATGGTAAGAACACGCGCCTCTTAACCGAGGAGTGCGGGTTCAAACCCGGGCACGTACCTCTGAATTTTTCAAATCTATGTACGTGTTTATACCACTAGCTCGACGGTGAGGGAAAACATCGTGATGAAACCTGCAAATTCAAACAACTTTGGATTTGTAACCATGATCCAAAAATTGTCTGGTCCAAAAATCCTGGATCATGGTCTAAGCGGACCCCGTCTAAGCACGGGACATAACGCTAGGAAGATGATGAAGGGATGAGGGCATTTTACAAGACTTCATCACGGGTGTTCATATTCAATGTATGAGCTTTCTCCCATGTAAGAACGGGATTTTAGAATAAGGAACCAACTATGTTATCTGCCTATCGTAAGGCAACTAATGGTGATTTTGTGATTGTGTCGACGACGAGCTAGCCACTTGTCACAACTTTTTCACAACTTGAGTTGGAACCAACCCAACTCAATTTAGTTTTTGGCTTAAAAGTGGTTGGAAGAGTTTACAAATTATACATACATACAAAACATCACGCCCATAATCCCCGAAGGGGTAACAAATTATATAGGGAAAAAAATTCACTAAAATAAAATTACAATAGGGAGATTCAAAACATAACACGTGGACAAACCAGAATATGACAAGATAATTGTACCAAATTCTATTCTATTCTATCAGATATATCAGTGCATATGTTCTCTGAGCGATGGAGGTCCGTATTTTGACATCAAAATTCAGAAATATTAATCAAAGCAAAGCAAAACTGTCAAAATAGTCGTCGAAAGATTATCCAAGACGGCGAGCTAGCCACTTCTCACTACTTTTTCACAATTTTCCATCTACCCAGCCCAGTTTAATTTTTTGTCCGAATGTAGTTGAGGGCTGACTGCCCTTTTAACTCTGCCTACCGGATCTGCCTTTCGGGGATTACGGGCGTGATGTATATAATAGATTATCTAATTTTTAACCGACTTCAAAAAAAGGAGGAGGTTCTCAATTCGACTGAATGTTTTTTTTTAAAGGATCATGAATGTTGAAGAGGCGAGTGAGGTCTGTAAGGATCGTGCCATGTGGCGTTCGGTTCTCTCTGCCTACCCCGCTAGAAAAGTGGCGTGAAGTTTAGTTAGTTAGTTTTATCTAATTTTACGACTATTTTAGTCACCAACAAGCCAAATCGTTTTTTTTTATTCCTATTAAAGTTATTTGTCGCTGTGCAGTTTCCACAAATAAACTAGCTTTCCCGAGAGCATTCTCTTACATTCCAGCTTCAAACTTCGGCAATACTCCGGCTTCAAGTTACAACTATGCCAATTTGGCCCTACTGGAACCTGGTGTTTTACTTCAACTCTTGTGAAAGTTGGATTTAATGAATTCGACAATGATTCGTTCACTACGATAGTTTTGTGGTTTTTAGGAAAAAAACTATTCGTAGTATTTTTCGATCACAATTTCTTACGATAATTCAATGGTGACATAGTAACTTTCAATTAAATAAATATTTTGTCATAAGGCTGGTAACATTTAAATAAGTAGTAGTAAACCCGCTTTCATGGTGAATGTTATATAACTTACAGCCTTCCTCGATAAATGGGCTATATAATACTGAAAAAAATATTTAAATCGGTCCAATAGTTCCTGAGATTAGCGCGTTCAAGCAAACAAACAAACTCTGCAGCTTTTTAATATTAGTTTAGCATTCGGTAGTGACCCAGCCCCATGCGCCAAGAGTTGTGGGTTCGATCCACACCCAGAACAAACATTCGTGTGATGAATACTTGTGTTTGTTCTGTGTTTGGGTGTTAATATTTAATACCACTGTTGTTTCTGATATCCGTAACACATGTGCTTAAGCTACTTACTTCGCAGTCAGATCAATGTATGTGATGTCGACAGATATTTATTTCTAAGATTTAATCGGACACCTGTTTCAAACTATATTGTAGGGGATTTATCATTATTTTCGCCGCACAAGGTTTTCAGTCATGCATAACAATCAACCCTTACCTCGGCATCGACACTTTTTAATGGACTTCGCAAACTGAATAGAATAAACAAACCCGAAAGCTCTATTATTGAATAGTTACTTAGTTCAAGTACGGGAGACGTCTAGTGCTGGGGAGACTGGGGTTACACTGAAAGGGGTTTCTGAAGATAAATTTCAAGAAACGCTTGGCACTTCTGATTCTACCTGGTCAGTATTTCTAATGAGATATTGCAATGTACTTAATTGGGATAAAGATACCGACACTAACAATCCCATAATATTACTTACTTATATAACTAGCTATAGTTGGAGACTTTACCTGCGTGGAATGTTACAAGAAATGGAGGAGTATTGGTAATTCGGTTTGTGTTTATATAAGCGACTAACTAGACACTTGTTACTACTTTTTCTATCCAAACCGACTCAATTTTGGTTTTGGCTAAATATGGTTTAGCTAATAAGCTTATTGATTCTGCCGGCAATACAATGTAATGGCATAACACTAGTTTCTTACTATGTAAATGCATATGAGCGATGGTAGCTCAATGGTAAAAACACGCCGCTCTTAATCGAGGAGTGCGGGTTCAAACCTTGACACGTACCTCTGAATTTTTCAAATATATACATGTACGTATTTATACTACTAGCTCGACGGTGAGGGAAAACATCGTGATAAAACCTGAAAATTCAAACAACTTTGGATTTGTAACCATGATCAAAAAAATTGTCTGGTTCCCCTATCTTAGGCTTACGAAGATCAGATCGGCAGTCGTTTCAATGTAAAATTATGAGACTCGCTCAATCCTGGATCATGGTCTAAACGGACCCCGTCTAAGCACGGGACATAACGCTAGGAAGATGATGAGATGAGAATACTAGATGTACCCGGTTTATGGTCAATGTGTCTTGGCGTGATATTAAGATAAATTGACTACTCAACACAAAAAAAAAACAATTCGAACCAGTTTCTGAGATTAGCGCGCTCAACCAAACAGCCAAACATACCCTTCAGCTTTCTTTAAAATATTACTATAGATTTTTCTTTCTTTTGTAATTTTTTTTCTAAAGGTAATATTTTCTTAACAAGTTATTTTAGCGTATCCGGGCAACAGCTTGTATTAAATAAACTGCCTTATACTTATTAAAAACGTCACAAATGTAACTCGATATTAATAAGCACTTAACATGATCGTAACGCCATTCCGACATAAATATTTTGAACGCACAAGTAATTTACTGGAATTACGTTTGAACATGGGTGCTGTCGCTACCCATTACTGAAGATGTAAACACAGGGAGCTGTATTGCTGACAGCCACGCAATGGTTATACAAGTTACTGGGGATTGCAATGCTGGATCCAGCAATTAAGATTAGTCCAAATTAGTAATTCAACACAATTTTATCTGCGCTTGATCTAGCGACATTTGCTGGTTCCATGACGCTAGATTGCAGTCCCTACTAGGGATGGGAATGGAATCATGGATAAACTTTCCCAGTTATTACAATGTATATGTTATTTTACAATCGTTTCCTTCCACAGATTTATTTTGAAATTAGGACATCTGAAATTTTATCAAATTCAGATTTTCTGAACAATTTTAGCATGAGAATTGGGGCTGTAAAGAAATTTATGAATATTTCGGATCCCAATGAAACAAATATCAGCTTGTTCTGCACAAAACACCTCCAACAGTTGTACTTGTGTTAATAGTTGTATTAAATATAATATTCTTATCAACAAACCCGTTTATTTTACTTTACATTTCAACCAATATTTGCGCTTATATATATATATATTTAGTTTGCTGCACTTGGTATGAGTTACTACTCTCCTTACACGATTTTTTGAAGAGAAAATATATTTTTTTTATTATATTTTCTTTCATATTAATAGTATATATATAAACCTATGTATGAATTAATTTTGATAAAACGTAATCTGTATACCGATATTGTCTCACTTAGGAATTTGCGCTTGGTTGAGTCACACCAAGTTCATTTTTTTCGAAAGCATTTTACAATGCAATCACGTCCCCTATATCCCCTCTTGCTTACGCAAACGCTCTTTCAAAATTAATAACGAAATTTGCCACAAAAGTAACAAATTACTGGGTAACAGTAAATATGGTATTAGTCACGAATATTCGCGGTTCGCACAATAACTATGGGGCATAAAAATATTTTATTGTAGTTACACTATAAGCCAATTAGTATATATTGCCACGCTAGTGCTACTTTGTTGAATAGGTATATAACGCTCTTATATTGGTCAGTTATATCAGTTACATGACCCATGTTAAACTATGACTTTAAAAAAAATGCCAACTGTGTTCCTTGCCTGGCGTGTCGTAAAAGGCGACCAAAGGTAAATGAGGTTTTGGGTGTGTCATTGTGTTGGCGAAGAGATAGGCACATGTCACTGCTTTTTCACAATTTTCTATCTAACCCAGCCCAGTTTTATTTTTTGGTTAATCTGAATGTGGTTAGTAGGCCAGCTTTCTTCTTGACTCTGCCTACCCCTTAGGGATCACGGGTGTGATGATGTCTGTATGTATACTTTTAGCTTCTTATAATCTCCCAAGCATACGTGTCGTTCTCAGACAAGGACTGGATCGTGATCCAGGATCTAACCGTTTAGTTGAAGCTTCTAGTTGTTTCGAGTATCAGGTAAATATTCGAAACTTTTAGCCAGAAGAGCTGAGCTTAGCCAGAAATAGTTATTCATCCCTAGGATTTCCTTCAACTCCGAGCTACAAATGACAACAATTCATAGGAACGGTTCCGGCTTTGAATTAACACGCCTCATAAATCTCAAACTCAAACACCAGAGCACATGAGTGTAGTGCCAAGTGTCTTAGTAAATTCTTTCCAAAATACTAATAAACTAGAGAGAAACCTCGACGAGGAGCTAATAGGCTAGTTTATTGATTTTTTTTGGTCATTAATGAGATTACAAAGAAGATTTACGTATTTTTTCTTATGTTCAGCAAACCGAATATAATGAAGAAACAACGGTTTAAAGTATCCCATGACCTCACTAGGAGAGTACAATTTTACCATCTAAATGATGTTAAACGCCCCATTTCAAATCTTTAAAGTGTATCTGTATGTTAGTAATTTTTCGAGTATTAGACAAAGCAAAAAATACATATTAAATATTTTTTTACGCACTATAAAAAAAAATTGAATTACCTAACCATTTCACAGCCTGAGCTTACATTAAAGGAATCTTTAAATACATTGAGTCAGTAGTTCAAGCTATACTCGATCTGTAAGCAGAGTAACCTGACACTAAGGCTAAAAGCTAACAGAAGCTCCGAAAATATCAGACGTCAGAAACGAACACGATTGACAGCACAGTGTCACGTGGCTATAGAACGCCATGCTTCTAAATAGAGCCGCGGAAACATACGGGGTCGCATGCCGGACCGACGCGAATTGGGCGCTTTATTTACATTTATAGTCTTTCAATTCAAAGGCGGAAACGTTCTTACGAATTTTTCTAATTTTAGAGGTGGATTAGTATCCACCTCTAAAATTAGAAAAATTGCCTTAGCCAGAAGAAGTTATTCATCATTAGTAATGATGAATAACTATTTCCAGTTCTTCTGGCTAAGAGTTTCGAATATCTGGCACTTCAACTAAACGGCTATCCAGAACTAATCCTGGATCAGGTCCCATTCCTAGAACGACACCTAGGGGTTAGGGGATTATGAAAGCTAAAAGTATACATACATATCATCACGGTCGTAATCCCCCAAGGGGTAGACAGATTCCACGGAGCGGCAACCTTTTGAAACCACACATAGCCAGAAACAAAATCGAGTCGGATTAAGTGGAAAATTCTTAAGAAGCAGTGACAAATGGCTAACTAATCGCCTACATAATCACAAACACAATATCAAATACAACATGAGTCGCCTCTTACGACATCATGCATGAACACATTACATTATGTTTAAAATCCCAGACCAACATGGGTTAAAATTATTTTACTCATGAAGGAACGGGACATACTGCAAGTCCATACCTAGCAGTATGTTCCGTTCCAATCCATGGGAAAAACCTACGCTCACGCATGCATTCTTTATCGATATGTTTCCTTATGGTAAGTTTTCTTTTTATTTCATCGTCGATCGTTGCCGTATCTTCTATTTTCCCCTGGTGTGTCGACAGCTATTGTACAGAAGACGACTAGACGTGTGGTTTTGAGGCTAGTGTTGCCGTGTCGATTGTGCACTATCGATAGTCTATCGATAAACATCGATATTGATGCAAAAGCAATGGTACCGATAGGCTTTTTAGGCTTTCACCAATGGAAAACTACTTTATCAGCGAGTAACAGGTATTTTATCCCCGTATTCTCACGCGAATGGCAACTATGCGGGTGAAACCGCGAGGCTTTGGTAGTATGACATACATGTTTTCGAGTTTCAGGCACAAATCTTTATTGTTCCTTTACTCTATATTTATTTATTATCTTCCTAACGTTATGTCCCGGGCTTAGACATCCAGGACTTAGCGAGTCTGGTAATTACATTGAAGCGAATGCTGATCTGACCTTCTTGTGGGAACCAGAGAATTTTTTGATCATGGTTACAAATCCAAAGTTGTTTAATTTGCAGGTTTCATCACGATGTTTTCCCTCACCGCTGAGCTAGTGGTATAAATACGTACATAGATTTGAAAAATCTAGAGGATGTGTTCTGGTTTGAACCCTACTACCGCTTGACAAAACTATTCCAATGACAAAACTAGTAGACTAGAACTAGATTATCTGATATGACAGGCCCGTTAGTCGAGTGGTCAGAGACTCTGGCCACGTAACCGAGGGTCGCGAGTTCGAGTCCTGCTATGGGCAAATGTTTCGTGTGATAAACATTGAAATTTGTATATTTATAAACGTATTTAAGTATTTCTATCCGTTCACCTAGTATCCATAGCACAAGCATAAGCTTAGTTTGGAACTAGGGAATTGGGAGAATTTATTTTTATTATTACTATCGAAAGTAAGCCTTCGGTGACGATGTGAAAAAACCCACTCACAACATTATGTATGTACTAACATTATTTATCACCAACGCGTATGACGTTTAAGCACTACTATTTGTAGCAGTTTCAAACCTGACATTTATTTATACTTATTAATAGAAGAAAATGAGCAACTTCGTTGTATCTTTTGCCAAGTTTTGTCAAGTCGTAATCGAATTGGGACCAAAATACTATGATTTCGATGTCTGTCCGTCCGTCTTTTATGCAATCGTCTTTTATTTTTATTATATACGAAACCTGAAAACTGTTTGTTCCGAATCGTTAATAAAATCGATTGATTAAATTTTTATACATTCGTATGATGAATACTTGTGTTTGTTCTGTGACTGAGTGTTAATATTGAATGATTTAACTATATATTTGTAATACCACTTTTGATTCTGATATCCTTACCACAAGTGCTTATGCTATTAAACTCGGAGTCAGATCAATGAATGTGATGTAGTCTGATATTTTTTTTTTTTTTATATATCAATGCCTGTGATAATATCGCTCCTTCCATTAATACACTAGTCATTCAACTCGGTTTCCATTAGTAGGGGTCCGTGTTTGAGTGAAATGAATAAAATACCAAAATCTTCGGGAGTGGAAAGATTTTTCCCTCACATCTGCAGGCCTTTCAGGCGTGCTAGATAAATCTAGCTTAGTGCTCGCGTCTCTCTAGACTACACTTGTATATAGGGTATATTCACGTTGACTGTAGAAGACGTTTCCATAGGTGGTACATTAGATTTCATAAAAATGTTGTTGCATTTAACAAAATAGATACTGTCTGGAACTCCATCTACTTGCAATTAACATGTTACATATTTCAAGTGGGCGGTGGTAGCACAATGGTAAGGACACTCGCCTCTTAACCGAGGAGTGCGGTTTCAATCTCGGCCGAAATCACCCCGATTTTTTTCCAAATCCATTTACGTATTTAGCTCGGCGGTAAGGGAAAACATCCTTATGAAACCTGCACATTCCCTCAGCTAGTATAATGAATACGTAATTAGATTTGAAAAATACAGTTTCAAATCAAGAGTCGCCTAGCATGTATTTATACTTCAACGACATAAACGACTGCTAAGAAACTCGGAATAAACTTTTTATTCCAAAAAAATTATAGAGCGCAGTCACGGGAAAATGTTACTCTATCGTATAAAGCAATATATAAACAAAATATTAGCAGATTGTAACAATATACAAAGCAAAAAAACCAATCGATCGATTAAAAACCCTAGTCAAAAATCTAAAAATAGTCGGTTCGTTTACCTTAGGCGTAAAAGTGCATTTAACTAAGATGGCGCATATCACTTGAGCTCAACAAAACGCATCCTATGCGGTTTGATATTACATCGGCTAATCTAATTGGACCGAATTAGTACAATGTTATTAGGTACGTCACAAACGTTTTATAGGCGAATATCAATTAGTGCTTCGCTATACTAACGCTTAATTGGTTCTGTAAATTAATTCTAGAGGCTTCATATTCGATACTATTTCTATCTATGGATACTCCATTGAGCTACTAGGTACCACACTATAGCAAATGTTGCTTTATAACGCTCTAAGTTACGTAAAGATTTTTTCAATAAGGAGATCAAGAATGCGGTTCAGACGCAGAATTTCCACTGGTCACAAAAGGTCTCTTTCGCAGGGACGTTTTGCGAAAGACATTCTGCGAAAAGGAAGTGTTGTGAAAGAGACATTCTAAGAAAAGGACGTTTTGCGAAAGAGACGTTCTGCGAAAGAGACATTTTGCGACCGGTGGACATTTTGAGAAGTGGACATTCTGCGAAAGGGACGTTTTGCGAAAGAGACGTTCTGCAAAAGAGACTTTTTGCGACCGGTGAATAATTTGCGAAGTGGACATTCTGCGTCTGGGCCAAGAATGCTTGGTGGCGATAATATAGGTATAATTAATAACTGCCGATCCGACCTTTGTAACACGCAAATAGTGGAACCAGGCAATTTGGACCATGGTTACACATCCATAGTTGATGAATGTGCAGGATTCATCACGATGTAGGTATTCCTTCACCGCTAAGTAAGTAGTATGAATACATGGCTTTAAAAAAATAAAAACACAGACCTTCGTGCCCTACTTTTAACCCGCAAAATTGATGAGACGTTGTCCCGTGTCTTTCCAAAAAAGCAACACATTCTGAGCCGTGGGAGACGCGTTTCGAAAAACGCCCGCAAAACAACGTAAGTGGAAAAGGCAAAAAACTGCGCTGCCTACTTGAAAAATGCACCAAGACCATTAAATAAAAGCGGGCAACTCCCGGACGATGTGAAAAATCGCCGCGGGCGCCGTTTCGCGCCAGGGGAATGTAAACATAATTAAAATTCCCTGAGGACCGAGTCTGTTTATGCCTAAGGCGGAAAAAACTCATAAAATTAATTTTCCACGCCGACTCAGCAACTGCTGAGGACCACAGCGTGAAAGGATTAGTTTCGAGTCGGGCCACCACAAAGCGAGCCATTGCTTAAAATTAAATATTAATAGTGTAACTCAATATTAAAATTATACGAGAATATGGTTTCAAAAAAAAAATGTATTTTTTCATACTTAGACTAATACAATAAAAAAAGGGTTACACTTTCGAGGATCCACAGTTCAAAGAACAACGGTCTCCTTAAATAACGTTTAGCCAAAAAATAATGTCGAATTAGGTTACAAAGAAAATTGTGAAAAGAAGTTATCAATCGCTTGGCTAAGGTCACACGATCGACTAGTACAGTCGATAAATAAAACTAAAAAAAAAACACACTACACTTCTATATACAGGTGCGAAGAAAAAAAGAAAAAAATCACTTGCGTGTTTTAATCACGTACAGCGCCATCTATTGATAATGTTTCGGTACTAATTTTACTAAAATGCCATAAAGTATTGACAAGAGTTATGGGTTCGATCCACAGGACAAACATGCCTGTAATGATTCTTAAGACCCATACCAACTTGGGAGAAGGGTTGTCCGATATATTTACAATTAATGGTAGAAACGCGCGGACGTCATTACGAAACACTTTATTTGAGCTCTGAAGCAACCGGTTATAACTGAAAGTACGTATTTCGCGCCGTTCATTTGAGGAGTGGTACAAACGCGAATGGTGAGCGACTTGAAATTTAACATATTAGTCCTATGCTGGTTTGGCACTCAAATATGTATAGCAGCGCTCCGTGATTTCACACGAGCAGTTCCCTTTCCCGAGGGAATACGTGTACAACATATGGCCTATGTTATTCGCTAATAAAGTAGCTTTCCATTGGTGAAAGAATTTTCCAAATCGGTCCATATATTCAGTTCAAACAAACAAAGAATAAAATCTTTCCACTTTATAATACCTACTATTATAGATAGCTTATCTCGTGTCACAGCGTTAGTTGCCGTACTCCTCCGAAATGGCTTATGTAAACGATTTTGATGAAATTTTATATGTATAATCGGTTGGTCTCAGAATCGGTTGTTTTATATTAAACTATAACTATATAAGTGATAAGGGTGGTCCACCCCAAAAAATATTTTTTATTTTTTGTACAAAAATATATAATGATTATTTTTCACCCTTCTACCACAAACCTATATTTTAAAAATAACGATATTAGTTATTTAATAATTTTTATTACACACTTATCACTTGAACTGAACAATAAATCACAAGGTAAGATATTACCAATGAAACAAATGCAGTACATAAATAAGAACAACATACGTAATGAAGTCTGATATAACGCATTAACTCCGTTTGGACTGCAAAAATGTTGGCAGGTAAAAATTGAAATTTCACCACTGAATGCCTGCAGAATTTACGGAAGTTCATATTACTGGGTTTATGGGCCCTGCGCTCCATAATAAATATTAGACAACATAACGTACACACATACTTATCACCACGCCTGTAATCCCCGAAGGGGTAGGCAGAATCAGAGGGACAGCTAACCCCTTAACCACTTCAGCTAAAAAGTAAAACTCGGCTGGGTTATATGGAATATGAAAAATTTGTGACAAGTGGCTAGCTCGTCGTAACATAACAAGCGTTGATATTAACGAGTTTAAATAGCTTAAGCATTTGTTTTATTTATATCAAAATCTACAATGGTATCACTAATCAGATTACCTATCAGATATACTACCTACATCACATATATTAATCTGATTCTGAGGTAACTAGCTTAAGCACTTGTGTCACAGTTATCAGAATCAACAGTGGTATTGTACAAATATATACTTAAATAGATATTGGATATTAACACAAAGACGCAGAACAAACTCAAGTATACATACATCATACGAATGTTTGCCCTGGGTGGGGATCGAACCAATTCGATCAATTCAATAATTTATTGCGTTTATAATATTTGTGAAAATTAAGAAAAGATATACTAACAAAGGACTGGCTCGATGACGCATTCGGTAGTGACCCTGCCCCATGCGCCAAGAGTTGTGGGTTCGATCTCCACCCAGGACAAACATTCGTATGATGAATACTTGTGTATGGGTGTTAATATCCAATATTTATTTATTTATTTTATACAGATACGAAATACAGAACGCACACAAGTATTCATCGCAAGAATATTTGTACCAGCTAGGGATCGAGCACACAACTCTTAGCGCATGGGACAGTCACTCCCGCATGCGCAGTCATCATAAATGATAGCACGCATCTCTACCGCATTTACTCCACTTGCAATACATACATAACATCACCTCAATAATCCCCGAATGGGTAGGCAGATAGACACATTCACTTGCTGTAACCATCTAAATAATAAAAATGTGTTTCATTAACAACGGCGCGCAAGTCGTATCTGCTTGCGTAGTAAGCAGTACTAATAATGACCTCCTAACCTATCGGTCACTGCGGCAAATCTCAACAGGATTAGCCAACTGCGCTGGAGGTATTACAGTGCACAAGTGTGTGCGCAAACACAGGTGTACTCTCTATTCTTTCACTCTCATAGTCCGGTGAGACGGCAATTCGACATGACCGGTGAGAGGTCAGGCGCAGGAACAACGGCTTAACGTGCTTTCCGAGGCACGGGGGTGATTAAACCGCCTACTTCCTGATTCTGGGCTGTTACTGAGTAATTTCAATATTGAAATACCAAATTTTTGACACGACCCGGGATTTGAACCCGGGACCTCTTGGTCCTTAAGCGGCGCATGGTACCACTAGACCAACGAGGCAGTCGAAGCAGTACTAAATACCTATATGGAGGCGGTTCGATTTTTGACAAATACGTCGTTGATTTGATCTATATTTTATTCGCAACAATGCATACCAGTGACATAAAAATACACGTCAAAATATAATATAGACCGTAGAGCTAGTATGAATAGGATCATGAATGTTGAAGAGGCGAGTGAGGCGTGTAAGGATAGTGCCATTTGGCGTTCGGTTCTCTCTGCCTACCCCGCTAGGGAAGTGGCGTGAAGTTTATTTAGTTAGTTACATACAGTATAGTTACATACATAATGTGACGCTTTTTTCCCTTAACAAACACGTTCCTCGCATATCTCTGATGGACGCAACCTAACAGCTTACTTTACACATTGTTATTCTAGACGATTTTATGATAAGGCAATAAACTAAAATTCACTGTCACCAAAATTTGTTCACTTAGACAAAATAGGACGCCCATTTTATTATTAGAAGATACCTCCGTTTTACAGTCGTCCATAAAACTAGTTGTAAACAGACGAATATATAAAGTAACGGAGTTTTTATATCTTTTATAATAAACTAAAAGCTACTGCAGTTTTAAAAAGTTGCCAAGTGTGCGTCGGGGCGACTGACAATTTTTTTTTTCAGTTAGAACTGATTCACTGGGTTTAGCGAGAACCCATTTCATGGGTAATAGATTTATACCTCAGACTAACTGGGCTTTTCAGGTTTAACCATTTTCATACATACATGTGTTGAGAGAAATGGAACGTAAGGCGAATGAATGAGACGAATGAAGGAAAGGATGAGATACGACGAATGAGTGAAGGAGCGAGAGAGAAGAGTCTGCTAGAAACGACCAACCAAGTAAGACGCACGAAATTTTTATAAGGTATTTTATGAATACACGAAATTCACCAAGAAGAGATCAGTTTTCTTCTAACCCCATATCCTACATACATATCATCAAAAACGTATTCCCAAAAGGGGTAGGCAGAGTCAAAGGGGAAGCTAGCCTTAACCACATTCAGCCAAAAAATGGTAGGGGCTGCGTTAAATGGTAATAAAACATAGCTGTTATCTATGTACAACCCGCGAAGCCGAGGGCCAGAGCTAGTCTATTTACACATTAGTGGAATTCGGGTTGTTACCTTAATCATTTCCATATAAATAGCATCAATAATCCAAATAAAAAATTAGTATCACACGCAGTATTTAGCTATATTAGTCTTAAGGCATTCCGCCGCAAATAGTATTACAGAATTAATGATTCTAAGGCTGCCGTTCTATCGTTAATATTGATAATATACTGCCGTTCTATCGACAATATTGATAATATTGTTATATTTTACCAAACAAATTATCCATACGTAGTTATATTAATAATAGTTTACTAAGTCAATGGTATTGCTTCCTATAGTACAACTTTACTTCCTAAGTACAGATATGCAAAGGCACCCTAAGTTGTTAGGTACAAATAAGATTTTTAATCATTTCGCAGGCAGATTGTGCCAATAAAATAATTTCGTATCGACATAATAATATGATATAGTTCGAAAAAACGCGACTGGTCACACAGTATGGATACGTTCCCTGATGTCCGCAATACTGTAAGTATATACTAATACAGTTACCCGGAATAATTCTACATATATCTATTCATTCGTTGAATACATATAAACATCGGACAAAAGCCGGTTGCCACGCAGTGACGTCACCCCGTGACGTTAACGCGTTTTCGGTCACTTTGGTCACTGCTCGAGGCGGGTAATTGCATTTGGTCATTCGAGTCAGTTCAAAAGTAGTTCCTACCCCACTGGCAATAAGATGATTTCTGTTAAATGTTCATAAAGCCGATAGGGTGACCATGGTGCTGGTATAAAATACTATTGAATCAAAAAGGAAAGCTCAGCAGTAAATATAAAAAATATATAATATAGAAAAGAAGAAAGGGTCATTATTTATAGGTCTCAACAGAATAGGGCCCTTATCTGGGCATAAAAAGTAAATCATGTTTGAACAATAAATTGTTGATTTAAAAAAAAAATGCCGAAAATACAGCGCATCATAATTCTGAAGTGGCGTAGTTTGACGTTCTAGAGGATAAAAATTTAAGGGTTTAGTGACGTCACTTGCAAGACGAATCTGAATTTTATGCTGGAAAAACAAAAAAAAACACGGATATAATATGTTTCTGCAATCTTACTAAAGAACTAAACAATATTTTGGTGACTAATTTTATATCATTAACCAACAAAGGACCAAGCGGTCCTGTAAAAATATCTTAACGAGCCGTACTTCTGATACATTTTTATTCTGATAGTTTTAGTTAAGTTCAAGCATAGATAGCCAAGGCAAGTCCGATCAAGTTTTTTTTTTTGCCCTATCTGTAATTAGCTTCTAAACTAAGCTTATGCTTATCCTGTGAATACTAGGTGAACTGATAGACATACTTAAATACGTTTACGAACATCGATGACTCGAGTCCAAATGTCCATGTTTATTACACGAAACATTTGCCGCTAGCGGGATTCGAACCGCGACCCTTGGTTTCGTGACCAGGGTCTGACAAGTCGACCAATAATATACATATATACGGAAAAACGAGGAAACACAAAAAGCAACTTTGTGAGTGTTTGAGATACCATTAGGTACTTACAGATTTTTTTCATACTGATTCTTGAAATGAAAATATTTGACCAGGGTTTTTAGTTTTCTTATATACTAAAGATGACCTTGTATAAGACTGACAAAAAACAGTGAAGATGGCGAAAACACGAACGATGTTCACCCTTTCAGTCCTCTAGGGCTTGGTAACACATGGAGGCTCAGTAACAAATTGGACGAGCAAAGAGACCTGTAACGTCATTTCCCTGTCACGTCGTTACCATGCCTGCTCGGCGCACAATTGCATAAGTGCATTACGCGGTCCACCGCACAAGCAGAATCGTTTAAACAATTCGCATTCACAAACCGAAACACAGTAATCAAATACTATACAAGGGTTCTCCCCTCCCAACGGCCCGGAAATCAGGGTGAAAATTTTGTACATCCCTTTGACCTGGAACTCGAAAATAATGCGCTGTATTTCTTGTCTATGTCATCTCATCTTCCTAGCGTTATGTCCGTGTTTAGACGGGGTCCGCTTAGACCATGATCCGGGATTTAGCGAGTCTGGTAATTACATTGAAGCGACTGCCGATCTGACCTTCGTAACCCTAAGATAGGGGAACCAGACAATTTTTGGATCATGGTTACAAATCCAAAGTTGTTTGAATTTGCAGGTTTCATCACGATTTTTTCCTTCACCGTCGAGCTAGTAGTATAAATACGTACAAAGATTTGAAAAATCCAGAGGTACGTGCCCGGGTTTGGACCCGCACTCCTCGGTTAAGAGGCGCGTGTCCTTACCATTAAGTTACCACCGCTCCTCCGCTGTCTACGTCGTCTATGAAGTCGTAAAAGATGACAGATGGTGTAATGGGTATTCCGTTTGAGATTGATGTAGGCGACTAACTAGCCATGGGAAACAAGTCCTCGTACCACGGTAGTCACATCTAACCTTATCGTCTTGCAAGCATCATGTCCAGTGCTTAGTCGGAATCTGTTTAAACTAGCGATTCCTAAACGTTTTAGCTGGTGACCCAAACTATAACTATATTGACTGACTCGATGGCTCATTCAATAGTGACCCTGCCCCATGCGCCAAGAGTTGTAGGTTCGATCCCCACCTAGGACAAATATTCGTGTGATGAATACTGTGTTTGTTCTGTGTCTGGGTGTAAATATTTAATATAACTAACTAACTAACTAAACTTCACGCCACTTCCCTAGCGGGTTAGGCAAAGAGAACCGAACGCCATATGGCACGATCCTTACACAGCTCACTTGCCTCTTCAACATTCATAATCCTTTTCATACAAGCTCTACGGTTTTTATGACTCCTAACATCACCTTCTTTTTACTTATACATATTTAATATTTAAATTTTATTCTATATATTTGTATTTTAAATAATACCACTGTTGATTTTGATATCCGTAACACAAGTACTTAAGCTACTTACCTCGGAGTCAGATCAATGTATGCGATGTAGTCTGATATTTATTAATTGAAACTCGAGACCCATACCGAGCAAACGTTTTATTTTTATATACATTAAAAATCAAAAATACCTTAAAACCAATTCTCATATCTACCAAGCATAACCAACAACAGCGTGATACCTAAAACCTTGCATATACCTCCATTTTAATTGCCGTAACAATCACGGAATCCATATTACCCTTTGTTTCCCAGTTGCTTTGCAAAACTCGGAGGGAAAACGCAGAACGATATTATGTTTCCCACTTAAAACTTCCATGTTTTATTTTCGTTGCGGACTTCAGTTGTGAATTTTCTAAATTGCCGCCAAGCGCACTATGACGGAGTAAATGCAAAAACTATTTTATGACGGACCCTGGGGATATGCGGTGATTAAATTCCTTTGAACTTTAAAGTTTTGTACATTCAGAATATTCTTACACGTCCTTAATAATCTTCATGCCAATATGTGACGAATATACCGCCAGCTTGATGGTAAAGGCCCTACAAAAGGCGTAGCCTTCACAGATGACATTTCTTGAGGATTCACCGCGCCAACAGTCCTACCCCTTAGGGGAAAAGAGCACAATAAGCAATCTAGGTCTTATGTCAGCGGCGTTGCAAGTCTTAAGAATTTAGACCGCCGCTTTTCTCAGTCACTTTCAAGCATTCAAGGCAACGCCTGACCTTCTGGGCGGAGCGCACTATCACGTACGTACTATAGGCCATCTATGAGGCTAATTCATCATCTTCTTGGCATTATGTCCCATGCTCAGGAGGGGTCTGCGTGGACCATGATCCAGCATTTAGCGAGTCCAGTAGTTACATTGAAGCGGCTGCCGATTTAATCTTTGTAACGCCTTACGTAGGGGAACCAGACAAATCAAAATCATGGTTATACATCCGTAGTTGATTTTGAAGGTGCAGTTCCATCACGATGTTTTTCCCTTTCTCTATCCCGAGCTAATCTATACTTATAATAAATCTGTAGATAGGTCAATTCTGTACATGAAATATATTTTCAAAATAACTAACAGGGGGTGATTAGTGATCGATACTGATGCCAAAAATGCAATCAGTAAAATTTTTGTCTGTCTGTCTGTCTGTCTATATGTTCTTTATAGAAACAAAAAATACTCGACGGATTTTAACGAAACTTGGTACAATTATTCTTCATACTCCTGAGCAGGTTATAGTATACTTTTCATCACGCTACAATCAATAGGAGCAGAGTAGTGAAGGGAAATGTTGGGAAAACGGGAGAAGTTACTCCATTTTTTAAGCGTCCGTCGCGTGTGCAGCCTTAATGGTTAAAGTTACATAGAAATCATGTATGACGGAAATAGTCTTTATAATATTAACCATAAACGCGGGTGACACCGATGGCACAGTTAGTGATATAAATAAGTTAATAGATTAAAAAAATATATTCATTTAATTTTTTTTTTTTTATATTTATTTACATGCCCGGGCAGTCATAGCTTAACAATTAAGCTATCACTGCCCTACATTTGAGGTTAAATTCACCAACTTTTTTGATACACACGACTATCTATCAGACAAGTTTGTTATTTACACATACGTATATCATATGATAACATTATCTACATCGGCTGATATCAACGAGTTTTGTGTTCGCTAAACATATCCAACTTAGTAATCGTGTGGATGCAATATGGACGAGAGTCAAACGGACAGTGCAATCAGCAACAAACCTACTACCAGGTAAAAGGTGTTATTATTATATACATTGTTATTATATACGCATTGTTAGAACCCTTCCTAAATTAGCTGAATCCGTCTACAACATTATTTGATCTCATTATTTTTTGATTTTGATCCCATGTTGTCTGAGACTATAAAATAATGTGCCAACTGTGTTTCTTCCTTAGCATGTCGAAAAAGGTGACTAATGGTATATCTGGTTTCGGGTATGTTATTGTGTAAGCGACAAGCTAGCCACTTGTCACTACTTTTTCACAATTTTCCATCTAACCCAGCCTAGTTTTATTTTTGGCTGAATGTGGTTAAAGGGCCTTCCCATTGACTCTTCTTACCGGGTCTTCGGAGATTATGGGTGTGATGTACGTATGTATGTATAATTTTTTTATTGAATTTGCATATTTTACTTAAGTTCATTTGTACATAATGATATCAATTCAAAGTCAGTTGCTTAGAATCTGAACTTGCGGTTAGCGGACCTCATTTACCTTCTGCTCTGGAAGTTCGGAGCTTGTGTTTTTGGAAATAAAAAGTTTTAATTTAATTTAAAAACTATTTTTTTGGCAAACAGGCAAAGCTTTAAAATACATACATATCATCAAGCCTGAAATCCTGGAAGGGATAGGTAGGGTCCGAGCGATTAAACCAAAAAATACAAACGTTGTCATAACAATTATTAGCACTAAACATGAAAAAACATCTGGGCGATTAATATAATCCACCGATTTTCTTTTTGTAGAGAGGATTATTCTTACAAGTTTGGTTTGATTAATAAAGAGGGAAGTAATATAATGTCATTTTGATATTAATATTGGATTATTTTTTTATGCCATTTTACGCCATTAATATTTGGGGATGCAGAGTTAAAAGCACCAAGCCCATTTAACCACATTCAGCCGAAAATAAAATTGAAAGCTGGGTTATGTAAAAGGAAAATAATGATTACATATTTTGAAAAGTAGTGACAAGTGGCTACCTCGCCGCCTACGCAATCACATACCCTAAACCCATATACCATATGTTGCTTTTTACGACATTTTAAGTAAGGAACATACCAGACCAAAAAAAAATATTAAATGTAGAATTTCTTATTATTTTCAGTGAGAATATTGATGAAATACCGCAAGATGAGGTAGACGCCATTTTGGAGCCTAAACTACCCAAACCTATATTCAACAAGGAACATTTGCATTATGATATGAGTGGAGAAAAATACTTGTTGATTTTCAACCATTTTAAATACGAAAAGTCACAATTTTACGGGTAATTTTTTTTTTCATATTATTATATATATTTCTCGTAAGCTAGGGGTTTGCTTCATTCATAATATGTAGTAATTAGCTATGCCCGCGGTTCCGTCCGCCTTTTTGATTAATATTATATAGCTTATAGTCTTCTTCGATAAATGGGCTATCTAACACTGAAATATTTTTTTAAATAGGACCAGTAGTTCGTGAGATTAGCGCGTTATGGCAAACAAACAAACGGTATCCCTTCGCAAAAAACTGCAATTATTTCGTAAATGAAACTTTAGCAACTATACATTTCGCTCCTAATTCATTTGGTACAATTATCATTTGGCAAACTTTCACTTAGTCAAGCTTTATTAGGACAAACGTTAATATAGCAAATGTTTTATTATGGAAAATATTTTATTCCACAAATCATGCAAATGATTTTTTTGCTAATACAGGAATTCCAAATATAAGTAAAACGAAACAGATTGCAGAATAGTAATGTATTTAATGAAATTATATTTATTTATTTAAATATAGGAACGTAACAGACATAAGAACTGATGCTAAAAAAGCAGGTTAGGTTAAGTTAGAACTGCGACCTCAACGAAGCGCGAGCCGAGTGAGCGAAGCGAGCGTGCCGCAGTAGCGGCCGGCGAAGCGCCAGAAATAAACTTGACTTGGACTCGTATGATAGGCAATATTTTGGGAAGAATATGTTTAGCTAAACTATTAATTTGACTTAATAAGATTAAGGTAAAATGAAAAATTTGTTAAACCAAAAAAGAGATTTGCTTAATAAAATTTTGCAATACGTTGTTTTGACAAATGCAAATTTGCTTAAAATAGTTTGCGATGTGATATTTTTGAAAACATTGTTTGGCCAAACATTAGTAAACCCAAACAAACAAACTTTTCAGCTGAATAGTATTAGTATTATTATAGATTTAGTTATAATTTGAACATTAAATTTTTTTGTGCAATATTATTATTATAAGCGGGCCGGCATTATCAGTCCAACGGTAGGTATTAGTCGAACAACAAAGACGACTCGAAGAAAAATCCTCTTGTTCGATTACTGTCGACTCGTGCCGACCAAGCAGCTCATTCGGGCCGACCAAATCATTCGATTCGGCAGAACTGTTATTCACGAACATTCATTATTTGATCATACCGCCCGGCATTGCCTACCCATGCCGACTCGGTTTTATCTGTAGCAACAACAACAACGAGTCAACACAAAAAGCTTGTAACTTCGGGCTTTTTGAAATACAATTATTTTATAACAAATTATTTTATACTGATTTTTAACTGAAAATAGTTGACTAGTGTTTCGGTTTCCTATATGCATACTAAAAATAAACTTGTAAATAACCTCAGGACTTCAAATCTTTAAAATCGTACGTATGATACCACTAACATGGCGTTTAGGGAAAACATTGTGATGAACCCTGGATCTTAAGCCTTGGACATGTTGTGTGATCCAATTTGGCTGGTTTCCCACTTATGGTATGGCAAATGGGCAGCAATGTATTAATATCCTCGAAACCGATTTCGGTCACGGCGTCTAATCTCAACGAGGCAGAGCCAACTACGCAGAGATATTATAGTACACAAGTGTCTGGGCAAACACAGGTGCATACTCACTCTCATTGTCCAGTGAGACGGCAACCCGACGTGACAGGCGAGGTCAGGCGCAGAACCAACGGCTTAACGTGCTTTCCAACGCACGAGGGTGATTTAACCGCCAAGTTCCTGGTTCCGGGCTCTTACTGAGTGATTTCAATATTGAACCAGTCACAAATTTTTGGCTCGACCCGGGATTTGACCCCGGGATCTATTGGTCTTAAAGCTGCGCATGCCACCACTAGAGCAAGGTATTCAATGTAATAGGTAACCAGACTTTTTAAATCCTTAACCATGGTTTAAGCGGACCTCAACTAAACTCGGGTCAAAAAGGTTAGGAAGATGATAATTTTCATATTTTTAGATAAGCAATATGTATCGGAAAATGTATACCAAAAAAAAAATTCAGTCGGATTGAGAACCTCCTCCTTTTTTTTGAAGTCGGTTAAATAGACCTGTAGATTTAAAAAGGACGGCACTAAACGCGATATGCATTATACATATAGTATGAGCGTATAGCATGAGCGTTTACTGTGGGCCCGATAAACGACAATTTGGGGTAGAAGAAGAATTATCTCGCCCGAACAAACGACGTCGCGCACCGTCCGTCAAACTGTGTAAGTACTCATGTACAACTTGATGCATACCACCTTTAGTCCCGTTAGTATTATTTCTAGTGATAATGCAATCGAAAGTTTAAAATCATATAGTATCTTTGTAACCATTTTTTATGCACAGGTATGTCCGGCCCCGACAGCGTAACGGAACAGAAAAGGACGTCAGATCTCTCAAGAACGTGTTTACGTCATTGGGGTTTAAAGTCCTGACGTATTCAGACTTGACTCATGATGAAATTCTTGATCGTATGTCTAGAAGTAAGTAGCTGTAAAAAATGTCAAGTAAATGGACATTAGTACCTATCTGACGATTTCATGATGATCTGGGACTACTGTGTAAGCTGTGTTCCTTGCTTAGCATAACGTAAGAGGCGACAGTATATTAGGTTTTAGGTATGCGACGAGCTAGCCACTTGTCACTACTTTTTTACAATTTTCCATCTAACCCAGCCCAGTTTTATTTTGTCTGAATGTGATTAAGGGTCGCTACCTTCGATTCTGCCTACCCCTTTAGGGATTACGGGCATGATGATATGTATGTATAGTTCGACTACATAACTAGGCGGTTTGTTGAATATCGCCGTTCAATGAAAGAGGGTAGACGTGAAATTCAATAGCTATTTTGAGTAGTTAGCTACGACAAACAGTTGTTTAACTGTTTAATGACTGTCTGTTTACCCTGTGCAGTGGTTATATTTCTCTTTTTTTACGTTTCTATTTTGACAAGCTCGATGGCGCATTCGGTATTGACTCTGCCCCATGCGCCAAGAGTTGTGGGTTCGATCCCCACCCAGGACAAACATTCGTATGATGAATACTTGATTTTGATTTTTGATTAGTTAATATCCAATATTTAAGTATATATTTGTAATACCGCTGTTGTTTCTGATATTCGTAACACAAGTGTTTAAGCTACTTACTTCGGAGTCAGATCAATGTATGTGATGTAGTCTGATGTTTAGTCTGATGTTTGTTTATGTTCCCAGTTAGCAAACAGGACCACAGCATGACGTCGTGCCTTGCATTAGCTATTTTGACTCATGGTGATGCGGGAGGCTGCCTATACGCCGCTGACAGAACGTACAAACTGAAAGACATTGCAAATCTACTGGAGTATGGCGACTCCCATCTCGTGAATAAGCCCAAACTATTCTTCATCCAGGTGATTACTTTGTAAATATATTAAAATTATATATTCACCTGTGTGGCTCCTGTCTTCGTAGGAATATGGGAATAAAATATAGCCTATTAATATATAGCATAATACACTCACAAATAATGTGGGAGCGGTGGTAGCTCAATGGTAATGATACGCGCCTTATAACCGAGGGGTGCGGGTTTAAACCCGAGCACGTACCTCTGGATTTTTCAAATCTATGTACGTATTTGTACCATACTCGGCGGTGAGGGAAACCAGACTCGTTAATTCTGGATCATGGTCTAAGCGAACCCCATCTAAAGTGTGTTCCGTCCTGGCCCGGCCACGGCGCCAAAAAGGGGAATGGTTGTGTGCAGGCTGTACAGGTGTGTACTTTCATGTACCCGAAAGGAAAAACATAGTACTTATCTCAGTAATTCACCAGATATACCACCTTTTTTGTTTTTTCATCACAACTTTGATGCTCTTTACCTTTGTGATATTTTATCATAGATCATATCCGTGAAACCAAGAGTCGTGAGTTCGAAATCCGTTAAGTGCCAAATCTTTCATGTGATGGACATGGACATTTGAACTCGAGTCATGGATGTTAATAAACTTAAAGTATATCTATCCGTTCAACTAGTATCCATAACACAAGCTTACAAGCTTAGTTTCGTACTAGGGAATTGGTGTGTCAGTCTGGAGTATTAATTAATTATAATTTTATTTATTTAGTATTACTTTTCAGGCTTGCAGAGGAGATCTAGCTGACCCTGGAAGAACGGTGTATTTGGACGGCCCTGGATCCGATAGCATATTCACAGTGCCCTCGCATTCGGATTTCCTCTACATGTTCTCTACTGTAGAAGGTTAGAAACATTTTCAGCTACTAAAGCATTTATCTTATCTTCTATTATATAAAAATAAATCGCTGAATGTGTTGCTAAGCGCAAACCTCGAGAACAGCTGAATCGATTTCGCTAATTCTTTTTTAGTTGTCTTTGTTATTATCAGGTGAAGGTTCTTATGAAAGAAAAAAAATAAAAAGTTGTACAAAAATAAAAATGGGTGTTGAAAACCCGAGAATGGAGCGTTACGAAGTGCGCCTAGTTATATAAATAGATAATAACTAACCAAACTTCACGCCACTCACCCTCCTAATCTGGATCTTTCTAAATTTCACGTAAAATGGCGATAGACATTAAATATATTATACTATGCAATCAAAATCACCTAACAACATTTCAACATTTCAAATAACAGATTTTTAAGTTCCCATAAAATTGTTAGCCGGCTCACTTGATGGTAACGCACTCGCTTAATATCCGAGGGGTACAGGTCCCTTATCATATCATGCCCCATTGTAAGTAGGTAGCTGTTTTATAAATAATGTTACGATCGTAGACAGTTAGATTATCTATCTAACTATCAAAGGCAACTAGACAATTTGGATCATGGTTACACATCCATAGTTTTTCCCTCACCGCTGAGGCAGGGGTATAAACTAATTTGGATTGGAAAAAATCCAGAGGTACTTGCCCGAGTATGAACCCGCAACCCTCAGTTAAGAGGCGCGTCCTTACCACTGATCTGCCACCGCTTTTATGGTCTGGATTGGATCCAGACTTGGATCCTGGTCTGTTTACACCATGCTCCAGGATTTAGCGATAGCGTCTAATAGTAACAATGAAGCGACCGCCGATCTGAGCTTCGCAACCCTTAGATAGGGGAACCAGATTAGGGGTTATAAATCCATAATTGTTTGAATGTACAGGTATCATCACGATATTTTCCCTCACCACAGAGCTAGTGGTATAAATCCTACTAATATTATAAACGCGAAAGTTTGTGAGGATGTTCGTTAACCTTCCACGCAAAAAAACTACTAAATGGACTTTACAATAATATAGCTTATACACCCGAATAACATGTAGGCCATGTTTTATCAATGTAATACGCGAGCAAAGCTGCGGGCAGAATCTAGTGCGTACGCACTAGATTTAATTCAGAAGTACGTGCCCGGCTTTAAACCAGCTCGAATATGAGGCCCGTGTGCCTACCGTTGAGCTGCTACCGCTGTTGATATTATGAAATTTGTGTCAGTATAAAATACGCGACCCTGAACCAATACTCGCTACGACCTAGGTTGAGAAGAGTTAATCTAGTAATTATCTTTCAATAGACTAGTTTGCTCGAATTTTTTTTTTTGTTTTGGGGCCATCCATAAAGTACGTCACACGTTAAGGGGGACGGAGGGGGTCTACGATGTGTGACATGGTGTGACAAGGGGTGGGAGGGGTCCTAAGTTTCGTGACATCACGTTTCAAAATCTAATTTACCATAGTAATTTGCTATTTCTGGATGTAAAATTGCAAAACATGTGATGTCACACTAGGGAGGGGGGAGTCCCACAAATGCGGGGGGGGGGGGGGAGTCAAAAAATCATGAAATTTGTTTGACGTACTTTATGGATGGCCGCTTATAGTATTATTACATATTATTGAGATTACAAAAGAATATTGCTTACGTATTTTTTCTTTTGTTCCGCAAACCAAAAATGATGAAAATACAGCGATAAATTATCAAAATACAGCGTGACGTCACTAAGTCTGTAAAATTTTACCGTCCAAGTAACGTAAAGCGTCCCATTTCAGATCTTTGAAGAGCTGTACCTTTGTAATTTTTCGAGTATCAGATAATATTAAATATTTTTTGATAATCTAAATTTTTATGTAAATACCCCATTGTTTGCAGAACACGTGAGTTGGAGAGATGCGAACGGGTCTTGGATGATCCAAGAGTTCTGCGATGTCCTCAAGAACTACTCTGGCGACTTCGATCTACTGCATTTGATCACCATTGCAACTAGAAATGTGGCCTACGGCCGCTCTTCAAACACCCCAAAAGACAAGAGTATGCACAAGAAGAAGCAGACGCCGGAAACACGATACACATTGACGAAATTGGTTAAATTCCAATAGTAAACTCATTCCACCTTTAACCGAAACTCGGACATAATGTACCGACTATGTTTCTTGGGGACCGTTCAAGTATATTACGTATAATTTTTGAAAATTTCTGAGCCCCCCTCCCGCCTCTGTACCGCATCGTAACGTTTAACAAGACCCCCCCCCCCCCCCCAATTGCGTTACGTAATACTTGAACGCCCCCTGGCCAAGCATGGCATGGCGTAGACGGCTCATTTTGCATTGGGTAGGCACTGGGTTTGTGCCTGTAGGCAACGAAGATTTATCTATACTATTATTATACAGAAGAATGATTTGTTATAAAATAACTTCAAAACTATTTCAAAAATCTTTTCACCCTTAAAATGCAACATTATGCTACTTAGAAGTAACATATATTTATTAGGCTATTTTAATACCAAAATGTAAAAAAATATTACCCCATGCGAAGCACGGCCTGCCACTAGTGAATATATAAATACAAATATTGCACACATTGATCTAATTCCGAAAGAAGTAGCTTAAGCACTTGTGTATGTGATATCAGAATCAATTAATCAATCAGAGTATTACAAATAAATACTAAAATATTAGATATACTCAACTCAACGGCCCGCCCCGGCTGCGCCCAAGGTGCCTATGTATATACCTGAGTGAGAGCTTCCCGCTCCCCCGCCAGTCCAGTAGGTAGTAAAGGCCGCCTTCGGCCAACTACCAATAGTCCTCTCGAAAAAAAAAAACACTATCTATTGGTGAAAACCCCATGAAAATCCGTACAGTACTTTTGGGTCTATCGTCGATTCGCCCCACGAGCTATTCGCCCCACGGGATGAATTACCTACACAAGGAGCCTTTTTGCAGCTTTTGTCACGAGACGAGGAACACATTTGGTACATTATTTTTAAGTTCCAAACCAACATGATAAAATTAGGTCTTTATTTTAGAACTATATTTCATGTGAAAATTTTAGCTACTTTAACATATTTACTAGTATCTTATCTCTAATCCTTAGTTCTGTGTTAAATTGTGTAATTACTAATCCTTAATTGTGTTTTTGTTATGAACGTGTGCTATAAATATTATTGATCTACATATCATGTTATCGTACATTCACTGTATGCGGCGAGCACCAAACATGTTTTTTTTAATCCAGACATATTTATCCACAATAAAACAGTCTTACTTTTATTAAAAATTCGTAATTTATTGTGTCTGCATGCTTTACCTAAACCTAAGCCTATTATGATGAAATTTGGCACGTCTTAAGTGTTAACCTTGAGAAAGGGCTTGTCTTTACATACAAATAGAAATAACATCATGCCCGCAATCTTTATAGGGATAGGTAGAGTTCAAAGGGCAATAGCTAGCTTAAACTACATTTAGCCAAAAATTTATGTGTGTGTGTGTGTGTGTGTGTATGTGTTTGAGAGAGAGGAAGATATTAGTTAAGGGGCAAGCACCTACTTTCTATACCCACGTCTAAGAACTTCAGCAATAGCTAGCTTAAACTACATTTAGCCAAAAATGTATGTGTGTGTGTGTGTGTGTGTATGTGTATGTGTGTGTATGTGTATGTGTGTGCCTACTTGCGTGCGTGCGTGCGTGTGTATGTGTTTGAGAGAGAGGAAGATATTAGTTAAGGGGCAAGCACCTACTTTCTATACCCACGTCTAAGAACTTCAGCAGTGTGTTGATTAAGATCTGCGTTGTATTTGTATTAATTAGGTGGGTTAAATAGAAAATTATTAACAAATCCAATAACCGGTACCCTATTAGTCGTCTCTCAAGACAAACTTTGCAAGGAACACAGTTGTACATTATTTGTGAGTCCCAGGCCAACAGAATACCCCAAACACGGTCTAGTTTTTATCCCGGAAAATGTTCAAGGTTGCACAGGTTTTACGAAAGGATATCGGTAACATCGCGGAGGTAGCTGGCTAAAGCTAGTCACATTGTTCGCGATATTCACCCTAAGTCGGGATAGATTCGGGCCTGATTACTCATAGACTACAGGCCCATCCAAAAAATGGATGGGTCATATGAACCACCAGGTGACGTATATATGACGATATAAGAGCATAAAATAATAAGATTCAGCACTATGCCGTCACTTATAAGCTGTCCAACTAAGTGCTGATGAGAATTCAAAAGTGCAGGTAGAGTGAGTACATTTTGGTCATATATTTTTGTACGGCATTTTTACCATCGATAGATCCATGAAAAATAATAAGAAGCGCGCAGTGCCGTAAATAAATGGTGCGCCACAAAGTCGGTAAATTTTTTTGATTTTCTGACAATTTCCAGGGTAAATTTGGTCATTTCATTCTGTACGGCATCAGTTTCATACTGTCTCAATACAGCTTCTAATCCATTATTCCGAAACGCCGTACAAAAATCATGCGACAAGGGGAAAAAATCGAGGGTTGCAACCCCCTCTCTTTCCGTGGTCTAGTTTTTATGCTCTTATATCGTCCTACATACGTCACCTGGTGGTTCTGAAATGAAATGAAATTGTCTTTATTTACGTAGGCTTAAAAAAAGCACTTATAAATCGTCAGAATAAGATCAATATCTACCGGTTCAAAAAGTAGATTCTACCGAGAAGAAACCGGCAAGAAACTCGATAGGACTTTTTTAAAATGCCAAGTCTTAATAACTATAAGTTACAATTTATACGTGAATGTAAATTTAGCAGTGCAGGCGAACAGCCTATTCTGGGTCTAACTATATATTCTCATCATTTAAATAGTCTTCTATCTTGTAGTAGCCCTTTTTAATCAAACAATTTTTAACATATAATTTAAACTTATGTACAGGTAAATCAATGAGATTTTGAGGTAACATATTGAATATTTTTATACTTTTCATATGAACCATCCATTTTTTGGATGGGCTTGTAGTCTATTAGGCTTCTCCCGCGCAGCGTATCCTTTGCCTCTAGGTTAAAGGACGATTTACAGATACGATGCCCAGGTGAGCAAGTCTAGAAGCTAGTCACCTAATAATATCTCATACTCCGAACCGATTTCGGTCACAGCGGGAAATTTCAACAAGATTAGCCCACCCGTAGATATTATAGTGCACAAGTGTCTGCGCAAAAACAGGTGCATTCTCTGTTCCTTCATTTTTAGTCTAAGATTCAAGTATACAACAACCTTTACCGAGCTGGTTAATGGATGAAAAGTATTTTATATTAAATAAATATGTTAATAAATACATTGCAAGTGGGTTGACTAAAAAAATTCAGTACAGAATACGATTAATTATTTTTTTTTTATTAAAAATTTCTCCACTTTGGCTCATAGACAAACGACATACCAATCAAAAGTATGAAGCCTAATTTCGTAATAAAATAATCTTTATTTGACATAAAATGAATTCATTAACCAGACCAGTGTAAACTACTACTATCGATTTACCTGTTCATACCTGCCTACCCAAAAGTTGACGGATGACGGAAAAAAAATAGTTAACCCAACGTTTGCATATTCTATAGGCTTTTTAGTCAACTTACTTGCAACATGTATATTTACATACATACATACATACATAACATCACGCCCATAATCCCCGAAGGGGTAGGCAGAGTCAAAGGGGCAGCAAGCCCCTTCAACCACATTCAGCCAAAAATAGAGCCGGGCTGGGTTAGATGGAAAATGTGAAAAAGCAGTGACAAGCGGCTAACCTGTCGCCTACACAATCACACACCCAAAACCCGATATACCATTAGTCGCCTTTTACGACATGCTAGGCAAGAACCACAGTTGGCACATTCTTTTTAAGTCCCAGACCAACATGGGACAGTGGGCTGGGTTGGATGGAAAGCTGTGAAAAAGGAGTGACAAGTGGCTAGCTCGTCGCCTACTTAGACACATACCCAAAAGCCCGTAAACCGTTAGTCGCCTTTTACGACATGCTAGGCAAGAACCACAGTTGGAACATTCTTTTTTTTTTGTCCCAGATCAACATGGGCCAAGTCCCAGACCAACATGGGACAGAATGTATATTTATTAACATATTTATTAAATACTTTTCATCCATTAACCAGCTCATTAAAGGTCGTTGTATACTCGGATCTTATATCATCGGGAAACTCCATGGGCAGTCGCTAATGGCGACTGGTGATTGCCTCGCCTATTCAGGTCGCTTTTTCATCACGGACCGCAGCTCGTAAATTACAAGGTATCTGCATCATCACACACAAACCACCAACGCCAACCACGCCACATAACGACCCGAGATTTGAACCCGGGAACTTTTGGTCACTAGGCGACGCATGCTACCACAAGACCAACGAGGCAGTCAGCCAATATTGCTATGCCTGCATACTGCTCGAGTCGATTTGTGCGACGTGCGGTCACAATGTTCGGGGCGCGGCAGAAGCCGCCGGATATGCGATTATGTAGCGTCATGCCTTATCTTATTTACATTAAGTGATTCTAGGGATCTTACACTGTAATCAGCTGCACAAATACACCACTTAATAGACAGATAAGCAACATGACATAAGTACCGACCATTTCCGATAAGTCCTGATTTGCATTGGCCTTTGTCTTGTTTTATTATGCTGTGTATGCGTTAAAACTATGACTGAGACAAGAAGGTGTAAAAGGTGGTCACTCAATGGTGAGGCCTCGCACTCTGACCTCTGTATGTTCCAATCAAAATACGGTGAGGGAAACTTCGTGATGAAACCTATCCATTCTATATCAACCTCCTGGCGTTACGTCTCGTGCTAAGTCAGGGTCTGCTTTGACTAAGATCTAGGATTTAGCTAGTCTGGTAATTACATTGATGCGACTGCCGATCCAACTTTCGTAACCTTTAGGTAAATAGGGGAACCAGACAATTTGGACCATGGTTACACATACATAGTTGTTAGAACGTGCGGGTTCCATCACGATGTTTTCCCTCACTGATGAACTAGTGGTGTATTTATACCACTAGCTCAGGTATTTATATTTGGAAAATTCAGAGGTACAATAAAATTTTTGGAGCAAGAGATGTACAAACGACTCACTACAGATCTTTGTATCTAATACTCGAAAAATTACAAAGACAAACAAAAAATATGTCCATCATCTTCATCTTCCTAGCGTTATGTCCCGTGCTAAGACGGGGTCAGCTTAGACCATGATTCAGGATTTAGCGAGTCTGGTAATTACATTGAAGCGACAGACCGATCTGATCTTCGTAACTATAAGATAGAGATAACCAATTTTTGGAATTTGCAAATTTTTTCATGATGTTTTACCTCACCGCTAAGCTAGTGGCAATACGTACTTACATAGATTTGAAACATCCAGAGGTACGTTATCGTGTTTGAACCTGCACCCGTCGGTTATGAGTACCCAATGTTAAGGACACGCACCTAACTAAGCCAAGCTACCAACAACGAATAAAATAATAATAATAAATAAATAAATTCTCAAGACCAATTCCCTAGTCCCAAACTAAGCTTATGCTTGCGCTATGGATACTAGGTGAACGGATAGACGTACTTAAATACGTTTATAAACATCCATGACACGAGTACAAATGCCCATGTTCATCACACGAAACATTTGCCCCTAGAGGGATTCGAACCCGCGACCCTCGGTTTCGTGGCCAGGGTCTCTGACCACTAGACCAACGGGCCAGTAAACAATATTCAAGTACTAACCTATTGTTTTCCTTGTCTAGCATAGAGTAGAAAGGTGTACTGTAGTTATGTTTCCCAAGAGTTACCACTTTTAATATTTCCGCCCATAATCCCCGAAGGGGTAGGTAGAGTCGAAAGGGCAGCAAGTTAGATGAAAAATTGTGAAAAAGCAGTGACAAGCGGCTAACCTGTCGCCTACACAATCACACACCCAAAACCCGTTTTACCATTAGTCGCCTTTTACGACATGCTAGGCAAGAACAACAGTTGGCGTATTCTTTTTAAGTCCCAGACCAACATGGGACAGTGGGCTGGGTTGGATGGAAATTAAATTTCTGAACAAAAGAGATTTAAAAAGAAAAGCCCTTTGGGGATTATAAAATAAATATAAATAGTAGTATATACTCGTATGAACAAAGATATATACTTGTACAATCTTGTAGGACCACGCTGATAACGTATCGATTCGCTGTAATCATAAGTACTTTTTGCGAATGGTATAAATAATTCTGCATGTGTACATTTATTATATTTCCACCACAGACACTACACTGAAACTAACAATGAGCGACAGTCAGACAGATTCAAGAATGTTTCATCAGCCAGTTTACGTGGTACCGCCAGGCAGGTTAGTCTTCATCAGAGACATCACCAAGGGCGATGTAAGAGCGTCGAGGGGATGAGTGGGTATACCCCGGCCACTCCATCTTGGCCGGAGAGGGGTCCTTTTATACGAAGGGCCCACATACTACGCCGTTTGCCCCTAACGACGTGGCGGTGCGTAAGGCATTCCCCTGGTCAAAAAATAAGTTAGTCATCATCATCATTATCATCTTACCGTGACGTCCTGTGCTTAGTCAAGTTCCGCTTAAACTGTGACCTGGATTACTTTTATATAGGTAAGACCAGACAAATTAAACAATGGTTACACATTACTTAAATGTGCAAGTTTCCTTACGCATTTTCCGTAACTGATACATTGGTTTTATTTGGAAATCCTACCAAATGCATATTGCGTATATAATAAGGTCATGTGATTACTAAATTTTCTTTTACAGTCCACTATTAAGATTACAAAAAAGTATTGCTTACGTATTTTTTTCTTTTGTTCAGCAAACTAAAAATGATGAAGATACAGCGCGTTAAAGTACCGCGTGACGTCACTAGGTGTGTAAAATTTTGCCGTCCAAATGACGTAAAGCGCCCAATTTCAGTTTTATGTAGCGCTGTATCTTTGTTATTTTTCAACCGACTTGAAAAAAGACTCCGACTTTATATTTTTAATTTTAAATCAATATTAATTGGCATTTATTTGAAGAGTAATTTCGTAACAACTTTTATTTTATTTTTTAACTAACTATTGCCAGCGATTTCGTCTTAAACGCAATTTGAAAAATCCTATAATTATGGTTAATCCTGTGTTTATTGTGGCAACTGATTTTCAGCTCAACCATGGGGTCCGCGTTCAATCCAGAAAATATGTACTACAATATGACAGGAAAAAAATACCTGTATATATTTAATCATTTTGAATACCAGGACTCGCCATTTTACAGGCAAGTTTACATAACACTTCATGTTTTCGTGATTACATACATATATACATATATGACAATAGGCAGAGTCAAAAGGGCAGCAATCCCCTATAACTACATTCAGCCAAAAATAAAACTGGGCTGGGTTAGATGGAAAACTGTGAAAAAGTAGTGACAAGTGGCTAGCTCGTCGCCTACATAATCACATACCCAAAACCCGATATACCATTAGTCACCTTTTCCGACATGCTAAGTGAGGAATATAGTTAGCACATTCTTTTTAAGTCCCAGACCAACATGGGACATCCGGAATTGTAGGTGAAGCATATAAGATTACCATTTTGTTATGGGACTTAAAAATAAAGCTGTTCCTGCTCTTTTTGTGTGAAAATGGTGTCACACTTCACTGTGTAAGGACCGTAGGCATCTGCTTACCCTGCTAATAATGTGAAGTTAGTTAGTTTTAATTTTATTTTAAGAAAAAGTTATTTTGCGACTTTTAGCCAACAACTAAATTTACCGCTTCTAGTACTCTGCCCCCCCCCCCCCCCCCCCCCCCCTTTGGAGATTTCGGGCGTGATGGAACATATCCAAAATTATTAAGTCTTATCGGACCTACGCACAATTGTGGTTTTTATATTTTATAGATAGTCCAATAAATGCTTTATTTGGCTTACATATTATTTACGCATATTTCCTAAGCGCTGCACTTTTCCCGTAATATGGATTGCAGCCCGCCACGATAATTAATACCGAATCACAACATAGTCTGCAAAACTGAATACTATTACTAATAGACAAAATTTTAGATACAATACCCTATTCAAAAGGGTCTATTGTGCAATATTTAATATATATTTTCTTATAATTATAGGAAGAAAGCGCCGTCAAAACGGAAGTTTACCGAAAAAGACGTAACAGCTCTGATTGGCACCTTCAAAACATTAGGATTCCACACGAAGACATTTAATGACTTGAGTTACTGCGATATAATTGAAGAATTCACGAAGAGTGAGTATTAAGTTTTAATTCTAACATTTTTTTTTCTTTTTTTTTTTTTTAACTGTAACTCACGTGCCATCGTCTATTTACTTCAACCTATCAATAATATTGTTGTTGATGTTGTTAGCCGTGTGTTATTAGGTGATGTTAAGGGTCAAAATAATCGTAGAGCTTGTATAAAAAGGATTGTGAATGTTATCAACATAAGCGTAAGCGAATAGTGTGTAAGGACTGTGCGTTATAGCGTTTGGTTATCTCGGCCTACCCCGAGGGAAATGGCGCTAAGCTAGCTAGTTAGTTAATCAGATCATCATCAGTTAAGCGGACCCCGTCTAAGCACGGGATATAACGCTAGGAAGTAGCGTTATAACCCGTGCTTAGACGGGGTCCGCTTAGGCCATGATCCAGGATTTAGCTAGTCTAGTAATTACATTGAAGCGACTGCCGATCTGACCTTCGTAACCCTAAGATAGGGGAACCACACAATTTTTGGAACATGGTTACAAATTCAAAGTTGTTTGAATTTGCAGGTTTCATCACGATGTTTTCCCTCACCGTCGAGCTAGTGGTATAAATATGTACATAGATTTGAAAAATCTAGAGGTACATGCCCGGGTTTTGACCCGCACTCCTCGGTTAAGAGGCGCGTGTCCTTACCATTAAGCTACCACCGCTCTCTAGTTAGTTAATCAGATACAAATAATTATATTAATACAATAAATAATTGAGACATCAACTACCCTGGATATTCTTCACTTTGCTTTCCAGTCAGCACAAAAGACCACACAGACACCTCTTGTCTAGCGGTAGCCATCTTGACTCATGGCGACAGAGGAGGGCAGCTTTGCGCTGCGGACAAAAGCTACAACTTAAGCGACATTACCGTTCTATTGGAGAACGGCCACGATTCCCTTCTGACCAAGCCGAAGCTCTTCTTCATCCAGGTACGTACTTCTTCAGCTTATGATGTACATACACATACATATGATCACGCCCGTAATTCAAGGGGTGGGCAAAGAAACTAGCTGCTCCTTTGACTCTGCTTCGGAGGTCTGCTGAGCTCTGGATTTGTGATGCCATTTGTAACTGCCTTTTCGCAATTTTCCATTTAACCACATTTTCGGATGAATGTGGTTTGAAGAGCTTATCGTTCTTTGGACTTTGATTCGCCTACAGGTGTGATGGTATGGTATGCGAATGTAATGCGAAGCGCTGTACTTTCCTTTGCCGCTGAATCCTTGTTGGTCTTATCATTGATGAGAATCCTTTTTCAGGCTTGCAGAGGTAACCAGGCTGATGACGGCAGGCACCTACTCGACAATTTTGAGGAAGATTACTACCTGAATATACCTTCTCATTCTGATTTCCTCTTCATGCATTCTTCGGTAGAAGGTAAACTTAGCTATCTTACTACTTCATATCTTCAGGTCCACTTAGACCATGCTCGATTGCCTAAACGATTGCCTATCTGACCTTCGTAACCCGTAGGTACAGGCATACAGAGCACAGTGCAAACAATTTATAATCGTCGAGTCTCTCCTGGTGAAGACCGGCAGGTGGTAGGCGTGGGGGTTCCTCCACCTGCATTACTCGTGTCTTTGCCACAGCAGAACAGGGGTGGTCTTGCACCTTTGCCCATCTCTGTCAGCCTCTTCTCTAGGGAGCAAGTGGAGCCCGCCGCTTACGCAAGCCGTCACCGGTGATGCTGTGGTAGCTTTTGTCCTGGATCTCACAGCATCACTGCTCTGGCGACCAAGGGTGCCACGGAGTTTAGTTGGTATACCCCGACTGCTCCATCTTGGCTGGAGAGAGGTTCTCTTTCTCGGAGGGCCCTGGGAGTCCCTCACACACACCGTCCTCCCCTGGGCGGTGTGAAGGTCAGCATTCCGAACCGGTGGTAGATTTACATTGCTCTAAAGATTTTGTAAAATTTACGATTTATAAGTGCTTTTTTTAAGGCCTACATAAATAAAGACATTTTGAATAATGAATAAGTTTATAAACATCCGTGACTCGAGTACAAATCTGACCACTCTACCAACGGGCCTGTCAAATTAAATCTAAATAAGATGTTTAGTTTACTTCTGAATAAACGATGCTTGTTTATGGTGTTTACAACCAAATAAGGGTGTGTCTGAGTAAAATAAAGCCTGAAAATTGTGAATAATTGTGAATAATATGATATTACATACAACCAGTTCAATTGGGATGTTGACAGCATTTATATTTAATTTTATCAATTCTGAAAAAGAAGTATCGTAGTATGCTGTTAAGCCTTATTGATTTTGTATCAAATTGAGTCTAAGATTTTTAATTTTACAAAAACTGACAAGCCCATACAAAATCTATGAAGTGACTTCGGTTTGACAGCTCTTAAAAAGTATCTCAATTGACTAGCCAGTCAAAATCCCTATTATCGAAGAATATTACACACATAAGTTTAGCTTCCAGTGGTAATATGGGGATAAATATAGCTTATGTTACTTGCTGATAATGCAGCTTTCCATCGGTGAAAGAATTGTTTAAATCGGTCTAGTAGTGTCGAAGTCTATGCAAACAAACAATAAAATCTATCCACTTCATAATATAAGCGTAGATAAGAAATGTTACGCATTGTAGTTCTGGAATGGGGAGGGCGGGCGTTTTGAGACCATATATATTTCGGGTTTGGTGACGTCGGCCGATATTTTAACACGCTGTATCTCCGTTTGCTGGACAAAGGAAAAAATACGTACGATTTTTTTTGGAATCAAACTGACGGTCTTAATAATATTTTTAGTCAACCATTATTATTGATTTCACAGAGTACTGCAGTTGGAGGGACGAGGATGGTTCCTGGTTGATACAAGATCTCTGCAAAGTGCTGAATGAATACTCGAGCCAGTTCGAGCTTTTGCACCTCCTCCTGATTGTGACGAGGAATATGGCTTATAATCGCATCTCGAATACCCCCCATGACAAGTCTTTTCACAGGAAGAAGGCATCGCCTGAAACAAGATTCACGTTGACCAAAATGTTTAAGTTCTTATAGTGTAGGGATGCCAACCGTCCAGTTTTCTCAGGAAATACTGGTGTAATGTCCTGGGAAGTCTTGAATAGGTTATATGCCGCGTCCTGGGTCTAGATATAAGCATCAGCTTAGTTCCTTTGTAAAATAATGATGTAATGTTATCAGTGTAATGCTACGACCCTCAGTACCGCCCCGTCCCCCCTCATTCAAAGGTGATATTCCTTGATACGCATCCTTCTCAAGATTATTGTTTTTTTTTTCATCTGTTACCAACGTGTCCCTGATACTTAGCAGTGCGTTACCAATGCGATACGATTCTCACCAAGTAAGCGGAATAAAGCATTACATTTTACTTGTCGTCTACATCTCTAAGTTTAAAATAACATATAGTAGGAGAGCTGGCACCAATTTTTGGGTAGGTATTTGAGGCAAGCTGAAAACTTGTCCCATACCTCTCCTATTATACCCCAACCTGAAACTGCAGACCTGGCTGGTGAGTAGCGGGGCCAAATCAAGATAGATAGATTGTTAGATCACCTGCCAAAGTAGAAAGCCCCACCAAAATAATCTGTCTTTTTTAGAATCCTATTTTTTAGTTATAAATAATACCCTATTAACATTTCAAGTTGCCTCAAATACTTTTTTATATGTTTTTGCAAAACATATTACTTTAGGACGCGTTTGGCAATGTTGAAACCACGACTAAATTGTCTGGCTTATTTTGTTTTTAATTCTTTAAACATACACTACCTACGCCATATAAAAATTGCATATTGGCTCAAACATATTTGTGGAGAAAAATATCAAAAAATTAAAAAAAAAGCCCCGCTACTCACCAGCCAGGTCTGCAGTTTCGTGTTGGGGTATAAGAGAGGTATGTGGCAAGTTTTCAGCTTGCCTCAAATACCTACCCAAAAATTGGTGCCAGCTCTCGGACCATTAGTGCATAACTATGATTGTCGTTAAATTATCAAGACAATGTAATACATTTAAGTTATATTAAGGTTTTATTTCTTGATTATATTATATTAGAATAAAATAAAACATAATGACACCTTACAATAATAACACATACCAGGCTATGTTATGTATATATATATCCGACTACATCACATACATTGATCTGACTCCGAGGTAAGTAGCTTAAGCACTTGTGTTACAGATATCAGAATCAACAGTGGTATTACAAATATATACTTAAATATTGGGTATTAACACCCAGACACAGAACAAACACAAGTATTCATCATACGAATATTTGTCCTGGGTGGGGATCGAACCCACGACTCTTGGCGCATGGGGCAGGGTCACTACCGAATGCGCCATCGAGCCAGTCAAAACACATATCGATATACCGATAAAACATGCTTGCTTATGTGTCCAGCTTATTTTAGTATATACGAAACCTGAAAGCTGTTTGCACAGTATCGTTGTTAAAATCGATTGAAATAGTTTTTATACCATATTATAATTTGACACCTTAAATTAACATAACCATAACCTTAAATAAAGTTAAAAAAAATAAAAAAATAAAAATAAAAATAGACATAACCTTAAATAAAGTTGCATCCTATTAAAAACCGTTTAGCGTGTCCTCATTGCTTGTTACAGGTCAAAGATATTGAAATGTTCTGTTTAAGTAACGTTTGGTATCATAACCAGCTAAATTGTCTATAATCACTTTAAATTATATTGTTGTACAACAGGGTTTATGTCGATCACTGAACTACACTTAATGTAGACCTGTATTTACAACATGATTGCAATGAAAGGGTCCAATACGAAAATAAAATCAAATCAGATCTGATCAGAGTTAATCATTCAGATTAAAACAGACACGAATATTCCCTGTTCTTGGTTTTCTTAATTACCAAATATTTAGGATCCTACGATACAATTCTAAAATAAGTTTTAAAGTATTTTTTTGTATTAAAAATAAAAATAAAATTGAAGTTCATTTAGTGAGTTTTATTAAACTTATCGATAAATTAAATCAACCAAAGAGCGCCCATAATCCCCAAACGGATAGGCAGAGTCAAAGGGGCATGCTGCCCCTTCAACCACATTTATCCAAAAATAAAGCCGGGCTGGGTTAGATGGAAAATTGTGAAAAAGCAATGACAAGCGGCTAACTTGTCGCCTACACAATCACACACCCAAAACCCGATATACCATTAGTCGCCTTTTACGACATGCTAGGCAAGAACCACAATTGGCAAATTCTTTTTAAGTCCCAGACCAACATGAGACAGTGGCCTGGGTTGGATCAAAGACCAAAGAGCGGTGGTAGCTTTAAATAATTTTTCAAATCTATGTGCGTATTTATTCCACCAGCTCTGTGATGAGGGTAAACATTGTGATGAAACTTGCACATTTAAACAACTATGAATGTCTAACCATGATCCAAAACATGGTACCTTCATTATTTTGAAAAATGGTTTCATTTACGCATTGTGTCGTATTTATTTAGAGCAATTACAACCCTTTCACTAGCAGAAATATGGTGTACATTTAAAGACAACAAGTCTACGCATAGTCACGCCCACTTGGCACTTTCCCTTTTTATTTGTACCGTACTTTAAATTCCTATTTATTATTTGACGGCCACAATACCAAAGGCCGATGGGGTGGTGCCATGGCCGTCAAAGCGCAGACAGGCAGTAGCGGTTATACTAAAGCATTTTTTGTTTGTAATAAAAATAGCCTCCTTTCAAAACAACAAAACATGCCCATCAAGCTAAACGAGAAAGGATTTCAAATCAGTGGTATTAACTATACTTTATTTCTCATTTTTGTCCAACACCGAATGGTTCCTTAAACATTTCATCACACCCGAAATACCCGGAGAGGTAGACAGAGTTGAAGTGGCTTGTTGCCCACAAGACCACTTTTAGCAAAAATAAAAACCGGGTTAGATGGAAAATTGTAAAAAAGCTCGTCGCCTATACAATCACATACCCCACACTACGTAACATTAGTCATCTTTAACGACGGTTTAAACCCTTGGACTCTGCCTACCCCTCTGGGGATGCAGGCGGAACGATATGTTATGTTGTGCTTGGCCACCCATCCCTGTCTTGAACACTGAGCTTTCCAATTGATTAACTGACGACGTAGCGGCAGCACAGAACGGTTTCGCCGCTTAATTAAAATCCAGTCAAGACCGATTTGGACTCGCTCACGCGGGGTTCCATACCACACTACATATAACTCAAATCTATATATATATAAATTAATCGCCAAATGTATGTACGCATAACTTCTGAACGACTGCACCAAATTGGATAATTGTTTTTTTGTAATTATTTTTGTATAAAAAGCTAGTTTGAAAAATGTTATGAGAAGACTTATAAATTGGCATAATATCATTATATGAAATAGTCTCCATGTTACAAATGGATATTTGTATAAAAAAACAGATTAAAGACGGTCAGGATCACCGGTTCGGTTCTCTCCGCCTACCCCGCTAGGGAAGTGGCGTGAAGTTTAGTTAGTTAGTTAGTTAGGATCACCGAGGGTCGGGGGTTCGCGCCCTACAGGGGGGGCTCCGAATACTCCTGTGGTATCCCTGCCTGTCGTAGGAGGCGACTAAAAGGGCCTTTGGGGCTGTGGAGTGTTTGCGGGGGGGGCCTGCATTCACTTCGTTAAGCAGCCCCAGAGAAGATGACGACACGTGGATCCTCGTCCGTTAAATAGGATGGGGTGACACTGTGGTCTGTGCCGTCATAAGCACCGCGAGGTGTTCTGGGGGCGAGGTTGCCTCTCCCTCGAGATGGGCCGCATGGATCGGCAGCGACGTAGACGTAGATTTCGCGTAGAGTCCCGAGTGGGGAGCCCGGAATCTGCGCCAACGCCCGAAGAATGACCACCGTGAGGTTTAGTCGGTAGTAGAGTGCTTTCCCGGCCTCTGAGCCCGACACATCCCTCGTAGGCCGAACCTAGGTTTACTTGGACGGTGCGTAAATGCATTCCTCACGTAAAAAAAAAAAAAAAAAAAAAGGGTCGGGGGTTCGAATAGGGCAAATATTTCATGTTATTTACAGGGACATTTGTACTCGAGTCATGGATGTTTATATATGTATTTAAGTATGTTTATTTGTTTACCTGGTGTCCACAAGCTGTTACGCTTAGTTTGAAATACGGGAATTGGTGTGTCAGTCTGAAGAATTTATTTAACTATGACCCAAATTGTCCTCTTTTTCTATGTAAAAGATATGAGAGTTAGATCGGCTGTCGCTCCAAGTGAAACGGTTCCAAATTGGTATCTTACGTAAAAAAGACGCGGCCATTTTAATAAACATAGATGTTTGTGATTAAAAAATTAATAGTTATCTACAAATAAATACGCTAATTAAGACACATATGGATACCGCACTCGTAAGGATGCCGTTTTAAAATTACACTACAGACCCCTAAAGGTCGTCTAAACAACGTCGGTAATAAATCCTTCGTTTGTGCAATAACACGAGTTCCGTCGCCGACCCTCGCGTCGTATTAATTTAGAGGCTTTGTTCCCTCTTTTCTCTATAATTAGAAGAGGCCCGAAAAGAAATGCCGCCTGCCATCAAGCCAAGTCTGAAGCACTCAGCGCCCTAGAAATGAAACTGAAGGCGCCCTGGGCGAATAAAATATAGCACTCTAAAATTTCAACGGCGCCCTAAGTAAAAAAAATATTGAACCTTAAGCAGAAAGGTTCATATTTGATATTTTAATCTATCCTCTCTTCAGTAGCCCATTTATCGTTGAAACTAACACCTCTTAATTTTTAAGCACAAATTGATTTTACACCAGGAAAGGTCGCCTCGTCGCCCTTGAAATTAGAGCGTATTAGGGCGCCGCCTACTTCACCTTTACGGAAAAGTATCACTTTTCCGCAATTTACAATTTCACGCTGTCTACACTTGCGATTTTGTAAATCTGACCACACTTAGTAATAAATGGGATTTACAAAATACGTCTTTTACAAGGAACAGAGTATTTTTGAGTTCCAGACACATTACAAGTACATACATACATATCATCACGCCCGTAAACCCCGAAGGGGTGGGGAGAGTCAAAGAGGCAGCAAGCCACTTTAACCACATTTTGCCAAAAATAAAAACTATACTGGATTCAGTTTCTACTTTTTCACAATTTTCAGGCTAATATTGTGAAAACGTGACAGATGGCTAGCTCGTCGTCCACACAATCACACACCAAACCCGATACAGTAAAAACTACAAATTTAAAAAAAAAACAACTAAAACAGAGCATGCAAACCGCAAAGGCGTCAAAATGTATCGCCGAAAACGCGACGCCAAGAGGGCACTTTTAATTAATCCAGTTTAGTCACCAAATAGCTCGCAGCCTAAAGCTATTTCTCAAACCTGACACCGACGAAAATCACCCAGAAATTCACCGCTCATTTCCTCGCGACGAACATCGATACTTCAATTTGGGGCGCAACGACGCCATGTCAAATTTGCAACGTCGCGGGATTAATAAAAGACGTGCTGAGGTGTGAGCTGGGCTAATAAGAATACCGACGTATATTATACCAATGTATACCTAAAGGCACCCTGTCTACAAGCCACTATTTACGGTGCCGTTGAAAGAAAAAAACAGCAGCAGCAAGAAAATTAACTAACTTCACGCCAATTTGCTAGCGGGGTTAGCAGAGAGAACGAAACGTTTCGTTCCGTTATCCTTACACACCTCGCACGCTTCTTAAACATTCATAATCCTTTTCGTATAAGCTGTAGTTTCTAAATACAGCTACCTTATAAATACATATTTATAAGACCACATTACATACAATTATCTGATTCCGAGCTAAGTTGCCAAAGCACTTGTGTAACGGATATCAGATTCAACATAGGAGATTACTTATCGTAAATGGCAACTAATGGAGTATCGAGTGTATGATAGTGGACGCGCTGAGGCAGTTACTGTTCTTTGATTTCTTATCGCTCCATATAGCTTTACAGCCTCTCTCCAACTGTAAGTAGATAACGGGCCTAACTCAAACGACAGAACATAGTCCTTCGGTATTATAAGATGTGTATGACTTTTAATCTTGAACAAGGGGAAATCTCGTTAAATTCTGATGGGAATCTGATGGTGTAACAACCAACATGTATTATTTTTCACCACATGATTGACTGTCGATTCAGTATACGTGTTACAGCAAGAAAAAATAAACATCCAGGCTTGTAAGGCTGTGGCTTGTAAGGCAGCGGCGAGTTGCCAGGAGCGAGCAGGATGGCTCGTGGTTTCACTCAATATCCAGTATTTTAGTATCTTTAAAATACATGAAGAAAAAACTTCGTACCCTGTTCTACGGAAATTATACGGACGGAGGATTATGAAATTTGACACAGTGGAAGTATATACAGAGACGGAATGCGAAAACTATTATTTTAACAAATAATCCATTGTATGTACATCAAATTAACCAAAAACGCACTCTGTTGCACATATAAATAAAAAAATAAATAAATAAATAATAAATAAATTCTTCAGACTGGCACACCAATTCCCAAGTCCCAAACTAAGCTTATAAGCTTGTGCTATGGATACTAGGTGAACGGATAGGCATACTTAAATATGTTTATAAACATCCATGTTTATCACACGAAATATTTGCCCCTAGCGGGATTCGAACCTGCGACCCTTGGTTTCGTGGCCAGGGTCTCTGACCACTCGACCAATGGGCCAGTCAAATATGTTTCCATCACATATGTTTACACACATTACTGTTACTGCCGCTCTATATACATTTTATAAAAAAAAAATTGTATTTATGTTCTTCAGGGTGTCCCATCTGGAACTGGAAATAATGTACCAACTGAATCCCTTGCCTAGCACCGTAAAATACTAATGGCGTATTGCGTGTTGGGTTAGTGATTACGTAGGCGACGAGCTAGCCACTTGTCACTACTTTTTCACAAATTTCCAACAAGCCAACTCAACATTTTTTGATTGAATGTGCTTTAGGGACCATGTTGCTAACCCCTTCGCGGATTGCGAGCGTTGTGGTATAGTACATACAATACATACATAACATCACGCCCATAATCCCCGAAGGGGTAGGCAGAGTCAAAGGGGCAGCATGCCCCTTCAACCACATTCAGCCAAAAGTAAAGTAAGCCGGTTGGGTTAGATGGAAAATTGTGAAAAAACAGTGACAAGTGGCTAACCTGTCGCCTACACAATCACACACCCAAAACCCGATATACCAGACCAACATAGGACAGTGGGCTGGGTTGGATGGAAAGCTGTGAAAAAGGAGTGACAAGTGGCTAGCTCGTCGCCTACTCAGTCACACACCCAAAAGCCCGTAAATCATAAGTCGCCTTTTACGACATGCTAGGCAAGAACCACAGTTGGCACTTTCTTTTTTTTTGTTCCATATCAACACGGGCCAAGTACCAGACCAACATGGGACAAGGTGATATAGTATAGTAAATATTACCTGTTCTACGGTAAATGATACGCTCACTACACATAAACCAGTATACGATTAACGTTTTATTATCTACCATCAAAATTGAACACCCCTCACCCCCGTCATCTTGACGCCATTATCGTTAATCGTCAGCTAATCAAAGGGTCGGAAATTGAGTACGCTGTGTAAACCACAGTTAGCTGAATTGGCGATTGAAAGACCCTTCGACTTTGGGAAACGAATTACGCGACTCATAATAGCGAATATTCAAAAAAAAATGGTGTTTAAAATCTTACAAATTTGTTTACCTGTGCTATAGTAGACTTAAATAGAGATCGCCCATTGATCGAAATTTGACTACAATTAGTTAATCTTTTTTAATTAATTGATTGTAGTGTTTTTATTGTGTTATTTATTAAAATATTAGCTTTCTGCACTCCTTCTCCATATAAACGTTAACTGTGTCAAATGGCTTTATCCTTCGTCTGCGTAATTATCGTAAAAAGAGATACAAAGATTTTGCTTCACGTATTAATATAAAAATAATAAAAGACAAAAAAATAAAAAAAATCAAAGATCAGAAATGGGGCGCCAATAACGTATTGGGCGGTAAAGTTTTACACATCCAGTGACGTCACGCGGTACTTTAACGCGCTGTATCTTCATCATTTTTAGTTTGCTGAACAAAAGAACAATACGTTAGCAAAGTTTTTTCTGTAATCTCAATATTGGACTTTAATTTTTTTTAGTAAAATAACCTAGAATTTATATGGAGATTAGTTAACCCAAAATTTTTACTTACCAATAAATTTTACAAAGTTTTCTTTTTTATGAACTTTCCCCTGACAATTTCAAGTATAAAAGCGCAAATGTACGTTCGGTAGTTAATTTTCATTTGTTCAGGTATCATTCCATTTTGACAGGCCATAAAAAGTATGTGAATACTCTATCCTTAAGTGGGAGGTTTCTACCGCCCTGTTCCAATTCAATAATAAGGGACGGAAAGATATTATCATTATATTAAACGTACATTTGCCTACGTCGTAAGGTCTGTTAGGGCTTTTTTAGACAAGCATTCTATAGGTCACGTTTTCAAAGCTGTTAAAGGAAGTATAATAAGATTGATATACTTTTATTTACTTTCTTTAACATAAAATAAAAAATAAATATGTATTTATTTCATAAAATCTTTTACATGTAAATTGCCGGGGCTTCCCAAAAAGTTATCAAGGCGATACTTGTGCTGGGATAAAATAAGGATAAGTTTAACAGCATACATACATACATAATACCACGCCCGTAATCCCTGAAGGGGTGGACAGAGTCAAAGGGAAAGCATACCCGTTTAACCACGTTCAGCCAAAAATAAAACTGTTAGACTGGGTTAGACGAAAAATTGTGAAAAAGTAGTGACAAGCGGGTAGCTCGTCGCCTACACTGTCACATACCCAAAGCCCGATATACCATTAGTCGCCTTTTACGACATGCTCGGCAAGAAACACAGTTAGCACATATTTTAAAGTCCCAGACCAACATGGGACGTAATTAGCATACAGACAAAGATTAAGTACAGTACAGGCGATCTTATCGCTAATAGCAATCTCTTCCGGACAACCTACAGGTAGAGAGGGCAGGGCAGTAATTTATATTAACAAAAGGGGATATGAAAGAATACATGCACTTAAATAATTATACTTATTCATAAACATACATTCAATATTGCTTTTATATTATGCTATTTCTTCTCGGTAGATGCGACATTCCGAACCGGTGATAGATTCAAATTGTTCTATTTTTTACCTATTACTTGACGATTTACAAGTGCTTTTTTGAGGCCTACGTAAATAAAGATATTTTTGACTTTTGACTTTTTGACTTTTAGGACTCCACCCATCACTTCGAGGATTGAATGCGCGATATGTATTTAAAATGTAGTGTAAACAAGCTTATATACGAGCCAATCTTTCTAACCGGCTTTAAAAAAAAGGAAGAGGTTCTCAATTCGACTGAATTTTTTTATATCATATTGGTTTTCAATAATGTATCGACTGTGATCTTTGCTTTTAACCATCATCTCCCTAGCGTTATGTCCCGTAAGACGGGGTCCGCTTAGACCGTGATCCAGCATTTAGCGAGTCTGGTAATTACATTGAAGCGACTGCCGATCTGACCTTCGTAACTCCAGGATAGAGAACCAAAAAAATTTTGGATCATGGTTACAAATCCAAAGTTGTTTTAATTTGCAGCTTTCATCACGATGTTTTCCCAGACTCGCTAAATCCTGGATTATGGTCTACAGCTGACGCCGCCTAAGCACGGGACATAACGCTAGGAAGATGATGATGTGACCTTTGCCTTGCATGTCATAAAAGGCGACTTATGGTGTATTAGGTATCGGATCTGCGATTGTGTAGGCGACGAGCCAACCACAACTTTTTCGATTTCATTTAACCCAATTCAGATTTATTCAGATGTGGTTTAAACTTATTTCTGCCCAACTCTGCTTTGGCCGTGATAATATGTATGTGATTTTTTGAAGACGACGAATGTATTTTTTTCTTTATAATCTAATACTCAAAAAATGACTAAGATACAGCGCTTCAAAGATCCGAAATAGGGCTCATTACATCACTTGGACGGTAAAATTTACGGACCTAGTGACGTCACGAAGTACATTAACGCGCTGTATCTTCATTATTTTTAGTTTGCTGAACAAAAGAAAAAATACGTAAGGAACATTTTTATGGTATCTCAATAATAAACTATTGATTTTTTTTTTAAGTATACTAGCCTATTCGTGACTTAATATTAACCTTTCTCATTCACTCAGAACTGTTGAACGCTAGTCTGAAAGCGCCCTTCACACTTCACACTCGCATTTAACACATAAACGTATACAGAATGAATGACGCCGTAAATTATCTTTTGAGTCGTGCCGTAAATTGCGCAGATGAACTCATAAACGGTCACCATCAGAACGGTAAATAACGGGATATTTTAACTTATACGACAATGTTATTACAGTAATGTATTTGGCTGCTTCGTCGGTCTATATCCGTAGGTTCACATGGACGGAGTAACATTTGTAGCTGGTGTTTCTGTTCCGATAAGTCTAGTCTAGTCTTCTAGAACCCACGTTGGTATGGAACTTAAAAATAATGTGTTCCCTGCCAAGAATATCGCAACTCAAAAGCATACGAATTATTTAAGGTTTTGTAAATATTAAAACTAACTAACTAAACTTCATGCCACTTCCCTAGCGGGGTAGGTAGAATGAACCGAACGCCATACGGCTCGATCCTTACACACCTCACTCGCCTCTTCAACATTCATGATCCTATTCATACAAGCTCTACGGTTTTTATGATTCCTAACTCCTAAATATTATTTGGTGAAAATTTATCATGATATAAAATCTATTGCAATCGATTTTATTAACGGTTCTGTAGAAACTGTTTTCAGGTAATGTTTTCGTATATACTGAAAATAAGATGTATATGTACCTATAATAATGTTGGCTTATCGGACACCAGGACATACATTTTATATCCATCTCGGGAACAAAGCATAGATCCCGACAGTAATAACTTTAATTAGGACGCAAACCAGAAAATCTTATCTATACGAATATTATAAAGAGAAAGAGTTTGTTTGTTTGAACGCGCTAATCTCAGGTGCTACTGGTTCGATTTGAAAAATCATTTCAGTGTTAGATAGCCCATTTATCGCGGAAGGCTATAGGCATATAACATTAACCATAAACGCAGGTGAAAAATAAAATTGTATTACTTATTATATCAACGAGTTTATATGCACCCCAGACTAGGCGAGAATTAAATTAAGTCTGGTACATAATGGAGAGTTTAAATCTTGCGTTAAAATTTAATATCTCGCCTTAAGGTGTTTTCTACAAGAAATTTCCATTTTGCCCGCTATTTTGAGTTTAATTGCGAGGAAGAGTTAGGGTTAGGATGAGCGTTTATATTTGAAGATTAATTTTCACAATGTCAATTTGTTTATCGTCGAGCCGCGGTAGCTCAATTGTTAAACGCCTCACAAACGACGCGTGTTGGTTTACACCCAGCCACGTACCTCTTGATTCTTGCAATTTAAGGGAGTCGCTACATATCCAAATAAATATGTTATAACAACCCAATTTCTCTGGTTTCCCGATGTTCTTAAATTCAGGGGCCTTTCAGTACATACACTCTTGTTAGTCATAGATCTGAAAGGCTGAACTTAAGGCTAACTTTCTGGACTAAATCCAAAATCATGCTCAAAGAAAACCCCGACTAGGAACGGGTCAGAGCTATGAAAATAAAGAATTCTTCCTGATGATGTTACTATGCGACATGACCAGGAGTGGAGGGCAGTTTATAATAAATAATAATAATAATATTATATGGGGATAAAATATAGCCTATGTTACTTCCGGATAATGTAGCTTTTCAATGGTGAAAGAATTTTAGAAATCGGCACAGTAGTTTTTGAGTTTATTCATTACAAACATACACACACACTAAAATACAAATCTTTCCTCTTTATAATATTAGTATAGCAATAAAATGCGAAAGTAACTCTATGGATCTGTTTCTACGCCAATACCTGAGCCGATTATTATGAAATTTGGTACAACAATACTTTAAGCTTTAAAAGATGTTACATCATGCTACTTTTTCATCATCTTCCTAGCGTTATATCCCGTGCTTAGGCGGGGTCCGCTTAGACCGTGATCTAGGATTTAGCGAGTCTGGTAATTACATTGAAGCGACTGCCGATCTGACCTTCGTTACCCCTAAGATAGGGGAACCAGACAATTTTTGGATCATGGTTACAAATCCAAAGTTGTTTAAATTTGCAGGTTTCATCACGATGTTTTCTCTCACCATCGAGGTAGTGGTATAAAGACGTACATAATTTTGAAAAATCTAGAGGTACGTGCCCGGGTTTGAACCCAACTCCTCGGTTTAGAGGCGCTTGACCTTACTATTAAGCTACCACCGCTCTTATAATGCTACTTTTTATACGGGGAAAACCCAGATTTCAGATACCAGGCGAACGACGCGGCGTCGCAAGCAAAGATAGTTACTAACACCTTTAATGGCTGGCAATATTATGACACCACCAATCATTTGATGTATTTTCTTAGCCTTATCCATCAACGCTCGGGGCTGTTCCTAAGTAATTTCAATATTGAAATACTCAGACACAAATTTTTCGCCCGACCCGAGATTTAAGCCCATAGTCCTCAGGCGGCGCATCCTACCACTAGACCAACGAGACATTTATTCAACGAGGTATGTATGCAGCATATGGAGCGACGTATTTCTGAAACTACTCGACCGGCTCACAACCTGCAGAAATATTGCAACGACCACTTAAGACTATCCAACTACATTATTCAATAAGAAATTTTCGAAGACTGAATTTCCGTGCTCAAAACGATTATGATAAACAGTTTGCACTCCACCCTGGCATAGATTGATCGCCCGATGCTCACTTCGTTGCATATTTATTGAGCGACCCTCCAGCTATCTGGATCATAGGATTGTGATTGAATTATCCGTTCTATAATAAACGAGACGGTCCCACGTTCAGAACATTTTGTTTCATATTTTGAGACGAGGAAGCGATGGAAACGAATGGAGAAATGTTTGCGAAAAATATGGTGATCATTATTTGTACTTCAAACTGAATGCGAATGTGAAATAGAAACACATTGACTAGGTAGTTATATAATATGTTACTTATCAGCTCAACCTATACGGAGCCATTGTCAGGATATAATTAACTAGCTTCTGCCCGCGGCGTCCCTCACGTGGTATATCCCTGAAACATAACTTATGTGTTATTCTAACGTATTAGCTATACTATTGCAAAGTTTCATTTAAACCATGCAATACTTTTTGCGTGAAAGAGTAACAAATATCCACATATCCATCCATACAAGCTTTCGCGTTTATAATATTAGTAGGATAACATTAAACAGTAAGAGTAAGATATACAATGCGAAAGTGGAAGGATGTAGGAGCCGCAGAAGGCCCAGGCTCACCTACCACGACCAGATTGGTCGTGTATTAACAGAAGGTGATGTTAGGAGTCATAAAAACCGTAACTTGTATGAAAAGGATCACGAATGTTGATCAGGCGAGTGAGGTGTGTAAGGATCGTGCCATATGGCGTTCGGTTCTCTCTGCCTACCCCGCTAGGGAAGTGGCGTGAAGTTTAGTAAGTTAGTTAGTAAAAGTAAAACATAAATAACATAAAATTACAAACACAGACATCATCACGCCCAGAGGGATAGGGCAAACTCCATAATATATAAGATTATTACCTAAATATTATCGATAAATGCCTGGGAGACCCATGTTGGCCTGGCACTCAAAAATAATGTGCCAACTGCGTTTCACGCCTGGCATGGCGGAAAAGGTGACTAATAATATATTCGGTGTCGGGTTTGTCATCATATAGGCGTAGCTAGCTGCCTGTCATATTTTTTTTCACAATTTTCCATCTAACCCAATTTTGTTATTGGCTTGATCTGGTTTAAGGGACTTGTTGCTCTTCGTACTATATCTACCCCTTTGGGGATTGTATGCGTGATTTATATGTAGGTATACTAACTGAATAATCTGTGAAAATGCAATAATCCGTGTCACAACACTTCTCTTAAGCATTCCAGACACTGGCGATTGCAGAAGGGTGGGCAGATTTAAAGTTGAACCACTTTTAGCAAATAAATCATTTTTTTTACAAAAATAAAAACCGACTTCAAAAAAAAACCCGCAAAAAATGTTTATGAAAAAAGCACGAAAATAAGGTTTTATGAAAAAAAAGACAAAACAAGAACCTGACTAAATAACTATTTAAATATCTAAACACTAAAAAGTATAAAATAAATTCTTCCGACTGCCTAGATGAAAGTATTAAACTTTAACACGTTTTTAAATATTTACAATAATCAGTTAGTTTTGGAGTCGGTGCCAGCCAAACTAAAAAAAAAAGTACACATTATAACGAAATACCAAAAAAAAAATTCTGTCAAATTGAGAACCTCCTCCTTTTTTTGAAGTCGTTTAAAAATAAAACTGGGTTGGGTTAGATGGAAAAAAAAATCAATTGATGACACAATCACATTACAAAACCAACTCCTAATGAGCTGTTTTTCACCTTAAACAGCATATTAGGCAAATAACACAATTGGTACATTCTTTTTTCTTCTTCTTACAATGCAATCTCAGCCTAAAGTCAGTTATTCGCGCTATACTAAACGCAATTTAAAACACGTTAAATCAATACCCTACAAGTATTTAGTTACGAGGCCCTAAAGAATGTCACTTAAGGGTAACAAACAGTATTACGGAGCCCCAGCTTACGAAAAGCCTCGACAAAGGTGAATACTTTGCAAGAGTTCCTTTAAATAAAATGACGTCGGAAATTATCAACATTCCTCGGCCGAAACTCTGGTAAATTCTTTAAAATTACTTTGTGTGAACACCGTTTTATTTTCTTTTTGACAAAGCCCCGAGTCCTTGGAGACATTCTAAAGCTATGACACTTTTTAACGTGTGATAAAACAGTAACGCTTGGGCAGGGAGGCATTCGAGCAAAGAGCACCAGTAGAGGGCATTTTTCCCGAAAGTATGGACAGTTCTTTTTAACACTTCATCATCTTCCTAGCGTTATCTCCGATGTTTAGACGGGGTCCGCTTAGACCATGATCCAGGATTTAGCGAGTCTGGTAAATATTTAAATACGTGTTAAAGATTAATACTTTCATCGAAGCAGTCGGAATAATTTATTTTATACTTTTTAGTGTTTAGACATTTAAAAAGCTATGATGGCAGGTTCTTACTTGTGTTTTTAACCGACTTCAAAAAAAAAGGAGGAGGTTCTCAATTCGACAGATTTTTTTTTTGTATGTATGTTATTTTCGTAAACATTTTTTGCGGGGTTTTTTGAAGTCGGTTTTTATTTTTGTTAAAATTTAACTTATTTGTTACTTTTTAGTGAACTTTATTAATAGGTAGGTAGATCATCAAAGCTGCTTTAATGAGACAGTGCCGGTCTAATGAAACTAAAGACGAAAAGGTATAACGAGCCTTTAATATTTAAAGAGTTATTTAAAACTACTAATCTTCATGGAGTTATACCTTCCATCATTAGCTAAGCAACATAAGATGATGAGTACCAGACGCAAATACTGGAATCGTTTAAAAAAAAAAAACACTAACATGCCGTTAAAATAATAAAAGGATGGCCCTCGTTTTCATGGAATCCCATCACTAGACCAAGACTTGGTGAAATTGAAACTATCTCGAGAATAACACTCGATATGACCCTATAATATTAAAATAATTATCCAGGAACTCCTAACCGTTAAGGAGTTATACCTTCCATCATCAGCTCAACAACATGAGGTTATAAATACCAGACGTAAATACTTGAATTGTTTTAGAAAATAACTAAAATAGATTGTACGCGCCTATAATACTTGAGGGTTTCCCTCGATTTGCCTAAGATTCCTTCATCAGATCCAGATTTGGACCAATTCAAGGATATACCCTTTTGAAAAAAAAATTAAACCTAAAAATCGGCTTACAATTCTCGAAGATATCAATATTTAAAGAATCATAAACTAATTCCTAATTGTTAAGGAGTTGTACCTTCCATCATCAGTTCACCAACATAAGATGATAAGTACCATGTGTAAATACTTAAACAATCTTAGAAAATGTCTAAAACACATTGTACGTGCCTATAAAATTTGAGGGTTTCCCTCGATTTTCCTGGGATCCCTTCATCAGATCCTGACTTGGTGGCAATGGGACCATCTCGAAAGTAAACCCTTTCGAATAAAAAAATTTTTGGAAATCGGTTAACAATTCTCAGAGATATCGAGTAACATACATACAAGAAAAAAAAAAATCAGTCGAATTGAGAACCTCCTCCTTTTTTTTGAAGTCGGTTAAAAATACTTGACTCGTGTTTCGGTTTTCGTATATACGAAAATTATGTATATTGCATCCCTACTAATTACACAAATGCGAACATTTGCAATATAATAGTTACTGTGTCTGTTCCCATTTAAAGCTAAAAATATTTAATCGTATGACTCGCCAATAAACTTTAAAAATCCTAAAAAGGACTTACTTAAAAAAACATTTTTTTTTTGCAAATATCATATGCTGCGCAGCAGCAAGATAACCGCAAGCGACATACCAGACTCGGCATTCTAGATTCGCACATCGATATCATTTTATTTTTTTCATATTTTAACTTGGCTTGAATAGGTTCCCTAAATTCGTCATCAGCTCTCCGGCTAACAGCTTCATTATAGCTTCATCGCCTAAGAAGTCTAAGAACTACCCTAAAGTCTAAGTACGGCTCTGTGTTTAGGGTAGTAAACGTGTCTAACATTGAAGATTTCATTTCTTGGGCAATTTCCAGAGATACGCTGAATTACTCGTCCTTTAATTACTGCCTTAAACCTTACTGTACATTCTTGCACAGAGATAATATCGTTACTTAACCGTTCAGAATGATCTATCTGTGTTCACGTTAACATTAATTGGAATTTCAGTCTCTTGCAATTAATGATAACGTTCTGTTGAGTATTAGTACATATAACACGATGACACACATTTTTCATCGAACCGAACACAATTTATTTCTTGTCTAAGTGTACATACATACACATTACGCCTATAATCCCCGAAGAGGTTGGCAAAGTCAAAAGGGCTGCAAGCAACTATAACCACATTCAGCCAACAATAAAACTAGGCTGGGATAGATGGAAAATTGTGAAAAAGTAGTGACAAGTGGCTAGGTCGTCGCCTACACAATCACATACCCACAACCCCGATATACCATTAGTCGCCTTTTACAACATGCTAGACCAGGAATACAGCTAGCACGGCACATCTTTTTAAGTCCCAGACCAAATGGAAAAAAAATATAAATTCTAAGTTGACTTTAAACAGCTAGTTGTGTTTATCTTTTGTTACCTCATCGGAAAAAAAAAATTATGATTACCTGTTACATCGCCAATTATCATTGCCAATGTGTACACCAATAGGACCCTCAAATAATAATATATATTTATTTCTTCTTACAATGGTTGAACAAGTAACTCGTGTAAAATATTACATATTTTATATACTGCATCTTAAAATATACTGAGAGTAACCATGCAGTTTTCTCTTCACCCCACAAACGGCCTTCTCAAGTCTTTTGACTCCTCACGAGACTTTGACGCGCCTAGAGCCCTCGAGTCCTAGCCTTTCCTTGCGTCGCACTCCAGAAGCGGTTCTTTTCAAATTGCTAATTTTCTGTACCATCTCCCTTTTCGCACAAGGATTCTGTGACGGCGAAAAATTTTATATTTGCCTTTATTTCAATCCCATGTCGATCTCATCATCTTCCTAGCGTTATGTCCCGTCTTTAGACGGGGTCCGCTTAGACCATGATCCAGGATTTTGCGAGTCTGGTAATTACATTGAAGCGACTGCCGATCTGATCTTCGTAACTCTAAGATAGGGGAACCAGACAATTTTGGGATCATGGTTACAAATCAAAAGTTGTTTAAATTTGCAGGTTTCATCACGATATTTTCCTTCACCGTCTAGCTAGTGGTATAATAAATACGCACATAGATTTGAAAAATCCAGAGGTACGTGCCCGAGTTTGAACCCGCACTCCTCGGTTAAGAGGCGCGTGTCCTTGCCATTGAGCTACCACCGCTATCTCATGTCGATCTAAGACTTAAAATAATGCACCAACTGTTTCCCTTGCCCAGAACTCCGTAAAAGGCCAATAAAGGTGCATTGTATGTGTTTGTGACCACTTGTCACATTTAATAATTTTCAATCTGCTCAGTTTCATTGATGGCTAAATGAGATTTCAGGAGCTTATCTCCTTGGACTCTGCCTATCATTTGGAGATTGCGACTGTGATGGTATGTTTAATGGTTAAGGATTTATAATTAACTTAATAATGAAGTGTTCATCTGCAGTGATATCTAGTCTAAGTATAGATTAATTAAGTTTACAAATTTGTAAAATTTGGCATTTAAAAGAGTAACTATCGAGTTTCTTGCCGGATTCTTCTCGATAGATTCTACCTTCCGAACCGGTGGTAGTATTATTTCTTATCCTTTTTTATGTATATTGACTATTTCTAAGTGCTTTCTTGAAGCCCATACAAATAAAGATATTTTTAATTTCAATTTAAATTTGAATTTAATGAACAATCGAATGTTTCATAAAAGATACGATAAATACTTTTGGAAGACATCTCAAAATCGCAAACCATTTTCTCAAACATCTTGCCTGACCCAAATAGAGTTCAAATGAGAACACTACCGGAAATTATTGATATAAAATAGGTTATTTTAAGATGCCCTCTCCCAATATAAAAAAGTAAGGGGAATATTCCGTCCCACCCCTCAGCCCCTTGTAATATGCCTTCGGGCAATGTTCCATCTATAAGGACGCACCTAAAAATAATATATACTCTAAGAGCCAACTTGAGAGCCTTTTGAATAAAAACGAATCATTTTCTGAATAACGCAATGAGCGCTTAAGCGTCGCAGAGAATTTTTTTATCCCTTAAATACCTTTAGAATACATAACCGAAGTACTTTTTCTTTTTTCGTTCAAATTAAGTAATAACATGGAAACTTAGTTTGATGCTAGAAGCTTCAAATTAAGTAATACGCTTATGTGCTATCTGGTATATCCTGATTATACGTACGTAACATCACGTCTTTAATCCTCGAAGTGATAAGCAGAGTCAAAAAGGCAGCATGCCCCTTTAACCACATTCAGCCAAAAATAAAACTGGGCTGGGTAAAATTGTGAAAAAGTAGTGACAAGTGGCTAGCTTGTCTCGTCTTTATCTTGATTATCTGTACTTCCTCGTATATGTATCATCATCTTCCTAGCGTTATGTCCCGTGCTTAGACGGGGTCCGCTTAGACCATGATCCAGGATTTAGCGAGTCTGGTAATTACATTGAAGCGACTGCCGATCTGACCCTAACCCTTAGATAGGAGAACCAGACAATTATTGGATCATCATTACAAATCCAAAGTTGTTTGAATTTGCAGGTTTCATCACGATGTTTTCCCTCACCATCGAGCTAGTGGTATAAATACGTACATAGATTTGATAAATCCAGAGGTACGTGCCCGGGTTTGAACCCGCACTCCTCGGTTAAGAGGCGCGAGTCCTTACAATGGAGCTACCACCGCTCTACTCGTATATGTATATTAGTTTGAATAACGATATAGATACTTTCTCAAAACTTTCCTCAAGTTCCCCCAATCGCAAAAGTCGTTGGAACAGGAATTAAGGTTTAATTAGCGGCTAATTTCATTGCGGCACTCTCGCAAACACTTTCTTAAGGCAGGCTCTCTTATGGCTGGCTTCTCACAACAAAACTTCATGACTCGGTTATACCTACAAGACCCATTAATGAATAGAAGTGGGTAAACACCCCGAACTTTATCCACGATCAATTTGCTCCCGAACTCCGCGTCCTTTTTCCCGAAGCAAACAATTCCACGGAATTTTAATTATTTATGACATCACGGGGTATCTATCAATGTCACGATGTTAATACCTCGACTTTGGAAATCTTTGGGCTCTTTTGTATGAAGGGAAAGTTGGCTACAGTTTGGAGCACAAATTGTGTAACGATCGTACAAATATACCTACAATATACTTTTCTATAACGAGTTGACCGTTGAAGAGCGGTGGTAGCTCAATGGTAAGGACACGCGCCTCTTAACCGACGAGCGCGGTTCAAACCCGGGCACGTTCCTCTGGATTTTTCAAGTCTATGTACGTATTTATACCACTAGCTAGACGGTGAAGGAAAACATCGCGATGAAACCTGCAAATTCAACCAACTTTTGATTTGGAACCATGATCCAAAAAAAAATTGTCTGGTTCCCTTATCTTAGGATTACGAAGGTCAGATCGGCAGTCGCTTCAATGTAATTACCAAACTCGCTAAATCCTGGATCATGGTCTAAGCGGACCCCCTCTAAACACGGGACATAACGCCAGGGAGATGATGATAACGAGTTGACCCGACAATCAAAAGTCAAAGTCAAATTATTGTCGTTTTTATGGTTCCGTACCCAAAGGGTAAAACAGGACTATATTACTAAGACTCCGCTGTCCGTCCGTCTAATCTGTCCGTTTGTCACCAGGCTGTATTTCATAAACCGTGATAGAAAGTTGAAATTTTCTCAGATGATTTCTGTTGCCGCTATAACAACAAATACTAAAATAACAGAATGAAATATATATTTAATGGGGCTCCAATACAACGGACATGTTTTTTTTTTCACCGTTTTTATAGATAATGTTACGGAACCCTTGGTACGCGAATCCGACTCGCACTTGGCCGGTTTTTATTTATTGACAGAATACTTTTTCCTATAAAACTTTTGTATTTTCTTTCCTGTATTTTTTTTATTTTCCTTCCATAAAAACCTTATCGTGTAAATTATAAATACAACAAAAAAATATTAATCTAGTTTAATACAGCTGTTTGTGTACATACATGTCATACGATAAATTGTGAAGGGTAACATATGTATAACCCAAAAGCCTTATGACAAGCCCTTATGACCACTATTAGCTAAAGATTAAACTGGATTGACTCCATTGATTATCACTTGCTTGAACCATGATCTTGGAAAGCCTAATACTTACGTAGTCGGGGGACTATGAATGAATGAAATCTGTTCACCAGAATACTTACAAAAAAAAAATTTTACAATCAAATAAATATTCGTATATGGTCGACGATCGTATTTGTTGATGTATTTAAATAAACACCTACTTAGCGCCATCTAGACTGGTTTTTATTAACTAATGAACGAGAACGCTAAAATAGAACAGCAGGCTACTCTAAGTTGTAAAAGTACAACAAGAATCTACTAGATGGCGTTAAAATGTAATAAAAAATATAAATATAAAATATAAATAAATCTTGATAGGTGTTAAATTAATCTTGAGCTTATTCCTTTAGAGAAATAAATGCAAATCTGTATAATCATGTATATCTAAATTTACCTTTATTTCCTCGAGGGTGTTCAGACTGGCCTCCCAGAAATCTTCTACATTCTCTGGGTAGTCGGATTCCTGTGTAGGATCTGGACTCAAGCATGCCTCCCTTTTCGGGAACACGAATATCAGCCCTCCGTCTTCCTCCTCCGGCCTCCATGCACCACACATAGTAGCTACAGTCCTATAAGGCGAATCTACAGTCTCCATGGCACTATCAAGTTTAATTTTTTTTGCCGGACCAGACTCCAGATTAATATCTGCTTTGGTTTTCGAAGATTCACCAGCCATATTGATTTGATTTTTCAAACGCAACACAGCAGGCAAAGGAATTCTTTTCAATAAACTACTTTTCACTACTCTTAATATAACTTTTAACATAACAATACTAATAGGATTTCATGATAGAAAATGGGATTGTAACACTACTTATGTAACTTACTGATTAAAACTATAATTATTTATACTAATTTAGAGGTAAGTACTTCGAAAACTACTAAATTCTTAGGTGAAAAGATAGTAAATCTAGACTTAATATAAACACGAGGTTAGTTCCACAAGAGTTAGGTATTTTATAGTTTATTTGAAAAATTATCACTAGCACTATAAGTAAACGAATACTTCACACAAAATTAGCAGTCATTTGTCTCATAATACAATCGAAACGGATTTTAACGACTAAAAACGCGACGATTTAAGGTTATTCGTACATTCGCCGAATAACAAAACAATCAGCTGTTTGCGGGCTGTCAAAAATGTCAAACTTACAACGCGTTCAGGATCTTATTAAAATAATTTTAAAAAATCCGATATTTTTTTAATATTAACTAATTGCCATATTTCTTATACATTTTATAAAATATTGTTAAAACATCAACTTTACTGTTAAATATAATAGGTATGATATTACAAAAGAACTCAAGTTATTATTTTCTATAAAGCGACATCTATAGAATAAGTTATGAACGTATTTTTTACTATTTATTGGTCTACATAACAATGCTTACAGGTACGGTCAATGCTTGGTTGTCCACTTAGTAGTTCTAAGATAAGTTAAAAGATGGCGTTATGTGCCTTGCTAACAAAAAAGTCCCAAGTAATTTTATTCAACTTCAGGATTTTAAAGAACTTGAAATCGGATTATTAAAGATCATAAATACATATATTCAGGGCATATTCACGAATCAAACGGGCCTTCAAGACATTTAACCGAATAAATTTCATGATAAAATCAAAATCAATCATCACCCCTGAAATTTCCAAAGGAGCAGCAATCTTATTTAACCTAAAACAAAGTCGAGTTGAGTTAGACGAAAAATTGTGAAAATATAGTGTGGCTAACTCGTCGCCTAGATAATCACAAACTCAAAACAACATTAGTAAGCCCCCCTTAACTCATATAGGAAAAACGCTTAATAGAGTATATTAAGTAGGTCTGTAATAATGCAGGCAATGCGCTCGGCCAGTTCCTTCCGACTAAACAAGTACTACCTGTGCCACGTTTCTACTCCTCGTAGCCAGCAGCGGAAACGGCTTTAACTGCAACCAAGGAGGAATATAACCACAACCACGCCGCCCGCCAGGCAGAGCGGCAGATGCGCCGCCAGCACTGTAGCGACGCCTCCATTGATCAGTTCCAGATGCCATTACCCATAGTACTTAAGTTTCAGAGCCTAGTCCTTAGTCAATTGACTGGCTCAATGGCGCTTTCCTTTTCCGTGGTAAGTAGCTTAAGCACTTGTGTTACGTATATCAGAATCAACAGTGGTATTACAAATATATACTTAAATATTGGATATTAACACCCAGACACAGAACAAACAAGTATTCATCACACCAATGTTTGTCCTGGGTGGGGATCGAACCCACAACTCTTGGCGCATGGGGCAGGGTCACTACCGAATGCGCCATCGAGCCAGTCTATAGCCTTCCCCCGAAGCCCCTCAGTCACGCCTCGTCATTCGCCACCTGCACGCTCTCACAGCTCTGTTCGTAATCCCAAGATGGCTGGCGATTTCATGTTTTTGTTTAGACTATAGGTTCTAAAACTTGCATTATCTGCCCACTATCAGAAGCAGTCTTTTTCAGGACTCCAAATTATTATGAAAGCTGTAAAATATATATTATTTCAATGTATTTTGACGGTAAAGGAAGGGAACTAAAAAAAGCAGAAAAAAAACTCAGGTAAACTTGGCGACGGAAAGAATATTATAAGTCTAGTCATAATAAATTTATATATAATTTATATATTATACATAGTATATACATAACTACATAGGTCAAAGAGTTAAAAATATTTTCTCTAGAAGGTTTTTCGATGGTTTTGCTTATGTGAATAATGAGATTAAATTTATGCATATTTGATCTCTATCTAACCAAACGACAGATACGCAACAGTCGCCCACTCCGTCTGTTCGTTCCCACACCAACGTTCCTACTTTGAGAAACGCTGGCTTACAGGAAGAATTAGCAATCCAAGTTTCGGTTCGTAAGTATGACTTTCAGATTTGCTAGGTATAATAATGATATTTTGTTTCACTCGAACTTCTCATCTGAAAAACGTCCGTAAAAAACTATTTTAATTATACAAGAAACCTGAAAATTGTTTGTACAAAACCGTTAATAGAATCGAAAATCAATAGATTTTATATAACATGTTACATTTTGACCAAAAAAATATTTAAATAAAGTTACCCTGTAATAAAAAAACTTTTAAGTTAAACAGTTTTATTTTATGTGCACTGAAAACTAGTAAATAAATAAATAGTTACTCTCTATGGTATCTCTGATGGTAGTGGTCGTCATAACTTGAACCATGTCAGCGGCCGAAAGGCGGTTCATGAAAGAACACTAACACCAGGGTTTGCTTGGTAGGTAAACTAAGCAGCCCTCACCATAACAAGTGGGTATTTTGAACTTCTAGTTCAGAAATATTTTAGTACTAGGCAGAATAGCTTTTAGGCATATTAGACTAAAATAAAAAGGTGCCCGGGTTTGAATCCGATTCAAACCCTGGCACTAAGGGTTACGAAGGACAGATCGGCAGTCGCTTCAATGTAATAACCAGACTCGCTAAATTCCGGATAATGATCTTACGGACCCCAACAAAGAGAGGAGAGTAGTTACCAGTGTATCTAAGACACTTCTTCACACTTTCTCAACAGATGTGCTTGTACAAGATTGGAAATTCAAATACATAAATTAAAAAAGGATGCCGACCTAGGCCCTACCAAGAAGGTAGTTAGGGGTGTAAGGCGTACAGAGATTATCGTTATTATCAACAACGGTTGATGTTACATACATACTTAAATACCATCACGAAGACGCCTGGAATCCCCGAAGGGGTAGGCAACGTTTTAAAGACCAATGAGCTCCTGAAACTACACTTGGCTACATCGAGTTGGCCGAAAAACGGATTAAGGTAAAGTCTAATAATCGATATTTCTGAATAGAACGAAAATGCATCTCTCATATCATTATCTTCATACGTAAATATATTTCTTCATTACATAACCTTTGGCTGTTCATTGGACTATGCCATAAAATTGTAAAAAAAAACGCATTTTTAATGTCATATTTGGTTGTTCAGTTTTGGGCGGGCTCTTTTGATATTAAGTGCTTTTTTCGGTAATTATATATGTACTACATATACATTATATACATCGAAAGATCTACTATATGGGTAACCTAATAATTTCGGAATCTATATATATGTACATATAGTGGTAATAGTATTTTTATTTAACACTTCTTCTCCTCTTCGGATAAACCGTTGCACCCTCAATACTTCACATACTTTCAAGCTCACACACAGTACTAACAGATTTATCCTACCTAATCCCACAGCGCAGAATATCAATCAAGTGAGCTTCCAAAAAACCCATAGTAAACAACCGGACGGACGGACCGTCCAATTTTCCTTATTGTTTTAATTAGCTGGCCGGCACTAACCTGCCGCCATTTTTGCAGTCCCGCATCGCTCGTGCAGATTGATTAAAAGTCTATGGCCCATGCTTTATAGCTTGGCTCCATTGCTTGACACGGCACGGTCATGTCTAAATCTCTATCATTAATAGACATGGGCGTACGCAGTTTTTAGAGGGGGGTAATACAATATCATTGATAGGTTTTTATCTATACTAATATTATAAAGAGGAAAGATTTGTATTTTTGTGTGTGTGTATGTTTGTAATGAATAAACTCAAAAACTGCTGTGCCGATTTCGAAAATTCTTTTACTATTAGAAAGCTACATTATCCGGAAGTAACATAGGCTATATTTTATCCCCATATTCCTACAGGAACCGGAACTATGCGGGTGAAACCGCGAGGCGCTGCTGTTATAGTGTATAAACCTTGGCATACGAGTCTCGGGCGGGCCTTTGTAACCCTTACGAAGGGAATCTGCCCTCCGTAAGTACTGTACGTAGATTAATTAGCCTTAGACCTTGGTCATCTTTTAAGAACCTGTTATTATATTGAAGCCACTGCGATTACGGATAACCACACATAGTTATTTGAATCCCATCACGATGTTTCCCTTACTACCGAGCACGTAATCCTAATCTGTACAAAGATTATAAAAATATATACGGTCGAAATGAGAATCTCCTTCTTTTTTGAAGTCGGTTGAAAATACAGAGATAGTCGTGGGGTCCATTTCATGTGACGTGCGTGTGCACCATTGCACTTCTATCACCGCTTGTTCACCGCCATCTTGGTGCGCGAAAATACACGTTTTCACAATTTAAGTGAGCTGAGCTATGTGTTGTGTACTCGGGGACCTAGACCGACTAAGCATCTCGGGGTATTGCTAAAAGATAAACTTAGTGGCGAGAAAAGCGTCGTCAAAGCGTTTCTGAATGTATGGTGTTTTTGCATTCGATTAACGTCATCTGTTGACAGTTTTATTAGAACCATATTGACTATCTTGAGGCGTAATGTCGATGTCTACAGAGGTGTAATGCTGCGACATTACGGCTGTATCGCAAAGACATGATTTTCTATCTTGCTCTACAAAATGTAGACTAACAGAGATACAAATAAAATCTTTCGTAATACCGTGATAATGTACTCAAAGCAAACCCTACAAAGCCGCATGACAATGGACACGCAGAAACCCCGTGTGCCGTTCAAGCAGCCTTAATTTATGGTTGAGGTGGGCGCCCAGTCCGCTAGTTACACCCGGCTAATTCAGACGGACATCGCCGACCGTACGTACTTTATCTAGGCCATGGATAGCGTGACCACACGTTCTGGTGTACCGGGATGTTCTCTAATTCCGGTCCTGTGTCCCTGAAAATACGAGCCGCAAATTTGTCGACTTTTCAGATTCTTTGGAATGAATCTGGACGTATTGACTCACACATAATAAATTAAATGTTACAGATTCTTCACAGCAGTTTTCCTCGATATCAAAGAGATATTGATAGGAAAAAAAAAATATCTAGAGTTACTTTTAAATTACAACCTGGATGTAATCTCACGAGGAAAGCAGGAGAAGGCGGAGGCACATTTATTTATGATTTTGTCCCGTTTTGTTTAATACAACAATGGTCACGTTAGCCATGCCGAATGGTCAAACGGATAGTTTTATTGCATAACTCTTCTCGCTGTTCTGTTGACACGGTCTATTTAGTGGTGGTGTAGGTCATATTTTATGTCTGCGGGTGAATATAGAAAGAGTTTTACGGTTATTCCCACTAGTTCAATTAGTCGGCCCTGTTGTGGAACTAGTGGGGTTTTCGTCTCAGTAGTTCTGCTTTGTTAAATTATTGTTTTTTTTTTCATATTTCATGTTGAAGATATTATGAATATAATGTATGAATGTAACAATTGTTGGTAAATTAAATAAATAAATAAAACGATGGAAATATAAACATTAATAATACAATAAGCAGCTGAATATAGGTTTTTCAGCTATAACGTGTTTTTAACGTTTAAATAATACCTATAGAATAAAAGTAAAGATTCTTTTTTCCATCAAACCCAGCCATCCAGCCCAATTTTATTTTTGGCTGAATGTGGTTAAAGGGCCTTGCTGTCCCTTTGAATCTGCGTATCTCTTCGGAGATTACGGGCGTGGGCGTGTATGTATTTATGTATAAATCGATATTTTACATTTTAAAATATGATCTCTTTTTAGAGTCACAAGCTATGAAGCAATTACCAATGTGTGCCACACCATTTCATCCCAATTGCACAAAATATACTAATTGCAAATTTTGTATTGAATAAATGTCATAAGAGCATCGCAAAAAAGAAGCTTGTAATTTAACAATTAAATAAACAGGAGAAATATTTTGGCTTCTGAATACCAACGGTAAATATTTATTAACGGTCCCGTTCGTAATGGAACGTCGCGTGAAATGTGACGTCATCAACTGTGATGACACCGAGAAAGGGACACGCGAACCTGCACTCTCTCCCAGACACGAGGATTGACTATGACAAATGTCACAAGAAAACCAACGCTAATTCCAGTTTTCTACTATATCTCTTAGACAACCGTTTTTGTGATCCCAGTGTTGGGCTGCAGAATTGGCGTTTATTAAAAAAAAAATCGCCGAAAAGTATGTACGCGCATAACTTTAAAACGACGGCACCAAATGAGATAATTCTTTATTTGTTGTGTTTTTACTGATCAGAACCAGGTTTTTACGGGATTAAAAAAATTGTATAGAAAAAAAATTATTACCTAATGTTTGTAACAGGCAAGTAGTAATTTTACTATGTACCCGGATGAAGCCAGGGCGGACCGCTAGTTTTTATTTATATAAATATCAGATCACATCACATATAATGGCCTGATTCCAAAGTAGGTAACTTAAAGTAGCTTGAGTTAATGATAGTAGAATCAACAATTGTTTTGTAAGATCACTCTCACGAATATATACTAAAATATTAAATATAGCAGCGCCCCGCGGTTTCATCTGCTTAGTTCCCGCTCCCGTGGGAGTAAAGGGATAAAATATATTTTTATATCGATCCAGTAGTATTTAGCTTATCTTTATTTTTTTTAGCTTATGTTGCTGAGGATAGTGTCTCCTCGAAAAGGCGCCCCTATTCTGTGCCGATATAAAAATATATATGTATACCTATAATTTTCTTTATGTGCGATATCGCCTTAAACTAGCTCTTAGAATAAACTATCTGGTGGATTTATGTATGTAGAAGAGTTAGGGGGATCAAACTTTAATGACTTGTCTACATGCGAATGGCGGCAATTTGGCATATTCCACGCTACGATGGTCCCTGCTTGATAACAAACGAGATCCTGGCTGCAAAATTTCATCGCTATTGGTCAAGTATCCAGACAGAGTAACTTCGCATTTATAATATTAGGAAGTATCAAATATTTCTACTGTCCATTCAAATATCAACCCTTAATCCATTTCATAAGGCAGCTGCAGTTATCTCGCTAGTCTCGTAGCCACACGAACTATTATAGGGCACTATTAAGGTGCGGCTCATTTGTCGCGCGACGTTCATGTGACGCGCCACAGATGTCGCCTCGTGATGGACCAATCGTGGGAGTGGAGGCACCAATTACTTACAAACATACGTCCATTTGACGAACCTTATGACATCGCCTTTCATCATCTTCCTAGCGTTATGTCCCGTGCTTAGACGGGGTCCGCTTAGACCATGATCCAGGATTTAGCGAGTCTGGTAATTACATTGAAGCGACTGCCGATCTGACCTTCGTTACCCTCAGATAGGGGAACCAGACAATTTTTGGATCATGGTTACAAATCCAAAGTTATTTGAATTTGCAGGTTTCATCACGATGTTTTCCCTCGCCGTCGAGCTAGTGGTATAAATATACGTACATAGATTTGAAAAATCCAGAGGTACGTGCCCGGGTTTGAACCCGCACTCCTCGGTTAAGAGGCGCATGTCCTTACCATTGAGCTACCACCGCTCCTATCGACATCGCCTTTCGTTGGAGTGAAATAGATAGATAATATTTTTATTGCACGGAAATAATTACAGAAATCAGACAAATACAATACAATGTAGGCGGTCTGACAGCGATCTGAACTAGGGTTGCCACCTTTTTTTGGAGGTGAAACAGTATTTCTTACAAAACATAAATATAGTACTTTTGGAAAAGAAAATAAATAGTACACATTAATTTTCAGTCATTATTTTATTTTAACCGTAGAGCTTGTATAAAAGGGATTATGAATGTTGAAGAGGCGAGTGAGGTGTGTAAGGATCGTGCCATATGGCGTTCGGTTCTCTCTGCCTACCCCGCTAGGGAAGTGGCGTGAAGTTTAGTTAGTTTAGTTAGTTATTATTTCTTTTTCCATCTGTATTTATCATTATTACACGCTTAACCTCAAAAATCGGTCGGCATTCATCGACAAATTGACTGACATAGAATTACTGTACTAACATTGACATGACAGTGACACAACGTGAATGCGTTTCGTTTTAAAACTCCCAATGCTGCGTTGCAGGTTCGTTCAGGCACAGTTAATATAAAAAGCGCGACTATGGAATGACCAATAAAAATATAGTATTATTCGTACTATTATATTTTTTCTATAATATATAGTACAATCGACTGAAATATAGTACGATACTATATAATATAGTACGGGTGGCAACCCTAATCTGAACCAAATATAAAAAACCCTATATACCATTAGTCGCCTTTTACGACATGCTAGGCAAGAAAACAGTTGGCACATTCTTTTTAAGTCACAGACCAACATGGGACAAAGGACAAAAACTTGAAGATTGAAAAAATTAAGCTCCTAAAAAAAGATAAAATACATGGTATTTACTGCTGCGGTGTTATGTCAATAGTATAGGCTCATATTATGCTAAGGGTGTTGGTTCAAATCTGGCTTTTTCAAAACTATTGCTGGCATTAACTGTTTCTTTATACTTTCATCTCAGAGCAAGAGCTTATAAAACAGAGAATTAGCCAACAACGCAGGTAATATTATTGTGCACACGCAAACCACGTGCTCTTTCTGTATCATTAGACTCATAGTCCGATGAGACGGCAACGACATGACCGGGGAGAGGTCTGGAGGAACGGAGGCGCAGGACCAATGGCTGAACTTCCTGGCTTCAGGTGTCGGTACTGAGAGATTTGAATGTTGAAACACCCAGCCACAAGTAATAGGTCGATCCAAAACCTTGTCTTTAGGTGGCGTTTGTGACCAATAGACCAGACAGGCTAAAAAAAACTGGACCTAGAACTAGTCATATAAGTCTGGGACTTAAAAAAATATGTAGGTACTAACTGTATTCCTTGTCTAACATGTCGTAAAAAGCGAAATGTTACATCGGATTTTGGGTGTGTGATTCTTTAAGCGACGAGCTAGCCACTTGTCACTACTTTTTCACAGTTTTCCATTTAACCCAGCCCAGTTTTATTTTTTGGCAGAATGTGGTTAAGGGCTAGCTGCCCCTTTGTCTACCTACCCCTTCGGGGATTGTGATGATATGTATGTACTTAAAACTATTCTTCAAATGCATGACGAATCATTGCATAAGCTTTTCCGTATAAACTCCGCGGAAATTGAATCGGGACACGCCATAAATAATTTCCTCATGCATTATTCCCTTTTGGGCATACAGTTTCGGATTACTTACGCACTCCGTATAATATTAGCATGAAATTTCTTTCCTAAACACTCTGGTACGATTTGTACGAAGATTAAACTCGCATATTAACATAAATGTGTATATTGCGAACATACGCGCTCGCACTAAAAGTAGATGTACTTCCGCCGAGTTAAGTGTTGCTTGCTCGGGGATCTAGGTCCGACTAACCTTCTTGGTGTCATTATATACATACTTAGTAGCGAGATTAGCTTCGTCAGCGCGCACAATTTCCTCGTCGCCTTCGTGCGATTATTTTGCGCGCTTGCGCTTAGGTATTATACATAATAATAACGGGACTAAACGACCTTGTGAACTTGTGACAAGGGATGTAAATGCGTAATAAAGTTTTTAGTTGGGTGTAACTTTAGTGGACTTGAGGAACATGATTTAAGGATTTGTAAATATTTTTTGGTCAAAATATTACGTGGTCTTAAAACTATTGCGATCCATTCTATTAACGATTCTGTACAAACAGTTTTCAGGTTTCGTTTACACAAAAATTTTTTTTTTTTAGATAAAACAAATATGAATTATAAAGTATCACAGCGTAAGCCGTTGTAACTTAAAACGCAAGCTGAAGTAAAGCTGAGGGTTCATGCCCGCTAGTGCGTAGTGACGTCATGAATTAAATATCGCATACGACACCGCTCGCCGATTGCGTGCGCTCGCGATGTCAAAAATAATGGACATGACTTTTGGTTTCAATTAAATAAATAAATACAATCATACCATTACGTCCGCAATCCCCGAAAGGGTAGGTAGTTCTCAAGGAGCGATGAGTTTCTGAAAAATAAAAGAGTTGGGTTTGATGGAAAATTTTACTAAAGAAGCAAAATACTGTATTGTTGAATGTATTTTCTGTAAAAAGGAACTAGAACTGTAAAAATCATTTCATAAAAATTGTTGCCAAAATCAGCCTCAAAAGTAGATTTTTCAGGACCCCGGTCAAACAGTAATATGTTTAAACTGTAACAACATGCCGTCCCTACTACAGTAATATAAAAAAAAAACTAAAAGGATGTGCTAAAACGTGATCTTTGCGTCAAAATTACGCGACATAAAGACTGCGCGCTGCACATTCGACAGCGTCTGGCAATTCGGGCGTTAACAAAAGCGTTTCCGCGCCGGTTCCGCAACAAAAACTATTGCCGCGTCCCCCCACAATCAACACACGGCGCATTCAAAACAATCCACGGGCAAATAACCGATTCACGGTCCCGCGGGCGTCGTTCCGCGCCCGCTTCACCTTTTCACATTATTCCGGCTCGGGACCCGCCACGCGATTTCCATTACCTAAGTGTTTATTTTTATGAAATGTTTACCGTGTGCGCTACGCTTTACAACACGCGCGGCGGTTGATGTACGATTTTTAATTTTTTTCGTGGGTTTATTTCTTTTTTTTTTTTTTTCGTTGTGGGAATTCTGTGTCGCTGTTGGCTGAATCATTGTAATTATGGGTCACGCAGCTTGTGACTTGTTTATTCATAAGCAATGTATTAACATCATACTGATAACAATACATACATAAATACATAACACATTTCTTACTCTTTGTTTTTCTTCAACTACCTAGCACTTACAGTTAATTAAGGAAAACCTGTTATTGGCCTTATGATATGTAAATTGCATGAAATTAATCATTTATTATTAACGCTGTTGGTTTTCTAAATAAATAAATAAATAAATACATATCCTTTCGCTTGTAATCCCTGAAAGGGTAGGTGGAGTCAAAGGGGCAGCAAGCGACTTTAACCGCATTCTGTCAAAAATAAAACTGGGCTGGGTTAGATGACAAATTGTGATAAAGTAGTGACAAGTAGTTAGCCGCACACACAATCACATAAGTATAATAAGAATAAACATACTTATATACTTACTATCACGCCCGCATTTGCAAAAGGGGTATGAAGAGGCTAAGTAACAAAAAGCTCCCTAAACTTAATAAAGTACAAAATAAAATTTTGTACTTGATTGGTAAGATGGAAAATTGTTAACAAGTAGTGACGAGTGGTTAGCCCGTCACCTACGTTATATTATAATCACATGACTGTCTCGGTTGTCTAGTGGTAGCATGCGCCGCCTAAGGACAAAGAGGTCCCGGGTTCAAAACCCGGGTCGGGCCAAAAATTTGTAACTGGGTATTTCAATATTGAAATTACTCAGTAACAGCCTGGAAAAAGGAAGTTAGCGGCTTAATCACCGCCGTGCCTCGGAAAAGCACGTTAAGCCATTGTTCTTGCGCCTATGTCGAATTGTCGTCTCACCGGACTAAAGGAATAGAGAGTGCACCTGTGTTGGCGCACACACTTGTGCACTATAATATCTCATGCGCAGTTGTCTAATCCTCGTTGAGATTGGCCGCCGTGACCGATATCGGTTAGGAGGACATTATTATTGTAAGCACAAACCCAACACCGGATTTAACCACAAAATCTCTTTGGTCCTAGTCTCTATACTCCTGAACTTTGACACGCTTTATCCTCGTAAATTTTCGAATATTAGATAAAGCAAAAAATACTTACGTGTTCAAAATGTTTAATGGTCTTATTATCGGACTTCTTAAATATAAGAAATATAGATAGAATTATATATAAAAAAAAATATTTGAACTGAGAACCTCCTCCTTTTTTTTTAAAAGTCGGTTAAAAATAAGCTCATTTTTGCTCAGGAAAGTTTCCAATTGCCACACGTCTTAAACGATACAGCTACGCTATTGCTCCGAAATTTATTATTTTTATTTTATTTATTAAGGAAAAAAGCAACCACAAAATTTTACCCATGCATTCAAACAGACATATAACATTAGCCTTGCGGAATTTCCATTACTAATTGTTACATGCTTTCATTTAGACAATGTACATTTGCATCGCTGGCAAGAAAAGAAAAACGTTACGCGAAATATCTATTCCGTAGACATTACAGCGGGTAACCATGCAAAGTATACGTATAGGCAGAAGGCTCCCGCCGTAATAGGTGCGGTAAAAGATGTTCAACTCCTTTGAAATCCCGCAGGCTGCATCTAACAGAGTTTGTGCCGATTTGAATCTCAAAGATTTCGAATTTAAGTTTCGCAGCGCCCCAGGCCCGCTCGGCTGGCGTAGGGCACGAGAGAACCGTTTTTTGAGAGTCTTAATTTATATCATAGTATCGTTTGCCACTAAAATCATTAATCTTTGGCTAGAGAGAACTTGGCTGTTCCCGCTTCAAACAATTGGTGTTTAACCACCCCATATTAGGGCGACTGATACTAGACTGAGACTACAGATAGCGCGCGATTTGAATGCAGAGCTCAGGTATGTCACGTCTCAGGCCCCGACTGCATTCAACTCGCGCGCTATCTGTAGTAGATAGCCCATCACCTACACTGTCAGAAACCATTAGTTGTCTTCTACGATGTGCTAGACAAAGAATACTGTAGGTAAATTTATTTTTGGACCTAGTCCAACTTGGGACAGATGAACATGATAACAGGGATATTGACAGAGACCCTCTATGTAAAACTCTTATGCTAATTTATGTACAGTACTTGTGTTTGTTATGTATCTGGACAACACAGATGCAGAACAAATACAAGTATTCATCACACGAATGTTTGTCCTGTGTGGGGATCGAACTCACAACTCTTAGCGCTTGGGGCAGCGTTACCACCGAATGCGCACTCGAGCCAGTATGTTATGGGCGTACAGGTACAGCTTTTATGGGGGGGCTAAATATTTTTTTTACATGGTCTTGAGGTCTCCAGGCACTGCCCCGCCTTGCCACTGGGTAGCTACGCCACTGCTAACCTCGTAGTCTAACATTTATCGGTGTCAGTTCATTCCTTGCACCGTAAAAGATCTCTCATAAGCAATATTCAATTCCGATACCCTTTGAAACATCATCTTTATGTATTAGCAGTCAATCTGCCTCCATTTTGGGAGCGAAATTTAGGCAGTTGAGCTCTGCGGACGATGTTTGAAGTGAATGTGGTGAAGTAGGGAAATTCTACACAGGTAAATAAAATTGAAGCGTCTGTTTGTAATGTCCACATAACATCTTATTATTTAATGCTTTAGTATGTAAGAATATATAGTTATCAATGATAGAAACTGCCAAGATGTGAACAGACGTGTATTTATAAAGAGACTGCTAGAAAAACAATAGGTACTTTATCTATAACATAAAAATGAATAGCTGAATGTGTTGCTAAGCGCAAATCTCGAGAATATCTGAACCGATTTTGCTAATTATTTTTAGTTGTGTTTGTTATTATCAGGTGAAGGTTCTTATGAAAGAAAAAATAAAAAAGTTGCACGAAAAAAAAATGGGTGTTGAAAATCCGAGAACGGGGCGTTACGAAGTGCGCCGGGTCAGCTAGTATCAAAATAAAATTTGAATTCTAAACTTGAATACCAAAATAACAAAAATATAAAGTGTATAATATAAAAGTGATGAAGCCAGCGTCGGCAACAATAGTATTTATAACAAATAAAGTTGACTCTACCTACCCCTTCGGTGGTAACGGGCGTGATAAAATTATGTATGTATGTCCCGTGCTTAGACGGGGTCCCCTTAGACCATGATCCAGGATTTAGCAAGTCTGGTAATTACATTGAAGCGACTGCCTATCTGACCTTCGTAACCCTAAGGTAGGGGAACCAGACAATTTTTTGGATCATGGTTACAAATCCAAAGTTGTTTGAATTTGCAGGTTTCATCTCGATGTTTTTCCTCACCGTCGAGCTAGTAGTATAAATACGTACATAGATTTGAAAAATCAAGAGGTACGTGCCCGGGTTTGAACCCACACTCCTCGGTTAAGAGACGCGTGTCCTTACCATTGAGCTTCCACCGCTCTTATGTATGTATGTATGTATACCAAACATATATATGTACATGCCATCACGTCTGCAATCCCTAAATTGGTAGGCATAGTCCAAGTTATTTTAATTACTTAAAGCAAAAAAAAAAAAACATTCAGTCGAGTTGAGAACCTCCTCCTTTTTTTTGAAGTCGGTTAAAAATAGAATTGAGTTCGGTTCTCTCTGCCTACCCCGCTAGGGAAGTGGCGTGAAGTTTAGATAGTTATAGAATTGAATTTGTTAAATAATGTTACTTAAGGGTAACAGAGGGTTATTACAAGAGTCCCATACTAACATGGGACACGGGACATGGGATCATTATACTGTAATACTTCAGCTAATCGGTACGTTTGTCCTCGTGTCCTGATGCGCGCTTCCCGGATTTGTTATGATCGGGCTAATTGTTCGCTTCCCGGTTGAGGTTCGTTCCTTCCTCATTAGCGCACTGTGACGTCACGAGCCTCGCTTGTTGTTCATGTAAGATTTACCAATAGGTGAACTATGTATGTATGTCAAACTAGCTGTTGTCCGCGACTTTGCGTGGAATTTAACGGAAATAGAAAAAATCTTTGAACAGAATCTAATTATTTGTCTTAAATTATAGGAGCCAATTTACTGTTCATAACACTAGTTATAGAAATTACTATCAAAATCAGTATAGATGTTGCATTGTAAATGTTTCAGAAATTAGGGACTAAATAAATAGTCACAAGCGAATAAAAATTTTAAAGATGCTTTTTAATATTAGCATCTTTATCTGCATTTATTTAAAAAAAATTACTAACCCAGCCCGGCTTTATTTTTGGCTGAATGTGGTTGAAGGGGCATGCTCCCTCTTTGACTCTGCCTACCCCTTCGGGGATTATGGGCGTGATGTTATGTATGTATGTATTAAAAAAAAAGTAACTGTAAGTAGTCATGTGCTATATAAAGCTTATCGCGTTTAGTCCTGTTAGTACTGTTTATAGTTAAAAAAAAAAAAAATTGACAACTATTTGTCAGACCTCATTGATCAGTAATTTTTACAGGGACCATAAGTCTAAATATTTAACTAGCGGCCCGGTACGTGCTTCGCTAAGTATAAAGTGATAAATGAAGAACCGCGCTTCACATAAACCATCAACTAAATAGTCCGAACAAAGCCTAAACATTTGGTTTGGATCCGTGAGCCCGTTCTGGAGTTATAAAATTACAACGAAAAATGGCATTGATTTTTATATATATTGATTACTTGTAGTAACTACTATTGCTTAGTAGTAATAATAATAATTATATATTAATCAATTACGTGGATAAAAGCGGACAGAATTACTTTCGTACTACTATTACTGGACAAGCTCGATGGCGCATTCGGTAGTGACTCTGCCCCGTGCGCCTAGAGTTGTGGTTCCCCACCCAGGTCAAACATTCGTATGATGAATACTTGTGTTTGTTCTGTGTCTGGGGGTCAATATTGAATATTTAAGTATATATTTGTAATACCACTGTTGATTCTGATATTTGTAACACAAGTGCTTAAGCTACTTACCTCGGATTCAGATCAATGTATGTGATGTATTCTGATATTAAAAAAAATAATAATAATCTTCAAATAATCTTAAATCTACAATCTTCATACTACTACGCTGGGTTAGCGACACGAAGTAGATCTTGGCCTCCAACATTAAAGAACGCCATTACGGTCTGTTACGTGCCAAATTTGCCTAGTCGGGCACCTGGATTACTTTCGTAATGAGTTATAATATTAGTAAAATATCAACAGTCATTGGTAGGGAAAAAAATCCATAGTCGTACGTACCATCATCTTCCTAGCGTTATGTCCAGTGGCTGATTTACAGTGTTGGCCTCGGGCCATAATTCTCAGTACTAAAGCGTCATCACTTAATTTTTATCACGATTGGCCGCCTTTAATATCTGGCAGCCGTAGGCCCGGGCCTACTGGGCCTTAGGGTAAATTCGCTACTGGTTATGTCCCGTGCTTAGTCAAGGTCCGGTTCATGATTCACGGATTTAACGAGTCTGGTAATTACATTGAAGCGACTGCCGGTGTAGCGTTCATAACTCTTAGATAAGAGAACTGCACGGTCGGATCTTGACACATCTATAGTTGTCTGAATCAGGGTTCCCTTACCGCCGAGTTTGTATAAATATATAGATTTGTAAAACCTAGATGTAGCCCGAAATCGTACTGTAATACATATTAAATCCCCGAACTTAGTTCGGGGGTTAGTCCCATGTTGGTCTGGGACTTAAAAGGAATGTTCATACATACATACATACATACATAACATCACGCCCATAATTCCCGAAGGGGTAGGCAGAGTCAAAGGGGCAGCATGCCCCTTCAACCACATTCAGCCAAAAATAAAGCCGGGCTGGGTTAGCCCGGCTTTATTTTTGGCTGTCGTAAAAGCGGCTATTGGTCGGGTTTTTGGTTTGTGATTGTGTAGGCGACGAGCTAGCCACTTGTCACTACTTTTTCACAATTTTCAATCTAACCCAGTCCAGTTTTATTGTTGGTTGAATGTGGTTAAAGGGGCTTGCTGCCCATTTGACTCTGCCTACCCCTTCGGGAATTATGGGTTATGTATGTATGTATGTATTCCAAACTAATTCCCGTAAAGCGCATCCCTAAGGATCCTACCGGCACCTGACAGCCGTAAAGACGCGCTAAGAAATTGCCCGGCGCGATCACTTACCCAGAGCCATTGATTAGCGAAATCAGGAACCAGGGACACCTGTGTCACAATCGCTTAGATGCCAGGAGCGAAGGTAGGGTTGGGGAAAAACACTTTTTTAAATGGCTATCCTATGCGCCAAGAGTTGGCTTCGATCCCCACAGGACAAACATTAATGTTTCGAATACTTGTGTTTGTTCTGTGTCTGGGTGTTATTATCTAATATGAAATATTTTGTTGTATTACCACTGTTGATTCTGATCCGTAGCACAAGCTAGTATATTTAAAATCAGATCAATGTGTGTGATGTTGTCCATACTTTTTGGCTTATTAGAAACTAGCTGCGCCCGCGGTTTTACCTGCGTTTATAGTCAATGTTATATAGCATATAGGCTTCCTCGATAAATGGGCTATCTAAAAGTGTAAGAACTTTTCAAATCAGACTATTAATTCCGGAGATTAGCGCGTTCCAGAAAACAAACAAACAGACTCTTCAGCTTTCTAATATTAGTATAGATAATACAAACGGGACTAAACGACCTTGTGACCTTTTAAAAAAGCGATATGCACGACCCATACAGTTAATAAAAAGGTGTAACTTTATTTATGTTTTTTTTTAAATAATTAATTGGTCAAATTATAAAAACTATTGCAAGCGATTCTACTAACGACTTTATACAAACTGATTTCAGATTTCGTTTATGTCTACAAAAAACAAAATTTTTTAACAAAAATAATTTCTTACAAATTGCTAATCCCTTGGCTTCAGTTCAGCCCTGAAAGCCGAAGTAACTCGTTTGTTGACCCTCCGGGCGATCGTCATTTACGATTGAACCTCTCCAATTTCAGCACGATTTGAGTGCTGCTCACACCAGATACAGTAAGTACATATATACTAGTATATATATACTAGGGATTACAATGCTAGATCTAGCAATCCAGCAGGGCTCAGCATAATTTAAATTGGATGCAATCACATGCGCTAGTTCAATGCCGCCCAATTTCATTCCATCTTATACGAATGCTGGATTAAGCAACCCAGCCAGGTCTAGCACAATTTTAGTTCTACTGGATCCAGAAAAAAATGTCGCTAGAGCAATATCTAATAAACACTCACCATCGTAACACTCAGACAAGAGAACCATCAGACAATTTGAATCATGTTTACACATCCATAGTTATTTGAATGTGCTTGTTTCCTCAATACACAAGAGGTAAGATTTGAAAAATTTCTCATGTGGTATCCTTCAGCGATTCCCATTCACCTACCATGGCCCTAACTATTTAAACGATGAAAAATGACTCAAAAACTACTAAGTAAAAACCGGCGAACTACCCCAGTTTATTATTTCATGGTGCAATCCACATACTGCTATTTACAAACCCTCTAACGGGAACAAACAAGGGTGAAATTACCCCCGTTTTACAATATTTTGATATATTGCCGGTAATAACAGGCGGTGGACGCTCATAACGTTTTACAGTTCGAAATCGGACGTAAATGTGTTTGCTTTGGACGGAAAATGACCGTTCAGTTCTTGGTGGCACCGTTTTTAATTGGCTACTAGAGTTTCTCGATATACACTCGATTGTTGTGGTGAGAAGATTTTTAGCTGCACGTTCGTATTAGTTTGTCCGATATTGGTCTGGAACTCAGTATCTGCCAACTGTGTTTCGGGCCTAGCATGTCGAAAAAAGCGATTAATTGGGTATTTTGGGGTTATGATTTTTGTAGGCGAGCTAGCCACTTGTGTGTAGCCACAGTGATGAATCCTGCACATTAAAATAAATATGTGTAGCCAACTTGTCTAGTAGGTAGTACTTAGGTGTTATAGAGATCAGATAGGCAGTCAAATTAATGTAATAACCAGACATGCTTAATCCTGGATCATCAGCAAACCCCGACTAAAACCGCTGTGAGTAGGAAAAAATAACTAGAACCAGTGGTAACTGAACAATAGCCTGTTTAAATTTTCGACCACCACCGAGCAGTTCCGATGCATTAAATAATGAACTAAACGATCATTTTGTTTTGCACGCGGTTACGTCATTACGGACGCAAACGGCTCACGGACGAATGCACCAATTGACAACATTTCGACCTCAAATACACTTGTAATATCCTCCTGACCGATTTCGGTCACGGCGGCCAATCTCAACGAGGATTAGTTTATAACGCAGGAGATATTAAAGTGCACAAGTGTCTGTGCAAACATAGGTGCACTCTCTGTTCCTTCACTTTCATAGTCCGGTGAGACGGCTATCCGACGTGAGCGGAGAGAGGTCGGGCGCAGGACCGACGTTAACGAGATCCGAGACTCGGGCCTATTTGCTGACTCCGGGCTGGTACTGAGTGATTTAAATTTTGATTGCACTCGGAATCATTTAGTTTAGGCGGCTGTTACCAGTAGATCAACAAGGCAACATTTTATCTTTACTTAAAATGAAAATTAGCTGTTACCCGCGATTTTGTTACAGTGGAAGGTAGTAAAATTAATTGATAGTTGTTTTTGCGCGAACTTTTTTTCTTTAATAAAAGTAGCCTAACTTTTTAGAAAATTATCTGCCAGTAACAGGTTCATCAAAGTGCATGTCGTTTGTGACTATGTCCTACAGTTGGTTTGTTGAATTTGTTTTGTTTATTTTTTTTTTATCGCGCCAAGCTTGAGTAGTTTTCACTATGTCGCTGGGGTGGTGGCGTTATGTGGTGAGTCGTTACATTCCATACTATAAGGTAGAAGATTATTTAAATGATAAGAATATATGGCCAGACGCAGAATAGGCTGTTCGTCTGCACTGATAGAATTAAATTGACAAAAAAATTTAAACAACATAATTGCTATTAAGATTTGGCATTTAAAAGAGTAACTATTGAGTTTCGAACCGGTTTCTTCTCGGTAGAATCTGCTGTTTGAACCGGTTTATATTTATTTGGTTCTGACTATTTATACGTGCTTTTTGTAAGCCTATATACTTAAATAAAGATCATTTTATTTCATTTCATACAATATGGTTGAGTGAAGCGATGGCTGACACATACGTTATGCTTTAGAACAGGTGGCTTGGGTCTGGTCTGGTAAATGTATGCTTTAATTTAGTAAACATTGTTATTTTATATTTAAGTGTCTGACAAGCCGACACTTTTGTAAAAGATGTTGAAAAGAGTAACTACCGAGTTTCTTGTCGGTAGAAGGAACATTCCGAACCGGTGGTAGATTCATATTATTAGTTTATTTTCCTGTTGAATTGACGATTTATAAGTGTTTGTCTCAAACCTGTATAAATAAGAGTATTTTGACTTTGACTTTGACTTTGATTATGCAGACGACTAGCTTGTCTTTTCTTTTCACAATTTTACATTGTACCAAACTCATCAACATCATTACCGCAGGAATGGGTGTCATAGCAACACGGATTAATGAATGCACTAATTAGACGGATGCATATTTAAATGACAATAAAATGACGTAGTGACGATGATTTTAACGAAACGGGGTTTTGTTTTTAAAATATCGTGTCGTATTTGCTGTTCAAAATGTAACACTTACAGATATAATTTTAAAGCTAATTTTTTTAAGGGACTTTTTTGTGATCTATTTGGCGTTTGCGCATCATATCCAAACAATTAAGATATGACACAGGACTCCTAAAAACTGATGAAATAAATATTAGACATAAAATGATATAATTTAACTAGCTGCCCCGGCGCACTTCGTAGCGTACCGTTCTCGGAATTCTTTTATTATTTTCCTCGCAATGTTTCCATATTTTCTTACCGTAAAAACTTTCTCTAAAAGATTACCAATATTTTAAAACCAAAATCAGCCAAATCGGTCTAGCCGTTCTCCAGTTTTAGCGACACTAACTAACAGCAATTCATTTTTATTAATTTATAAGATATTCGACTTATATTAACCGGAATTCAAAATACATGTTCCGAGTCTGAATCAATAAAGGCACCTCAAACACCCAGACCCGAGGACAATACCTACAATTTATTAAATCCGGTACAGGATTAAAAGCCGCGCCTCTTTCAAATAAATAAAGTAATATCAGACTACATCACATACATAGATCTTACTTCGATGTAAGTAGCTTAAGCACTTGTGTTACGGATATCAGAATCAACAGTGGTATTACAAATAAATTATTTTTACCTAAATATTTAATATTAACACCCAAACACAGAACAAACACAAGTATTCTGGGTAGGAAACTGGGTTTCGAACCTACAACTCCTGACGCAAAAGACAGGGTCTCTGCTGGATGCGCTATCAGGCCATACAAATGACGAATGGAGCGGAACTATAACAAACTTTAATAAAATATAATAATAAAATGAATATTAATCATAATAAAATGAATAATCATAATAAAATGAATATCTATTATATATAAAGCTATCTATGTATATAGATATATGATAAAATAAAGTTCGTAACATTTATATACGTATATTTCGCGTTAATTAAGAACCAAGTCCGTAATAACGGCTATTCAAAAACTGCCTTGCTAATCACTACGTCGTACACGTCACAAAATCAAGCGACCCTCCCCTCTATTACCTCTAATAACGGCAATGTCTCCATTATACCCCTAAATTTTGTTTACCTAATAGAATGATGACCTATCGTATAATAAATTGGAAGATTTCCATACTCGATAGCGGCCTCCGTTTATCATTTTAATACTGCAAAGTGCCTCAGGGGTACTGCTCAATGACGTCATTAGAGCGCGTTGTTTGCAACGTGCTGACGTCACAAAGTGCGTTCGAACCGTTTGCCGTTTTAAAAGGAAGCTTGTGAGCTAGAACTTAAGGACCACGTTGTATGTTGATACTTTTAACGAGTGGTAAAGTTAAAATTGTACTGTTGGAAATATAAAAAGGGTCATCAGAAGTTTGATAGACGTGTCATATTATTAAATTGTGGTGGAGTGTACTCGAAAGCAATGATTAGTAGTTTTGATGTCGTTGTTATAGTTTTGTTAATGGCATGCTCGTTTTGTTCTCTCCGGTTATGATTTTTATTTGTATATGGCAAGGTGTGGTGTTTCAATGGCTTTATTAAGTAAGTACGTGTTTACCTTAACTTGAATTGTCAAAAGCGGAATTAGATATTATGTTTTTACTACATACATAACATCACGCCAATAATCCCCGAAGGGGTAGGCAGAGCCAAAGGGGCAGCAGGCCCCTTTAACCACTTTCAGCTGTTTTTACCGTCTTGTGATATATAAATATATAATGTATAGTTTATATATCCTTATATCTTTATTTGAATGTTAAGAAATATACGATGACATTTTCCGAGTTTCCCGCTCCCCCGCCGGTAGGTACTTAATAAAGGCCGCCTTCGGCCAACTACCGAAGTCCTCTAAAAAAAAACTAATAAGTATTAGAATGCTGAAGAGTTTGTTTGCTTGAACGCGCTAATCTCAGAACCTACTGGTCCGATTGAAAAATTATTTCAGTGTTAGATAGCCCATTTATCGAAAAAGGCTATAGGTTATATAACATTAACCATGACATTTTTTGTCCCAGATCAACATGAGACAATTTAATTAGGTTCCATGGAAAATGGTAAATAAGTAGTAAATACATAGATGTATTTGTCATAAAACTCACAGTTGAGAACGGAGTTTAAATGACAAATAAATAAACAGTAATCACTAATTTGAATTTACTCCCAAAACTACCAGGTCTCAGGATTTGCGACAATTCTCAATCAAGTCCTCACAGCGATAAATACATTTTTCAGAAAAACTCACCATCTTGCATACAATGCCAGCAATTTTCGCTAAATAGAAGTTAATTTTAAAACTGGCCACACGTTGTGTTTTTGTTCTGTGCTGCGAGTATCTGAAAACATATTGGTCTGAGCTGGCAATGGAATCGCCATCTTCCTAGATTATTTTAGTATATTTTACGAAACTTGAAAACTCTTTTTACAGAATCTACATAATAATAAACTAATATTATACTATTAAGCTAAAGAATTAGTTTGTTTGTTTGCTTAAACGCGCTAATCTCAGGAACTACTGGTCTGATTTAAAAAAAAACTTTCAGTAATATATAGCCCATTTATCGAGGAAGGCTATAGGCTAGGCTAGGCATAACATTAACAATAAACGCAGGTGAAACAGCGGGCACAGCTAGTCTTAGATAGAATCGATTGCAATTAAAAGGTTTTATACTATGCTGTATTTTGTTCAAATAATATTTACAAAATCTGAAATAAATTAAAACTGTGACGCGCGTGCGCATCGCTTGTCGCGTAGTACAAGTCGACAGAAGCTAGCCACGCGCGCTTAGGGTCACCATACACAAAAACAAGACAACAGAAAAGCTTGTAAGTTCGTGATTTTTCAATATACCATTATGTACCTACTGATTCTTTAAATTAAAAAAAAATATTAGTGTTTCGGCGGATTCAGCGGTCCCTGACTAAACACGGGACATAATATTACGAAGATGATAAACAAGCTATTTGTGGATCAGAATAATAAATAATAACAAATTAATAAAAAATTAAGACTGACACACCAATTCTCTAATCCCAAACTATGCTTATAAACTTGTGCTATGGATGCTAGACATACTTTAATACGTTAATAAACATCAATATTCCATAACTCAATTAGAAATATCCATGTTCATCACGACATATTTGCCCCTAGCGAAATTCGAACCCGCGACACTTGGTCTCATGGCAAGGGTCTCTGACCACTCGACCAACGGGCCAGTAATAGTAGACTTAGGGTAAATTACGTTATGGTTAATTAACATTGTATTTTTTTATTTTTAAATGTTTGAATAAGTCAGGATAGCTTGTAAGTCAATGGGTTACAAAAGTCAGATGGCAGGTTGTAATGACTGACTAGTTATCATTAAGCCCGCAATAATTGAAGAGTTAGTTAAATACCAAGGATTAGCATGCTTCTTTACTTGGACGAATGCCTGGTCTGGTTAAGTTGGGTTAGGTGGAAAAGTGTGTCTGCCGCGTAGGGTAGGCGGTCGCCGGCGGCGTTTTAGGTAGTTCAAGGTTGATCCAGATCCAGCGTCGCCACCTAAGGCAATACAGGAGCGATGGGGGTTAAGTGGGTATACCGACTCCATCTCGGCCAGAGAAGGGTCCTTCTATGTAAAGGGCTCTGTGAGTCTCATACAACACGCTGTTCCCCCCAAAAGCAAGAGGTGCGTAAGGCATTCCTATTCCTATTCCGATAAGTGTAAAAAAATAAAGACAAGAGATTATCTCGTCGCCATACATTCACACCCATAATATCAGGTCATTTACGTCATGCTAAGCAAATGAATCTTGGTGCACTATTTTCAAGTCCAACCAAGCGTGGCGGCACCAAATACTGTCCCGTATATTACGTTCCATACGGAACGTAATTCAATTTGGGGCAAAACGCTTATTGTAACAGCGCACTGCTCTGTCTCATTTCGAGTCTAGTTAGCTGAGCTTCGAAGCATAATTCGGTTAATTTAAACTTTTACGTAAACTGTTGGTGCAACTCGTACTTTAGTATGCGTTCTGACGGCACATTTTGATCCATTTCACATACATACATACATACATACCATGATGATTGCATCCTCCCACCCCGTGTTACTCTGTGTCGCACTTCACTCTTCAACATCTTCTTTACCATATGACGCAATTATCAATGGCTTAACTAAATCCATACATATTTTGACAAGCCTGTCAAAATATGTATGAATTTAGTTTTTAGTCAAAATATGTACGGTCAGGGACCCTGGCTACGAAATCAGGGGTCGCGAGTTCGAACCCCGCTAAGGGAAAATATTTCGTGTGATGAATATGGACATTTGTATTCGAGTCATGGATGTATATAAATGTATTTAAATATGTCTATTGTCTATTCGTTCACCTAGTATCTACAGCACAAGCTTATAAGCTTAGTTTGAACTAACTAACTAACTAAACTTCACGCCACTTCCCTAGCGGGGTAGGCAGAGAGAACCGAACGCCATATGGCACGATCCTTACACACCTCACTCGCCTCTTCAACATTCATAATCCTTTTCATACAAGCTCTACGATTTTTATGACTCCTAACATCACCTTCTTTTAATACACGACCAATCTGGTCGTGGTAGGTGAGCCTGGGCCTTCCGCGGCTCCTACATCCTTCCACATTCGCATTGTATATCTGTTTAGTCAATCTTTCGTCATCCATTCTTTCCACATGTCCGAACCACCGGAGCATGCCTCTTCTTACCTTGACTCCGACGCTGTCCTTCAGACCAACTCTCTTTCTTACATCATCATTCCGAACGCAGTCTGTGAGCGATACACCGCAGATTTTCCGCAGCGCACGCATCTCGACCGCGTTTATTCTACTTTCATGCTCTTTCTGCCATACCCAACTCTCGCTTCCATATGTTAGCGTAGGAATCAGCACCGCATTGTGTATGGCGAGCTGGGCCTTCTGGCTTAAGATTTTGCTGCCTAAAAGTTTTCCTAACGCTCCATTCACCCTATTCCCTGCATTCACTCTTCTTTCTATATCAGCGGAGTACCTTCCATCTCTACTAAATGCAGATCCTAGATATACAATTTCATTCACCTGTTCCAGCACTACATCGTCAACCGTTATCCTTGTATCCGTTCTGGTTTCATCTCTTTCAAACACCATAATCTTTGTTTTCTTCGCATTCAAATGTAAGCCTCTCTCCTTGCAATCATCTTTCAATGTTGTGACTAGTTGCTGCAGATCCGATGCCGACTCTGCTAGAAGTACGGCATCGTCCGCGTAAAGCAGGCAGTTCACAACCAGGTCACCCATACGCACTCCAACATTCATAGATCTAATCCTCTGGAGACAATGGTCGAGATATAGGATAAACAGCAGAGCAGACAGCACGCATCCTTGTCTGACACCAATATTGACGTCAAACCAGGGTGACAGGCTGCCCTCCACTTGCACGCATGCCGTACATCCCACATAGGTGGACTGCGCAGCACGAAGCAATGCTCCATCAATCCCATATCTCGGCAATATGTCCCAAAGGTCCTTTCGTACAACCCTGTCAAAGGCCTTCTCCATATCCACAAAACCGCAAAAAACCCTCTGACTTTTGGCCAGATGCTTCTCCACGATGTTGCGAAGAGAGAAAACTTGATCCGTGCATCCTCTACCATTCCGGAAACCTCCCTGTGCCTCCAACAACATTCCATCAGATTTCACCCTCATTCTCCTCTCAATAATCTTGCCATACACCTTTGCTGCTAAGCTGATCAAACTGATGGCTCTATGGCTGGCACAGTCCATACGTGACCCAGCACCCTTGTACAGAGGCACAACTGCCCGTCTCCAGTCCATTGGGACCTTTCCGTTTCTCCAGCATAGATTGCACAAGAACCAGAAAGCGTCCTGGACGCTAGCGCCACCTAGCTTGATCATCTCCGCAGATACCTTGTCTATTCCCGCGGCCTTTCCACTTTTCAGACTTCGTATCGACCATTCAATCTCATTCATAGTGATGTCTTCATCAGACGCTGGCACCACAGAATCAGACATAGCCTCACTCTCAGTGCCAACATCAGAGACATACTCATACATTTCTCCAAAATATTCACTCCACCGTTCTAACACCTCGTTCGGGTTTGCAAGAATGTCACCAGCTTTAGATTTAATCTTACTCATTCCGGATGCCGACGAATATCCCCGAGACCTCTTAACCTCCCTCCAAAAGAGCTTGGAATTAGCCTCGAAACTATTCGTCAGTCTCCTTTCTTCATTCATAGCTACTCTTTCACGCTTCTCTTTCACTAAAGCTTTGGTTTCACTCTTGCAATAACGGTATATTTCTTTCTTCATCTCAAGCATACTTTCATCCATTTGCAAAGATGAGACATAATCAAGCCAGGCCTTCTTCTTTCTCGCTACGGAGGCTTTGACCTCCTCATCCCACCATGCGTCACCTTTCATTGTTCTACGTCTCTTTGCGCATCCACATGCCTCTTTTGCACTGTCCACCATGCTCTCTTTCAAAATGTTCCAGCAATCATCAACATCTAAGCCAGAAAGACTCGCATTCGCAAGTCTTTCATTGACTAAGCCTACATACACACTCCTTACACTTTCATCTTCCAGTTTTTCATTCCTTATCCTTTCAGTGCCTCCGCATGGAGTACGCACTCGCCAGTGCCTCCACTTCTTGAAAAGCCCAGCAAACCGGCATACTACCAGGTAGTGGTCTGTTTCAAGAGTAGGGCCTCTGTAGGCTCTTGTATCCAATATACTATTGCGGAGGCGGCTATCGACTAAAATCAAATCAATCACACTTTTTTGGTCATTCCGTCTCCAAGTATACGTGTGAATATCCTTATGACGGAAAATAGTGTTTGCCACAAGGAGGTTCCGTTCCAAACATACTTCCAAGATTTGCTTACCAGCATCATTCACTCTCTTGTCTCCATATGGGCCAAGGACTGCTTCATAGTCAGATCGCTTGGTGCCAACCCAACCATTCAAATCTCCACACATAATTATCCTCTCATTTCCTTCAGTCAGGTCCAGAATTTCTCTAACAGACTCCCAGAACTCCTCTAGTTCTTGGGGACTGGCTGAGCTTACTGGCGCATAGCCTGCAACCAGAAAGACTCGCGTAATACCCAGTTTAATACGAACCCAGAGGAGTCTCGGGCCAACTAATCCATAGTCTTTCACACCAGAGACTAAACGAGAGGAAAGCACTACTCCAACTCCACCGCTGGCATGACAATTCTGTTCCACACCAGACCACAGAGCCATCATACCACCGGGAAGCTCATCTGCATCGCTGCCCTTCCGCTTAGTCTCTGTCAAGCACAGAACATCCAGGCGTCTCTCATTCATTACGTCAATCATCTCATACATCTTATCTTTCATTCCACCTCTTACATTCCACGTGCCTATACGGCACTCTGTTCTCCTCGTTCCGCAGTGTCCGGCGTGGCGTGAAGGGTGGCGGCCCCCTTCGCCGCACTCGCCACTTTTCGCACCGACGAGGGCTCGTCGGTGCGCGTCGCATCGGGGGAACGCCCTACCCCGCTCTGCGGAATTAGATCGGTCCAAGGTTGCAATCCGAGAGATCGGACTGGCAGGAGTCGCGACGAGCACGCCCTTGGCACATGACCCCCAAAGCTTAGTTTGGTACTAGGGAATTAGTGTGTTAGTCTGGAGATTTTATATCATCACATCGTAGTCCTTGAAAAGGTAGCCAGAGTCCAAGCAGATAAGTTCCTTGAACCACATTCAGCAAAAAACCAAATTAAGCTGGGTTACATGGAAAATTTTAAAAAATGTGTCTAACTCGACGCCCACAAACCCGTCCCACCCACAAACGCCGTCAAACTCGTTACACCATTAGTCGCTTTTTATGACATTCTAGGCAAGGAACATTGGTACATTATTTTCGAGTCCCAGACCAATATGGGACAGTAATTTACGGAATTAATATTCATTAAAATTATTCTGATATGGAAAATCCTGGCTGACACGCGAGGGTGACCACAGATTACATTCAGCTGACATTAATTAGGATTAAATTTAAAATGTCGAGTGAACTGTCGTGATACGACGATTTACTAATTAATTTGTGGTATTTTTGCGGTGCTTATGTTTTTAATATACAAAGTTTTGCCCGCGGCCCGCCTAAGTGGATTTTTTTTTATCAAAAAACAACTCGCACATAGATTTGACTGTACATACGAATATAAAATTCAAAAGTGGTATTAAAAATTCTACTCCATACCACAGGCAATTGCCTAGTGCGTAGTTCAGTCTCTTCTGTGATGTAAATATGTTTTGGCAATAGATATATTATTTGAATAAAAAAAAAATTATACTTCAAGTAGGTACTAGAAATTATGACCAAACAGAAGTATTCTCGACACGAATATTAAAGGTAATATGATTAAAGCGACTTCCTGACCTTTCGAAACAGACAAATTGGATATTGTTCAAACACATTCATAGTTATTTTGAATGCAGCTTTCATCAAGATGTTGTCCCTCATCGCCAATAAATTCTTCGTTCCTAAGTCGCCGATTCTGTATGTCCGCTTAGATCTTTTAAACTACGCAAGGAATGTTGATACGGTATTCACCAATAGACAGTGTTTGAAGAGGAAGATTTTATTTAATAAATCCGTACGTTGAAAAAATCCAAAGGTACGGGTTTAGAACCAGCTCTCGCATGAAGCGTCTCTTTACCATTGAGCTACCACTGCTCATTTGTCAGACTTAAACGTGACAGGCGACAAATGGAACGTTAATTAGTGGCTAACTAATTAGTTAGTTAGCCTAACTAACTAACTAAACTTCACGCCACTTCCCTAGCGGGGTAGGCAGGGAGAATCGAACGCCATATGGCACGATCCTTATACACCTCACTCGCCTCTTCAACATTGATAATCCTTTTCATACAAGCTCTACGGTTTTTATTTAATTTAAACAATTAGCGGCTCTAATGGGAATTCTAAAACGCGACCAAACTGGGTAAAAAAGCAAATAAATACAAAACAAATTAAATCAAAAGGGTTCAGTGTCGAGTATCGACTTACACTTTGCCAGCTTTTGACATAAATCAGAATAATAGTCCCAATGTTGGTCTGGGAGTAAAAATAGCCTTTTGTAAAAGACGACTGATGGTGTATTGGGAATAAGTTTGGTAACTATGTAGAGGAAGAACTGATAATCTTCTAATATATAAAATCTCGTATCGCGGTGCTTGTTCCCAAACTCCTCCAAAACGGCTGAACTGATTTTGATAAAATTTTGTGTGGTTGTCGCGTAGGTCTGATAATCGGCTAACATTTATTTTTATACCCCTAAATGGTAAGGATGGTCCATCCCAAAGCTATAACTTGAGAATAGCTTTACCGATTTCGCTAATTCTTTTTTAGTTGTGTTTGTTATTGTTAAGTGAGCGGTGGTAGCTCAATGGTAACACACGCGCCTCTTAACCGAGGAGTGCGGGTTCAAACCCGGGCATGTACCTCTGGATTTTTAAATCTATGTACGTATTTATACCACTAGCTCGACGGTGAGGGAAAACATCGTGATAAAACCTGCAAATTCAAACCACTTTGGATTTGTAACCATGATCCAAAAAATTTCTGGTTCCCCTATCTTAGGGTTACGAAGGTCAGATCGGCAGTCGCTTCGATGTAATTACTAAACTCGCTAAATCCTGGATCATGGTCTAAGCGGACCCCATCTAAGCACGGGACATAACGCTAGGAAGATGATGATTGTTATTGTTAAGTGAAGGTTCTTATTAAAGAAAAAATAAAAAAGTGGCGCGGTGAATAAAAAAATGGGTATTGAAAATCCGAGAACGGGGCGTTACGAAGTGCGCCGGGTCAACTAGTAAGATAGGTAAATAAAAATGTTGTCATCTGTCACAAATAGGTAGATGTGACAGATGAATTGAAATTTTTTATTTAAGTACTGTTTTATGTAAATGAATAAAAGGACCTCCTTTTCATACAGTACATACAGACATACAATATCTTTACTTCTAAAGAATCATGAATCTTAAAACATACATCACTAAGAGATAGCGTTGAAGCTAATTCGTTGCAGACTGTGTCGAGAAAATCGGGTATAGCTAGCTCTTATTAGAGGCATTAGTTAATTCAGACAGGCCGTTGGTCGAGTGGTCAGAGACCCTGGCCACGAAACCGAAGGTCACGGGATCGAATCCTGCTAGAGGCAAATGTTTCGTGTGACGAATATGGACATATCGAGCACTCGAGCCATGGATGTCTATGAACGTATTTAAGTACGTCTATCCTTTCATTGAGTATCCATAGCGCAAGCTTATAAGCTTAGTTTGGAACTAGGGGAATAAAATTTGTTAATAATAATGAAAATTACATCTAGCGAATTAAAGGTAAAAGTAGGTATAAAAAGATGAAAGATAAAATTTTATCGTAGTTATTGTGGACATCAATAAAATTTTAAAAAGTCACAAAAATACTTGATTTATACCAATTTACCGTAATCAACCCCTCACTGCTCGTGTGATTTAACAGTCATAACTCTAAACATAAAAAAAAACGCTAAAAAAAGAAATAAAACACGAAAAAAGTAATTTATTCGCAATAAAAAAGCAACTACACAGTATAATCATTAATAACTGAGTTAAACTCATAAGACTAGTGTTAAAACTGTCCGAACGAGTCATGTTCGTTTCCGAAACCGTTAAGTTTAATAAAGAGGTTGTAAAATTAATTAAACCGTAATGGTTTTTTGGTAGGAATTAAAAAAGCGAGTGGCAATTGGCAGGAAAACAATAAAAATCGTGCGCCCCGATGGCTCGTTGATTGAGAAAGATGAGAGTATCTGTGAGAACTAATTCCGTAGCTCAAATGAGGAGGGTGCACACGTAACGTTATAAGTCGTCAAAAAGTAAAAAATCAAATATGCTTTGTGAAAATTGTATAAAAATATATTCTATATGTAATTTGGTTTGGGCAGAGGATGGGCGAAAGAAAAATAAATAGATTCCGTTATTCTTAGTCAAAAAGAAAAAGTAAATAGATTATTTTATTGTTTGTGAAAAACTTACAATGGTTTGGGTAGAGGATGAATTATAGAAGATTTCCATAAGGTTTGAAAGGTAAGAACTTCATGACAAAATTGAAACAGTATTTCAGTTCAGGAAAAGCATCCTCAAACGAGAAATATGCATGAAGGATTTAAATGAGTTTAGCAAAAAAAATATATATACCTATATACGGTCGAATTGAAAACCTCCTCCTTTATTGAGCAGGCTAGATCGTTGCAAATGAATCACTGGCTACTCGTACGAAAAAAAGGCGTGCTGAAATGTAATCTTTATAAAAATACAGATTAACTAACTAAACTTCACGCCACTTCCCTAGCGGGGTAAGTAGGTTTTTAAATACAGATTACAAGGATTATATAGACTACCGAAAGTTCATATCCATTTTAATTCTATATACATATATAAAGATTTATACCAGACTCAGCAATGAGGAAGTGGCGAAACTTGGGCATTCAAATAGTTATGGTTTCTGTTTGAACTCCTGCGAAACGGCTTGAACGATTTTAATGATTTTTTATTGCATAATTGGTAGGTATGAGAATAGGTCGTAAAGTATTTTTCATCCTCCTACCCTCATCACCCCATTTTTATCTCGAAAACGGGGCGATACGAAGTTCACCGGGTCAGCTACTTTGGCTAAATCTGGTAAAAATGGCCTGCTACCCCTTTGACTCTGCCTACCCCTTCGGGGATTATGGGTGTGATGTTATGTATATATGTATATAGTATATGTTTTCAAGTCGTGCTGTGTAAACGGCCCTTGGACCGATAGCCTGACTCATTCATTAGAGACAAGCTGTGCTTTAACCATTGAGTAACATGTAATTAGTTGATCTGCCGCAGTGACTCACCGAGCGGGTCTTTTGTCTATTTGACCGACAAGCACTTCCTCGAACGAATCCGCGTTTGAATACTAGTGTTTATTTGAACCAAGTCCCATGTTGGTCTGGGACCCAAGGTACAACTAACGGTGTACCTACTAGGTTTTTAAATATACAAGCGAAAAGCTCTAAAATTAAACTATCTATACGCTATTTCCATTGTAGGTACTATTATCTAGCTAACCCAATACAGATTTACTTTTGGCTAAATGTGTTTCAGCAGGGATCTTACTGATCCTTGGACTCTGCCTATCTCTGCGGGGCGTGATCATATGTACATATGTTGAAGCAATCAGGTCAACACTCTATATACCATTAGCCGCCTGATCCGACAATCTGTACAAAAAAAAAACACTTTTGCCACAAAATGTTAAGTACCTAAACAACATGGGTCATAACGACCCTATGCTAGATACAACTGATTCGTTAAACTAACTAACACCTTTCACCCACATTTCGCACCCAACTTTATCAAGATCTAACCCTTAAACAACCAAACGATTATGAAAACAAAATCCAATCGCCCGCATTCCAAAAAGAGCAATCTTCAACGAAAATCGTAAACGGAATCAGTCTCAACCGTTTTAGCAATTTACGGTAAATTTAGTGCCGGGGTCTTTTTTACCAATTGTAAGTCGACAGCAGATCGGTCGATAAGCGTTGTGGGACCCGCATGTGCGCGCACGCAACACGAATGAATCACTGATTAGTGGTACAGAAGCGGTAACACGCAGTAGAAATTTCTGGCCACAAATGGTAAATTATTCGTAAATATTAATTTAATAACATATACTAGCTTTATGCCATTTCCCTAGGTAGGCAAAGAGAGTCGCCATATGGCACGGTCCTTAAACACTTCATTTCTATGCATAAAAGCTTTTTGTAATAAAAAACAGTTAACTATTTAGTCCTTTAGTAAGATAATAATATAAAAAAATACGTATATTTTGCTTTCTCTATAATGCGACAATTGACGGAGATGCAGCGCATCAAAGTTTTGGAGCGCTTTGACCTCACCAGGGCCCAAAATTATAGTGGTTTAGTAACCTCGTACGGGATTTTAACGTGCTCTATCTTCGTCATATTTAGTTTACTGGACAAAAAAAACGCATGGGCTAGGTATTTTTTGCAATATCGCTGACGTACGAAAAAATATTTTAGTCAAGTAGCCCATTGCAAACCCCTCTGGTTGTAGTTGCACAATCTCAAACCTAAAACCTAATACCCAATACATCATTATTCGTTTCACGACATGCCAGCGAAATAACACAGATGGTTCATAATTTACAAGTCAGACCAACATCAGTTTCCCTTCTGCCACAAACTAATCTTTGGTCGGGCAGGATGCGGTGATCAGTGGCTCGTAATTAATAAATCGTTAATGGCGTGTGGATCGCGATTGTTTTTATGGTGGTGTGTGGCTGGGCGCTAGAAGCGGGGGGTGATGATGACACGGTGACGATGTACATGACTACAGAAATATCTAAATGAGTATTTGACAACATCACATACATTGAACAGATTCTAACTAAGTAGCTTACGCATTTGTGTTACGGATATCAGAATCAACAGACCTATTACAACTTACAAACACAAGAACTCATATTTTGTCCCATGTTGGTCTGGGACCTAGCCCATGTTGATCTAAGGCAAAAAAAAGGATGTGCCGTGCCAACTGTGTTTCTTGCCTAACATGTCGTAAAAGGCGACTAATGGTTTACAGGCTTTTGGGTATGTGTCTGAGTAGGCGACGAGCTTGCCACTTGCCACTCCTTTTTCACAGCTTTCCATCCAACCTAGCGCACTGTCCTGTGTTGGTCTGGGACTTAAAAAGAATATGCCAACTGTGGTTCTTGCCTAGCAAGTCGTAAAAGGCGACTAATGGTATATTGGGTTTTGGGTGTGTGATTGTGTAGGCGACAGGTTAGCCGCTTGTCACTGCTTTTTCACAATTTTCCATCTAACCCAGCCCGGCTTTATTTTTGGTTGAATGTGGTTGAAGGGGCATGCTGCCCCTTTGACTCTGCCTACCCCTTCGGGGATTATGGGCGTGATGTTATGTATGTATGTATGTACTCATATATTAAGAAAAAAAATATGACAGATGGCTAGCTCGTCACCAGGCCATTCTTTCCAACTGGGCAATCTGGGCACGAGCCCAGGGCCCCGCGATTGAGAGGGCCTCTAGAGTACTGTTGCACCTAGGCACATTACGGAATTAATTGTAATATTTACCAATAGAACAATTAAGTTCCTGATGTGTCCAGGGTCTCATTAGGTTAATGACGACCCTGCTCGTCGCGGATACAAATTTTTTAGGCCTAAACCAACATAGTATAAATAAAATAAATAAATTTAAATATCCCACAACATCACATTCATTGATCTAACTCCGAGCTTAAGCACATGTGTTACGAATATCAGATTCAACAGTGGCGTTACAAATATATACTTAAATATTAGATATTAACACCCAGACACAGAACAAACACAAGTATTCTTCACACGAATGATAATCCTGGGTGGGTATCGAACCCACAACTCTTGGCGCATGGGGCAGGGTCACTACCGAATGCGCCATCGAGCTTGTCAAAGAATCTCCGCGTCTCAACATTTTGATAGCCCGCCGCCTCTTAATAAGCAATCTGACGTTTTAATCATTATAATTAACGCTATCGGCTAACTGATGGTAATGACATGCGGGTAGGGCGCAGCTTGAAACAATGTTTGTTTTTTGTTGAAAACCTTTGTCTATGGATTGAGAGTAATAACTACCGAATAAATAAATTTATGAACATCATCATTGACTTGATAAATAATAATAACGGGACTAAACATGATGTGTACTATGTAGTAAAAGAGTACTTGCATCTCGTTTAGTCCCGTTTTAAGGGAGCGCGAAAGTTTAAAATCATGAGTCAAACACATGCTTTGGTCTGATGTCGAAATAGCTTCAGCTTAAGTATAAAATAAAATAAGTAGCTACGAAAGGTATCACAAATATTCAGACTGTAAAATTCGATTTACAAAATTAAGTAGAATATTTCGCCTACAGTCACTTTAAAATACACACACGAACTTACTTTTACATAAAAACATTTTATATAAACAATTTCCATAATTTAGAAGTGAAGTAATGTTGAGATTATCTACATACATATCCGAAGGGGTAGGCAGAGTCGAAGGGACAGCCAGGCTCCTCAACCACACTCAGCCATAAAATAAAACTGGGCTGGGTTAATTGGAAAATTGTAAAAAAGGAGTGACCAGTGGCTAAAGCGTCGCCTACACAATGACATACCCAAAACCCGATTAGTTGCCTTTTACGACATGCTAGGCAAGTAACACAGTTGGCACATTCATATTTGATTCATAAGTCCCAAATGAACATGGACATCACCTACATAATTATGGTGAAATATTTTAAAAGTAAATTTAAGTTCACCACATCATTCACAGTTCTAAATTCGAAATTGACAGCGTTCGCTTTTCAAAACAGATGCGAACCCAACTGACTTACCGAATTTAACCCTCCACCAAAAAGGCGAAATTCAATTAAACGACAATCAATAAAACATCGACGTTATCTGCCGCCACATGGACCATACAAATTAGAGGCAAAAAACGGCCCTCTAGCGGCCGATACGCAATATCAATGACGTTTAACCCTAAACATAATCGAGTCTGAATCGAAACTACCTCGGGGACCGGGGACTGTTTTGTATCGATGCCGACAGGAGATGTTTGAAGATGCAAGGTTTAAATTCGCTTGTACTTTGAAAACGTTGGAATAAAAGTGGACACAATTATTGATGGACGATGACACAATGCAAGTTATTTAAATATTGCATTTATTGAGAAAACAATCACTCTATTATTCATCAGATTCTATATATAATTTGATTGCTTTGAATCCATTCAAATAAAAAATACTGACTTTCAGCGATACATATCTAATACATATCAAGAAAAAATCATGCTTAGTCGTTATGATGATTCATGAAAGAATAAAATTGTTTACAGGTTAAATTGCTTGTTGTAAATAGATGACATAAAATATTTAGGTAAAAGAGATGTCTTCAAGAAATGATGATTTCTGCTATTGAAAATTGGATGTGTGTAAGAATAACAACAAAATTAAGTAATACCGTACTTATGTGGGTCTTATCACAAACACGCTTCAAAAGCGTCCACCGAGCACATGCGACCATCCATCTTTTGTTAGCCACTGTACCCGTAAAATTGTCGAGTATTTTTTGCAATAAAACGCGCCCCCTAAAGCGGGGTCGGTCGCGCCCGCGGCGATCAAGGGTTGAGTAAGCCCGATGTCATTCCGCAATACCTGTTTTAGGGTTTAGCCGCATAATCATGGAAATTAGCGGGTATTACAGACCGCTTCAGGCGTTTTGGTGTTATTGTACGTTCGTCACGGAAAATGTATTAAGGAGAGACGCTGCGCTTTACATTAAGGCTTAGTAGCAAACATACGATAAATCCTTTGTTCCCTGTTAAAGGATAACATCATATTTCCAGCATTATTCCCTGTTAGTCCCATGTTGGTCTGGGACTTGGCCCATGTTGATCTGGGACAAAAAAAAAGAATGTGCCAACTGTGGTTCTTGCCTAGCATGTCGTAAAAGGCGACTAATGGTTTACGGGCTTTAAGGTATGTGTCTAAGTAGGCGACGAGCTAGCCACTTGTCACTCCTTTTTCACAGCTTTCCATCCAACCCAGCCCACTGTCCCGTGTTGGTCTGGGATTTAAAAAGAATATGCCAACTGTGGTTCTTGCCTAGCATGTCGTAAAAGGCGACTAATGGTATATCGGGTTTTGGGTGTGTGATTGTGTAGGCTTCAGGTTAGCCGCTTGTCCCAGCCCGGCTCTATTTTTGGCTGAATGTGGTTGAAGGGGCCTGCTGCAGCTTTGACTCTGCCTACCCCTTCGGGGATTATGGGCGTGATGCTATGTATTCTCTGTTACTAAATACAGACTATGTATAATAGTCCCATATTTATCTGGGACTTAAAAATAATGTACATGCCTATATTCTTTGTGCGGCCAATCTTATAATACCCTAATGTTGTATTGGATGTCAAGTTCGTTTGAAATTAGCATACATATAATATACAAATATTTAGCGTGTCGTTAATTTAAGGGGGAATATAAGCAAAAAATATTTGTCTCGGTACAGAGTATACCATTTAACAGGCGTTAGTCGAGTGGTCAGAGACTCTGCCTACGAAACCGAGGGTCGCGGCTTCAAATACCGCTAGGGGCAAATGTTTCGTGTGATGAACACATTTGTAATCGAGTCATGGATGTTAACAAGCATATTTGAGTATGTCTTTCCGTTCACCTAGTATCTATAACACAAGCATAAGCTTAGTTTGGAACTAGGGAATTGGTGTGTCAGTCTGGATAATTTATTATTATTATTTATTATTGACCACTCCAAATATATCTTCCGTCCATTCCCTTACTAGCTATCAATGGTTCCCAAGGAAACGTCCACCCACTTAGATAACCTTTTCAAAACTATAAATACTGTCAAAGGCTTTAACCCTTACACCGCCCTCCGCGTCGCCTAAACGACCCATAATTGATAAGTTAAGGAAAGAAGAGCACCGCCTTATACATATTTATGAGGTCCCGAAATTGCTACGGGACCCTGCGAACCGGCGCACTTGCTCCCATAGCTGTCTCATTATGTTTTTAGGGTTCCTTTGTTATTGCCTCTTTGATGTCTGCCGGTTGAAATCGGAAGGATTTCCCTAGTTTACATGATTTGGGAGAAGTTTGACAGGGGTTGCTATGTGAATTGTAGGTGAAGTTGGTAGTTTTTTACGTAGGCTATGACAGACGGGGAGTTTTACTGTGAAAGATGTCAATTTAGTTTGTGAGCCATCAGTTAGCGATCTACAGACAGACACACAGATACATTAAACTTGTAACACACCGCTTTTTTGCGACATAGTTAGTTTACATTTTCACATCTATGGTTTCGAGTATGATGTTGGAATGCAGGGGCGGATCTTGTATGCAGGGACCTTGGGCTTATCCTACCTAAGGGCCCAATAGTTTTTTCTCTGTGCTTCTGACCCTCGTTCTGTTCGAAAGATATGTATATTGTCTTCAATGGAGGTCGTTTTATCTACGGGGCCCTGGGCTGCTAGCCAAAAAGCCCCTATAGTAAAAAAATAAATAAAAATAAAACATCCTTTGACTGGCTCGATGGCGCATTCGGCAGTGACCCTGCTCCATGCGCCAAGAGTTGTAGGTTCGATCCCCACCCAGGACAAATATTCGTATGATGAATACTTGTGTTTGTTCTGTGTCTGAGTGTCAATATCCAATATTTATTTAAGTATATATCTGTAATACCACTATTGATTCTGATATCCGTAACACAAGTGCTTAAGCTACTTATCTCGGAGTCAGATCAATGTATGTGATGTAGTCGGATATTTATTATTTATTATTTATTATCTTTAATTAGAACAATATGTACATGCTTGCAAAAAATGCAATAAGTCGGCTATTAGATAGAAGATCCGGCCCCGTTGATATGGTAGAGCCATATAGTCGTCATTTATCGGCGGTCACATCAGCTGGATAAGCGGGACCAGCTAATGTGGTTACCGGCAAAGAAGTATCAACAGCCACATAAACTTGGAGTAAAATAGCAAAATCTGTGCTGCTGTGCTTCGATGGGAAAAGGCCGATGACGCATCAGAAATCTGGTGTTGTCCATTGGCGGTGGTTACTTATCACCATATCATAATCTTTATTCTAATTTTACTATTGTGTCATCATCTTCCTAGCGTTATGTCCCGTGCTTAGACAGGGTCCGCTTAAACCATGATCCAGGATTTAGCGAGTCTGGTAATTACATTGAAGCGACTGCCGATCTGACCTTCGTAACCCTAAGATAGGGGAACCAGACAATTTTTGGATCATGGTTACAAATCCAAAGTTGTTTGAATTTGCAGGTTTCATCACGATGTTTTCCTTCACCGTCGAGCTAGTGGTATAAATACGTACATAGACTTGAAAAATCCAGAGGTACGTGCCCGGGTTTGAACCCGCACTCCTCGGTTAAGAGGCGTGTGTCCTTACCATTGAGCTACCACCGCTACTTTTTACTATTGTGTATATCTAAGAAAACAAGACAGACAGCAAACGCTTTAATGTAATGACCAGACTTGCTAAACGGCGGATCATGGTTTAAGCCAGTGGTTCTTAACCTTTTTGTCATGAGGGACCGCTAGACAACATTTCTAATTAGTCATGGATCACCTAATTGATTTATTGTTTTGTAGGTAATATATAGTTAGATGGAAATAAAGGGTCTTCCCTTACACGCGTGCACCTTATTATTTACTGATTTTTTTGGATGGCTCCGCGGACCACTTGAAATGCTTTCAGGGACCGCCAGTGGCCCGCGGACCACCGGTTAAGAACCACTGGTCTAAGCGGACCTCGACTAACACTAGGAAGATGATGTTAATATTTTCGTTGATGAAATGACAATCCCTCCTAACAATTAACTTTTAAGGTTTTGATCATAGAAGAACATTCATATAACTTTTAATGTAATGTTTACAAGATTACTTTATTATTTGATAACAAGCGAGTAAAAAAAAGAGTCTACACAAAATTTAATTTTATTTCATTTTATTTTTTTATTTTAATTTTAAAAGTCTATTGCATTAAGTGATTTAAAAAAAAATAGAAGCTATTGTCACTTCAACGACGATTAAAAGGCATACAAACCAATAGAACAAAAACACCCTTGAAATACAGAGACCTTACTTAGCCATATTCGAGTTTTACTGAAGAACCAACTCAAACGTACAATTATTGTACCCCCGGGCGCGAACGAACACACATCGTTCCAATTTCAAAACGAAATACCGCGTACATAAAAAAACCCGCGACGCCCGTTCAGAAGCACAATAACGCGGAGTTTATTGTCAAAACTTCGCCGCGACGCCGTTACACTCCTCTTTATGACGATAATCCGTTTTCTGAACGCTTTATAAAACTCCTGGCTGTTTCTTTATAATCCGCTGGTGTTTTTGAACGAGCTAAATGAGAAACGTTGAATGTGTCGCTTGGGTTTTGTTTCTTGTTTTAGTTATTAACAAAATATAGTATTTTTCGCCAAAGTGATGGACTTTATAAATTGACTTGAGTGTTTTTTTTTTCGAAATATATATATGTCTAGCCATTGACGAATTTTTATTCTTCTGTTCACTAGCATAAGAAAAAGCCTGTACTATAATTATTCAATTTAATTCCAGTACGCATCTTTTCACAAATAAAATCATCAACCATTGTTAGCCTGCAGTTACATTTTATAAACTATGGTCTTGTTCCATGTTGAGGTGGGACTTAACATAATGTGCCAACGTGGTGCCAATTATGGTACTTGCATAAAAGGTGACCAATAGTATATTGAGAATTGAATAATTGTGTAAGTGAATAGTACAAGTCTGCCAGTCGTGACTACTTGCCATGATTTTCATCTGACCCAGCCCAACTGTATTGTCGCCTGCAACTTAAAACAAAACACTGATAAAATTAAGTTACGAAGAAAGATATAAGACAGTAACCGCTATAGTTAGTGAATATATATATGAAAGAATCGCGTCCCCCTGTCTGTCTGTGCGCAACACATGTTCCCTGGTTAATGACGTGTGACCGCGACAAATGTCTCGCACTTGACACTACGACATACCGTGGAGGTTTAAACATATACTGGAAGTGTCTGTCGGATACACACTTTAAATTTACATGATCAACTTCATCTTCCTAGCATTAAGTAATAAGTTTGACTGGCTCGATGGCTTATTCGGTAGTGACCTTGCCCCATACGCCAAGGTTTGAGGGTTAAATATCTACTTGTGTTTGTTCTGTGTCTAGCTGTTAATATTGAATATTTAAGTATACATTTTAGTGCTTAAGCTATTTACCTTGGAGTCAGATCAATGTGTGTGATGTAATCTGAGTCTCTGATATTTATATCTCGAGCTTAATCGAGGTCCGCATAGAACATAATCCAAGATTTATCGAATCCGGTAGCCGACTGAAGGAACCTGTTGAAGCGACTGCCCATCTGACCTCCATCTGATCCAATTTATCAGATAAATTGGATCATGGTGACACATCTATAGGTATATAAATGTGCAGGTTTGTGCAGTAAACTACCATCACTCAATTTACCTTAAATCTATAATATAGATGAGTGATCGATTTTAATACATTCGCGCCCATAAAAGTAAATACAGTCCAAGGAGCCGGAATCTCAATTAGCGACTAGACAAAATAAAACTACACCTTTATCTATTACTAGCTGTGCCCGCGGTTTTACCTGCGTTAATGGTAATTGGTAGCTGTCATATAGCCTATAGCCTTCTTCGATAAATGGCTAGGAAAAAACACAAAAAAAGAAAAAAAACTAATCTAGCACATTCAAGCAAAAAACTAACAAACAAACTCTTCAGCTTTAAAATATTAGTATAGTTAGTATATTAGTATAGATGTAGGTACATAATATGCTTCTTGTCACATCTAGCGCGTATGAGCTCTATGCCTACTGATTACTATTAAAAGGAAGCTATGAATGAACGTTATAATAATAAACACTGGCCACATTACCCGCACATTGCGTCGCTTTTATTAACGCGTATGAAGTAATCAGCACAATATTATTAGCTTGCGTTGGCAAAAACAAGGGAGCTGTGGTAGCTCAATGGTAAGGACACGCGCCTCTTAACCGAGGAGTGCGGGTCCAAACCCGGGTACGTACCTCTGGAATTTTCAAATCTATGTACGTATTTTTACCACTAGCTCGACGGTGAGGGAAAACATCGTGATGAAACCTGCAAATTCAAATAACTTTGGATTTGTAACCATGATCCAAAATTTGTCTGGTTCCCCTATCTTAGGGTTACGAAGGTCAGATCGGCAGTCGCTTCAATGTAATTACCAGACGCGCTACATCCTGGACCATGGTCTAAGCGGACCCCGTCTAAGCACAGGACATAACGATAGGAAGATGATGTTGGCAAAAATAAATATTGGACGAGACATTCGCAACGTTTTGAATAAAAAAAGGTGGGATATTGTTTCATCGGATGAAATACGAATAAGTAAGTGATAACCTAAGTAATAGTCGGTTATTAATTTGTGCTTGCTGATAGTACTTGTTAGATGAATAAAATTGAAGTGAAACTATTAAGCCTAACAAAAACTGACTAGCCCGTTAGTCGAGTGGTCAGAGACCCTGGCCACGAAACTGAGGGTCGCCGGTTCTAATCCCGCTAGGGGCAAATGTTTCGTTTGTTCTCAAGGGGGTAGCTAGGGGCATTTGTTCTCAAGTTATGGATGTTTATAAACGTATTTATCATAGTAGTAGTAGTATCTATAGCACAAGCATAAGCTTAGTTTGGGACTAGGGAATGTGTGTGTCACTCTAGACTTCTAGAGAATTAAAAAAACTTTTAAAACGTTTTGTTTATATATCCGTCTATGGGACTTTCACTGTTAGATAGCTGGTGTTACAAAGAGTTTATTTGTTACATATAGATTGTTTTGTTGAAACCGCGGACGACGTTTTCACATTTCTTCCTGGCATCGTGTCTTATAGGAGGTTCGCTTCGAGCATGATTCTTGATTTATTAAGCCTAGTTAACGTTGAAGTGACTCTTAGACCAGGGACAAGGGATCAGGGAAAAGACAAGAGAACCAGACGAATTACTGCATGAATTCAAATCCATAATGATTTCTATGCCACAATGAATCAAAAATCATCGCGAAGCAGTGATATAAATCTGTACTAATAATTGAAATATACAGAGAGGAGGTTTGAACCGACACTACTCACACGTAAGTCGTGACGTCTTTCCCATATGATGTCCATTAAGCAACTACCGATTTTCTTTCTACACGGATATAACAGACAAAATTTTCATGTGAAATAAAAAAGGATAAGAAATAGCTATAAGTATACACATTTACGAAAAAAGGGAGTTATCCGCCTCGCGGATCAAGGTACCCAGAATACTGGCAGCGTTGCCCCTTTGAATTTGAGGTAGCTTCCAGCATTCCGGTCGCCAGAAACTTTAATCAGCCGAGCGGACAGCTTCTGGAACAGTTTGCGGGCCTCCAGACCCTACGGTCCAAGAGTTTCCTCGCCGAATGGAGCAACTCGGTAGCAGTTGCCGAAAGCAGAGTATTTGGTGAGCTTTCGAGCTTCTGCTGACGCTGCTGCTGCCCCCACTTCATGTGAATTATATGTGTATTGGGATTCCGTATATTGAAGAGACGCTATCGTTAATCCCGTAGGATCTAAACATATGGGATAAAAAGTTATCTATGTCCTTAATTTCTGGCGTGCCTAATTGCATCAAATTAGCTTACGTGGCGAACGAACGAAAATGAAAAATACTTTACGACCTATTCTCATACCTACAAAACACCAAAAAAAACTTTAATTGAAATTAGTCCAGTTCTGAGGAGTCAGAGCATAAACACCGTTACACAAATTTGTATATAATACAATTATTTATTTAAAAACAATTAAAATATAAAAGCAAGTAAGATGTAAATGTGCACAGAACTTGGCGATATTTAACCATGCTCCCAATTAAAAGCCACAAATCATTCGGATGCGGTGTTTCGTAACAAAAAAACGCACGCGACGGGCGGAAACGGATGATTGGTGTCCATATGCGCAGACGCACTGTCTCGGCGAGATGCGAAATGATTACTTTCATTAACATACATACATCCATACATACAATAGAGCGGTGGTAGCTCAATGGTAAGGACACGCCTCATATCCAAAGGCTGCGGGTACAAACCCGCCCAGGATTGTTTTTTAGTTTTAGATTTTTCGCGTTTTTTATTACAATATTTCTAACATAGCCACCATCATCACGCCCACAATATCCGAAGAGGTAGAGTACAAGGGACAAAATGGTCACAAACACTATTTCAACTTTCAGCTAAAAATATAATTGGGTTGGGTTAGATGGTAAATTTAATTTAGAGTGGTGGTAGCTCAATGGTAAGGACACGCACCTTTTAACCGAGGAGTGCCGGTTCAAACCCGGGCATCTACCTCTAGATTTTTCAAATCTATGTACGTATTCATAGCTCGACAGTGAGGCAAAACATCGTGATGAAACCTGCAAATTTAAACAACTTTGGATTTGTAATCATGATCCAAAAAAAATTGTCTGGTTATTGTCTGGTACGAAGGTCAGATCGGCAGTCGCTTCAATATAATTACCAGACTGGCTAACTCCTGGATCATGGTCCAAGCGGACTCCGTCTAAGCACGGGACATAACGGGGAAGATGATGAAGATGGTAGATTTAATTTGATTGTCAAAGTAGGGGCAAGCGTCTCGCTCGTCACCTACATAATCACAAACCCAATATCCAAAACGCCAGTCGTCGCTTTCACGACATGCTAGGCAAGAAACACAGTTGGCATATTATTTTTAAGTTCCAGACCAACATGGAACACAGTTGTGTCACTATGACCAATCTGTCTGTGACTACCATTCACAAATTCAAATTCACGCCAGTTAATTAAACAGGGCCTGCATAAGCTCTCATGAATGGAATCATTTCAGCTCTCGCGTGAGATACGACTACACATGCTATAATCGCTCGTTTCCGCTTGTTGCTAGCGAATACATTGTTTTAACAAATACATTGGTTATTTGTCGTCTAATAACAGTTATTATTAGTTATAACACTTATTAATGTTATGAATATAGGTCTTTCTTATACGTATTATATGTATGGATATCATAACGAGCGCAATACCCGAATGGGTAGGCAGAATTGAAGGCCATGGGCGAACGCAGCTTTTGTCCAACACAATATTGTTTTGGTCCAGGGGGGGCAATAACTAAGAGCAAATAGATCTTGGCACACAAGTTAGGGGGGGTTAACTAAATACTATGGGGAGGGTCGAAGGCTGCAAGTACCTTTAACCATTTGGACTGACTGTAGCTTAGATTCTTGGACCCTGTCCTGAATAAAAATGTACTCTATTAAATACCAATTATAGACAAGTCCAGCATATTTTTCTAAAATGTTGTTTCATACTTATTCCAACAATAATGGTAATAATTATCATTATTATCAACAATAAAATTGTTAATTTATAAGTCGTAGTACAAATGGCAATTTACTTTTAAATATTTAGACTAGTTTACGCGACAAACTTTTATATTTATATACAATGGGTTTAATAAAATTTTAAGTTAATTTTGTTGTTTTAATTTATGTTATGTATTTCTATTGCGTTATTTATTAAAATATTAGCTTTTTGCACTTCTTCTGACTATACAGAATTGAATACTGTTCTGACCGCATAATTTTCTTAAAAAAATTACTAAGTTTTTGCTTCATACATCTAATTACAGATTTTTATGATTATACCGATATATTGCAATCACTTTGATAGAATAATCTGAAATTCAATTCTGTTAATGTTGTTTCAGGTATCAAGCAGCGTCTAGTCTGGTCGTCACATGTGTGGTGATCAATGTCCACGCCAGCTGTTGTCAAACTGTAAAATGGTAAAGTGGCCCGATTCGAGTTTATGTTTATGGCATGTGCGTTGGTCGATGACTACTCCTGTGGCTGATAACATGTTGTCGTAAGCTTAGTTATAAGACTACATAAACAACAGACCTGGAGCTTTTTCCTAGATTTATTGAATATTTTGCATAATCCGGCCTCTGCCTCTAATAAGGGGTAGGAGGCAGGTTAGTATCTTTAGAATATCCTACCCCCCCACTCCAACATTAACAGATAAAAGTAATTATTAACTCATTAGTTAATTATTGTCATATCTGATTAGATTCAGGAGATTGTTAGGATCTCTAATATCTGGCTGCCTTTTGACTTGCGAAAAATCAGTTAATACATCAGTAAATTATATACAAACTAAACCAAATATGAAGAATGTGTACCCTAAAGCAACAGATCTGACAATTCATATTAAAATATGAATTGAGATTGAGATGAGTTAAGAATGCAGATAAATCTGCATTCTTAACTGACCACGATCGCTTAACGTAAACTTAAAAGTCTGCTAGATACAATAAAAAATGTGTATGTAGTATCGCGGGTGTAACTAGTATTAAGTACTTGTTTCAGTTAATAATTTAACGTTAATTACTAAGCGTCGCATCAATACAGTTTGGGGACCACTGACCAAACCCTAGCCCAGGTCGTCGACCAGCGCATGTGACTGTGACACGCTTCCTGTGCGATTGCACTTTTCTCATTGCATATTGCACATTGCACATGCAACTTGTTTGCGGTATTTTAATGGCCTTAATCTGAGTGAATGTCTTGGGAACTGATCGTGGTTATTGACGTGATTTAATGGAGATTTCGAAGTTTGGTGACGTCATCATAACATGAATGGGGGGGGGGGGGGGGGTTTGGTCAACACCACTGAGTAAATAGTCTATTTTGCAAGCAGATCAAGTTTCTTTGTTATGTAATCTATACTATACTAAAATTATAAAGCTGAAGAGTCTGTTTGTTTGCTTAAAAGCGCTAATCTCTGGAACCACTGGTACGATTTGAAAAATTATTTTAGAGCTAGATAGCCCATTTATCGAGGTAGGCTATAGAATAAACATCCTACTAATTATAAATGCGAAAGTATGTATGTATGGCCATCCATACTTTTTTTCATCAGTACTTTTTTTGTGAAAGAGTAACAAACATCCATATGTTTGTTACTCTTTCACAAAAAAAGTACTGAATGGAATTTAATGAAACTTTAGTATAATATAGCTCATACACCCGAACAACATATAGCCTATGTTTCATCAATGTACCACGCGAGCGAAGCCGCGGGCAAAAGCTAGTTAAGCATAAACGTGGGTAAAACCGCGAGCACAGCTAGTATTACATAAAAATACTCAAAACACAGAACAAGCACAAGTTCACCAAACGAATATTTGTCTTGGATAAGAATCGAACCCACATCTCTTAGCGCAAAGGCTCTCTATCGAATGCGTTAAAGAGCCACTCCCGTTAATCTTTCAAACTTTAAAAAACGTCAAAACATCGAGGAATACCAAAAAAAAAAAAACCACACCCTTCCCCGCGCCCCATAAGGCCACACTCCGTAACTTTTTAAGCGAAGCCTGCGGTATTTACCAGTGGCGAATTAAAGTAAATACCGGACCGAAACAAATTTGCATCCAGATGTGACATTAGAAGCTCAGAGAACCCCGTTTTATCTTTTTGCTGTCGGTTAAACGGTGGCCGCCACTTCATTAGCCAAGTCGGAAGGGGATAATTAGAACATTTATTTTTGAACAGTGGACGGTAAGGGCTCACAATAAAGTGTGTTATTATGACCAGGGGGTAAGTATTAAGTGCGGTATTTGTGGAGGTTACCCTCTTCGAAATATTAAGCCTATGCAATTTCTGTAGGATGCTATAGTGATCATTGTCTGACCCTTGCGTAATAACTAGATCTTTATCTGTAGGTATTACTGTTTAAAATTTACAATCCCAGATTAGTCTGGAAGAGGAACTTAATAGAAATTATTAACTGTGTTCCTTTCCTAGGATATAATGGGCATACTATTATATTATTATAGTTGATTATAATATCTTTAATTGTGTAGGCAATGAGCTAGCCCTTGTCGTCTCTTTTTAACTGACTTCAAAAAAAAGGAGGAGGTTCTCAATTCGACTGAATTTTTTTTTTTCGTTTTTTTTTTTGTACTTTACAATTTCCATTTTATTTTTTGTTAAAAGTGTTTTAAATATCTAACTTACAACTTTTTGATTTCTGCGTACCTTGTCAGTGATTGTCGGCATATTGTAAATAAGTTATAAAAGGTTAGAAATTTTAGTTTATATAAACACAGGTGAAATATTTTCATTTGAATGAATTTGTCAAAATATAACATTGTTGGACCGTTTTGGTTTTCGATTAGATTGGAATCCTAATTCAATCGATTCTATTAACGATTCTGAACAAACAGTTTTCAGGTTTCGTATTCACTACAAATAAGGTTGTATAAGACCAACATATTATATCTATATGTATATTTCAATTAATATATTTATATTTTCCGTCTAATCCAGCCCAGTTTTATTTTTCACTAAATTTGGTTACTCTACCTACCCTTTCGGGAATGATGGGCGTTATGTTATGTTATATTTCGATTAAAAGAAAAAATATTGTTTCAAATGAGACCGAAGTGAAAAAATATAATTAATTCTTGCATGCGTAAAAGGCGACTAATGGTGCATTGTCGGTTGACTTCGTGATGACGAGCCACTTGACATCTATTTCACAATTTTCTTTCCAAATTTTTTTTTTTTTTGCTGAATGTAAAAGCACCATACCGCCTCTTGGGTTCTCACTTCCACTTAGGCAATTAAAGATGATATTTAATTTTACATGTTCATATATAGCCAACGCCATTCACCGTCTAATTACAAATCAAGCGCCAACCGCTTGAACGTTCACAATTGGCATGTTTAAAATTCCAATTCCGTTTGGCAAACACGAAGTCTTCACAGAAGGGTAACCAGATAGCTCTTTTATTGCTGTTGTCTTTGCGTTCAAAGCGGAGAGCGGAGCCGTGAAATAAAATTTTGAATTAAAAGTAAACATTAAGAGCGGTAATTCCGACTCGCAGACGAGGGCAAATGATTTTTGATGCGAACTACCTGCTTGTGTTAAGCTTTGGGATAGATGTGGGGCTAGGGAGACGGCGATTCTCGAATATGTTAGATGTAGAATGTGTTATGTTATGTTATCTTAATATATATGTTGCTGTAATAGCTCGAACTATGGTAAATTTTAAGATTTTGCAGTAAAACCTAAGATTTACCAACTCTTAACGGTAAAAGTCCGAACAGGTGTACAATTTGAACTTTTACCACCATTTACTTAGTAAATCTTAGGATTCTTTACTTGGAAAATGTTACCTAACCAAACCTAACTAAGATAAGATTATATTATAGGTTAGGTTAGGTAAGGTATTTCTTTAATCAGGTTAATGAACATTTTTTTTTTTTTTTTTTTTACGTGAGGAATGCATTTACGCACCGTCCAAGTAAACCTAGGTTCGGCCTACGAGGGATGTGTCGGGCTCAGAGGCAGGGAAAGCACTCTACTACCGACTAAACCTCACGGTGGTCATTCTTCGGGCGTTGGTGCAGATTCCGGGCTCCCCACACGGGACTCTACGCGAAATCTACGTCTACGCCGCTGCCGATCCATGCGGCCCATCTCGAGGGAGAGGCAACCTCGCCCCCAGAACACCTCGCGGTGCTTATGACGGCACAGACCACAGAGTCACCCCATCCTATTTAACGGACGAGGATCCACGTGTCGTCATCTTCTCTGGGGCTGCTTAACGAAGTGAATGCAGGCCCCCCCGCAAACACTCCAAAGCCCCAAAGGCCCTTTTAGTCGCCTCCTACGACAGGCAGGGATACCACAGGAGTATTCGGAGCCCCCCCTGTAGGGCGCAGGTTAATGAACCTAACCTAACTAACCCATAATAATATAACCTAACCTAGAAATGTTTTCATTTACCAACTCATGTCGGTAAATTCTAAGATTTACTAGTAAAACCTAAGATTGACCAATATACGGGCTTTTACAGTAACATATATAAATTACGCGTCACGTTGTTTGTCCGCGATGGACTCCGAAACTACTTAACCGATTTTAATTAAATTTGCACACCGTGTGCAATTTGATTACATGCGGTGGTAGCTTAATGGTAAGGACACGCGCCTCTTAACCGAGGAGTGCGGGTTCAAACCCGGCACGCACCTCTGGATTTTTCAAATCTATGTACGTATTCATACCACTAGCTCGGCGGTGAGGGAAAACATCGTGATGAAACCTGCAAATTCAAACAACTTTGGATTTGTAACCATGATCCAAAAATTGTCTGGTTCCCCTATCTTAGGGTTACGAAGGTCAGACCGGCAGTCGCTTCAATGTAATTACCAGACTCGCTAAATCCTGGATCATGGTCTAAGCGGACCCCGTCTAAACACGGGACATAACGCTAGGAAGAAGATGATGATGTGCAATTTGATCCAACTTGAAAGATAGGATTACATCTCAATTGATTTAACCCGATTATGTTTGACTGTTTGGCGCAACAAAGTTCGCCAGGTCAGTTAGTATTATCTACACACACATTCATATTATCATTACACCCGAAATCCCCGAATAGGACAGCAGACCAAGGAGCAATGAAGCTTTTTAAACAGCACTTAGTCGAAACTAATAGCTACTCATTCATGTCTAGGTCATCGCTTACAAAATTACAAACCTACTGCCCAATACACCATTACGATATGCTAAATAATAAATGAGTCCCAGGCCAAAATGGGACGCATTATAATTTATCGTTATGTTCCGTTCTGAGTACAGATCCGCTTGAAGAGTAAATCTGGAGACAATTTGTGTTCTCAGAAGTAAATATTTTTGTTATTCCTATTAAATGTTAACTTAGAATAAATAAGTAGTTTTAATATCATAAAATATTGGTTCCGGACTATTAATAATGATCTAAGCTTCAAAGCTTATAGTCTAAGCGGACACCGTCTAAAACGGGACATAACAGTAGAAAGATATAACACATCCCATATTTCAAATTTGCGGTGGATTATATGATAAACACGTTTGACCTCAAAAGCTTTTTTTTGAATTTTTTTTACACGTTGCAAGGATATCATTATTTTGATGCCTGAGGAAAAAAAAATTACGTTCCTATACGTAATTGGATATAATTATTTTAATATACGTATATATTTTTCTCATTACAAAACATGCATAGTGAGTATTGCAAATACTGTAGTATTTTTCCTAACATACGTAAGAGCTGTATAATATAATTTATATCTAAATCTATCTAATCTAAACATATACGTAGCAGTGTGATACGAATCGTTATGAGAGATACTGTATAGTATCTTTAAAGATAGTCTAGATATGAAATTTGTAGTGCTATGTAATGTAATCCTATTTACTATGTAGCAGTCCTTTATGTAAATAAAATCACATGTTATTACGCGCATACATAAAGGCACTAGAGTATTTTTAAGTACTCGTCATACATCTTTATACTATTTCAAATATTACTTTTATTTTCTAGCGCCTTTAGATAAGCTATGCTATTATTATAATCTAAGATTAAAGATACTTGACTCATATCTTTTCACCATAAAATACATTTTACGCGTACTCAACGCATAGACAGACAATCTTAAAAATTGTGTTTTTTGCAATAAGTACTATTTGAACTTTCACGTGCATTTGGTAATGACATAACATAGCATAACATCACGCCCGTAATCCCTGATGGGGTAGGCAGAGTCAAAGGGACAGCAGTCCCCTTTAATCACATTCAGCCAAAAATAAAACTGGGCTGGGTTAGATGGTAAATTGTGAAAAAGTTGTGACATGTGGCTAGTTTGTCGCCTACACAATCACATACCCAAAACCCTATATACAATTAGTCGCCCTTTACGACATGCTAGGCAAGAAACACAGTTGGCACATTATTTTTAAGTCCCAGACCAACCCGGGCAATGGGCTGGGTTAGATGGAAAATTGTGAAAAAGTAGTGACAAGTGATTAGCTCGTCGCCTACACAATCACATACCCAAAATCACATATACCATTATCCGCCTTTTGCGACGTGCTAGGCAAGAAACAGTTGGCAAATTCTTTTATAGTCCCAGACCAACACGGGACAAATTCATTTGGTAATGAATTTGTTATAGTAATTTAAATAAATCCTAAAGTCTAATAATTATATTTGAATCTTACCATCATTATCAAATCATCTTATCAAAACTTTTTTTTAAATTGGAAGTCCAGCGGGTTGCAAGCCAGTTTCGGGGCCACGCGTCTAATGTTTTGTATTAATTAACTCGGCATAATTAAGGCGGTGTGCGGAACCCTGGCCGGTTAACTGTTTTTCCTCGGCGAGCTCGATTCGGACCGCTACAGTAACGAATTACGAATTATGTAAACGCCGGCTACGTACGGAGTAACGAACGTAGTTAATTCGGTGTTAACTTTTGGAGCCCTCTGCGTTTGTTTAATATGTTTATGCTATTTTGTTTATGTTTATTGCATTTGAGGTGCAATGTTCAATGTTTTTTTACGGTCGAAGCAAATATTACCAGTAGTAGTTGCATGACCTATGAAAATTGTAATTTGCATGCCGATAGGCTGAATGTGGGATACATTACATACACCTACTTAGACCATCATTATAAACCCATGTTTCGCAAATAAATTCATATTTTGTTTATACAAGTAAACTGGCGATTAAGCTAATAGGTGCTTGTAATATAAGGGCGCACTTGCACGCTTTCAATCCTTTGAAGGTTTGGTAATACTCGCAATAAAAAATTAGAAAACAATATTTTAAAATCCTTAAACCATATAGTGCCTTAGCTTTTGTCTTTATATATTTTATTGTATTCTTCGTGATTTTTTTATGCAATGTCATAATACGATAACAGCAATCTATGCACATATCACACCAAAAATCATGATAACTATGTCAGCTTATAAGGAATTAATAGACTCGCTCCTTAAAGGATCCTAATTTTTATCCATTTAAACTAACTCAATAAAAATATTGCTATTAATAGCAATCATATTTTTTTTTTACACTTTTCCAATAGACAGGAATTACGAAATAACAAACTATACTATTGTATGAATGAATGAAATGAGAATGTTAAGGTGGATGTGTGGAGTGAGGCGAATTGACAAGATAAGAAATAAATATATTAGAGGAAGTATGAAAGGCACCAGTGATAGATAAGATGTGAGGAACCGTTTATCTTGTTATGGGCATGATGAGAAGAGAGGAAGGACATGTGACAAAGAGAGTGATGAGTATGAATGTTAGTGGATGGAGAGGAAGAGGAAGGCCAAATAAGAGATGGATGGATTGTGTGAAAGATGAGTGAAATGGGAGTGGATAGCTTGATGACGACTGACCGGGATGTATGGAAGAGGAAGACATGCTGCGCCGACCCCAGATGAACTGGGAGAAGGGCAAGAGGATGATGAAACTATACGATTCTATAACATCCCTCTCTATATAACGTTAAGCAACATTTGGCGCTAGCAGGCATGAGACCCCTGCCGTAATAAAATAAAGGAAAGATTGCGAGTCATTATTTTATACTGTTGAGCGAATGGCGTGAATAATATTCGAATAATGTTTTATTATTCAGCCCAATTGTTCAGGCGATTAGGGATTTACTCATTAAATTAATTATATCTGACTGTATTTATAGGGCTTTAGGTTACCTGTACTTTGAATAATTAGAAGCTGGTCTGACCCTATGTTTGACTCAAAAATTTGGAATCGAAATTAATGTTCCAACTGTGTTTGTGCATAGACTGACTAGCTCGATTGCGCATTCGATAGTCACCCTGCCCCATGCGCCAAGAGTTGTGGGTTCGATCCCCACCCAGGACAGATATTCGTGTGATGAATATTTGTGTTTGTTCTGTGTCTCGGTGTTAATATCTAATATTTAAGTATATATTTGTAATACCACTGTTGATTCTTATATCCGTAACACAAGTGCTGAAGCTACTTATCTCGGAATCAGATCAAGTGATGTAGTCGGATATTTATTTAATATTAATATTTTTAAAGTATGTTGTAAAAGGCGATACCCATTGCACTAGGACTAACAAATAATGTTTCAACGGCAATACATTACATCCACTCCCAAAGCAAAAAAAAAAAGAAAAAACATGTGCCAACTGTGTTCCTTGCATACCATGTTGTAAAAGGCGATTTGAATATTAAACATTGTGTTTGTGATGTAAGCGACAAGCCAGCCACTTGTCACTATTTCTTCACCGTTTTACATCTAATGCAAATCAATTTTAGTTTTTAATGTTTGACTGACTCGATGATGCATTCGGTAGTGACCATGCCCCGTGCGCCAAGAGTTGTGGGTTCGATCCCCACCCAGGACAAACATTCGTATGATGAATACTTGTGTTTGTTCTGTGTCTGGGTGTTAATATCCAATATTTAAGTATATATTTGTACCACTGTTGATTCTAATATCCGTAACACAAGTGCTTAAGCTACTTACCTCGGAGTCAGAGCAATGTATGTGATGTAGACGGAAAAAAATACAATATAAAAAAATTTGGCTTAAGAAGCTTTTACTATTTCTTACCTCTTCGGGGATTGCGGGTGTGATGGTACGTGTATGGCCTGACAATTGGCGTGGCCTGACTTTACATGTAGAAATTGATGGAAGGTTCGCTTCTGTATGTAAAAAAATAGTTATCTTGGTTGCATATTGACAGGCTCGTTAGTCGAGTGGTTTGAAACCCTAGCTACGAAACTAAAGGAATTGGTGTGAAACCTGAATAATTTATTATTTCATATAAAAAAAAAGTTATTAAAAATACAAACGTAAGATGGAGATCACTTCAAACCAAACTTGCTAATTCCAGGATCACTATCTAAATACACCAAAATTCTACTTCATAGCGTTGTGTTACTAAAAACGGGACACAACGCTATGAAGATGAAACAAGATTCAATTCTCTACCGTTTTCCGTAAAGAGATGTTAATAAAACAAAATATTCTATGCCGGCCTTCGGATATCTGGAGTAAATCAGTATACAATCGGCTACCTTTAACGCCAAATAAATTCCGACCTTACGGCCTTTTACGAGTAAATCCGGAAAATCAAAAAACTCCGGAACGGATACGGCTCTCGATTCTTTGTTTCGCCGGATCAACACCGTGCACCTAGGGGGAGGGGGGATGATCAGAATAATGGGATTTTCCCGACGAGATTATGTCTGGATTATTTTATGCCCAGTGCCTAGTAAAAATTTTTCCTACCGACCCGGAATTGGGGGTTTAGGCGATTTTCGCGCTTATCTTGTGGGTGGTAGAGTTGGGTGTCGTTTGGGGGGTGGGGTGGGGAATTTCATTTTGTCCCGAATAAAAATATCCCATACGACGGCTTTGCTTTATCATTGCGAGGCTCGCGGTGTAATTAGTTTTCGCAAAGCAAGCCGGCGTCCCTATTCTGGTGTCCCATTTTTTCTCGTCACCAAAAACAATGGCGGTATTCTATTTGTTTTTTTTTTCACATCTTTTTAATAAAGATAGCGAGCCACTTAAGTTCAATACAAAGATATTTAAGCTAAATCTATACTTACTAATATTATAAACAGAAAACATTTGTACGTTTGTTACGAATAAAACTACTGTACCGATTTCAAAAATGTTTTCACCATTAGAACGCTACTTTAACCCTGACTATCATAAACATGTTTTTACCCCCAAAACGATAAAAAAAAATATGTCCATCCGTGCAAAGCCAGGACAGGTCGCTAGTGTTCCATATTTTGGTAAGACACTGGTCCCTAAAATACAGTTTCATAAGTTTGGGAGTTGGTTCCTTAATCTCCAAAAGAAGTAGTGTTGCCGCTCGATAGGCCGATATTGATTGTCTATCGATAGCCTATCGATAGTTGAAACTGAAAACTATCGGAGAACAGCAATACTATCGATAGTATCGATAGTTTTGATAGTATCGATAGTTTTGATAGTATCGATACTATCGATAGTTAATTGATTGGCAGCGATCGAAACTATCGATACAATCGATAGTATTGCACTAACAGAGAAATCAATACTATCGATTGTCCTATCGATCGTATAGATGATCGTACTATCGATTGCAAAACTATCGATTTTTCGGCAACACTAGTAGGCATAGTCAAAGGGATAGCGTGGCCCTTTAATCACTTCTAGCCTAGAATAAAACTGCGCTGGATGGAAAATGTAAAAAGGTAACGTCGAGTGGATAGCCCATCGCATACTCAATTACTCATCACCCAGTACCATTAACCTTTTACGACAAGCAAGGCTAAGAACATGGTTCATTCTTTTAAGTCCCAGATTTCCATGGGACCTATATTATAATCTGGTTTGAAATAACATAAGTAATGCACAAAAACGATGATGACCATATGTTTGTTTTTTTTTGTTTTAAATAACGAGTGTTTATAAAAAAAAACAACAAAAATTATGCACACCACTCACATCGCACCAGAATAGGGCGACAATGGGCCGGATTAGCGGGGCGCCCGGGGCGCCGGTGAAAAATTGAACCGTTCATTGTTTTAAATGTCGGTGCGTGACCGGCGGGCTTAATACGCGGGTGTCGCCCAGTAATTGTATCATCTTCGGACGAATTTCGCGTGGCGGCGACCGATTGATGTGCTTTGTGGAACAATAATTCGGTGAGGAGAGTGCAAGCGAAAAACACATTTGTTGACGCTTGTATCATAATAATGTTACTGATTTGTCCGTTTTGTCGATATCAAATGGTGGAAGTGTATTTATGATTTTTTTTTATAATTTACCGTAAATTATGAAAACATTTTCTGGATAAAATTTACTGTGTGTATTTATGATAAAAGTGACAAGAAAATACATATTGCTCAATTTATACTTACTTTTAATATATTTATTAGATTTTATTAATTTAGGTACTATTTACTCTTAGATCCAAAAGAGAAGTATGTCAATCAAACTGAAAACCATGCTATAGATAAATTTTGGACAGAATTGAAAAGGCATATACAACGTGTTAATAAAAAAGCGCAAAATCTGAATTTAGTTTATTCAGAATCGAGAGATGAATCGATTCCATTTTGAAAAAATAGGGGTCAAATTTGATCCGAAAAAATATTTCAATTACGCCCTGTTTATTCATTACTTAACTCTATTACCAGAGGCGAATGTACTATCTACACTAGCTCCTAACCTACTCATACACGTGCATGCATACATTGGATTCGTGCAATCTATATAGATCGCGCGTAATTACCATAGACTTTTTAAATTGCAGCAAGCACAAAAAAAAAAAAATCTAATATCTTCGTAAATAATCCGCGAAAATTACCTAAATTTAATAATTAACGTAATTCTTTTATAATAAACAATTGATTTAAATTTTTATTCCTTATTTTAAATGAATGGTTTTGTTTTTTCTTGTCAAATTCTAGAAATATTTGGTGTCACAAAATATATCTAATAATAAATTATACTTTACATATTGGATTATTAAAAATTTATTTATGTTAATTTCAGTGTTATATGGATAAAAAAAATATATTCATTATATATGCTTATGACAATATTTTATCTTATGTAGTGTAAAACGACATGACCATTATTATTACCATTATTTGCTAAAAAAAAAAGGTTAAATGATATTATACATTAATAATTTTATAAAATAAATTAATAATATATTATGTTGAACTTTAATTGCATAATAAGAATATAAGTAGGTACGTTATTGTATATTATTGTTTAATATCATTAAACATGCCTTTTTTATCATATTTCATGTATTTCTTTTTCTTTGGAAAAAAAAAACAGTGACTCAAAGGCGATACAATTTCACAATCATAGTATAGAAAAACCAATTAGTGAAAAAGTTATTAAAATCTTATTTAAAAACATTTTTAAAAGAGAGCGCTATTAAAAAAATTAAATACAATTTTTAGTAAAAGAATATGATCTTAGAATAAAATTCTATTAACATTCTAAAATGAAACAAAAGCCTGCAAGTTAAATAAAAGAAGGCGTCTATTCAAATAAGCTTATAAAGTACACCTAATGTACAACAGCAGAAATACTTAATGCAAAATACGTCTTGCGAAAAAAATTGCCTCCGAACAATGCATCGGTGGCGCAATAAAATCCATCACGAATCATATTATTGTGTTACCTATACAAAGTGATTGTCACATGGCGGAGGGCGAGGCGGGGCCTATCACACCACGCCCACAGAAAAACGGCGCTTGCGATAAGGTCGAAATCAGTATGGAGATTCGAGTGATTTTCGGCTTTACGGCCCGCGGAGCCGGGACACCCGAGCGCGGTGAGCGCCAGCCTTAATACATACTCGCCGCCCGTGCCGGTCGCACGCCTCGATTCGGACCGTGCCGGGTTCCAAATTTAAATTTTCGAAGTTGTTCGCTCGGTTATGAGGACGGTTTGAGTTAGTTTTTTTTTTCGAAAATGGAAATCAGTGCTATGCCGCCGATGCCGCTGGACTTTTCTATGGTGCGAAGTGCGAGCGGGTCGCCGCCGCTGCGGGAGGCTTCGCCGAGGCCCGTCTCGAATAGCGCCTTCAGAGTTGTCACGCCGAAAGGTGAGTTTTTTTTTTATTTATTATAAAGCCCAAAAAAGGCCATCGTTATTTTCGTTAATAAATATACATTCCATAGTCGATTCGAAAGTGGAAAGTCGAATTGGCTAGAGGTGAAATGTTAATAGCTCTGGTTTGTTTGTTTACTTCAAGAAAAGCAAGGCCATTAAAGTTCTAGTTAAACGTGGCTCAAGCATAACCGCAGAAATGCCGCAGAAATTGTTGGGATTTCATTGCAATTTCAAATCAAAGGATGGCTAACTTATTTATACCTCATAATTTTGTTTAGCCGATTAAATGCTACTTAGAAGCTTTTAAATGCTTTTTTAATTATAGATTTCTTACCTTTAAGTTTACGTCATCTATACAATTAAATATATTTCACTTCCGTCTGGGACAAATTCTTATAAAACATTTTTTTTTTTTTTTTCCTGTCACGTTTGTTACATTTCAATCGCATATTATTTAAACAAAAACTTAAAACTTACCCCATGGTAAGTTTCAAGTTTTTGTTATCTGTAATTTTGCCGTCTAAATAATGTTATGGATTCCTTTATGTAATGGTTTAAGTAGATATGACGCATAATTATTGTAATTCAATTATTGTAATTGGCATCTGCCGTTTAATTTGAATTGAAATAAATAAATAAATAATAAATAAATAATTCTTATTAAATAATTTATGAAATAGTAATAGCCAAGTATTTCTGTATTTTTTACATATTTATGGCGCCAATGAAGTAATAAACACGTAGTAACATAACGTAAGCAGATTTCTTATCGATACAATATAATTTATAACTTTAATACCCGTACGATTTGTGGTTGATAATTTTTTTTTTCTTTGATTCTTATGCTGTTTTTGGTTTATAGCCAACTACATAAATATTAATTATTTAGGCGACGAGCTACTTGTCACTACTTTTTCACAATTTTCCATCTAACCCAGCCCAGTTTTATTTTTGGCTGAATGTGGTTAAAGGGGCTTTTGCTGCCCCTTTGACTGCTTACCCCTTCGGGGATTACGGGCGTGATGTTATGTATGTACATTAATATTACCATGAAGTAAAGTTTATAAGTAAGTACTTTGTTGAAGTCAATTTTAAATATGATAATTTCAAATATCAATTACCAATATAAATATTTTAAATATGGTAATTGTTTATAAAGGCTGAATACAAAAACAATGCCTATATTTTATTTAAAGAAATATTGACCGATATAAATATTAAAAATTTTCCTATTATTTCGAATAAATTAAATATTATTATTACTTACTTAAAATTTTATTTCTAAGTGTCCAAAGATATACACGTACCTACAATATTCCGTGTTGCTCGTTACAAAACGTGCCTAAGTACATATTTAATAAGTAATGCAGAATAAGACAGCCAACCAAAAAAAAAAAAAACATTATTTTTAACAAGTAAGTACATTATTCAAATGTCGTTCATTTTTGAGGCTACCTAGTAAGCATACATTATACTTTTACATCGCGAAAATATGTAACTTAATTGCAACAAGTATAAACGGACGAAGGTGCGGATGGTAATTAGTCTTAACTAATTTATAAATAGCAAAAAGTTCGTTTGCCACGTGTCCACCCGACCCATAATTGGAATCTCGCATATGCGTTGTCAGTAAAACGCAAAAAAAAAACAGAATAATGGATTTACTAAGTCATAGATAAGTTATTTGCTTCGTGTAAATAACTCGAATATTAAAATAAAAATAGCTAAAAAAAAACATGGAATTATGGTTCAAATTAGCTTGAAGAGTGTTATTATACGCTCTTATAAATAAATTTCAGGAGACTTGAGATCTAATTGGGCGTTATTAAAGATCTATAGACATACAACTTTAATAACGCTAGAGATCTCTAGTCTTTTGTTTGTGAAGTCGGCGACCATACCATAATTATCATAAATTCAAATTCACATTCAAAATATCTTTATTTTTATGGGCTTCAAGAAAGCACTTATAAATAGTCGATACACAAAGAAAAAAAGAAATAATACTACCACCGGTTCGGAAGGTAGAATCTATCGAGAAGAAACCGGCAAGAAACTCGATAGTTACTCTTTTAAAAGCCAAATTTTACAAATTTGTAAAATTAATTAATCTATACTAAGACTAGATATCACTGCAAGTGAACACTTCATATGAAGTTAACCATAAATCCTTGTCATTGAGGTAGCCTTATATCTTGTAATAGCCCTTACTCATAATATTGAACTTGCTTACCATTAATTGTGGGATTAATTATGTCATAAAAATGTCTAATTACCTACTTAAAACACGCTCATAATAATCTAAGGTGTAACCAGAGTTCAAAAAGCAATAAGATGATTAAACCATGAACCAAAAATAAAATTTTATTTGGAACTAGCAGCGCCCCGCGGTTTCACCCGCGTAGTTCCCGTTCCCGTGGCAATACGGGGATAAAATATAGCCTATGTTACTCGCTGATAAAGTAGCTTTCCATTAATCAAAGAATTATTCAAATCGGTCCAGTAGATTTGGAGCTTATTTGATACACACAAACAAACAAATGTTTCCTCTTTATAATATTAGTATAGATTTTATTTGAAAAATTGTTAACAATTGGGGACAAGTGGCTAGCTTGTCGCCTACATAATCACATACTCAATACACAATTAGCTGTTTTTACGATTTTTTTTTTTTATGTTGGCCCAGTATATTGTCTCCGCTTAGCCCGACATGCTTAGCAAGGAACGTAGTTGGTACATTATTTTTAAGTGCCAGACCAACATGGGACACAGCACATTTGTCGCCTTTATGTACTAGGTATTATATTAAACGTCACACCTCAATGGATTTTGTATTGTATTAGTACGTTGTGACGTCACAGCCTGCCAAACTAAACGTATTGACAACGTTTAGTGTGTAAAAGTTATCTATACTTACTTATAATAAATCTGTAGAGAGGTCAATTCGGTACATGAAATATATTTTCAAAATAACTATCAGGGGGTGATTAGTGATCGATACTGATGCCAAAAATGCAATCAGTAAAATTTTTGTCTGTCTGTCTGTCTGTCTGTCTGTATGTTCCTTATAGAAACAAAAACTACTCGACGGATTTTAACGAAACTTGGTACAATTATTCTTCATACTCCTGGGCAGGTTATAGTATACTATTCATCACGCTTCAATCAATAGGAGCAGAGTAGTAAAGGGAAATGTTGGGAAAACGGGAGAAGTTACTCCATTTTTTAAGCTTCCGTCGCGTGTGCAGCCTTAATGGGTAAAGTTACATAGAAATCATGTATGACGGAAATAGTCTTTATAATATTAACCATAAGCGCGGGTGACACCGCTGGCACAGGTAGTTATATAATATAACAAATAATTAAAGCGATTAATGGATTACCGTATTTAAACATATGTAGCGGTGGTAGCTCAATACACGGTAAGGACACGCGCCTCTTAACCGAGGAGTGCAAACCCAAGCACGTACCTCTGGATTTTTCAAATCTATGTACTTATTTATACCACTAGCTCGACGGCGAAGGAAAACATCGTGATGAAACCTTCAAATTCAAACAACTTTGGATTTGTAACCATGATCCAAAAATTGTCTGGTTCCCCTATCTTAGGGTTACGAATGTCAGATCGGCAGTCGCTTCAATGTAATTACCAGACTCGTTAGATCCTGGATCATGGTCTAAGCGGACCCCGTCTAAGCACGGGACATAACTTTAGGAAGATGATGGATTTCAACATGTGTAATTTTATGTAAATTATGCGATGGAATGATTTGTTTGGTATACCTAACTATGGTGTTACCAATTTTTCGTATAAAACCGTTAAATTTTAAGAAGAAAGTTATCCTTAAGCAATCGTCACTTTAAAATAAAAAATAAAATAAAATAAATTTTCCAGACTGACACACCAATTCCCTAGTTCCAAACTAAGCTTATGCTTGTACTATGGATACTAGGCGAACGGATAGACATACTTAAATACGTTTATAAACATCCATGACTCGAGTACAAATGTCCACGTTCATCACACGAAACATTTGCCCCTAGCGGGATTCGAACCCGCGACCCTTGGTTTCGTGGCCAGCGTCTCTGACCACTCGACTAACGGGCCAGTCTTTATATGATAATAAATACTAAATTATCATGTTTTGAATTTCATGGAAATGCATCAATACATAACTCAAAGGAAAATGTTTAAATATCACGGCATTAATAATAATTCAATAATAATAATAAAAAAAATATGTTGAAACATGGATTTTATCTTAAAGAGCGAAGAAAGAGTTACACTTACGAATAAAAAAGGACAAAAATTTTATAAAAAAATAATAATTACGGGACAGTACACGCGATAAAATAGTTTGATTCTGAATTTTTGGATAATATCCGTCAAGAGAAGTGTGCATATTGCATACCTATTTTAATAAATGAAACTACCTACCTATATGAATTGTATGAACATTTTATAACATTTATAATGTAGAAAGCACTTTGCTCAAATGAATTAAAATGTATCTAATAATAGTTACCAAATATTAATTAGCAAAGTTAAATACTGGCGGAAGTTATTCAGTATTGATAGAGTTGCTGTACTTTTTGGTTTTAATCATAAACAACATCTTAAAGATGAATTTATTAATGAACATGTATAAACATTATATAATATAGTCAAGCCGATATTTAAAAAGCATAAATATTGATTGAAATTCAAATAAAAATGTATTACCGAAATATATATAAGTCATCATCTTCCTAGCGTTATGTCCCGTGCTTGGATGGGGTCCGCTTAGACCATGATCCAGAATTTAGCGAGTCTTGTAATTACATTGAAGCGACTGCCGATCTGACCTTCGTAACCCTAAGATAGGGGAACCAGACAATTTTTGGATCATGGTTTGGTCGAAATATATATAAGTACCTACGTATATTAACTCTGTGTGTGTTCAAAGTCTAAGCCAAATGCAATTAAATTTAGCAAGCGGTCCTTATAGGACATAGGTAACTTTGTTTCCTGGGAAAAAAATAAAGATTCCGCGGGCAGTCTCTGTTAAGTCCAAACACCACGCAAGCCAATAGTAAAAGCTTGTTTATTATATGATACAAAATTATGTTGTTACATATTAATATATTAATAACATATTTTGTAAAATTGTTAATAACTTTTTCAATTATTAACCCATGGAGGAAATCTTATATAATCGGGATGACACAACTTTTTCATTCGGTTCTCTCTGCCTACCCCGCTAGGGAAGTGGCGTGAAGTTTAGTTAGTTTATGACATAATTTAAATTTAATTTTCTTAAAACTATCGTAGTATGTTGTTGAAATCTTGTCGATTTTGAATTATATTGAATCTACGATTTAAAATTTTACAAAACCTGCTTAATATTTAGTCAGTTGACTAGAAACATTTGTGACGTCGTAAACCAACATGCTCTTAAAAAATCTATGAAAAAATTGCGATTCGGCATCTTTTAAAAAGTATCTTAATTGACTTGCCAGTCAACAGCCCTATCCCTCGGTAATAATAAGTTACTGACGAAATAATATCTACCTAACTACAGATATATAAATAATAATAATAAATAATAAATTTAAATTCTCAAGACTGACACACCAATTCCCTAGTCCTAAACTAAGCTTATGCTTGTGCTATGGATACTAGGTGAACGGATAGACATACTTAAATACGTTTATAAACATCCAAGACTCGAGTACAAATGCCCATGTTCATCACACAAAACATTTGCCCCTAGCGGGATTCGAACCCGCGACCCTCGGTTTCGTGGCCAGGGTCTCTGACCACTCAATAAATATCCATTACATTCCAAATGCACAGTTCAATAATCACCTTTCAAACGTGCCGTAGCGCAAAAGAGAAACGAACGAGCCATACTCCTGATCAGCAGCCACAGTCGGTGAAAGGTTAATAATGTCTTTCGCAAAAGCGATGCCGGCGTTAATTCCGGCCACCCGACGTATTGGAATTTACAAAGCGGGCCAAATGCAGATGAAATATTAATTTTTCAATTTCTCGCTCCCCTGATGAGAGCATGCCTTTTTTCAGTAAAGCCCTCTGACTTTTGATCGCTTGCTAAAAAACGTGATCAACGCCGACCCGAATGTGGGACCATTAGTGAAGGGAAAATGTCCGATTTGGCCAACTGTTTTAGTGGCTAGAAGTTTACAATAGGGATGACTCCATACATGAGTATTTCCCAGACATAAATAAATTTGAAGAACATATAGGTTATACATATTAATTTTAAGAGGCGAGTGAGATGTGTAAGGATCGTGCCATATGGCGTTCGGCTCTCTCTGCCTACCCCACTAGGGAAGTGGCGTGAAGTTTAGTTAGTTAGTTTATTATAGGTATTTAAGGCCCTATTTAATTGATTTGCACATTTTGTTTAAAAATAATTAATAGTCAGCAGTAAATTGAGTATGCAGAGCCGTTACGTCACTCCTCAGTATTTCTATACAAAATCTATAGCAGCATTGCGTTTAGAGAGTTCATAAAAAGTATGTCAAATAATTAGTGGTGTCATCTACCACATTTAATTAGAGAATACCCGTCACTGGTGTGTCTGTCAAATGTATAGTTGACAGCATTTCCTTTTTGATACATATATACATATCATTACGGCTTCAATTCCCGAAGAGGTAGGCCGAGTCTAAGAAACAATGAGCTTCTGCAACCGCTTTGTCCAATAATCGATTTGGGTTAGATGGGAAGCTGTCAAAATTTGTTTCCTTTTAATTTAAAGAATAAACAGATATCGGCGAATTCTAAAGTTTTGGGGCGTATTCCTTCATATATTTTCAAAAGAGGAGTGGTAACTCAACCGAGTTGGTTCAAACCCGGAGTTGGTTCTGAGAGGACCATCTCGTCCGCAATCCCTGAAAAGATAAGCAGAGTAAGGACCAGCAAGCCGTTTCAACCGCTTTCAATCAAAAACAATATTCTGAGGCGCGTATTTCCGGATTTAATCACTAGCTTGTGACGGAAAATCGTAAGAAAACTTGCACTTATTAATTATGTATTTGTCTGGTTAAGAAGGTCAAACAATCGCTTCAAATTATTTGATTAGTTTTTATTTACATTTTTATATCAAGGTCCAGACGGACTCCGTCTAGAAACGGAGCAAAATGGTGTGGTATAAATATCTAGATACTGGGATTTGAGAAATCTAGAGAGTAATGTACATGTACATGTTGGTCTAGCACTGAAACTTTTTTTTGGTTTTTGCCTAGCATGTCGTAAAAGTCGACTAATGGTATATGATTGTGTATGCGACAAGCTGCACTACTTTTTTTTTAATTTTCCATCTAAACCAGTTTAGTTTATTTTTGGCTGAAAGTGGTAAAGGGCCCCTTTGAATCTGCTAACCCCTTCGGGGATTACGGGCGTGATGTTATCTATGTATGTATATACATGTACTACTACTAGGTTTGAACCTATAAGTATTCCTCGCATGCGATTGTACCATTATCTACATTAAAAAGGAAAACCACATTTCTAAATGGAAAGGGAATAACGGAAATACCACAAATAATTGTGAACGATTGGGTAAAAAAATAACAATTTATTTCAATTTAGTAAATATGAGTAACACCGCATTTTTAGAAAATTTTAAACTTAATCAAAATCTGATTGATTTGATCTGCGTTTTGTACTAATCTTAAGTAATATAGGTACAAATCGCTTGGAAATATTAGTAAATCTCCTGTATTCTTTTAATTATTTAAAATTTAACGCGTCATTAATCCAGTTTCTATTCAAAATATGATTGCGAATGCAAATGTTCCACTATGGTTAGCAAAAATATTTCAGCCCAACAAAAATATAAAAAAACCAAGTAATTTGACGTACTAAGCTTTAAAACGCTACGCAATCAAATACAGATCCCTAAAACAGACTCAAATTAACCCTGAGTCTGCGCATAAAAGGGCAAAAAGGCCCGCACAATAACACCATAACACTAATCCACCGCGATCAGCCCTCGGTCCCTTCGACCCCACGCTCCAACCCTCTTGAAAATTCAAGTGCTAAGGGTGTTAATTCTTGGCATGACAACGGGTCTCGCGTCAACGGTGAACGAATCAGGTGTTAGTTTTTTTGTAATATTTTTTTAATAACAGGAAAACTAAATCATTTTTTTAAAAGTAGGTACCATACATGTACCTAGCTTCTAAATCTTATAAAACTGTGATACTTATGTTTAATTATTTTTTAATTTGAACGCTACATAAAATAAAATAAAAATATAATAAAGTTTCACCATTTTAGGAAACAGCACTTATGTAAAAAAAAAAAAATATATCGCTTCCAATTGCAATTTACGTCTAATTTCACCTTTGAATTGAAAGTGCCTAGAAGGCCTGGTATTTTTAGTTACCTTACAATATAAGGTATTAAATAAATGCGTAAAATTTTTTGGGAAACATAGAGCAAATATTAATGGGAACCATCTAACCTTGTATACTATGGCGGCCATAATGCCAAAGAGAAAATAGTTTACTTAGCTACTTATAGGAAAATAATTGAGTGGTGTTGGGTGGACAGTGAAACAATTGTATTATATTGTGACAAAGTTGTGACACGCTACTTTTTCACAATACGATAAAATTATGAAAAACTACCGACAAATAATTGCGTTGTGTGAATTCCATAATAATAAACTTTTGATCCCCTCTTTGGCACAGCTGATTACATTTGTAAAACCCTCCAATGTGACGTCACGTCATATCTATTTGTGCAAATATATTCACATACATGACAAGCTCGATGGCGCATGCGGTAGTGACCCTGCCCCATGCGCCAAGAGTTGTGGGTTCGATCCCCACGCAGGACAAACATTCGTGTGATGAATACTTGTGTTTGTTCTGTGTCTGGGTGTTAATATCCAATATTTAAGTATATATTTGTAATACCACTGTTGCTGATTCTGATATCCGTAACACAAGTGCTCAAGCTACTTACCTCGGAGTCAGATCAATGTATGTGATGTAGTCGGATATTTATTAATTTATTATTGTATAATAATAAATTAATAAATATCCGACTACATTTTTAACTAATATAGTACATAGATTTTTCGCGTATCTTATGAGTCTCCATAACGTGTGAAGTAATTTATTTATTAACTAAAATACATACATACATACAGTAATTCCTAAAGAGTGATATAGGTACTCACTTATCCACATTCAGCTTACAATAAAATTGAGTTTGCTGAGTTAAAATGCATGTGCAATAAACTCATAGGATAAAATAACTATTGTTCATATTTTAAATTATATTTGGTTGCCCAAGATACAGGCACAGCCTAGTTTGGGGGCCTCTGCACAACTTAATAGTGCACTTCTCCCAATGCACAATTCAATTTCTGCAATTTGTTTTCTGTTGTAACTTGTTATTCGTGTGTTTTTGTGCAAACTATTATTATTATTATATTATTAGCGGTGACAAGTGGCTAACTCGTCGCCTACATTATCATAAACCCAATACAAGAGAAGAACAAAGTTGTTAAGTTCTTTTTGATTGAGTTCCAGACCAACATGGGTCTACAAAATACATATGAGTAATCAAAAGGTACCCAGGATGAATTGGCCGCAAAAATCTCTAAAAGCGCACATATACACAGAAAACAATTAATACGAAGGCGCATAAGCCGGATTGTTGATAATTTCCCGCGGCGACCAAGACATCTGATCCGGCCGTAATCGGATTTGCCTGATCGAACGCCGGCTGTTATTGAGTTTGCCATTATTTTCGTACTGTCTGCAACGCTAGGACATTGATTTTTATATGATTTCTTTTGTTTATGAAGATATTATTGCGCGTTCTATTTTCAAATACATTTTGGTTGGAACAATTTTTTTACAGACTTCCATAGAGAGAGGTAGGTTCTAAAAATTAAATTTTTAAACAGTTTTTGATAATTTAAATATTTTTTGACACTTTTATGGATGCATTATATACGGGAGCTTGCTGTTCCTTGACTCTGCATAGATAGGTACTTCTGCGATTTTGACTCTGGTAGTTTGTATGTATTTAGAAGATTGAGGTCACTTCAGTACTTCATAACCTCCATAGCTAACCAGTTAAATGGCAACACGTTTTAACATAATTATCGCAGTGTGCTATTTTCCTTACGATATTTTACCCGTACATCAAAACTAGTATATAAAACCATATAGTAATCTAAAACCTGCTATTAAAAAATTTAATACTTATAGATTTTTTGTTGTCATAGATATATGACGCGATGACGTTTTGTGGTTGAGTTTGCTATGAGCGATAAATCCGCTTAAATTATACTGGTTTTTGTCTTCATGCTAAGTTTCTGAATTAACATCTAATACCAATGGTATTTGTTGTTATCTGTGCAATACATAATATACATATATCTATATATACATACTTACCCTAACACCTGCAGATTGTGTCATGCCGTGATACAACATTTAGCATATAGTGACGTCAGAGTCCCTTCCACCAAAATAACGATGTGTATGGGATTTTGTGAATTTTGATGTATTCGATACGTAAAAAAATCCTGTTGCATATTTTTTGATAATCTAAATTCTAAAACTTTTTGCTGGGGAACATCCCTATTGAAAAGAAAGTTTAATATGGACCGTCTATCGAAGGCCATTACAAATAATTGCGAACGGAACATTATCGCGTAGACTCTCAGTTGGAACTGTTCCTGATTTCCAGTTCGGAGGTCATCCATCATTCCCTATGGTAATCTAATTTCCCATTCGGCGCTGCGCACGCCTCCCTAAATGAGTTATTCGGGGACCCGTCCCGATTATTGGGACAACCGATTTATTTTTCCCCGAGTCAAATGTCACGTTATTTCTGTTTCTATCCTTGAGATCGATATAAATAGATAGTACTATTAACATACTATAAATGAATAAACTAAAAACCGAGTCTTTAAAAAAATTCCAAATTGGAATTGATTCCTTTTGACGTTGCGTAAAATGCGCTTTTACAAAGATTTGTCTTATCCCTAATGCGCGAACGCTTCTCGGCTACTCTCCTCTGAAAATGTATATTAAAAAAACTAGGCAACTATGAAACCTGAAACCCGGGTCTTCGATAATATCGCACTCTGAAATTAACTCCCTTATTTAGCAGTTAGTTCCTGACATTTAGCCAAAAATAAAGTAAGTTAAATTTATTTGGGTAGGTTCTCATAGTAAATAGACTTTGGCACACGAGTTCCAGGGGAGGGCAGCAGCCTCCCCTGCCTCCCCTAGCGTACCTCCGCCATAGACAAGTGGCTAGTTAACCTACATACTCACCCAATACACCATTAGTTGGCAAGACATGGAAGACAAATAATACAATAGTCACATTTCAAGTCCTAAACCAACAAGACTGAAAATAATCACCTCATCATTAGTTACATAACAAACACAAAAAGTCGCGAGGCAACGCGGACACATGTTGCGGGCGACAAGCGCGGAATCGGCCTTCGCAACATCCGGCATCCGCTTCTCACACTCGGCCCATTAAATCATCCGGCAGAAATCACACAAGTACCATTAAACATGTGGTACTTTGCGAAGCGACTAGTACTAATAGTGGCCATCCTTACTGGTATTGAATAATATAATGTCCTCCTAACCGATATCGGTTACGGCGGCCAAACTCAACGAGGATTAGCCAACTGCGCAGGAGATATTATAGTGCACAATTGTGTGCGCTAACACAGGTGCACTCTCTATTCCTTCACTCTCATAGTCCGGTGAGACGGCAATTCGACATGACCGGAGAGAGGTTAGGCGCAGGACCAACGGCTTAACGTGCTTTCCGAGGCACGGGGGTGATTAAACCGCCAACTTCCTGACTCCGGGCTGTTACAGAGTAATTTGGATATTGAAATACCCAGCCACAAATTTTTTTTGGCCCGACCCGGGATTTGAACCCGGGACCTCTTGGTCCTTAGGCGGCGCATGCTACCACTAGACCAACGAGGCAGTCAAAAAAACAAATATTTTGACTGGCTCGATCGCCCATTCGGCAAGCCCTGCCCCAAGCGCCAAGAGTTGTAAGTTCGATCCCCACCCAGGACTACCATAATAGCTAATACTTGTGTTAGTTCTGTATCTGGGTGTTAATATCTAATATTTAAGTATATATTTGTAATACCACTGTTGATTCTGATATCCGTAACACAAGTGCTTAAGCTGCTTACCTTGGGGTCAGACCAATGTATGTGATGTAGTTTGATATTTATTTTTATTTATTTATTTATTTATCCATGTTCGACCTATGCTTTCGTGATCACTCGATCAATTGGTATGTCAATTTAATACAATCACTAATAAATAAATAAATTTTGTTTCGTTTATAAACGTTTTTAAGTATGTCTATCCGTTTACCTAGCACTAGCATAGGGACTAGGGGATTTGATGTGTCAGTCTGGAGAATTTATTATTTATTTATACACCATTAGTCGCCTATGACATGCTAGAAAACAGTTAATACATTTTTTTTTAAGTCTAGTATACATACATAGCATCACGATTGTAATCTCTTAAGGAGTAGGTAGAGTCAAAGACAAGCCCCTTTAACTACATTCAGCCAAAATAAAACGGGCCTGGGTTGGATGGAAAATTGTGAAAAAATAGTGACAAGTATAGCAGCTAATTGATCGCCTACACAATCACATACCCAACCCGATATACCATTAGTCGCCTTTTACGACATGCTAGGCAAGAAACACAGTTGGCACATTCTTTTTAAGTCACAGACAAACATGGGACTCTAACTATTGAACTTGTAAAAGCAAAATTACAAATTCTCTGAAACAAAAATGTGTTTCTCACACTCATCTTAGTACTAAATCATCCAGACACATTAAAAATCTCATAAGAACAACCATTATTAATGCACTTGCAGTTGCAAGAGTTTTTTTGCATGTTTCTTTAATAAAATCGCATGTTGCAAAGGGGCCAATGAGAATAACTCATGTGGCTGTGTATAAATCACTGAGAATGTGCAGGAACAAATTATTTCATCGATATTTGTTCATTATGCATTTTAACTTTTATGTCATTTTCGATATCTGGACTTTATGGCCGTCACATCCATAGATTTAGGATGTACACATCCTTTCATCACGTGTCTAATAATACTTGCTATTACTAGTTTTAAACCTGACGTAAATCTTCAAATCGCTCTAGTTTTCTCTCAGTTTTATGTTGTGTTGTTTGGAAAAGCTATCCCGAACATTTGGCATTTGATTTTTAGAATTAAATCGTTCCAATTATACAATTGTCATTGTAATCTACCTTGTTACCAATAAAATACAATAAATATACCAATCCCTAATAGATTACGTATAAGACTGAGGTTTAGTCTAAGGTTTAATTATTTAACAGCCCGACAAAAAAAATTACGATGGAAAAATATTGTTACAACGGACGTAAAACTTTTATCAACAATGTTACATATGAAAGGACACTGAAAATCAGTTGCAGTAAACCATGCTTCATAAGTATAATTTACTGAGATATTAAAGTTATGAACGTCCGTCGACAATACTAATCTAGATAATTGATTAACGCGTAAATCTTAGCAGTTCAGTACTCTCTAATCATAATAACTTAGCGCCTTCAAACAGACTCTCTGACTCCACCACACAAACATTTAACGTCACACCAACAAGAAAATTGGAGAAGTTCAAAAATCCCGCTCACAATCAACTAATCATCTCCTCGTTGGGCCACCGCATCAAAGGGCCCATTAATAATGAATTTGGGCACCAAATCGCCTTTTGTACGGCGAAGGGATTTGGCGCGCACGCCAGACGCCACGTGTCCTCCATTAGTGTAATGGGAAGCTGGAATCTTTCCAGCAGGGAAGGTTTAAAGTATGGCCACGGTGACATTTTAGACAAATTGTAAACGCGCTGCATGACCCCAGTTTATGTGCCCCTGGTGGCGAAATTTTAATCGTTCCTCTCGATAGTCGCTTTGATATTAATCCAAGGTTAATGTTTCATGAATCTGATAAATTAGAGAGTCGAGTCTGCGAAAATCTTACTACAAATGCATCAGAGTTGATTAGAAATAGAAATAGTTCCGTAATAACGTAAATACTTGTTCTCTTAGTTGAACATAGCTTGACAATAGATATGTAGCTTATTTATATATATTTTTATAATAAAAGCGACAGACTGCGTTAATAATCAATGAGTACCTACAATTTAAATATAAAATGTGATTTAATAGAAACAAATAATAGTTTATACAGATATCCTATATACATTTTGCAGTAAACAGAGGTATAATGAGGATTAAAAGCAATTCGAGGATAACACATAACTGATAATAACATACTATGTTATAGTTTGTATTTATCATTTCGACAAAAACCTAAATATGTATTAATTGTATGGTATTCCCTAGGGTTTATCTTGCGGGTATTTGAAATGCATTTACATACTGAATAACATACATATGTAAATACTATCACACCCGTAATTCCTGAAGGCAAATACCAAGGTATAAGTGTAAGTTAGTAAGTAAAACTAACTAAAAATAGAGTTAGGTGGCAAACTGTAAATAGAAGTGACGAATGGCTGGTTGCCCCTATACATATTCATAGTCAATACACCATTAATCGCCTCTTACAACAAGCTGGAAAATAAACACTGTAGTTAATTTATAAATAAATAAATAAATAATAAATTAATATCCGATCTCATCTCATACATTGATCTGATTCCGAGGTAAGCAGCTTAAGCACTTGTGTTACGGATATCAGAATCAACAATGGTATTACAAATACATACTTAAATATTATATATTAACACCCAGACACAGAACTAAAACAATTATTCATCATACGAATGTTTGTGCTGGGTGGGGATCGAACCCACAACTCTTGGTGCACGAGACAGGGTCACTACCGAATGCGCCGTCGACCCAGTCATTTATAAGTCCCGGATCAACATTAGAAGATATATTTCAAGGCAACAGATGTGGATTTATTTTTTATAGCCGTGGTAGCCCAATTGTAAGGACACGCGTATCTTAACCGAAGAGTGCGGTTTCAAACCCAAGCATGTACCTCTAGATTTCAAGTCTATGTACGTATTCATACCACTAGCTCGACGGTGAAGGAAAACATCGTGATGAAACCTGCAAATTCAAACAACTTTGGATTTGTAACCATGATCCAAAAATTGTCTGGTTCCCCTATCTTAGGGTTACGAAGGTCAGATCGGCAGTCGCTTCAATGTAAATACCAGACTCGCTAAATCCTGGATCATGGTCTAAGCGGACCCCGTCTAAGCATGGGACATAACGCTAGGAAGATGATGAGATGTCGATTTATTTTTTTCTCTCTGAATCTCAAGAGCTTAGATTTCACGAATCCGCCGCAAGGATCGCCGCGTTTGTTCCCACATTCAATTCCGGCCCACGCTCACTTTCCGCCTCGTCCATGAGAATCAATCTACGTAGTTCCTCTAGTGTGTAAACACTCACAGTGTCAAGATCTTGATGCAAGACTTGTATCAGCTAGGGGATTTTCTCGTTAACATAACTAGCTGTCGCCCAGTGGTCGAAATTCGACCATAATTCATTTAATTTTTTTATGAATATTTAATGCAATATTTATTTAAATATTAGCGTTCTCCATATAAACTTCAATTGTGCCAAATCGCATACTCCTCCGTCCGCGGAATCTTCGTAAAACGAGGCACAAAGATTATGCTCCACGTATTAATATATAGATTGATTGTTTTTTTTCTTTGTTTCTTTACCTATTTTTATTTTTTTATTTATATAATTATGTACACACAATCTCTCTCTCTTAGTTACATTAAATCGGCTGGAGGGGTGACATCCTCAGCCACAGGATACTTCCTAGCTTAGGTGTCAACCCGTCATAATCTTATTGAACACTCTAATTAATTAGAGTTGTTGTGTTTAAGTGATTACTATGTAAATAAGAGATTATGGTAAGCAAATAAAGAATTCATTATTATTTATTTATTATTATCTATCACATCTACTAAAAATGATGACAGCCGGTTGAAACTTCTTTGATCCTGCATGCGTCATTCAGACTTTTAATGTAATATGCAATGTCTTTCAATATTACACTGTATGTACCATTCATATGGTATTGCGGATCATTCTAGAAGTAATTATTTAAAGAAATGATAAATAAATGTAATAATAATAAATAAATGTTTTTTTTAAGAATTGAAAATCTCTTTGCATACTTTATTGTTGAAGATGATTAGGTAACATGTAATTATAGATATGTGATTAAAATTATGTGTTAATAAAATTTTTCAAGTTTGTGTGTATCTAATGGAATGAAGGCAACTCTCTTTGATGGGACTTACTTATAAAATTTGGGACTTAAAGGTTGAGTAACGCCTAACATATAAAATATTCTTAGGTAGGCGATCTTCAGGAGCATTAAACTGCAATAATGTTATTTAAACGATTAACATTTAGAAACCTTAGACCGTTAGTGGGATAGATTGAGCCAACACATAGTTTAGCTCACCAAATGACCTTCCAAACCTAAATCAGTCCGGCCCAAAAACCCATTTCTGCACAATCAAAAATTGTCCAAGTCCCGTGCATGACGAAGCATCAGCTAACTAGATTAGTTCCCACGGCTGCTCCTACGCATGCTTAGTCACACATTGTCATCTGCTGTTCTAATTGATCTAGAGATCTATGCTTAAATTAAATCGTAACGCAGGACTGTGTGAACGCTCAACGGATGGATACGTCCTTGGACTATGAATCAGTTTCGTGTTTTGATTTAGTTTGGGACGCGCCGAAATATTGTCGAACTTTTAATGATTTTTAAATTGTTTTTTTTTTATTATGAATTAATATACCGTGTCTGATAAAATTGGCTATAAAACGTTTTTACACTATTTCCGCCTATTTATTGTGAAAGATATGAAACTAACACAGAACAGAACTGATTCTCCTCACATTTTGCACATAATTTTACATCACAACTGAAACTGTTTCCAAGTTTGTTTCTATTCAGTCGTGCGATTAAATTGTACAATCCAGCTGATTGGCGTGCGAACGAGGGATCGGGTTAAGAGGTGTTAATTGTGCGAGATTGAATGTTTTCTCAGGGCAGAATATTTCAATTGGACGCAATTGTCCGTCCGTCTGAGCGTTTTTTACATTACCAGTTTTAGTTCGGAAACGTTCCTCACTACGGTTCTGTGGGTGAATCATATCTATTTGTTTGAGTAGAGTATATATGCCTAGGTGCTTTTTTATACATCTTCCGTGTTGTTAATAATTTAGTTTGCAACTTTTATTGAAATACTAGCTGTGCCCGTGGTTTCATCCGCGGTAATGGTTAATGTTATATGGCCTATAAGCCTTCCTCGATAAATGAACTATACAACACAATTTTTTTTTCATTTGTAAGTACCAGTAGTTCCTGAGATCCTGAGATTAGCGCGTTCAAGCAAACAAATTTTTTTAGCTTCATATTAAAGTATTAGTAAGATTAGATTAGATGTCAAAATATATCTAAACAGGATCTATGTAAGATCCCCTGACGTTAACAACTAAATAAAAGCAGCTTATTCTACGATTGAATGTGGATGATGACGTCAGATATACCTATAATATTATATAACTAAAGCTCCGATTACAATAATTTTACCGATAACTAATTATTACATTATACTACGCATAGCGTTGAAAGCTTTATCATAACATTCATCATGGATCATCAGTCAAACAGAACTGATTTTTTATTTTATGATAATCAAAAGGCTTACCCATTACCAAAGACATGTAATAATGTACCTTATATCTACAAACTTGTTTTGGTATTCGTTTAAAAATTGGTATCCGTTCGGAATAGAAAATAATAAAGATTTAAAACAAATACCATTGGTATTAGATGTTGGTATTAGATCGGAATAGATCTATTCATGTGTTAAGAGTTCATATTTAATATCGCAGAGTACGGCCAAAGCCGAGGTCCGTGACTAGTGTAAGAAATAAAGCTCATATATCCGTAATCATGAGTGAGTGTGCAAATAATAAAATCAGTTCTGTAACCGATCCCCGCGGGAAGGACTCAGAATTTGGGTCAAAGTCGTTTAGCGCACTATCGCTTAGCGTCTTAAGTTTATAGTTTGGCGGTATTACAAGATCATCGCTTGGGTAAGATGACTTCTGTCTGTAAGTTTGCTCGCGTAATCTGTTATTAATCAACAATATCATATATACAGGGCTGGATCTACCATATGGCTATTTGGGCTTCAGCCAGGGCCCCGTGGATTCAAGGGGCCCCAGCTAAGTCAAGTCAAAAATAGACGATTATGCGAAAAAATCCTTATTAATCAAACTTATTCAATTCATTTAATTCTAGTCTACGTCTTATACTTTGAGTATTTAGGTGGGCCCCTAAGTAGTATGAGCCCAGGGCCCTCTAAACTCACGGTCCGGCCCTGCATATATAATAACTTAATACAATAAATAACAATCAAAACCGTAGAGTATTAAAAGTCTCTCTGCCTACCCCGCTAGGGATGTAGCGTGAAGTTTAGTTAGTTAGTTAGTTAACATATACATTCATTTGATTCCGACATAAGTAGCTTAACTCTTGTTAAGTCTCGGATATCACAATCAACAGTGGTATTAAAAATATATATTTAAATATTCAATATTAACACCCAGACACAGAACAACAACAAGATTCATCACACGAATTTTTGTCCTGGGTGGGGATCGAACCCACAACTCTTGGCGCATAGAGCAGGGTCACTACCGAATGAGCCATCGAGCTAGTCAATGTATGAGTACAATAGTTGACTATAATTTTTTTTTGAGGAAAATAGCCTATTTAATTGTCCATCTAACCTGGTTAATTTTTTATTAGCAAATAGAGGTTGTAATAGCCTTAATACTTCGTGGACTCGGCCTACTTCTTCGATAACTGCGGGCATGGCGATAAGTATGCTCTAAAAAAATTGTCTCAATATCATATCCATACCACGGACTAGTAAAAAAAGAAGGACTCCGCGCCGCTAACTAGACATTGAAGCTTCTCAGGTGCTCCACTTGACACGCAACTTACGTCACACATTGACATAATAAGTGCTCCACATGACAGATATCCGATATCTGGTATCCATAAGTATCTCACTCACACATGCATAAACGTGGCTTCACGCTATAGTATGATAGCGTGGAGTCCTTCTTTTTTTACTAGTTTGTGATCCGTACCTATCTTCTTCATAAAGAAATATAACCAAACCTACAACTGCATAAAAAACAGTCTTGATCCTTGAGACTGACTTATGAATGGCGACTATTCGCGCCTCATTATGTTGTTAGTCATACATGTTTACTAGAATGCAATCCTTTAAATAAGTCAAGTCTCGCTCAAACGGCTTTAAAACCTTTATCATAACTCTATACGAACGTAGCTACAAATCCCATGTCTTCGGCACATAAAAGCGGATCCAATCAGTCCATCAATGATTCACTGTCGGTTGCGCGAGCGGCGCGATTCATCTGCGCACAACCCAATTTAGACAGGAACATTCTAATGAGGTTAAGATTTAAAGCTCTGGGTCAAGGAAGCTGCCTGTTGACAATCCACTTCTGCTAGGTACATTTGTCGGTTTAAGAATCATCATCATTTGGAGCTGAATTAGGGCAGCGATGTTAGTCTGGGTCTTAATGATTACTAGTTTTTTTTTCCGTGGCTACGTCCGCGTGGCGGCTTAATTTTTTCCGACACCTCCAACAAATATCATTATATTTTAGCCAATGTAAACAGCAACTTAACAAACTATTTATCTAAACCTTCCTCAAGAATCACTCTATATATTGATGAAAATCGCATGAAAATCCGTGCAGTAGTTTTAGGGTTTATCGCGAACAGACAGACAGACGCAGCGAACGACTTTGTTTTATAATATGTAGTGATATAACTGTGTTCCTAGCTTAGCATGCCATATGAGGCGACTAATGTTGTATTGAGGATTGTGTAGGCGACAAGTTAGCCACTTGTCACTAACTTATTTACTTTTTAGCCGGCGCGATGGCTCATTCGGTAGTGCCCCTGCCCCATATGCCAAGAGTTGTGGGTTCGATGCCCACCAAGTACAAACATTCGTGTGATGAATACTTATGTTTGTTGTGTGTCTGAGTGTTAATATTGAATATTTAAGTATATATTTGTAATACCACTGTTGATTCTTATATCCGTAACAATCACAAGTGCTTAAGCTACTTACCTCGGAGTCAGATCAATGTATGTGATGTGGTTTGATATTTATTATATTATTACTTGTTTATTTTTTGCTAAATTTAGTTAAAAGTGATCGCTGCTCCGTTAAATGCCTACACCACTTTCAAGAGTTAAATGTTCAGCGAATTGGAAACTTGGAACTAGAGACATCTGTTCAACTCTATCAGGTGAAGGAACCTAATGTGTTTCAATGATTATGAATTAAACGCCATCGATTCAAAACAATTATTTGATTGGCGAATCGATACTTTTTTCTCAAATTACTGTTACATTTAATAATATTCAATTTGATGTTATTATAATTTATATCACTCCAGTGATATCACAGCTGTCGAATAAATAATCATCTGTTTGATCTTCAGCACTACGCTTATTGAAGCCATCAATTCCGATGAAGACATTTAATGTGGCTATAAAATTGTTCTCATAGGACGGGCCGCTTAGAAATATGATTTGACCGTGAATATGGTATAAAATTACTAGTTCACACAGATTAACAGAGTTGTAACTACTTCTAACGATAAGTAGTTGATTAAAAGGTAGAATCATATAGCATGATCATCTGTAGGTGACGATTCAAGTGTTTCTTTAAAACCAATCTAATATAAAAATATTTTGACTTGCCTAAAACAATTTGTATTTTTAACATGCTATTTTGAGACAAAATGTTACACATAACGCCTGCAATTTCCAAACAAGTAGAATGAAGTCAAATAGTAAGTACTTAGTAAATTTCTTTTAACAAAAAAAAAAAATTGTTTGAATGAAAAATTGTGAAAAAGGGACAATTAGCTAACTCGCTTATGCAATCGCAAATCTGACACCAAAAAACCATTAGTCGCCTTTTACGACATGTGGGCATGGAATACAGAACAACATTGAAATAAATTGAAATGAAATGAAATTGTCTTTATTTACATAGGCTTAAATAAAGCACCTACCACTCGTCAGAACAATATCTATATCTACAGATTCATAAAGTTGATTCTACCGAGAAGAACCGGCAAGAAACTCGATAGTTACAATTTCTTAGTCAATGTAAATTTTGCAGTGCAGGCAAATAGCCTATTCTGGGACTAACCATATATATCATTAAGATAGTCTTCTATCTATCATTGGGACTCCAGACCAACTTGGCACAAATAAATAAAAGGGCAAAATGGGACATGAATGTGTTTATTTATATAATATGCCAGTATAATAGAGTCAATATAAAACCACCAACTTGATTTGGGACTTAAAAATAATAAGCCAACTACGAGCTAGCCTCTTGTCACTACTCTCTCAAAATTTTCCATCTAACCCAGCAGTTTTATTTTTGGCTGCACGTGTTTAAAGGGGCTAGCTGCCCTTCTGACTCTAGCTATTACGGGCGTGATGTTATGTATTTAAAAGCCGATTCAACTTTTAGGCATACCTATTGATCGTTAATAACACCTGCTACCATAAACAACACGAGGATATAACCAGACAAATAAATTGTATTATATGTTTATATATAACCGTTTAGCCACAGTTTAAAACTGTGGCTAAACGTTTAGCATTAATTATGAGGAAAACTAAGAAGCTAACCGCATCGTTTATGATATTATTTTAACCTGTCCAGTAAATTATTATGTAAAATTGTTTTCTACCTATCTGTAAATAACTTATTAAAATTTATATATACCTATACCTATCATCAAACTCACAATTCCCTAAGAAGTAGGCAGGCCGGGAAGCAACTAACTAAAGTTAGTCAAAAAAAAAATTGTGTGGGGTAGGACGAAAAATTGTGGAAAAATATATAATAATAATAGTATATAAGAAAATGAAAATACTAGGAAAACAGGATGTTATAATAAAACTGGATTTGAAAATGTTTTTACAATGTTCCAGCCTCAACATACTTACCCTACTTTCAAACATATCATCGCTCTCCCGATTCCTGAATGGGAAGACAGAGACCAAGGAGCAGCTAGCCCTTCAGCCACATCTGGCCAAAAATTATGAAAAAGAAGTGACAAATATCTAGATTGTTGCCTACACGATGGGCTATTTTACTCAAAAAAAATTAAATTACAAACTATCCGTAAAAAAAATTAAGACAGTTTTTTTGCTTTATCCTATACTTGAAAAATTACAAAGATACAACGCTTCAAAGATCTGAAATGGGGTGCTTTAAAATACGTCACTTGGACGGTAAAATTTTACGTACCTGGTGACGTCACGCGGTTCTTAAACGAGCTGTATCTTCATCATTTCAGGTTTACTGAACAAAGGAATAAATATATCAGCAATATTTTTTTGTAATCTCAATAATGGAAGTAATTTTTTTTTTCGTAAAATAGCCTTACACCACTACTCACCTTTTACGATATGTTAAACAAGAAACATAATTGGCACATTCTTAATTAATTTCGAACCAGTATCGGCCCGTTGGTCAGGTGGTCACAGACCGTGGCCATAAAACTAAGTCGCGGGTTCGAATCCCGCTGGGGGCAAATGTTCCGAGTGATGAACACGGACATTTGTACCAAGTCATAGACATTACTAGAAGTATTCACGCTTATTCGACAGTTCTATTATACCTTCGTCCACGTTAAAACATAGCAACAGCAGCTAGCTGAACAATTTAAAACAAAACACAATCATTAAATGTTGTAATCAGCAACTTCCTCCATTAGTTTCGCCTTCGTTCCGAGAAAACATTATAAGTTTTACTTAATTAAACGCAACTTTGTTATCTAAAACTAAAAAATATATACGTAATATTTCGTTAATAACCTCAAGTCAGGAAGCCGTGCTGACCCCGAAGTGTGTTTGCCTTAAAAATGAAAGATTCTTTATTCTCTAGTTCCAGAAACAAAGGGTGCACTGTTTTGTCTCGATAAGGAACTGGGTAGACTGCGTGTCACCGACATGATAAGAAAGAGCTACAGTTTTCTCTGTGCCGCGCGTTGATATTACTTTGAAGGATTTCTTTTGTTGGACCCGTTATGAGGAATGCTCTGGCTCTGAGAACCAGAGAATTTTTTATTCTGAGAATTTTAACAGTTCACTGCTAGGTCGTATGGTGGCTAGGTCGTGGTGTTATCGATTTGATTTGGTAGTCAAGCAACTTTACCATGGTCAAGATATGTATCGCTTGCTAAAACTTAGGGCTTATTTTTAACGGAGTTATTAAATTCAGTCAAGGTCAAGAGCAGGTCAGAACTATTATATGCTCAACAAATTATATTTTTTTTTCTCTCTGGTATTTATGACCTGCTATTATCTACACAAATACAATAAAGCGAGTAAGAAGTGAAATAGCGAGTCTGTTTATAATTAAACTGAATGCCATAGGTTTTTCATAACCCAAAAAACTGAGAAACTAGACGAAACAAATCTTGTTTATACTTTTATAGTTATCAGAAGTTCAAGGTTTCCTTAATTGTTGGATATATTTTTGTAAGATCCAGAGATACAATCTCAGAATTGAACCGAAATTCCTCGCACGAGAGCCGAGTTGCACTGAAATGCATCTATTACTAAAGCGCATTAATTAGTTCACACTACGGATATGTTATTGATTTCATCTAGAATCCTTCTGCTCGTGCGCAGTGAGTGGCAGTCTGTGATCAATAATAATTCACTGTGTTGCGCATACGACCACCCAAGCGGTAAGTCGACACCCGGATTAGAACCAAAAACTGTGGAGTCGGTTGCTTGTAATATTTTTCCCGACGTGATACAAAAAAGTAATAAGAGTTTTCATTCGTTATATTCGGTTAGGTCGTTTCCTGATTCTTCCAAAAAGGTTATATAGAAGCTGCAGTATCTAGTGAAGTGAAAATTAAAAAAAAAAAATCTACGAAAGCACCTACGTTTTATTATCTCGGACCTAAGCAAATTTACGCTTGTACTGTGGATAATAGACAATATATGGCCATACATTAGGTATACTAAGATACGTTTATAATCATCCATCACTTAAGTACAAAATTCTGTGACTAAATACTCCAAACAATGATCCAAACACACCGTCAAATGTCAGAAGTGTTATGACAGCCTACATTGAAAAAGTACGTATTTGCATAATTTCTATCACATAAAAATCTCAAGAATTTCTTTTACAGCAATGTATCAATAATTTCCCTTATCTACAACTTCTAAGTTCCAACAGCTCCTTTGACACCGTTGAAATCTATTTATAGACCAACGTCCTCTCCACAGGACTATTGTCCATTCATCGCATATCGAGCGATTTGGAGTACATCACTCGCTAATAATAAGTCCAGTTTATGAATGGCTCGGAGCCATTGATGGCTGATAAATGCGGTATTGTCGCATCGACTAATTGATGTACATCGGCGGGCTCTTTGGTTGATAAGAAAGTCTATGTTGGTGGTATTTCTTTGAGACTTCTCTTTGGAGAAAAGGTGTTCAAGGACCTTTAACTCGTTGTTAGCACGTCTTTATTTATATTTTTCACACTTACTACCCCGAAGGGTTAGGCTGAGCCAATGGGGCAACAAGACCCTTTAATGATTTACCTAAAATTAAAAGTAGGTTTTTTATATGAAATATGTTATAATTTTTTATATTTAGATGTAAAATTATGAAAAACTGTCAAGTCGCATTCAGAATCACAAACCATTAGTCGCCTTTTAAGTCATACGTAAGGAATACAGTTGGCACATTATTTTTAAGTCCGAGACCAACATGCGACTGAAAATAGAACTGGGATTAAAAATAGTTTAATAAAAAACAAAATAGGAGTTATCAATTAAAAAACGGACATGCTTATGCCCTTATCGGTAGTAACATTTTTTTTTGCAACATCCTACTGCCTAAGTTTATTCAGACGCATTCTAAGAAAAATATTGTACTTAGCGTTTCTTACGATAATAACAGAAGAAATTCTGTGAACTCAAGTAATGTGTTATCGGCGATGGTTTCCGCCCAAATATTTCAATAATGTTTTATAGCATTTATTATGGTATTATAGTTATTATTTTATGGTAATTGCGAGATGGTATCCAATGCCGTCATTAACATATTGGAGGCCCTGGGCTCATTAGGAGATTAATTGTTATCATCATCTTCCTAGCGTTATGTCCCGTGCTTAGACGGGGTCCGCTTAGACCATGATCCAGGATTTAGCGAGTCTGGTAATTACATTGAAGCGACTGCCAATCTGACCTTCTTTCCAGACAATTTTTGGATAATGGTTACAAATTCAAAGTTGTTTGAATTTGCAGGTTTCATCACGATGTTTTCCCTCACCGTCGAGCTAGTGGTATAAATATGTACATAGATTTAAAAAATCTAGAGGTAAATGCCCGGGTTTGAACCCGCACTCCTCGGTTAAGAGGCGCGTGTCCTTACCATTGAGCTACCCCTGCTCCCTGCTAGGAAATTAATTGTTCTATTTACCAATAAAACAATTAATTTCCTTATGTGCGCAGGTGCAATGTTGAACTAAGGGGCCCTGGCGATCGCGGTGCACTGGGCACGTGTCCAATGTACCTTACATATAGGAAAACGATGATACATATCTTATAATTATAATAACGTATTATTTTGGTAAATAGGTAGGTACTAATTAGTTTGTATGTGTATTACACATTATTTCCCTATGATACATTTTACTTGAATTGTATAATAATATAATTTTAACAATTCAAATAATATGTTTATAAAACATTAAACGTTATTATTCAACAGTTACTTCCTGTAAATAAACCAGAATGTATTAGCGCTGCGCCTTGCCTAGAAATATGGTAAAAAGCGACCAGTAAGATGTTTTTTTGATGTGTAAATAAAAATAATAGAGAAAATCTTAAAGAATGAAAAATTAATTAACAGGGCCGTAAGACGTTTAAATGTTGTATTGCCCTGTTCTCTGTATTAGCACTTCTTACTATGATTCAATAGTAAATTACGAAATAAGACAAGATAGCCAGTCGAATTGCCATAATCATAGCACATTTCATCGTCAGAACGACAGCAGTCGATATGAAACTATTTCATCGACAGACAATAGAGATAAAGTCGTTACATTCAATCAATCGGAGCCATAATAATGAAGCGGGCAGATAATCTAATATACTTCGGCACGCTCGTTACCGCGGGGAGTGCTGGGTGCTCAAACATGAGGCAGTCATACCAACATGGGTTACCCTCAAATTTGGGGAAAAAAAACTAGAAGATGATTTTTCGGCGTCATTAAATTTTTAGGGTTATTTTTGGTGTGGAAATGAATTATTTGTTTACTCTGAATTCTAAACGATATAAGACAGGTAGGTATCGTTTTCGTTTTTTTTTTTAAGCTTAGTGAATGTAGACGAAGTTAGTGAAGTAAGTTTTGTTTCTGACAGCTGAAAACACATATATTTTTGTAAACTTATCAAACTAACTTCACTACAATTTCGTGGTGAGAGAACCGATCGCCATTTAACCCGATCTTCACACACTCGCTTCTTTGACATCATTCAGGGTAGGATTTGGCGATCTTCATATAAACCAACTTATACTGTTAACTATGTACCTAAATTTATACACAATAAAGTTCATTTCAATTCATTTCATTTCTCTACTGTCATTATAGCTCATAACACGACTTTCTTCGATTTATTCTTATTCGTACAGATTTAGGAGACTTCAAAAAAACTTGACGTAAAAAAGCCATCAGTTGGCCTCGCTGGTGTGACGAGGGCAGTGGTAATGAATACCGACCCGTCATGTTATGCTTGAGTTTCATAATACTTTATTTGTTAACGCTGAGTGACGTGTGACTATTACTTAGTCTTTTTAATATGGAGTTGCATTCGACTTATATGACTAATGAGTGATGCGCGAGACAAGATCTGTCTAAATAAGTATAGTTTAAATACGGTGGTTCGGACATGTGGAAAGAATGAATGACGAAAGATTGACTAAACAGATATACAATGCGAAAGTGGAAGGATGTAGGAGCCGCGGAAGGCTCAGGCTCACCTACCACGACCAGATTGGTCGTGTATTAAGAGGAGGTGATTTTAGCAGTCATAAAAACCGTAGAGCTTGTATGAAAAGGATCATGAATCTTGAAGAGGCGAGTGAGGTGTGTAAGGATCGTGTCATATGGCGTTCGGTTCTCTGTCTACCTCGCTAGGGAAGTGGCGTTAAGTTTAGTTAGTGAGTTTTGGTAAGTAAGTATACATCTTTATTCTATTTTCTGTTACTAGTAAGGTTGGCACTTTTTGATTAAAATAAATTAGGTAAATTCAATGAAAACGATCCAATAAATCATAATACATAGTTACATATCCAAACTTGGTTACTGTTATGCAAGCTACCGCGATGTTTATAGTTTACAGCCATGATATTTGTATAAAATTAGTTTATATACTTACATACATTTCTACGTAGGTAATAAATAACAATTCGTTGATGGGTCAAAATATAATTTTACCTATTTATATTGTATTTGCCCTTATAAAGTACTTTAATGTTAGTAACATATGAAATTAGTCGCAATTTCTTCTTAAAAATACAAAACTACTTTTTATACTCATATTTTTATTAGCCGGCACGTGTTAGAACATGGCGTAAGTTAAAAGAGTAAGCGGTATTAAAGATAATTTAATATATTGCAACCCATAATTATTTCCAAAGCTAAATGACTTATATAAATAAATATGTATATATAAATAGTTAAAAGTTAAAATATATATAAAAATTAGCTAAAGATAAAAACGATTTCTCAATATTATAAACTAAACCTTATTCCGTGAGAAAGGCCTACATTATAAGACACACTACAAATACCTTTAAGGGGCCACGTTGTAAGGAATAGGATTGATACTGTTAATCCAGAAAAATACAAATTACAGTAAGTTAAGTTTGACGAAATCTGTGAAAATTTACAAGTACCTAGCTCGTCGTCTACACAATCAACAGCTTTGACAACGACATGCTGGACAATGAAACATAGTCGGCACATTTTTTCAAGGCCAGACCAACATAAATCATAAAATTAGGAAGAATAAAAAAAAAAACGACGATCTTCACAGTTCCTTGATGGAAACGCAACTAGCATTCCGTCTACATCTCGAACCGACAGAGAGCACAGGAAGCGATGAAACAATTGGGTTTGTCAGCGACAATTGCGGTGAGCGGACGACGGTCATTGATTCTCTCTGCGCTGGCGCCGTTCGGCGCTTTTGTTTCAACTTTTTACGCACTGAATCATACAGCCTTGTCAATTTGTTATAAATAGAAATGGGGCTATGCTGGCTATTGATAGAATTTGGCGTTGTGGGAGACGGAAAACAATGTTTTGTCATGAAGATTAAATTGGATGAGATCGCTAATTGAAATCTATTGGTCCCGATTTGGGGTAATGGTGAAATAATAAATTTTCAGAGCTGGACTTTTAAGTTAGTTTTAGTTTTTTTATTTATTTAATAACTACCTAATAATCTCCGCTCCGCGTGCGGGTAATTAGGTCTATCTTTTATTTAGAGCCTTCCGCGATCTGCAGGATTCATAAATGTACTTTTATAATTTTTGAGATTGTATATCCTTTTTTTAAGATTTAATCTTTTAGATTCTTGACAAGTTTCATCATAATAATATAGTTAATTTAGAAAACAGACAAACAGAAAGAGAGACATTGCCAGGCCGGTCTAGCGGTCAAAGACTCTGGCGTGCCCTGACCACAAAGCCAAACGTCGCGGTTTTATTTTCGTTAGAAGCAAAATATGTTTCACGTAATCAATATAGTAATTATAGTTAGGTCATGGTTGTCTTTATAGTATTGCTATCCGTTACACAGTATATGGATACTAATAGATAAATTCGTATCATGGGATACGAATTTGAAATTTATTAATATACAAAAAAAGTTTAGTTTACAATAGCGTGCCATATGGCGTTTGGCTCACTCTGCCGACCCCGCTAGGGAAGTGGCGTGAAGTTTAGTTAGTTATTTAGTACCTAGTTACAAATATCTTTCCACCATCATGCGACTGTGCAATGAAACAAAAGGCCCCTTCTCCGTTGAGTCACGGGACACTAACTTAGCGTATTATAATTCGCATCGCCTCTCGTCAATCACTCTGATCCTTGATACAGTCAATTTGCTCTGGCGCCAAGTAATCTGTTTCTTCCTCTGCGTTTGACAGTGATTGCCTTTGCGCATAAAATAATGCTGTTCTCTTTAATATACGCTCTTCCTTTGGTTGGACGTGAGCGTGAAACGGGACATTAACATGAGATTAAGTAAACACCTTAATTAATATAAGTTAACTAATAGCAACGAGTGGCCTTTTAAATTACCGAAAATCCTTTCTTATCAAATGTTAATATTAATAAAATATATAATAAATATCCGACTACATCTCATACATTGATCTGACTCCGAGGTAAGTAGCTTAAGCACTTGTGTTACGGATATCAGAAACAACAGTGGTATTACAAATATATACTTAAATATTGGATATTAATACCCAGACACAGAACAAACACAAGTATTCATCATACGAATGTTTGTCCTGGGTGGGAATCGAACTCACAACTCTTGCCGCATGGGGCAAAGTCACTACCGAATACGCCATCGAGCCAGTCATATATTATAAAAAATAAAACTATATTCTGTGTTTCAATATTCTAAACTAAGTAGGCTTAGACTAGGTGGGACTTAAGACTGGCCGTTGATACTAACTATCAAAAAATCTATTTTCTAAGTAGCAAGCCAGAGTCTAAAGCTCAGATACGTCTTACTCAGTTAGTCTTTTAGCCAAAATTAAAATTGAGTTAGGTATGCTAAAATATTATGAAAAAGTAATTCCAAGTGGCTAGTTCGTGCATTATCACAAATTCAATACTCAATACACCAGTCGCTTTTATGACATGCTAGGCAAGGAACACAGTTGTTGAACAAGAGCGGTGGTAGCTCAATGGTAAGGACACGCGCCTCTTAACCGAGGAGTGCGGGTTCAAATCCGGGCACGTACCTCTGGATTTTTCAAATCTATGTACGTATTTATACCACTAGCACGACGGTGAGGGAAAACATCGTGATGAAACCTGCAAATTCAAACAACTTTGGATTTGTACCCATGATCCAAAAAAATTGTCTGGTTCCCCTATCTTAGGGTTACGAAGGTCATAGCGGCAGTCGCTTCAATGTAATTACCAGACTCGCTAAATCCTGGATCATGGTCTAAGCGGACCTCGTCTAAATACGGGACATAACGCTAGGAAGATGATGATGATGATGAGGCAAGGATCACACTTGGTACATGCTTTTTGTCTCGTACAGTCCCAGATGAATATAGGATATTACCAAATATTATTCTTATATATGTCCCATGTTGGTCTGGGACTTAAAAATAATGTGCCAACTGTGTATCTTGCCTAGCATCTTGTAAAAGGCGACTAATGGTATATGGGGTTCTGGGTATGTAATTGTGCAGGCGACGAACTAGCCACTTGGAGATGTAGTAGATAAGCGGTGTTAGCTCAATGGTAAGGGTAACCCACGTGTACGGGTTCAAACCCGAGCACGTACCTCTGGATTGAAATATCTTTATAAAAACCAGCACTCCAGTTCAAATTGCTTTTTCACAATTTTCCATCTAACCCAGCTCACTGTTCCATGTTGGTCTGGACTTAAAAATAATGTGCTAACAATGTTTCTTGACTAGCATGTCGTAAAAGACGACTAATGGTAGGTATCGGGTTTTGGGTATGTGATTGTGTAGGCAACAAGCTAGCCATTTGTTACTTCTTTTTTCACAGTTTTCCATCTAGCCCAGTCCAGTTTTGTTTTTGGCTGAATGTGGCTAAAGGGGCCTGCTGCCCCTTTGACTCTGCCCCCTTCGGGGATTATGGGCGTGATGCTATGTATATGTTATGTGTTTTCTTATACTTAATACAAGATACACATTACTAAAGTAATGAGCGCATAAAGCATATCTAATATAAGCTTTAAAAAAATGGCGAGTTTAAATTCTCAGACTACAGCTTAGTAAAACATGCTAGCAATGTGGTGTTAATGAACTTTTTGACAATTAACAGAGCCTTATCAGATCTGTATACGCTCTGTTGGTTTAGATTACATACAACAACAAAGGATACGTCTTTTTGACCTAAGACTTGTGTTCTTTTCGTGGTATTCGCATTCATTCATAATAAGGACCATGTCCTTGACGATGAAAGGAGATAGCAACGAATTGTTTAATCATTTTTAACCGACTTCAAAAAAAAGAGGAGGTTCTCAATTCGACTGTTTTTTCTTATTCATAGTGTCAATGAGGCGAGAGATAGCAATTGTTACCAATTGTAATGAAAGAATCAGACAAAAATGTTTAAATAACTTTGTATTTTAAAGGGTTATTGAACAAATGTATGAATAAAGTTAACATCGCCTTTTAATTAATTATAGCTATTATTATAAATCAATAATTACACATCGTAATTTTAAATTATATGGTTTGATTACATTTTTTTTGGTTAAGTCAGTCATAGTCAGAAAACGAAATATATGTACATCCAAAAAAATATATTTACATACATGTTATCCTGCCTGTAAATACTAAAGGGGTAGTCAATGAGTGAACTTTAACCACATTGGCCAAAAGTCTAATTGAGTAAGATGAAAAATGGTGATGACTTATCACCATTTTTTATAGCTAGCTGGCTCGTCAACAACGTAATCAGAAATCCAATACCCAATACACTATTAGTCGCCTTTTATGACGTGCTTGGCACATTATTTTCGAGATCCAGACCATGGGACATCCTCTAGATAATGCTAAGCGATCATGTCATCAGACACACTTGACATTCGGTGCGCCATCGCCTCGCTGGCGCCACCGAATCGCCCTCTTCCTCCGGCCGCACTGATTGCCCTTGCTCTTATCGAGCTTATCCTGTCGCGAGACGAGCGGTCATCTGTTCTTGTTGCGGTGTCTTGCTTTTGTTTGGTTAAGCTGATTAATATTAGCATTGGTTTTATTGAGAATCATTGTGGCAGTAGATGAGCGGTGGTAGATCAATGGTAAGGATACGCGCCTCATAACCGACGTGTACGGGTTCAAACCCGAGCACGTACCTCTAAATTGAAAAATCTTGATAAAAAAACATCACTCCAGTTCAAATTACGTGTTCATATGCAAACATGGGATTCCAACTCGATCTTTGGTTCTGTAGGTCTATTCAACAACCTGTAGTTAGTGGATACCTATCAATGTTGATAGGTATCGCAAACGCAAAAGTCAAAGTCAAAATACTTTTTATTTATATAGGTTTGAAACAAACACTTATAAATCGTCAATTCAACAAGAAAATTATCTAATAATATAAATTAGAATTTACCACCGGTTCGGAATGTTACTTCTACTGAAAAGAAACTTCTTCTTCTGTTGAAAAGAGTAACTACCGAGTGTCCTGCCGCACTCGGTAGTTACTCTTTTCAACAACATCTTTTACAAAGGTGTATAGATAATATTTGTCTCTGAACCATGTCATGAAGTCGGCTTGTCAGATATTAAAATATAAAATAACGATGTTTAATAAATTAAAGCATAAATAAACCAGACCAAAGCAGACAGAAAATTTATTCGAATTATTTCTCAATGTTGGAAATGCATTATATCAATGTAATCAATCTTTTGGATAATCTATTTAATTAAATAAATTAAATTCGTAATCAAGTAGGTACTGTCATAAACGAAAACAAAAAAAGTGAAATCAGAACGAACGATTCAGCCATCGCGATCGCAATCAGAGAAATGACTGTATTACAAGCTAATGAATCCGATAACATGGAATTACAAGTAATATCTTGTAACTTTGGCACTGATTACCAACTTACATGCACTGCGATACCACTTATCTGTGCTTATCTTTTAATCCACTTAAGACCTTTCTTAAGAGATAACAGTTGGAATAAATATCTACATTTGTTGTAGTGAAAACCGTTGATTTATTTGTGAGTCTATGTGAAAGGATCAAATATACATACCAACATATTTTCCTTGCAGCATCTGTTCAATGCAACGAAAAACCTGCAAAAATATTTTTTATGTTGTTTTTGGTCTGATTAAACACATTTCAATAAAAAGTTATTACATGATTACAGGGAACAATGGAGGACCTAAAATGCTATTGAAAAAATTTCAAGTAAAGTCGATTGTTCTGTGTACAAATTTTAAGACAAAAGTTGTTGTTTAATGACTTTTAATAAATATGGATAATATTCTAATCAAAGGATTAGCTTGCCTAAACTTCTTAGTATGAATTACATCCAGTTATTCAAAGGTGTACATCAAGGGACCGCCTTCGCTCCGCTATTGTTTAACCACATATACTTTCACATTCATTGGTACTGCTATAAACAATCCGTGGCTATAACAGTCTGGCTAGCAGGTCAGGCGCCCGACAATTTGTCCAATTGAATGTTTGTCTTATCAATGAAGCGGTCCGTCTTGATTTGCACGACACATGCCCTCATATTAGGGCACCAGTCACATTTGCGCCGCGTGAGGAGTCAAGAGGACATGTCTCGTCTACTTAGCGGGTTTGATTTGACCGTTTATTCAAATGAAGATAGAGCGGAGGTTTATTATGAAAGTTCCACTCGTAAACATTATTTTCTTCTTTGTGTCTTTATCAATACAGTTGAATGTTTCATTAGTGGCTAAAGACCAAGAAATTCTGGGTCCGAATCTCGAATCCAATATTTTTTTTCGTTTTTCAATGTTGAAAATACTCAGGATCAACTCGGAGTCGGGAAGTTGGCGGTTCTTAATCCCCATGGCATTAAAAGCACGTAAACAGGTTATGCTGCGCCTGGTCTCACTCCTATCATGTCGTATTGGCGTCGCACTGCACTATGAGAGTGAAGAAACATAGCATAACCATCATTGAGGTTGCTGTGACCGATATCGGTTAAGAATATGTTATTATTATGGCAACAACACTACATGACTAATTATCCAAGAGTATAAACCCTATGGACAAATACGGCTCCTGCTAATCATCGTTGATTGGCAAATCTCATGAGCTCGAAGCAGAAAATGAAATTGTCCTTCGTTCTTCAAAGTAACGATGACGATGCCATCATGAAGGTGACTTAATTGTTCCAGAGTCGGATCAACGATCATCAACAGGCGTGTTTGCGTTTTACATTCAAGCTTTATTATGATTGATTGTGTGTGATCTCCTTAATCCTCATTACGGTCATGTTACACCCCATTCTCGGAAATGCTACTGAACGCTTAAAACTTGGTAACATTATGCTCATTGGCTATAATGTTTTCTTCTAAACCCCTTATCTTTAAGTAGATTTGTTTATGTGGGCACTGACTCTATCGATTATTGTGACAGAATGTTTTCAATTGTAAAAGGTTAAAACTGAATACAGCGTTATTATCAAATGTACTACAGAAGACTCATAAACACATAGACACACACACACATATCTTCAATAGTCCAAAGAGCGATAAGCACTTTAAACCGCATTCAACCAAAAATTTAGTTTGATTAGACAGAAAATTGTGAAAAAGCAGTGACAAATGGCTATCTCGTTGCCTACGTAATCACAAATCCAGAACTCCATACACCATTAGTCACCTTTTAGGATATGCTAGACAAGAAACACAGTAGGTACATTATCTTTGAGTCCCATACCAACATGGGACAAATGTAAAAAATTGTGTGTTATAAATGGACGTTTATATAAATGACAGGCCAACGACAGTAGAGTCAGCTAGTAAGAGATAATAAGAAAGAAACCGGAAGAATTATGTAAATTTATTGTAGGTTTTGAAAAATAGCCAGAAAGTGGACCCGTATAGTTAAATCAAAGACATACGGCAGATGGGACTGAGTCATTCTCTTAATCATCGCGTGAATGAGGAAGTGACCTATTAACTCGTGGCTTAGACGAATTGACAGCTAGGATAGTTGCATTAACTAGTACTCGTTTTTAAAACGTTTTAAGCTTTTTTTTTCATTAACAAAAAAGCAATTTCGTCACTACTCTCACTTTAGACTTACTTAAATATTTTTTTATTGTATTTTTCTGGTTCTACTATATTTCTCTCGATTTTTCCATTAGACTAATATAATTAAACCCGGCGCACTTCGTAACGCCCCGTTCTCGGATTTTCAATACCTATTTTTTTTTCCGTGCACCTTTTTTTTTTTCTTTCATAAGAACCTTCACCTGATAATAACAAACACAACTAAAATGCAAACTCGGTTCAGATGTTCTCGAGATTTGATTCATTTTTATAATATGGATTAACCAGTAAAGTTAATAGGTTTTCATAATCACAGATTGAGAGGACACCTAGGCAGCTTGTAACATGATTTTCTATCAATAGTTAGGTACATACTTAAATATGAATTCTACGAAATGTATACATAAAGAATTTGGTATTTTGTATTTAGAATTTTGGAAATCCTTAAAAGTACATGCAGGGATTTCAACTTAACTTTCAGCTTAGTATATGAGGTTTTTCCTTACACTTATCTACAATGGCGCTAAAAATATTAACATGCTTTAATTTGTTATCAGGTGTATCAGCCAGCGAAGCGCTACGGAATGGCCTGTGTCAATCCTTGTGGGGTGCTTCGGCCAACAGGCCTGAGCCCAGGCTAGCTTCCCCACCGCCGACCCAGAACCAGAACAATTTCCCTGCTAGAGGTAAGTTTATTTCACCAAACTCTCCAAAGGCCACTGTATTAAGTTGTAAACTATAGTGCTGTAATATGTTATCAATATACGTTCAAAGAATTCCGATACGGTTGTTTTATCATCGTAATCTTCATAATATTATGCACTGTTCTGAGTCCAAGTATTTAGCACGTCTGGTTACATTGAAGCGAATGCTAACTGACTTTCATGACCGTTACATAAGAGAACGAGAAAAGAAATGACTGATGAAATGACATCTAGCCCAGGGTTTCCCAAACTATTGGTTGCGACCCACTGGTGTATGCGAGTGAGCGCTGTCTGTAGAACGACAGACTAACTTTCCTTCCTTTATTTGTAATGGTTAAATTCCCCAGAGGTGGGTCCCGAGTTTGTAAATTTGTATTAGATGGGTCGTAGCCCATACAACTTTGGGAGTCACTGATCTAGCCTATTAGCTGTAGGCCAGCTTAACTGCCGTTATCCTATATTACTAATAAAAATAATTGAGGAATGAAATATTCTTGTAGTATCTTTTAACAACAGTTTCTAGTGGTAATATTCTCGTTATTATCTGTTATATGTAGATCAGTAGTTCCCAAACTTATTTTTCTCGTGGACCACTTTCAAAATGTTACTAGTTTCGATGGACCCCCTGCTGCTACATTTCTACCACATTCTTAAAGTCGCCAAAAAATGAAAAAGTGTCGCTTCTGAGTTCTGTCCCTATATTCCGACAGGTAAAATAAAAACGAAAAATGGTACATTTTATAACACTTTATTTATTAAAAGAATAGAATTGCAAGAAAAAATTAAAAAGGTAAGTCACAATTTTATATCAACAGCGGGTAAAATTAATTGTTCTCCAATAGTGTGCGGTTTTCCACATTTTGATATAAGTAATGAGATATTGTAAGATGCCCGCAAGCCATCATCGTTACTTTGAGATGTTGAAGCGAACATACTGTGCATGGTGGGTCTCTTTTCATATTTTTCCTTCAATGTTTGAAAATATTTTAAATCTTTACCTATTTTATCAGTATGACACCTTTTTAGATGATCTTCGAGCTTTGATGGTTTCATAGAGTCATTGCTCAAAACTTTGTTGCATAATAGACACATGGGCAATTGTTTGCCTGCCTCTGATGGAACAAAACCATATTTCAAATAATCGACACTATATTGTCGACATTTTTTCTTTGCTGTAGCCATGTTTCGTGTCAGTTAACTTACCTGAAAAAAAAAATGTTTTTGTAACCAAGTTTTTTTCTGAATATAGGTATCACACCGCAGCCTTTGTCAGCACGCGGGAATAGAATTACGGCTTGTGAAGGGACCAACTAATAAACCGCTAAGACAAATACATACCTTTATTTCAAACCTCGATCAGCTGTTTGGTCATTTTGTATGGGAAGTCGAAAAATTTAATGTCTAGATTGGATAAGTCGTAGAACAAACATTGTTCAGGGTGACCTATAGACCACGTGGCCGAGAGGTTTTAAACGATTTACGATACATCCTGTATAATAAGTATGTATTTACAAAAAAAAAAGTATTTAAGTATGTTTATCGGTTGTCTAGTACCCATAGTACACAAGCTCTGCTTAGTTTGGGACTAGTGGCTATGTGTGAATAATGTCCAAGAAAAGCAGATAAATTTTCGTGGACCCCCATTAGCATCTTATGGACCCCCATTTTTGTTCACGCCTACGTAGACCCCCAGCAAGTCTCCCGTGGACCCCTGGGGGTCCACCTGGACCACTTTGGGAATCACTGATGTAGATTGATAATACTGAATGTTAGCTGGATTACATCTTTAACACGCTTGCCATATTAATGCAAAAGATTTACAACACAGGCGTCCATAATTTTCCATCGACCACCATTTTGAGGAAGCCGCGACTCCAATTTTCAATATAACATATCATAAACGCGTCGTCGAAAATTCCAATAACATTGGCCCTAAATCCCTTGGCTTCAGATTTGGGCTTGCCGTATCTTATCTTTTGAACCCGTCAGCCGCTATCGCTGGCAAAATTACGTTTGTTTTATGACTTTGATTTGCCGTCGGCTTGAACAAAGTTGTAGTCGCGATAAGCCGACAGTTTAAACGTCCGCACCGTGTTATGATGCTTGTAATTTTTGTATCGAACACAAATTTCGATAAAGCGATAAAGTACGGTCGGAGTAAGAGGTGTTACGTAAATGTTGCGTCTTTTTCTGAATGGTTCGGCTTCCGACAAGTCACTTCTATCTTCTCAATGTTGGATGGTTTTACACACTCTACTTTAAGGCACTAAGATCCTTTTACATGCAAAGGGGTCGGAGTCCAGAGAGCAATAATCTCCTTAAACCATATTTAGCCATTTTGAAACAGTAATGACAAGTGTCCAGTTTGTCGACTACATAATCATGAACCAAAAACACTCTAAGCAGAGAAAACTATATTCCCAACTAGGGATTGCAATCCAGAGGCATTGTTTGCTGAATCTACACATCACGCTGGCTCTAGCCTAGCTAAAACTGTACTGGATTGCATGATTCAGCATTGAAATCTCTAGTAAGAGATTGAATTCCAGCGGCATTGAACCAGCACATGTCGCTGGAATCAGCACACCTAAAATTTTACTGGGGCCAGCTGGATGCAGCATTGCAATGCAATTTATATGTTTGTGACCGTACATACCTTATATTTCGTATATATATGTATGTATAATTGTATATATGTACGAAAGCTTCTTCACGTCGCGTTTTACAGATGGTATAAGTAGAAATGTTTTTGCCAACCGTCCCCTGCCCTCGTCTGGGTTATAAATCCGATTTGGACATGTGTACTCTTGTAAGTAAACATTAGTTTACCAGATAACGTTTTGTGCCGCGACTATTTGGAATGTATGGATTGTCAAGCGTGACGATTCCTCGGGATTCGGCTGGGTCCACCAATAAATAATATATTAGTGTTATGTAATAATAACCAGTATTATTATTACGAACTTGTTGTTGTCCGCTTCTTCTGTGGTTAGTCTTTTAAAGAGACTCTACTGTGAGTCCTGGGAGATGAGTACACTTTTTCGGAATTAAAGTACCTATGACCCTTCTGAGGGTTAATCTTAGACGTAATTTTACCGTCATCGTTTAAGTAGTTTAAACAGACAGACATATAAAGAGTTATCTTTGCATATATAATATTACATAGCAAGGATGAGAGGCCGTATGGTCGGTCCTTAGAGACCCTAACTTGACACCAAAGTGTATCCATATATTATTAATATATGTCCTATAACACCCGCTAAGTTGGCGTTAATGAACGTGTGTAAAGTCTGAAGAATATTTAATATGAATGTGCTGATGTTCGTTTGTTTGACAATCTTTTACCATATTACCGATCATCATGAGATTTGCACATTAATTGTCAAGGGCATGAAAGGGTGCTTTTCAAAAATAAAGTAGATCCAACAAAAGAAAAAAAACCCTGATTAGAGAAACCGCACGAAATAAGAAATAGCTAGTTCACATAAAGAAAGTAGGTAATTTAATTTGAATCTCATCATAAAGCCTGATTACCAAGCTTAAGATTAAAGCACATTGACTGATTGCAATTTAAGCTTTATTTGTCTTCAAGCATCATACAGTCTAGTGTGTTTGACCTTTATGGCTATTGTAATGTACCGTACCTTTATCCTACTTCTCGTAATACTTGTACTATGTCGGTGAAAGTATAATTGTGGATAACAGGATAGTCAGTAGCTAAAATATAAATAATCATCATGATGTTATTACGTTTCCCCAAAGCCATGTTCGTCTGGAATTTAAAAAGAAGGTTCCAACTATATTTCCAGCCCAGTAAGTCGTTAAAGGCTTTGGTTGTGATCATGTAGGTGACACGTTTGCCACTTGTTGTCACAATATTCCATCTAACCCAACTTAACGTAGTTTTTGGCTAAATATAATTCAATGAGCTTACTGCAAATAATTATATATTTTGAAGAAACTGCGACGCCAGGAAGGCATCCTCTAAGATTTGCCACTTACATTGAAGACAACGCCTTAAACCAATTTCAGCCAACGTAGAAAAACAATGCCTTATATGCCATATACCTATTATTCCGTTTTAAATTCCAGTTACAACCGGAAATCTATCTCATAGACCGACACCAAAAACCTCGCAAATTACCCCACAGTAATACCCCACAGGGTACCACGATCAATCAAAGGGTAACATTGCGGCCGCCGCGTCAATATTTGCCGAGTGTCCATAGCGTCACGACATCATTGTTTACCCTATTATTCACGACTGTGTTTAACCAAACCAACTGTGGGCAAGTCGTTGCAGCCTTGCGTTCGCGTGACTTACCATTGTGACAACAGAATTAAAGTCGCGGCCAATTGGTGAATTATTCAGTGGCTTGGATTGTGACCGGGGTTCGCCGGGGAATAATTGCCAGTGGACGGTTATGGGCTTAATGAAGATTGGAAGGTTGTGAGCGAGAAGTCTTGGTCATGGGTGGTCAAATAACAGCACCCTGCGTTACACCTATAACTGTTTTATCATGCACAGAGTTAACAAATACAACCAAAAGCTTCCTCAAAGATAGGTTGACTTGGTTTACAATGATTTTGATGTTTTTGTATTGGTAAATGGATGCTAGAATAGAAAGTATTTATTCTCAAGTAACACACTTGACTTGATATCGGAGTTTCGTGACGATGTAAGCTAAGGCTTAAATCTTTACCATACTTTTAACTTGGAGTTGAGAATAAGTTACATACTTTTAAGTTGGAGTTGAGAATATAATCCAAAACTTCACCCCCTTAGCTCCATGACCCACATCTAATCTAAGTAGTAGGTGATTTTAACAAGGAGATAGATAAGTTTTTTGAAAACGATACCAATTCTTGTCGCTTACGTATGAAGGTACGTACAATAGATCATATCAGCCATAGGCTTACTTCATAAAGCTGCTGAGATATTTTCGTTTGGAGCCATATCAATTTTCTCGTGAAACATATCCGTAGTATCGTAAATTGAAAAGACTTTGAATTTGACTTGTTTATCAGTAATATATTTATCAGGGGAGAGATTTTAGTTGAAATGTAGTCGGAAATTTTGCCGCCATCTTTGATCATCGAAATCACCTACGCGATATGACGACGAAGATAATGACGTCACAACGTTTGTATTTCACAAATTGTATTTATTTAAGTGAATTATCTTTCGGCATTATTAATATCCAAAAATATCGTGATTTTGATTTGATTTTAATTTTTATAATAATGAATCAGTCATAATAATTTAAAAGAAAGAAAAATAGAATTTCTTGAAAAATTTTATTTCTTGTAATGGCTAGACTTAAAAGTCCGTATGATAGTCTAGGTGTTGAAAAAAGTTGATAAATATTGCTCCTTGTCTAGCATACCATAATAGTGACTAAGAGACAGTACACTTGTGTTTGCGCAGACAGTTGTGCACTATAGTTTCTCCTGCATAGTTGGCTAATCCTCGTTGAGATTTCGTGTCCGAAATCGGTTAGGATAATATTATATATGATGTAAGTAAAAGACATCTATCACATCGTCCACCGCTGTTTCTTCCACAAATCCAAGCCGATAAAGCAAATCTTGCCGCTAATCTCCGTTTCGTCACATCCGTTGTAAAAGCATTAGTATTGACAGTTTTCGGTCTGATAAGTTTGATAAATCAAGGTTCATAGCGGCGAGATCTGAGGACCGTATCGGGAATGGATTACGGTGGCCACGCCTTGCGCTCGCTGGAGACATTCGGGACAGTACGTCATGAGATACGTTATCTGCGGTAAATAAAGATTTAGGCGCTCAGACCCTAAACGTGTTAAATATTATGTCAAACAGTCCTCGCGAAAGGACATATTAAGCTCGAAGAAAATAGATCCGCCAAAAATTCAGTGTAAAACGCATTTAGGTATTTCTAGCAATTTGTTTGACAACTTCGGTCTATAGTTTATTTCAGATGATTGGAAGTATTTGAATATTAATGCTCCAAATACTTAATATCTGGCCGTAGTTACCCTCGGTTTGTCATATTTAGTTTAAACCAGTTATTGACATTTATGAAAACTTTTATTTGATAAGTTCATTTTAAATAAAATCATAAATGGGGTATAGTTTTACAAACATAACATTTGTCCCATTTGATGAATACATAAATTCCAAACTGTGATAAGTATAATACATGCATATGGAACATCTATTTATATAAATACTTAAAATACAAAACTCAGAACAAAATACTGATAATGTTCATGATGGACTTCTAAGGGTACCCAACTATTATGGTGGTACTACATCACTTGATTTCTCCTCCAAACGATTCTTAGTATTAGCATCTCTTATTTGGGCTGTAAACCAAGACAATGGGGCTAACAACGACTACCAGAAACACATTTTTAATCTTATAATCCTCCGAATAAGGCTCAAAATGAATTGCTTTTTGTCACGTGAAAATGCAAGTTTGTAAAATGCAAACATTGACAAGATGTCACGTGCGGTCTCTTTGAGATTAAATCCTCGTTTGATAATTTGTTAGTCAACAAAAATCTAGATTTGTGAATATGAGCAAACAGTCAGCCATCATGTTCTCGTCACTGTGAGCTTTACCGTGACATGATTTTCGGTTGAGCAAACTTTGAGTCACCAGAGGCGGATCTTTAGTGTGCGAGGCCCTGGGCTAATCCTACTTAGGGGCCTAAAATTTACTTCTAGGTACTGCTAGGTACTACTAGACTCTCGTTCTGTTCGTTAGGTACAGAGGCGTCTTTGACCCATTGGAGTCCTGGTCCTGGGCATATTAGGAAAGTGATAGGTTTTTCGGTAAGAAATACTGATGACTAGTGATGCCGAAATATCGATAGCTTAGCAATCTAAAGTTTAACGGCCAAATCATCTATACGATCGATAGAACAATTGATAGTATCAATATTATCGATACTATCGACAGTCTATTCAGTATTGAAGAGCAATACCATCGATACTATCGATTGTGTTCAATTATCGATAGGCTATCGATACACAATCGATATTGGCCTATCGAGTGGCAACACTATTGATGACCCATTGGAAACCTTAGAATACGGGGGCCCTCTCGATTGCGGGGCCCTGGACACGTGCCCAAAAAGCCCTACAGCAAATCGGCCCTCTGTGTCACTGTATGATTGTGAAGCCTTCTTTTTAGCGCTATGTAAGGTGCAGTAGGGGTCCTTCAGACCATGACCCGAGCAAGTCCGTTTTACGTGCGACGTTTTGACTTGGTACTCTTAGATTTAGAAACCAGAAAAATTACATCATGGTTAGTCATTTGAGTATGTTTCCACACAATGTTGTTCGTCAAAGTTAAGTAAGTGAACGAACTCAGATTTAAAAAATTTACGGTAAATGAGTGATTTTGAACCAGAACCACTCGAATTTGAGGCTAGTATCCTTGCTATTGATCTGCTACCGCTTTTTAATGGTTTATAATATGAACCTCAATATAAGAGCGGTGGTAGCTCAATGGTAAGGACACGCGCCTCTTAACCGAGGAGTGCGGGTTCAAACCCGGGCACGTACCAATGGATTTTTCAAAATCTATGTACGTATTTATACCACTTGCTCGACGGTGAGGGAAAACATCGTGATGAAACCTGCAAATTCAAATAACTTTGAATTTGTAACCATGATCCAAAAATTGTCTGGTTCCCCTATCTTAGGGTTACGAAGGTCAGATCGGCAGTCGCTTCAATGTAATTACCAGACTCGCTAAATCCTGGATCATGGTCTAAGCGGACCCTGTCTAAACACGGGACATAACGCTAGGAAGATGAATATGAACCTCAATCAATATCTACCTAAGTATAAATCATAATATTTAACTTCGAAACAATTTACGTTCGCTTGTAGATACAAATAAATTGTTTACCTAAATATAAGGCACAAATATTTTCTAACCCAACTTTACTTTATTTAAAATATTATATAGGCTATGTTAATCAGATATAATGTAGTATTATAATGGAGAAATATTTTTTAAAATCGGTACAGTAGTTTTTGAGTTTATTCGTTACATACATACAAATCTTTTCTCTTTATAATAATAGTGTAGATAACTAAACCAGATTAGGCTATGCCGTAGGTACTAAGACTGAACCTAACTCAATTACAACCTAGTCGAATATTTGAAACGAGTATTTAGTTTGTTTTTGTCAGCGGTTTATAATAATCACTGTATAGGTAGGTATCGGAGGTTAAAAGATAAGATTTTTTTCGCGTCATACAAAAATATGTTGATTGATTAGCTGCAAAAGTATTGATTCCTCAATATCTTTATGACTGTTTTTGGATAGATGTCGTATACTTCTTAATACTGAAATCGCTTTCAGAATCGATATGGTTCGATGATAAAGATATTTAGTGCGTATAAAAACGACAATTTGAATAGGTGTTTAAGCAAAAAGCGATCTAAAAATATCATTAGATTCGTATATAACTTTAAAATGCTAATAAATGACGTATATAATTGGGCAATATTAACGTATATTTGATGAATGATGATGTCGTCGAGCGATTGCCTTACAATTTTATTAGTATTAGGTACAAGGTACAGATTATATAGATGATTGTTGCTGAAAGTGATAGAATAAAAATCATAGGATTGATGTCATAATTTACTTATAATGGGTTATATTAATGAAAATATTCTAGCAACAGCATGATTGAGAAAAAAAATATATTATAAAATATATTATTAACATTTAAACGGTATCAAAATAGACAAACTACTGAAAATATGACCGTTGGGATCAAATGTGATATTATGTACATACATAATATCCATACATATGTATGCACGTGCATATGTACTTACTATCATCATCTTCCTAGCGTTATGTCCCGTGCTTAGACGGGGTCCGCTTAGACCATGATCCAGGATTTAGCGAGTCTGGTAATTACATTGAAGCGACTGCCGATCTGACCTTCGTAACCCTTACATAGGGGAACCAGACAATTTTTGGATTATGGTTACAAATTCAAAGTTGTTTGAATTTGCAGGTTTCATCACGATGTTTTCCCTCACCGTCGAGCTAGTGGTATAAATATGTACATAGATTTTTTAAAATCTAGAGGTACATGCCCGGGTTTGAACCCGCACTCCTCGGTTAAGAGGCGCGTGTCCTTACCATTGAGCTACCACCGCTCCCCATATGTACTTACTAATCGTAGGAAATATAAATCGAGATGTCTCATATGTTATGAATAACTAGCCTCTGTTCGCGGCGTTTCTCGCGATATAATATTTATTATATTATATCGTATAATATATATATAATATTTATTTTATAATATTTATGCTATACTATTGTAATATTTATTAGTGGGTAATATTTAGGCTATATGTATATTATGTAAAGTTTCATTCAAATCAATGCAGTACTTTTTGCGTGAAAGAGTAACAAACATCCACACATCCATCCGTCCATACAAACTTTCGCGTTTATAGTATTAGTAAGATTAATAAATTTTGACAAGCTCGATGGCGTATTCGGTAGTGACCCTGCCCCATGCGACGAGAGTTGTGAGTTCGATCCCCACCCAGGACAAATATTCGTATGACGAATTCTTGTGTTTGTTCTGTGTATAAGTTCTAATATCCAATATTTAGGTATACCTTTATTTGTAACAGCTCTGTTGTTTCTGATATCCGTAACACAAGTGCTTAAGCTACTTACCTCGGAGTCAGATCAATGTATGTGATGTAGTCTGATATTTTATTTAATTAATCTATCCAATTTTATATCTCGTTCAGTTTTAACTTTACAACGCAAGATTTGATAATTCCCAATGATAAAGAGTATTATAATATTATTTATACCTGATAAAAAGCATTACAAATTAATGATATCATTTGATTTATAACTGTTATGGTTACCTACAATATAAGATAGGATTTTATAGATTTTGAAATTATCATCATTCTTATGAAATACTATTTTCTTCCCGCGACTTTGTCCACACGACTTCGACTTTAAGGACTTCGTATTGCCAAATTAAACTGGCTGGATAGGATGAGTTATTGGTTGAAAGTGGTTGAAGGGACTAGCTGCCCCTTTGAGTCTGCCTACCCCTTCGGGGATTACGGGCTTGATGACTGGCCCGTTGGTCGAGTGGTCAGAGACCCTGGCCACGAAACCGGTCGCGGGTTCGAATCCCGCTAGGGGCAAATATTTCGTGTGATGAACATGAATATTTTTACCCGAGTCATGGATGTTTATAAACGTATTTAAGTATGTCTATCCGTTCACCTAGTATCCATAGCACAATCATATAAGCTTAGTTTGGAACTAGAGAATTGATGTGCCAGTCTGAAGAATTTAATTTATTTACTAGCTGTGCCAGCGGTGTCACCCGCGTTTATGGTTAATATTATAAAGACTATTTCCGTCATACATGATTTCTATGTAACTTTAACCATTAAGGCTGCACACGCGACGAAAGCTTAAAAAATGGAGTAACTTCTCCCGTTTTCTCAACATTTCCCTTCACTACTCTGCTCCTATTGATTGTAGCGTGATGAAAAGTATACTATAACCTGCCCAGGAGTATGAAGAATAATTGTACCAAGTTTCGTTAAAATCCGTCGAGTAGTTTTTGTTTCTATAAGGAACATACAGACAGACAGACAGACAGACAGACAAAAATTTTACTGATTGCATTTTTGGCATCAATATCGATCACTAATCACCCCTTGATAGTTATTTTGAAAATATATTTCAAGTACAGAATTGACCTCTCTACAGATTCATTATAAGTATAGATGATAGTTATTTTTTTGAAAATATATTTCATGTACAGAATTGACCTCTCTACAGATTTATTATAAGTATAGATGATATGTATGTTTGAAGCTAAAGATCCTGAATATTATCCCACTGAAACACTTAGCAGGATAAGTTAACGAGTATAGGTAATCTAGTATCAAATCTCCTTAAAACATTTTTTTTTAATTCGGATTAGCAACAATGCCCCTTGCATTCGAGACGCCATGTCAACCCACTAAGCCACCCGTAGCATTCAAATAAAAAAAGTAATTCATAAAAAAGACAAATCGCCTAATCACATTAAACAAGAAACGCAGTCAACCCTTGAACCGCTCGCGTGGTCAATAACGCCCCGGGGCCTTGTTTGTCGCGGAGCGAATTATCCACGCCCCCAGTAAGCAGTCATCGGTTATTAGAGCACTGCATTCTGATTAATGATTGCGACGTGACTTCGCATATCTTTGCGATATCCTACTTTTGGATTTTATTAACCGCGCTATAGAATATGGGCACGGATATTAATTTGACAACAAAAACTGAATTTAATTGTAATTTTACTTCATTAGTTTAATAAATTATGGTTGATTTTGATTAGCTCGATCAATTTTACATGCTACTTGAATATTAGTCGGGATTTAAATTATGTTTTATTTTGTAAGGCATATTTGTAGACTCAATAGGGAGCGGTGGTAGCTTAATGGTAAGGACACGCGCCTCTTAACCGAGGAGGGCAGGTTCAAACCCGGGCACGTACCTCTGGATTTTTCAAATCTATGTACGTATTTATACCACTAGCTCGACGTTGAGGAAAAACATCGTGATGAAACTTGCAAATTCAAATAACTTTGGATTTGTAACCATGATCCAAAAATTGTCTGGTTCCCCTATCTTAGGGTTACGCAGGTCAGATCGGCAGTCGCTTCAATGTAATTACCAGACTCGCTACATCCTGGATCATGGTCTAAGCGGACCCCGTCCAAGCACGGGTCATAACGCTAGGAAGATGATTTGTGAACTCAATCAATACCATCAGAATAACGTGATACATCACCATACCGTACCTTTGTGATACGTTATACCACCCTTATCAACTATCGACTGACTGTACTGGTGGACTAAAGTAGAAGACTTTTCCAATGAAGTGCATAACAATAGTTCTAACATTCAGAGCAGAAACAGCATCACTCATGTGTTTCCATCACATAATTTTTCGGTTGCCTATTCTTATACGAGAAACAGTATTAACGCTATCATGTAGTCATCCTTCTAGAACTCTCCAACTCATTTGGTCCTTCAAGTATGATATTACCAAAGTCCACAAAAAAGGAAGTATGTACATTTAACTAAAATTGGATTACAACCCGTCAGTCTGCATTTTTTCCGCCCAAAGAGTGCATTAGCGTCATTAGCGTCCGCCTACCAGTATTTGCAGCTTAATGCAATTTTAATTATAAGAGGAGCGGCTACAAATTGCGCCGCAATGCAAGCGCAAAGTGCATTCAGATTGTTATTTTTCAGGCTTTTAACAAATTAAAAATACTCTCGCACTGCAGCCAGCCAATTTACATATGTAATGCACGTGATAGGCAAATCCGCGCTTTGCCCAATCGATTTCCGAACGGCCGAATCGGAATTAGCATAGAGATATTTAAATTTGTTTGCGACTATTGATTGCGACTGGGTTGCGTCGGTGCTTTGTTTTAGAGTTTTATTTTATGTAAAACATATCGCATATTAGTGCGGTGGTAGCTCAATGGTAAGGACACGCGCCTCTTAACCGAGGAGTGTGGGTTCAAACCCGGGCACGTACCTCTGGATTTGACAAATATATGTACGTATTTATACTACTAGCACGCCGGTGAGGGAAAACATCGTGATGAAACCTGCAAATTCAAACAACTTGGAATTTGTAACAATGATCCTAAAATTTTCTGGTTCCTCTATCTTAGGGTTACAAAGGTCAGATCAGCCAGTTGCTTCAATATAATTACCAGATTCGCTAAAAACTGGATCATGGTCTAAACGGACCCCGTCTAAGCACGGGACATAACGCTAGGAAGATGATATCGCATATTAGTCTGAAACTGAAGTGGGATGTGTAAATTTACTTGAATGGCATTTTGAAGCTGACTAAAGGTGTGTTGGGTGTAGGGTTTATGAAGGCGACGTACTAGCTACTTGGCGCTATCATCTTCACAAGTTTCTTTCTGATCTAACCCAATTTTTAATTTTTGCCCCAAAGTGGTTAAATGTGTTGTTGCTCCTTGTTAGACTCTTCTTAATCTTTCGCAGAGGATAATTATGCAGTGTGATTCATACGTTCTAATTCTAACTATCGGCGTTTTAAAATAAAAACGCTGTAATTACGTTTTAAATAACTTAAGCAAATACGTTAGTTGCCTATTTCACAAAATGATAACGCAGTGGTTAATTAGAAGTAAATACAGCATTTGAAGGGTTTAATGCACTGTTTTTTCATAAGAATCTTGTAGATTATCCAGTTCAGTCGAACAATTTGCAGTACCTTTAACGTAAAATCTTAGATAAATAGAAACTATCTTAAACCTCATATGATACAGATAGTTTATTCTTTATTGTTATTACTTCACATTTTAGCGATAAATAAATATCAGACTACACATACATTGATCTGAATCGAGGTAAGTAGCTTAAGCACCTGTGTGACGGATATCAGAATCAACAGTCGTGTTACAAATTTATACTTAAATATTAGATAATAACACCCTGACACAGAATAAACACCAGTATTCATCACACGAATGTTTGTCCTGGGTGGGAATTAAACCCACAACTCTTAGTGCATGGGGCAGGGTCACTACTGAATGCAGCCAGCTCATCTATGACTATACGCTTCCAATAAACCTTAACTATTTCGACATTTAAAGGTCTTTTAAATGTTTAATGGCAGGTTCACTTTTGATTGCAGTGAGCCTGCAATTTGCATTCTTAATGAGCGTGATAGTAAAATCCGCGCTTTTCCCCGTCGATTCCCGAATTGGGGATGCAGCTGAATCGCTTTCAGGGATTATCAGTTGATTCGCCGCTATATTTCCCTTTGGGCTATAGCTAATGAATTGTAGTTAATGATGGCTATTAGTTTCACTCATAGTTGGAGCGGTTGTAGCTCGATAATAAGGACTTATGTGACTCTTATGTGAGAGGGATCGGTTCTAATCTCCTCTGGATTTTTGAAATCTAAGCACGGATCTATACTAATGGCTCCGCGATGAGGATAGATTTTGTAAAGCAACTTGTACAGATTCAGATTTCTATACATTTGTAATCACGATGCAATTTCTCTGATTACGAAGATTAGTGCTGGTCTCTTCAATGTAGTAGCCAAAGCTCGAAAAGTCCATCTTAGTCTTAATGAACAAGGAACCGAATATAACGATAGGAAGATGACGTCAGTATCATAGTGACTTTAGGTCGATATAGATATTTTAAAAACGGAGCTAATTTTGAACTCTGAAACAATAATAAGATAAAAATAGATAAAGTGAAAGTCAAGTTTAAAATATTTTATATATCCTTGGTCATCAAGAATTGTCTTGTATGTATTTTCAAACGTACAGCCTTATACATGAACATGAACATGAATATTGTTTCTGCCTTGTTGTCTGTTCAAACAATGTTGTTTTCTACGTTAATATTAATGGCGTTCAACGTTATCTGTTAATCTTAAAGAAAATGTTATAATCCAAGGCAATTGTGGTATAACGCGTAATCTCGATAAATCACGACATGTGATCGCTTACACACTCGAAGAGAATGTCAAGATTGTCATTTAATTTATCAATTAGTGTTTTAACCGACTTCGAAAAATTAGAGGTTCATTTCGTATGTCTTTTTTATAATATTCATATGTATGTTTTCGATTGTTGTTTTGTTAAAGAATATTCGGATAATAAGAAATTTTGTGGCGAAAATCCAAATAAAATAATAGGGACATATATTTTCTAATTGATCGATTTAAGTAATAAGACTAGGTTAGTCATATATGACTTTTGATTGGCCAATAAAAAACGTAATACAACAGATGGAGGCTTTTGAAACAAGCATATTCCATGACTCTACTCAATACAAATAGTACATTTTATACTTTTATATTAAAATCACTCTATGCAATAATCATGATCATTTCAGACCCGGTTTCTGATGGCAGAAATAATGGGTCCAAATAGATTATTACCATCAATGAATCAATGCAAAATAATAATTACGGCATCTAATTACGTCAGCACAATGAGCCCGATAATACGTCTCTTCACAGTTCGCTCCATTACCAAGGGCCCCATTCAATATTTTGCAGTGCCATAAATTCGAGCATACTGTCGGGGCGGGACAATGAATCTAAATAACCATTAATATGTAATAAATACTATGGGGTAATAAAGCCGTGTCGTAGGGGACAAACAAACAAGTGTACAGAGTAACCCTTAAACGCTGGCTATTGTTCAAAAGGACCCGGGCGTGAAATTCTCGAGGGGCCCCGAGTTAAGGCGAGTTCTGCCGAAGCGCCCCGATCGGTTCCGCTCCAAATGCCGACAGCTGCGGAGTTTCAGATATGGGGGTCGCTCTTCATTAGAGCAACTTGTCTCGTCCAGAGATGGATGTTTGTTTTTGGACAGCGTGAGTCGCCGCTGATGGTCGCCTGATGATGTATGAACTTTATTGGAGGGACAGTGTCTTTTAAGTTGAAAATGACGTGACATTGCAAATTGCTTTTGGCGGAATAAATATTGCAGTAGCTAATAATATTTCGGGTAGTACAGATAGACAGTAGATATAAAAATCAATTAAATAGATGTCTACTGTAAGATTTTCACCTAAATCTAAAAGAAAGGCGAAGTGGCGTAAAGTTTAGTTAGTTAGTTATCTAAAAGAAATTACACATTGAGTAGATTTATTCTGGATTATCATAATTAAACTTTTAAATATAGCTAAATTTCTTTAAATCATCCTCATTATTATACACATATATATACACCAATGCTATTCTCGAAGTGCTAGATTAGATTTAGACTAAAGAAAATCGTAACAAATTTCACAAAAAAACTTTACCTACATCAGATATTCATCAAACAGCTTACACGCATGTTTACCCAAACTCCTCTCCAAATTCACTAGAAAATAATAACGCTCCCGAACAATACATCACGCGGGAAACTAACAAAACTGAACAGTGCGCAGTTCGTCGCGCCCGCGGATTAGTGAATTGTAAAAAAAGGGAACGGGGCCCGTCCGACCCGACGTGTTAATTACGGGGGCCGGGCGAGGGTTGAACCGTTGAACAGATGAAAGTCAATTTGTTGCTGCGACATGATACGGCTCATTTCGCCCGCTCGACAAGTGTGGCACCTGCGCTTTTTCACTGGCCTGGGGCTACCATTGTGCACTCCAAACAATCGAAGGCCCGAATTGGATGGGTCGCGAATTGCTATGGAATAAAAGCAAACGTTTATCTGTTGATTTTTCTTTGTGTACGCTTTAGTTTTGGGCTTGAGGGGCGAGATCTGTCTCAGACTGACATTGCAAGGGTTGAGATGCGCATTAATTCTGTATCGATGGCTAAGAAACAATAATACTAGGTATATTGATTCTGGATAATGTATTTATTATTTATTGATTTACTAGGTGTATTTGTGTATACCATAGAGTATTTTGATGAGATGTTTGAGAACATCTTGATGTATGGATAGAGCTTTGAATTATTTATAATTAAATTATTACTTTTTCATTATAGGGCTTTTGATCGTGTCTCTAAACAAAATTATGCAAACAGTTCCAATCAACATTCGTGACAATCAACCTAAATATATCTTTACTTGTCATAATAACTTGAGATTTTTCTTTTCAGACGAAATCAAGTTTGGCATCAATCGCCTAGTCGGCGGTAAGATCAATGAAGAGGAAGACGAGCCTCACAACAATGACCCTCGGAATGAAACCGTCTCTCCAGGCTCCCACTGCGAAAGCCCCTGCTGGGCCCCATCACCCCAGTCCCCCAGATCAGTCCGCTCCAGCTCCCCTGAACTCGAAGTGGATTCTCCACCATCATCTCCAAGAAGACCACCGGACTCTTCGTCGCCTCCGAAGAGATCAGAAGCGTTTTCCATGAGCGTGCTTCTAAGACCAGATGCCCCAAGAGTGCAGCCCCAAAGACCATACTTATACCCACCGCCACTACCATTCGCTGAATTCCTGAGAGATGCCAGCAGCTTGGGAATACCCGGCTGGGGATATAGCAACTTCTACCTGCATGCAGTCCAAGCAGCAGGCCCTGAACTTCTTCGTCTTCGGGCAGCTGTTCTCGGAGCCCAAAGTCCTTTGTCACGGCCGCTGCCCATCGGAGACGTGTACTCCTGTGTGAAGTGCGAAAAAATGTTCAGCACTCCTCATGGCTTGGAAGTGCATGCGAGGAGGTCTCATAATGGGAAGAGACCTTTTGCCTGTGAGATGTGCAGTAAAACATTCGGCCATGAGATCAGCTTGAGTCAGCACAGGTCAGTTTAATGTGAAAATAATATATTAGATGTGATTACTATTTCTTGAAAAACACTTTTCTAAAATATTTTTATCTCTTTACTAGAATCATCATCTATTCTGAATTTCAAATGGTCATCTAATGGTTGATAAAAAGCAAAAAAATCAAGATTTTCTTTGATAAGACTCAAATATCATCTTACTCAGTTAATTGAAGTAATATTTGTGAATTACACTTAGTATATAGTAAGACAAGTAAGGTCGTGTTATTTGTTTGTCTGTTTTTCTGATAACTGACCCTTCTGCAGGGCCGTGCACAGCGTCGAGAAAGTGTTCGAGTGCAAGCAGTGCGGCAAGACCTTCAAGAGGTCCAGCACCCTCTCCACACACCTGCTCATCCACTCCGACACCAGGCCATACCCTTGCCAGTACTGCGGGAAGCGGTTTCATCAGAAATCCGATATGAAGAAGCATACTTACATCCATACTGGTGAGTTTAAAGATTCTACTTCTATTATTACCTTTATTTGGAAATTCAATAATTCAGGTGGTAGAGTCATGCTAAAGCCGTATTCGTTGTCGACTGTACTGGACTGCCTTGACGAGTTTAGAGCCACAATCACACTTTCTGTGAAACGGGTTTCCAATCGTTTTCTTCGTTGACTGACAATACCAGATCTCCAACTTTGAAGATTTGCAATGTCGACGAATTGGACTTATTGCCTTATTCATTGTGGTGCCAACGTGATAGATCCGTAAAAGTTTTGCAACATGCGGGTAACACCTCTTGTTGCAAGCGCCGACCGGCTATTTTACCATCCCGTCTTCCATCAGAAAAGCTTACTTTTTTCACCTTTGTGGTCTATCAGTTTAATAAATAAAATGGTCACAATTTAAATTATTGAACTTATTTTTCTTTTCCTAAATTCGTTGTTTATAGTCGTTCTATAAAACGAATGAGTCAAAATCTTGTGTAATCTTTAAATGCGATGATTTATAGACGGATTAGGATTAAAAAACACAAATCTTAATCTGTGTGTTTCCACATATATACCTTGATTTAATAAAATTACAGTTTTAATCGAAAATAATTTTTATCACTTTTAAATCATTGTCACGTCATCATCTTAACGTTATTTGGCTTCTAGGCCTTTCCGGGCTTCTTATTCACGGTCAAGTTCACAAATCTTTTACGGACTAACTCAAAAGTTGTAGGTAGTGTGGTATTAAAAGTAAATGGTGATGTGGAATTCAAGCCACACTATTGTGCACAATTGTCGCACTTCATGAAATCATGATAGCACTTGAGAGTCAAGAATACGTTCCCGGCGAATCTTATCCGGCGACTTAAGTGTTAGCGACATAGCGAGATGCGGACCGCAGCATCTTATATTCATGAAGGGCTTGTCGGAAATAAGGGCTGGGAGACCGGACAACTTAAGTCGCGAGATATATTGTTTTAAGCTATGCTCCGTTTTTAATCGGATTATTATGATCATGATATGATCCTCGCTAGCCAAAAACTAGACTCAGAGCTAGCTCAAAGAAAAAGTTTTCATCCAAAATTTATATGACTTTTTGACCAAAGAAATTAATCTGACTTCACGCCTATTGTCTAACTCTAGCGCGTTTAACCTCAGCCCTAAATCACTGCCCGGACCTAGGTAAAGCATAGGTATCTAGTTCTAAAAATAAAATCGACAAATAAACAAAAAAAAATTACCATCGGTATTGAAAGATCGAAAGCGAGTAAATTTGTGTTTCGATATTTTATAAGGCATTATTGTAATATCACAAACAGGAATACATTTTAAAATGTCAATGTTAAGACGATTAATTATTATAATACTGTAACGGATACTGTAAAGATCACTATTTTATACATTTAATACGGTTTCCATTTTCAGCTTCCTATAATTATATAATAGACTGACCCGTTGGTCGAGTGGTCAGAGACCCTGGCCACGAAACCAAGGGTCGCGGGTTCGAATCCCGCTAGGGGCAAATGTTTCGTGTGATGAACATAGACATTTGTACTCGAGTCATGGATGTTTATAAACGTATTTAAATATGTCTATCCGTTCACCTAGTATCCATAGCACAAGCATAAGCTTAGTTTGGGACTAGGGAATTGGTGTGTCAGTCTGAAGAATTATTACTTGTTTCGAATTATTTTAAAATAATAATATTGAACAATGGCAAAACCATTTAATAAAATTTTGCCTGTAAATTGTGTGTTTAATTAATTTATCATTAGGTATTTAGTTAAGTATAAACATTTTATATTAATATTGTTGCTTAGCAAGTTTAGTAAAATATCAAAATATTTTTGTATTAATACTACTTTTCCTGCTGCTACATTCTCGTGGAATTCGATTCGTGGAAGATTATATCTTTGGTCCAGATAATAATAAATTATGGATTTATTTATTCTAGGATTAAAAGTAACCCATTTATTTTTTTACATACATACATAATATCACGTCGTTATTCCCAAGGGATATGCAAAGTTAAAGTGACAGCAACCCCTTTTAACCACATTCACCCAAAAATAAAACTGGGCTGGGTTAGATGTAAAATTGTGAAAAATTTGTGACAAGTCTTATTTGATTCCAATATTTTAGCGTTCCTAATGATATCCTAATTAGTTCAGTACTTAGAGTAACTGTGTATGCAATAAGCTGGCAAGTTATAATTAATTTTTTCTCAATTTTCCATCTAATCCCACACGATTTTATTTTTGGCTGTAAGAGATCCACTTTCAGTTTCTTGGACTCTACCTACCCCTTCAGATATTTAACGTGTTTATAAGCAAATATTATTCAACAGAAAACTGTGCATGTCAGTCAATACTTTGCGGATTACATATTGATTATAATATCCGCTAATACATTAGATTCCCTGCTCATCAGCCGACATGACCGTGTGTATCCGTAACCCAATCGCCTGGTATAATGTACCGCAAACGTCTTAGGCGCATCCTCGCCTCCATTACGCGATTATTATAAAACAACGCCTTAGGTGTTAATGCACATTAATTACGAGCAGGGTCTGAGAGACCCCGACGGTGTCGGGGTGAGCGCTCGCGAACTTGGGGGGTTATCGTCACTTGGCTGGTTCGCCGCGGATTATATTTCGTTTGGTTGTTATTTGTGACGTTTTCACGATCGGATTGGATTAGTGCTTCCCTTTGAAATGTCACGTTTTAGTTTGGTGTATCAGATGAACAATGGTCGCATTGTCGCTTGATTCGACTTAAGCGTTACGCTAAAATTCGCTTCGTTTCTAATTTCTAGTTCCCGCGACGATAGAAAATCCGAAATTCTAAGTTGAAAATACGACTGGCTCGATGGCGCATTCGGTAGTGACCCTGCCCCATGCGCCAAGAGTAGTGGGTTCGATCCCCACCCAAGACAAACATTCGTGTGATGAATACTTATGTTTGTTCTGTGTCTGGGTGTTAATATCCAATATTTAAGTATATATTTGTAATACCACTGTTGATTCTAATATCCGTATCACAAGTGCTTAAGCTACTTACCTCGGAGTCAGATAAATGTATGTGATGTCGTCTGATATTTATTAAATAAAAAAATATACTGTTAATGCTCATTAGATCAATCGGTCGGTGTTTTTAGACAGTTTTTTTTTAATTACAGTACGTACGTGCATTCTTTATTGTTTTATTTGTTAATTGTGTAAACAAGGTTAAACAAAATTTTACTCATGGTTTCCTTATGTCTAGATTTAACAGTCTAATTTCTGAGACTGAAAAACATCAATCAATACCTTCATATTATTACTCATCACAATGTAGGTTTATCACCCGATTTAACATCAAAACATATAACACAGCAATCACCACCTACACGAAATGATCAGAACAACATAATCTTGTTCCAATTCCTATCAATTTATCATCGAGTCTTATCTAAACGGTTTCCATGAAATTGGTGTTGATGCAACAAAATTGTTGTACAATTTATCGCCACGGGGAGTACTTAACTGAATAATTCAACTCTAGGAGGATTAATAATTGCGTCGGTTGATAAGGGATAAGTGATAATTAATTCGCTCCTGTCGAGAAACTTGAACGGCGATTAGGACAATCCCGCGCTAATGCGATTGTTTCTAGTTGAAGTTAGATGGTGCGGTTTGATGCAAGCTTTTATTTAACTTGCAGAATGTGTGCAGTGTTTGTGTGTGAATTCAGTTTCAATATTGCTATCTCGATCTCGGTACTTTTGATTTTGTTTGGGATTCTGAAAGTCAAAATTTTTAAATAAGCGAGACAAAGAGGTTTTTTTATTAGTTTTAATTGCGAATGGGCGTTAAATACATAAATATGTAATTATATACATAATGTTTACAATTAAATATTTTTATTAGGGACAAGACGAGCTAGCTAGAAGCTAGCTAGTTAGAACTTAGCACTTTTCGTATATTTCCATGTGACCCAACTCAATTAAATTTTTGGCTATATGTTATTAAGGGGTTAATTGCTAAGTTGAAAATACGATAGGGATTGCGGGCGAGGCATGTATATATTATGGGAAGAATAATTACGAAAATGCCGGCAATTTTACACTTAATTTATACTTACATATATACATAACGTAACGCCCTTAATCCCCTAAGGGGTAGACAGAATCAAAGGGACAGCAAACCCATATCCAGCCGAAAATAAAATTACTTTCTACTTATATTATAAACGCGAAAGTTTGTATGGATGTGTGAATGTTTGTTACTCTTTCACGCAAGAAACTACTGAATGAATTTTAATGGCACTTTATAATAATATAGCTTATACACCCGAATAACAATAGGCTATGTTATATGTGATGCACCACGCAAGAAAAGCCGCGGGCAGAAGCTTGTATTTCTATAAAAGCAAAAAACTGTCCTGAAACTGGTTTTTCCTTTGGGAATGGAAACATTATTTAACCACAAAATTACTTACACAAAACCATATAGTAACAAATACTTATTATTAAGACTCATTGTGAATCTCAAAATCGGATTCAGGTCGTTAGCTCCATAAAAGGTTTACGGCAATTCCGGTCTTCATCAGCCATGCCTACAGGCGACTCCCCAGTTCATTTAAGATAAGGGTGGGACCGCCTGAGATTCAAGCGCATAGATTCGCCGTTTTCATTGCTTTGACAGTGTGTGCGAGAGAGATAGAAGATATTTAGTCAAGCGTTAGAGAGGGAAAGCGGATGTAAGGGTTGGGTTAGTTATTGGACCTTGGTTCTTGTTATATGCAGGTTTATAGGTAGATGATGGCGTTGTGGATACATTTTCATACTCAACATTATGGTGTGAGCGAATGTTCAATTGTTTTGGTTAAAGTGGTTCATAGGATGACGAGGGCTGAAACGTGTTATCGTCAGTTATCAATTGTCTTATAATCTAGTTTGATTTTTGCCACATTTCTCAGAACATGAACTGCCAATTTTATCGCTTGCTGTCTAGCTGAAACAGTGATTGAGTAGATAATAAATGATGACTACGCCGATTACTCATTATATTGAAACATTAAAACAACATCACGCCCATAATCGCCGAAAGGGTAGGCAGAGTTAAAAGGACAGCAGGTCCCTTTAATCACATTCAGCGAAAAATAATGGTCTGGGCTAGATGGAAAATTGTAAAGAATTAGTGACAAGTGGCTAGCTCGTCGCCTACACAATCATATACCCAAAACCCCATATACCATTAGTCGCATTTTACGACATGCTAGGCAAGAAACACAGTTGGCAAATTATTTTAAGTCCCAGACCAACACGGGACTTATATTGAAAAACATACCTTTTTTATTTACTACAGCCAAAAGGCTTGTAATTGTAACAGTCCATATAACTATGTTTGTTTGTACATATTTACTTAAGATTCATCATAACACTCAAATTCTAACTATCCTATTAGTAAAACATTTCACAATGAAGTTTCAATAGATTTTTATCAAACAATATTAATATTATTATCATATGATTGTATTGTAAACCGTAGAGCTTGTATGAAAAAGATCATGAATGTTGAAGAGGTGAGTGAGGTGTATAAGAATCGTGCCATATGGCGTTCGGTTCTCTCTGCCTACCTTGCTAGGGAAGTGGCGTGAAGTTTAGTTAGTTAGTTAGTTATTTAGTTATAATTGTATACTCTTAGGTACATATTCAGGTAATTGTTTGTAAAAATATAAAAGGTCAACATTATTCAAATTCTATTACGATACGCAATGACTATACTTTGTCAACTGTACTGTTATTATTTAATAAACAAAGAAAGTTCTAGAAGGCTATTGACTAAGTAGCATTTAGTATGTGACAAAACTGTTTATTAAAGCAATGCACATAGTATGTCCTTACATGGGGTGTGCACCAAATAAATTATTAAAGGCTTTAATCCAATTCGCTCATGAGCCGACTCTCTCGCCATAAATTGCGCGTCTGCATCAGGCACCTGATCCCCAACCCCAACCTGTAAATTATAAACAATATCAACTTCGCGAATAGTTTCACGAACGGCGTTTTAATCAGCGTCCCAACTTCTTGATTAATGTGCCCAAAACAATTTATCGTCGAAATTTTATTTATAATTACACCCGCGAAATTAAATGGGCGGTGATTAGTCAACGTCACGGCGCAGGACCGCGGCCTGCGATTTGTCACCTCACCCGAACCTGTTTAATTCGGGACTAATTGAGTCGGGAAGTTTGTTAACCCAAACTTGGCAGTACCTGCATTTAGTACGGCAATTTTCAACTTAGTAGTAACGGTAGTTAGGAAACTTGGGGCAATTAATATAAGTTCCCGCTTTGAATTATTCATTCCACGTTAATTGTTGATAGTTACAATTTAACTATTTGTAATTAAATCTAATAGCTGTAATGAGTTATGTACATTCTTATAATAGAAGGCAAGGGATTACAGTAATAGGAATAATTGCGGACCCAAACGGCACCTTGGGCAACTCTAAAAAAACATTCGCTTAAAAGCAATCTTCAAAAATAATAGCATCACAGGCAGAGACTAAGAAAACAATTCAAAAGATGAGGCAGATAAAATGATAATTTGGACGTTACTCATCCCATTTCATGAATGCTTGATTCACTGAATGCCCCGTTGGAGTGTTTTTTAAAAACTCTTCCTTCTCTTAATTAGTCGTGGAATAAACAAGTGGCACATTAGCTTTCGGAATAATTACACAGCGGCCGTGTTTCGCCTTCTTTGTTTTTTATTTTCCCTTTACTTCCCTACTATGGTTTGCGGTGAAGAATTTTAAAAGCATTTGCAAAATTGGTTTGCATCAATTATAAAACGGACAGCACCACTAACGGCTAATTGCAAATTTTAATCAAATAGTAGAACGTCTCTTAATAGGAGTTCCTTGATCTAAGCAATGCCTCATTTAGTTTTTATGAGGTAACTTGTTAGTTATCAATAGAGCACTTTTAGATTTTACTGTATTCTGTAACTACATTAAATATAAGATATAAAAATAATTAAGATTTGAATGATTTTGTGTAAAAATTCTCGAATGAATCTTGCAATAGGTTTTTTGAATATCCCTTTTGAAATTAAAATTGCTTCATAGACTAGTAGATTAATAATACGTTTGTATTTTGTAGACAATCACATTTCAGACATAGACTACAATAACTGTCATTCTGAAGCCAAATGTATTAAACATGCAAAGCCCCTGATTACGTCCACCGTGTCTGAAGCCTTTTGCAAGTCTAAAATGGCGAAGACAATTGGAACTTCTTAAAAGCGGCTTGCTATTGTCTAATTGGATTTGCAAAGGCGCCATTCCGAGTGGGAATGTTGGTAATATGCAAATAACACTGCAAGAATGTCCTTGATTTCTTTTTGCAGTGGAAAATGTGAAATTAGGGAAAAATATTTTGATACTTGCGATATATTAAATTAATTTGTAATCTTATTAAGTTATGAGAGGGGTGACAGCGTAAGAAATGTGCGACTTTGCCAAGAGCCTACTTATAAATGATTATTATGCATTGATTACTACTCCTACTACTGTATCAAAACTGTCACGAGAAGTTATTCATCATCGTAAGAATAAAAAAATATCGGATTCGTAATCGGGTATCTCTTTTAAAGTATAACAATTCCATTATAACGATAGCATAAATTTAGTTTCATTCTTACAATAAGATGTGATTGTCAACTTGCGTAATTGTATATGATATTCTTTGTATTTACTATTCACTACTTTTCCGTCGTCTATTATACATCTTCAAACAGATTTATTTGATTTTCTATCTAATAGTTGAAACTACGTCCGGAAAAAGCAAAACGGCAATAAAACTAACTGTCCAATCTCTCAAAACCAATTCCTCGTACAAGATTCCTGTCTGGAAGTATTCTGTCCACACAACCGGGGGGTGGAAATCTAAGCGGTCCATAAGGAAAGGGGGTCCAGAAGTGGGGAGGGGTCGCAACCCGGGGGGACTGAATCAAGGAGTGGTACGTGCCCTGAGTTTAATTAAGGACTCCGGAGAGCCTTAAGGCACTTCGATTTTTAGTGAGGTTTTCTTTTAATTCTTGGAGAACAAGCTTTTATGGAGCGGTTGATCGAGTTTATTATTACAATGTTCAGCGAGGGAAATGGGTTCGGCGAAATATCTTCTTTTTGATTGGTATTACGTAAGTGTTTTATTTTGATATGAAAAATATTCCCTCTTAATATTTTCGATGATTTCTTCTCTTTATCGAATGTATATTCGTATTATTTAGTAGCTTTCAATAAAAGTCAGGCTTGTCACTCAACATTGTACTGACTTTAGTAATCTGTAAGCTTTATTTTTCAAGTCGAAGACAAAGAAAAAAACATGTAACTTTTACCCCAAGCCGTTTTATGTATGAAATAGAAATTGCGTTAAAGTTTGCACAGCTTCACCGCTTCTACCAACATCAACTCGATAGTCTAGTCCCTAACATATTCTAAACAGATGCTATACATCAACATACGTAAGCAAGCTTACGTGTGAAAATATGAAATATCTCCAACACGCCACACAAGGGGGAATACTCCCAGATTTTCCACGGGACGTCGTCACTCAAAGATGTGCTAAAGCCTTTTTGACAATATCCTATAACGCTCTCCTTACATTGGTAGCGTAAATGTATAGCAGCACTTTGCCGTTTTATTGGGGTGATTTTTCAAAAGCAGAGTGGAGAGATTTGGAGATTACTCAACTAAAAAATAACATTTATGTACATACTTATTAACAATTCTATGATGGCTTAGGATTTATTTTTTTAAATAAAGCTAAGCAGAGCTTTGGTAGATAATTATTTGAAATATTCTATGTCGACACAATTTCATTTTGTAACTCTTACAATGAGAAAGTATTGTTAGAATTTTCGACGTTAAAGTGACAGACGAAATAATATTCTTGTACTGTATTATATCAAAAATTAATTGGATTTGACACATCTAATACTATAGTAATTATAATTATTATAAACATGCGATCATGATATTTAAAGATAGCAACATAAATAGTTTCAAAAAAATACTAATACCAAGTTTCTACCTAACCTTCTGTTCTTGTCGTTACTATCTCAAACAATAGCGTTTTCAAGCTTATAAGTGGCACAACTGAGAACAACATTACTATATCACATAACTATTCTCAGACTAAGGAAAGGGTTTGCTTCAGTGGTCGACAACACGATACGTACAAATGATATTCAATTGTGCAAATCCCCCGACAATCTATAGGTACCTACAACGGAATGTTAGCAAAAATCCGACCATTCCTTCGAACCCAGAGATTGAATCAAACGCAACGGCTGATTGTACCCGGGGAACGTTACATAACCGGGACGTGTCCCGCGAATCCCGCGGCAGACTCCGTGGCATTTGTATCTTCGCGCCTCTGATTTATATTTTATTTTTCCACGATTCAACGTAACCTGAACTCGCTGGGGATAGCCGGCTAAAATCAGTTTCGAGATTTTTTTTCTCACGAGAAAAAATGACAGTTGATTTTTCGTCCGCGCGGGGCGGCCGCCTCACTCCCATATAATATTAGGCGCTCCCGGGAGAGAGGATAATTAAATTAATGTCCTCAGCCCTCTGGCCCGAGCTCGCAGCCAGTAATATGACACCTGCATTGTTTTCGTTCGCCTGCCTGTTTGCTATTACTTGTGCCTTCTTTGAGACTGTATTTTGTTATATTCTGTGATATTTCTCCATTAATAGTGGACTTGTTTTCTAGTGGTTTTTGCAGTATTTCTTACAGCTATTAGGAAATTTGTTAGTTTCCTTTAAATCTTTATTTCTCGTTATGTATGATTACATATTTGTCACGATACTTAATATTAGATATACTTAGCGTAAGTCATTGATCTTTTTCAGATTCTAGTGATTTTTTTATTTATGTTGTGATGATTCAATGATTCAATAACGAATAAAAAGCTAGATCTACAAAAAAATCAATGATACATCATCTTCTTTCTTAAATTATTCTACTAATACTATAAACGCGAAAGTTTGTTAGGATATGTGGATGTTTGTTACTCTTTCACGCAAAAAGTACTGAATGTATTTTAATGAAACTTTAATATAATATAGCTCATACAACCGAATAACATATCGGCTATGTTTTATCTATTTCATAAATCACCGTGGGTGTATCTTGTTAATTATTCTCTTTTTTTTTCATCATTAGTCGCCTTTTCACGACATGTTAGACATCTACCACATAATTTTATTGTCAAGTCCCAAACTAATACTTTTTTATTTTACCTAGCTATCAAAACTCCTTACTACTTCAAACCTCAGCGGTGCTTCAATTTTCCATTAAAAAAGTGATCAAAAGCACTTAACCGGTCGCAACCGGAGCCGGCGAGTGGCGACGCACGCGCCGATAATTCAATAAACACATTATCGCGATTAACTGGGGTTGGCTGGATATCATTGGGGTATCTAGTTGATATTTTTTTCCTCGATACTTCTAAACCACTATTGTTAGGATACTTTTTCTCTATATAAACCTCTATTTATTTTGAAATACTGACTAAAATTTGTTACGATCGGAGTACTGTTGCAAAATGAAACTGATAAACTGATAGTTTTTTATACCACTTCAAAATCACTACAGCGATACTTTTAAACCATTTTTGCTAGAAACTTGTAAGAATTGCAGTACTGTTACAAAATTGAACGATTTTTTTTCTGTCCACAACTGATTAGGTAACTGATATTCTATTCTGTGCTACGTCGAAGCCACTACTGCTAACTAAAAGTTTGTTATCCTATGTTATGAGCAAAAATCACATCCCACTTCATGACACTTGTTACGATCGAAAAACTGTTAGGTTGGGTTGTTTATAAGCAAAATTAAACTGATTAACTGGAACGCTTTTTGATATCGCTTCAATACCTCTATGACTTTGAAACTTGTGACGATCGAAATACTGTCACCAGTGATTGAAAATATGTAAACTTTAATACTTACACAGCACAACAAGTTAAACAAAAACAACAAAATTATCGATGAAGTAAAAAGTAACCGATTTGCGAATGTCAGTCGATATTTTACTGGAAACATGTTAATTTAAAATCATTCATATTATAATTTTTTGGTCAATATCTGACTGTTTAAAAATCAAACCTTTGAAAAGCATACTACATCGATTCTATACTTACTTACTAATTTCGTTAACACGGGGCTAGAATCCAAGGCCCAGAGGTCAAAACACCCCTGTACAAGGACCAACAGTAGTAACTAACAAAATTGCTCTTATATTCTTAGCAATAAAGGTTAAGTATTCAACAATTTTGTAGACTGTACGACCAAGCCCTGAAGGGTATTCCCAAAGGTCCGTCAGATTTTGTCGGGTGATTCCCTGATATTAATCATTAGTTCTTTATTCAAATGAGGGCTTGTTAGGGCTCAAAATGACGGGGGTTGGTAATCAACGCGACTGTAGTTTCTGATACAGTGAAAGTTAAACATTGGTTGTGAAGGGGTGGTGGAATATTAAAAAGCTTTTATTTAACTTTTGAGTGAGTCGTTTTCAACATTCTGTATTCAAACCTTAGGTAATAATATTTTACGAACATTAAATATAAAAAAGTAAATTTTTCATCCAAATGTACAAAAAAAACCATTGATATTTTTAGTCCTGCTAACTGCGTTTTATTTACATACATACATAACATAACATCACGCCCATAATCACCGAAGGGGTAGGCAGAGTCAAAGAGGCCCCTTTAACCACATTCAGCCAGAAACAAAACTGGGCTGGGTTAGATGGAAAAAGTATCTAGCGTTTTATTTTAAAAAAAAAATTCTCTCTGCCTACCCCGCTAGGGTAGTGGCGTGAAGTTAGTTTAATTTTATTCAAGTTTTCTGAGGTGTGTTTTTTTTTCATTTAACTTAGTCACATTAATTGTTTATTACTTATTGCAAACAATACACTTTTATGTACATAAAGGAAATCCTTTTATTACATAATGCATTGCAATTTTGTTGCCTCAATTATCATTTGAACTCAATGAATAACTATGAAAATGTCTGAGTTAATTACGAAATTGATTTATTTGCAATATAATGTAGTATGTTACATGGTGCATTATAATGATAATGAGTTCGTAATAATGATTTAGTATAGTGATGTTATTATAATATGTATTTATACTTTGAACTGTTGATTGATAATTGAATTTCCACGCGTACTATTAGGTCTGTTCGTCTATTACTCATTAATTAAATATAGCAGCGCCCCGCGATTTCACCCGCGTTTCCGTTCCCGTGGGAATACGGCGATGAAATAAAGCCTATGTTCATCATCTTCCTAGCGTTATTTCCCGTGCTTAGACGGGGTCCGCTTGGACCATGATCCAGGATTTAGCGAGTCTGGTAATTACATTGAAGCGACTGCCGATCTGACCTTCGTAACCCTAAGAGGGGAACCAGACAATTTTTGGATCATGGTTACAAATTCAAAGTCGTTTGAATTTGCAGGTTTCATCACGATGTTTTCCCTCACCGTCGAGCTAGTGGTATAAATGTGTACATAGATTTGTAAAATCTAGAGGTACATGCCCGGGTTTGAACCCGCACTCCTTGGTTAAGAGGCGCGTGTCCTTACCATTGAGCTACCACTGCTCAAAAAATAAAGCCTATGTTACTTGCCGATAAAGTAGCTTTACATTGGTGAAAAAAAAAATCCAATCGGTCCAGTAATTTCGTAGCCTATTCGTTACAAACAAACAAACAAATCTTGTCTCTTTATAATATTAGTATAGATTAACATGCATTTTGGATCCACACATTTTTTAAGTTAAATAAGTATTTAAAGTCCTATATTTACATTACAGTCTAATATTTAGGCATACCAAATTTCATCACAATTGTCAAGTAGTTAAGGCATAACAGACAGACTGATAGACTTTTGAATTTATTAAAACATTAGTAAGGATTACAAAATTAATAGGTCAAGTATTATGAATAGTGTTTGTGTAATACATCAATTAAAATCGATTTTCGTTTGACTCCTTTCTACCGGAAATCTACTATCACTTTATAATGAAGATCTCATTCACTAACATTTATACAAAGTTAATTAACCATATAGTACATAAGTACAATCAATTTTAAACCTTTTTACATAGGCATAAAGATCACTTTCGCTTTTTCTCTCGCAAAGTTGTTGAGTATAGCAAAAAAGTTTACGTATGACATACAATTTAAATAGGATGAGTTTAAGTATTATGAGGCTAATTCAAAATTGTCCAAATAACTAGACCTCTGGTATAGAACAAAGTGTTGCGAGCGGCGGGTCTGGGTGTTTTGGTCTACGGCACGTGGCGGACGCATGCGCGCTGCAACAGGATGTCATTATTTAAACAATAAATTTAATTGTAAGCCGACTTTGGGTGTTGCGAGAACGTTCGTTAAATAACTGTGCGACATTTTGGTTTTAGTTTGTTTTGTATCGATAGAGTTTAGAGTTGGTATTTTTTTATATAAGTATAATATGTTAAGTATATTATATATACAGTATTTATGTAGTAAATAAATACATATATAAAAAAAATATTTAAAGGTCGGCAATTCTTATCGATTTTTTACACTAGAGTGCATATGAAAAAAAACTAAAGGATATTTTTATAGGTAGAATTAAAAAAAAATTTACACGGATTAGTAAAAATAGAAGGATTCCGCGCTGTCAGATTACAGCGTGTAACCTCGATTAAACATGTGTAAGTAAGAATTTTATAAACACCATATATCGGAAATTTGTTATTTGGAGCGCTTATGTCTTTGTGTGACGTAAGTGTCCACTTGAAACACCTCCGGAGCTTCAACATCTGGTTAGTGGCGCGGAGTCCTTCTTTCTTAACTAGTGGATTTCCACCTTCTGTTTCCAAAATCAAATCAGCCCTCTAGCCGATATATGATGATGAATACAGCATGAGGTAGGTAAAGATAAAATATTGCAGCCCAATCGACATTAACGAATTAATCAATTATGCAGGATATATTATAGTGCACAAGAATCTGCGCTCTCTTTTCCTATCCTACTATCCTTCTCTCTCATAGTCCGGTAAAACGGCATCCTGACATAACTGAGATATTCAATAAGTAATCATTGCGAATGCAAGTACCTTTTAAATTAAATTCAATATAAAATCACCCCATAGTACACCGTATGAGCATTAATTAATAAGCCCACTGATTGGCGCTAGTCGGCTGCACGCGTGCCGTGCGTTGCGCTGTCTGTCTGTGCGTCCGACAAAAAACTAATGGCATTATAATAAACTTAGGGGTCGTGAATAATGTCCTTGGAATGGGGATTCGATCCATAATGCAATTGTGTAATGTCAATTTGAGCTTTCCGGAAAGTTCAATCAATTGTGTACTTGGGTCTTATTCGATGAATTTGTATACTTTAAAGGTTTAACCACATTTTGAAATACCTTGTCTTTATTGTAAGTACATATTATAATATTTCTCAATAGTTTTAATGTTTTAAGCAAATAAAATTTATCAGGCAACCGTTTATTGAAAGTATCTATTAATTAGGTAATATATTTTCACAAAGTTTTGCAATTTACAAGGAAAAAATGCTAAAATCAAACAGTTTTAATCTCCATTTTCATTCCCCAAAAAAAAATTGTAAGCATTGGTAGGTATAGCGCTTTAAAAAAAAATTGAATACCAGTAATTGTTTTTTCAAATCAAATGTCACTTTTCAATGACCACAACTGGCACCCAAAATATTTCCCAACAAAAAATAAACGCGCGCAAGTTCCATTTTCAAAATAAACCGCTCGTTCGATAATCAAATTACCGTATTTTGATTGGCCAGTGCTCGGTTCGCGCGCTCCTCGAGTGTTTTGATTCGCCGCCGCGACAATGGCGTCAGTTGTCAAGTGTTTTGGCAAACCGTTGCTGTCAAAACGCCACTCTCGACCGTGTGCCGTGAAGTTTAAGACTGGATTTCGGTTGAACGCTTAGCTGTGCAGGTCACTTCTGGACTGGTGCAGTTGAGAGGAAGGATAACATGGGACAAATGTTAAAGTGCATTTGTTAGAATAACACGAAATCATGTTCGATTTTCGACCTTAATTTAGTTTGGAAGGATTGGGTTTTATTGCGATGGGTGGAGAAAATCTATGAATTTGAAGAGTTCATTCAGTAGAAAATTAGTCTCTCTCAATTAAGTGGTAACTTACAGATTGGTTAATGTTGATTTTACACGACTCATTATCATGTTTAGTTACATTAAAGCCACTTTCTTGAGATAAGCGCGCTCAAACAAACAAACAAACTCTTCAGCTTTATAATATTAGTAAGTATAGTAAACATTAATGACAAGTGACAAACTCATCGCCTATAAACCCAATAGTCACCACATCAGTTGCCCTTTACGACATGCTAGACAAGGAACACTGATGGGACAATATTTAAAAGTTCCAGACAAATAGGACACTCACTATATATACCTAGGTATATATTCAAGATTTGCCGGCACCTAACACTCGTGCCGCACGTACCGACAGATTTGAGGGGCGCTGACCCCACCCCCCACCCCTGGAAATCTATGAAAGGTCCTAAAATAGTGTGTTAAGGCCCGAAGTAAAAATAGGAGAGGTTTAATGCCTTTGTCTTCGGAATGAAGCTTCCTGGTTCCGTTTTTGTAATAGCGATGATGGCATTATGTGTACATAGGAATTCTTAGACGTAATTCACTAAAAGAATTCATTAATTTATGTATCTAATAATTATTTCGTGAATTTAAGTAGTTTACAAATTTAATTTCACAACATTTGTAGTTAGGAAATAAGCAGTTAATTTTGAGAATTCTGAGACATCACAATTTCTATGCAATTGATAGAAACGTTTCGTTTTGACTGTTCATAAAACACGTATATCTATTACAGATTGGTAGTATCAATACCTTTTTTTTTTTGTTATCTATAAAAAAAACGCCAAGTTCCACTCAAATTCACAGGCGAAATCGACTCAAACTCACAGGCGAAGGTTTCCGTATCATCGCACTGTGATATTTTTGTTATATTTGTTTATATACGGCCAATATACAAACTTTAACTTATATAGGGTCAATACACACAGTGTCTTGTCATTTGTTACCTGTGACGTAACCGTTACTGGCATTAACATACAGACACTTGTCTTTCAAGTGTTACCTATTAAAGTGCCATGTAAGGGCCGGCCAAACTGACTTATGACTCGGTAGTGACCCTGCCCCATGCGCCTAGAATTGTAGGTTCGATCCCTCCCAGGACAAAAATTCGTATGATGAATACTTGTGTTTGTTCTCTGTCTGGGTGTTAATATTTAATATTTAAGTATATATTTGTAATACCATTGTTAGTTCTGATATCCGTAACACAAGTGCTTAAGCTACTTACCTCGGAATCAGAACAATGTGTGTGATGTCGTCTGATGTTTATTAATAAAAAAACACCCTAGACTTTTGTAGCCTAATCGCCGTAGCTGAAAACGGCAAGGATGATGATGATGATGACCTATCAAAGTTCATAAATTTCCGCTAAAAGCCAGATGAACAAAAAGACGGACAGTATGATCTCGTTTTGAAAACAACCCTACAAATTAAATAATAACTCCAATAACTGTTTATTACTCCATTTTGCTGGGTGTACTTATTATTTCGCCATGGGAGGCCCAAATATATGCAAAGCCCGCTGGTTCACTTGTAACCACGCACCCCTACTTTCTGTCATATTAGATTTATAACACATTAAATAAACCATTTATTGAGCACTCCTTACACATCACGATTACGATCAGATTACGACTGTCATTGATTAAGGCATGAAAAGACACTTTTCATAAAAAAAAAATAATAGTCATCGTCATTACATATATTAGTAGTTCTCAACTTATTAAATATTACTTGTAGTAAATTAATTATAATTATTTTGAAATAAATATTTGTAAATTATTTCTTCACTCTAAAGAATTTACCAAAATGGACGTCCAAAATTTGTGAATAAATTGCGTAATTATTACGCAATTTTAATACAAATTTAATGAAAAATATAGTTAGTTAGTTATTAATTTTAAAGTCAAAATAATATATCAAATGGTTAAAATTTTTTTTTTACTTATACAATCGAATAATTTTAAGCTTTTCTGCTCCAAATACTGCAACCGTTAGCCGCTCCCCCGAAATCATTACCAATTATATTGCGTGGGGTCTAAAAGGCCCTTATTGGCATTACATTGTAATCCCGAAATGGCGGCTCAACCCTTGCTCTATTATCTATTACTGTTCGAATGGCAATTTATTTGTCATCTGTAATTCGGACGGATTTCGTGATGAGTAATAATAGTGCATTATGGATTACAGAGGATTATTTCGGAATATTTAATAGTGATCGCCCACTGTTCGAAATTCGATCATTATTAATTAGATTTTTATTTATTGAAATATTAGCTCTCCGCACTCCTTCTCCATATAAACTTTAACTGTGCCAAATCTCATAGTCCTCCGTCCGCGTAATTCTCATAAAAAGAGGTACAAAGTTTTTGCTTCACGTATTAATATAAAGATACCATTGAATCAGAATAACCCATATTACAGAGTCCCATATTAGTCTAAGACCAAAGAATATAGCAACTGTGTTCCTTGCCTCACATGTAAAAGGCAAGGAGTTGAACATTTATATTTGGACCAACACATCATGTTTTCTTTGGAAATGCGAGCATGATAGTATATATAGGAGATCTATATATTTTCCCGGGATAAAAAGTACCCCATGTCCTTTTTTAGGGTTTAAACTTTTTGGTGTACCTTTTATACAATCGACTACTTAACAGTACCTTAGTACGAAAATGTATAGTCTGCTGAAATAAAACCCTTCTTCCTTTATCGTAGTCATAAACGACTCATATACGACTTCAACAGTACAGTACAACAGTAGAGATAGTTGACAGATAGAGCTGTAGCTCTTAATTTATAACGTAATAAACATTTTGGGAAGTCAATAATGAGATCACGGTGAGGCATAGAAGTCATTAATACCCAGATTGGACAGTGGTCCAAACAAAGCGAGCCGGCCCAAAAACTACAAACATCAATTGTCACCGCGCAATAAGTGAGGTGACTCTCGCATTCCTGCCGGACCCCCGTGCTCTACATAGAGCACCCAAACTGGTAGAGCGGGCAATCATTAGAACTGATTTTTGTTTGTTACTAGCTGTGGCAGTTTCACCCCGTTTATGGTTAATGTTTTATAGCCTACAGCTTTCCTGAATAAACGGGCTATCTAACACTGAAAATTTTTTTCAAATCGGACTAGTAGTTCCTAAGATTAATGTGTTTAAGCAAACAAACGAACTCTTCAGCTATATGATATTAGTAAGTATAGATTAAAACTCTACATAATACCTGAGCGGTGTCTATCTCTAAGACAATAAGTAGAAATTTCTTATGTTGGTCTGGGACTTACAAATAATGTGCCAGCTACAATATGTTTCCTATCTAGCATATCCTAAAAACCCACTAAATTGGGGTAATTGGTTGTTATTGTGTAGGCGACTAATTACTCAAACGGCCATCATAAAATTTTGCGGATAGAACTCTATATTAGACATTAAAAAAAAAAAGTATTGTTTCCAATAGATAAGACAAAGACGTCTACGAGAAAATCGGCGCATAAATACTAAACATAACATCACGCCCATAATCCCCGAAAAGGTTGGCTGAGTCAAAGGGGCAGCTGTGCCCTTTAACCACATTCAGCCAAAAATAAAATCGGGCTGGGTTAGATGGAAAATTGTGACAATGTAGTGACAAGTGGCTAGCTCGTCACTTACACAATCACATACCCAAAACCTATATACCATTAGTCGCCTTTTACGACATGCTAGGCAAGGAACATAGGGCATAAATACTAGTATAGGTATGTGTTATAGTAAATGATTTATATTACGTACAAATATTTACAATCAAATAAAGCTATTTCGATGGTATTACGAAAACATATTCAGTAATTAGTTTCAAGGTCTTTAATAATCAATTTTAATTACAATAGTAGTAACTAGTTCTAATTATAATTTATCAGTATTTGGAAAAAATAATTCATCGCTATATATAGTTCTAAGTAAACTCTAGTTGTACGTTTTGTTATTTTTGTTGAAATTATAATAATGATGTATTAATAATTGATTTTTTGATAAAAACATTCGTCGTTTAAAATGTTTTATAATTTATCTAGTTTCAGATCAGATCCTAATAATGTGTATTTTGAATATATATACATTATACACTGTAACAATCTGGCCAAAATAAAAAAATACTTTAATAATATTTTTTGACACCACATTTCACCATATTTCAAAGCCAGTCTGAATAATAGACTATTGTAGATACTATGCACTATATATTTTTAAAAACGTCAATGTAGGAAAGTCAAAATAAAAATAAATTGTGACCAAACAATTTACAAATCATACTGACTGTATTTTCTTCCTAATTCTTTTAAAATATAGAGTTTGAAGTTTGAATTTATTTGTCAATTTCAAAGTAACACAAAATGCAAACCGATGAATATGCTATACAAAATACTACATACATAACATCAAAAACACTACTTGCTATTTTCCGCCTTTGCTCACGTAGAGTTAAAGATTATTGCACGGCTCACGGAAGTTTACTAATCACGGACCAGATTTTTTTACCATTAGTTAAGTGGTGATGGCGTGAAAAATTACCAAATAGACCAAACTTTCACTCTTATAATATTAGTATGGAAGTAAGTATTACAGGTATGCATAGCACACCTAACTGAGCGCCAATAGTTCTGTTCAAAATTCCAGATAATTTAACCTTTGTCCGCAAGCGAACGTTCATTTAACTCTGCGACACCAACCAACGCCGACAGCCGAATGCCCGAAAATCCCACATTCCGCCCCGTATAACGGTCACAAATACATCGCAATAAGCGGAGTGACTCGGGCATTCCGGACAGCGGCGGGCAATCCGCGGCAATCTTTCTGCATTCCGTGCCGGTGACACGCGACGCCATTTTGTGACGATAACGCTCAAGCTCTCCTCTCTGTTTAGGTATTTGGACTTTTATTGCAGAATTGCACAGATTAATTTACTCCCGTAAAAATTGTTTTTGGAGGAATATGCATTGTATAACAAGGAACTGTTTATTTTTAGGTTTCCTTTCCGTTTTGGTATTTGAAATTTATTCTAGCAAAAGCATTTGACACAATATCGATTCCCATCTACTTAGGAAACTAAATATCTATGCTTAGAATACGTAGTTCAGCGCTAGACTGGTTATCGAGCTACCTGTCGCTAAGAGAGTGGTGATCTTTGTTCTATAGATTTCGGCGTGCCTCAAGGCAGTATCTTGAGGCCAACTCTGTTTCTCTCATATATCAATGATATTATGTCAATTAAACTCCATAATAATGAGATCATTTGCTACGCATAATAATATTTTATGGCAAATCAAGGCATTGGGCTCACCATTCGGCTGTTATTGGGTTGCAAAAGCTTTTAAAGTTGGTTAAATAATGACTTTCTAACACTCAATACTGCAAAGACACAAGCACTTTACTTACATAAAACTGCATCATCAAAACCACCACTGTTTCTCTCCCTAAGTCTTAAGGTACATGAAAAATAGATTGTAGCTGTGACCAGATAAACAGAGTCAGCTCCCTTAAATATTAGGGCTTTATAATAGACGAGTACCTTATCTTCAAAGAATACATATCGGCAACTTCAGCCAGGACTCGTAAATTGTTGCATATGATGAGGATTACTGAGATAATTTTGTCAATTTAGCGCTTTTCCAACAAGGGCGTCCGTTCCGTTAATGTCAACCGCGTGATGCGATTCTAGTTTGTGACAATAACGCTCAATAACCTAAACCAATAACCAAATTAACTAAGTACGTATTAACGTACTAAGTTAATTTGGTTATAACTACTGCTATGTGCGAGTATTAGTTATGTATTTTGAATTTTAAACGCTGCAGCTTTTCTGCAAACTTAAGCATATGTCTAAATCCACGTTTTTCTCTCTACTAAGACCTATATTTTAACCAACGGCGTCCAAACTATATCAAAAAAAGTTATAACCAAACAAAATTAATTATGAATGAAGGTAGTACAAGAAACACTGTCTTAAAAACATTATTATTTAAACAGCCATAACAAAATTCAATGGCATATATTATCTACTAACGCTTAAGTAGTGTGCTTAGATTAATTAAAGCGCAACAACGAAATACTCGCGATAATTAGAGAAAAATATGTTTTTTCCTTTGCTTGATTAATAAATTGGTATAGAGATTAGCAGGATATACGCAATTAGAGACCGTATTCCGTCGGAATAAGATTTACGGTTGGTCTGGATTTCTAAACCGATATGTTTATGAATTTATGTGTACATTTATAGTTATTTTTAACCCTAATTTCAGCTTCTAGTTTGAAAATCTTAAAATTACCATTAAATGTTTTGTTTATTAAAAGAGCGGGTTTATTAAAAGACATGTGCCGAATGATGGACGTTCATTGGTTAAAAATATATGTTCCTCTGGATTTCTAAAGGTCGATAAGTACCTATGCTGGTCGGGCACTTAAAAATAATGTGCTAACTGAGTTCCTGGTATGTCGTAAAAGGCAACTAATGGTATGTCGGGTTTTAGGTTGGTGATTGTGTAGGCGACGAGCTAGCCCCTTATCACTACTTTTTCAAAATGTTCCATCTAACCCAGCCCAGTTTTTTTAGACTCAATGTGGTTAAAAGGGTTTGCTCTCCCTTTGACGCTGCCTACCTCTTCAGGGATTACGGGCGATGTTATGTACATGTATGTATAATAATTCATTAAGTCTGATATCACATTACGACCGCACTACGTGACTTACGTAGCCCTTATACCAGGGAACCAGGCAAATTGGGTCATGGTTACACATATGAATGTGTTTCCCTAACCGCCGAAACAGTTGTATAAAACTATACTCTTCGCATACGAGTATTAAATCCTTAACTATTACCACTCTCTAAATATAACACATGATAAGAAAACCCAATTCAGGGAAAAATTAAGGGATGCAGAAGTTTTGGACTTAGAATGTTGCAACTAAAAAAATCTCACTCAACTGCGAATTCCCAGCATTATTATGTAAGGGTGCCGATTGGTACGGCACCCGCCCTCGCCGCTGAGGGGCGGAATTAACGAATTTGTCAACTGTCATCGCGGAGAGCCTTATTAGTTTTTCCAAGGGGCAATTCTGGCTATTTCACGGTGGTGTGTCAATCATTTCTTGTAACGAACAGTTTTGGGGAATTTGTGCCAAAGGTAGTGATCGATTTGACCACAAGGGTTCTTTGAAGGGTTAAGTTAAGCTAGATGATCAAGGATACCTTAATGACATAACTTTATATCAAACATAGGAAAGTATGCTAAAAATCTGTTAAAATGTGATTAAATAACGATACAAACATCTAAACGTACAAAACACAATGATCAAAGATTTACTTAGACTCATATGTGTTAGATGCAATGTTAGATGAAGCTTGCTATTAATTACACATCACTTATCTATAAAAATAAAATTAACCCCAACCCCACCTTTGTATATATCCATTGTTATGTCTATATTATTTTGTAAAAATTTGAAGCCACAAAATATCACGGTATCTTAGTACAATCAAAAGGCGACATGTTTTGATTAAAGCCGATATGACCTTCAACAAATCGTAATTCTACCTTAATCATATAGTTATTAAAGTATTAAGCGTTGGTCGCACAAACGCAATGAATAAATATATACAGATGGTTTAATCGAGTTATATACTAAGAAATGATCATGAAACTTAATAAAATTTAATGAGCTCGCAATTTCCGAAGGGAACAAGAGCGGTGGTAGCTCAATGTTAAGGACACGCGCCTCCTAACCGAGGGGTGCGGGTTTGAACCCGGGCATGTACCTCTGGATTTTTCAAATCTATGTACGTATTCATACCACTAGCTCGACGGTGAACGAAAACATCGTGATGAAACCTGCAAATTCAAACAACTTTGGATTTGTAACCATGATCCAAAAATTGTTAGGTTCCCCTATCTAAGGGTTACGAAGGTCAGATCGGCAGTCGCTTCAAAGTAATTACCAGACACGTTAAATCCCGGATCATGGTCTAAGCGGACCCCGTCTATATCACGGGACATAACGCCGGGAAGATTATGAATTTCCGAAGGCTACATATTAACCGACTTACAAAATAAAGGAGTCACTTTTCACAACGATTTTTTTTAGTCAGATATTAGCTTTTAGAGGCATACCTTTTTACAGAACGAGGGCTGTTATATACCAAAAACGATGCCCAGCAATACTTCTTAGGGTTTATATTATTACTAGCAGCGCCCCGCGATTTCACCCCCGTAGTTCCCGTTCCCGTAGAAATATGGGGATAAAATATAGCCTATGTTACTTCCGGATAATGTAGCTTTCCAATGGTGAAAGAATTTTTGAAATCGAGTTTATTCATTACAAACATATACACACACAAAATACAAAAATACAAATCTTTCCTCTTTAATAATAGTATAGATATTGAATAAAACGCCGGTGGAACATATACGTATTTTTATTACAACCAAAACAGCAGAATGACACAATTTCAAAATCAAAAGAAAACTATTTAAAATTATAATTACAAACAAGAAGGTCCCATTCCGGAACAAGGGCTATAGTGGCACAATGGTAAAGATTTGCACCTTTTTTACGAAGGTCACTGGTTCAAACCTGAGCATGTATTCAGTCAGGATGCTCCGCCATTTATGGATCATATCGGTTTTCGCTTTAATATAACATTCTCAGCCGACACCGACTAAGAACGATGCATAACGCTTATAAGATGATGTTTTTACAGAGTGTGCCTTCTGTACATTGGGTGCAAGTTGGGTACAAGTCGGCAAATCAAATACGTCTTGAAAGCAATCCGACACTGATTAGCGAGTAATACCGCGTTATCAATTAGTTAAGCCGCTGCCTAAATTTTTGAAGTCAGTAGCGCAGTGGACGTGCGCGATTTAAGATTGACAAATCGTTTATTAATCCTCCTGTACGTTTGAAACAAATTCCGCGGCTTATTAGTCGACAAATTGGGGGGAAATCAAAAACTAATCCCGATGACCACAGTCACTATATGAACAGTTGGTACAGGCATTCGATTTCAAAAGCTAAGCAGCTCTGCGACGTACGAATACATGCGTAAAGCTTTGGTTAATTTATGCTTAAATATTGTAAACATCGTTATTTTATATTTTGGTGTCTGACAAGCCGACTTCACGACATGGTTCAAATGCAAATATGATTTAAACACCCCTGTAAAATATGTTGTTTAAAAGAGTAACTACCGAGTTTCTTGTCGGTTTCTTCTCGGTAGAAGCAACATTCCGAACCGGTGGTAGATTCATATTATTAGTTGATTTTCCTGTTGAATTGACGATTTATAATTGTTTGTTTCAAACCTAATAAATAAAGAATATTTTGACTTTGACTTTAACTATGTTTCATCAGATAGTTCAACAGACAGTCTGCTGTATAAACATATTCCTATGTATATTACATATCCACTTTCAAGGCCGCATCCCCGAAGGAGTATTAGAGTCTGAAGAGCATTGGGCGTGATTAGCTAGCTTCTCCCCTATATAATCAAAAATTCAATACCCAATACACTATAAGGCGATTTTACTACAAGCTAAGAAAAAAACACAGTTGGTACATTCTCTTTTTAAGGTCACATCCAAATAGGGTCTGATGAAACTTGACGTATACAATCACTGCCTACAGAAACAGATCTGCATTCAGAGCTTTAAAGAGCTTCGATTATAAAAATACCGCCTTCAGAAGACTGTCTATATTGAAGGTTATATACAATATCATCACGCTCGCAATAGACAGAGTCCAAGCAGCAATAAAGCTCCTAAAACCACATTAAGCCAATATATAAAGTTGAGTTGAGTTACTTGGAAATAAGACTAGCTATATACCTCATATAGCTAGTCTTATACAAAGGTGTTTCTTATTCGCGCTCCTATTTATCCTGGTAGCAGGCAATCTTGCTCCATCTTGATTGAGCTAACAAACCTGCGCGCAGAGCAAACACTAGCGACAACGATTCAATCTCTCGTCGCTTACAACAACGCCGGCTAATGGGAAACGCGTTCAATCTTGCGACAGCCATCTTGAATGCAAGGGTGACCACGACTGCTGTACCGCGTCTTGCGTCTACTTATGTGTGGAAAACGCCAGATCAGTTATTTGGGGGTTGCACTGTTGAACTGGTTGCTCTAAAACGAAATACTGCTTGATGAGTGAAATTTTATTGCGCTTGCCACGGAGCTATAGATCCATGAGCGTATTCTATCGTGTCTTTTAAATTGAATTTTGAATTTGGTTAATTTATTCCTTTGTACACTAATGAGTTTCTATTGAGTGGCCCGTTGGTCCAGTAGTCAGAGGCCCTGGCCACGAAACCAAGGGTCGCGAAACAAAGTTTGAATCCCTCTAGGGGCAAATGTTTCTTTTGATGAACATGGACATTTGTACTCGAGTCATGGATGTATAAATGTATTAAAGTATGTCTATCCGTTCACCTAGTATCCATAGCACAAGCATAAGCTTAGTTTGGGACTAGGGAATCAGTGTGTCAGTCTGGAGAATTTATTTATTTATTGCCAAAGAGTTAGTTTTTACTACTACTAAGGAGGTTTATTGTCTAACATCAGTATAAGATTCAGAGGTTTACCTCTGTCATAGAGAAACTATCCTCTACGTACATACGGTATTTATAAGCATTGTATAATTAAATCATTTCTTATATCGTTCATGTGAAAGCAATTCTGCCTGTTCATTATGTTTTCATGTCTGAACTATTGAATCAATAGTTATGTAATTAAGCGACAAGCTGGCCATTTATAAAGTTTTATTACAAATTTCAATCTAAACCATCTCTATTTTTATCTTTGGTTAAAATTAGTTAATGATGTTTATTTCTCCTTGAACGTTAGGCAAAGGTCTACAGAGATTGCCAGCTTCATAGTACTTATGTATTAAATTAAACGTACCTTACTACCGGGCCGCTAGTAAGGACATAGATTACATTTGATTACGATAAACACGATTCGATAGTCCCTGTAACCGAACCAGGCAAATCCTAGTAATGAGCATAAACCGTACTTATCACTAGGTAAGCGGACGAAATCAGAAGATATCCTCAGCCGCATTGAACTATACGAACCGAGTGTAGATAGATCGGCTCAGGGGGGTGGGTGGGGATCGTAAAGCGGGATAACCGGGATTCTCGGGAAAATCCGCACTTCACTACCGAGCCGGTAATCACGCCTAAGCTTCTGAGGATTTCCGCCGTATAATATATGTATATTGGGACAGAGTGATACGGCCAGCATATAGCATTATAGTATGGAAAATTGCATAGAAAAGAGGAAATAAAATATGGTTTGTGTATTATCGACTATGGGAACTGCTTTGAGTTTGGTTGGTCTTAACTTGAGTTGAGTGGTTAAGTTAAAGTTACTTAGAAACTAACAGTAGGTATATGTAGCCTTAACATAGGTACAATGATTCGCATTGAACTATTTTTTTGTAAAGGATTCCTAATACGTTAGCAGTCTCAAATGTAATATTTAAATTGTACTATTCTAAAATATAAAAATTCTAAGATACATGCTAATCTAATCTATTACTAACTAACAGATATCGAATTAGCGTCGAAACCAGTCTTTGCTAACGATTTTATAATAATTCATACATCAATAGAATGACGAAATCTCACAATTACAGTTATACAGTCTATTCTATCTACATTATATTTATTATGGCCTTAAGCCAACACAATCTCATAATGCATAAAAAAATACTCATTTCCCACCTCTACCTATCCACGTTCATTTCCAAGATTTACAACTCGAGTACATGACATGCGAGTTCAAAAACTGCCTTGCCTCGGCGCACACGCAGTAGCCACCACTATAAATCTTCTTCTAAGTGGCGTTTACACAACACATATCTCGTGGCGCGGGCCAAATCGTAAATGTCTCAGGTGAAATGCCCGCTCGTTTCGTGGCCCGACGGCCCGGCATAATGGGGGGAAGGGGGTTAGGTAGGTATAAAGATTTCCAGAATTTTGGCGTGAAACGTGAATAGGTTTGGGGTACAATGGATCGTTTTGTTTTGGAAATTGACGGATCGAATCGTGAATGAAAACGCAGATTTTTTACTTTTTGTATCAAGATCAGTTATGCCTAATACACATAACTGTCGCAATACAAATAACCTTTACTACATACCAATAATGTCAGTCACTGTAAACATTTCAAATCCGAAACATCTTAATCAATAATAAAATAATAAAATAGTCCTTAGATTTAATTTTCTTAAGACCAAGACATCAACGTGTTCCTAATAAGACAGTTAATGACTAGTTTTTCAAAGTTTCCATGTGTTTATGACGCGCAAGTCTCATTACTTGGCCGAAGTAGGCTGCACTTAGTCGAAACCAGGTGCAAGATTAAAAGTGCACCGCAAGATGCAAGTTCACTCTTGCTCTTAGCGGCAAATTTAGGAGTTGATGCGAGCATACACAGGTAACTTAACTAGTATTGGCTGGTGGACTGAATAGAGATAAAAAAGTTGACAAAATGGTTAAAGAGGAATTTTCATGTTCTTAGTTCTAGCCTGTTCATGGTTTCAGCGAATCTGATTATGACATTGTAGAAACTGTTGGCTAAACTTCGCAACCTAAGGATGACCAGCTTGTTGGTCAGCTATGAACTGATTTACTTACCTAATCACATCTGTACATCCAAATCCAAAATGATGATCAAAACACCCAACTGGTAATGGGACACAAGACAAAATGACATCAGATGATAAAATGAACAGTCCAGGGAGGCATCTCATAAGCTAACCAACCACATATAAAGTAAAAATAAATCAATTAAAAAAACTCAGAACTCAAGAAACAACGAAACAGTCACAAATACCCTAAAGTGCGTACGAAAAGTAATAATTAAAGATTCTTGTCGAAACAGTGCAAGCTCTCAGCTAGCTGAGCGCTGAATTATCAATAGACATGTAAATGCACCCGGCTCCGCTCCCCCAATTTGAACCGCCGTTTTTTATATGCTCTGAATTATTAAACGACCAAGTGGTCCCTAAATTGTTGTTATGGTCCTGCCGTGCGTTCCTTGCGCCTTGATTTTTACTGTTGCTCCTGATTACGAGAAAGGAAAGGAGAATATGTGCCTTTTCTCGAAATTAAAAATTTGCTTGGATGACTTTTTGGTCTTGTTTGTCAGCTTTCGTGGTTTTTGTTAAAAAAAATGTGTATAACATTTTTTCACACAAAAAAAATTAAGAAACAAATACGTGGTACAAGATAGTGTGTCAGGTTTTAATTAATTTGTGCTCCGTTAAAAAAATTCTAAGAAAACCAATTAAGAAAGTACATACTACTCGAAATGTAAGCTTGTTTTTTTTATTTTTTTTTATTTAAGACATCGGTTTTCTCTATTTAGGTTGGTACTCTGTTCTTTTCGATTGTTTACTGTTTTATTTTTAACTGACTCAAAAAAGAGGAGGTGGTTCTCAATTCGACAGATTTTTTTTTTGTTTGACATAAACTGCATAGAAAGCATAATACATATTTTAGTAAAACAATTTTCACTTATTAATATTGCGTAAAGCCATCACGATATCAGTTATCGGTACAATATACGGGTCATTTAATTCAACGATATCTGGATAATTAATCTCGAATGCCAAGGTCATGTGATAACTGGCTATGGGCTTCAAATAGTTTTTAAAAATATTAAAAGGTGTTATTTAATTTATTGAGTACTTTACTTTAGTCTTTTTAATTTAGTCTTTTAATAAGGATTTTTTTTAACTTTTTGAGAATTTTTTGGGGGAAAAATAAGCAACTATTAATCCATCTCTCAAGCATAGTGAGGGGGTCTACTAACACAACATCTCTAACCAACAAACCTTGAACTGAATTTTTGATAATTTCTTTCACCTTCAGAACAAAAATTATAGAAATATTGACCACTTCAAATATGTTCCCGTTTGCGATTCCTTTTTTCTTGACTTACCAAACTACGACTCTGTATCCATCTTTACAAGACACCACTTTGAAATACTATGGAAATATTCACTATGAGACGACGTTTTAAGCGTAGCTAGACAGCTCTTCTAGAAATGCGCCGAAGCACTAGGAAGAAAATTTGACCTAAACCACTCGCGTACAAACGCCGTCGCCATATTTCGTAAAATCTTACCAGGGAAGCACTTTAAGTTGGAGCCATCATATATTTAATTCACGAGCGTCTAAAGTACGTTCCCATAAAAATCCGTCTGTGTGATACTGTGCAGATGAGACGGCCAGGGCCGTACTCGGCCCGCGGTAACTTAATTATATTAATGTCTGTTTTATTGCGAATCTCGCGTTTAGTGGCCCGATAATGGGTCGTAATGATTTCGAAGCAATCCCGGTTACGTTGCACGGATTAAAGATATTATGAGTAATATGATGTACATTCAGATTATAAGCCATTTGCTACATTGTATTCTTCTGATTCATTTGAATTTGATATTTTTGATGAATAATATAATTTATATATAATATATTGAATAATAGTAATTGATTGAGATGATAAACATATTGGTATAAGGGATACTCCGTAGCTAGCATGTCGTTATCATGATGTATTGGGTCACTAGGCTTTGACAGTGTGACAATCTTATAATTTTAAAATTGAGAAAGCGTATTTTAATTACCCCAACATACTCTTTTGGACACTGCCTACCCCTTCTAGTATTGCGAGTGCTACACTCTGTTGGTATGCTTTTATTATCAAAGCTTCATCCTCATCACTTATATCAATACAGTGACATCTAAGTATTATAAGTTAAAGACAAATACCGCATTCTCTACTGCTGTCATACCCGGGTAAAATACCTGAGGATTTTCCTCAGGTATTTGCGTAATTCCTCCCTCCTGCGATCCGGCCCTGCCCGGTTAGGTGCCCCGGATTTACGGTTATCGCTCGCCGGGATGCGTTCAATCACAACCCGGGAACTTAATACTTAACGCGTCCAAACTGTTGTGCCAGCGTTTCAGTTTCTAACCCGATCGATTGGTCGCGCACTCGACGATTAGATGTGAGACATTATGCTGAGATACTCACAATTAGGTATATCAGGTATACATAAAAAAAAGATACGAAATCAGATTAAAAGGTGCTTATCATTCTCATTAGGTATTTAAATGACTGAAAAAGGAGGGACTTCGCCAACTCGTCAAAATTGTTTTGTATGTTTGTTGCTATTGTAAATTAGTTTTGGATTGCAAATCGTCTACTTAGTCAGTTTTATTATTAAATAAATACATACATACTATCACAACTGAAATTCCCTAAGAGGAAGGTAGAGTTAAAAGAGGAATAATTAAGCTACATTAAGCCAAACATAAAATTGAGATTTTTGAGGTCATGGAAAATGTGAAATCATAAGTAATAATACTGATAAGTGGCTAGCTTGTCATCTTTTTAAGCACCAACCTAATACTCAACACACTATTAATCGTTTTTTACGACATGCTAGGCAAGGAACACAATTTGTTCTTTCATTTTCAGAGACCATCATGGGACTAGCTAGATTTTTGTAATAAAGTTTACGCAGAATTAGAATCACATCGTACTAATATTATAAACGCGAAAGTTTGTATCGATGTATGGATGTTTGTTACTGTTTCACGCAAAAATTACTGCATGGATTTTAATGAAACTTTACAAACGTATAGCTTATACATTAGAATAACACATAAGCTATGTTTCATCGATGTACCGCGCAAGCAACGCCGCAGGCAGAAGCTAGTTAGATAAATGTTTCTCAAAAATGTCGATAGCTACTAATAAATCAACGCATTTGTTGAAATTACGGTCTTTCACAATCATTAAACTGGGACTTGCGTTTTCTAAAGCCACACAAGTTGGCAAGCGAAACGATATGACGTCAAATAAAAGTTAGAGCCGCTGTAAAAATCTGTGAACGCTCTCCGCTGTAACGTATAACTAGTTTATCATCCATAACTCGCTAAGTACGCAATATCCTACGAACGATAGGAGTAAAGGGGGCACGCGATGAGGAAGGCGGACGCGAAACATGGGAGAAAATAAAGCTTGATTAGGAAGAGGATTTGTGACAACGTTAGAGATTACTTTTGGTGTGATATTATATTTTAATGATGAAAGAACATATAATTAACAAATACATAGTAAAGAATTATTGAATTATTTTTTTTTAATAGAATTTTACTGCTCTTTTTTCTTCTATGCCCAAATGTGATTATAATAAATGCACACTACAATTATCCCATAAAATTATGTTCTCTGTAGAGGTAGCTTAACTAAACAAATAATGAAAAAAATGCACTGCTCTAAGTGACAAAGATATAAGGTGTAATAGCGATGTAATGTGTTAACGATAAAATATATACCTACCTACGCTGATAATAAAAAGCCCTTTTTAATCGACTTCAAAAAAAAGAAAGAGGTTCTCAATTCGACTGAATTTTTTACTCCTTATAATAAATAAAATTCTAATAGCTATTATACCACCCACTAACTAGCATATTCCGTAGACCCATAATCCGCGCCAACTTCGCAAGATGGAAGATTCAATTCCCCGCACAGATCCCGCCTCCCCATCACCCCCATAAATCAATCCGAAGTTTCAGCATAGATCAATAATACACAGACGATCTTTCAATTCATTCACTTCCGCAGAGCACCCCGAAAACAATTAAGTGCCGCGTCCCTCTCTCACACCCAGTTTTAACCCCCACTTTTCGCCCCCAGTAATATAGCAGCGTAATTACGCTGTTAAAGGACGAAGATTTCACCCCACTTGCGGACTTCGCGTAAGGGATTGTAATTTCTTGTAATCGCTGAAGTTAGGCTTGTTTACATTTTGGAGTCTCATGTGGATTTGAGGACTCGAGAAATCCTTGCTCAAGAAGTTTGCTTTTAATGTGCTTTGTTTTGTTTGAATTGAGTGGGAATCTTGAACTACATGTTAATGAACACTATGCCTTAAACGATATTCAAATAACGGTGAAATAATTCAAGTTTTGAGCATAATGCCGAAAGCATTGTCAATATATATAGTATCTACTATTTCAAAAATCTGTTGACATGCTTCGTATCTACATCATCATCAGCCTACTATCTTCTAATGCGGGACACAGGCCTCCTAATAAACTATTTTCTATGAAATATATCTATATTTAAATTTCCCGCAAAGAATATCATAACCAAACTCAGAGTAACGGAACATTTATAAGATGTAAAGGAAAGGGAGATCGCAACTCTGAAACTAAAGTATTTGGATTTCCCAACAAGATTTATCAGTAGCAAATTATCTATTTAAAGCTTAACCGAGTCGTCTCGGAATCTCGAACCTTCCCACAAAAAAGGCCCAGCAAACACCAACATCCGTTAAACGAACATCTTTCAGCAGTAAAAATCTGTAGCGCGGAAGTATCGTGAAGACGGAGACGCTAACGACTGAGCGCGGAGAGCGCTCTGATTTCCAATTCAAAGGAAAATTGCGATCCATAAAGTGGGACGGGGTGGGGGGGAGGAGTGGGGTGCACCCCCCACCGTTGCTACGCGACGTGGGGAGGAGTCGCCGCAATCTCGGTCCAATGGCACGACGGATATAAATTGCTCTCGCGACACAGCTGTGCTGTTAGAGCGAGAGGTGTGCTCCCTCCCGCTCGCTCTAATGAAGTTCCCTCGACCCTTGATTGACGGAGCCGGCCCTTTTTCGAAAGCCCAACTTCGGGTATCGATACACTGCTGTGATTTGTAGGTAATTACCTACCTACAGGGCGACGCGTTGTATTGGCCAGACTGTTGTGACGTAACTGATTAGCTATTATGCAAAACCAGACTTGTTATTATTACAATTACCAGCAATGTTATTAAATATCGCTCATTAGCGCAGTAAAATGTTTGCGTTATGTAATCAGCCGTAATAGCGTAACTTTGACATTATATCGCTAGGGTTGTTAAACATGTTTCGATATCTTAATTTAAATCTAAGTTAAAATTTAAAACACATTGTACTTAAACTTGTGTTTAGTTGAATAGTTAAAATACATAAATAAATATTATAATCTTATATGGTATAAAATATACACACAAATTTACTTAAGCTGAATCATTTCATATAGGTTTCTGACTATTTTACTAAGTATAAAGATATCATATTTTTATAAAAATATAAACCCTAATCAGCTATAACAAAGTCAAACAGGTAATAAAAACAAACAATATATATTTAGTCTTAGCGCCTTTGGAATATGGTATGAAAAAATCCATAAAACCCATTGTTGTATTAAAAGCTTTAAATGGAATAGCGAAATGAATAGAATAAGATAAATACCATCGACTACAATAGACAAAGCAGCTCCATCGAGCCCCAACACAAAGCGATATTAAATTCCTACAGACAGACGGAATCACGAAGGTTTAGTTCCAATATTGATATTGTGCTTTGATGTAGTTATTCGAAGCTTTTTTTATATGTAGCTATTTGAGAGGTCCGGATTTGAACCAGTACATCTCTTATATGAGGTGCATGTCCTAACCAGCTATAGTACAGTTAAGTAATTTTAGACTTCAGCCTAAGTACATAATATGAATATAGAATTAATGAACATCATACAATTAATACGTATGTATATACAATTTTTGACTGGCTCGATGGCGCATTCGGTAGTGACCCTACCCCATGCGCCAAGAGTTGTGGGTTCGATCCCCACCCAGGACAAACATTCGTCTGATGAATACTTGTGTTTGTTCTGTGTCTGGGTGTTTATATCCAATATTAAAGTATATATTTGTAATACCACTGTTGATTCTGATATCCGTAACACAAGTGCTTAAGCTACTTATCTCGGAGCCAGATCAATGTATGTGATGTAGTCGGTTTTTTTTTTTTTTTTATAATTTCATGTAGGTAACTTTGCTAATTTCATTATTTTATATTAAGTATTCTATCTAGGTATTTGGCCTTTATTTTATCATAATTAACCATGATATTGCTTATAATTATACCTATAGACTTATTAATAATTCATCATCCATATGAGTCAAACTTTCTGAACCGTAACATCAAATATCCCTACCTATATTGATATTATTAGAATGGTAATTACAAATGACTAACTATTAACTAAAAATAGGTACTTATACTAAACGTTTATAACATTTATTTTATCAATTTATTATTTTTAGCACAATATTAAATGACCCATGTTAGACTGGAACTTATTATACTATGTAAAAAATTGTATACCAACTGCGTTCCCTGCCTAGCATACCGTAAGACGACTAATGGTATATTGGATTCGTCATTGTGTAAGAGACGAGATATCCACCTGTTACTGTTGTGGTTAAAGGGGCCTGCTGCCCCTTTGACCCTGCCTACCCCTTCGGGGATTATGGGCGTGATGCTATGTATGCATGCATGTACTATTGTGTCACGATTTTCTAACTAACCGGAGTTAATTTTATTTTTGGGTAATTCAGCTATGCCAACTTTGGGGATTAAAGGCTATATCTATATGTATTGAAAATGATATAGGTAAGGCTTCATAATAGTTTAGACCAGCTGTTCTTAAACTTTTTTGGCTACGGAACCCGTTTGGGAAGCGGAGTATTTGATGGAACCCTAGAATAATCAAACACCGGTTTATTTGTAATACGGGGCGCGGCTGGCGGAGATATCGAACCCGCGTCGTCGTAGATACGTAATATTAATATTTTGATTTTTCTCCTGGAGCCTTAGTTAGAATTGTATTAATTATGATCAGAACCCATTTTCGTGGACCCCCTAGAAAGGCTTCGTGGAGCCCCAGGGTGCCGCGCAACACACTTTGAGTATAGCTGTTTTAGACAAAACCTAATTAATTTCATTTTATAGTTGACTTATCAAAATTTCGTATTTCAAAATAAAAAATATAGAACTCGTGGCAGCCCTAGTAATACTGAATTACTCGTCAGACCGACGCGGACGTGTCGTTACGTCTAAACTCGTGTTCACATCAACGTATAAATCGTTGAATGGAAACAAACTTATAAAGTTCGCCAATAGTATTCTATTAGCTTAAACGTCTTTTAACCAGACATCTAATTTCTGGTCGCCTTGTCAAATGGTCAGAGATACTGACCACGTTTCATTTTGTATGGAACTACTTTTTGACGATATTTTGAAAATCGATACATATATAATAGAGCGATACGAGTCTAAATGGGTCTTATTAGTATAAATACTCTCAAATCTCTCTTTAAATAATATCGGGTTTTTGGGTGTGTGATTATGTAGGCGACAAGCTAGCCACTTGTCACTACTTTTTCACAATGCTCCATCTAACCCAGCCCAGTTTTATTTTTAACTGAATTTGGTTAAAGTGGCCTGCTATCCCTTTGACTCGGCCTACCCCTTCGGGGATTACGGGCGTGATGTTATATATGTATGTATGTATGTATGTATGCTCTCTTTGAAGGTTCACCAGTTTTATATACGTGGTGTCAATAGTAAATGTTATTTTATCCAGATAGATACTGTGAGTTCTGTTCATCACGAAAATGAGGAACATTATCATCATCATCCTTGCAGATTTCGGCTTCACGATAAGGGTGTAAAACCCTCGGGAGTTAAAAAGTGTTGCAAATTAAATTCTCCAGTAAATTCTCCAGACTGACACACCAATTCCCTAGTTCCAAACTAAGCATATGCTTGTGCTATGGATACTAGGTGAACGGATAGACATACTTAAATACGTTTATAAAAATCCATGACTCGAACACAAATGTCCATGTTCATCACACGAAACATTTGCCCCTAGCAGGATTCGAACCCGCGACCCTTGGTTTCGTGGCCAGGGTCTCTGACCACTCGACCAACGAGCCTGTCAATTAAGCGACGATACGGCTTTTTGGCCAGATAGCCTTCTAACTCGCATGGTGTTTCTATTCTCATCTGTTCTGTCTACGGCACGTACAACGCTGAGGCCCGTGAGCAGTTGTCGGCCCGCTATAAATTGCGGAGCGAGCCGGGCGCGGGCCGCATGCGTAATGCGGCCCTCGCACAGATTACGGCGACGCGTGTTAATGTCCGGCTCCTTGCACGTACCAGAGGTGCTATATGATTTTAGGGGTCTACGGAACTCAAGATCATATCCTCTATCCTCTTTTTGAGATGCAAGTTAAGGTTTCCTCTCATGGTCTGCGACTCAAAAATAATATAACAACTGTATACCCTACCTAGCATGTCGTAAACTGAGACAGGCCGCGCACTAGGCAGCCAGGCTGCCGCAGCCTAGCTGCCTGGCTGTGGCAGCCTGGCTGCTTAGTGCGTGGCCTGTCTAACTGTATTGGGTATTGATTGGGTTTGTGATAGTGTGGGTTAATAGAGCCACTTATCACCACTTCTTTAACAATCTGACCCAACCCAATTTATTATTGTATGTGGTTTAAATAGCTCATTGCACCTTGACTCTGCTTCCCCCTTCGGGGATTGCGGTCGTGATGGTATATATGTGCACCTCAAAATGACAAAGCCCACCCTTTGGGATCAATTCGTTGTCTGTCTATCTCTATGCTCGTCTGCCTAGACGCTTTTTATTGGAACACAAGTCTTCGGGACTAATCCGACTCGCTAATTATATATACATACTCGGTGTTTTCTCATGAAACTTCGCACAATCTGAAAGAATATAAAAACAAACCTTTTTTTAACGTACGACCAACCCGGTGATAAGCAGACACCATAGCTTATGTGTGCTTACAATACAAAGAAATATAGAGAATATCACTGTTTTATTATGATTATTGGAAAAGGTTTTCCCATGATGGGCCAATTTGACGTCATTTTGAATAAAAAAATCGTTTTTAATATTAAACCTGGCTGTCTACTCAATGTGACAAAAGTCATATATTTTTTATTATATCATCGTTTTAACTTGAAACATATACCTAAAGAAAATTCTGATCAATCTACATATATTCAACTCTTGTCAACCCTATAAGTATCGGCAGAGGTGTTCGTTCGTCACGTGTGAGGGCGATCGATAACGGGTGAAGTGCGGATCCCACAAGAGGTGGCATGTCTTTTCTCTTTGAGTTATACGTCAATTTTAGTATGCAACCAGTTAGTTTTTGATAATAGGAATGTTGACTCGCTAGTCAATTGAGACACTTTTTAAGAGCTGTCAAAACGAAATCACTTCATAGATTTTGTATGGGCTTGTCAACGTGTGACGTCACTAGTTTGTATAGTCAACTGACTTAATATTAAGCAGTTTTTGTAAAATTATAAATCTTAGACTCAATATTATTGAAAATCTATAACACTTAACAGCATACTACGATACTTTCTTTTCCACGATTGATAGTTTAAAATTAAATATAAATGGTGTTAATATCAATATCACTCAACTAATTACTCTGCCAACTCTGTTCTCTCACGTATCGCACGCACCTACAATCTGGAATTTAGCGACATTGATATTAACTATTCTAAAAACATGATCACAAAACGAATAAAAGATAAAAATAAGTCTAGCGATTAGTGTGGGTTCTGGTTTTATTTAATGTTCTCGTTCTCTTGAATGAATAATTTTAGTAACATGAGATTAATAGTAATCATATGTATCTAATCAGCACTGTACAATAGGCTATGCTCTGATGTTTGATTTTTCGTATTGTGTCTTTTGGATAGCATAGATAAAATTTAGCGTCCGATCATCTATTCTTGGTGCATATTTCGGAAACCTTATTTAATATAATAATATGAATAAGCTACTTGTTAATCATGATAGTTTACCTTTTTGTTTCTCTTTGTAGTTAGCTACAACAATTAATTATCACCTGACCATTGCTCCTTACCCTATTCTGACGTTATACTTATACTTCGTTCCAATTTAACTAAATTAATAATGGGTAAATAGCCTTTACTAGGTCACGTATATATAAATAATTTAAATTACGTTTGTCCAAATAGATTTAAACGCTTTAAAATAATTCGTGTACCTTATTTGTAATCTAAAAGTACTTTTTTGCTGTTTTGCTAACTGGGGTAAGTTTTGAGAACATAATATTATGTCTTGTTAAGTCGGCAACATTATACCCCTATGTGACGAAACACCCTTGGCTTTCTAGGTATATTGGTTGTAGCTTGGTAGTAGTAGTTGCATCTTTTTAAGGAATGTTCAGGTGGTACATTTTCATACATAAATAGGTATAGATCGATCAATATATCCTTTAAAAGGTTATGATAATATTAAGACTTAACATTAAGATGTTTAATTTAGACTTTAGTTGATTTAATGAGCAAAGTTTGTGTTTATTCTAAATTACCTCGCGTTGTATTATACTTTAAGTAAACATAGGGAAACCTGTTATTCGCCATACTAGACAATAAGCTCTACTGTAATTTTTTTCTGTAACGCTGTTGGTTTTCTAATAAATAAATAAATAAATATCCCAATTTAGTCAAAAATCGTAGAAGAGTCGAGTGAGGTGTGTAAGAATCGTGTCATATGGCGTTCGGTTGTCTCTGCCTACCCTGCTAGTTAGAGATGCTACCTAGTTAGTTAGTCAATAAGTACTTTATTGGAACCAACTTTATTTACCTGTTGAGTTAGCACCGCTTGTGATAGCAGTCATAAAATAATGTTGTGTTGTGTATGTGAATGTATAGGCGAGCTAGCCAGTTGTCACTATTTTTTTATAATGTTGGCTCTACCTACCCCTTCGGGAGTTGCGTTCGTGATCATATGTATAAAAGACTTAAGACTCACGTATCAATACCCTAGCTTCAAACTTAGCACTCAAACTTATAGATAGATATTCATGAGTCGACTACAAATGTCAATTTTTACAAACATTCCGAATACTACAGCCCCAGCGCTATTTGAACCGACGTCCTTTGATTTCGTAACCAGGACCTCTAACCACCCTACTAAGAGTCCGATTACCTCTAAAAGACTGTAATAACATGTTTTCCTTTGTCCTCAGGTGAAAAGCCCCACAAATGCCAGGTCTGTGGCAAAGCCTTCAGCCAGAGCTCGAACCTCATCACCCACTCCCGCAAGCATACCGGCTTCAAGCCTTTCGCGTGTGAACTGTGTGGAAGGGCCTTCCAGAGGAAGGTGGACCTTAGGAGGCACAGGGAGACCCAGCATGCGGACCTGAGGGCCCCGCAGCCGCATATGCAGCCGCCGCATACTGATGTGCATGCTATGCATGCGCCTGAGATGCATAGCGTTGCAGAACATAGGATAGGTCTGTATAAATATTAAGTTTAATTGTTTTAGATCGCCTTTTGTGTTAGATTATTCTTCATAACTAGTATTCTTTTCATCATGAAGTGGTACCTATATTAACACATTCACAGACCTTGACTTAAATGCTAAAGACTGAGCCAGATATTAGTATTAACTCAACGGCCTAGCAATATATAGCCCCAGTATTAATATTTAAATGTTTTCAGTTTACATAGTACAAATACGACATAAAATTACAATATAAAAATATAAAAAATACGTATCCGTACATAAGTAAGTTATTAAAGAATATTCCATATTTAGAATGTCTATACTTATTAATGAATTTACACAGAAGTATCATAAGGATTTAACAAGATTATCATTCATGAAAAACATAAGTTTTAATTACAAATCTCAAAGTTTAAATACAAATCATAAGTTTCGAATAATTCTTCTAACACTACTGCATATGCCTGAAAGCTTTAGGTACTAAGTTACTTTTCTTTGCCAACAGATCTTCGACCCCCCCACCCGGAGCTGCGACCCCCCCACCCTGACTTCCGCGCCCCCCACATGAGCAGCAGCGTGCCCCCTCTCCAGCCGTTGCCGTCCTGAACGACGAGCGCCTTCGCGCCCACTTCCTGGCGCTGAGGCTACGTCATAGAACATGAAAGCGGAGCTATACCAAAGAGTTTTGTCTGTCTTATGAGGTACAAGTCACAGAACATGTAACCAATAGAAGTGAAATTCGCGATAAAATACGTTAGTGATTTGTCACTGATACAATGTCAATAATTTGGTCAATGATTTATCACTAACGAAATGTCAACTGATGTTCCATCGAAAGCAAACTAATTTTCGACCAATCCGCACCCGGTTACAAACCAGTCAAATCTAGTTAGCCAAACAGAGCGAGCGATTTGACATTATTCTAATATTGAAGTGTAAGCACAACCTTTTTTTTTTTTATTAATGTCAAAATTCGCTAGTGACTTATCTCATATGGTCAGACACATATGATTATTATTATTATTTCATTATACAGAAGTCTAGTTTAAAACCACAGATACATTACATTAAGGACATTCCAAAGCGGATAAACTCGAGTTATTTAAATAGATTATTGTAATATAAAACTTTGTTATTGTGAGTTTTTGATCTCATTGTGTAAATTATAAAAAAAAAAATGTAAAGGCTGTTTTTTTTTCGACATTGACAAAAGAGATTATCTTGTTACTCCAATTGTCTTTGGAAACGTATAATCAAGGCAAGAAGCCGTTCATGATACCTTTCTAACGTTTAGACATTTCACCGAAAAGTTTAATCAGTGTATTTTGTAATCTATCTAATTAATTATCTATGACTTATGCAGTGTTAGTAATTTTTGGACTGCAACACCATTCCAATGTTTTTAAAAATATCGTTATCCTTTATTTCTTATGTAACAGTAAGTATATTAAGAAGTACAAATCTTCATTCCATTTATTAACAAAGACAGTAACTATTCCATACCATTTTGATTCTAATAATCATTCCTGTATATAAAAATTCATTTAAAGGATAATAGATATAATAAGCCAAATATGACAACCAAATTATACTAGAAGAGTTTTTGTTGATATTGGATTTTATTTACATTTTTATTGAATGTACACTGTATACACTAGTAGTTATGTATATACAAACTTAGATTATCGCTGTAACTCATACCTGCATTGTATAAAGTGTTGTCTAATTTTATTACTAGAAGTGTATAATGTATCACATATGTAGATTTAAATATATTTTGGCGTACATAATCGAATGGGTGATTTGACATTGAATTATTAAACCCTGCAGGACTTTGAAAGATTTATAATCTTTAAAATAGCCTCACATGACCGCTGGGTGGTTTTTTAAGTACTCGTTAATCAAGTGTCTTGGTGACCCAGAGTTATACAGTAAACCAAATAGATGGAATCCATTTACAATATAAGGCCTTTAGTCTGAATTTTGTGAACCCTGCATGCCAAAAGTGATTTAGCCTAATTAGACACGAATTAATGACGTATACAGGGGGTTATTCATATTTTATATACAAACATCGGTCTAAGATGAAAATTTGTAATAACGAAACTTTCATCAATATCTCTGTATAGTTCGATTTGGGAACTAGACGACGAGAAACTATAAAGATGAGGATTTGGTTTTGTGCAAATTTTCAGTTATCTATCATTTTTATAAATTCGTTAAAAATATATATCTTGCTAACTATTTAATGGTTACCCGAAATAGTAATAATTGATCTTCTCTTCATACTAATTTTCAGAAGTTGTTTTCATTTGTGTTAAATAAATAACACCCTGTATATAAAAATATTATACATATTAAGTAGACTATTTCAAGTGTTTATTTATTTTATTCGTTGTTTTAAATTGTTCATATTATATAATTTCATTTGAAATTGTTAATAATTCAATCACACTTTAAAACGTAACAATGCAAATTTAATGTTGTATCACTATTATTTTAACTATTCCATAAAACTGTATGTTTCCAAGTTAGTTCAACATTGCGTACAAAATATTTTATATGAAATATCCGTAATTGTCTCAATATTTTAAATGTAGCTAGGTTATTAGTGCAAATGTAAATATTGTATAAATTCCATTTAGTCGTGTATAAACAAACCCAAAGACGAATGTGCAATCCTATTGTCTAATTAATGTGATTCTTGTAAACAACTGTCACTTCAATAAATTATGATGTAAAACGATTGCCTTTTACTCTGAACCTATATCAATATACCATCACCCCCGCAAACCCCTAAGGGGTAGACAGAGCCCAAGCAATAGTAAGCTTCTTGAACCATATTAATAACTAGCTTGTACTCACCCGCGACTTCGTTCGCGTAGAATTTGAATTTCACAAAGGCTTTTCTGACAGTAAAAATAGCCTAAGTTACTCCTTAATCCTTATATAGACAGCTACTTAGAAGTTAAATATATCAAAATCGGTCCAGCTGATTTGAGGATTATCTGAAACAAACAAATAGATAGACAAAAAAATTAAACTGGTTTTTAGGCATAGGGATCGGTAACCTATGCCCTACCTATACCCTGTATACATGGTTATGTAAGCATGAAAAATACCTATGGACAAACACTTAAATTTTATTTATTTGTATAGATTATAATATCCCTCTAACCGATTTTGGTCACCGCAGCTAATCTCGACGAAGATTGGCCAACCACCAAGAAGACATTACAATGCACAAGTGTTTGCGCAATCACACGTGCACGAATGCTCTGTTTCTTCACTCATAGTTCAATGAGACGGCTACCCGACATGACCGGAGTGAGGTCAGGCGCAGGATAAACGGCTTAACGTGCTTTCCGAGCCATGAGGGTGAAAACAGCCAACTCCCTGGCTCCAAGCTGGTGCTGAGTAATTTCAATATTCAAATAACCAGCCCCAATTTTTTCGGCGCGACCTGGAATTCAAACCCAGGTTAGCTGAGTCTGTAGGCGACCGCGACCCATGCTACCATTGTACCAACGAGGCCGTTCTTAATTATATACCGAAAATAAATTGACTCAGGTCAGATAGACAATTACCATGGTGCTTAGTTATCTCTGCCTATGTCACTAGGGGTTTGGCGTTAAATCAAAATTCAAAACGTTTTTATTTATGTAGGCCTCAAAAAAACACATATAAATCGTAGAGTAATGTGAATCTACCACCGTTAATTTAGTTAGATGGACATTTGTGAGATGGTAGTGTCTAGACAAGTGGCTTGCTCGTCGCTTACGATCAATTATATAATAGAGCAAGTTTCTATGCACTCATAAATATAAATAAATAAATATTCGACGACATCACACACATTGCTCTGACTCCGAAGTAAGAAGCTTAAGCACTTGTGTTACGGATATCAGAATCAACAGTGGTATTACAAATATATACTTCAATATTGGATATTGACACCCAGACACAGAACAAACACAAGTATTCATCACACGAATGTTTGTCCTGGGTGGGATTTGAACCCACAACTCTTGGCGCATGGGGCAGGGTCACTTTCGTATGCGCCATCGAGCCAGTCAAATACAAAAGCCTATTTAGATCTGAAAAATGCAAATTTGAACAAACATTTTCAAAGCCCGAGATTACTAATATAAATAAATAATAAATAAATAAATTCTCCAGACTGACACTCCAATTCCCTAGTTCCAAACTAAGCTTATGCTTGTGCTATGGATACTAGGTGAACGGATAGACATACCTAAATACGTTTAAAAACATCCATGACGCGAGTACAAATGTCCATGTTCATCACACGAAACATTTGCCCCTAGCGGGATTCGAACCCGCGACCCTTGGTTTCGTGGCCAGGGTCTCTAACCACTCGACCAACGGGCCAGTCAAATATGCTACTTTTCCTTTTTAAGTGGTGAAAGTAACACAGGTTGATATTTGAAACTCTAAAATATAACCTTTTCGATAGATTTCCATGAGGAAATCTATCGAAAAGGGTATATCCTTTTCGTATGAACGAAAAGGATTTTAGACAACCCTCCGCTGAAATATAAAGTAAGAATAATTGTAAATTGACACCACAAAGCTGACGAAAACCAAAATTATGCAAATGACAAGACGACGGGCATAACCCAATGCCGCCATTAGACACTCAGCTTGGATCTCCCGTTACCGCTAAGTGTTGGGAGAATTTACATTTCCACCTTATTATTGCAAAGCCGAGTTGAAATCGATAGGATTTTTTAAAGGACGAATCTTGAATTTGTACTTGTGTTGGTCTGGGGCCTAAATATTATCACATAAAGTGATCTGATTCTGAGGTAAGTAGCTTAAGCATTCGTATATATCAGAAACAACAGTGGTTTTACAAATTTGTACTTAAATATTGTATATTAACATCCAGATAGAGAACAAACACAAGTACTTATTCATCATACGAATATTTGTCCTGGGTGGGGATCGAACCCACAACTCTTGGCGCATGGAGCAGGGTCACTACCGAATGAGCCATCATACATGTCATCTATGTATCTACCTTCACGCCATTTCCCAGAGATAACCGAATGCCATAAGGCAAGGTCCTTATAATCAATTATATTTATTAATCAATCAATCAAATCAATCAAATCGGCGCACTTATTCACTTAAGATATGTATCTGGACCATTGGTCGATTGGTCAGAGACCCTGGCCACGAAACCAAGGGTCGCGGGTTCGAATCCCGCTAGGGGCAAATCTTTCGTGAGATGAACATGCGCATTTATATTCGAGTCATGGATGTTTATAAACGTATTTAAGTACGTCTATCCGTTCGCCTGGTATCCATAGCACAAGCGTAAGCTTACTTTGGAACTAGAGAATTGTCTGGAGAATCTATTTTAATTTTATCTATACTCATGCTTTGTGCTCAATGTACTGTCCCCCGATTTTCCAGCTTAAACAAACAAAACCTATTAATCCAATTAGTCGATTAACTTGATTGAGCCCCGTGTTTGATCGCTCCCACGTTTGCGAAGATCGATCGCCGATTATACTAATGGTGGTCGGTGCAATCGCGATATTAACAAACATATAGATTGATAGCTAATTATGGGATGTTGTTGAATTTACTACGCTGTAGCTATCGATGGAGCATACATAGCAATACGTACATACATAACACCAGGAGTCAAAGGGAAGACAAGCCCCTCCAACCACATTCAGCCAAAAGTAAAAGATAATAATCGTCACTTACATATATACATATATATGATTGTCTCAATGGCGCATTCGGTAGTGACCCTGCCTCATGTGCCAAGAGTTGTGGGTTGGATCCCCACCCAACACAAGCATTCGTATGATGAATAATTGTGTTTGTTCTGTGTCTGGGTATTAATATGCAATATTTAAGTATATATTTGTAATACCACTGTTGATTCTGATATCCGTAACACAAGTGCTTAAGCTTCTTAACTCGGAGTCAGATCAATATATGTGATGTAGTCTGATATGATGTAGTCTGTAAGATATATGTATTAAATTATAACTTTTAAAATTTAATACACATATCATCACGCCTGCAATCCCTGAAGGGGAAGGCAGAGTCCAAGAGCAATGAGCTCCTAAAGCCACATTTAGGCAATAATCTACATAGTTTGGTTAAGTTGAAAACATTGATTGATGATTCTGTACTTCAATACTAATATAATGAATGTGGAAATAACTATGCCTGGCTGCCACGTTTATTTTTATCCAGGATAATTTGAAGATCCTACGGAATGCTCGGTAGAGCCACTGATAGACCGAATTCTGGAAGGAATGGAGCCGCGGGCTAAGTCTAGTACATATACAATTAATTAAATACATTAAACTGTTACATTTACAGTGCAATCATTGAATCAGCTACTGTATCACGTTTTAAACAATTAACTGATAGTGTATAGTAGGTAATACTTCTGGAGTGATTATCAGACTTCAGTTTTCCTCCGGAAGCTGTATCTCGCCAAGATTTTTAAAAAATGTAGAGGTACCCTGATTTGAATTACCACACCCAAACTGTGAGGCGCGTGCGCTGATATATACTTACCTGCCAATCATTAACATTAAAGTTCACAATCTACGCGAGCCACAACTCTTTCCAATCCTGCGACTCGCCACTCGACCCTGGCTTAAAGAACTGCTCATGAAACATTCACCGGTCTGAACCTCCAGTCCTATTTGATTACGGCAGGACGAAAAAACATTGTTAGATTTGGAGTAAAGCGGCAAAGAGGATCTCCCGGGACCCTGAGAGACGCTAAACGCCTGTTATCACGCACTGCAGGGCCGCACTTGGGGTCAGCTCTTGTGAGACTAGCGGACAAGGGCATTTTAACTACTTTAAACCGAGCCCAAACCCTGGTAAAATAATATGACACATTCCTTCAAGCCCCCAAAGCGGTAAGTAGAAAAAGAGGAGTGTGAATGTAACCATTTTAGCCACAAATAAAATTCTAAGACATGAATAATTTAAAATAACCTTATTTAAGTTAGTCTATTGATTTTTTAGCTAGTCAAATTCCAATTTCATTTGTTCCTAAGCATTAAATAGTTAAGCACTTGAATGTAGTATGTAGTGACGAGATATCACGATAATGCCATACAAAATGTGTGACAAGCATTGCGTTTTGACATTTTAAAAAGCACGTCAACAATCGATCGTGCAAATGGTTTTTCTTAAATTATATCTTGTAGTATTGATGTTTTAATTTTAATTGTTAAACTCTCAATAAACACTTGTTACTACATTATTTGACTGTAACCTTCAAAACAGAATAGACTGGAACAATGAGAAACAATAACGTAATTAAAGATGCATTTGTTCAAACAAGCGGAACTAATTGAGAGAAGCTTAAACACGAGTTACAGATTTACTAACATCGGTTCCATGGTGTAATGGTTAGCACTCTGGACTTTGAATCCAGCGATCCGAGTTCAAATCTCGGTGGAACCTGATTTTTTTTTATAAACTACATTTAAGGTTATCACGATTAAAACGTGACAAGTACCAACTTTGTAAAGTTTAAAAATGTAGTCCAAGATATCTTAAAATATTTTTTTTAAATTTGTTTTTAACAGACAAGATTAGATTTAAAATAAATAATTAGGCATCATCACAAATCAAATTTAAAGTAGAAAACTATTAAAATTATTAATATCAACATTAATTTAAACACCAATATTTCTAAGCCTGTGATAAATCCTTATTTCATCATAAACTTATCATATAGTATAAATATTTACATTTAATCAAATCTATTGTACTCAAAAAACAATACCTACACCAAGTCCGGCCCTACCCCACCAGAATCGCCCCCCATTTATAATTCAGGAGCATCCACGTGCGTTTCGGACGCAATCAGTATTGTGAATAATTGATCCGGCGGGCTCCGATGCGATGATTGTCCGCCCCGCGAGATTGCGAGAAGATTTCCGAGTCCGGCCCTGGTGGATTTATGACGTCACCGTTATTGGGTCCGGCGTGGTTTGGAAAAATTGGGATGAAAGTTACTGTTCGTAATTGAGTAAGCACATAATCAGTGGGTCAAGTCTGTCTGGTTTATCGTTCTTATTATTATCGCATCGTTTTTTTTTTATTATTCCCATATTGATCCGGGACTTGGGCAAAAGAATGTGCCAAAAAGGCAAAAGAATGTGCCAACTGTGGCCTTACCTAGATGTCGTAAAAGGTGACTAATATTATGAGATTAGAGTCACTTGTCAAAATTTTTAACGCATGACTTTTTACGATTTTTTTTAAAAATTAACAAATTATTTAATACTACTAAGTATAACTAAGCATACACAATACTTGTTTATGTAAGTAGTAATGTAGTTTAGACAATCTACAATTTAGAGTGACATGTAAACCAAAAAATTTGCATAGCTTATAAATCATATTATTAATACTTCCTTGCCAATACAATAAACGTGAATGAAAATTTTGCGCTTAAATGCGTTATGTAGACAACGGACTGCGATCTTTAGCACATTCAGTGTCTTAACCTCATTCGAGAGAATTTGGTCCGTTACAAAGACTTTTTATATTTTTTTATCCATTATTATACCACTAGCTCGACGGTGATTTGTAATCACGATTCAAAAATTGTCTGGTTCCCCTATCTTAGTGTTACGAAGGTCAGATCGGCAGTCGCTTCAATGTAATTACCAGAGTCGCTAAATCCTGGATCAAGGTCTAAACGGACCCCGTCTAAGCGCGGGACATAACGCTAGGAAGATGATGATTATTATACACCGAATGAAATACACCTACATATGAAAGAATGGACACAATCAGGAGTTATAAACTCCTTGAAACGCGTTAGTCAATATATTGCAACAATATTTCTTTGTTACCTGCTCTGCTTCAAAATATAATTATTTCTCTGCATGTAACATCTTAGGACATTTTATTTACACACGGACCTACATGAAGATGCCAGGTGTCCTGTAATTACAGGTTCTTTATGAAACCTATACCAGACTCCAGTCTCACAAATACGGGATGCATCTAAACTTAGCAACTAAGTCCTAACTCTTAAGACCTATTAGTGATGAGAAATAAATCCTTTATTTATATAATTTATATCTTTTTATATTTATTCTCGTATTCCAAACGGTTACTATGTCTAAAGGTTTTGTTAACGTAAAATGCGCAAAATTTTAATTAATCTAAATATGATTCATACAAGATGACCTTTTAAGCAAGTCACCTAAACAAGCACTTATTTAATATCAAAGTAACACGAAGCGTTTGACTCACACATCACCTTTCACTATCGCGAGATGACCCGCGCGTGACCGCGTCGCACGAGTTCGATGCTTGAGTAAGGCATTTTAAGTTGAAAGAGAGAGCGGTTCCATGGTGTAATGGTTAGCACTCTGGACTTTGAATCCAGCGATCCGAGTTCAAATCTCGGTGGAACCTAAACTTTTTTAATATGTATATAGAAATTGTTGAAAACACTATCTATGATGAAGATATCCTTTCTATGATAACAAGATAGTTTATCTATTAGATATTGGAATATATAAAATTAGGTAAGATTTTTTTGATAAGTATTTTAAAATAAAGCAGGTATGATACTTACATCCAGTACCTACTTTAGTGCCAATTTAATTATTTTCTATTTCGTTTTTATGTTTCTATATCTAATAAATACCTTAATTTATGAATCTGATGCTTCAACAGTCAAGGAAAAATTACAGTTCAATAAATTACAATGGACATTTTAAACATGCACCTGTTATGCAAATATGTGATAAAATAGACGTCAAATCAAATGTATTTCAGATGTCATTTGTAATGAGAAATAAATTACTTTTAATATATTATTATCTAAATTATAAAATATAATTATAATTATTGCTTACTTTTTAAGTCCCATGTTCGTTTAGGACTTAAAAAGCATGTGCGAATAGTGTTCCTTGCCTAGCATGTCATAAAACGAGACTAATGGTGTACTGGGTTTTGGGTATGTGCTTATGTAGGCGACGAGTTAGCCACTTGTCACTACTTTTTCACAATTTTCCATCTGACCCAGCCCAGTTTCGTTTTTGGCTGAGTGTGGTTAGAGGGTTTGCTGCCCCTTCGACTTTTCCTACCCCTTCGGGGACTACGGGCGTGACGTTACTTACTTTTTATTATATTGTCTTATCTTTATATATGTTTTACATAATTGTTTGTGTTTTTGAATATTTAATGTGTATTTTAACCATTTTACCACTTAAATAAACTCCAGCCACTTGTTATGTACCTCTGCAAAAGATATTGTATAAAGATTTTTCATTTTTCTTTTTTTTTCAATGTAGACACTGTCTTATTTTCTAAACTTGGCGATTGATAGGCTTGTACTGAAAACCTAAATAAATAAACAATATTTAAACTTTACTGAATTTCAATGATATTGAGTGAAAACATAAGACCAAATAACATCTCCGGAGACAATTTAAAGATATCAAAGACAGTCCCTGAGTATTCCAACAAGTACTTCTTTGACAAACTCACGTCTGCTGGCTTTTAGCGCCTTCAGACAAAGACTGTAGACTTTTCAGACCATCCCCTTCACCCCCTTAAGACATTTATTCCCACACCCCCCAAAGGATTATCCACTTTAACCGAAAGTGAAAGAGCTCAAATTCGCTACAGATACTGGGAGAAAGCAAGTGAACCTCTGCTAAGAGGAAACCGATGTTATTTTGAAAGGAATAAGAATTTCTATCCATAATCATTTAAGTTCGGAATTGAGACCTCCTATCGAGTTTTTAAATTGAACCTTGTTTGAAGGTGATACGGCTGGTTTTAGAAAACATCGATTGTAAAGCAGGTGTGACAGAATTGCGGTGGAGACACGGTGCAATTTGAATAAATTTGCAGCATAGTGTACTAAGGAGCAGTGAGTAACCTTCAATCCGTTAAAGAAAACAAACATTGTTTTTTATATCAAAATTTCAAATGATTATACAGGCCAGGCCAATTTTGCATTCCATCTGGAAAATCACAAATTTCTATGAAAGCTGGGTTTCCTCAAAATTTCTTAAAAAGATGAGGTATTAGGATTATTCTTGATGTGTTAATTCATACTTGGAATACTTGGTATTCAAGTGCCATATATAGCAATTAAATAAGGCCTACTACTGTCGCTAAATTTTATCCATTAAGGTTCCCCTAAAAAAAGGGCTGCAGTTGTTTTAATGTACAGATTCCTCCACAATGTTGTACTTTTTGCTCCGGGTTTCAGCGCGATGCATAGAACTCCCGAGGCATTCGAGATGGTAGAAGGCCCCTATTCGACCCTTAAAGGGACTTATACTAAAATCAGTGGGATCTTTCGAATTCTCAGAATGGAGGATCCTATTCTGCCTTTAAAAGGACGGGGTATACCACCTGAACTCCTAGGTTGTACCGTCCACGTTTTTATTCACTGCAGGCAATGTTGTGAATTTAAATAGAGACGTTTTGAACGTCTCTATTTGTGTAGGCTTCTAGAAAGCCCTTATAAATCTTAAAATTTACATAGTTAAACTGTACAGATGCCTGAAATTTCGTATTTCCTCACTGTTTCTACCTATATTGCGGCTCGCGGTGCCGTCGCGGCGTCGTGATGGCTTCGGAAACTGATATGCTGATGAAATTGGGCGCTCGGATTATCACCGGCCCGGTTATTGGGCATTGATATAAAAAATACGTAAAAACGTACTCCTGATTGGTTTTGAGCCCGTTGCTTTGTGTATCGGCTTTATGACTGTCGCTGGTTTATGTATTTTAGTTTTTCCAGTTATGTGGGATGTGTTCGTCATTCGTCTGTACTGTATTTGGTGCTGTATTCTGTTTAGTCACCATTTTGTTTCAATTTATACGTCCTTTTTTCAATTAGGTGGTTATATATTTCGTATTTTATCGTTTATGCTCCACTGTGCGGTTTGGTGAAGTGAGCTTTGTGCGTATAAGTATATAGATACATTATTTATTAACATTGGACTTGACGAAACGATAGTGGAAGGTTATACATAGACAGTTGCTTTCGGAGGATTATTTAGACTTTACGTAAAATAAAAGATTAGCACTATTATTCTTAATACTTATTTTATGCCACAGTGGTGTTAAAGAAAGAAAAATATATATAATTTTGTCAAGCATAATTAAGTATCATGTACAAAAGCTGCAATAGAGTCAACGAAATTAATTATGTACTGGTTCTATCCCAGAAAATATATGTTTCATTGCGTTCCCTTCTTTACATTTTAAATAAACTTCAAGCGAATTCCTGCACAGTTCACTTGACACCCCAACGTTAACCGCTTCCCGTAAAACGGGGACCATATTGTCAATAAATATCGGCTCCATTCCACCCCAACAAATCAACTTACACGGATCTCACTCGAACATTTAAAAAACTCGTCACGACACCAACAAGATGAACTGTCTTGGGAGTAGCGGCCATTTTGTTGTTGGCGTTGACAGCGGCGCTAGTAGTCGTACATTCAGCTGGAAATTCTAACAGAAACTTGTTAGTTCCCCGTCCCACCGCCCGCAAAACGAAGTTTGCGCGAGAATTTACATAAAGATGGCGGCACGGTGTGAGTTTGAGCAGCATCAGAATTGAGTTAGAGAGGTGGAGACACTTTAAAACTGTCGCTTAGTTGAAACGTCGAATCCGTTTAGAGTTTTTGGGAGTTCCAAGACGTTAAGGGAGGGGAAAATGTCACGGTAAAAAAGTGTGTGACATCGTAAGATTCTATTAAAAGTAGAAGTACCTACGTCATACTTACGGTCATCACCTCTGCTGTTTTTAAGTTTTAAACCCATATGTATCAAACTAATCTAGAAGTGGACAGCTTGATGACGGCTGACCGGGACGTATGGAAGAAGAAGATATGCTGCGCCGACCCCAGATGAACTGGGAGAAGGGCAAGAGGATGATGATGTATTAAACTACAATAATCGCCTGCATTTAATTGTCTTATAAAACGCGCATAAGAGATTTGGGGCTAGCGCAGTTGAAGCCTTTACTAAATTCTCTGAGGTAACATGGCTTTTACAGCTACTAAGGTCATCCAAGATCATCATTAGACTATGATGATGATACGAAACCGCGGCATATAATACTTATCTAAGTAGATCAATCAATGTTGAGATATCTGGATTTAATATGGGTACTGTAGCGGTTATTAGGTAAGTGAGAAGCCCTAGGATAAAGTGACAAAGCCTGGAGTCAAAGCATATGGAGTAAAATTGATTAGTAAAATACGAGCTTGAGTCGTTGACACAAGACTTCTATTTGGCGTTTATATTAGAATCTATCGACTATCGATATTGCGACACCTGTATCGCGTCACCTCACTACCGTAGGGGCGTCCAAGTTGCGTATTGAGTTACGCGCCGTAGGACCAATCGCATCAGCGCTTCGCCCGGGCCATTATAATATCCGTTCCGTCCGAGACACTCGTAATCTCGATATTTACATAATGGCACTCTTGAGCTCGGATCTAGTGTCGGTCTGCCGATGGGGCGTCGATTCTGGTTAAGGAATATTTAGGGAGCGTAACATGTTGTTTTTGAAGAGATGATGCTGTTGGGTGGTAGTTAGTATATAATACAACTATCCAGCTATCCGAGTCTATATAGCTAATCTTTCTATTAATATTAATCTATGGTCAGATGAAAATTAACCTACTGATGAAGTATCAAGTCACAGATGAAAATTAATCGACATAAGCTTTGGTGACTTTATCACCAATATCTATACTTATATTATAAAGAGGAAAGATTTGTATTTTTGAGGAAAGATGTGTGTGTGTGTACGTTTGTTATAAATAAACTCAAAAACTACTGCGCCGATTTAAAAAATTCTTTCACCATTGGAAAGCTACATTATCCGGAAGTAACATAGGCTATATTTTATCCCCATATTCTTACAGGAGCGGGAACTATGCGGGTGAAACTGCGGGGCGCTGCTAGTATTACATATTTCAGTCGTCTGTTATCACTTATCTGACTACTGAAAAATCAGGCAACTTTAACAGCATTCAGAAATTAAATTTTCTCAACCGATTCTAGTTTTTGACTTTCATTGGCGGTTTAAAAGAGCTTTCAACAAAAGTCTGGTTATTACATTGAAGCGACTGCCAATATGACCATCGTAACCTCAGATTAGAGATTTGTTCTCTAATCTGAGATCATAACCTCAAGATACGAGTGCCAGACCATTTTGATCATGGTTACACGTGAGCAGTGATTTTAATGTGCGGATTGCATTACGGTGTTATTCCTTAGCGTCCAGCTAGTAGTATAAATATGTTCATATATTCGAAAAATGTAGAGGTAGACGCGTGTCCTTACCGTTGAGCTACCAGCCTACCACCGGCCCATCAACGTCCACTTTTATGTGAAACTGCTGTGTGGTTACACCCGCGTTTATGGTTAATGTTATATAGCCTATAGCCTTCTTTTCGACTGACATAGTGGCGCATTTGGTAGTGACCCTGCCCTATACGCCAAGAGTTGAGGGTTCGATCCCCACCCCAGACAAAGATTCGTGTGATGAATACTTGTGCTTGTTCTGTGTCTGGGTGGTTATATCTAATATTTAAGTATATATTTGTAATACCACTGTGGCTTCTGATATGCGTAGCACAAGTGCTTACGCTACTTTTAACTCGGAGTCAGATTAATGAATGTTGTGGGATATTTATTTATTTATTATTCCTTGATAAATGGGCTATCTAACACTGAAAGAATTTTTGAAATCGGACCAGTTGTTCCTGAGATTAGCGCGTTCAAGCAAACATAGTTTTCAGCTTTATTTTTAGTATAATATAGATTAAGAATATTAATAAGGGGATTAGTAGAGGTGGCCCGGATAAAGTCTGTGACGTAAAAGTATACATATACCCGTCATCCATTATCCGTGATGCCCACAGTGTTCTCCCATCACTCTATAGACCAACAACTCACGCAGACCAGGCACGTACCGTATTGGCGCACATTCAGTCACACACACATTCTCCAATAACAGTACCGCCAGCATTTGAATGCGGGGTTCCGTAATTGATTCGTCGCGGCGTCTTTTGAATTTCAATCGAACGATTAAATTGATATAAGTGAGTCGTGGAGACGTGACGGGGGCGTCGCAAATCAAATCGGGGGTCGAGAGGGAAGTTCGGGACGGAAGCAGGATAGAAAAGGCGGTAGACCGGTGCGGTATCGGTCAGTCGGTATTTTTATTTAACGGCGAAGCAGAGTTGCTTTTTCTGAAGACTAGTAATTCATGATCCAATTTAGTTTCTTCAATAACGACAGGACCTAGTATTAGTTAATTGTTAAGATAAGTAAACGTACTTATAACCACGCCCGCAATCTCTGAAGGAGTCGATTGAGTTAAAGGCACAGTAACTTCCTTTTATGACGTTTATCCAAAAATGGTTTGGAAAAGTGGTGACAAGTGGCTGTGATCCAATTTACTTTACGTCAAATTACGACGGGCCCAGTTCATTGTGATCATCGTGATAATGAAAATACATACAAATGTACCTATGCCGAAAAATCGATAGTTATGCAATCGATAATTGAACGCTAAAATAATACGATCGATAGGACAACCGATAGTATCGATAGTATTGATACCATCATTGCTCTTTACCGATAGTATTTCAGTAACGATAGACTACCGATATAGTATCGATTTTCTTTAACTATCGATAGACTATCGATAGAAAATCGATATTGGCCTATCGGTAAGCGGCAAGCTACTATGGAGCGGCAACACTAAGAAGCACTAAGTTCCTTTAACCGCGTTGATCAAAAGATATATTGAAAACACAAGTGGCTAGCTGGTCGCTTACACAATCGACAAATTGTTACACACTATCCATCTTTTACGACATGTTAGGAACCAAGGAAAACATTATTGTTTTTTAATTCCCAAACTATTTATATTATATTTATTTATTTTATTCCCAAATTGTTAAAACTATCGTGTGAAAATTCATAATAACATTATCGTTAGTAACATTAAGATCAAATCTTCCCGTCTATTCACATTATTGTTTCAATTGACTTTCAATCAACTTAACGACATCTTGTTAAAATCTACACAAAGTGTAATAATGTGTAGCTTTTAGTAGCACTTCCAATAAACCTATATGGCCGTGTAGGGACCACCAATCATCTTCATATTCTTGTATTTACGTAGAAACGTGACGCAAGTCGAGACTCGTTTTATATCTCCGATAGATTGTAGTGGTAAGGAAAACATCTTACAGTCAAATTTTTGTAAAAGTGTCCAGCTCAAATTATTACATAACAGAAATAATGATAAATATACAATTATAATATACAATGTTTAGGCCAGTAGATAGGTATTAATTGGTCTAAACTTACCAATTCAGACTTTTCGTACATATTCATATTAATCAGACTACATCACATACATTGATCTGACTCCGAGATAAGTAGCTTAAAAACTTGTGTTTATGATATCAGAATAAACAGTGGTATTACAAAAATATTCTTAAATATTGGATATTAACACCCAGACACAGAACAAACACAAGTATCCATAACACGAATGTTTTTCCTGGGTGGGGATCGAACCTACAACTCTTGGCGCATGGGGCAAGGTCACTACCGAAGGAGCCATTGAGCTTGTCAAACATTTTATATAATAATAATGTCACTTAAACGATAAAATAATAGTTTTAAGTCTATTATTTTTATCGAAAGCTTCATAGATATCGTTAAAATCAAGCCGCCAACAGTTAATCCACAAAAAAAATATAAATATAACTCTCCACTCTACCGTATTAACTTCTAATGCTTTCTTTTAAAATAATACACCCTAGCTACGATGGCGCCATCTCAATCTAAAACCTATCGGAAACCGTTTAAAAAATATGATGCTCTTCTTCTAACCCCTACTCCCACAATATCTCCTATCACTTAGCGTCAAATTGCTCCTCGTAAATACACAGGGTTTGTCGTATTTACGGCAACAGTAAAACGGTAGGCGATCGCCTTTTTACCGCAGTAATCACTTTTCATTTGATGTCATATTTTTGTGGTTTATCAGTAAAACGGCTGTTAAAATAACACGCTTAGGTGACTTTCAAAATACGGTTGTTTAATATTGTGGCTACACATATTCATACTTACCTTAACTTAAAACAATTACCTACACTTTACCACATATACATACCTAGCTGCTAAAATATGTACCTAGTATTTTGAAATAAAGTTAAACCCTTGAAGTAGAGCTTACCTACTTCCGATACCAAAAGTAGTTCTAGTAAATTAAAATATAGATACTGGGAGTAAATTTTTTGGAGCGGTAGCTCAATGGTCAGGAGGACTGAGGATGCGCCTCTCATGAGAGGCAAGGGGAGCTAATTAAAATTACGTTTTGATTTATACCACTTTGCCGGCGGTGAGGAATAAAATTATTTTATCTAGCATTACCAAGGTGCAGTGAAATAATTAAAATTATCTTTATCAATGCAAACAAAAAACGCTCTTTAAAATTGTCAGTACAAATGAAAATTTACCACGAGATTCGGAAAGTAGCTTCTACCGAGAAGAACCGCCAAGAAACTCGAAGTTACTTTTCATCACCAAATTCACAATAAATATCAAATCAATAACAATTATCATATTCTTAAACTACTATGCTAATAAATGTATAAAAAGTAAATACCTATGTATAACAGCTAATACAAATATTTGTCACTTACAAAATCTTCCATAGTATAATATCTAAGCTTTTTCACAGCCTTTCTCACAATATGCTCTTTAATATGTAGGTAATTTAAATCTATGCATAGTCGCTATGCAGTCGCTTCAATGTAATTATTAGACGCACTAAATCTTGAATCATGTTCTAATCGAACCCCAACTATACACTGGTCCTATCGGTAGGAAGATGATGATCAGAGATGATTTTTGGGAGTGCTGGCCGTACGCTTGTTTCCACCTTCATGATATTCAAGAAACTCGTACAATAGTCCTACAAAACCCGACCGATGTGTGTTCGTGGGACCCCTAAACTATTTTCGCTCGGCTGACATTTGATATCACTGAATCGTCCTAAATTTTGCATTAGTATAAGCTTCGGGAAAATATGATAAAAAACGCTATCCCCGAATATCAAGCAGGTACACTGGCCAAGAAAAGTCGCTAAGTAAAAGTCGTAATATTTTTCTAGTTACCTCTTTGACAAAAGTTTTGTCTTGATATGCTAATCGTACTAATATTATAAATGCGAAAGTTTGTATGTATGGATGGATGTTTGTTACTCGTTTACAAAAAAGGATACTGAATGGATTTTAATTAAAACTTTAGAATGATATAGCTCATACACCCGAATAACATATAGGCTATGTTTCATCGATGACAGAAGCTAGTCTGATGTATTTATAGAATTTTACTCATATTTAATTTGGTCTTTGCTTTTTTTTTACTCGTGCTTCATCATCATCACATGTTCCCATGCTTATTGAGGTCCGCTAAGACCATAATCTTGGCTTAGTAATAATAATTGCTCTGTGTTGCTTTGACATATACAGTCTTTTTTACCCAATGAAACCAACCAATTTAGATAAAGACTCTATTTGCACCAAGGCCGCAGGGTTTTAGCTATTCCTCCGTATGTGTAGTGCCATCATTCACAAGCCAAATTTAGGATAAAATGTGAACAAAAAACCCCTTTCTTACTTTCTTTAACACTTTTCTTTCCACCTGTACATACATACTTACCAGAATGATTGATTTTACAGCGACGTCCCGTGTCGCGTAAAATATTGACTACCCTCCTCCCCCGGCGTCGGATGACCAACATCTTTGCATAGCTCATACCTTGATTCTCCTGAGTGTTATTTGATGCGGCTATGAATATACTATTATGTTTGGATCTGTATTCGTGTGTGTCATAAAAAATACATTTGCATTCGGGACTTTGAAGGACATTGGTATTGCGTATTCGATGCGGCTTGGATGTTTGTAGGCGTCAGGTACGTGTCTGACGGACTGGGATAAGGGTCCTTATGGAACAGTCATGTTTGTGTCAAAAATGTGTTTTTGACGGATACAGCGTGTTAATATCGTATTATGACGTTATGTACTGCAGTCTTGTCACCCTCCTAATTGGTTAGTTGTCAGACCAAACTGAATACGTGTCACATTATAAAGGGTGCTGTCATCAAAGAGTCAATAGTGACAGTGTTATGACCACGAGACTCCCTCACGCCACCTGGCGGTTTTTGTATTTTTTAAAACCCTCATTGTTATAATTTTCCTTTTTTTTGGAGCTGGATAAATAAATATTGTTCTGATCTGGGTTTTTAATACATTATTATTGAAATACCAACAAAAACACAAGTACTTAAAAAAATAGTAACAAAGATCATTGTGTGTAGGCGCGACAAGGTAGCCATTTGTCACTACTTTTTTTAAAAAATTTCCATCTAACCCAGACCAGTTTTATTATGGCTGAATCTCAAATCTCCTATAGATACTAGGTACATAGGTACTCAAACACGTTTATAAACATCCATGACACGAGTACAAATATCCATGTTTATCACACAAAACATTTGTCCCTAGCGGGATTCGAACCCGCGACCCTCGGTTCCGTGGCCAAGGTGTCTGACCACTCGACCAACAGGCCTGTCAAACTACCAATACATACTCCTATACTGCTCCTAAAATACATTAAATCCCAATTCAAAATGGAACTAGGTACTACTTACTGAACTATTAATGTACTATGATTATTTAAAGCACACACAAAACATGTATTCGTTTAGATTCACCAATAGCTCATTTTGACTCGCTCGGAGGTGTAGCAAGATAGTCAATTAAACATATCAATTGACACAAGCAACTAAGGCAACTCTTAAAAGTAACAGATATAAATCACCGTTATATTAGGGTCGGTATCGCGTGCTTCGTCGCCGTACCCGCTCCTCCGGGATCTGTGATCAATTATGCACTGTAACTGTTAACTGTATCGGTTAATGTCGTTGTGTGTTCCCGTTTGCACCCAGTAATGGGGATGAGGGTGTACTCGTTAGAGAAAGCTTTATTGCTTTCAACGCGGAGTTAATTAGGGGCATGCTTTTTCGGGTTAGGCGTTACTGAGGAACATCAGGTGGATCAGATCATAGCAGATAAGTAGTTAGCGTTTGTATACTTGTGTTTATCAAACAAATAATTTAGAGCCACGTAAAGTCGCCGTCAGATATATTGGAGCAAACAAAATGACCAAATACTTCTGAACAGTTTAAGATGTCAATAAGTTCCATACACTACAAGTTAACATTAATATCTAAACATTCATTACTTCATTAATATCTGAGTCAATAACTTCTATACACACAACTAACCAATAATTAAAACACTCTTAACGTCAAGGGTATCTACGCAGATGGTCTTAAATATCTGAGCAGTTGAGATAAATTGCAGAAGGAAATGCTTCAAACATTACCGTAAATACTACTTTAAAGTAGGAACTCTAATGATAGTTTATAATATAATAAGATGACGCTGGCAGTTTGATGTGTCAACAAAAACACCATCAATATCATAATGTTTTTGAAAACGTTCTCATATATCCAGCTGCGTAGATACACTTGACGTTATGAGTGTTCAGATATTTTTGGTTAGTTGTGTGTATAGATAAATAGCATCTGCTCAAATATTAATGAAGTAATTAATGTTCAGATATTAATGGCAACTTGTACCTAGTGTATGGAACTTATAGATATTTTAAATTGTTCAGAAGTATTTGGTCATTTTGTCTGCTCCAATATATCTGACGGCGACTGTACTAGCCTCTCAAAAAAAATCAGCTTACCATAACATGATCATGATCATCATCATCCTTACGACTACGGCGATTTGGTTACGAAATTCTCGGGTGTTTGGCCCTCACATGGCTAACGTATCTAATCTTGTCAGCAAATGTGCGCGTGCATTGAGCACATGTGAAGCCACCATTCACGTAATTAAAATTGACATTTGCAGGTGGTCTGTTATTGATCTGATCACGTGTTTGTCAAGCATGATACACGAGTAACTAAACTATTTGATGTGGTAGAACCACGCAGTCGCCATTTTCGGTGGCTACATAACCTAAGCTGGGCATGCTTGACCAGGAAGTAGCAATCTCTTATAAAATCAGCCCAAAATGCTGTAAACACTAGCACTTGTGCTGCAGATAGAGAATCGAATCACTCAGCACAGCATTTTGGTGTCGCAGTTGTCCATAGCGGCAGCAATTACTTACTTATTATCAAGTGATCCACCAGCCAGTTTCCCGCATCAAATATGTGAAAAAAAGTCAACACTGTAAAATCCAAACCAGTTTTTTTCAAATAATTTAAATGTGAATACTGTATTTTTATTATGTATGCTTGCGGATCTTGATGTACTTAGTTTCGCAATTGTTAAATAAAAGGATAAAAAATGCAATTGCGAAAGGATTACGAAGGATAAATTTAGACCTATCTAAATCATACATAAATACATAACATCACGCCCACAATCCCCGAAGGGGTAGGCAGAGTCAAAGGGGCAGCATGCCCCTTTAAACACATTCAACCAAAAATAAAAAAAAAGTGAAAAAGAAGTGACAAGTGGCTAGCTCGTCGCCTACTTAGTCACATACCCAAAAGCCCGTAAACCATTAGTCGCCTTTTACGACATGCTAGGCAAGAACCACAGTTGGCACATTCTTTTTTTTTGTCCCAGATCAACATGGGCCAAGTCCCAGACCAACATGGGACTGAGTATCTAACATCAAGACGTTGATATAACCTCATAGTGTACCTACTTGAATAAAAATGCCTTTTCTGTGTGCATTCTCCTGCTGCTATTAACACGGCAAGCAATCCCGGGAGCCAACATTTGCTTATCAATTTATCACTGATGCCAACACCAAGCTCTCCGTACAAGCGACACATAAACTAAACCGTATACTAACTATATACTAGATTTTTCTTCCATTTAATGGATAATATAATTATCTATCTGTTCTAAAAAAAATCCAAGTCAGACACCAGGAAAATTTGCCCATATTCTATTCGAAATTCTAAACTTTTGTCTCACCAAATTCCTTCAAAACTATTTAAATGGTTTAGATGGGCATAATCTCCGAAGGGGTAGGCAGAGTCAAAGAGGCAGCAGGCGCCTTTAACCACATTCAGCCAAAAACAAAACTGGGCTGGGTCAGATGGAAAATTGTGAAAAGTAGTGACAAGTGGCTAGCCTCTCGCCCACACAATCACATACCCAAAACCCGATACACCATTAGTCCCAGGTTGGTCTGGGAATTAAAAAGAATGTGCCATGTGGTTCTTGCCTAGCATGTCGTAGAAGACATGCTATGCTACATCTAGCGAGTTTAAGCATAACATTTAAATTCACATAACACAGGGCTACTTTTCATTTGTTATAATATTAAACATTACCTAAGTAGAAACAATAAACTGTGTTTCTATTGATAAAGGTATATAACCTGTTTAGTATAAATTGTCGTGGCGTCATAATTATAAAATTATCGATAAATAATGCATAACTTCTAAACATCTCAAGAAATCAGTGTTTATCGAAAGATTATTATCATGTCGTTGGCATCGCATTCTTTTTTATTACTTACACTTTTTATAAACCAGTCAGTCAAACAATCGGCAGTCGCTTCAATTTAATTACCAGACTCGCTAAATCCTGGATCATGGTCTGAGCGGACTCAGTCTAAGCACAGGACATATCGCTAGGTAGATGATGACGACTTCTGACAACCCAAGTAAATACGTAACCTAATCTTACAAAAAACTAAAAATAACAGCGTTATATAACAGGAATTTCCCTCGCAAAATATTTTATACTCGCATTTACTATCTTTAATGTTCTCTAGAAAGCGTTGCCTAATTATTTTTTCACGCTAATGGCATTTTAATTGGCAATAAAAAGGCCAGTCACAAATCAATGTGCACATTGTGGGCTCGCGAGCTGACTCCACTGAATCTTCGTTAGCTCATCATGGCTGTTGGCACGCAACTCTTAATAGGGTGGGGTTCGATGCTCACTTTAGGGTTCCATACCAAAAGGGTGCCTATGAAATGCTATTACTAAGTATACGATCTTCCTATTCGGCCCTTCGTTAGTCTGTCTGTTAAAGAACCATGATAGATAGACTCATGAATCGTCTGAGGTAGGTAAACTGATATTTTCACGAAATCGTTCGTTTATTGGTTTCTATAAAATACTTTTCTTTATCATCATCTTCCTAGCGTTATGTTCCGTACTTAGACCATAACCCAGGATTTAGCCAGTCTGGTACAATTCAAGCGACTGCCGATCTGACCGTCGTAAACTTTATATAGGGAAACCAGACAATTTTGATCATGGTTACACATCCATAGATGTTTAGGCAAATGTGCAGGAATTATCACGATGTTTTTTCTCACTGCTAAGCCAGTGGTATAAATAATTACATAATATTTAAAAAGCCCAGAGTTAGATGCCCGAGTTGGAATCCGGGTGTTGGTTGTGAGTTTGAAGAAGTGCTCCTCAAATATGAGGCGGTGCTTACCATTGAATTACCACTTCTCCATTTTACCAGACGGTACGAAATTATTATTCGATTTCCGGAACAACCCTTCACGACAGTTCCATCGAACCTCTTTGTAGCAATAACCGTGACATAAAGTCGCCATTTCATATTCACGGCGTAGTAACAGACTGCAAGTAGTGCAGTACCAGGGGCCAATAAACTGCAGTTGCAGTTGCAGTTAGTCGCATATGCAAACAACCAATAAACGTGACGCCTTTACGAGCCTACGAGCGCGCTACGACGCTACGACTTCGTAGCTAGGTCGGCTTGCAAGGTGCGACTATGCGGTCGTAGCTCGCGGTGCCTCATTTAGAAATCACTTGTCAACAATTTTTTTCACAAAATGAACTCGTTGCTTTTATAACAAATCAGTAACAGCTGCATTAAATTCGGAATCCAAATTTGCCCATCAGGTCATATTTTTAAGATATGTATTTGAAAACAAAGTTACTGAAATTGGCTTAAGGTCTGACTTCAGTATTGATTAATCTATTCATAAACACTATGTAAATTTTTCATATGTATCATATCTCTTGTGGAAAGTTCATATTGTTCATGGTATTGCTATAATGCCTCGGGAAATATTCGCAATAGAATGGTATAAAGAATTCGTCCGCATTCGGCGCAGTTACGAATGTATGCATAAATCATTGTGAAGCAAACTAGCCGTATCTTTGCATAGAATCATAGTAAAAACTTAATTCAAAGTACATTAAAATGTTAAGTATTCTGACTATCAATCGTATGTATTATGTTTACGTTTTAATAATATTTATGCTGTTAAATAAATCAACAAAAATTGTTGAAATTGGAAACCTTTTTACCCCTTCAGGGATTTTTTTTTTTATCCGACTACATCACATACATTGATCTGACTCCGAGATAAGTAGCTTGAGCACTTGTGTTACGTATATCAGAATCAACAGTGGTATTACAAATATATACTTAAATATGGATATTAACACCCAGACAAAACAAACACAAGTATTCATCACACGAATGTTTGTCCTGGGTGGGGATCGAACCCACAACTCTTGGCGCATGGGGCAGGGTCACTACCGCATGCGCCATCGGATTACGGGCATGAGGTTACGTATGTATGTACTAAGATAGTTGCCAAGCTACCCCTGTCTCAATCGTGAAGTGTAACCGCACCCCAGGTCAACGATAACCATTCGATAATTATCGGGGCGCGCACACGGCCCCCGCGGGGCTCGTACGCGGCCCGCGGCCCGCTCGGCCCGCACGGCCCGCACTAAAGATATCACTTTAATACGATGTAAATTCGCTTTTATTTGTCGCGGACGGCGGCCATTACGCGAAGTGCTTTCGAATTTCGATTCGATGGATGCTCGGGCGAGATATGTCTGGGTGGTTTTAATCTAGAGTGTTTTTGATGCGTTGCTTGGTAAGTCGGATTTCAAACCCCATGGGTTTGAATCCGACTAGAGGCCAATGTGTTATGAACTTTAATTTGGACTTGAATCATCGATTTGTAAACTTATAACTGATACACACTTAAATACGATATATATAATTATATATATCTATCTAAAAGAAGATATATAGCTTAGATAAATTTGAAATGAAGGATTACCTACATTTGTCTATCGTCACCATTTTGTTCTACATAAAGTCCACGATCCCAGGACCGCCAGACGTTACTTATTTTCTAATATCTAAATGATGTGTGATGTAAAGGGCAGTACATATCTACTATAAACGTACGGGTACTAGCTAGTTTGGGTAGTGGGCCAATTTGCAGGAATCCGGTGCGAAAGTTATGAAAAGATATTTCTCACTTAACTTAAATTATGATTTCTCATTTTCATACAGGTTGTGTAAAATACTATTGTACTACTCTTAACCACACATTTCATTGCATTTATCAGAAAATAGGTAATGTCTGGCGGCCCTGGAATCTCACTCTATTACAATGTTAGGTATGCTGAGCAAACACAGTTCTATCGTCATTATTGCTTGTCCCCTCATTCAAACGTAAATATAAAAATTAAATTACTTAATAGAATATTCCTTCTCAAATATTTAATACGTAAATGCCAAATTGTCATGAATCTTCTATGTATTTAATCAGTTCATCTAAAATGCGTACATTAATTACGAAATACCAAAACCATTCCAAATCAAATTTCCACTGCAGAACCGTCTACATTGAACTTGATTAAATGCCACAGTCGCCATACAATGTAGCTGGAACAATTGTGCAAACAAAAACATTGTTACCTAAACGACTGCGCACACTTTACGTGTCATTAAACCAACGCCAACAGGAGGGCCAATATTGGGGCCAATATTTGAACAAACCACCCCAAAGCGCGAATAATCTCGTTATTAACTAAGCACAATGAGCATTTATAAATAAAAATTCAAAATGCACATCCGTTGTTCTCAAATAAACAGACTCCAATGCCGAAACAGCATTTAAAAAGTAAAGAGTGAAAGCCATTTTAAACCTTATGTTGATTGTAGGAAAGTGCAAATAGACAAATTCGCACTGGTAGAGATTTTGAAAAACGAATCATATTTCACCACCTACCAGCATCACATTTGCAATCACGCGAAATGCGACTTTAAAACTCGCCCTGCAGAATTTAAAATAGGTCGTCGGTCTTAATGCTGGGGACTACACTAGGGACGCGCAAAGCCGTAGGCCTATTTGTGTCGGTTTCACACTTACAACAATAGTGTCATGATTCGTGATCCCGGATAATCCGGGTACAATCGCGGGATTAGGTCGCCTCGCGGCAAACAAATGGACGCGGTGTAACGAGTGAACAAGTGCCGCGACACCTCACTAATGGGCTTCGAATTTCGAATTTCATTTGATACAGTTGTGTGTGATCTTTTTATGAAATTGAGTCCGGTTATTTTGATTAGATTAATTTAAATTTCGAACATGATATTATTATAGCTCAGAATTAGCTATGTATTTTTATTTTAGAAAATAAGGCTTCCTTTGTTTTTTTTTTATTTTAACAGACAATATTTTTTATTTTTATTTATTATTTTTATTAAATCTTGCTCGCTAATATTATAACACAATAATAATATAATAAAAAAGGCGTAGGGATGTGACGACCCCACCGCCCCCTGGTGAGAGTCGCTGATTTTCGCACCATGAAAGGCAGCGACTCTCTACCAGTGCAACCAGTCTCCCCAGGGCAGCTTGTGGCGGGCTGAATGGAATTGACACCCTTTGGGACCCGTGCCCCTGAGAGTCGACCAGGCCCCTCTCTCCGCTTGCCTTAGTTGGCCGGTGGGAGTGGACCCCACAGGGGTCGCAGGACTCTCACCTCTGGCTTGCCTTAGCTGGCCGTCCAGAGTGGGGCGTCAGAGCTATATGCTCGCAGGGTGGAAGTGAAACATGCCTAAGTCGCGAGTTGGCACAGTGGCGTAAGCCACTGGGTAGAAAGCGGTGCACACCTCTCCACACCCTGAGCCGCTCACACAATGTTGCCCACCGTCGCTCCTGCTTCGTGCCTTGAGTGTGCGACCTATGGGGGCCCATGACAGTGAGGTGGCGAGTCACCACCTGCCCATTTTATTCGTGTTTTTAAACATAGATCGGGCAGGTGCCATAGTTCTTCCCATAGTCCCGGTTACCCAGTCCACTAGCACCTCATCCTAATAGCCCAGATTCTTTTTTCTCCCTCTCCATTCCATAGTCCTGCACTGACCGGGGGTTGTCCTTGGCTGCATTTTATAGTGTATACAGGGATAATCGTCGGTTGGTGTCATATTACATTAAAATTATACATGACTTTAAAGGGCCTCTACGTGTTGGCTTCGGCCCCACGCACGCCTCCCAAAAGTCCGGGACTCTATAGTCCCGAGAAATGGAAAAGTCAGATATAATAATAATATAATATAATATAATAATATCCGACTACATCACATACATTGATCTGACTCCGAGGTAAGTAGCTTAAGCACTTGTGTTACGGATATCAGAATCAACAGTGGTATTACAAATATATACTTAAATATTGGATATTAACACCCAGACACAGAACAAACACAAGTATTCATCATACGAATGTTTGTCCTGGATGGGAATCGAACCCACAACTCTTGGCGCATGGGGCAGGGTCACTACCGCATGCGCCATCGAGCCAGTCAAATAATAAACAACAAGTAACGGTATATTTAACTAAAGTATTATTAGAGTAATAATAATATTAGATTTTTCATACATTAAAGCAATTTGTTTCATAATTTATTATTGTTCCAATCGCAACTTGTAAAAACAACAATTTTGCGCAAATTTCCGTTTTCTGTTTGATAGATAAACATATATTTAAGTTGAGATTGAAATTGAGATTGAATTGAAAATGTAGCAATGTAAGTAAACATATTATTTCTCGTGACTGTACTTTATTATTATGTTTATTTCGATTTAGGTATATCGATAGCACTTCCTATGGTTTTGAACTGGTTTAAGGTAAAACAATTATTGTAAAAGGTTTCGAGTTGTTGATATTTTTTTGAACTACGTGATGGTATCATCAATCCGCAATCCAGAATCCAAGGAGCAGCGAGCCTCAACCACTTTCAGTCCACAATAAAATTGAGCTGGATTAGAAAGAGAATTGTGAAAGGAACGAAATGTGACCAGGGTCACTTACACTATTACAAACTAAATCACCTTTTACTTGCTAAGCAAGGAACACAGTTGTTATTCATACGTTATTTTTAAGTCTCCAATGACATTTGGCCAGTTGGTCGAGTGGTCTGAGACCCTGGCACGAAACTAAGTGTCGCAGATCGAATCCCGCTAGGGGCAAATGTTACGTGTGACGAACATGGACTCGAGTCATGGATGTTTATAAACGTATTTAAGTATGTCTATCCGTTCACCTAGTATCCATAGCACAAGCATAAGCTTAGTTTGGAGCTAGGGAATTAGTGTCAGTCTGGAGAATTAATTTATTTACATGGGGCATGGCATGACGAAAAAGTTGTTACATTTACTAAAAGTAAATTTTTATCAAAACTTTCATTAATGTTAGATAAAGTTTATTAACACTTTCTGTAATGAGACTTACTACATTTGGCTAAAGCGACAAACAAACATACACCCAGCTATTTGTAAGTAGTCATCGTACCCTATAGGACTTTATTTAAGATAAAGCACCTTTAAACTCCCCACGTCACTTCTCTACCAACCTGTACATGGAGCAAGTACGTACCGGGTACATTGTACAGGCTATTAATCAGTCTGAATCGCCGCGACACGGGATTAAACCCATTGTATTTGCTTTAGAGATCTGCGTAAGCGGTGTAGGTAGGGGCAGGGTAAATTCAGACAGGTATATAAATAAATATCAGACTACATCACATACATTGATCTGACTTCGAGGTAAGTAGCTTAAGCACTTGTTTTACGAATATTAGAAACAATAGTGCTATTACGAATATATACATAAATATTCAATATTAACACCCAGATACAGAACAAACACAATTATTCATCATACGAATGTTTGTCCTGGGTAGGGATCGAACCCACAACTCTTGGCGCATGGGGCAGGGTCACTACCGAATGAGCCATCGAGTTAGACGCTTATAATAGACATAGAGCAAACAAACAGGGAAAAATCGTAGTCAAATGTTTAGGATATGGCTTATAAACCCAGCTTGTTATAATCTTTTACAAGGTACTAGCTGAACGGGCGCGGAAAAATGTCGCAAGAAGATTCGACCAAGAGGAAGAAACTTTATTCGGCGATGATTGAAAACATCGTGCAGAAACCATTGAAATAACTATGAACGTAACCATGATCCAATTTGACTGGTTCCACTATGCTAGGGTTACGAAGGTCAGGAGAGCATTGGTTTCAAGGATTCAATGTAATCATTATCAGACTTGCTTTATCCAGGATCAGGACCCGTGCTTAGACAGGATCCGCTTAGACCATGATCCGGGATTTAACGAATCTGGTAATTACATTGAAGCGACTGGCGATCTGGTCTTCATAACCCTTAGATAGGTGAACCAGATAAAGTTGGATCATGGTTACACATCAATAGTTGTTTGAATGTGTAGGTTTCGTCACAATGTTTTCCGTCACCCCCTAACTAGTGGTATAAATACGTAGGTACTTACATAGATTTGAAAAATCCATAAGTACGCGCCCGGGTTTGAACCTGCAGCCCTTGGGTATGAGGCGCGTGTCATTACTATTGAGCTACCCACTTGAGAACCGCTCAAAGCAATCGGAATTAAGAAACTCTTCCGTTAATGTGATTTTTGAATTATCTGCCAAAATTGCAAAGTCTACACCCGTTTTCCCGGTAACCCTAATTAAACCGACCGAAAAAACCAACCGACCCCTAAACCTTAGCCCAAAGGCGAGCCCACCACAGACCCAATTAGAAGCAAATCCTTACGCCATAAAACACGAGAAACCCACGATTTGGGCCCAAACAAATCCCACTTTATTTACTACGGGCGAGGACGAACAAATTCGCGCTGACGATTTTCCATTACGGCCCAACCGAAACCGCTAACGATTCTCTCCCCTCTCTTTTTAACTTGAAGCCGTTTGTATGATCCTATCTCACTCGCACGGTAGTGTGAAATCAGTCCGACAAATTAAATCCGGCTCCAGATTATTACATAGCTCAGTGACTGTTCATAAATAACCCGTAGGGAGGCACGCGCGGATATGTGCTATTCAAAGATGGCGGGGCTTTTTTTTTTAACGAAGACATTACTTCGCAAAGGCATGTCACATGGAGATGATGGCATTTTAGGACTATTTTATATATTGTCTATGCATGTAATTTCCTTAAATACTTGGTAGTGAACAGGATATTTTTGTTGATAGGAAACTTTTGACTGTGTTTGGGCTTATTATTGATATTTTTTATTTAAAGATAGATTTAACTTCATAGTGGTAAATACATCATATTGCGTTGAATTTAAACTGTGGGTGGCTAGATTTGAATATTGAATCGCGCCAATAGTCAACTAGCGAGTGCAATTTGAAATTCTGAATTCCACGAGTCGGTTGTACATACAGTGATTAGTTAAATAAAATTTTACTCGATAAGTATAATTTGTGAATGCTAAATGCGAATATACGATTCGAAAATGCAATAAAACCAAGTCTAAGGTGGCCTTTTGTGGACTTCTGCCTACGTCCAACTAAGTAGATATTCTACAGTTAGTTGTTTAAAGTAGCCCCGAACTCATACCTACATTTTGTAGGAACCTATTGTGAATTGGCTATCTAGTCGGATACACAATCACATTGACATCATTAGTCGCCTTTTATGACATACTAGTACACAGTTGGCACATTATTTTTTAAGTCTCAGACCAACTTAAGATAGTTATAATTAAAAATTGTTTTTCTTTTTATATAGACATTCATGGCTCCATCAAATCCAGCGGCTAGTTTCAAAAATCGAATGCTCCAACGTCCAGCCGGCCAGTGCAATTCGAAATTCGAAAATCCCCAGCTGAATTTGTAATTCGGGCGCTCAGTGGATTTGGGGCGTGCATTCCGTCGACGCGACGAGCTCCCAGTTATATTATGTCCGTGATTTATGGCATCGAATTCTCGTCGGTAATTAGTGCGTGCCTTCCCTGCGCGGCGCGGTCGGCTCCACGGAAGGTTAACTTTCAATTGCTGGTTAACTCTAAGTTTTACCTTACACTGCCTTAACAGTACGACGTTATTTAAAAAATATGCGATAATGACGTTGGATAAAAGTTTGAAATAAATATAATCAACTAAATGAAAACGGTTGACGGTTCCTAAATGAGCCAGCTAACTGAAGTATCGCTTTCATAATGAATTGAGAATCAGCTGTAAAGATTAAAAATCATGAGATAAAGGTTGTAAAGTCCACATATATTTACTTTCATACATACGCAATTAATTAGGTAGTTAACAATAATGGAATATTGGCAAAGTTAGCTAATTAAAATTCTTAAATTATATACCTTATTCTATTTACAAGCTTGATAGTTGTTTTTTTATAGTAATATTTTATTATTAGTCCAAATGACTAGTGCATTTTTGTAACAAATATTCTAATTACCATACTAGATTTTACTTTAGTAGATTTTTATCAATAATCCCAAGCCATATCTATACGATACTTTCGAACGAACGACATCTTCTCCTTTAAAATCTTTAACACCGGTTAACAAATCATGCACTTAACCGAGATCGGTGCGACCGGCCCCCGCGCCGCGGATTACCGGAGATTGAGTTTAATCGGACGCCCGGGAGTCCCATTAATAACGGCACTTCGTTAATTGAACGCCTAGTGCCGCCGGACATATTTCAAATATAGAACGCAGTCAAGTGCTTAACTCGGTTTAACTTGTGGTGGGAACGACCCGATTATTACGTTCGAGAGATTATTACGTATGCTGCTATCGAGTACCTGGTACATCGTTCGGTGTTTGTTGAATAATACAAAAGTTTTAGGTTTATAAGTAACGTTTACAGCCATCGTGCAATATTTGCGTATTTAGAAAACATTTTACCGTTAGGGAAATGGCATGCCGTAACGCAACCGGTTTTGATCCAACACCCCTCAAATTTGAGGCGCATGCCACCCATTATCATTAAGCCACCACTGCTTCCAAAACTATTTCAGATATTTGTTATTTGACTGGCTCGATGGCGCATTCGGTAGTGACCCTGCCCTATGCGCCAAGAGTTGTGGGTTCGATCCCCACCCAGGACCAACATTCGTATGATGAATACTTGTGTTTTTTCTGTGTCTAGGTGTTAATATCCAATATTTAAGTATATATTTGTAATAAAATACCACTGTTGATTGTGACATCCGTAACACAAGTGCTCAATAAGTGGCGCGGAGTCCTTCTTTTTTTACTAGTCCGTGTAGCACCTACTATTTACCTTTTCTACTTTCCAATTCCTTACACAAATTCGCATTGTATCAACTCGTCAAATATCGATTCTACATCGATCACGATAAGCAAATAGTTCGCATCTAATCGCCGAAGAAGAAAATATAGCACACCTCCTCCTCCGGGGAAATTCCCTCCTCCCCTCTCTCACCTCCCTCCATCACTTGGCGGATGAGCTCGTCCAATACATCGGCAAATCTTAATCCAATACGCGCGACAGCGAATGATTTATACACGGAACCGATCTGCTGATCAGGAGCGCTAAGATGCTGCTGCGATGCTGAGCGGGTTTGCTCATATGGTGAAAACTTGTAGCACAAAAACTAAAAACTTGTAGACGCCCAGAAAGCAACACTACAAGGGATGATGACACCATACAAAAGTAATTTCAAGGAATAATTAAATTTCAAGAACATACATATTATTATTTACGACCCTTTATAATGATAAAGGGTCCTAAATAATGTGTGGGTCTTAAATAACCAAAATGTACAAATATGTAAATAAGTTGATGAATGCATCAACTTATTTATTTGCACATTTTGGTTATAAATTGATTCAAAAACATTTAATAGTCAGTCAGTTGAGGAGTCTGTATTTCTATACAAAATCTTCGAAAGCATTGCGTTTAGACAGAAAAATAAAAATCATCAAATATATTAAAACATCTATACATATGTCATTTAAATAACGCCTTCAATTTTTGGCGGAAATACGTATAATAAAGTGCTCATCTGTACATTTTGCTGTTATCAGTAAATCAGGCGCCTAATGAAACGGCCCTTTTTCGTGTCGTCCCTTCACCATACTCTCTAAACTAAACAGCACAATTGAGTATGTCCCGTGTTGGTCTGGGACTATAAAAGAATTTGCCAACTGTGTTTCTTGCCTAGCATGTCGTAAAAGGCGACTAATGGTATATGGGGTTTTGGGTATGTGATTGTGTAGGCGACGAGCTAGCCACTTGTCACTACTTTTTCACGATTTTCCATCTAACCCAGCCCATTGTCCCGTGTTGGTCTGGGACTTAAAAAGTATGTGCCAACTGTGTTTCTTGCCTAGCATGTCGTAAAAGGCGACTAATGGTATATCGGGTTTTGGGTTTGTGATTGTGTAGGCGACAAGCTAGCCACTTGTCACTACTTTAACACAATTTTCCATCTAACCCAGCCCAGTTTTATTTGGCTGAATGTGGTTAAAGGGGACTGCTGCCCCTTTGACTCTGCCTACCCCTTCGGGGATCACGGGCGTGATGTTAAGATGAGACAATTGAGTATCAGGCTCATACTTAGACTTCCCCTATTAAACCTACACGAATGAAAGTCGCTCCTGCCCCTTTGCCTCTGCCTACCCCTTCGGGGTTATGTATGTATAACCAAAATGACAACTCAGTAGTAGGAATAAGTATTTTTTTTAAAAACACTTCGCCTTTTTGTCGAGAGGTTAGAGACTCTGGCCACGAAACCAACGGTCGCGGGTTCGAAACCTGCTAGGGGCAAATGTTTCGTGTGATGAACATGGACATTAGTACTCGTATTTAAGTTTTAAGTATGTTCATGCGTTCACCTAGTATCCATAGCATAAGCATAAGCTTAGATTGGAACTAGAGAATTGGTGGAGAATTCATTGTTTTTTATTTTATTTTTCACAGCGACATATTAAGCCCCCATACTCGCAATATACTCGAGCACACCTGCGCTCAATCACATTAGCAGCGCTTCGAAAGGATTTTTTGCAGCGCCGGGGTCGCTTTTGGTTTTAGCTAATTAGTCGTCGTTGTAGCGTGATTTACGCCCTTTCGAAATGGGACTAAGCTTTTAAGGGTATTCGAGATATTGAAACAGTTTGTTTTTGAAACTCTAGGGGAGACAAAGAGTTATGATTTTATATGTCTATGTTTGAATTTTAAGTACAGAAGCTAAATTGCTTAATCGATTATGATGAATGAGGAATCTAACGATTGATTATGATGGTAGTGTACAATAGGCCACGTTTTAACCGATTCGTATTGCAATACAAAATGTTTGTCTCGTTCCTCAGTCTTAAAAAAATCATATCACACTCTTGGTCAAAGTGGTCCGATTAAACACGGGATTTAGGGATCGGAACAGGAAGTACCTGCGTATCTATTGTCTCTGGTTAAGACATTTTGTCTATTACAAAAACGCTATTTAGGCTTCTTAGATAAATCCTAAGATATAAAAAAAACACGAATGAATTTGTAAAGGCTGCTATTTATCAAAATATAATTACATAGACATTCCTATTAATTTATAGACTACCCTCAAATTCTTGTTTAGTTTTAAAAATTTTAATTTATTATTTGTTATGATAATGTAGTGTAAGTAGTTAAATAAGTTAACTTATATTTGTGAATCTCTCACGTAAGTAAATTGTAAATTCTTGTGAGAAAATAAAGATCTTAAACCATAAATATATCATTTCAATTTAAGTGAAATTTGTAAGTGTTTTTTGTACCAATAACTTAAAGTTACACCTGTGTACATAGAAACAAGAAATACGTTTAACGACAATAATCATACTAAAAATATATATCCATTTATATTATAAAAACGAAAATTGCACCTGTATAAATACGTGTAGAACTACTTATTTCGTCAATGAAAAGAACAATTAATATTTTTATTGGCAATTTTATCGGTTCCATGGAGTAATTATGAGCACTCTGGACTGAATCCAGCGATCCGAATTTAAGTCTCGGTGGGACCTTAACTTTTGAGCTTAAATCATACATTACTTAGCTTTAAGTAAACGGTGAGGTAAGATGCACAAAAAAATAGAAAACATTAAGTGCAGAAAATGGTTGTGCGACTGTTTGACTAGTGACTGCAACTTTCTTCTCTGGTTAAATAGCAATAATATAAATCAATTCTCCAGACTGACACACCAATTCCTAGTTCCAAACGAAACTTATAAGCTAATGAACGGATAGACATACTTAAATGTGTTTATAAACATCCATGACTCGTGTACAAATGTCCATGTTTACACACGAAACACTTGCCTATAGCGGGATTCGAATCTGCGACCCTTGGTTTCGTGAGTGTGGTCTCCGACCAAGGGGGCTGACAAGCCGGTTGGTCGAAGACCGAATACTGTTTAAATGTGTCTACACGCCATAGCCACCGGCCCGGCGGTATTAACCGCCAGGCAAGGCCGGCGGTCTCATCTATCTATATAAATAAAACAAAGTCGTGTTTGTTACACCACTTATAAGTCGAGAACGGCTGAACCAATTTACGTTGTTTTTGATTTGTTGGATTTGTCTTCGTCCAGAATAACAGAATAACTATTAAAAACATTGAAAAATTGACGATAAAACAAAATAAAAGCAAAACTATTTTCTCATATAAAACGGTGGGATTCGTATCTGTCAATGTTAAATGTCAATCGACAAATCAATGTCAATTTTCATTTACTGGGCGATACGAAGTTCGCCGGGACAGCTAGTTTTGAATAAAAACGAGTCTGCCAGCCTGGCCCGGCGGGTTGTGCCGCCGTGCCGGCGGCTTTGGTGTGTAGACACCTTAAGAAACTTCATTACCCTTTTAACTCTGCCTACCACTTCGGGGATTGCGTGATAGTATGTACCTTAGTACATATATGAAATTGGAGTAAATGAAGATAATGAAATTTTGAATACCGGTGTTGCCATAGTTACTAAAAAAAAATAAAGGGTTTTATCCAAAATAAAATATTGTTCTCGAGCGATAACAAAATTAAGTACATTAACGTGAGCGAAACAAAAAAAGAATAGTTAAGATGATAGAAACGCCTCATAAAAGTGATACTTAGTTTACCGTTAAAAAAGTCAGGTTCCACCGAGACTTGAACTCGGATCGCTGGATTCAGAGTCCAGAGTGCTCACCATTACACCATGGAACCGGCTGGCTAATGTTCATATTACTGGATATTACGTGGAGACAACGGAGTATTGCGAGTTTGCGCAAGTTCGGTCAATTGCGCTTTCAATATTGTAAGTAGACTGCTTGAACCAGCCAGTAGAACCAAGTGACTCCCAGAATTGAACCCTAACCGCATACAATATTGAAAGCGCAATTGGGCGAACTCGCGCAAACTCGCGATACTCCGTTGTCTCCACGTAATCTCTAAGCGCGTAAATATTTTATTAAAAGGGCGCGCTTCGGACCATCACTCTTGGCCGCAATATCGCCACGACACGACGACAAATCGTTCCGTGTGGATCGTCCCCGGAATGCCGGGGTGCTTTTGAAAATTGAAAAAAAGAACGCCCCGTTTCGACTTCGCGGCGTTTACTGCTTTGTTTTTTTTTTTTTGTATTTTTGAATAAAGAACGGTCAGTATTTTTTTCTTTTAATTAGTCTTACATTTTGTAGGTATTTTAATATACTCGGGTTGAAAATTCAATACAGAAATCCTGATTTGCATATTTTTTATCAAATTTATAATAAATGTTTGTTGAAAAAACTTAATTTATTACGGGTAATTAGATCTTCCTTCCCATACCTGTTAGTCGTGAATTTATAAATAATGTGCCAACTGTGTTCCTTGTGTAGCATGTTGCAATAAACTAATGGTTTATTGGGTATTATTTAAATATCAATTTTCAAAATTTTCCATCTTTGGTAAGATCAAAGCTTAATTTATTTTTTATCTAAAAGTGAAGAGTTTAATGCTACTACAAAATCTACTAAAAAATCATCAAGAATCTACGCCAAAAAAAAGGCCCGCCCATTTACCAGTAGACTCTAAACAAACCGCCCAGAAGGCATAGACAAGAAGAATGAATTGTCTATGCCTTTGTCTAAAGCGAAACAGATGACCTCCGTGAAAAAAAAACCGTCGCCGTAGTCATGCCCGCGAGCCATTTGTCCCCGCCGTAGATTACGTTCGAAATGAAAAGTGGGTAGTTTCAAAACTTTTTCCATCCGCCCCGTCGTAAATACTTGTCGCAACCCCTTGACTGATCTCCGCGGGGGTGAGCGTCGTCCTTATTAAATTTATGCTAATTTGCTGAGGGAAATTCATTGTTTTTCTATTAGTCTTTTGTAATTAAGCGGGTTTTTGTTTTAGGATGATGGCAGATGTAATGGAGAATCGTGGCGTCGCGATAATAATTCTTTATTGTTAAATAAAATTTTAAACACGACGTGACATCACGCTTTAACGCGTAAAGGCTAGTCGGTAAAGCCGCGGACAAAAGCTAGTCATCCATCATCATTTAAAAATGCATTTCTACATGGCTTGAAAACATCTTAGGCTGTTAAGTATAGAATTCTAGAGATTTTCATAAAGATAATAATAGAAACTTTTGGAAAAATTTACTTCAAAGTTTCAATCATTACATTGATACTCTATGTTAAACATATATTTGCCGAAATGAAATAACATAATAGACATAACATACATACATCCAATGATTAAAACGTCTTTGACTTATCTTGAACAGCGCTACAGAAAAAACAAATAATTGGCATCGAACAAAAGAACCATCTGTGTATACAAACGCATGTTATCAGATATTATTAAAGCCATTTATTGCTTTACAAATCACTTATTGTGTTTGTAAGTAGAATAATAGCCAATTATTTTATTACTCAAGTAATCGGTTCCATGGTGTAATGGTTAGCACTCTGGACTCTGAATCCAGCGATCCGAGTTCAAATCTCGGTGGAACCTGAACTTTTGAGACTTTGTAATTAGCTAATTATCTCAATAATTACATAATAATATCGCTGATTAGTCCGTGTTAAATATAATAAATCGATCTAATGTATCGGATTGACCTGGATCTATAAACTATGTGAGTATCTACTTATTTTAGAACAATAAAAGTCAATATGACATATATTACTTTATCTCTTTAAACGTTTAATTTAAGCGCATTTTTTTTTCTCATTACAGGACTATAGATAGCTAAATATTTATTAAAACAAAAAGTGACAAATTAAAGTTCATTATTTAACTGACCTCCTTTAGATAATGTTATTTTCTAAAAACTAACACAGACAGAGGTTGGAATATTTAATCACAAGTATTTTAAGATAAAATTACAACATGCATACTAGCTTTAAACCTGTCTTAAGAAATAGCTAAAAAATATCTATTGTTATCACTTATAGTTAACACTCATATTATAAAGACGAAAGATTTGTATTTTTGTATGTAATTAATAAACTCAGAAATTACTGAAGGGTTCTTGATAAAATTAGATACAGACCTATGTCTGTGCCTAATTTTATGTAATAAATAAATAAATTCTTCAGACTGACACACCAATTCCCTAGTTCCTAACTAAGCTTATGCTTGTGCTATGGATGGCTAGGTGAACGGATAGACATACTTAAATAATAAATAAATAAAATAAATATCCGACTACATCACATACATTGATCTGACTCCGAGGTGAGTATAGATTAAGCACTTGTGTTACGGATATCAGAATCAACAATGGTATTACAAATATATACTTAAATATTTGATATTAACACCCAGACACAGAACAAACACAAGTATTCATCATACGAATGTTTGTCCTGGGTGGGGATCAAACCCACAACTCTTGGCGCATGGGGCAGGGTCACTACCGAATGCGCCATCGAGCCAGTCATACATAAATACATTTATAAATGTCCATGACTCGAGTACAAATGTCCATGTTCATCACACGAAACATTTGCTTCTAGCGGGATTAAAACCCGCGACCCTCGGTTTCGTGGCCAGGGTCTCTGACCACTACACCAACGAATATTATATGTATTTTTATGTATAATATCTACCCGCTGCATAGTTCACGGTACATTGATAAAACATGATCTAGGTGCTATTCCAGTCTTTATTCTATATACCTATTAATATAAAATAACATAGGTACATATTAATACAAAAATGCTGTTTATAATATACACTAGATTTAATCTTCGTTTCATTTTAGAGGCTCGCGTTCTAAGCACGTTTTGATAATAAGCTACCTGAAAGTTAGGAAATAACAAACAAAAGAACAGGTTCCACCGAGATTTGAACTCGGATCGCTGGATTCAGAGTCCAGAGTGCTAACCATTACACCATGGAACCGGCTGATGGACTAGCCGAAAATACCGCCAGCTTTTGGCAAACGTCGTACTTTCACCTATTGCTAAATTTACATTCACACGAGGCGTCTTCGTCCGGCCTTGGCATCTGTTGTAGTATTTGTGTCATGATTAACAGGCGGACATCACGACTTTTCTGTTCTTCATAGATTAACGAATAACAGTAATTAACGATTTTATTCATCACTAGAAGCGTGTAGATGGGCCTACCTACATTTAATTGATTTACTCAGAAAACACCACTGTAAATAAATTTCAAATGGATAAGACCGCTAATGATATTAAGATATATCCATTGAGATATATGTAATGGGTATATCTGATTTTTTTACTGTTCATAATTATTTAATTAATTGATTATTGATAATTTTGAATTATTTTATGCGGTTGAGTCCATATTATAACTTCCTGTATGTTAATTTCTGTATGTATTTTCTTAGATACTTAACCCTTATTTGTCAAAAAAAAAAAGCAAAAAGTTGAAGTACAAACTACCTTGCTATACTTAGACAGTAATGTTGGGCAAGCATTTTTTTATTTATTAATTTTATTCATTAAAAAACTGCAGTTACTTTTCACTATTTTTGATCTAACCCAACTTGGCTCGATTTTTGGCTTTAATGTTGCTTAAGGAGCTTGTTGCTTCTTGGACTCTGCCTACCCTTCGCGAATTGCAGGCATAAAGATGTTATGATAAAACTGCAACTTTCAAAGCAAGCTAAAATGCAGGATTGAATTTGACCAAAACATGAAAATGAACATCCTCAATTCAAGATGGCCGAATTCACTTCAAACGTACGCGGTAGTGGGGCGGTCGCGCTCATTGTAACTCGATAAGATATTTATCGGCGGGAACATTTGAAAATGGAATCGCTCCCGGCGGCCGCCGAGTCGCCGTTACGCGCGTCTCCTGCCATTCTACATTTTTATTTTGTCAATATTTAATGTGATGCCCAGAAGAAGGACGGTTTACACGATGCGGCACTGGGCGTCCCATCTGAAGATATGCCGGACCGACGAAATAATAGAGCAATGAATAATGTCCTCCATAAAAATGTTTCGTTACGACTCCCAATCTCAACGAGGATTAGCCTACTAAGTAGATATAACTACTACTCAAATACTATAGTTTTAGTGGAAACACAAGAGTAGTATTTACACCTTCACTTTTAATGAAACGGCAACCAACAAGACCAGAAAAGGTCCAAGGACTAACGGTTTATCATGTTCTCACAGTGGTTAAAAAGCGTCTGCTTCCTGACTCTGGGTTGTTAAACGTTACTTTGATTTTACAGACCTTCAGTCGATTCTGGCGATTCAGTCTATACTTATAGATAGATAGCAGTACACATTATTAAAATAAATCGTCTTCAAAATAAAGTTGTAATAATCTTTATCTGTATTTAAAAATACTTACGATAAAAATCACCTAATACTGTCATTATCAATTAGTCCCCATCGCCGTCTTTATTATGTCTATGAAAGCACTTTTGTTACTTATATTTGTAATTTTAGAGGTCAGCGTTAAGTTGACGTACGAAAATAGTGAAAGCTTTAAGAAATATATACTTAATATATTAAATTAAAAGAAAAATATTTTCTTTTTATAGTATACTATAACGCATTGGTAGATAGGCAGAGTTGAAAGAGCAGCAAGCTTGTATGACTACGTCTCTAACTCTTTTGACTTTAAAAGTATACTTAGCACTTTACCTAGCAATTTATTGCACATAATATAAATATTAGAACAGAAAATCGTTTAGATCGGCGTGATTGTTATACGGATACTGAATGACAAATTAAAGTGAAATTTAGTTTAATTTACGAGAAAATTTTCACCTAGATCTGTACCCTTTGATTGCGCGTTAAACTCGTCCTTAACATATTCTTATTATTTATCCCAATAAACTATTAATTTCCATCCGATCGTCCATCTCTCCTCGGACCGATATCCCTCGACATATCTGCACCATTCTCCTCTCTGCGTGGTCCTCGTGCATTCGCGACGGGCGCTTAGCGGCCGGCATAAAATATTGTTTTTTACCAATATCCGAACAGGGCACCTTCAAGTGCGCTACTCGGGGAGACAGCTAGCAAATGTGATGTACAATCGCTTAGCTTTTTATCATCCATGTAACATACCTAATGAATACTGTTGAAAAGCTAATTTCCAAAGCCATAATCAAATTTCCAATTGAAAATACTATTTTTCATCACATCACGCTTGTATTCTCCGAAAGACAAAGTCAAAGGGCATCAAGACGCTTTAACCGAAGCACAAAAAAAAACAAAGGAGGGGTTAGATGGAAATTTAAAAAAAAATTGTGACAAGCCAGCTCGCCGTCTACACAATCACATACCCAAAATCCAAAATACCTCAGTAGTTGCCTTTTACGACATGCTAGGTAAGGATTACAGTCGGTCCATTCTTATTAAATCCCAGACTAGCATGGGAAGATACATACTTTTTCAAATTTGATTTGTCCGGCAAAAAAACCAGTTGTGTTCCCAAACTAATGCATGATACTCTTGAGTATCTCACTATTAGAACTCGTGGCCCTCAGTCTAATATCAGTAGAGTTAGGTGGCAATATGAAATATGGAAGCGTGCCGTCCCGAGCATACTCGGTTTCCAGTCACATATTGATTGATGCCCTGAATATTTCATTTTAACTCTTTGAAGCGCTCGCCTGCCCCAAAACTGTGGAAGATATATTCGAACGAATTCGCAACTAAATTTGGCACGGCCTTTCTAATCGGAAATAAGTTTTGAGAAGTGACAATCAGGTACTAGGTTTCGCTCCCAACTTTGTCTGCATTCAGTGTATTTAATTTAGATGCATTAATAAATAAAGAAAAGAGAGAAAATTAACAAATCGTAATTGCAGATTAAAAAAGTAATAATCACACATGCAACCTTTCTTCCTATTCTGTAAAATAAAATTGTGAAACAGCTGCAAAGTGGAAGATTATTTTTTAAATACAGTAGGTATTATAATATCCTTTTAAATGAGCTCATCATGTCCTCATCACCGTCGTTTGTATTATGCTAAACCTGATTTGTTAAACTTTGAGAGTTTTACAAGGAATGTTTTTGACACATGTATTTTATTTTAATACCATTAGTATCGTCTTTATTTTTAAATTTTAGTTGTAACAGGGTATAAAATTAAAGCAGGTAAAATTAAAATTTTGGTCATAATTTTTTTTTTTTAAATATTATTACTAAAAGTTCAGGTTCCACCGAGATTTGAACTCGGATCACTGGATTCAAAGTCCAGAGTGCTAACTATTATACCATGACATGGAAACCGGTTTACTGACACAGATATCAGCTGCAGAGCTATTCTATAAATTAGCTGTTGCGTATGTTTGTTCAGCTGTCGTGCAGTTCCCTATCATAATAGCTAATTACGCAGTACCGATCGAGCTTATATGAAAATTTGCCACCCGGTTCCATGGTGTAATGGTGAGCACTCTGGACTCTGAATCCAGCGATCCGAGTTCAAGTCGCGGTGGAACCTAGTCTTTTGTTTTTTCTTGAATTACGCAGCTCATTATATCCTTTTACTTTCTCAATGTTAGCCAGTTAGTGATTCGAATTCTTATGCATGGGATGTATTTCCATTCTGGAAAAAGGTTCAGCCTGCCTTAGATTTCATATAAAGTGAATATTAAACTAACTAACTAAACTTCACGCCACTTCCCTAGCGGGGTAGGTAGAGAGAACCGAACGCCATATGGCACGATCCTTACACACCTCACTCGCCTCTTCAACATTCATGATACTTTTCACACAAGCTCTACGGTTTTTATGACTCCTAACATCACTTTCTATTAATACACGACCAATCTGGTCGTGGTAGGTGAGCCTGGGCCTTCCGCGGCTCCTACACTTTCGCATTGTATATCTATTTAGTCAATATTTCGTCATCCATTCTTTCCACATGTCAGAACCACCGGAGCATGCCTCTTCTTACCTTGAATATTATCTTTCAGATAATTTCATTTCACTCACACAACTTGAATACTTAAATTACACTTATACAGAAACTATAAAACGATTAAGTAAGGATTTTCTTCTTGCGCTACCTTAAAGAAATCTCAAAATTCGTCAGTCAAACAAATTCAAAAAGTCAGGTTCCACCGAGACTTGAACTCGGATCGCTGGATTCAGAGTCCAGAGCGCTCACCATTACACCATGGAACCGGCTGGCTAATGTTCATATTAACTCGAGCGCTACTCTATAATTAGCTCTATATTTTGTTCAGGTGGTGACAGTCAGAAAGATATTGGTGGACAGGAATCCGTCGCATTGAAAACCATCCAAAAGGCAAAAATTCAGTCCACCGAGACTTGAATTCGGTTCGCTGGATTCCAGAGTCCAGAGTGAATACCATTACACAATAAAACCTCGAAATGGAAAATGGAATAAAAATCTGGAAGTTTTCTAACACATTTTTCTCACAAACTGTATACACGTTTTCAGAGGTACATCAAAATCGTAATTTAACATGAAATACTACTTATTGTATAGAATATTATAATGCGCAACAATACAATTAACAAATCATGCTTGATCCCCTAACGACAGTTCAGTATTGCTAACGACTTCCCTATTATACTTGTTAAAAGCATAGCTATTAACAAGTATACTATAGCAGACTAGTATGCCACCGTTCCAAAACAACTATTCATCAATCAGACCTCAAATACCATACATTAAGTTCAGGCCAGGCCGCTCCTGCAAATTAACTGATTAGGTTAATTAAAAAACTAACTCTTTGGCCGAGCGCTTAGGGATTTGTGGGCGGGGCACACCGCGTGGTAAAAATCTATGTGTGGTCGTTGTCACTAGAGGGGTTAGACTTAATCCTTAGTTAAACTAAGCTAAGTCATAACATAATAAGTTTGGCAGCAGGCCCCTTTAACCACATTCAGTCAAAAACAAAACTGGGCTGGGTTAGATGGAAAATTGTGAAAAAGTAGATAATTGTAGATACTTGTAAGGGTGAATTTTTCAGCGGAGATCGGAGCACTGAAGTATTGTCTTTTGAAAATCGGGTGTGTGACGTAACTATCAATGGGTCCGTTAGTGCTGGGATAAAAATATGATAATGAAACACAAATTTGTCTCTTGTCAGGGTATTGGCTCATTCACCTTTATCGATTCCATGCCTTGAACGCACAAGCTACTTATCTACTGAAGAATCAGAATATCTAGAGTTAGTAATGCTGTTTTATACTTATATAGATTTATTCGCTTATAGAGACTTCTAAACGCCATATCTTCCGCGTTTCGACAATATGGATAAACCATTTTGTTATGGACCAATGAGAGCTACTCTTACCATTGATAGACACTCGTACCTACTTTATACAAAGTATCACAACCACTGCTTCAAGCTACTTGTTATTCTTGGTAAAATAAACACTCTTAAACCCGGATTTCTTGGTACAAAATATTGAAAATATTGAATATTTTCCCCATAAATATTATAAAATATCAAAACCGAATGAAGCCTAATTAAACTAAACGCTGAGTTAGCTATCCTAGTTAGTTAACTTTAACACTCGGTGCCACCTACCACTTAACCCTTCCCAGCGATGAGTATCGCCGCGCACAGGACATTACCTGTGAATTATTATTTCTGATTAGTGAATTGTGCCTCCGCCGGGACTCGAACGCGAGACCGCGGCACGCTCCCGTCAATTAGGGAATTTGATGGTTTTTCATTAAAGCGCGGCTGAAGTGCCCTGAGGACCGGCGAGCCCGCACTGGGTTAAGGGTTGGGCTTTATAGTTCTCTACTTTTTAGGGTTGGAATTTATTTTGTATAGCATTTTCGTTTTAATGTAGCGTCTAACCTCAACTTTCGTTGCATAGGATTCATTATTAAACCAAATAATATTATAAGTGGCGGATTTACCCTAAGGCCCAGTAGGCCCGGGCCTAGGGCGGCCAGATATTAGAGGCCGCCAATCGTAATAAAAATTAAGTGGTGACGCTTTAGTACTGAGAGTTATGGCCTGGGGCCTAGGGCGGCCAACACTGTAAATCCGCCACTGATTATTATATTATATAATTCAAGATATTATCCCAAAGTATTGATGTTCTTTTTAACCGACTTCAAAAAAAAGGAGGAGGTTCTCAATCCAACTGAATTTTTTGTAAATGTTTTTATAATAAGTATTTTTTTATTAGATTAATATGTAATAATATTGTGTATTAATATGTAATTTTTTATTAGAGCTCGGCCGTGCGCCGCTGCGCTCTCACACATGAAGGTATCTACGGAAGACCAGCGTCAAAGTCAAAGTCAAAGTCAAAATACTCTTTATTTATATAGGTTTGAAACAAACACTTATAAATCGTCAATTCAATAGGAAAATTAACTAATAATATGAATCTACCACCGTCGTGGCGCCACTAGGCTGTCCGACACATGCTAAGGAGATGCATTTTAGTGTCACTTAAGTACTTGTGTTTACATAATACCTTTAAAATTTTGTATTTTGTAACACCAAATAAATTTGTTTTTTTTTATTTCAAATCCGATTTGCGGACAACGGATCTGGTTAATCTAACAAACTCGAACCCCAGATCTCCAAGACAGTTTATATTGTACATTTTATTTGTGCAGTCATCATCTGCATTGTCTTCCTAGCGTTATGTCCCGAGCTCAAACGGGGTCCGCTTAGACCACGGTCCAGGATTTAGCGAGTCTGGTAATGGTACCTAATAACATTGAAGCGACTGCCGTTTTGACCTTCGTAAACCTAAGATAGGGGAAATAGTTACAAATCCAAAGTTGGTTGAATTTGCAGGTCACGATGTTTTCCCTCACCGAGCTAGTGGTATAAATACATATATTTGAAAGCCAGAGTGCTCGGGATAGAACCCGCACCCCTCAGTTATGAGCCATGTGTCCTTGCAATTGAGATAGCATCGCACCGGTTTGTGGAGTTAATAAAAAAAAAAAATATAACTCCTTATGCTTATCAAGAGCAAAATTTTTGCCAATACTCAGATTTCTTTAACCACTCGGATATCTCTAAGCTTTACAATATAAAAATAAACTTGTAATTTTGATTTATACGTGATTTAAACAATTTACTTTAAATCACTATAAATAAATTCCCTAAAACAAAAACAAAAAGTTAAGCTCAGGTTCCACCGGGATTTGAACTCGGATCGCTGGATTCAAAGTCCAGAGTGCTAACCATTACACCATGGAACCGACGAAGATGAGTTGCTTTCGTTGAAATTCACGTGTAGTTTCGTTAGACTGATAAATTGCAAATTATATCTAATTACAGTTTGACCACGACCGCTATACCGCTTAGGGGAAGAGACGAAGTAAGGGAAATCAAGAAAAAAATCAATCGAATTGAGAACCTCCTCCTTTTTTTTGAACATACATACATACATAACATCACGCCCATAATCCCCGAAAGGGTAAGGCAGAGTCGAAAGGGCAGCAAGCCTCTTCAACCTCATTCAGCCAAAAATAAAGCCGGGCTGGGTTAGATGAAAAATTGTGAAAAAGCAGTGACAAGCGGGTAACCTGTCGCCTACACAATCACACACCCAAAATCCTGAATATACCATTAGTCGCCTTTTACGACATGCTAGGCAAGAACCACAGTTGGCATATTCTTTTTAAGTCCCAGACCAACATGGGTAAGTGGGCTGGGTTGGATGGAAAGCTGTGAAAAAGGAGTGATAAGGGGCTAGTTCGTCGCCTTCTTAGTCACATAGGTACCCAAAAGCCCGTAAACCATTAGTCGCCTCTTACGACATGCTAGGCAAGAACCACAGTTGGCACATTTTTTTTTGTCATTTCAACATTTTTTGTTGTTCAAATCAACATGGGCCAAGTCCCAGACCAACATGGGACAATGTATAGGTATTAAAAATAAAGATTAGACAAACAGATCGGATCAATTTATGTATATCAATGATCTGATTCCGAACTAAGTAGCTTAAGCACTTATTTTTACAGATACTAGAATCAACAGTAGTAAGTATTACATACTATATACTTATATATGTAACATTAACATCCAGACACAGAACAAACACATGTATTTGTCACACGAATATTCATCGATCGGAATCGAATCCACTCTTGGTACATAGTACAGTCCATTAAGTACCACTGTACTAAATTAGTTAGTTAGTTAATTAATTATAACTGGTTTCATATAAAATAATATAAACCATATGTGTTACGTACTTTACGCACCAATAATTGCGTATTAAATCCATTTAAATAACACGCCATTAAGTATATTTAAACTATTTATTATCGTATACTACCGTATATAACAACATCTCAAGATGTGTTTCATTTTAAACTTTATTACTGAAGAATAGGTTTGAGAATGCAGTGAACGTTTATTTAGTAAGTTATTCATGACGTTTAAGTTATGAATTAGACTTGTGTTGTTATGTGGACATATTAACACTTGGTTAAACAGTTACAGAATACGAAAATGTTTTGTTAATAAGCAGTTTCAATGTAAATTTTTTGCACGAGGCAATATGATTCGATAAAATAACAATTTTCTTCTTATACCAAAAGAATGAAATTAACAACTTGTTTTGAGTTTTATAACTGTAGTTAAGTTACATGTAAACATAACTACATGCAGTTAACTACTTTTAATCGTAGGTACGTAACGTATAAGTAACCAGATTACAAAATAAATCGTAGTTAACTAAGTTAAGTTTGTCCCATGTTGGTCTGGGCCTAAAAAAAGAATGTGCCAACTGTGGTTCTTGCCTAGCATGTCGTAAAAGTCGACTAATGGTATATGAGGTTTTGGGTATGTGATTCTGTAGGCGACGAGCTAGCAACTTGTCACAACTTTTTCTTAATTTTACATCTAACCCAGCCCAGTTTTGTTTTTGGCTGAATGTGGTTAAAGGGCCCTGCTGCCCCTTTGACTCTGCCTACCCCTTCGGGGATTATAGGCGTGATGTTATGTTTGTTTGTTAGTAGTTAACGACGCCCTACCCTGTGACAGAGTAATGATTTCCTATTCGGATGACAACATGAGGCGATACCGTCATATAAGCAGAGCCATCGTTAATCGAGGCCCTTGGCACATTATTATTTGGGATAAAGAGCCCTCGTTCGGAGCACTAGGGCTGTGCTCAATATGCCCAGTTGAAAAGGGGGCCTGTATATAATCGTACGGTCGGCCTGATGGAAATTAAACACCGTGTAGCCTATGGGCGCCTCCAACACATAGGTCGTGACGACGTGGCCGACCGTTTGAAGGTTTTGAAGAAATTGTAAAAGAAACAAAAGATATTTGAACATGAAGTTAAATCATGCAATATATTTATTTATATTAAATAAGTTAAGACAAAGGGAAAGGTTTAAGGCAAAAGAAAATACAGTTGTCTTGAAACTAAATTCATGTTCAAATGACAAGCTCGATGGCGCATTCGGTAGTGACTCTGATGACCATGCGCTTAGAGTTGTGGGTTCGATCCCCACTCAGGACAATTCGTATGATGAATACTTGTGTTTGTTCTGTGTCTAGGTGTTAATATCCAATATTTAAGTATATATTGTAATACCACTGTTGTTTCTGATATCCGCAACACAAGTGCTTAAGCTACTTACTTCGGAGTCAGATCAATGTATGTGATGTAGTCTGATATTTATAAATGTAGGTTACTTTCATACAAAAAGGTGAATGTAGCGCAATAATACAATAAGTATAGTAAGAATTCTAGTAAGTAAACAATAATATCAGCATTCTAGATAATACTGAGTATCTCAAATATTCTAACATTTGTACCACATAATAATCTTTAAACTGACGTCATGATCGACCTTTGCACCATTGATTAATAACATCACTGTGGTAGGTATTTAAACAAACTAAAAACGCTGAATACATAGGTAGGTATTTACCTTATACACAACCTGGAAAGTACATAGTCCGTTTAAGTACGTGTCATTAATCAAACTCCATTAAACAATAGGCATAACAGCATTAAAGTCACGTAGCAATCAATTCAATTGAATGGATTGAATAACAAAACCAAGGCATTTTGAGACATAACATTCTATAATTAAAACTTAAATTTGAAAATAACGTGAATCTTCAAGATAACACGGTTGTATATTAAGAAAATAATAACAAAAGAGGATTTCATAAAATGATAGATTGTCTTTTGTTTGAAGGAAAAATAATTGTTATCTCGTTGATTTGAATTTAGAATTCTTAGTAAAATCTTGCAGATATTGCAATTCCAAGCAGCCAGTATTATAAATCGGTATTTTAATATCAAGAAAATCTATGTTATATTTATAATAATAAGGGAGAGAAAAACAAACCTAGTACCTTCCAGTAGTCGCCTAATACAAGATCCTAGGCAGGAATCGCTGTTAGTACATACATTCTATTTGAGTCCCAGACCAACATGGGACAACAAACTGCTATGCATTTATGCAATTATGCAGTTCAATCACGTTGCAAGCTGACGCATCATAGTATAAAGCCGATGAAATTATCATTGTTTTCATATTAAAATACAGATCTATTTTTATCTATCAAAGTCAAGAAACACGCGTTCATTGAATTACCATTAAGCCATAATTCTAATAACAAAAACATATTCCGATTAATAGATAATCTCCTTCCTTTTTGTAGGCGTAAAATTAATTTGTCATCCTTATTCCAAAAAATAAATGGAACAAGATTTAGAACAACGCAAAAAAAAAATTTGTTTGAATGTAGGTACTTATTTCATTGATTATAATAATTTAATTTGGATTTACAACACACTTTCAATGTGACCGATTATTCTATATATTGGGTTAAAAGAAAGGTTTATTTTTAAAAAAAGCTACGTATAAACATCCATGCCAGCGGTGTCACCCGCGTTTATGGTTAATATTATAAAGACTATTTCCGTCATACATGATTTCTATGTAACTTTAACCATTAAGGCTGCACATGCGACGGAAGCTTAAAAAATGGAGTAACTTCACTACTCTGCTCCTATTGATTGTAGCGTGATGAAAAGTATACTATAACCTGCCTAGGAGTATGAAGAATAATTGTACCAAGTTTCGTTAAAATCCGGCGAGTAGTTTTTGTTTCTATAAGGAACATACAGACAGACAGGCAGACAAAAATTTTACTGAATGCATTTTTGGCATCAGTATCGATCACTAATCACCACCTGATAGTTATTTTGAAAATATATTTCATGTACAGAATTGACCTCTCTACAGATTTATTATAAGTATAGATAAAAGCTACGTGTAAACATCCTATTCAAACTTTTATTTAGTAAATAAGATAGCGTACCGCGTATATGAAAGGTATTTTTACTATCAAATTCTACGGATGAAGTCGCGGGCAACGACTAGTATAAAATAGAAACAGTTATTTGTGTACACTCATCTGTAGCAATACTAATACCCAAAACGAGGTCACGCACTCGTTCCTCTCACAAAACTGCACCAGCCTAATTTACTTTCACATTCGGCTCGTGAGGACACGCCCGAAATCGAACTTCAACCAGTCGGTTCCATGGTGTAATGGTTAGCACTCTGGACTCTGAATCCAGCGATCCGAGTTCAAATCTCGGTGGAACCTGAACTTTTTGGGTTCGGACTTTTTAGTTTCGGCCGTTCTTGCACATATACGGACAGTTGATCCAATTTACGGACAGTTGGTCTGGGACTTGAAAAAAATGTGCCATCTGTGGTTCTTGCCTAGCATGTCGTAGAAGATGATTAATGGTGTATCGGGTTTTGGGTATGTGATTGTGTGGGCGACCGGCAGGCCACTTGCCAACACTTTTCACAATTTTCCATCTAACCCAGCCCAGTTTTGTTTCTGGCTGAATGTGGTTAAAGGGGCCTGCTGTCCTTATAACTCTGCCTACCCATTCGGGGATTATGGGCGTGATGTTATGTATGTATGTATGATCCAACGGCTGATTCTTAATTACTTTAGTAGTATGTCTATAAACAGAGTTATGAATGTGAAAGAAGCGGAGTAGGTGTGTGAGGACCGTGTCATACAGAGCGGTTCGCTCTGCCTACAGATTTACAAACCAAAACCTGAAAGAGTTCGAATCATAACATGACGCTATACTTTTACATCATACTTACTTCCGTGGAAGGTGACGACATTCTCAGAATATTTTTTTAGTTGGAAATCATTTACAAAATAACGCTTCGCCAAATTTTGAAGAATGTAATGATAATAATAAATAAATACCCGACGATATCACATAAATTGTTCTGACTCCGAAGTAAGTAGCTTAAGCACTTGTATTACGGATATCAGAAACACCCAGACACAGAAAACACATAAGTATTCATCACACGAATGTTTGTCCTGAGTGGAGATCGAACCCACAACTCTTGGCGCATGGGGCTCACTACCGAATGCGCCATCGTGCCAAGTAAAGCAATTGTCACATCTTAATCTTAATTTCTTATAAACAAAGTGAATCACAAAATACCATTATGTTTACTCGATTTCCTGATTCATCTATTTTATAATACTCATACTTACATATTACGCTACCCTCCAAGAAATAACTGATAAATACAATTATCATTGAGTTCTATGATATGATACGATGCAATATTGCCATAGCAACCAATTGCATCAGATTTTTAAATAATGTGGTGCCATGTTCGCCAGAAACTCAAAAAGAATGTACCTACCTTCTGTGCTCCTTGCCTATCACATGGGAAAAGTCGACTAATGGCGTGTTCAGTGGCGGATTTACCCTAAGGCCCAGTAGGCCCGGGCCTAGGGCGGCCAGATATTAGGGGCGGCCAATCGTAATAAAAATTAAGTGATGACGCTTTAGTACTGAGAGTTATGGCCTGGGGCCTAGGGCGGCCAACACTGTAAATCCGCCACTGGGCGTGTTTGGTGTATAGTGGTTTGATCAAGTAGGCGACGAGTTAGCCACTTGTCACTACTTTGTGACAATTTTATATCTAACAATAAACAAATATATATTACTAAATCCTGCCTAATAAATAAATATGTACCTTAAGACTTGTCTGTGCGAGTGTACTCGTACGAGTTACTATGACCAATGAAACAATTTGATAACTGTTTGGCATATCGACGATGAAGTGACAATACCTCCTAACTAATATTTTTTCAGGAATCGACTTTATTAATGCAGCCTTAGAATTCAATTTCGCGTGGACTATTATTTTTTTCTCGTTTGTTATCAAATAATCAAAAGTAATCCTGTAAACATTACATTAAAAGTTATGTGAAAATCTTATGATCAAAACCTAAAAATTGGATCGTTTTTTCATTCTCCTGTAAAATTTGCATATCTACAGTTAGGAGGTATTGTCACTTCATCGTCGATATGGCGATACGTTATCATTCCCATAACGTTATTTTAAGTAAACATAACGTTATTTCCATAATACAAGTTTTATTTTTGTTTGAAATAATTTGAAGGGACTTATTTCTTCAACTGTACTTACCTCTTTGGGAATAACGGACGTGATGATATCTACTTAAGTACAGGTACTGACCGATTTTGAACCAACATCCGTCACATTTGTCTTTACCATTGGGCTGCCACAAGCCACAACTATTCTTCTACTGACATGTGATAGAATCATGTAGTGTGGCTAATAGCTTCAAACAATTCTATGCCACAATAATGTAGGTTCTAACTACATACCACAGATGCAATCTGAAATACCTAAGTTAGTACAAGAAGAAACGGATGCAGGTACTTCCCCTGTCTCTTTGAGGTCGCCGTGCCTGGTACAAGATAAGTGAGTCAGTTAGTCAGTTAGTTAATAATAATAATATCATCATCTTCCTAGCGTTATGTCCCGTGCTTAGACGGGGTCCGCTTAGACCATGATCCAGGATTTAGCGAGTCTGGTAATTACATTGAAGCGACTGCCGATCTGACCTTCGTAACCCTAAGATAGGGGAACCAGACAATTTTTGGATCATGGTTACAACTCTAAAGTTGTTTGAATTTGCAGGTTTCATCACGATGTTTTCCTTCACCGTCGAGCTAGTGGTATACATACGTATATAGACTTGAAAAATCCAGAGGTACGTGCCCGGGTTTGAACCCGCACTTCTCGGTTAAGAGGCGCGTGTCCTAACCATTGAGCTACCACCGCTATAGTTAATAATAATAATAATAAATAATAAATTTTTCAGACTGACACACCAATTCCCTAGTCCCAAACTAAGCTTGTGCTATGGATACTAGGGGAAACGGATACATTAAATACGTTTATAAACATCCATGACTCGAGTACAAATATTCATGTTCATCACACGAAATATTTGCCCCTAGCGGGATTCGAACCCACGATCCTTGGTTTCGTGGCCAGGATCTCTGACCATTCGACAAACGGGCCAGTCAAGAGAGTCAAGTACTGTAGAATGTAGCACCAGTTGCCATAAGGTCTTAATCATATGCTCCACGGTCATGTTATGGCAACGCGAATGTTCGTCTTTCATTCCGCCCTTTTGATGATAAGAAAGAAACAGGAAATGAAAGAACAGAACAGGAAAAATGTGGAAGAAAAGGTTAAGTAAAATAAATATCAGACATGTTGATCTGGGACAAAAAAAAAAGAATGTGCCAACTGTGGTTCCTGCCTAGCATGTCGTAAAAGGCGACTAATGGTTTACGGGCTTTTGGGTATGTGACTGAGTAGGCGACGAGCTAGCCACTTGTGACTCCTTTTTCACAGCTTTCCATCCAACCCAGCCCACTGTCCCATGTTGGTATGAGACTTAAAAAGAATATGCCAATTGTGGTTCTTGCCTAGCATGTCGTAAAAGGCGACTAATGGGATATCGGGTTTTGGGTGTGTGATTGTGTAGGCGACAGGGTAGCCGCTTGTCACTGCTTTTTCAGAATTTTCAATCTAACCCAGCCCAGCTTTATTTTTGGCTGAATGTGGATGAGGGGGCGCGCTGCCCCTTTGACTCTGCCTACCCCTTCGGGGATTGCTGGCGTGATGTTATGTATGTATGTAATATCAGACAACTTCATATACTTCCGAGCTAAGTAGATTGAGGACTTGTATATCGAAAATCAGTTGCAACAGGCGACTCATAAATATAATATACTAACTTCTGCCCGCGGTTTCACTTGCGTGATACATCGTTATTCGCGTGTATGAGCTATATTATTCTAAAGTTTCATTAAAATCCATCCAGTAGTTTTTTTGTCAAAGAGTAACAAATATCCATCCATACATACAAACTTACGCATTTATAATATAAGCAGGATTAACACCCAGACCATAAGTACTTATCATACGGTTTTTTATTCCGGGTGGGGATCGAACCCACAACTCTCGGCGCATAGGACAGAGTCACTACCGAATGCGCCATCAAGCCAGTCCAATTGTACGCAACCAAAGCTAACACGTTTTCAAAAACCTAGATAGACACAAATAGTTAATTTAAAACTAGTGGGTCAGGGCCTAATCTCATAGATGTATCCGCGGCTTAATTACACCGTTATAGGAAAGATAACGTATCGTCATATGCCAAATGGATCAGTTTTCAAATTGTTTCATTGGTCATGGTAACTCGTACGGGTACACTCGCCTATATAAGTCTTATGATTTATACGAGTATACAAATATGTATTTATATACAAAGTATAAATAAAGTCGGTGCCAAGTAAATGCTTAAATTGGTATAGGTGCAATTATCCCTCAACAGATACATTTTCGGTCATAATTACCTCCTAAAGCTTGGTACAATTGAAGCTTATTAGCTTCAATTGTACCAAGCTTATTTGTACAAAGTTATTGTTTAACTTGGCACATACCTCAAAACTATAAGTATTAAAATACGTATTACTTTGGCCTAAGTAATTTTTATTTTTATTTTATTAGGTTCGTTTTTGACGTCGGTTTCTTTTTTGTTAAAAATTATTAAACTAACCATTTTCATTAATCAATATATAAAATAAACTTTCTTTCAATGCGTTGTAATATTTTATTGGCGACTGTACGTTCGCAAGGGCTCAGCCAATTTAATTGCTGGTCAGTGTCACATCGAACGTGGGGAATGCCGTGTGAGCTGGTTTGATGCCCATTTACCTAATAACCCTACAAGTGCTGTAGGGTGGCCAACAATGTCAATAGTTATAATTTTTTTTTTTCTCCACTTGTTGTTCTGGGACTCGAAAAGAATGTAAACTGTGATCCTGGTCTAGCAAGCCGTTCAAAACGCCCACCAAATATTGTAATTTTGTAGGTGACGGGCTAGCCTCTTATCATAATGAAGAGCTATGGTAGCTTTATGGTAAGGAGTAAGGACATCCGCCTATGGATTATTCAAATCTATGTACGTATTTATACCACTAGCTCGGCGGTGAGGGAAAACATCGTGATGAAACCTGCAAATTCAAACAACTTTGGATTTTTAACCATGATCGAAAAATAGTCTGGTTCCCCTATCTTAGGGTTATAAAGGTCAGATCGGCAGCCATTTCAATGTAATTACCAGACTCACTAAGGGACATAACGCTAGGAAGATGATAATGGGCAAGCCTCTTACCATTATTTTAAACAATTTTCCATCTAACCCAACTCGATTTTTTGGTTAATAGCGGTTTAAGTTGCTTCTCGGACTCTGCCTACCCTTATAAGCATAGATTTAGAATTTTTTGACTACGCAAAAGATACATAAAGCGTGGGAGCGAGAAATCCTGCTGAAATACAAACCGCCCGAGAGAAAAAGAGACAGCGAATGAAGTACCTATATGTCAATGTTTTTGCGAGTAAGAGGCCATAGCGTCCCGGTCTGTTCTACGTCGCAGTGAAATTTCTGCATTTATGTATTAAACCTTGGATTATAATCGAGAATATTAAATGTGCAATTGAGGTGACTTGTTCTGTACGTGATTGTGAGGTTACACGACGGAATAATCCGAATAAATACACTTTTCACAGGTAAATACGATTTTATCATTAGATTTTTTCAAACCATATTTTGTCAAATTGTTGCTAGTAATCAGTTTAGAAAAATATGTTTACAATAGTATATTGATTATAATTGATATTTCTAAGTATACATCGTGATTATAATCAGAATTGGGGAAAATATTGTGTAAAATTGTAAATAGTTTGGTTACGCTAGTGCTTGACAAAGCGGTGACGTCATGAGTATCGATAAAAACTGAATCGTCTTTTAGCGACATCATGACATGAATACAAAGTTATTTAGCCAAGTTATGTTGAAATATAATTATATTCACATTGGGAACTCATTATCTCCGTAAATTTGTTAGTTAAGTAACTGATAATTTTTCTAGGTTTCCAAGCAACCCAGCATTGTGTAAAAAGTGGATGCGGACTATAGACAGACCAGATTGGACTCCCAGTAAGAACTCCACTATCTGCAGCAAACATTTTGACGGCAAATGACGCAGCAAAAAATTTGTTGCACTACATATTATTTTTAAATAACTAAATGACACCAAATTAAAAGTTGCTAATATATTATTTGTTCCATTTCATTCCATCAGTCAAAGCAAAAGTCATATCTTTTTGTCTTAGTATAAATCATAGAACATATTTCTATTTTTTTAATTTTTTACCCGCTGAATATACGAAGAATTTTACCATCTCATTGTTTATAGAACTGCTTAGAATGAGATTTCTTACCGACTAATTCCAATTTACCTAATATATACAACTACTGATTTCAGTCAATGCCATAAATAATTAATCAAAAGTATAAAAAAGCGTATTAAATACCTATATTATTAGTATACAACTGAATCAGTCGATAATGTGAAAGTGCGTCTTTGACAACACTATTTTTAACACACACATAGACGCCAACCAACACATGCTTAAATTTATTTTGGTCATGTCTCCGAGCCGTCTTTGTGTATCTTGTACATCCTAAATCTATGCTTATAAGGCTTGCGAGCGTATTGCTATGTATGTATTTTTTCATAAAAAAATGTACGTAGCTAATGTAGATGTTGAGTTCACTGGCCCGATGGCTCATTCGGTAATGACCTTGCCCCATGCACCAAAAGTTGTGGGTTCGATCCCCACTCACGACAAACATTCGTATGATGAATACTTGTGTTTGTTCTGTGTTTGGGTGTTAATGTTGAATATTTAAGTATATATTTGTAATAATACCACTGTTGATTCTGATATCCGTAACACGAGTGCTTAAGCTTATTACCTCGGAGTCAGATCAATGTATGTGATGTAGTTTGATATTTATCTTTCTCTTACTTTTTCCTTCCAGACACATCCTTTTTTTTAGTAGAGGGCATTTACCTACTCTTTATATTACCATAAGGAAGTAGAGCAGATTTTTCTTGCTTTAATATGAAACTAACTAACTTATTTATATCATCAATTAATCAAAAATGGTATCACAATTTTTTTAAATACTGATATCAATAACAGGCGTTTCTATTTATTACCAAACACTAAATGAGATTTCGTCATTACCCCTATATCGAGGAAAACATTTCATATAAAAGATATCTTACGTCAGTACAGAGCTATCTTTACTTGTATCAGTAAAGATATCCTTCAACTCGATCTCGAAATTCTTTGTAAAATTATAATAAAAAGAAAAGTAAGTAAGTACTGTTTTTATCATAAATATCAGCGAGATTTCTGAGAATATTTTAAATGAAAGCAACAGCCCATTTGGCATGAATAAAATCGTGTAATAAGATATATTTCGTAGAAAATATTCGGTTATAGTGGCTAGTTCACCATCCTACGAAAATAGATTGTCCAATATGACTCAACCTTAGAATAAATACAGACTCCTGTCAACGAGAGATCAGGGGCGTAGTTACCGCCGTATCTGCCGTATCAATTATACGGGGCCCCCGAGCCACGGGGGCCCCCGAAGTGCGAAACCAAAAATTTAAAAAACCTCAAAATTAATAAATCAGTGTGCCGAAAAAAAGGCAAGGAGAGTGTATATTTAATTTGCATTTGAATTGTTTGTTAAACATTTTGGAAAAATGACAGATAGATAATTATGATATTATGCAAACATTTTGTTTCTTTTGTGAGAAATTTTTACCCTTCATAAGGGCCCCCAAACAAATTTTTATACGGGGCCCCGCCAGGGCACGCTACGCCACTACGAGAGATCTTTTAATTTTGTTTTTGCTAATGGCCAAAATAGTTTGATCCACATTAATTATATATACTCTTTCCAGGCAAAGATCTTGTTTAATTGGTATATGGTGTACACTGTACAATCTTATCGTCCCAACAAATTGTCGAAACGACGTAAGTTCCATAAGAGATAAACTTGTAGATAACAATATTTGTATAACGTTCGCGTTCGGCGAACATTTGGCGTCAATTGACCCGATGCTGTTTTTAAGTGATAATGTCCATTAAATTAATATTTTATTAACATTCTGTAAACAAATACCTTATTTATGAGCAATATAAATAATATATGTTTCAAATTCAAAACTGTTTCAATAACATTTTGTGGTTACGTTCTTTTATATTTATTAACTAGCTGTTCCGGCGAACTTCGTTTCGCCCAGTAAATGAAAATTGACATTGATTTGTCGATTGACATTTAACATTGACAGATACGAATCCCACCGTTTTATATGAGAAAATACTTTTGCTTTTATTTTGTTTTATCGTCAATTTTTCAATGTTTTTAATAGTTATTCTGTTATTCTGGACGAAGACAAATCCAACAAATCAAAAACAACGTAAATCGGTTCAGCCGTTCTCGACTTATAAGTGGTGTAACAAACACGACTTTGTTTTATTTATATATAGATTTAATATGTAACCTGTAAAATTATTTCTGCGCCAATCAACAGACTACCTGTCTGACACGATGAGAGTTAAATGATCGTCTATATAAGATTGTCTATATAAATATAAATAAAATATAAGTATCCGACGACATCACATACATACATTGATTTGACTCTGAGGTAAGTAGCTTAAGCACTTGTGTTACAAATATCAGAATCAACACTGGTATTACAAATATATACTTAAATATTGCATATTAACACCCAGACACAAAACAAGTATTCATCATATGAATGTTAGTCCTGGGTGGGGATCGAACCCACAACTGTTGGCGCATGGGGCAGGGTCACTACCGGATGCGCCATCGAGTCATCCATAAATGATGTCACAAGGATTATTTCTAATAAGCACCAACACCGTAAATATGCGCAAAACAATATTTTTTTTTAAACTGATTCTTTAAATAAAAACAAATGACCCGTTTTTCGATTTATGTATATACTAAAAATTACCGTGTATACATATGTATATAATAAAAAATGTAGTAAAATTCGGCAATGTCACATAGTCCACAAGGAAAATCATTTCGCTGCCAGAAACAGTTGATTTCACGGCCGATTCCGCGGAACGCTTCACTGCTTACTATTCGTCATACGTTTTACACAACAGCTCCATGAATCCCCAGGAAAGCCCCGGGAAAGATCCACAATTCGTTTCGGACACAAGAGCTATTCAAGGTATTTCTTATTAATTACACATACATACATACATATCATCACGTTCAAAATTCTAGAAAAGGCAATTTCAAAGGAACAGACAATCCCTTTTAACTATTTTAGGCCTAAATAAAAATTGGATTGGGTTAGACGGAACATCCTCTCTAAATTTGTAATTTAACATTTGAGAAATAAAGATATTTTTATTTTATTTTATTTTTATATACGTAAGTGGCATCACTTACACCGCAGCGATGAAAACATTGTAAAAAAAAAAATAGCACATTTCAATAACTACGGATGTGTGACCAGATCGGCAGTCGCTTCAATGCCATAGCTGGAGTCACTAAATCCAGGATCATGGTAAATGCGGCCCCCATCTAACAAGAGGACATAATGCTAAAGATGATGATGATTTTTATAACTACAGTACACAACGCTATATATGACGATGACTCTGATTTAGAATCTACAAGTGGCCGCGGCTTCTAACAACGCATGACCTATTTTTAGCTGTGTGCGAAGATGGGATTGCCCAATGGTGATGTCTTGAAAAATGCTGGTCTTGTATACGAATAATGAATTTGAACTTCTTTTCCATACCATTTTTTGTGTCAGAAAAGTAACTTCCATAAAAACCTTAATATTGCGTTTGTGAAATGCTAAAAAAGTATACAATAGAAATATTATATATTGAAGATCTATAAAAAGATTAGTATAACAGAGGTATTTACACCGGCATTTAATTACAAAACAATGAATATAATTCGAATATTTTCTTATTAACCGCCATTCTATATAATGCATAAGAGGAAATGAATTTTATGAAACTAGGTAGTTTGCAAAATCTGCATATGAGTCGATCTTTGACCTAATCACCGAGTTATATAATTTAGCTTTTGTAGTTACATCATTAATTAGTCCCCAAGTCAACATCTTAACTATGGTAGTTTCGTTTTCCTCCAACACACATCCGGTTTTCCCCTCGTTTCTGGAATATTGATAACGATAAATAAAGAATGTATTGCTATTTGCTATGATAAGAGTAACAAGTAAAACTAAACTGGTGATATGCCAGATCTATTGACGTAAACGTTCAACAAATATTGTTATCTGGGCGTTTACTTCTGAAGTTGTCACATTTTTGACCTTTGGAACCATTCGAAGGAGAGTCTACCACCCCTCTTTAGGTCTCTGGTGGCAGACTCCCTAATCGGAGGCCAGGTATGTTTCTTGTGTTTGGATTTATGGCTTTTCATGAATGGGCTTGTCCATAAATGACGTCATACGGTAATGTAGGTGCCATCGTTGCTTTGGAGCTGGTTTAAATACCAAAGACAAGTGCAAACTTAGATGAGCTATCTGTTTCTTTACTCTTATAGTCCGATTAGATGACAATCTCACTTATATAAAGTCTCAATTTCATAAGCAGCCTTATATATAATCTGATGACCATATAATGACCAATCATGGTCATAGAAAAATATTGAGGATACACTTAATATTTTGTCGACATCTTATATTTTGATTCTAAGCGTAGCAACCTGCCTAATACCCAGTCTAGTTGATGAAGAGAATATTTAAAACTTCTTTTCTGAAAAGAATATCTGTTTACAAATATCACTGTATTCACGCAAATTTGACGTAGGTGCTTATCATTCAAAAAGCATAAACAATATTAATCTTAGTCACAAAATTTAACAAGAATTGACCTAATAATCAAGCATAACGATTACTCCACAAATTCTGGATTCATTTTTTCTCATTAGTCATTCGGTCGTGTGTGACAAAGGCTTATCAAATATTCGTCTGATCTTTGGTCGTATTGTAATCGGAGATTATGTAAGCTTAGTCTTTTGTTTTAGATTATTCTTGTCATAACTGGGTCTGGAAAAAACAAAATGTCTTTTTGATTATGGTTACCAAAAATTTGTCAGTTTTATTTAATTTCGTCTATAAATTTTACGGATTTAACTCTCATTTTAAATTTTTCAAATAAATTCTAATTTATTTGAGATATTACTTATACTATTAATATGTACCTATATAAGTGTTGGAATTATTGAGCGGTGGTAGCTCAATGGTAAGGAAGGACACGCGCCTCTTAACCGAAGAGTGCGGGTTCAAACCCGGGCATGTACCTCTAGATTTTTTAAAAATCTATGTACATATTTATACCACTAGCTCGACGGTGAGGGAAAACATCGTGATGAAACCTGCAAATTCAAACAACTTTGAATTTGTAACCATGATCCAAAAATTGTCTGGTTCCCCTATCTTAGGGTTACGAAGGTCAGACCGCAGTCGCTTCAATGTAATTACCAGACTCGCTAAATCCTGGATCATGGTCTAAGCGGACCCCGTCTAAGCACGGGACATAACGCTAGGAAGATGATGATAAGTGTTGGAATTATTGTGATTATGAACGCAAGTTAATGTGACGTATGTTTTAATTTTCAATTCCGCCGATTATTTCGAACAATAAGTTCATGTAGATATTAAAATTAAGATAATAATTTTGACATACTATACTATAATTATAATCTCTAGCCAACAATGCTAGCCTGTGTTTAGTATAGTACTAAATAGTATTAGTTTAGTCAGCGACAATAGCAGAATAATAAATACGTAGGTACTTCAGTATCTTAATGAGTTCTTAGCCTTTCGGTAATTAGCTGATTAACTTTGTTTGAATGTCGGTATGGGACTTAAGATAGAGGATGTGATAAGCTATATAAGATAAGCAACTTTTTCGTGATTTTCCATCTAACCCAACTCAGTTTAATTATTGGTCAAAAGTGGTATAAGGGACTTGCTGCGCCTGTGACTCTGCTTACCTCTTCAGGCATTGCAGGCGTAATATATGATTAAATGAGACTTGAAAATGTACCTATAGTTAAAATATTTTTTTATTAATTATTTTAAAAACACAAGGGAATTTCTGATGACACCTTTTTTATTTCGTCGGTTGGTCACAGTTTCAACATATAATCGTAATTGCCAACAAAAATCCCCATCATAAATGGGTCAAATTACCTTCCCATAAGATGGTCACCCTACCCAACACACCGTTAAATGTGAACAGTAATTACAGCAAGTGCGCTAATTGGTCGGACAAATGGGGGAAAGTCACGAGACGTCTCTATACTAGCAAATGCACGCAGTCTTGGACCATGAAGCGATTCAAACCAGAGACAGCCGGAGACATTGCGAGGCCCCGGACATTTTTGGGGGGGGATAGGTCTTTGAGGGGATTGGTCAACTTGGTAGCGTTATGGGTGTGTGTCCCGTGCTTACTCGGGATTTGCTTGGTCTAATAGTAGAGTCTAGAGTCTGCTTGGATCATGTTCCCTTGTATTTGGGGAGGAGGGAGAGTGGGGGACAAGCATAATTGCTTAGAATGGAGCAAGGAAAATTGGTGTACAAGCCTTATAATGTACTTAATACTGTTTAATTTATTGATTTCTATATAATACGTTTCTTAGTCAAACATTTTCGGTGATTGGCTGAAGTCAATAAATTTACGTTACCTACAATTAATTGCACTAAATCACTTTCCTCAATGACTTTCCTACCCAATATAACATGACAACAATGTATTCAAGAACAATCGCACTATTACTCAGAATCACATTGTTTCTAAGAACGCCAGAACAGGGAATGTCCTCATTCAACAATTAAAATAAGTAATTCATGATGTTACTGGACGTACGCAGTTTGGTCCTGGGGGGGGGGGGGGGGGGGCAATTCAATATTATTGATAGGTTCTTACAGTGAATAGAGCTTAGCACACGAGTTACAGGGAAGGGGGGGCAGCCGCCCCCCTTGCGTACGCCCACGATGCAGCATTGCCTATTTAGGGACTTTGTCGCTAAAAATGACGACTTTTGCGTAAGCCCAACCAAAAAAAAGTTTTGGCGGAAAAAATTGTTTAGCGACTTTTGAAATACAAATGAAAACAGTTCAAGAACAATAATGGATGCGTTTTTTGTCACCTCCACGCAGAATTATACAGTGCTAAGAGATATACATACATGGAAAACGACAAATAAATGCGCTTGCGCACCAAATTCAAACTATATTTATTTAAAGTTCTTTCTATTCGTATATGCTTCAGCTTTAGCTATTTTATTAATATTCAAATCAAAACAACAAATTTTCTTTCAAATCTAAGTTTTAAATTTATCATCACCGTGGCTGGTGGAATTGACTTTAGCAACTTTCTAGCGACTTTTGATTTTGAGTCTACCGACTCAAATTTCTAGGAGTTGGCAACCTCTGTAGTAATACCATTCATTGTACCTAACATATGTTGATGGGTTCAGAACAATAGTGGCTCGTGCGACCAAGGTTTAGTTTCAAAAGCTAAGCTCTCGTTTTTTGTTGGACCAAGATGGGTGACCAGAGACAAAGCGTTTCTTCTGTGTACCTTCCAAATATACGGGATTATTTGATTATTTATTTTAGTGACTTACCTACATATGATTGCTTGTTGGAACTTATAAAGATAATTATTTTTCTTTCTTTTTAAAAGCTGCTATGATTACAATCTTCTGAAGTTATATTAAGCTGTTGGTTCCGTAAATTTTGTGCAGCATAGCAGTTGCTATAACGTAAAAGCCACCCCGGCTTGGAATAATGAATGGATTAAGAACCTACTTTTTTTGTAAGTCGGTTATCCCTGATTGTGGTTGCCAAGATTGTCATTTTTATTGTATTTCTTATGATTCAGACATGTTATCTTAATTATGACTTAATATTGGCAGTGATTTGGCACACTCAATAATTGTAATGAGTAATGGGCCCATACATAATACTTATGTTTGACTGGCTCGATGGCGCATTCGGTGGTGACTCTGCCCTATGCGCCAAGAGTTGTAGGTTAGATACCCACCCAGGGCAAACATTCGTGTGATGAATACTTGTTTTTGTTTTGTCTGGGTGTTAATATTAATAATATTAATAATTCAAATAACAGCTGATGTTATCGCAAATGAAAATGACGCATCATATTTTGAACTGCAATCAACGGTCAAGGCTGACGAGAATTCTGTCTCCTTCCTGCACATGCAAAATGAAGCAATAGCAGATCAACAGCACGTGGAGGCCCCGGCCCATGCCACCGCGGTTTCTCCGAGGCGATGCGTAAGCAGTATCGTGGATAATCTAGGATGCGGCAGTGAGGTGTGTACAACAGAGACGGAGCATCGTCCCGAGTGCACTGAGGCCGCGGTGATATGTACCGCGGTTTCGTGCATTCCCGAACCTGTTGCGAATATTACCGGCGTCGACGCAAGCGCATCGATCGCCCCTACCTGTGGCACGCAACTGGTTATGAACTCACAGGACACACGGTTTGTTACGCGTGGGATGACCACAACGGTGTTGGGTAGTGATAAAAGCAAACAAATAGTAGTGGACAAAAAATCGGAGTGGCAAGTAGTTGATAGGAAATCGGCTAAACGTTATAAGTTAGTGGGACAAAGGGGGTGTGCTTCGACGGATTTAAATGGAAAGTTTAAGGCGGCGGATGTGAAAGTACCTCTCTTTATCTCGAATGTTTGTAAAGATACAAATGAGGAAGATATTATTCAATATATTAAGTGCAAAACAGGGGAACTTGTGTCGTTAAAATTAATTAATATGAAGAAAGCTAAAAGGTATAATGCCTTTAAGTTATATGTGCCAAAATCTAAGCTAAATCTGTTTTTAGACGACAAACTCTGGCCAGATGGCATCACTTTTAGGCGTTTTGTGCATTTTAGGTACAGAAGTAGAAACGATGAACCTGTCAAAGTCGATTGTCCGTTTGTCAAATGAATCTAGACAGAAAATCATACTGTAGACTTAGTACTTTTAATTGTAAATCTGTTAAACGATCAATTGACAGTATTCGTGATATTTGTAAGGTTTCAGATTTAGTTGCCCTCCAGGAGACCTGGCTACTTCCCCATGACGTTCCTATATTAGGTAGTATCTGTAACGACTTTGAGTTTACTGGTAATTCGGCAGTAGATACTTCGGCTAGTTTGCTGACAGGAAGACCGTATGGGGGAGTGGCCATTCTGTGGAGAAAAGGTATTTTTCAGGAAGTTACTGTTATTGAATGTAATAGCCGCCGCCTTGCTGCCATCAAAGTACGCACTGGCGATCGGTTTATGATAATTTTCTCGGTTTATATGCCAACTGATTCACAAGAAAATTTACCATTATTTACAGAGGTACTTAGTGAAATAAGTGCAATTATGGCTAGTGACAATGTCGAATGTATGGTTGCATTGGGTGATTTTAATGCCCACCCAAATGAGTTGTTTTTTAATGAGCTTACTAGTTTCTGCACAGATCAATCCTGGATATGTGCCGATATAAAGAAACTAGGGATACACTCTAACACCTATACATACATTAGTGAGGCACACGGATGTCGACGATGGTTGGATCACTGTGTCACGTCGATATCTGCGTATCAAGCCATTGTTGGCGTCTATGTAAATGAAGATGTGTATATGTCTGACCACCAACCATTATTTGTTGAGTGTGACGTCAGCTTGATTAGGTCCAAGTTGAATACACATGAAACTATTCGTAGCTCAGTTTACTGGGGTGAGAGAGATCAAGCTCAAATAGATGTCTACTGTAACTTATGTAACGAGAGCCTGCGAGACATCGACTTTCCTAAAGAATTTACTGAGTGTAGTCGTGGACAATGTCGGATAGCGGAACATAAACTCATTCTAGATGAGATGTATAACAAGATTATAAGCGTGTTATCTTGTGCAGCTATAAAAACCAAAACAACGTGTAAGACTGGTCTTAGAAAAAGACATTTATGTGGCTGGAATGATCATGTTCGTAGCGCTCATCGGGAGGCTAGGCTTTGTTTTAATTCCTGGATTCAATATAATCGTCCATCTTCTGGAACCATATATGAACAAATGTATGAGTCGCGGAAAATATTCAAAAGTCGCTTAAGGTGGTGCCAGAACAATCAGGAACAAATTAAGATGGACATATTAGCAAAACACAGGTCCGCAAAAAGCTTCTCCAAGTTCTGGAAAGAAACAGGTAAACACGACATAAGGCCTGGCCTCCCGGCGAGCGTAGGGGGAAAGAGTGTTGCACTGGATATAGCAAATATGTTTCGAGAGCATTTCAGTGTAAAGTCTCCCCTGGGTCCCTCTGATGTAACGGCGCTGGATGTTGGGCCCGGGTGCCAGCAGGGAGAGGAGTACACGGTCATTTGCTTCACTGCCGCTCAGGTTAGGGCGGCGCTGAGGAGAATGGGCGGAGGCAAATCTCCGGGGCATGACGGGCTCAGCATTGAGCATTTCAGGTATGCGGGGTTTCATCTGCCGAGGGTGTTGTCCATGTTGTTCACTATGTGCGTCAGTCATTCATATCTCCCACAGGACCTAATGCAAACTACAGTTATACCTATAGTGAAGAACAGGACAGGTGACATCTCGGATAGGGGGAACTACCGACCGATCTCACTGGCGACTACGATCGCAAAAATATTGGACAGTTTGCTTGACTCCTGCTTAAGTAATTATTTAGATCTGCATGACGCTCAGTTCGGCTTCCGACCAGGTCTATCAACCGAGAGCGCTATAGTAGGACTCAAGCATACTGTCGAATATTACACTAGCCGTAAGACGCCGGTGTATGCCTGTTTTCTTGACCTCTCTAAGGCCTTTGACCTAGTTTCGTATGAAGTGCTTTGGAAGAAGATGGAGGACAGGCACATACCAGCGGAAATAATAAACATTTTTAAATACTGGTATGCTAACCAGATAAATGTGGTAAAATGGGCCAATGTTTTCTCTGAAGAATATGGGCTGGAGTGCGGAGTCAGACAGGGGGGATTAACGTCTCCCAAACTTTTCAGCCTGTATGTAAATGACCTCATAGTCGAGTTGAGCGGTATGAGAGTTGGATGTTGGGTTGATGGTGTTAGCATAAACAACATCAGCTACGCTGATGATATGGTTCTGCTCGGCCCGACTGTGAGTGCCATTGTAAATATGTTACGAGTGTGTGAAAGGTTTGCAGCTACTCATGGTCTCATTTATAATGTTAAAAAGAGTGAATACATGATATTTAAGGCCGCTGGTAGGTGTCTTGAAAACTCTCATCCAATTACCCTTAATGGCTTGAGCATAAATAGAGTAAATAAATTTAAATACCTAGGACACTTTCTTACCGACGACCTTAAGGACGATGTAGACATCGAAAGGGAGCGTAGAGCACTGGCTGTTCGAGGTAACATGTTGGCTCGTAGATTTTCCCGTTGTACTGATCAAGTCAAAATCACGCTTTTTAAAGCATATTGTCAGAGTTTTTACACGGGAAGTCTGTGGGTCCACTGTACCAAGAGATCGCTTAATGTCCTACGTATTCAATATAACAACATCTTCAGGATGTTGTTGCGACTTCCACGCCACTGTAGCGCATCAGAGATGTTTGCGAAAAATCACACTGATGGATTTCACGCCATCATTCGTAATAAAACCACATCCTTGATAAACAGACTACGTGCCAGTCGCAACAGCATCCTGGAGACAGTGCCTGATAGGTACAACTCACATTTATGGAAATGTATGGTGCGGAGAGTGATTAAATGAGAATAAGGCTACACCTGATTTAATCGCTCTCGGTGATATTCATTGACATAAATAAAAATAAAATTTAATTAATGAAATATTTTTACTAACACTATTTTGATAAGATTAATACTAACCCTATATGAACTGTATGAGTTGTTCGAAATAAATATTTATTATTATTATTATTGTGTTTAAAATATATAAATATTTTCTCCCTTTGAAAGGGGAATATTCAACTTTGCGGGCTGTTGACCAAGCAAAGATGAATTGGTTATGGGCTCGACTCAGACTCCAGTTGCAAAAATTTTCTTACTATTCTACAGGTGTTGAGAATGGCTGCTTTTTGTAGAGTAATATATGTGTACTTTGGGAGATTTAAATGATGTAGGCTGATTAACAGCTGATTAGGTACGACTCCGGTGGTGGACACGACTATTGGTACTATTGTAACGTGGTTCATTTTCCATACTCTTTTAATTTGATCTTGTAGTTCAGTATATTTTCTTATTTTCTCTACTATTGTTGATTGAAGATTATTGGTGTTAGGAACTGCTATGTCTACTATATATGTATGTTTATTTTGCTTATCTACAAAAGTTATGTCTGGTCTATTATTGTATATAGTGTTATCCGTAAGTATCGTGCGATCGTAATAAATTTTATAATTTGAATTTTCCAAAACATGTTGTGGAATGTATTTGTAGTATGGTGTGTGTGAGTCATTTAATAGTTTGTATTTCTGGACTAACTTTTGATGAATGATATTGGCGAGTTGGTTGTGCCTGTGTGTGTAATCATTTTGTGTAAGTGTGACGCATGCTCCTGTTATATGTTGAATTGTTTCCGGTTTATTATTGCACTTTCTACAGAGGTCGTTTTGCAGAGATCTGTCTTTTAAAATATATTTTCTATAATTTTTGGTACTTATTACCTGATCTTGAATCGCTATCATGAATCCCTCACTTTCCGGAAATAGCTCTCCTGATTCAAGCCACCTGTTAGACGCCTCTTTGTCTACATGAGGTTGATCAAGGTCGTGAGGATGCCTTCCATGTAACTCTTTTTCCCTCCATCTTCTGTGCTTTCCTTCATTTATTTTTGCCCTATCTATTACTTCAGTAGTTTCTTCAAATAAATTTAGTGGGGTGTAGTTTTTGTCAAGTGAAGCTATAATGTTATGTAATGTACTGTCTGATTTTTTACACTTAAAAAAGGTTTTTAGGTTATGAATTTGTGTCCTGTGTAATAGTGTGATCTCTATTAGACCTCTTCCTCCTTCTTTTCTAGGTAGCATAGTCCGCTCTATTGCAGATTTGGGGTGGTGATGCCGATGGTGAGTGAGGATAGTTCTAGTTTTTGTTTCCAGATGTTGTAAGTCGGATTTAGTCCATTTTATGACACCAAAAGAATAGGTAAGTACTGGTATAGCATAAGTGTTGATGGCTTTAAAAAGGTTTTTGCCTGATAACTGTTTATTACTTAAAGAATGTAGTCTATGAAAATACTCTGTTTTTAATTTGTCCTTAATTAATTTATGCTCAATAAGGCGAGCTTGGTTGTAACCCAGATATTTATATAATTCCCCATCTTTCATAGCTGTAATACAATGGTCTTCTCCTAATGAATAATCACCATTTACTATTTTACCTTTAATGATATTAAGCTTTTTACATTTATCTAATCCTAAGTCCATCCTAATATCACGGGAGAAAGTAGCAGTTTTATCTAATAGGCCAGTCATAGCTATTTCCTTATTTGCATAAAGTTTTAAATCGTCCATATAAAGCAAATGTGACAATTGGTGCACAGTACGTCTACTACTTTTAATGTCAAAACCTAGTTTAGAATTATTTAATTCGGTAGAAAGTGGATTTAGGGCTAGACAAAACCATAATGGACTCAATGAGTCCCCTTGAAATATGCCTCTGTTAATATGGATTTCTCCTGTTTTTACGTTTCCAGATTCTGTATATAGTTGCAAGGAAGTTCTCCAGGTAGTCATAGAGGTTTTAAGGAATCGTACTATGTTCGGATTGACTTTGTATATATCTAATATTTCTAGCAACCATGAGTGAGGTACACTGTCAAACGCTTTTTTGTAATCAATGTATGAAATAAAAATGTCCTTTTTTCCTCTCTGTATATATTGAAGTATTGTTGAATCTATGATAAGTTGCTCTTTACATCCTCTATGAAATTTTCTACAACCTTTTTGTTCTTCTGATAGTATATTGTTTTTCTCGATATGTTTATTAATTCGGCGGCTTATGCAAGATGTGATAATCTTATACAGAGTAGGGAGACAGGTGATTGGGCGGTACTGGGATGGATCTAGGCAGTTTTCACTTTTGGGTAACATAAATGTAATTCCTTTTGTTAGAAATACAGGAAGATCGCTATGGCCCATTAATATGCTTGAGATCTGCTTAGCTAAGGTATCGTGTAATTTATATAACTTTTTAAACCAGAAATTGTGTATGCTATCTACTCCGGCCGCTTTCCAATTATGTGTTTTATTTATAGTTTCTGTTAACTCAGTTGTTTCTATACCTTCGAATTGCATATTATCTATAGTTTCAGATCGTGATCGTTCATTAGAGATCCATTCAGCATTTTTATTGTGCTCTACAGTGTTAGACCAAATGTTACTCCAAAATTCTTCCAGGGATTGCGCTTGTGGCGGTTGAACGACTTTTATGTTACTCCTAAGCTGCCGGTAAAACTGTTTTTCATTAGTGGTAAATAGCTTATTATTATCTTTTCTATTCTGTGATTTCTTGTATCTGTTTAATCTATGGCTCTTTATACCTAGTTTCTGCTTTAGTGTATCCAAATAGTCATCTATCTTTTTATTAGGTGCATCATATTTGCTGTGAGTTTTAATTTTCTTCATAATATTTTTAACATTATCAATCAGTTTCTTCGACTTATTTCCAGCTTTATATTGTGTTAGCCGTCCAATATCTCTACGTAACTGCTCTATATCTGCCTCGAGTCTAATTTGCCATGCTGGTTTTCGTCTCATCCTTCTTATTGATTTATTTGGAATCTTTACGTTCAAGTATGTTACTATTGTTAATGCAGTACAGTAGACTAATGTGTGAGTATCGGTAATAGTTTGTAATGACTCTAGCTTTTCAGGCAAAATAGTATCATTAAAAACGTTTATCAAGATACTCAACTCTTTTGAGGTTTTCAACTTCGGTATAGTAGGTCTAATGGTAGGGTCGGTATCAGTATACATCAGAAGGTTTGCCTCGAGATTATCTTTAAGCTTGCCTATTAAATCTGCATCAAAGTTGAGTTCCAGCAATGTGTTGTTTGTATTAGTCGGTCCTATGCTATTTTGTGTGAGTGTCATCATGTTAGTATATTGTGTCTGTGTAATATATGATTCTGTAAGTTGACTACTGGTATTACTACTACCACTGGTATTACTATCTTGATTATTTTGATGGGAGGATAAAATTTGATTTCGATGGAAAGAACATAACTGCGAATTGTTGTATAATGCTGCTTGATCATTATTATCAATATCAGTATTACTATGCATCTGTAATTCTCTTTCTACTTCTTCTCTTATTTGTTTCAGGGTTTCGTCAGTTAACATTCTATTTCTAACAATAGCTCTTCTCTGATCTGATACTCTTTGTTCATTAACTTTAATATTTGGATATTTTTCTAAGAATTTCTGAAATAGCTGTTGTCGGTATTGAGTCAAATCTGTTTCTAATTTAGTTATTTGAAGATATGTACGCATTATGAATATGTTTGTTTCATCGTCCCATTTCATGCGTACACGTGGTTTGCCAGCTTTGGTGGTCGCAGGTTTCAGTGCCGAAGCTGCCTGCGAAGCATCCGCGGCTGGTGGAGTCTGTGACTCCGGGGTTCTGCCTGCCTGTGTTGTTTGGGAACTTGCGGTTTCTTTAAGTGATCTATCAGAAACTCGGCGATTTTGTATTATTATTATAATATCTAATATTTAAGTATATATGATGTGGGCGTGATGTTATGTTTGTTTGTTTGTTTAAGTACCTATATATTTGTATCCGTAACACAAGTGCTCAAGCTACTTACCTCGGAGTCAGATTAATGTATGTGTATATACGTAGGTACTAGTATTATTAGATAACTAATGAACTTGTGATATTTCGTGATATTATCGATAGAAATCTTTTTTTTTAATACATTATCGGTATTACTAATAAATATAAATAATGCCTGAATGACTTGACCGATTATAATGGAATATTGTATCCAATCTCTCTCTAAGAATTGATTTAATGATACATTTTGGGAAATTTATTAAAATATTCTCAACTAGCAACCCGCCCCGGTTTGGCTTGGTGAACACAAAACAATATACCTATAACTAAACATAGAAACGTTCCTCTTAAATCACTCTATCTATTAGTGAAAACCGCATCAACATCCCTTTAGTAGTTTAAAAGATCTAAGCGAACAGACAGAATCGGCGACTTTGTTTTATAATTTGAGAACAGTATGTCAAGCTGATTAGATTAGGTTATTATATTATATGACTAGCTTCTGCCCACGGCTTTGCTCGGGTGGTACATCGATGAAACATAGCTTATGTATTATTCTAATGTATGAGATATACTATTGTGAAGTCATTAAAATCCATGCAGTACTTTTTGCTTGACAAGAGTAACAAACATCCACACATCCATCCATCCATCCATCTATACAAACTTTCACGTTTATAATATTAGTAAGTATATCTTAGTATGATTATTGGGTGTGTGATGAAATATGAATCCTAATTATACCTACCTATTTGAAGTGTCAAAATGTCTAAATGTTATGTATCATTATTGCATAAACTAAACTCTTTAGGCGCGGAACGGTAAAAGAGCGAAATGGTGAAGTGGTCGCAAAACGGCAAAGGAGCGAAAAACAGATTTAGCAGAAATACTTACTTCCCGGCCGCTGTTAGTACTTGCTTATACATTATAGACTACCATTTCACAATATTCATAGTAAATACCCACCTAAATATTTCTTCTTGATATAAAATTGATTTTAAATTTATTTTAATTTCAGAACTTAAGTAATAGTTATATTACACAGTTAAAATTGTTCAATTGAATTATATAACAATTTTTATGTTTTTAATATCTAGTTAGGGACATGTTTTAACTATGTGAGCCAAAAAATATGTGATTAAGAATTATAGCCTAAAATTATTCTTTAATCAAGACAATTACCATATCATTTTTTTTACTGTGTAATATTGTAAGAATGTCCTCTTTTGAATCACCAATAACGTTTTCTCTTAATTTAAGCTGCTAAGGAATGCGGTTAACCACCCGCCTTCAGGTAGAGACAAAAAAGTACCGATGACCGCTCGCGTACTCATGCGCAATCAAACCCATTACATCGGGGATTTCCTGCGCACTGGCACGGCACGGTCCAGATAAATCTATTGAAATAAAACGAATACGTATCACAATCTACATTTATTTACAAACTTTATCACCTTCTATCACAGATAGACCTGTATCTGATGCTCACGTGATACGATTAGCACTTATCAGTCATTCCGCTGTCAGCGGAAATAGCGTGGGTTCACAACACAAACTGGTTAGACACTTCAACGCATGACGAACGTGAACAGGGACTCGATGACGTCATCCAGCTCCCTGCTGAATGGGGACAGCTGTGCCTCGTATGCAGCCGGCTTCCTCTGCCCAGCTACGGTGAGGAGGCAAGCTTGGCCGACCAGTTGCACATTGTCGCCTTTCTGCCTCTTGACGATGGTGACGATCCCGTTGCCTCCGACCAGGTTGATTGACCCGTAGTTCTCGCGCACCTCGATCGAGCAATCGTTTCCGATTACCTCGATCTCGCCGTAGTTGCTCTGGACCCGGACGATGCAGTTGTTCCCGACTACTTTAAGTCGAGACGCGTTCGTCTCCATGGTCACTTTCTTCTTGTTACCAACAACAGAGTAGAGTTTCATTTTTAAATTTGAATTCAGAATACTTTTTATTTTTAAATATTTGACGATGTGACACGTCCTATCAGATGCTGAGCAAATGTTAGAATGAGGTTTTACGGGCGCGTGCTCGCTTTATATCCGGCGCGTACGCACGCGGGGCGGGAGGGAGTTCCCTCGTGATGCGTCACTCATTGATCAACGGTTTGTTTGATGAACATCGTTACGGAATAACTAAACCTTTTATAGTTATTCCCCTGGCTAAGTGCCCGGTACAGACAAACATTAACAGATTTTGTTTTTGTTTACAATTTTTTTTTACTTTTGGAACGATTATATTATTTGATAATAAATCATTTGAGGATAATGACCTTAAATGCGAATAAGATATTGTAATGTAACTAAGCTATGTATTTTAAGTCGGACAGTTTACAAGGAAGTTTATTTATAAAATACAGGTTTTACATATGGAAAGTATTCATTTGGATATTATGTTTTGTCGATATTACGACGATTAACATCGTATGTAAAATACTATTTAAACAACAGCTGTAGAATACAATGCTGATTCTGAAAATAAGTTCATACGTAATGAAATGATTACAGCAATTACAGAAATTAGCGATAATTTAATAAAGAAATCAGATAATCTTAACACAATTGTGGTTGAAGCAACTCTTTCTTCTTAAGTAGGCACTAACTTCTTATCAGTACCTAATATAAATATCAATTACCCTACTTATTTATGTATCTTGACATATAGACGTGTTAATGATTTTAAGTACCTTTTTATACTTAATAAAATACTTATTTTATTTTATGTGAGTATCTGAAATATAATGTAACTTATATTTTAATTATTTATTATCATAGATAGGTATATTTGTCACATGTTGGTCTGGAACTTAAAATAATGGGCCAACTGTGTCTCTTGCCTAATATGTCGCAAAAGGCGACTAATAGTAGTATATCAGGTTTTGGGTATGTGATTGTGTAAGCGACAAGCTCTGCACTTATCACTACTTTTCCATCTTGCCCAACCTAGTTTTTTTTTGGCTGAATGTGGTTAAAGGGGCTTGCTGCCTATTTGACTCTGCCTACCCCTTCGGGGATTATGGGCGTGATGTTAAGTATGTATGTATTATCATAGAGTTTGAACTCTATAGTCTATAGTATCGACTGGCTCGATGGCGCATTCGGTAGTGACCCTACCCTATGCGAGTCCCACCCAGGACAAACATTCGTATGATGAATACTTGTGTTTGTTCTGTGTCTGGGTGCGAATATCCAATATTTAAGTATATATTTGTAATACCACTGTTGTTTCTGATATCCGTAACACAAGTGCTAAAGCTACTTACCTCGGAGTCAGATCAAATGTGATGTAGTCGGATATTTAAAGTCAAGTGCTACCCAGTCCAAATCTTCTCGAACAAAAATAAGCTATGCTTCAATTTCTTTTACTCACTCTACTGGGGACACTATAGTAGTATGAAGTGATAGATATATTAGTATACTTAATATTATAAAGCTGAAGAGTTTGTCTGTTTGCTTGAACGCGCTTATTTCGGGAACTACTGGTCCGATTTGAAAAATTCTTAGTGTTAGATAGCTCATTTATCAAGGAAGGCTATTATAGGCTATATAACATTAACCATAAACGCGGGAACAGCTAGTATTAAATAATATAACATTGAGTTAAGCTCTTGTACTTTGACACAAGCATTTATAGATCTATATAATTTATTATCATGTAAATTTCATCACTGTAAGCCAGCAGTCCTATTTAATTTGATCGTTATCTCCATTATCTAACATGATTACAATAAACGTAAGACTAATTAATTAAACAAAAACTTATTTTATTTTCTCAAGGGACTTTACCGTGGTGATTAGACAACTAATTACAGTGGTCTACTGAAACTAATTACTATTCTGTAGGTACATTAGCTTGTAATGTATCTACTTGCATTAAATTACCATTAGTTAGGATAAAAATGTTTTCCGCGTTTTTGTCTAAGGTAAAATTGATGGAGTGAGGTTTGACACAATGTAGACGATGGTGTATAAGGCAAATTTTTTTTTTTGTTTTCCAGGGGTAGTACAATATTTTATGGTCCAGGGGGAGGAAATACAATTATTCTTAAAGTGATCATCATGATTGTTGTAAAAATTAAGAAAAAACGCGGTGATTAAAAGGAATAAAAAAAAAATTTAGAGGGTTGACTAGCAAAGCTTGGATTGATATGACCTTAACCTACGCGAGCGCAGCCACAGGCTAAAACTAGGTCAACTATTACATCAGCTGAAACGAGTCGGATATAAAAACGGACTTGTAAAATGAAAAAAACTGATGCAACACTTTAAAAATCCTTCTCCCACTTAATTCGGTGAATCCCTTACTTTAGGAAATGCCGACGAAAGGTTAACTGGTAGCCACAAGGCTACAAGGTAAACCGGTCTAGTTTACCTTGACTGTTGCTACGTAAACAAATACTATGGTAGCGTAGGCGAATAAAATATCAACAACATTACAAATACAATACTATAGTGGTACCGTTACTAATGACGTGATTCAATACAATTGTACGTATACAATTACACGTGCTATGAGTAATATTTATAGGTAACTAGCTTTAGCCCGCGGCTTTGCTCGCGTGGTACATCGATGAAACATAGCTTATGTGTTATTTTAATGTATACCTAAGTTATACTACTTATTGTAAAGATTCATTTAAATCCAAGCAGTACTTTTTGCGTGAAAGAGTACCTAACAAACATCTACACATCCATCCATCCATCCATACAAACTTTCGCGTTTATAATATTAGTAAGACTAGCTTCTGTCCCCGTCTCCGCTCACGTGAAATTCGGTTAGTTACAAGGGCTCCATCGTCCGTCTTACGGAATCTATCAAATGTTACTGGTTAAAAAGTATCGAAATAACTGCATACGGTAGCTGAATTTAATTACTTCAATAAAATAGTATTTTTATCGGATCCGTTTAAGAAAGCAACAGTATTAACATAAAACGTTTCTTTTTTATTCCAGTTCATGGCTTACAACAATTACTGTCCGTTAATTAAACTAAAGAGCTAGATCGTAATAAAAATATTTTGTCCCTATTCGATTAAAAGTTGGCCTCGGTCTCGACATTAAATTAACTTAAATAATTTTAAAGCATAAATTTATCTTTTTGTAACAACTATAGTTACAGACAATAGATCCACTTAAAACTATAATATACAAAGCCTGCAACTTACAAAAAATATGGTACTTCATCAGAAATATCAAAATCGTGTTTTTAAGGACACCATTATAAAAGGATTTACAAATAAACGATTCTAGCCATTGAAATTTTTACTAGAAAAACAATGAAAATCATTTTAAAAACGCAATTGCAATAAAAACTTTCCCCAGAATCATTATTTTCACCAACATGATTGTACTCTATGTTGGTCTGGGCCTTAAAAAGAATGTGCCAAACATGGTCCTTGCCCAGCATGTCGTAAAAGGCATCTAATGGTATATAGGGTTTTGGGTCTGTGATTGTGTAGGCGACAAGCTAGCCACTTGTCACAACGTTTTCATGAATAAAGATAAGCAATATCCCTTTGAAAGAAAAATCCTTGATTCTGACAAATGGGGTTGAGCCGAAAAAAAAAGTTTTTTTTTTTTCGATCTAACCCAACCCAATTTAATTTTTTGGCTGAATGTGGTTAAGAGGGCTTGCTGTCCCTTTGACTCTGCCTATCCCTTCGGGGATTACGGATATAAAGTTATGTTGTACTCCATTCTTCATACATTTAGATACGACTAAACACAGTCCTGACTTACACGTGATAGAAAAATAAATAAACACTGTTATTATCACAATTTAACACGCGACACATAAACGCACCTACGCTGGGATGTCCCCTAGATAAAGTGCCTTCAATGATTTTATAATAACTACCTAGCAACGATGACAATGACCATGAGGGATTCGATGCTCGGACACTTGTCATTTGTTCAACTGGTTGCACTAATGACGCCTTTTTGTCTCAATTGTTCAATTAATCGCTGGAGATTGATGGTATGTGATGGTATGATTATGTGAAAGATACTCTATTGAAGATACATACATACATAACATCACGCCCATAATCCCCGTAGGGGTAGGCAGAGTCAAAGGGGCAGCATGCCCCTTCAACCATATTCAGCCACAAAAAAAAGCCGGGCTGAGTTAGATGGAAAATTGTGAATAAGCAGTGACAAGCGGCTGACCTGTCGCCTACACAATCACACACTATTGAAGATTTTTTTATATTTTTTCTTAATATCTCTCAATTTTGTTTTTTTTTTACTACTTATATGATAACGAAAATAGCCTCCAAAATATAACCCTTTAAGTTTGCTAAACATTTGGTAAGAGTACTTATTTAAAGTTAATAATAGGCATATCTCTGTTTATAATATTCACATTTTTAGATATACCAAGAGACGTACGTATGTTGGTAGTAGAAACTATTACTGCTTCTTCACTGTTTGGCCCAGGATATAATTTCTCCTTGTAATGGTAGATGCTAATTTCTATAATGTAACCTATAAAACTTCTGAGCTGGTAATATTTAAATGCGAAGGGTTAACTTTCACCGATTACCATGAGATATTGCATACGCGTTTCAGTGGTACAGAAAAGGATCCATACATACATAACATCACACGCCTAATCCCCGAAAGGGTAGGCAGTCATAGGGACAGCAGCCCCTTTAACCACATTCAGCCAAAAATAAAACTGGGCTGGGTTAGATAGAAAATTGTGAAAAGGTGAACCCAAAACCCTATAGAAGAAAGGTAAGAAACACAGTTGGCACATTTTTTCAAGACCCAGACCAACATGGGACCGAGAAATTATAATTCTAGTATACTATGGAAAAGCTAGCATGCTTAGCCATGCATAACATCACGCCCGCAATCCGTGAAAGGATAGTCAGATTCTAAGAAGCTTGCTCCTTGCAGCATATTTACTTAGTACAACCAAAATTATTTACTTTCCTCAATGACGAACAGTTCTCATTTTACATCCACTCATGTATTCTCAATAAAATCAAAAATATTTCTCGTAATCGAATTGATAAGATAAGTCAACGCATTCTTATTCATACAAATCGGAACAACTTCCACATTTTTATAAAACAAATAATTATTATGTTGTTCTTCCTCAAGATAAAGAAGAATAACATATTTTCCTCATTCAGAGATCATCACTTCCTACCTACGAATAAATTACAACTCATGCATTAGTTGACTTACGATTTTATTATCGGTAAATCAATCTTTATCCATACTTTTCCTTTACAACCAACAGATTGTAAGGGATATCAAAAGGAACACCTTTTGATATCCCATAACTTTAGGGTATAAACGAGACCACGTAAAATAACCCAACAGCGTTTGAATTATTATTCAATTCATTACTTTTTAATATTTAAATTTTTCATACAAAATAATTTACAAAAATTCGACCATCAATATAAAACACCTTTACTTGATCATGACAACATTGTATTTTCAAATCTGAAATTATGAATGACTTACTCATCAATGAAATACATCAAGCCTAACATATTGACCTCGAAATCGCCTGTATACAGGTGACAATTTTTTAACTAATTTAATTAAGATTGATGATAACTTCTAAACTATGCGTTTAAGGAGACTTGTTCTTTGGACTTTTTGTATTAATTTTATTCATAGAATATCACCTTAAAGTTATGGGATATCAAAAGGTACAGGTTGTATATTGATGAATGGTTTTAAGTAGAAGTATGTAGAAGTAAGTATGTATGGTTTCGTCACGATGTTTTCCTCACTGCTGAGCTAGTGGTATGAATACGTACATAGATTTGAAAAATCCAAATATACATGCCCGGGTTTGAACCCGCACCCCTCGGTTAAGAGGCGCGTGTCCTTACCATTGAGCTACCACTGCTCCAATCCATCAATCCGATTACAATTTACTACATATCTTAATAATATTCGTAGTAATCTGAAAGTCATGCATAACGTTATTTATACCATGTACGTACATTATTTCACAGGAATTACAAAAGAAAATATAATCAGAGAGCACATCTACCTTATATCTAGATTACCAGCATTTGTCAGGAATGAGTCAATAAGAATCAGCTGTTGCTTCTTAGAGATAACGGTATCTTTAAAGTAGGTACCTATCTATGTTTATAAGTTTGCGCTACATAACATATCTACATAATTAGAAAAGCATCAGCCATTCATTACACTTTATAAGTAAATTAATTTAATGAAAATAATAATCGAAATAGTTTACTTATTTTGGTTATTTGTTTAATACTTAGTTGATTATTTTGGAAACGTTTGGCGGTACTAATTTACTTAAAAAGTGTGATGAATTAGATTAATTAGTGTGATAAAAATATCACATTATGTAATCTAAGTTATAGATATTACAAATCATCTCGCTCGTATAAAATACATACAAATTTAATACATGTGTCTGATCTCTAGGCGACATGCGAATTTTGTGTTCTTGACGAATCAAGCTTGATCATATCGAGTATAAAAATGGCGTCTTGCATTCATCAAATTATTGAGAGACTAGCAACACTACATTGACCTGTATAATATCTTCTCTAAAACATTACACGTATCCCTTACAGACCACGTGTTTAAGGCCACATGAGTCACCTGTCTGGGTCTTACCAAATTGATGTAATCGCGACGAGAAGTGCACGCGGTGAGTCACCGCTGCGCACGCGCCGGTCGGTCACAGAGTAAACGTCGCCGGTGATCCAGAGTCCAGACGCGACAGGGTGACGCCGCAGTACGCTCATAGTATGACTAGATAAGTGATCTCTACTTCTAAATTTGTTTACAAGACTACTAAGATTTGGAGACAGAAATTCGAGTACCGATTGATATTATTATTAGCTTGATTTTGAAAGAGATATTGGTTTGAATCCTGAAATAATTCTTGAATTTAGATGCCTACTCTCGATATCTAAACATGTTTAAAGGAGTTAGTTAACCCTGTTCAGTTATGACCCTATCGAATGACTCTGACATTGTATAGCCAGTATTGTCTCCCACTCCTCAGGAATGTCTCTAGGTAGTACCTAATGCAGACAAATTCTTTGAAATTGGAGTCCACACAGTCTGTTGCAGTCACAGCTATAGGGAAGAGAAGACTTTGTTTATACATCCAACGCTTCAGCAGAAAGCATCACTCTCTTCAGACTCCACTTTATCAGGTAGAAGTCTGCCCTAAACACACCGATCCCCTCAAGAGGGTTTACGCCCCGAAAAAAATACAGCTTAAAGGTGTTTAAGACCAGACCTTTAGAAATACCACACTTAGACGTCACTCGAGACGCCGATACTAAATAACAATCAACCACCAATTCCCCATCGTATTGTTATAGTATTCCGACTCTTAAATGGGTCCTCTTTCCTGTTATTACGTCAAGCAAAAATCAAACACCAGACCAGGTAAATAGCGGGTGCGATATTAAACAGTCCCTATTTCGAAGTAAGCATGCGATACCGTTGGCATGGCTTATACGGTATTGCGGTTAAAGAGGTAAACGATATCTACAGACCTGATAACGGTTTACTTTTAACGTAAATGACAATTCCATAAAAAAAAATTAACTACACTTTTAGAGAGCAGATTTTGTTTGTTGTATATGAGAAAGCTGAAGTGAAGTCCTCGTAGAGAAATGGTGTTATTGGAATTCTGATGCAGATCAACCAAATCACGTCATGTTATGAAACGAAGTCCCCTGCCGCGTAGGTATGTCTGTCTGCTTATACGCCATAACCTATTGTGGACTTTCATCCGTTGTAAAGATTATCATTTGGAGTTTAGGAGTATGCTTTACTTCACGCTGGTATCAACATAAAACAGTTTCTTATCAGCTAAAGAATTATCACATATACAAAAAGATCTTAAACCTTCTTGATTGTATTTTCGTGGAGATTATCCATTGAATCAGGACCGCGATTATGATTCACTTGCAATGAGACAGAGACGGTGACGTAGATGAGACAGACAGACAGGTGCCACGGCGCCTGAGATTCAAAACAGAACGCTTAGTAAACTATATGTCCGTTTGTATTAGTAAACATTTAATACGCGGTTCAGATTAGTTTATTTTTGGGATGTAGACGGAATGACTAACAAGCTGGCGACGTGACGACATGACTATGTTACGTTGGAAACTGAACTCAAAATTCTTTGTGGTATCAGACACAGCATTGCTATTTTTGGCTTGTTGCCGGACTATGTAAGTGTTTCTGTTTGTTGGGCCCCGGACTTGTGGCTTACGAGTAGCTCTTTGTACTAGCAGCTAGACATAGGTATCTGGTCCCAGTGGCCTAACTTTAGGGGGGCAAGACTCATAAAATGTTACGGGAACTACCCTGCAAGCGTTCCCGGAACCACGGGAGCGTGACCACAGAGCCCACGCTGAGGGATCCTGTTATGGGGTATATGCAAGATCATTGAAATTGAACTTTCATTGCGCAAGGACCTCATCCGTTGATAATGCTACGAACCTGTACTTATGTATAGTTACGAAACTGGCTTAGCCGTACAATCTCTTCAATTCAATTTACTGCGCGTCATGTATCGACTTGCTACTTCAAATTGCGTTCGCGCACAAGTCACAGCGAAAGACCGAAAGAATTCGAATATTACCTACCATGTTCGTTGTTGTTCGAGTTTAGCTGGCTCAGCGGCCTTCTAGAGATGTGAGCTTTAAGGCATTTCTACGGGTCAAAAAATAAAAGCTTCCAGCTTCTCCGCCTGGATGACATGGCTACGCCAACACATCATCGAAAGTGCTCTGGGTAGTTTTAGTCGGTCGAAGAACAGGTTAGATATTTTAAACATAAACAATCGTAATCATAACATAGCCTAGATGTAAACTGTCTAAAGACAAATTTGTGGGCTCCAAATCGTATTGACGACTAAGAACATAAAAGTTATACCAGTCACCTAACCAATTATTCGTCATTGAAGTTAAAATTTATCCCACTATAGGTAGGTACTCGTATTATTCACTTGCCTTGCAATAAACTGACTCAGTTTTTTAATTACGCACTCTTTTATTTAATAATTTATTTATATCTACATAATTTAAATTAGTTGCATAAGATTTTTAGCGTCTATTGATAATCACCACTCAATAGTCTAAAATATATTATCAACGCAACTCATAACATGGTCCTTCAAGCCAGATAGACCATATAATCTTTGCCCGTCGCGAAATCAACAGGTCCCCGACCGCCTGAGAAAAAGCCGGGACGCCATGAGTCATGCGCAGGCGCATATGGGCGCATTCCACTCGTTTTTTGTCGCGGGTCGCAACAGGTCCACTGGCCCCTAGCTTATTGCGAGAAATGGATGACTGGACAGACGGACAGAGGAATTTACAAAGCAAAAACGGACGTGAGCTTTCCGACTAGACGCCTAATTGAGCGTGGTATTTTTAGAGTTTACTAAACAAGGGAACCTATGTTGATTAATAATATAAAATTTTATCCAGATCGTTCGGTTTTCTCTGCCTACCCCGCTAGAGAAGTGGCGTGTATTTATTTTGGTCTGGGACTGGGAAAATAATATTATTTCTTACTGACTGTATTCCTTGAATAGCGTGTCGTAAAAGGCGAGTCATTTGAATGGTGTACTGAGTTTTAAGTTTGAGATTACATAAGCGACGAGCGAGCCACTTATCACTACTTTTTCACAATGTTGTATTAAGCTATTAGATTTTTGAGCAGTCATTTATCTAATATATGATTTTATAATTAATGGAAAAGGTTGTTTTTTGTTAGAAATTTAAAATTTGATTCTCTTGGCAAATAGCTCACTATATATAATAAAGTACCTATTATAGAGACTAGATTAAAACTAACATTTAAGACTATTCAATTATTTTAATGTTACTTTTAATCAAAGTGCGCAATTATAAGGATTTTAAATATATTTCACCTTCAATTACAATATTCCATACAGATATTTTATCCATATATTCTTCCTATTTACCTATTTAGATATTGACATTAGATAAACATACTTCAAAACACTCAATAGATAAATATCTACTTAAGTGATATCAGTCACCTGACCATTATATTGATTTATATTCACGACAGGGGAATTACAATAAAATAGGAAAAAGTACTAAAATAAAATCTAGTCGCTATTTTAAGTAAAAATAACAGTGCGACGATTTAAATACGAATGATTTGTAAATGTCTTCTCATCTGTTGGTAAGCAAAATATGAGTTAAATATTGACAGACCCGTTGCAGGTTCGAATGCCTCTAAAAGAAAATGTTTCGTCTGTTAAACATTGCGAATTCCGTATGTTTCTGTTACGTATTTAAGTATGTCTATACAAGGGGAGCAATACCATATTATTGATAGGTTCTTGTAGTAAATAGACCATCGCACACTAGTTCCAGGGGGGGAGCAGCACCCCTACCCCACCCTCACACCCCTTCTTGCGTACGCCCATGTCTATCCGTTACCTAGTATCCATAGTACACGCAATACTTAGTAGAAAACACTGAGTACTGAAACATATGGAGACGACCTAATGTTCTATACGAACAATCTGCTATACAAATATGATTAATATCGATATTGTATTCATAAACCTCTATCACTTTTTTTAACAAGTCTACAATACTGCACGTAAAAAGAGACAACAACATATTTGACTTAACTATTTTCGGTAACATCATCAAGTGACGTCATAGAAATACCTAAGTGAAGCCGGCTTACCATTTTGGTTCCTCGCTTTAAGTTGTCAATGTCAGTGGAATTTGCAGTGTATTGTGCCAATATTGATAAAATTTGTGATTTTATCATAATCTAACTTGTAACATTCAAAAACATCGTCTTAAATAAATTGTTCAGAGACTTATAGTACGTAAATAAGTAAAGTGGAATGACACTATACAAAGGCGCCATATTTGTGCCTCACTCAAAATTGGGCTTCACTGTCTCGTAGTTAAGCCATCTCCATTAGTTTTAGTACTCAGAGGTAGAAACTAAGGAGTTGGTGTGTCTGGGTAAGCCTGGAGAATATGTGACGTAATACGTTACGTCACATATTCTCCAGGTTTACCCAGATCGATAGATTAAGATCTATCTTAACTTGAGTTTTATCTGACTATTGAAAATCATCCATTACACAAATGGCATAAATTCTTAGTAAGGATTTACCAAGAGAAAGATGAGCGTTACAATGAGTGGATTACTTATGCCTATCTACTATCAAATAATACGTTTATGACAGGATATAAATTTATTTGATTTTTATCTATGTTTTCGAGTACCAATATGATTGTAAAAGATACGCACAATAAGTTTTGTTAATATTATTATCTTATATGAACATTCCACTAGATTTAATTAACAAAACACCTAAGGCTGACTTTAAATTATAATTACTACATGTTAATATAAAAAAAACATATCGCCCAATCATGTGTACCTATCTAAGTGCAAAACTTCTTAGCCACAAGGTTTCTATATATAAAGGCAATGGTATTTATATGAATGAAGATATAATATACACAAAAAACCGTACATATACCTACTTTACAAAATTATAATAATTAATATGTATGACGTTATCATAATCTAGAATTATGTTGTATATCAAATCATAATCTAGAACCTCTCGAGAAAAAAATAATTTCAATAAAAAAAAAACACTAATATAGTACTTATCTTATGTGACCACTCATCTGTATGTACCTACCCAAATATTAATATAAGACTATTAGTCGGGTTTAGGGAATCGGCAAAGAAAACTTCTTGTGTTGCACTGAAATATCAGAGATTTATTTAAAACACATATATTTACATTTTAGAAATAAAATTAAATCCTTGAGACGAACAAAACATTTACCTGAAATATCAGAGAAACGACATTTAAAGTTTTTACTATAGTTGTCGATTCCTCGTAATATATCAAAATAAGTAATAGAATATAATTGTAACTTCACATATTATTTTATATTGTCACCATTTGCATTACCACACAATGTTTTTCTAAAACTGACAAGCGTCCGTCAAATAACCACATAGGCTAAGGCAAAAAGAGATCCTATTTGTCTTATATTAATTCATAGTTTTTACGTACATTATGTTACTAACACCAGAGAGGGAGAAGAAAGTTAGAGGAAGTATGAAAGTGGCACCAGTGATAGATAAGATGAGAGGAAACCGTTTATCTTGGTATGGGCATGTGATGATAAGAGAGGAAGGACATGTGACAAAGAGATTGATGAGTGTGAATGTTAGTGGATGGAGAGGAAGAGAAAGGCCAAATAAGAGATGGATGGATTGTGTGAAAGATGATATGAGTGAAATGGGAGTGGATAGCTTGATGACGGCTGACTGGGACGTATGGAAGAGGAAGACATGCTGCGCCGACACCAGATGAACTGGGAGAAGGGCAAGAGGATGATTAATGTGACTAACACCAAATGAGTTGTAAAATTACTCGAAACTGAATTTAATCGTTACCATTGTTGTATGTATTGTGTAATTTCGTACATAGATCATAAGCCTAGTCACGAGTTGTCTAATGAACGTATATAATTAGATCATTCAGCGCCAAATATCGTTTGTTTGCTTTTTTAGTCACTGAAATGTTATGTTACGTAAAAACCCAGTGATCACCTGATAACAAAGCGGAACTGATAAGAAAAATAGTAAACGTATCTATATTTGGAATGCTTTGAGGGAACAGGAGGTGACATGAGTCATCTCCACTTGAATCACGAGTAGCTTTCATTGACATTCATATGGCAATGTTCACATAAAACGTTCTGAGGCAGGGATAGGTATGGGAAAATTTTAGTCAAGCCCGAATGGGGCAAACGCTGCAGGAGGGGATCGTAGGCAGGTTATACCCTCCCTAAGCGATTCGGCGGAACACCCCTGGGTTTTAGTGGATAGGCCCCCCCTCTTCCCAAACAATGGGTCGCAACCCATATATCGCCTGTAAAACGAACGGACAAGCCCATACAAAATCTATGAAGTGATTTCGTTTTGACAGCTCTTAAAAAGTATCTCAATTGACTAGCCAGCCAACATCCCCATTTCACTTAAGTATGACATTGTGTTTATTTGCTCTTCACATATAGGAAATCTAAATAAAAGTAACTAGGAACAAAACTTTTGGGTGGGTCACAACGGAAACACATGAAAGTTATAGGGCCAGTGTCACAATGTTTGGGAAGCACTATTTCATCCATCCATCCACGCCATTTTACTACACCTACAAAAAAAGTGACGCTATTGATAAATTCATTAGACTATTGTCTAATAATAGTAAAACAAATGTTTGCTTCAAAATTCGTAGAATTTTTCTTGATTAGGAAGCCCGCGCCTATCTCTTAATACTCGTACATATTCATAGGAAAAATGCTTCATCACACTTAGCTATCAAAAATTGTATATCAGATAAAATATAATACTCGGTGGGAAGATTAAAACACAAAGCTTACATCATACAAAAGTGTATTTCAGATACGTAATAAATACGACTAGTTGTTTACAAATACATGGTAAATATATACTTAATATGTAATAGCAGTATTACATACTTAATATTAATAGCAGTATAAGCCTTGTTTACATTGCAAAGCGCAAATGTAAGATATAATTTTATTATTACCTACTTGATACTTGCAAATATTTATTTTCTTACACAGTAGATCAACAAAAAAGGACACGTGGCTCAATTCTAGAAATAAAGGTTCAAAATCGAACACCTACTTTTGAAAAAGAAAAATACAAATAAGGATTTGTAGCCATAGCGGTGAGGGGAAAGTCTCCTGAGGGAAGCTGTACCTTTAAATGATTATGAATGTGTAAACATATTTCAAAATAGTCTAATTCCCCGTGAGAGTTACGAAGGTCAGATGACAGTCGTTTCTATGTAATAATCAAATATAACTATAACTAGACTCACTAAATCTAAAGCCATGGTACAAGCCTACATAAAACTAGCAAGATGGTGATATAGGAATCTTCCTATTCACTATCTGTGATTGGCAAATATTTGTTTAGCATCTAAATAGAAATTCCCCGTTGACCCTGCCTACCCCTTCGGGGATTATGGGCATGATGTTATGTATGTATCTAAATAGGTACATAATTCGTGCTTACATTTAATTTTACGAACAGTAAATTGGGTAATAATGGTATGATGTTACATTAACAATTTGGTGTAATGGGGTCACACATTCCAAAGTTTGAGAACCGGAGCATCAGCCTCGCTTAACTGCATAAACACTGCTTTTCACATTGCTATAAGAGATTCATGATTTTATTATTGCGTCAAACCCTTACCATGCTATGAAAAAATACATATAGTCGTTTATAAGTCCTTAATGCAATATATTCATGTAAACATATATGAATCAAATAAACAAGCATTATAAACATGTTGAGCTTTATATACGATTTATCTTAATAAATACATTCGATATTAAGTTAAGCCTACTTACTTAACTTTAGGGATAAACGTCTTTAAAAAAACGCTCGTAAAATAATCTAAATTAATATCACTGTTTCTTTGAACTGGCATGAGATTCATTTTTGAGAAAAAATAAGAAAAAAATTGGTTTAGCAAACATTCACGATTGAGAAAAATGGTAAATTTTCTAACCTAAAATCACATGGTCACTGTCATACAACAAAACTCAATAAATTATGCAAAATTTTCTAGATTTGATAAAAACATACAAATTTATTACTGGACATATTTAATTTAAAGTAAAATAAACCTACATAAAATTGCTAATAAAATAAAAATAATTTACTGATACCAACTGAATAACACTAGTTTCCATAGACAATAAGACTACGACAGCTAATTTCGTTTGTCTGTAAAAAAAAAAGTATGAAAACGGTTAAAATAGCCTTTTTTTCCCAAACAATACAATAGTATTATTCGAGAAGATTTCAATACAGGATCATCAAAATCAAAATTCTTACATTAAATCACACCACACATTATTTTAAGACTTCATATTCCTGTAAATTGTTTCATGTCTAAAAGCCACGATACACACATTTGTAATTTTTATTTTGCCTTTCAAATATTCATTCCGTGTATTTTAAACATGACTAATATTCATTTGGCGTAAACCAGTCTTTTTGTTACGACCTTATAAACATTGCATTACAGATATTGAGTATATACGTGGCATTAGGAATATGGCATTTGTATCTTGGAATACTAATTTTCACACAAACATCTTCGTCATGTTGGCCAGGGCCCAAATTCATGAAATGTGTGTATCAATAATAACAACGGCCACTAGATACATAACTAGGTAACAATTTCAAGTTTTCCAAGATATTGTAAAACTCAGAATTTATGAGGCATCACTGCCGCAACTGTTCACATTTCTAAGACCTGTGCAAATTCAACCTCAATCCAGATACTGCAGCAAGCAGTCGTCCACCACGCTCACGTTCATGTGCCAGTTGAAGTGGTTCACTCCGGGCACGGTGAGGATGTGCAGCCTCCCGCTTTCGTCCAAGGCTCGTAGCCCTATGCGGTCCTCTTTGTATATGACCTGCCCTTTCATCTCTATCACCGTATCGTTTGTGTTGTAGTAGCCAAATTGACTGAAAAAAATAATAGAATTTTATATAATATTATGTATTAAATTTATTATAATAAATCGATCAGATTAGCCTATATACCGAGGGGTGCGGGGTCAAACCCGAGCACGTACCTATGACATTTTCAAATCTATGTATTATACCACTAGCTCGGCGGTAAGGGAAAACATCATGATGAAACCTGCAAATTCACACCACTTTGCATTTGTAACCATGATCCAAAAATTTTTTGGTTCCCCTATCTTACGGTATCGAAGGTCAGATCGGCAGTAGCTTCAATGTAATTACCAGACTCGCTAAATCCTGGATCATGGTCTAAGCGGACCCCGTCTAAGCACGGGACATAACGCTAGGATGATGATGATTATCAGATTAGCCCACCGATTCCCTATGTACGGCATGGACGTAGTAATACTAGCAATACTCTCCATACATACAAAAATATACAAAATACATTATTTTTATCGTCTGTTAAAGCAAAGAATAGCTATGAATCAAATCATCTGGTTTCTTTGGGTCAGGATTATGAAATGGTTAACCATTGAATAAAGCTGTTCAATAATTATAAAGCAATTAAGAACATAAAATTAAAAAAAATATTACTGAAATTATATAAGTAAAACATTAGGTAGGTTTAGATACTGTAACAAAAAATGCCTTGGATGTATTGAAATACGTTGCATTGCATACATATTATTATACAAAATATCGCAAATATATTACCTGCTAACGTATATAAATAATTCAATAAGAGTATCAAATATTAAAAATATTTTATGTATTTTTTCAATAAACGAAGTTACTTAATAATAGACCTAAAAAGCAAACATTACCGTTCTACAAATTCAAAATAATATGTCATCAAGAGCGCCATCTATCGGGCCCTAATATAACCAAGAATTCAAACAGACAGGCAGAAAATAAAATAAAAACCGACAATGATTATTTTAAGTTTTGATGCATGTCTACTTTATAATTAAACGACTGAATAACTTGTATTTTTGAATAGACTCAAAAACTACTGGAGCAATTTCAAAACATCTTTTACCATTAGATGCTACATTAACCCTGAGTGGCATAAGCATAGATTTAGAATTTTTTGACTACGCAAAAGATACATAAAGCGTGGGAGCGAGAAATCCTGCTGAAATACAAACCGCCCGAGAGAAAAAGAGACAGCGAATGAAGTACCTATATGTCAATGTTTTTGCGAGTAAGAGGCCATAGCGTCCCGGTCTGTTCTACGTCGCAGTGAAATTTGTGCATTTATGTATTAAACCTTGGATTATAATCGAGAATATTTAATGTGCAATTGAGGTGACTTGTTCTGTACGTGATTGTGAGGTTACACGACGGAATAATCCGAATAAATACACTTTTCACAGGTAAATACGATTTTATCATTAGATTTTTTCAAACCATATTTTGTCAAATTGTTGCTAGTAATCAGTTTAGAAAAATATGTTTACAATAGTATATTGATTATAATTTATCTTTCTAAGTAAACATCGTGATTATAATCAGAATTGGGGAAAATATTGTGTAAAATAGTAAATAGTTTGGTTACGCTAGTGCTTGACAAAGCGGTGACGTCACGAGTATCGATAAAAACTTAATCGTCTTTTAGCGACATCATGACATGAATACAAAGTTATTTAGCCAAGTTATGTTGAAATATAATTATATTCACATTGGGAACTCATTATCTCCGTAAATTTGTTAGTTAAGTAACTGATATTTTTTCTAGGTTTCCAAGCAACCCAGCATTGTGTAAAAAGTGGATGCGGACTATAGACAGACCAGATTGGTCTCCCAGTAAGAACTCCACTATCTGTAGCAAACATTTTGACGGCAAATGACGGCAGCAAAAAATTTGTTGCACTACATATTATTTTTAAATAACTAAATGACGCCAAATTAAAAGTTGTTAATATATTATTTGTTTCATTTCATTCCATCAATCAAAGCAAAAATCATATCTTTTTGTCTTAGTATAAATCATAGAACATATTTCTATTTTTTTAATTTTTTACACGCTGAATATACGAAGAATTTTACCATCTCATTGTTTATAGAACTGCTTAGAATGAGATTTCTTACCGACTTATTCCAATTTACCTAATATATACAACTACTGATTTCAGTCAATGCCATAAATAAAATTAATCAAAAGTATAAAAAAGCGTTTTAAATACCTATATTATTAGTATACAACTGAATCAGTCGATAATGTGAAAGTGCGTCTTTGATAACACTATTTTTAACTCACACATAGACGTCAACCAACACATGCTTAAATTTATTTTGGTCATGTCTCCGAGCCGTCATTGTGTATCTTGTACATCCAAAATCTATGGGCATAAGCTATATTTATGCCAAAATAAAATAAGAAAATTAATGTCCATCTGTGCGAAGCCGTGACGGGCCGTTATATAAATACAAAGATGTACCTTTGTGAGTAAATTGGTTAATTAAAGATCGACAAAGTGCAAATTACCTGCTTTGCCAAGGGGTGATGACGTTATCATCGGGCCCGCCAATCAGTACCAGCCTCTTCAATCTCAAAAGGTTATTTTTAAAGTCATCTGATTTAGCTGATCTGAAAAACAGAAAAAAATCTGATTAAAAATAGCGCCATGCAACCACATTAAAAGCTTTAAGAAGTTTACATATTTATGTCCTAATATAAGTATTCTTTTAAAAAAATCAGCAAAAAATTTATAACCATAAAAATAATAAATATTATTGTTAACATTAATATGAATTTATTTAAATATTTTAAATTACTTAATAGATGTTTAATTTGCATAATGTATGTATAATGTATAGATACATTTAATATTATTTAAAAAAAAATAAAAAATATATGCACCTGTATATTATACCTAAAACTAAAAAAACAAAAAATATAGCATGAAATATGATAAAAAAATATTTATCTAAATACAAAAAGTCAGGTTCCACCGAGATTTGAACTCGGATCGCTGGATTCAGAGTCCAGAGTGCTAACCATTACACCATGGAACCGATTGGAAACCTCGTCGAAATTTGTGAATTGAAACTGTGGGAGTCTGAATTAGACTATAATACACGTATTCAAGAAAGGGGTAAAGGAAACATTTTTAGATTACTTTATATATTTTTTTCGCCTTGGTAACAGACAATGATTGTAAAATAGCGACCGTTGATAAGATAGCTGCACAAATAATAATCATCAGTCGAAAGACCTCCAGTGTTTGCCTGTGCCTCCACCAAGGAAACGTCAGAATAGTCCAAGATAAAAAAAAATACAATACAATTTTTTTTTTAAAGAAATTGAATAATAAATAGTCGAAATGCAAGCGAGAGTTATCGCTTGCATTAAAAAGTTACTCTAAGACTCGATTAATCTCGAAAAAAATTATCATCCAAAGCGTGTAATAATTGATTGATTACCTCTAAATATTTTCTATATAGAGGTAATCAAAATATTATATAACTAGATGAAAACCCGGCTTCGCTCGGGTAAAATGTGATAATACACATGTAGGTAGATATTTCTGTAGTTATCGGTTCTCAAGGAATATTATAGGCAAAGCAAGGCATTGTTATCGATACTATTGCTTATGCCCAACTATCGATAGTCTATCGATAGGACTATCAAGCGGCAACACTACTTATCATCCTTTCGTGCATCGATTCATCATTATTCATTTATTATTAAGAGCATCGTTCATTGTGTTTAATAAATATAGTAGATTAAAACTGCAAAAGTTCTTACGAAAATAATTTTAATTTTAAATCAACTTTCAAAATAAACTAACTAAATTAACAAAACAAATAGCTTTTATGGTTTATTTTCTGTAAACCTCTCTGTTTTAAGCACTCAGGCTTTTTCTTAACTTTGCTAGGTAGGTTTGGTTTATTACTTGGCTTACTATTATTTAAAAAAAAAGATCTTTTCTCTCTGTTATACAAACTGGCTAAATCAATAATGATGTTGAGAAACCAAGTAAAACCATTGCAATTTTTCAATGATTACTCCGATCCGATCCGAAAAGTTGGCAAAGGTACTTATTATGAAAATCATAAATATTCTCTATTTCCACAGGTTAATTATCATAAAATGTTTCTATATACAACATTTTTTCACATCCATTTTATGAAATACTTACGATTTTCGGCATGATATCCATTTAGTTATTATATCCATTTAGCTATTATGATATATATTTAGTGATTTACTTTGTATATCCATCATCTTCCTAGCGTTATGTCCCGTTCTTAGACGGGGTCCGCTTAGACCATGATCCAGGATTTAGCGAGTCTGGTAATTACATTGAAGCGACTGCCGATCTGACCTTCGTAACCCTAAGATAGGGGAACCAGACAATTTTTAGATCATGGTTACAAATTCAAAGTTGTTTGAATTTGCAGGTTTCATCACGATGTTTTCCCTCACCGTCGAGCTAGTGATATAAATATGTACATAGATTTGAAAAATCTAGAGGTACATGCCCGGGTTTGAACCCGCACTCCTCGGTTAAGAGGCGCGTGTCCTTACCATTGAGCTACCACCGCTCCTTACTTGTATATCCATACAAAGTAAATCACTATGCAAAACTAAATGGATACTGAAACATGTAGAATAACATTCGAAAAGAACTTCAACTTAAAAAGTTTAAGGTTACGGACAGTATTATTTATTTAATGTTATGGCAATTGGCCAATCTCAGGTTTTAAGAAAAAACACTTAACCAGAGTACCTACGTTAATAGCTAAAACGGAACGTATGTACTCAAAATGTCATCCGGCGTGAGTGACGTTTATGAATATGGCGACTGCGATTTGTCTGTCAGCACCATTAGAATTTAACAAAATACTCGACAAACCGAATTTTGCGGATATATGTTGCCGACTCGAAATTTTTATTTTTTTATGTTTTATTATTCAAGTAAGGTTTCGATCGAGTCTACCGTACCCCTGCACGAAATTATTAATATAGATTGTTAAATAAATAATTTCGATATTTTATACTTTTATTTATTATGTATGAACATCTAAGTATACTAAATTTGATTTCAAACGGAGACAATGTAGTATTTTATTGCTGCGAGTACACGTGTAGAATAGGTAGCTATTTAATTATTTACTCAAGTGCTAAGTTCAAACAAATTGTTGATGCAAGACAATAGAACGACCGTTGTGCTTGCTCAAACTGAATTAATATTTTTAGGGAATCAGAGACAATAATCATTATCAGGTACACTAACTAAGGTTACTAGTGCTAATTGTATAATTTAATTAAATAAACTATAATTTATTAAACTGGCTCGACGGCACATACGGTAGTGACCCTGCCCCTTGCGCCAAGAGTTGTGGCTTCGATACCCACCCAGGACAAATATTCGCGTGATGAATACTTGTGTTTGTTCTGTGTTTGGGTGTTAATATCCAATATATAAGTATATATCTGTAATAATAGCACCTCGGAGTCAGATCAAATGTATGTGATGTAGACGGATATTATTATATTCGTCCCATATTGGTCTGGAACTTAAAAATAATGTTGCAACTGAATTCCTTGCCTAGCATGTTGCTGTAAAAGGCGACTAATCGTATTCGGGTTTTGGGTGTGTGATTGTGTAGGCGACGAGCTAGTCACTTGACACTACTTTTTTACCATTTTCCATTCAACCCAGCTCAATTATCTTCTATTTTTGTCTGAATGTGGTTTATAGAGCGGATATTGCTCCTGCTTACACCGGCAGAGTCCAAGAAGTTATAATAACCCTTGCGGATTGCAGGTGTGATTAAGGTATGACTTATCACCGTATATGTGTCGTTCATTGTAAAAGTGATGTAAATTCATATAGTCATATCTCCTTTACATAGTATAAAACAAAGTCGCGGTTTCTGTCTGTTCGCTTAGATCTTTTAAACTACGGATGGGATGTTGATACGGTTATCACCGATTAAAGAGATTAATTAATTATAGATTTAAGAGACAGGTTTGTATGTATACCTACTTAGTTCCATATTGTTTTGTGCTCACCGTGCGAAACCGGGGCTGATCGCTAGTTCATCATAAAAGTGAAGTAACTATAACAAATGCATGACGATCCCATAGATGGCGTTACTTGTTTACTAAGGAAACTAAAACTGCTAATTATTTACTAGCAAAATGCTCATTATAGCAAAATTAATTTACAAGGAGATAATTTACTTTTTAACTGACGAAAAACACGTAGGAGGTTCTCAAGTCAACGCATATACATTTTTTATTATTATTAATGACCACGCATAACTTTTTATAGAGTAGTTCGATTTTGATAATTATTTTTTTATTGGAAAAGGTATATGGCCCGTTGGTCGAGTGGTCAGAGACCCTGGCCACGAAACCAAGGATCGCGGGTTCGAATCCCGCTAGGGGCAAATGTTTCGTGTGATGAACATGGACATTTGTACTCGAGTTATGGATGTTTATAAACTTATTTAAGTATGTCTATCCGTTCACCTAGTATCCATAGTACAAGCATCAGCTTAGTTTGGAACTAGGGAATTGGTGTGTCAGTCTGAAAGATTTATTTATTTATTATTTATTTATATTTCGAACTTGGTTCCATATAAATTTGGAAAAAAAAATCCATCCTAAGGGTAGTAAAACAGGGGAAGGTTGCTGTTTCGGTGGTAAATTTTTTTGCTAAAAAGTTTTTATGCGATGAACGACACATATCTTAGTTGCATTTTAAACAAAGTATGATGGCCTCCCTGACGTGTCCGTCAATGGCGAAACTGACCATTACATTTTAAACAAAGTATGAGAATACATAATTGAACATACTTACGCGATGTGGTTATTTATGTAAGGCAGAAACACGCTGTATGTCTCATACAAAGATTGGTGGTAAGGATCGTTCCAGTAATTCCCCACAGACGTGTGCTGCCCCACTCGGGAGTAGAATAGCTCGTAGACCGTGTCCTTCACCAGAGCAGGGAACACCAGGTGAAGGAATCCATCTGGAAACATTTAAAAGGTCATGTTAGTTTTTGTCTTATTTTGGTCTGGTACTTAGAATGTGCCAACTGTGGTTCTTGCTAAGCATAACTTGTTCATTAATTAAAGAAACGTAATATAGAGATTTTTTATGGATAAAAAAAATATCTGCAAAATTTTGGGTTTTTTCTTTTTAATATTTTCTTTTATACAAACAATATCGTGACTATTATAAACACAACAATTCGTCATACTCCTTAGGTGAATGAAGGAAAAAAGGTAATAACAAAATATGTCATGCTGCCATTAGTGATACCGATCGATAGTCGACTATCGATAGTCTATCGATAGTTGTCGTCATATCAATCGATATGACGACATGCTATCGATAGTATCGATAGTTTTAAACTATCGATAGTCGTTTTAGTTTCGATACTATTGTTTAGAAATATTGGTATAATGATCATTAGTACGTGTAGGTTTTTTACGGTAATTAATTACTAAGACTTCATTACTTCTTTAGCGGTAATGCTGTATAATTTAGTTAAACCTAAAACTCTAAGTAATACTATCGAAAATTAAGGAACTATCGATAGCTTAAACTATCGATAGTATCGATACTATCAATACTATCGATAATTTACTCGCCATGAACAATGATAGTATCGATACTATCGATAGTTTGGTGATATCTAGCCATAATACTATCGATACTATCGATAGGTCAGCGCCCTTGGCAGCAATTTATTTGCTGCCAAGAGCGCTGAACTCCCCCCCCCCCCCCCCATCGCTAACTCCACTGGTTCACAGTAGGTGCATATACATGACGAAATCTAATCATTCAATTAACAATGCACGGGTAACCATGATCCAATTTGTCGTTCTTATCTACGAGGGTCACAAAGGGTAAGTGGCAGTTGATCCAATGTTGTGATAACATTTCTGCCTTTATTTTATAGTGCCCAAAAAGGTATCATTGCCTATAAAAAGACTCTTCTAAATATAATACACTAGATTTGCTTGCGGCTTCGCTTGCGATAAAACATTGCGTATGAGCTATTCCAATGTACAATAAATCTATATCTATGCCTAATTTCATCCAAAGCCCTTTAGTAGTTAAGCAGTTATTGAGTTTATCTGTAGTAATACTAATATTATAAACAGGAAATATTTTATTGTCTGTTTGTTTGTTTGCATTGAATAAGCTCTGAAACTACTAGACCTATTTGAAAAATTATTTCACCAATGGAAAGCTACTTTATCAGCCAGCAACATAGGCTATATTTAATCCCCGTATTCCCATGGGAACGGGAACTACGCGGGTGAAACCGCGGGGCGCTACTTTGTTACCAATACAACACACAAAATACAGATCTTTCCTTAGTGAAGATAAAATAAATGTTTATACTAACCACCATACTGCCCTGCTTGTGGAGAGCTGAGTGAGATGAACGTATCAACTGACACATTCTCGAAAGTTTCCACAATACCCCTGGCTACGAGACCCCCTTGGGAATATCCTGGAATACCATGAAACATCATTATATCATTAAGGATTACCTCGATCTTGAAATGACGAATGGCAATAAGGGCCAAGGCGCCAGTCATTAAGTTAAGTTGCAGTAAATAACGATCTTATTATTTACTGCAACTATAAAGTCAATAGGGCTCTTTAACTATTATGACTGCTGAATTGAACATACAATCACTTGTTACCCAGAATCCTGCTAAGTACTTATAAAACAACTTAATTTAAGGTTCTGATGACTTTATCTATTGATCCAATGGCCCATGGTCATATTTCCATAAAACCCACATTTAAAATAAAATAAATAAATTCTCAAGGCTGACACACCAATTCCCTAGTTCCAAACTTAGCTTATAAGCTTGTGCTATGGATACTAGGTGAACAGATAGACATACTTAAACACGTTTTATAAACATCCATGACTCAAGTACAAATGTCCATGTTTATTACACAAAACTTTTGCCCCTAGCGAGATTTGAACCCGCGACCCTTGGTTTCGTGGCCAGGGTCTCTGACCACATGACTAACGGGCCTGTCAAACATTTGACAGGCTATAGTATATTTAGGTACATTCACGATTGTTTTACACTATTGTATACATGCGAAAACTGCAGATAAAACATAAAATTGCAATAAATAAGATTCTGATTATAAATTATTTACAATGATTAAGCATTTTGGGAATACTTATTGTTTATTAATCTGGATATCTATAGACATGTTATGTATTGATGTATATTAAATGTCTCTGTGTCTGTACACACATACAATCAGTGCATAATGAGCCGAGATAAAAGTAATCGATTACATTGTTTAATAAACCTACTTAATATTTATATGCAAGTTATCAATAAATAGCTGTAAACTTATACAAGATAAGTAAGTATACTAAGTTAAGTATATAAACTTGGTTTTTACTTGTTTTTCAAAACCCAAAAATGATTACTGTATTAATAAGTGATTTAAAGAGTGATGGGCTTATAAATAGAACACTAGCCAATATAGATAAAGACTTAGAATTTTGCAGAAGTTTATTGTAATATCACGGACTAGTTAAAAAAGAAGGACTCCTCGCCACTAACTCGACGTTTAAGCATCTACGTAGCTCCAACTTGACGCACAACTGCACACATTGACATGAGTGCTCTAAATTTCTGATAACTGGTATCCCAAGTCTCTCCCCGTGCATAAGTGATAGTGCAAAGTCTTTCTTTTTACTTACTCTCTAGTAATATAAAAAAAATTCAATGCTTACCAATTAAGTTAATACCCTCAGGATGCTGGGAAGATATGTTGGCGATATCCAAACCAATCTCCAGCACTTGGTGCCACATTGTCTCCAAACTGGACCACCCTTCAAACCTATTTATGTTGTACACTATTGTACCAGGATGTTTCTAGAAAAGAATAAATAAATCTTAATATATATAAATTACGCATCACCTTGTTTGTCAGCAATGGACTCCGAAACTACTAAACCAATTTTAATCAGATTTGCACACCGTGTGCAGTTTGATCCAACTTTATAGATAGGACAGCTTACATCTCAATTTATTTAGCCCCATTATGTGTCATTGACTGCTAGGCGGAATGAAGTTTGCTGGGTTAGCTAGTAATAAATAAATATCCAATTATATCACATACATTGATCTGCCTCCGAGGTAAGTAGCTTAAGCACTTGTGATATGCATATCAGAGAATCAGGAGTGGTATTACAAATATATACTTAAATATTGGATATTAACACCCACACACAGAACAAACACAAGTATATACATCACACAAATATTTGTCCTGGGTGGGGATCAAACCCACAACTCTTGCTGAGTGGGCAGGGTCACTACCGAATGAGCTATCGAGCTTGTCATAATAAATAAATAGATATTAACACGCAGAATATAAAGTGTATGCTTAGAATCATTAAAATCTTATTTGTTATTATTTTATGTTACTAATTAATTAATTAATATAGTACAAGTAATAACATACTTGATTTCATAAAATTTGGCTTTAAAATACAGGCTGTCCAAGAATTTAAAGAATAATTTTTTAGTTAAAGATTATGATAACCAAGACCAAGAGTCTAGTTATTCTGTAGTTATTATAATATTACTATAATAACTACAGAATAACTAGATGTTGTAGCAATATTGTTAAATAGAAGAGACATTGGTCTACTACACCACAAACAGTCAAGACTAAAGTTTAATTACTTAATAAAAAAAAAATATATATATATATATATATATATAAATAGGTAAATAACCGTAGAGCTTGTATGAAAAGGATTTTGAATGTTGAAGAGGCGAGTGAGGTGTGTAAGGATCGTGCCATATGGCGTTCGGTTGTCTCTGCCTACCCCGCTAGGGAAGTGGTGTGAAGTTTAGTTAGTTAGGTAAATAAAATATTTCTTTTTACAAAAAGTTTTTCTACAGGCAACAAGTTTGCTAGTTCCCACAACTATGCTAGTCCTTAACATTAGGTATTCTTTAGAAAACTAAAAAAAATACATTACTTACTTAAGTACATATTTATGACACAAGGAATATTTTCAATGCCTGGTCAGAGGGTGCCTTAATATCGACAAAATGTTTTTGATCTGATAATGAAGTATGTAAAAAGGTTGAAGATTTCAACCCGAACCTTTTTGGGAAACTTTAATTGCTCACCTCTTGTATACGATGCGATATCAACTGCATGCTTCCACTCCCAGTCATAATTCCATGAATTAAAACTACAGGTTTGTAGCAAAACACCGTATTCACAACGAACAAAATTAAAAAAGCCCTCAAATAAATAACGTTCACTAATCTTGGCTCCATATTTAGGTACTAAATTGAGAACAAAGAATTTTCTTATTGAAACAGCTGATGCATTAGACAACTATGGAACGCGGTTATGAATCGAATAATTATGAGAAACGCAAGAACGAGGACAGTCCGCTGGCGTCAGAGATGGGCGTCAATCAAAACAATCCGAGGACATTATTTACGTAAATTTTACAAAGATAAGACTAAAATTTTGCGACACAACAAGAATAAAAGCTAACAAACTACTGAAAGTCAATGTCAAATGAATTGATGGATGAGAGTTTTTAATATTGCCTTTATAGAGAGAACAATGATACCATAATTCGTCATTTGATATAAAATACTGTATGTATAATATTAGTATTTCAGTGAGACAAATTCAGTTGAGTAATTTTAAAATGTCTAAAAGCCGAATGGTAACAATGACACTAAGTACATAATTAAAATAAAGCTAAGTATGTCAATATTTATTTTGTAACTCTTTATTACATTGAAACGGTTTTACATTTAATTTCATTTACCTATACTTTAACAGGCCCGTTGGTCGAGTGGTCAGAGACCCTGGCCACGAAACCAAGGGTAGCGGGTTCGAATCTCGCTAGGGGTAAATGTTTCATGTAAGAACATGGACATTTGTACTCAAGTCATGGATGTTTATAAAACAACGCACTTAAGTATGTCTATCCGTTCACCTAGTACCCATAGCACAAGCTTATAACCTTAGCTTGGAACTAGGGAATTGGTGTGTCAGTCAGGAGAATTTATTTAATTTATTATTATTTATTTACTTTTATTTTTAATCTGTGGTGTAGCTGTTACAATATTCCAAGTGCTTGTGTTACATCTCTAGAACAGTCAAAAACAAACAATGTCATAATTGCTGTCAACGTCATATATCTGTCAGTTTAAAAATGCTTGATTCACACGTGTGTTCATGTTGATTTCGTGCAATGTAATTTTAATAGTTACAAAAACAAGTGAAATTGATATGTAAGTTAAATAATTGTTTTGTTAAGGAAAGCTTTAATAGAGTAAGGCTGCGTTTTATATTCGGTAAATATTGCGGTCATAATTACTCTTTCCTTTCTATGTAGTTGATTTTGGTTATCTCACAGAGTGCATTTATCTAATTCCAGAGGAAAATACAGCGATTCCAATAAAAATGGCATCGACATCGTTAGCAGAGCAGCTAAAGAACTTAGCCGCTCCCCAGTCTGCTATATATAAAGAGGATAAAAAGAAGACATCCCTTCTTTTCGACCCCAAAGAGGCGGGCCTCAAAGACAGAGATACCTTCTATGAGATTGGCTTGAGCGGGCTCAAAGAGCTCATAGCCCTATATGAAGGTTTCAGAGCGTACGAAGATTCCCTTTTCAGTCTATCCTCCAAAGACTTTGAACGAGCAGTCCAAAGTAAGGAAGTCAACCAAAACTTAGATCAGACCATCGAGAAGTTTCTATTACAGCTATCTCCATACTTCTTATTGCAATCATCTCATAAAGCGTTAGAATGGCTCGTCAACCGATATCATATACAGCAATACAACCAAGATGCAATTATGATGTTAATCCTGCCATATCATGGATCAAAAATATTTGTCAGATTCATTCAAATTATGGACATCAAATCTTCAAATAAATGGAACTGGTTGCTGCCAATACAAAAACATGGTGTGCCACTTGGTAATCAAGTTTGGTACAATCAGTGTGTTTCTAATCCTGCGTCTTTGCAGTTCGTTGCAAAAGCGACCCTTAAGTATGTTAGAGAATTTGGTGAGAGAGCGTCTCAACTAAACACTTTGTATGCTTTCTTCTGTCAAACTGCACTTGGTGTCTTAGAAAGCAGTAAAAAAGTCACTGAGGCAATAATAAACGCGTTACTACCCACAGTTTTTAAGGCTATAGAATCGCCTATTGTCGATTTTCGATCGTCAGCGTACATTATCCTTGGATTCTTGTTCACTAAAGCTACGATAAAAGCAGACACGCTGAATGAGATAGTCGATAAACTACTCACAACAGAATTCGATATGACTTATGACATTGCTATTTTGATAACAATGATGTACACTCACCAGACGCATATGACGAAGATGTCTGACACAATTTTGAATGACATCTCAGTGGATATAATGAATAATTTGTGTAGTCATTTAAAGAAGTCAGTAGAACGGAAGCAGAATATTCAGCCGTTCGCTGTAGCGTTTCTCTCCAGTATTTTGCCAGTCATACAGAGTGATAACGAGGAGTTCAGAAGATACAACCGACTGCCACAAATATTGATTGATGGAGTTGATTTGAGACATCAGCAGCCTGAAACTATTGTGAAGTAAGTTATTTATTAATTAAATTCCTCATTCGTAGATACATATCACCCTTAATTAATTAATCATACTATATGACTTTTTCAAATATGTCCAATTAATCATGCTAAATTACTTTTTCAGATGTGTCCTTGATGCCTTCCAAACTCAAAAGCTGAAGAAGGTTGATGATGGAGATGGGAGTGATATAGAAATCCTAGATGAAGATGTTGTATGTTCTCCAAAAATTCTAGAATGGTATTCATTATTGCTTAAAAATCTGGAAAAGAAATATCCTGAAGCATTTGACAAGGTTATCAAACAAGAAATGAGTTCTAAAAATAAGGATTCAACTAAACGGAGACTGCAAATGTCCAAGGTTTTGGGCTTCAAGCCATCTGTAGCTCATAAAGTGGGCGGAACATATTTATTTGAAAATCTGAACCATGTCAACCCAGAACTGAGGGTTGAAGCAGTGAAGTACATTTGTAAAGAGTTTGATGCGTTGAAAATTGAGAATGCTGAATTTGTCAAAGACTCTATTGTAAATAGATTAAGTGATGATAATATTGATGTAGTAACAACAGCATTACAGATACCTACTAAATACTTGAATGAAGCTTTGAATGAGATAGACTTGACCAATGTATTTGTTGGCATCGTTACAAGAGGTTCCAAGAAGTGGAAAAAAGTTATCAGTTCAGCAATTGAAAAGTTCTGTTCCTTAGAAATACTTCCGGTTAACCAGGAAACAGTGTTGGCATTGGTACCGCTTCTTTTTCCTTATGATGAAAAATCAGCTTTAATTACATGGAAAATTCTAAATTCACCTTGGGGTAAGAAGTTTGGGCTTATCAAGAAATTGAAAAACCTCAATGATTCATATAAAGACAATCATGAAGTATTAAATCAACTGACTTTCAATGCGTTATTTGTTGACAAACATATGGACTTTGAAAACTTACTAGATGTTTATCAGCTCAATAAAAGTAACACTCTTGATATTTACATGTATTTACTTTTGAAAAGCTGCTCTTTCAAGTTGGCAACTGTTGAAGAGATAACAGAAACACTTGCTTTATTGTTAGAATCGTTTGAAGATGAGAAAAGGGCTATAGTCGCCAGTTCTGAAGATCAGACCTTCTCAAGCAAGGTTCTAACGGAATTTATAAAACTATCCAGGCAAGATAAAATCCCATTTGAAGTTGTTGAATACATCTTCTCAAGAGTGATTGAGGATATGAATGTAAAGAAGCTTCCGAAACCGTGGTGCAATTTTTGCGAAAATTCTGAGACGGTTCTAGTACGACGATTGTATGAGATCTGTGTTACTGGTTGTTCCATTCCTACTTACGAAAAGAACTATGTGAAGCTGTTGCAACAGCTATTAAGAAAGTTCTTCAAAACTGCTCAGGAGAAATTCGACTTTATAGCAAACTTTGCTTGCGGTCATATATTATATGCCTCCGATCCAAAAGACGTTATTGTACCAGAACTACAGTTAAGAAGTCTCAAATTGCTGAACAACTTCTTTTCCCTTCAAGATTCTGAATTCCTTTACGAATCAGATGTAGTAATTTTGACACTTCTGTTTGATTTGAACAATCCCGTTACCGCAATTCGTCAAGCTGCTATCGATTCTATGAACAATTTGTTGAGATACGAACCAGACAAAAGCAAAACGTATGTTCAGCTGATGAATGAACTAATTGAACATAAAGAAGAACTGTTATTAGACCACGAACAGATACCACAAGTACTGAATACAATTCTGACTCAATCATCGCCAGTTAAAAAGATATTTAGGAAGAACTGTCTCATCAAATTCACAAATATACTGACTTCAGGTACACCTCCGCATATAACTTCTAGTTTTCTCAAACTATTGAGTAACACTATCAGTGCTAATACGTTCCCCAGTATAGTACCAGCTTTGAATGGTCTAGAAACAAAACTGAGCCAAAATGAGCTAGACCCGAAATTCTCTTTCAACATATACGAATCTAATTTGTTCAAACAAGTTTACAGTCAAATAAACGAAGCCACTGCAAGTAGTTTTTCTAAAAAAGAAGTGTGGAATTCAATAGCTCTTGGGTTAAAAGAATACAGGGAATGTATTCTAGAAGAAGGGCAGACATCTACCAGTCCATGTATTCTGATTATGAAACAAATTGATGAGGATGTTTTCAAGAAAATCCCTGATGATGTAGCTACAGAATTAGTTGAGCTTATTGCTTCTGCTGGCGCTTTCGGTAGTAATCCTAATATATCGAGTACAGCTGCTAAAGTTATGAAGAAAATTCATTTGAAACTGGCAGTTTTTAAACCTATATTAGAGGTAATGTTGCATGCTGTTGATCCAGCTGGCAATTTGCCAAAAAAGAAGAAGTCTTCTGTCTCTATGTTTTCATACCAGTTAACTGAAACTGATGCTTGGAAATTGGGAGTCACACTTCTTGAATATGTTCAGAATAAGAAGAAAATGACAGTAGACAGTACATTTGTCTCGTTATTATTTGAACTGTTGAGTAAATGCTTGAGATTTGAGGAGCAGTCATATGTCGAGTACACGAAGCAATTAATTCTTTCTTCTTTGTGGTATTATTGCAAGAAGTTTGTTGACAATAAAGACAGAGATCAAATGAAGTTGCTCAAGTCTCATTTCAAAGTAGACCTTGTTGTCCAATGTATTAGGGGAACACAAAATCCTCAAACCCATCATCACGCCTTGATTCTATTGTCTGATGCTGCTTATATGCTGCCAGAACAAGTTCTCCATCATACTATGGAAATTTTCACATTCATGGGATCGTCTGTTCTTCGGCACGACGACGCGTATAGTTTCCAAATCATTATAAAGATAATAGAAACCTTGATTCCTATTCTCGTGAAACTAGACAGAGATGTCGACGATTACACAGAGAAAGAGATGCAGCAATTACAAAACCGTATTGTTCCTGTTTTAAGGACATTTGCTGATGTTGTATTGGATGTCCCTGAGCATCGGCGTCTGCCTTTATATAAAAAGTTGATAGAAACCCTAGGCCCTAGTCATTTCCTTTGGGTATTTCTTGGTTTATTGCTAGAAACTCATATTACTCATTTTAATGATGACAAAAAGAAAGATAAGCGAACGAACAGAACTCTGGCCGATCAAGAATCGCCTATGAATAGGCTCGATTTCGGCCAAAGTATTCTACTTGAATTTCCGCCTGAAGTATGCATGGAAAGTTTCATAAAGTTGATTGCTTATATCAAGGCTTTGCCTGTACAGAAGGATGAGGATAGTATGGACACTGGTGTAGTTCCGAGCGACATATTTAGTGTTAATGGGCATACAGCAGTACAACTTAGGCAATACAAGTATGTTATAATAACGTTCATGAATAATTGCTTGGCGTCTTCGAGATTCGTCCAGCACAGCAGTCAAGCTACCGATATAAAGACTATGGAAGCGCATTACAAGACATACATTATTAATATCTTGACGTTTATTCAGAACATGTCTAAGTACAGTGATGAGAAGACGGCTAAATACTGGCGAGTAATGTTGCATCATAGTTATGATCTTTTAGATCACACGAACAATTTACTATCTGCACCGATGTTCTTGTCTGTAGTACGAGGATTGTTGAAACACACATTGCAAGCTGTACGAAGGAAATCTATGGAGTTGTTGAACTCCAAAATTCAGTTTAGCCCCGAGATGTTCAATGATATCGACAAGGAACTTCTGTTTTCGCTACTGCCAGCGTTATTAGACATAATTAAGACTATTGAGACTAAAGATGAAAGTCTAAGTGAGACGGCTGCGCAAGAAATTGAACTAAACCAACAAACTGCGTTACTATCTCTCAAATTGCTTACGAGGATGCTGGCCTCCGAAAATCCGGAACCATTTAAGACAGTACTGGAAACTGTCACTGAATACACTTGCAATCCGAATATTACGGGCAACGTAATGGCTTCTGTCGTTCTATGTCTAGCAGAGCTGTGCAGTAATCTCAAAGCACATGCTTTAGTTAGCCTCAGGAAATTTATGCCTGCACTTATCAAAGTTTTGAAGAAGCAACGTAAGGCTGAAACTCCCGAACTCATACTATTAAGCACAGTCACAGCAATATCGAAGATAGTCGAGAGCCTGCCGTTATTCCTAAGTCCCTATTTGCAAAAGATACTATATGAGTACGCAATTTTGTTGGCTAAATGGCAAACTTATGATCAAGAATGCAGTAAAGTGTCTGCAATAGTGACCAAGCTAGTTACTATTAAGAAGAAGATTGCCAGTTCCATACCGCCCAGAGTTTTGATACCAGTTGCGAATGAGACTCACCAATTGTTGCTGGAGAAAGAGAATTATGATGCGATTGGGCCAGTTATGTCGGTGTTAGCAGAGAGTTTCGCGAATGTCACAACTGCAGACTTCACAGCTCTTCAGCAAGATTTGACTGCGTTCTTCCTCTCAGCGTTGCAGTTACGAAGTGACGCAGGCGAGAAGAATGTAGATGGAGACGTTATAGATAGAGCTGAGGACGAAGTAGTTAACGCATTAGTCAAACTTGTTCTGAAGCTGTCCGAAACCAGTTTTAGACCTTTCTACTTCAAGATTTACGATTGGGCTATTAGAACCAACGTTGACGGACAGAAGGACAGAGCTATCACATTTTACAGGTAATTTTTGTTGTGTTATTTAATATTTTTAATTTACATGTGCTTTAGATTAATGGTTTCAAATCTAGAGGTTAATTATTCTTATGTAAACCAATGATTATTTATGGCTCGATATGCGAAGGATCTTTCGTATAATGTGTAATACGCCTGGCAATATATGCCTAGTTAAGTTTTCAATAGGGCCTCATCAATCAATCTGTCTCATATGCACTAGGGTAATGGGATTTTATGTTAGGAACCACTGCCTAAGATAGATGTTTTGTTACTGTAAATGACGATGTATTTTTCCAGATTGAGCAGTGCCATTGCGGATCAACTGAAGGGATTATTCGTGCTATTCGCCGGTCATTTCATCAAGAACGCTGCGGATCTTCTCGATGCATGCAACAGCAGCAAGACTGAAGTATTTTTCTTCGAATCCGAGGACAAATGTGTCACCCTCGTCAAACACATCATCAAGACTCTACATATTGTCTTCCTATACGATAGTCAAAACTTCCTGAACAAAGACAGATTTGAAGCGTTAATGCAACCTGTGGTAGACCAGTTGGAGAATACTCTAGGGGGCATTCAGGACCTTAAGGCTAGAGCAGAAGAGTTGTTAATCCCGTGCATCTCGCAGTTCGCTGTGGCTACGGCGGATGATTCGTTGTGGAAGCTGCTGAATTACCAGATACTGTTGAAGACTAGGCATAATGATGCTGATATTAGGTATGTATTTGTTTCTTCTACTGTAAGATCCAATATAATTTCTATATGACTATCAGTCTTATGTCTGAGCGTTGCTATATAACACATTGTAAGTAAATACATTGAATTTAATTAAATCTTTCCTAAAGCGTTCTAAAGCTTTACGTTTGTAAATTAAATTGTTATTTACCTAAATGTTTCATAAACCAGTACCAGATTATGTTTTTTTTAGAGTTCACTTCAGGGAACAAACTTTTCCCCAACAACTTAAATTGTCTTTAGGGCAAAGACGTTTAATATATTTCTTTTTCAGATTAACGGCTCTTGACTGTTTAGTGTCTATGGCCAGTCAGCTTGGCAGTAGTTGGCTGCCACTCTTGGCTGAGAGCGTACCATTCCTGGCAGAACTCCTCGAGGATGGTGATCAGAGAATAGAGTCGTCCACTAAGGATGCCATTCGGAAGCTTGAGACTATACTTGGAGAGCCTTTGGAAAAATACTTTTAAGTTTAATTAGTAGTACTTGTATATCTTCATGTTATAGTTTTGTTTATAAATAAACGAAATTATATTTTTATCATTCAATGTTGTTATTTTATAAATTATAAATAAATAAATTCTGCAGACGGACACACAATTCCTAGGTCCAAACTAAGCTTATATGCTTAAACACATAACATCACGCCCATAATCCCCGAAGGGGTAGGCAGAGACAAGGGGCAGTAGGCCCCTTTAACCACATTCAGCCAAAAACAAAACTGGGCTGGGTTAGATGTTTTGTGAATTGTGAAAAATTGTGACAAGTGGCTAGCTCGTCGCCTACACAATCACACACCCAAAACCCCATATACCATTAGTCGCCTTTTACGACATGCTAGGCAAGAAACACAGTTGGCACATTCTTTTCTAAGTCCCAGACCAACATCGGACAAACGTTTATAAGCTTGTGCCATGGATACTAGGTGAACGGATATACAATCCTACTTGAATACGTTTATAAACATCCATAACTCGAGTACAAATGTCCATCACACGAAACATTTGCCCCTAACTGGATTCGAATCCGCGGCCCTTGGTTTTTGTGGCCGAGGTCTGATCACTCGACCGGACCTGTAATTTTATTTGCAATCTCTTCGGCGCTAGTAGGTTTGAGTTAATGCCACAGAATTGCATGGCTTAATGCCGACGATTTGTAAAATGGCACAATATGTAGATGGCGCTGCATGTCTCGAAGATAGCCAGAGTCATAACTTTGGTTAACAGGTTGATTGTATTTGTAACACAAGTGTTTAATCGACTTAGAATCATATTAACGTCAGTATGTGATGTCTGATATTTATAAAAAAAATTATGTAGGTATATTTACACTTACATAAATATTAGATAGAAGACTATGATTAATTTTTATTCACATAAACAACTGACATACCTATAGGTATACTTACTCAGTGATAAATTAAATGAAGAGTTCATAATAAACTTAAAGCTTTGTCGAAGGTAAATCGAAGAGGAGGTAATACCTACTTAAGGGATAACGAAAAAGAAACAAGATCCTTTAGCACGACCGAAACATAACAATTTTGTTAAGGTTGTTAGAACACAATTTTTCAACTATTTTTAAAATCTTGCTTTTTACTAAATGCTTAGCACTAAGACAAATGGGTGTTAACCATCCTTAACTTACTGTTAAGAGCTAATAGGTTTTCTTTTCTGTGTCTTTAAATAGTTAGTAGCTTATACTAATATAATAAAGCTCGATGGCGCATTCGGTAGTGACCCTGCCCCATGCGCCAAGAGTTGTGGCTTCGATTCGCACCCAGGACAAACATTCGTATGATGAATACTTGTGTTTGTTCTGTGTCTGGGTGTTGATATCCAATATTTAAGTATATATTTGTAATACCACTGTTGATTCTGATATCCGTAACACAAGTGCTTAAGCTACTTACCTCGGTGTCAGATCAATGTATGTGATGTAGTCGAATATTTATTTATTATTATTTATTAAAGCTGAAGAGCTTGTTAGTTTGTTTTTTTTTTTTTTTTTTGGTTGAACGCGATAATCTCAGAAACTACTGGTACGAATTAAAAAACTGTTTTTGTGTTGTATAGTTAATTTATCTAGGAATAACATTAGCCATAAACGCAGGAGAAATCGCGGGCACAGCTAGGTATATATAACTAAAACTTACCTACTAACTAAACTTCACGCCACTTCCCTAGCGGGGTAGGCAGAGAGAAGTTGAGAGAACCGAACGCCATATGGCACGATCCTTCCTTGGACACCTCACTCGCCTCTTCAACATTCATAATCCTTTACATACAAGCTTTACGGTTTTTATGACTCCTAACATAACCTTCTGTTAATACACGACCAGATTGGTCGTGCGTGGCGTGTTCTTCAAATTGAGCTAACCGTTCTAAATAACTAAACTTCACGCCACTTAACTACCTTCCCGTGCTTGTAACATGGAAAATAAAAAAAAAAGAATTGCCTCTAGAATCTAGAACCTACTAAGTATACTTACTTATGTCTCTCTTCCAAGTAGATTTCTATGCAGGTTTGCTTGACTTGAGCTATTTATCTAGTTATGTACTCACAGATTAAAGTTCTCACGCTAATTCGCGTTCATCAGTAATTTAAAACTTCCGAGACGGCTATTAACACACTTACCGGGAACTTTGTATAATATCGAGATAAACCTGAGGCGAAGTTCTTTGAAAGCTCCCCGGCACTTTTTTAATATTCACCGCGTGAAAGTGTCAACAAAGTTTGAGAAGCTACACAGGATCTACGCAGATATGGGGTGCTAAGTACGTTTAAGTCGGTGTTGTCTTGCCGCTTTTGTAGTTCAGCTTAAGACTAGTTTGAGTAATTTCTAAGACACCGTAATCGAATTTTTTCATTATTGAAAGGTAGGTAAATATATACCTACCTACTTACAAGATCAGCTAAGCTCTTATTTTTTAAGAGGATTTTCTATGGTAGCTGGAGCTGGTTGCTCAGTAAAGCGGTGGTAGCTTAATGGTAAGGACACGCGCCTCTTAACCGAGGAGTGCGGGTTCAAACCCGGGCACGTACCTCAGGAATCAAAACGATCCTATTTTGGGAAGTAGTTAAGCCTCCGTTTACATAATATCTCACCTTCTATTGCACAAAAAATAAAAGACGTCTGAAAAAATCCATTTTCTCGACACCTGACGGCCCAATTATATTTATCTTTATTCGTGTTTCCCCCCAACCGTAGATAAATAAATACTTGATTGGAGTTAATTCCTCGGCCGGTATCGGCATGCATCGCTGCCCCCTCCCCGGTAATACGACTATCGTTTATTATGAAAACCTTATCAGATTCGTGGTTGGCTGGAATCCAATTTCGTCGTGGTTAGACTAGGGTTGGGGTCCGGGCAAACCGGACGGCTACCGGTAGGACTTTACGGCTTCCGTAAAGTCCTACCGGTATTTTCTGTATATCTTCTTAAGTTTAATACTTAAGTATAGTTTCACATGTCCTCAATTAAAGATTATTAGATCGAAAACTGTAGACTCTTAATTTTATGATTATCATGAATCACGTAGAAAATTTGTGATACTGCACCAAATAGCGACAGTGCTGTTTTTTCAACAGTGTTTGATTGAATATTGAGTACCTTTCACTTAGAAAATGCACGCAAAGCTGCAGGAAAAGCGGACGTAATTACCAAAGCACAAGAAATATATCTCTTCGACCAACGCGCAGCAACATTCGATATTCCGGAAATACGCAACGGTAACTCACATCCCTAATGGTGCCTGACGGCGCATGAGAATATTCTCTGTACACAAACTGACACACAGGTTTTGTCGGACAACCTTTTAAGGAGCCGCTCGCCCTTCACTCAAACGGAACAAATCTCAAACGAAAGAAAACTGCCAAGCGTAATCTGGACAGAGAGATTAATATTCTGATAATATTCTGTGGCTTTGATATTCCAATACCTTTAGGTTAATGACGTCCCTTTGAGGAGCATTCTACGATATAAGCGGTGAATGGTCAAAGGCTATGGAGTCGTCTTGTAACCAGGTGAACATCATACCACTTAATTGCTAATCCTCTTTGAAAACAGCTCATTTAGTTCGGATTTTATTTTTAATTATAACATTTTAAGAGTTCCGTTTTCAATGATAGAAACTTTTTGTAGTAACAATGGACGTATCAAGTCGCTCGGAATGCTCAGAAGTCCTATACTTTTTATTATCTATCTATCATCTTAAAGCTAGTTGGCACTTCATAATTTATAGATATGACGTCGTGCGTATAATATGCATTTGTTATATTGCTGCTAAAGATAACAGAAATTGGTTTAAAAAGGATTTGTTTATTTTTTATTTTGGGCCTTCCTTTTTCTGAGATTCAAATTATATATGAATAGGCACAAACAAATTTGTTGGTACATCATACGAATTATTATATTTACGTAATCATAAGTAGGTATCTAGTTATATAGATCAACTTAAAAAATATTTCACTTAAACAACCAATTTTCTTGATTTCTTTGTCATGAAGTTATGAAGGTTAATGTATAGGTAATATTATTTTTTAAATAGTCAACACGGAAATCAACTAAAAGCAGACATAGTTCCAAGAAGAGGAATACTAAAAATAATTAAATCACAAACATATGACGCTCTTAATCCCTAATAGGGTAGGCAGACTCAACAAATCACCACTTACAAAATTGTCGACGTCCGAACGAAGTGCTTATTTTCAGATCCTCATAAAAAGTAAAGGCCATTTTTTAACTGTTATATTTTTCACATACGTGCCCGGACCCTTATGACGAATCGATTCACACCTCATTCATCAAAATCGGATAAGTAAGTGCTTTACGCTACGGTGAACATACGTAGCATACATAGGCACATAGGCTGCTAAAACCATAGATTTAGGATGTACTAAATCTATGGCTAAAACACAAGAAACTTCAGCTTATTAATTTGACTTTTTGTGTCTGTCAGTATATCTGCGGTTAAGCTCAGAATCTTTTAGTTCCAGACAGCTGTTATTTGGCATAATACAATACCATAATTATCAAACAAAGTCGTGAAAAATATATTTAAACCAGCCCTGCCTCTGGCTGTAAAAATAAAACTAATCTTGTTTTTTCTCGTCTATTCCTTGGTGAGCATCCTTAGGTTTTCCAAAAATACTGTGGATATTTGAATATTTACCATTTTTTTTTTCAGGGATCGTCTGTGAAAATATTAACTTCTAAAGTGTTTCTAGTTCCGATCATTGAGAATAAAATTGTCAAAATGTGGTTAATTACGAGATTTTGTCAATTTTCTCTCTGCCTACCCAGCTAGGGAAGTAGCGTGAAGTTTAGTTAGTTAGTTTTGTCTATTTTCTTCTTCTAAGCATACAATAAAGATTGCAGTAGATATCAGCAGATAAAACATACTAGCAATAGTTTAGCAATTTAACATTAATTTATCATGATAGATCATTACTTAATATTATAAAGAGTTGAGATTAATGTTTTTGTATGTTTGTAACGAATAAACTCAGAAACTACTAGATTTTAAAAATTCTTTTACCATTAAAATTCTAAATATATTATTTCTGAGCAACATAGGCTACTTACTTATATTATCTCAAAATGTATTTAAAAATAAATATCCATCCGAGCGAAGCTAAGACGGGCGGTTAGTTATAAGTCGATCAATCCCATTTCAATCAGGAATAAACTCATTAGACCCAAAACCTGAGTGCGGTACACAATTTTAATTATCCAGTCTGCGGTGTGTGCGATGCAATTGCACTAATGCACACGTCGGGTCACCTGCCAAATCAATGTGAGATTAAATTACATACGCAACCAATGATTAATCAACCGCAACGCTATTTTCACTTCGAATATTTATTGTCACTTATAATACTGGAAATGTGTAGTCAAACCGAATTAGGTATATATTTTAATGTTTGCCATTATCTTAAAGGCGAATTCCGTCTTTTCTTAACGAAAGTCATATCACAGATTAAACAGTATTAGTGTTATATATACATATATACATATATACATATATATATAAAATGCTTTAGGTACTGAATAATTTACATTGCTAAGCTATCGCCTTTATTTATTTTCTTATATTCTCGTTAAGATTACGAATAGATTTAGATTGTTTGTGGAATAATCCACAATTCGCTTCCTCCGAAGCCGATAAGGATGGTCCAAAGAACAAAAATCTGAAGAATTCACCAACATTTTCTTCATCGGCTGTCTATCCAAAATTATTTATCCAAAAAAGTCTCGAAAGTGTGTCGCGAACTTTTATCACATAAAAAAGGTTTGTCGCACTCTCAAGACTCATAGGCGAGAAACTTTAATATTTAACTTGCAAAATGTATCCATAATACCTCCAAGACGATGTACATTAAATAAGAGTGGATAATGACTTCTCCTCTGAATATTTCAGAAGGCTTTCAGGTACCTATCTCGGTTTAATATAGATAGCGGACACTTTCTTGTAATATAACAGGTTTTAAAGAGTTTAGAAACTTTGAAAAATTGTTGTTTCTTTATGCAGAAAAACATAGACATGAGCAAGTCGAGCTCATATATAAAGGGTTCTATTTTAAATCCTACCAATAATAATAATAATAAATTCTCCAGACTGACACACTAATTCCCTAGTTCCAAACTAAGCTTATGCTTGTACTTTGGATACTAGGCGAACGGATAGACATACATAAATACGTTTATAAACATCCATGACCCGGGAAAAAAAACCATGTTTATCACACGAAATATTTGCCCCTAGCGGGATTCGAACCCGCGATCTCTTGGTTTCCTAGCCAGGGTCTCTGACCACTCGACGTTGACGACTGGCCCATTGCCAGTCGTCAACGTCAACTAACATCATTATATTCCTAGCGTTATGTGCCGTGCTTAGTTGGATCCTCTTAGATGGTCCAGGATTGAGCGAGTTATTTACACGGAGGTAACTGCCGATCTGATTTTCATAACCCTTAGATAAGGCAACCAGATAATGTGAATCATGATTACACATTCATAGTTTTTTGAATGTGTGTGTTCAGGTTTAATTGCGATGATTTCTTTTACCTCCGAGCTAGTGGTATAAATACTTAGATAATTTTAAAAAAATCCAGAGGTACGTGTCTAAAAGTTACTCTCTTGCAGTAGCAATAGATCGACTGCCGAAATATAATAATCTAACATTAAAAGTAACATAGGTACAACACAAAACATCACACCCATAATCCCCGAAGGGGTAGGCAGAGTCAAAGGGGCAACAGGCCCCTTTAACCACATTGAGCCAAAAACAAAACTGGGCTGGGTCAAATGGACAATTGTGACAAGTGGCTACTTCGTCGCCTACACAATCACATACTCAAAACCTCATATACCATTAGTCGCCCTTTACGACATGCTAGGCAAGAAACACAGTTGGCACATCCTTTTTAAGTCCCAGACAAACATGGGACAATGGGCTGGGTTAGTTGGAAAATTGTGAAAAAGTCACTTCTTTTTCACAAGTGGCTAGCTCGTCGCCTACACAATCATATACCCATAAGTTATGGGCCATAACCCACATTAAAAGTACTTAGTTAATTTATATGGCAAAACTAATAAGAACTTAGTTCGTGAAACGTCGATGCATCAAACTAATCGATTTGGAATTGACGTCCCTTCAGTAATTAATAGTTTAATAAGAAAAGTTCCGCCTAGGAGAAATTGATATAAGAGAAAAGGTGTCTCATTTTTCGTAATAAAGGATAGTTAATGATCTTTAACTATCAAGTCTTGCCGTTCTCCTTTCAGTAGATGCTACCTTATGAACCGATTTATAAGTGCTTTGTTGAAGCCTATATAAATAATTTTAATTTCATTTCATTTAATTGATTAAGGCGTATGTTGCAAAAGCGTTAATCAATACGAAGGAAAACTTTCAGAACGAACTAAAATTAAAAAGATTCTAAGTGCATGTTTTGGACAGGTCCGTTGGTCGAGTGGTTTGAGACCTTGGCCACTAAACCAAGGGTCGCGTGTTCGAATCCCGCTAGGGGCAAACGTTTCGTGTAATGAACATAGACATTTGTTCTCAAATCATGGATGTGTTTAAACATATATATTTAAGTATGTTTATCCGTTTACCTAGTACCCGTAGTACAAGCTTATAAGCTTAGTTTGGAACTAGGATATTGATGTGTAAGTCTGGAGAATATATGTAAAATATATAATCACTTGAAGGAACGATCAAGAAATCCTACTTGTTTAAATAGCTTATCACTCTTTGCTTATCCATTTGGGTCTTGTGAGCGTGGTATGTATCTATACACAAAAACCAACAATAGATTTGACCTTCATCAGCCAAAATTCCATAGAGTTTCAGTAAAATAACAGTAAATTTCAATCTTAGCCAGAAACCTTGGCTTCAGCTATATCTATAATCACGTATTTCAAAGTGCCACCCAACATAAACCCTTCAAAGATAATCTTCTATCAAATTGCGAAGTAAATCGCTTTTATCTAGGATTAAATCGTCTCTAAGCAAGCCTCGGCAGGTCTCCCCAAATTGGTTATTTCCTGCACCGCTATAACAAGTTTGAAGGAGGTTATTAGAAAAGTTCGCGCGGGTCAGTGTAATCAGTACGTAATTAACCAGTTGTAATTAGCAGGTGATAATGAACAACGTAGGCAGTTAACAGAGATTCCCATTTGGGTTTACGAGTCGTTTTCCGATCACAAAGTAACCTTTGACGAGGAAACTTCTTTTATAGTTTGCAACTTAAAAAAAAACAGAAAACAGACGTTACATAATAAGCAAAAGTGTGTAACAACTGCACGGAAGATATCCTTCGTCTGATTTAAAAGGAGCAAATTTTGTTTAGGAATCTTACTAATATTATAAACGCGATAGTTTGTACGGATGGATGGATGTGTGGATGTTTGTTACTCTTTCACGCAAAAAGTACTGCATGGATTTTAATAAAACTTTACAATAGTGTAACTTATACATTAGAATAACACATAATCTATGTTTCATTGATGTACTTCGCGAGAAACGCCGCGGGCAGAAGCTACTAACTAAATAAATAAGGCGACGACTATCTTTGGACTTTCATCAATGCAAGTACTGATTTAATTCAATATACTCGTATGTGACCAGTAATTATTATTATTTTTTATATCGGCTACTTCACATACATTGATCTGACTCCGAAATAAGTGGCTTAAGCACCTGTGTTACGGATTTCAGAATCAACAGTGGTATATTACAAAAATGTATATACTTAAATATTCAATATTAACACCCAGACACAGAACAAACACAAGTATTCATCATACGAATGTTTGTCCTGGGTGGAGATCAAACCTACAACTCTTTGGCGCATGGGGCAGGGTTACTACCGAATGAGCCATCGAGTCAGTTGTGATCATCATTATAAATGATGCTAAGACTAAATCACTAACAGATGTCACAATAATACTTAGATCTCAAAGTTTATACGGTGGTATAAAAGAAAAGGTTATACAATACTAATACGGTGTGCCACAAGACTAACTACTTTCTGGGCCCTCAATTACCGCTCCAAATTCCCATAAGATAGGACCATTCTTCTCCCGGCAAAGCTAGATAGCGTTGTAATTACGCTGTTCTTGTCCGGGGCGAATTTCGCGACTATCAATTAAGCCGTGCGACTCAGAAGTCGGATTGAACAAATTAATTTTCTCGCAAAACACGAGAGGATCGAGTTGCAGGATTTATTACTCGGAGCTGGTTAGTTTGGCTTTTGGGAGGGAAGTTGCGGCGGTAAAAAGTCTTCTCTTTAGGGTTGTTAGCTTTTATTAGAAGAAATATAGTATATATGATTTCAAAGGAGGTAAATGAAGAGTACGGACTTACAAAAAAGATTATCATTTATTTTATGTTTTTAAACATCTAACCCAGCTCATTGTCCCATGTTGGTCTGGGACTTAAAAATTAAGTGCCATCTGTGTTTCTTGCCTAGCACGTCGTAAAAGTCGACTAATGGTTTATGGGCCTTAAGCCTACCCCTTTGGGGATTATAGGCGTGATGTTATGTTTGTTTGGATATTTTTAGAAAGGTATTTTTTGTACTTATTGCAGCACATAAAAATTTTTCATGATTGCATATACATGACTGGCACTAGTATATTAAACATTATGTAAAAATAGTATTTTAGCGTACTCTATTAGTGTTATAGATAAAAGAGTACCTACAATACTCTTTTAGAGTACGGTTGGCAACCCTATTTCTGTTAGTTATTTGGCGAGTGTAAAGTGCCGATTTAGTTCAGGGTATTATTGTAATAATAAATTACAAAATATATGTCAGACTAATGCTAAGTATGCTAATCAGAGTTAGACATAACTTGTTTTATTAACTTAGGTAATCTTAAGACTAGCACCAAATAGTATATAAAGTAGGTATTATATAATCTTTAATTGTCTATCAATTACACAATAAGTACGTATATTGGTACATGTCGCTTACTTAACACAAAGTCTAAAACTACTGGTATTTTATTTATTATAAGTATTTGTTTTGGTTCAATCTGATTCCAAAATAATCTTAGGCACTTAATATGTTTAAAAATCAAAATCAACGCCGATATCATAAACACCCAGACCCGAGACAAATATACCTGGGATAGAACCTGTGTCACTTGAGTTTGAAGCGATGTTTGAACCATCAACAGATGGCTATCAAAACGCAAAGCCCTCACGGATATTGTACTTATTAATAACTCACATCATCTATACTTATAATAAATCTGTAGAGAGGTCAATTCTGTACATGAAATATATTTTCAAAATAACTATCAGGGGGTGATTAGTGATCGATACTGATGCCAAAAATGCAATCAGTAAAATTTTTGTCTGTCTGTCTGTCTGTCTGTCTGTCTGTCTGTCTGTCTGTCTGTCTGTATGTTCCTTATAGAAACAAAAACTACTCGACGGATTTTAACGAAACTTGGTCCAATTATTATTCATACTCCTGGGCAGGTTATAGTATACTTTTCATCACGCTACAATCAATAGGAGCAGAGTAGTGAAGGGAAATTATGGGAAAACGGGAGAAGTTACTCCATTTTTTAAGCTTCCGTCGCGTGTGCAGCCTTAATGGTTAAAGTTACATAGAAATCATGTATGACGGAAATAGTCTTTACAATATTAACCATAAAAGCGGGTGACACCACTGGCACAGCTAGTAGCAAATATTTATAGCTGAACTATTAATTTGAATGACGTATACGTGTGCCCTTTCATGCAAACGTAGTGTTCATTATTGGGTATTTTTGTGTCCATCAATAATTTGGACAGAAGGACGTGTCGAAAGTCATTTGAGCTCGTCAAGGATGTTCAGTTCATAGAATAAGTTAATATGTAAGTACAGATAATACACATGATTGGTGGTAGCTAAATGACATACGCCTCAAATGGGAGTAGAGTTCTCTAGTTGTAGATATTTGCCCATCTTGAACTAACTCTGCTACCAACCCACGATGTTTTCCCTCACTACCGAAGCTGTCTCGTTGGTCTAGTGGTAGCATGCACCGCCTAAAGACCAACAGGTCCCTGGTTCAATTCCCGGGTCGGAGAAAATTATTTGTGGCTGGGTATTTCAATATTGAAATTACTCAGTAACAGTAAGAGTCAGAAAGTTGGCGGTTTTAATCACCCCCGTGCCCCGGAAAGCACGTTAAGCCGTTGGTCCTGCGCCTGACCTCTCTCTGGTCATGTCGAATTGCCGTCTCACCGGACTATGAGAGCGAAGGAACAGAGAGTGCACCTGTATTTGCGCACACACTTGTGCACTATAATATCTCCTGCGCAGATGGTTAATCCTCGTTGAGATTGGCCACCGTATCGGTTAGGAAGGCGTTATTACACTTCAAAACTCTGCAAAAGCTGTATACTCAGATAACTATGGGCGTGTAGGCATAATCAAAATTATTTGGATTTTCTACTGGCTTCAAAGGTCGGATAGAAATCGCTATGCACCTCAAAACTACATTCGTTAAATTTAGGATCATGGCTAAGTGGGCAAGAAACGGTACATGGTGAGGAATATGATGATGATAAGGATCTATATTAAAAGCATACTTCGTTAAGACATATGGATTTGTTGTCTGTAGTCTTAAACGTCCACGCTTGGCAAACTTCCCCATTCAACGAAAGGTAAAGTTTACGAATGACAATCCCCCCCTTCACCTATTTTTGCAACTAAACAGCAATCTTATCCCGTACAATTTATAGTCGTAAGTTTCCCAACATGCTCAACTTTACGTAGACAGATACCAGGACGATACATCATTCGGAGTACCTGTCCCTCCGTGTCACTCATCCGGAGGTATTAGGCGGCATGTGGCGGTTCCAGTGGAAACAATAAAGTTTTTTCATATCTCTCCGCCATTGTGACGTGCCCTTTTATTAGTTTCGCCATCGTTTGTCTGGATGACGTCACTTTGGTGTTGTCGGAAAACAGATGGTGAGATGAGATATCTTGGTGACAACGTCTGTCTATGGCATTGCTTGAGATCAGCTGCATATTTGAAACTCTTGACAACTGATAAAATATGTAGAGATATTAACGGTTTCAAAAAATAATTAATATAGATACTGTATACAAGGTTATTTTTAGTATATGCTAAACCTCTTCCCTACTTATATATTATAGCTCATTATTCTAAGGACTTAACTTTCAAGGATTTAAAAAAAAATAGCATAGATTATAAAAAAATAAAATAGGCAATCTGAAAGCCTGGTCAACTTTTCTATGAAAAGTAAAAAAAATGTTCGCTCATTTTCTAAATCTATTAAATTGCTTTCATATTTACACTAAAATACTAAGATGTTTTCCATTTTTTCTCTTGGAAAATAAAAAGAGAAACAGAACCGTTATGCAACTCTTCCGAAATTACCAAGATTCACATCGGATGCGTCTTTTCGTACAATTTTATGGCACAATCAAATAAATTACAGCATAGATGTTTTAGCTGAATTTGTTAAAAATTTAAAATAAATAAGAAAAGCGAGATGCGGCTGCCTATCTGCCTGTATAATACATCAAATTCTTAGATGTAAATGAGAGTTTGGTTTTCAAAAGCAGTGCGGCGTTTCTAGATCAAATGTAAATATAAACTATATACTGTGGTCGTAAAGAAAGAAAAAAGTACAGTAAAATTATTTTCTTATAATCATATAATTTTCCATTGTCTAATTTTTTTTTTCATTGCGTATATAAGTTAGGCGCAAGTACATCGTGTCTTCAAATGGTGTTTGTTTAAAGTATTGGATAAAATATCCATGTGCTGTGAAGAAGGGAAAATATGGGGCTGGTCTTTGAAAATTACAAATGTTTAACAGATTTTTTATAAACATTCCATCACGCCCCCAACCACTAAACTTAAAGAGGGTTGTCAGAGTCCAAGGAGCAATAAGCTCATTAAACCACATAAGTTAAAATTAAAATTAATAAAATTCAGTTGGGTTCATGAAAGTTGTGAACTAGTAACTACCTGCCGCTTACATAAACGCAAACCCGAACTCTAGGCAAGGAATTCGATCATTACACTCAAGTCCCTGACCCATATGCGACTATCCGCAATAAGTGGCTACAATTAGGGCCACACCACCAACTGGATACAAGCATTTTTTAGCCTCTCGTTTCAATAGAATAGCAAAATTATGTCCGTTTCTTCACTGTTGTTCTTATTACTGTTCCCAGCATCCCTTAGACTGCAGTGTGTCAATGTCTCGGCGTCAAAGGGCCGGATCGCGGCTTCAGACGCTCTCATTAGTACCGAGTGCCGTCAGAAGGGCTGTTTGCATTGCCGCGATTTTCTTTTGAAGGAAACTTTTCTTCTAATAACATGGCGCGGGCGCAGGTAGGTCTTTCATGTCCGTACATATTGGCTTTCGCTGTAATTAAGTTTGTCACGGTGCGATATAAAAATACTAGGTAAATTTTTCCGTTAGGGGAGGTCGTGTTTTGTAATTAAAACATAACCTACGACTAAGTTTCTTAAATAAATTTATTGTTGACTTAGAATCACTGTGACGTTTTTTTAACGTTATTAGCTTTTGCTAATGTAATAGTTGCTATGAGTAAGTCAATTTTGCAGGTCAAAGAGACCTGCTGAAATTAATTTGATCATAGTTGTGCCGAGTCAACGGGTGTAGAACAACTCTCTCAGAGATAATCCGCGTGAAGAAACGTTTTTCAATATGCTGCGTTTTGTGGGACAAAAATAGCGGAAGCCTGAACTTTGACTTCTTGTAACACTCTCATTCTTATGCCGCTCTACTCACTCTAGCGGCTATAGGCTACGGTGACCTGTTACCGTCAGCCCGGTACCATAAACATATTTACCACCTGTGTGATATAAGAAAAAAAGATTGTCTATAAAAATTTCCATCTAACCCAGCCCATAGTCCCATGTTGGTCTGGGACTTAAAAAGAATGTACCAACGGTAGTTCTTGCCTAGCATGTCGTAAAAGACGACTAATGGTATATCGGGTTTTGGGGATGTGATTGTGTAGGCGTCAAGCTAGCCACTTGTCACTACTTTTTCACAATTTTCCATCTAACCCAGTCCAGCCCAGTTTTGTTTTTGGCTGAATGTGGTTAAAGGGGCCTGCTGCCCCTTTGACTCTGTCTACCCCTTCGGGGATTATGGGCGTGATGATACGTATGTATCGTCTATAAAAGCAACTGGTAAGTATATCTAAACACAATCTTTCGTCTTCCAGCGCCACCGTTCACCACAATCTTTTGGTGCAGACTTTTTGCGAGTATTTTCATTTACGCGAACGAAACTTCCCCTCTGAATGAAAACAAAGGCAACGCACTCTCATACTTCGATGGGTCGCATTGTAAGCTGTGTGTCCCATTATGCCTTTGTCAACACACACTGATAACTATGCTGTCTACGGAGCCATCATTAAAACGTCTTTGATGACGTCTTGCTGTGTGTCTTGGGTAAACAGGGGAGCTGATTGGGTGTGGGGGAACGGTGAGATAATTTGAGACTATTATATTATACTCACTAATATTATAAATTCAAATGTAACTCCTTATTGTTGTCGTATTTAAAGTTTGTACCCTTAGAATGGTCATAAACAAATCCGGAATTTGATAGAGCCATTCAGCCAGCACAGGACATTCGAGTTTGAGTGTCAGATCGAATTTCACGTTTGCTGAAAAACGTATCATTAAGCTATAGTAGGTTATTTGGCAAACAATTTGTTTAATGATTGACCATTTAGATTACAAAAAAATATTGTACTCGATGATATTTTTTGTTTTATCCAGCAAACAAAGAATAAGGAAAACAGAACGTTAAAACTTCTGTAACGTCTTGTTTAGTGGCGTCAATCCAGAAATTTGATGCAAAAAAATTGCCGAAGATACAGATCTTCGTTAATTTTCTTGTATTTCATAAAGCAACAATTACACAATAATATGAAATACTTTTTTACAATTTTCCATCCAATCCAGACCAGTTTTACTTCATTATTGGCTGAATGTGGTTAAAAGGGCTTGCTGTCCCTTTGACTGTACGAACCCCTTCGGGGATTACGGGCGTGATGTTATGTATGTATGTATGTTTTCAAATCGGAAATATATTCCAGACAAATCCATATAAAGTTTTCCAACTCTAAATACTTTCTGCATCCCTATTACGAGCCTGGAGCGGGTACAATAACAGGATGGGAGCTCATTTGCTCACTTCCCGCTCCAGCAATGCTCATTCCGCCCAAACAGTATCCAGGATCCAATCTCGTCTGCAGACGGGCTCATTTGCATGACAAGGGGTTCGATTCCCGCTGCAAAGCGCCTGCATTCGGATGCATTGGATCCGGTTGAGACGATTCGCTTTGATTTTGCACAAAGGTGCGGATTTGTATGTTATTTCGTATTTTAGTTGAGTATGTATGGTATGAAGTTTTTTTATTGAAATACATGGTCTTCAAAATATCTGAAATTTGTATAGATATCCGAAAAGCCCGTTTAAACAAACAATTATTTTATGATTAATTTAATTTATGTACCTACTTTGTTGCCAACAAATACTAAGTATACCTAACTGTTCAAAATTGTGCATGTTGTGTTCTCTGTAAATTATTGTGCACTAAGATTATGTAACTTTTCTATATTTTGTTAACATGAATGTACAGTGTAACAATTGTTGTAGAACCTTATAAATAAATAAATAAAAATAAATAAATAAATGATTTGTTCTATTTAGAATTAGGATGATTCTATTATATTTTAATATAACAATTGAAACGATTGAAGGATCAGATACGAGGACACGATACGATAAGAACTTTTGTAATGGCTACCTATATTATGGAAGATAAATAAACAATAATAAAAAAAAAAAAATTGTAATTATATAAAAAACTATCAGCCCGCGATTTTATCAAAGTCAAAATCAAAATATTCTTAATTCATATAGGTTTCATATAAACACTTATAAATCGTCAAAAACAGATAAAGAAATAAGATTCTATCACCTGTTCGGAATGTTGCATCTACCTAGAAGAATCCGGCAAGAAACTCAGTAGTTAGGTACTCTTTTCAACAACAGTATTAACAAAGCCGGTTCTTCTCGGTAGAATCAACGTTCCGAACCTGGCGGTAGAATATTTATTTTGTATTATTATGACTATTCATAAGTGCTTTTGTGGAGCCTACATGAATAAAGATATTTCTATTTCTATTTCAAAAGTTGTATAAATCATATTTAACTTTAAACCATGTTTCTAAGTAGGCCTGGTGTAAAATAAGAAAATAAAAATGTATAATTACTGGAAAAAAAATATCCGAGTAGCTTCTATTCCCGTGGGAAGATGGGGATAAAATATAGCCTATGCTACTTGCTGATAATGTAGCCTTCCGTTAATAAAAGATGTTTTCAAATCGGTCCAATCGTTTCGCAGCCTAGTCAAACCAAATAAACAATCAAATCTTTCCTCTCTAAATGATTAGTTTAGGTAAACACAACACAAAATTTTCCACGTTTAGTTAATCAAAACATTTTCAGTAAACTGAGTCAAAATTGTAGTTACCGAGAATCAAGTGCACTTGTCTCCGACCTGTTGATTACGAATTCTCAAGTCTTTCAAGAGTTTTCGGTTAACAACTACTATTGTTGAAGCCTCTGGCTTGGATCTTCATTACGACCAACCGTGATGAAGATGCAACAAGCCAGAGGTATACATCGCTTCAAATGTTGGTGTAAGTCCCATGTTGGTCTGGGACTTTAAAAGAATGTGCCAACTGTGTTCCTTGCCTAGCATGTCGTAAAAGGCGACTAATGGGTTTTCAGGTATGAGTTGGTGTAGGCGGCAAGCTAGCGACTTGTCACAATTTTTTAAACAATTTTCCATCTAACTAGTTTTATACATAACTTTATATATAACATTCAACCACATTCAGCCAAAAATAAAGCCGGGCTGGGTTAGATGGAAAATTGTGTAAAAGCAGTGACAAGCGGCTAACCTGTCGCCTACACAATCACACACCCAAAACCCGATTTACCATTAGTCGCCTTTTACGACATGCTAGGCAAGAACCACAGTTGGCATATTCTTTTTAAGTCTCAGACCAACATGAGACAGTGGGCTGGGTTGGATGGAAAGCTGTGAAAAACAAGTGGCTAGCTCGTCGCCTACTCAGTCACATACCCAATAGCCCGTAAATCATTAGTCGCCTTTTACGACATGCTAGGCAAGAACCACAGTTGGCACATTCTTTTTTTTTGTCCCAGATCAACATGGGCCAAGTCCCAGACCAACATGGGTTAGTATCTAAATCATTTAAATTCAAGTTTAAATGTCTATTTGTATAATTAACTGTATAAAAGTCATAATGCACAAGTGAACTATACGGCGGCCATTTTAAAGTAAAACGTATTTGGCTGAGGCACACTAGAACCAAAAGCATGGATTATGATTTAAGTAGTCTTTGTACTTGTGTATGAAACTAACTAACTAACTAACTAACTAACCAAACTTCACGCCACTTCCCTAGCGGGGTAGGCAGAGAGAACCGAACGCCACGCCATACTTGTGTTTGATGTATGTTTTAATTTCGTTTAACTAATCTAATATTCATAAATGAGGTTTCGATTGCGTTATTCCTTCATGGTCAGGCTTTAGTTTTTGGTTAATATCTTGTCTTCATTAGGCTATTTCCTACATCCTTTGCTTTTAGTAGGTACCTACCTACCAAACTTACCAAATATAGATGGGGCAACCTTGAATATTTGTAGGGGTAATGGAATACTTGCAAACTTCATTATATCTTATCCATCTACCCAGAAGTTATTCTTTGACAGATACTTGTTTGTTTACTCGGCAAGTTTGTTTAGTAATAAGACCTAAGATATATAATTAAGACGCAGTTTATTTACTTTCGCAAAATTTGGAACTAAATTAGACCCAACTAAGTAAGTAATATAACATTGTGAGTCCTGTTAAGTTCACAGGCTCGTTGGTCGAGTTGTCTGTGACCCTGGCGAAACCAAGAGTCGAAGGTTCGACCTCGCTAGGGGCAATTGTTTCGTGTGATGAACATGGACATTAGTGCTCGAGTCATTGATCGTTCACCTAGTATCCATAGCATAAGCTTATAAGCTTAGCTTGGAACTAGGAAATTGGTTTGTCAGCCTGGAGAATTTGTTTATTTTTAAAGAACTCTACAAAACAGTCTAATCCAATATTTCTGTTTTAAAATGTAAAATAAATACCAATTTAATACCAATTTTAATGATGTACCTTTTAAATCCATTTCGTTTGAGACTTTGCGTTCAAAGCAGTCGTTTCCTTTATGGCATTCGTAGCGTCCTTTGCTTTCGATTTGTAGGATTTAGATCGATCCAAAATAATGGTTTCGTATTGATTTTTACCTTTTTAAGAACATAATAATAATGAGTCCCGTGTTGGCCTGGGACTTAAAAAGAATGTGCCAACTGTGTTCCTTGCCTAGCATGTCGTAAAAGGCGACTAATGGGTTTTTAGGTATGAGTTGGTGTAGGCGACAAGCTAGCGACTTGTCACTACTTTTCTTAATTTTTCATCTAACCCAGCCCAGTTTTATTTGTCGGGTGAACGTGGTTAGGTGACTAGCTGATGTAGTCGGATATTTCTAATAAATCTTAAAAGTTACATATAAACAGTTCATTTCAAACGCTTATAAGACACCTAGGGAGCGGTGGCAGCTCAATGGTAAGGACACGCGCCTCTTAACCGTGGAGTGCGGGTTCAAATCCAGGCATGTACCTCTAGATTTTTCAAATCTATGTACATATTTATACCACTAGCTCGACGGTGAGGGAAAAAAACATCGTGATGAAACCTGCAAATTCAAACAACTTTGAATTTGTAACGATGATCTAAAAATTGTGTGGTTCCCCTATCTTAGGGTAACAAAGTTCAGATCAGCAGTCGCTTCAATGTAATTACCAGACTCGCTAAATCCTGGATCATGGTCTAAGTGGACCCCGTCTAAGCACGGGACATAACGCTAGGAAGATGATGAAAAGATTACGACCTAAGTAGAGGGTAGTCGAGTGTAGATTACAATTTTATTGGTGGGGCAGGTGACAATTTACTTTACAAATAAATTGCGTACGGTGGGAGTGTCGAGTTAATAGGAGCTGGTAATGATTTAAAACACACGGGCGACAATACAGACCGTGGCCGCAACGTTACCTTTTAAATTTGAGTCAAATTAAAAACTCACTGAATCAAGAATAATGGTTCTGATTGTGATGGATATCGTCACAATTTCTTCTCAAAACTTAACTAACTTCACGCTATCTCTCTGGCTGGGCAGTCGAAGAAAACTGAGATTTTTTCATCTGAGCCAACTCAGTTTTTTTGCCTAAAATGTTTAAAGAAGGGCCCAGAATCCTGTGAATTGGGAGATTCTTCACCGATTAAGAAGCTAGGGTACCCCTACGGCAACCTTCATCGCCAGATTTCTGATGCTGTGGAATCTATGACAGAAGATACACATCATCATGGTTCGCCCAAACGGCGCAGGGAGCTCCACTTTGAACTTCCTGAGACCTTGTATAGATCAGTTGGAATTAGTCTACGCGACCACTTGGAAAATGTACGTTTATAAACCTCCATGATTTGAGTACAAATGTCCATGTTCATCACTCGAAACATTTGCCCCTAGCGGGATTCGAACCCGCGACCCTCGGTTTTGTAGTCAGGGTCTCTGACCACTCGACCAACGGGCCTGTCAAAAATCCAATCATAACTTCAATTTGCTACGTTAAACCTGAGCCAATGTTAGAATCTTAGGTCGCTCGAGATATTAGGTCTTATCTATACTATACTGACTAATATTGTAAAGAGGTAAAGTTTGTGAGGTTGGTGGTAATCGATGTATCTACTGAATCGATTTAAAAAATTCTTTTACAAATAGAAAGCTAAATTTGTTGTCATGGCCTATATTTGGCTATATTTTATCCTTATATTCCCACGGGAACGGGAGCTACGCGGAAAACCGCGGGGCGCTGCTAGTTGTGAATACAGGTCAAGGTCAGATCATTTAATAATATATCTTCTTTACATAGTATAAAACAAAGTCGCCGTTACTGTCCATTCGCTTGGACCTTTTGAACTACGCAAGAGATATTGATCACAGATATTCATCACCAATAGATAGAATGATTCAAGAGGTAGGTTTATAGGTAGGGTTTCATATTATTTTGAGCTCACCGTGCGAAGCCGGGTCGCTAGGTTTTTATATAATACAAAATGTGACATCTTCTGTAATGAGTAATGTAAAGCAAAATAGGTTATGTGGGCACACAATCTATGAAAGCGATAATCGATTGAAAAGGAATTGTAGGGTGACAATGGTTCTGAACAATTTTAAAAGGAATGTGTTAATTTATTTAATAAATTCAATTCAATTAAAGATTCGGACGAAATTTTTCATAATTGAAGAGTCTGCGGTGTATCGCTCACAGACTGGTCTGAAAGACAGAAGAGTCAAAGTAAGAAGAGGCATGCTCCGGTGGTTCGGACATGTAGAAAAAATGGATGACGAAATATTGACTAAACAGATATACAATGCGAAAGTGGAAGGATGTAGGAGCCGCAGAAGGCCCAGGCTCACTTACTACGACCAGATTGGTCGTGTATTAACAGAAGGTGATGTTAGAAGTCATAAAAACCGTAGAGCTTGAATGAAAAGAATTATGAATGTTGAAGAGACAAGTGAGGTGTGTAAGGACCGTGCCATATGGCGTTCGGTTCTTTCTGCCTACCCCGCTAGGGAAGTGGCGTGAAGTTTAGTTAGTTAGTTGATATCTCTACTAGCCATATCGCAGGAGGTAGCAAATGCTCCGGGACCCGCGTTTTGGGGGGGGGGGGGGGGCGATACATTTATAAATGGGGACTCCATTGGACAAAGATCCAAACAAAGACTATTTTTTTATGCAAGGGTATTTTGGTGAGTAGTTGCAACGGGCCCCACGCTGGCCATATCCAGCATTGCCTGGCTCTTTGTAAAACCTTTGTTACTGAAAGCCCATAAAAAGCAGAAGTTTACTAGTAGCCACTGAATGGTTCTTATATGATGCCGAATCATTGTATTGTCATCAAAATTCCATGATCACCATTACTGCCACAATCCCCGAACGGAAAAGGCAGACAAGAAGCAATAATGTCCTTATACCATATTTAGCCGTAAATAAGATTGAGTTGGGTTAGATGGAAAAAAATGTTCAGAGTGACACACTAATTCCCTGGTTCCAAACAAAGCTTGTACTTGTGCTATGGATACAAGGTAAACGGATATACATACTTAAATACGTTTAAAGACATCCATGACTCGAGAACAAATGTCCATATTCATCACACGAAACATTTGCCCCAGCAGGATACGTACTCTTGGTTTCGTGGCGAAGGTCTCTGACCACTCGACCAACGGGCCTGTAAAAAATTGTGAAAAAATGCTAACAAGTAGCTAGCTCGTCGCTTACATAATAATAATTTCTCTCTCTCCCTCTCTGTTTAGAGCTTCTTTTATACCTACATAATCTACGAATCTACTACGAACGAACCTAAATAAACTACGAACCCTAAAATGCCTAAAAAAATACGAAAACCCATCGACCCAACGCGTAAAGCCCAGCTGTATGTTGTACGGGCAAAGAACAATTTACGAGGCCTTCAATTCGGTATTTACCCCGCAGATTTGAAGGGAGCCGTGTAATTTATCGCGAAACTTATTAGGTAGCATGTGGTCCACCCCTAACCTACTTACTTTCAGGGTGTTATAGAAAAGTGAGGGAAAATTTGTTTCTAGGGATAACTGGATTCGTACGCTTGCGGTTTTATTTTGAGTTTTAGTTATTTCAGTCGTATTTGGTTTTTTTTTTGTCATACAGTTGTATGTACAATACATTTTTTGTTATCATACAGTACATCATATAATTGTAGGGTATATCTATACTTTAAAATATCTATAATATCGTATTAAAAGTTTTACCTGACAATTTTTTTAGATAGCGTTTTGATTGTAGCAGTTTATATATGGTTTTGGTATTTACATATGTATCACGACAGTAATTTTATTTTGAACACCCATCCAGATTTTGCAAAGACAGTTGCTTGACTTTTCTACCAAAAACGACCACATTCGTCACTCTGTCTGATATTAAAACCAAATAACTAAAGCTCACAGATGAATGCAAATCCTCAAAGGCCGAAATAAGCATAATCCTTTTATTTGCGAAATTTTACGCGACAAATTTGATGATTGTGACGTAATTTATAGCGAAACTTATTAAGGCGCGTATGAGTCCCCGTAATTTACTTTTACGGTCCGGTACATAAAGCGAATGCGACTGTATTTCTGAAGACACGTGGGTAATGACGTCACGTTATACTGCCTGCTTGTATTATATCGAGTGGGATGAGCTGTGTCTTGAGAGTGTGTATACAAAATTATATATCTTATAATAGTTGGACATATCAGCTTGGGTACTCCTGCAGCGAAGTGTTGGTCCGTATCAATTATGTTGTTTAAGGTTTAAAGCAGTGTTTTTCAAAATGTTTTCAACATGACTCCCTTATCGTTTAAAATGTGAGCGTATGACAAATCTGTATTAAAATATTATTAACTGCCAAAATTTCCGCTTAGAGTTATTATATCCAAAGAGAGGCACTCTTTATGAGCAAGCCCTAAGACACAGATGATAACCTAAGCCCGAGACAAGCAACCAAAATGTTATGCTATAAGCACTCATGTACATACATAATATATATTGACTTTTGTCTCCTCAGTACTATTTCTAGTTATAGCTAGTATATGTATAGTGAATCGGGCTTTCGAAATCGCCATCAAGTATCGCATTAAGTATTATTTGATATTGCTATCAGCTGTGTTTCTCGACTAGCATGTCGTAAAGGCGACTAGCGGTGTTAGATTGCTGACAAGCTCGACGGCGCATGCGGTAGTGACCCTGCCCCATGCGCCAAGAGTTGTGGGTTCGATCCCCACCCAGGACAAACATTCGTGTGATGAATACTTGTGTTTGTTCTGAGTGTGGGTGTTAATATCCAATATTTAAGTATATATTTGTAATACCACTGTTGATTCTGATATCCGTAACACAAGTGGTCAAGCTACTTACCTCGGAGTCAGATCAATGTATGTGATGTCGTCGGATATTTATTTATTTATTTATTTATTTAGATTGTATTTATGAAGGCGAGCTGTTCACTGTCACTATTATTGCACAATTTTTCATATGACCCAACTCTATTTTATTTTTGCCCGAAATTGTTTAAGGAGATTATCGTGTCTATGTATGTACTATTAAGTATAAGTCAGCTGCTACCACTTTGCTCCATTCGGCATGGAGATTCTAGGAACGCGGGGACCCGCAAATTGTTTCAGGAGTTATCCGCCCGCCTGATTTTAGATTCCGGTAAAGAATGCCCAGTGTTGTGTAATCTGCGTGACTGACAATATCTCTCGTGAATAAATATGTACATACATAACTTAAGGCTTTGCTTGTTAACTTACCTATTCTATAAAAAAAAGATTCTCCCATCAGCATTGTCACCCTACCGTCGAATGATAGATGTGTTCCCAAATATTGCGCTTGTCGGGTGATCGCGGCTAATGGTGCCTCGATACGTCATTCACCACGTCCAGCTGGTCCTCATTGTACGACTATCTATCTAATCTATCTAACCTATCTAACTTCTTAGATAAGTGTCTCCCTCTTTATTTTTTGTTACTTACATACCTTCACGCGTGCAGTCCCGGATGGGCTAGGCAGAATTCCAGGAGTGATAAGCTGCTAGAACCACATTCAGCTAAATATAGATTTTAATTGAGTTAGATGGAAAACTGTTTTTGTTCATTCATGGAAATGTGAAGGTTTTTCTTAATAATATTGTAAATGCGAAAATACTCTGCTACTTTTTGACTAAATCTTACTTAATTGATTTACAAGAATTTTGCAAAAAATTAATTTCAAGTTCTCTTTATTTACATAGGCTTCAAAAAAGCACTTATAATTAGTCAATATAAACAGAAAAGAAAACATTACTGCCGGTTCAGAAGGTAGACTCTATCGAGAAGAAACCGGCAAGAAACTCAATAGTTATTCTTTTAAACGCCAAAATTTACAATTACGTAATTAATAATCTACACTTTTTAGGTGTTCACTGCAGGTGAACACTTCATTATTAAGTTAAACATATATGCTTGTCATTTAAAAGTCTTCAATATCTACATAGTTTAAATCATAAGAAAAGCAACCTTCTTCTCATACTGGACAAGCCGTGATTCCAATTTGAACCTTGAGAAAAGACATTTCTTTGGCGAGCAAAAGAGCAAGAACTAGCACGCAAATAAAAAGCAAAAAAAACACACAACATCACGCCCATAATCCCCGAAGGGGTGGGCAGAGTCAAAAGGCAGCAGGCCCGAATCACATTCAGCCAAAAACAAAACTGGGCCGGGTTAGATGGGAAATTGTGAAAAAGTAGTGACAAGTGGCTAGCTCGTCACCTACACAATCACATACGCAAAACCCCATATACCATTAGTCGCCCTTTACGACATGCTAGGCAAGAAACACAGATGGCACATTATTTTTAAGCCCCAGATAAGTCTTAGACTAACATAGAATAGAATTTTCATCGTCGTTTAAAAATAAAGTGATAACCCCATTAAGTACCCCTGGGCCCACCCCCAGAGGATATACCTATGTCTATTTTCCCCAAATCCACCTGTCACGGCTAAACAAGAGTGATGGGAGGTCGGTCGATTTTATCACACATTTTTTATCACCCTTCAAGGGTGAATTGGGGTGCATTTTTTTGACTTTGCGTATCTAATAATGTTGGTGTTAAAATAAGTGGGGATTCCATGTACAGTTTTGTCTATGTAATGTCGTTTTAATGAAGAGGGAATTAAAATTTTATGATTTTTTTAATTTGTGTTCTACATTTAAATATAATGATTTTTTTAATTTGTGTTCTACTGAAAAACGACAAAATGCCTTGTCACGTCATTCCTTTTTCTGTCTTTGTGCCAATTTAATGGTCTCTTCAAGGCAGTCTGAAGGTCAAACTCAAAATAAGTTATTGCATTTAGTCCCTCCAATTTTTTTTGAGCACGTCTCAAAGTGATACGTTAAATAACAATATTTGCACAGTTTGACACATTCCTCATTTGACATTCTCAAGTCAGAAACCAACTAGAAAGACCATTAAAATCGCACCAACTCAAATAATAAACGATTAAAAATCCACAGTCTACCAGCGTACAGGGATAATCGTCGCGAAACACCCGCGATAAAAAGCAACTGCGGAGGAGTTTCGAACTAGCAAAGTTTCGACTTGCCAGTGTTTTATGGACCCCTCCCCTGACGTTAGGGTTGAACAGCGTAAAATTTATATTTTCCTTTTTACCATTAAGCAGGTCGTATGCTTGTTTGACACCTTTAGGGCAGAAGCAGGTATAAAAATGTTTTGATTTTATCTAAGTTGCTGTTTTCTCGTTCTAGTTGATCGGTTAGAAGTTATAGTTACAAGCAGAGTTGAATTTATCTATCAGGTAGTAGATATAGACAGTCTTTTTTTTGCCATAGAACAGTTTTTAGTTAGTCTATAGGTCCTGCTATAAAAGAAAGTACCATTCCTAATAAAAATATCATGATTTGTGAAAGTACGTATTTTTGTGGGTTCGAGCGTACATGAAGGTGCTTGGAGTCTGTTTGATTCTCATTCACGGAGTTTGTTTGAAAACCGTTTAGTGTGATATTTTACACACACATTGTCAGCAAACTAAGTAGCATGTTGAAAAAGACATTGTAAATCAGTGGAAATTATACTGACGGGACTAAACGCGATATGCATTATGTAGTACCTACATGAGTACTTACAGCTTGACGTTTCGGCCGTGTTGCAACAACCGTGGTGACTGGCACAACTCATATATCATATATTGTTGACTGGCCCGTTGGTCGAGTGGTTAGAGACCCTGGCCACAAAACCAAGGGTCGCGGGTTCGAATCCCGCTAGGAGCAAATGTTTCGTGTGATGAACATGGACATTTGTACACGAGTCATGGATGTTTATAAACTTATTTAAGTATGTCTATCCGTTCACCTAGTATCCATAGCACAAGCATAAGTTTAGTTTGGAACTAGGGAATTGGTGTGTCAGTCTGGAGAATTTATTTATTATTATTATTTTATTTATTGTAAATCAGATCGAGTAGAGTATGAATATGGTCCCTCCTAGTTTTCTCTCATGTGCCAACCCTGTGAAACAGCCCTTCGCTCCAGTGCTCCAGTTTGAGTTCGGTTCATTCTTGATATTTATGAGCCCTTCTGTATTACAAGAAGAAATCTTAACACAACCTATTCCTGTCTTTTTGAGTTATTTAGTCCCTTACGCCGATTTGGCTACTTTCGTGAAGCTAGGAGGTCTACCCTCTTAAGGACGAATCAAGCGAAACGTAAGCGTTCTTAGGGATCTTTTGGAGATTTGTTATTTCTAGATCTAGAATCCTTTGATTTATCTAATGTTTACAACATTAAGATGTATGTGATGATGTCACATATTTATGTTAAATAAATAAACATCAGACTACTTACATACATTGATCTGACTCTAAGGTAAGTAGCTGCTAACAGTGGCATTAAAAATATATACTTAAATATTGGATATTAACACCCAAACACAAGTATTCATCACACGAATGTTTGTTTGGTGGGGATCGAACCCACAACTCTTGGCGCATGGGGCAGGGTCACTACGGAATGCGCCATCAAGCCAGACATATTTATTTATTACTAGCTGTGCCAGCGGTGTCACCCGCGTTTATGGTTAATATTATAAAGACTATTTCCGTCACACATGATTTCTATTCAACTTTAACCACTAAGGCTGCACACGCGACGGAAGCTTAAAAAATGGAGTAACTTCTCCCGTTTTCCCAACATTTCCCTTCACTACTCTGCTCCTATTGATTGTAGCGTGATGAAAAGTATACTATAACCTGCCCAGGAGTATGAAGAATAATTGTACCAAGTTTCGTTAAAATCCGTCGAGTAGTTTTTGTTTCTATAAGTAACATACAGACAGACAGACAGACAGACAGACAAAAATTTTACTAATTGCATTTTTGGCATCAGTATCGATCACTAATCACCCCCTGATAGTTATTTTGAAAATATATTTCATGTACAGAATTTACCTCTCTACAGATTTATTATAAGTGTAAATTATTATGTACCTTACGAACCTTATATGTAATGATGATAAGACTAGATATGGACATTGCCCATCGGTAAGGCAGCTTAAATTGTAACATCAGCTCAGTAACTTAAACGCAGCTCATCGTGCTCACTTGAGTAACTTAAAATTGGTTAATGGCGCACCAAAATGGAAGGCACTTTGTGAGCCGTGAAGCATATGAAATAAAATCTCGAAATAAATGTTTTGATGACGAAGTAGGAGGAAAGATGCTTACAAAATTATTAAAGATTAAAAGGAAAAAAGGCGTGAAGAAAAAGAACCCTGGTAAAGCTTGCTCGTGCACCAAATTGTACTTTATTTATCTACGCGTCGCCTTTTACGACATGCTAGGCAAGAACCACAGTTGGCACATTTCATTTTTGTCCCAGATCAACATGCGCCAAGTCCCAGACCAACATCATCATCATCATCATCATCCTAGCGTTATGTCCCGTGCTTAGACGGGGTCCGCTTAGACCATGATCCAGGAATTAGCGAGTCTGGTAATTACATTGAAGCGACTGCCGATCTGACCTTCGTAACCCTAAGATAGGGGAACCAGACAATTTTTGGATCATGGTTACAAATCCAAAGTTATTTGAATTTGCAGGTTTCATCACGATGTTTTCCCTCACCGTCGAGCTAGTGGTATAAATACGTACATAGATTTGAAAAATCCAGAGGTACGTGCCCGGGTTTGAACGCGCACTCCTTGGTTAAGAGGCGCGTGTCCTTACCATTGAGCTACCACCGCTACTAAGTCCCAGACCAACACTTGGACACTATTATAGATAGAAAGGTAGAAAATGACGTGAAGAAAAACAAAGCCACCGATAAGGATTTCGTGATAAAGATAATTCGCGCACCAAACTAAACTTCATTAACCTGTTATCGCGGTTCATTAAACATTTCCTACAACGCGAGAGTTTTAATAATGAAGCGAAACCGGTTCGCTGGTAATGACGTGCTTCATTATCAACTTGCTCCGAAATTAGATTGTTGGGAGTTTCATCCCGAAATTAAGAAAAACTAGGTTGCCTATGCTTTTGTGCGAGTTATTGGTTATTAGACGTCTTCAGCTTTGCTTCAAAAAGTATTTACTTCGTTCTGACCTTTTAAACTAGATTAAGTACTTTAAGGAATAGCCGAATAATCTGTAATGTTGATTGAATTAAATAAATGTAGCTTAAACTTAAGAATTAATCATTTTTTTAATTATAAATTTCTCGCCTACTATAAAACCTTGTTTATTTTTTTGTTATATGGCTGCTTAATCGTGACTTTTAATGTTTTTAGAAGTATCAGTAACATTCTTATTTAATAATCTATGTTTTAAAATAAATAAAGCCCACTTAATAATTAGCACAGTGGACTAGGACTTATGGTACTCTTGAACATGGTTATTGATAACCAAAAGCAGACAAGATACCAGAAAAGAGTAATCTTACCAATTCTTACTATTTAATCAACTTCTCTAAAGGAGTCTTCAAACTTGTAGATTCCCCGTAAAACGTTAATGATACTCTGAGAACAGTAATTGCATTTCCAAACAAATATATTTTATTAACAACATTCGCAGAACCTCCAGGTAGCCAATTAAGTGACCAGAAGTATTATATTTCTTCGCCTAATTACAGAGGTCTTGTTCGTTACGAGTTTCGCTTCGCAAATGTTGCTTGGTTTCGGCGAATTACATCCATGGGATATGAAATAAGGGTACAGGTACAATAGGCATATATCCAAACCTATTAATATCGGTTTGGATATATACCTACTGAAATATCTGTACAAGTCACCTATAGAAATAGGTTAGGCATATGTCTGCACATCTATACTCCTGCTCATCACACTATATATCAACACTAATATTATAAAGGCGAAAGTGTGTGAGTGTGTATGTTTGTTACCTCTTCACGCAAAAACTCCTGAATGGATTTTAATGAAACTTTATGATAATGTAGCTTGTACACCCGAATAACATATAGGCTATGTTTTATCGACTTCGCGAAACGAACTTCGCGAAACGAACTCGCTTCTGCCGCGCATACCGCTTGAGAAAACCCGCGGGCTAATCTACTTATATATATAAAAATTAACCCCTATTTCTTCTGGTCACGTTATAACTTGAAAACGGCTTAACCGATTTATTTTATTATAGTCCGTTTCACGTATTATTAATATATTCAGTATTGATAAAAATAAATCAAATTTTGAAACCATTTTCATTTTAGTCAGCATTTAAAATAAAATAAATAAAAAAGTCGATTTAACTGCCCTTGAACTTTTTATCATTTAAAAATCCTTCAAACTGACACACCAATTCAAAACTAAGCTTTACGATTGAGCTATGAATACTAGGTGGACGGATAGACACACTTAGGTAAATACGCTTACAAACATCCATGACTCGAGTACAAATGTCCATGTTTATCTCACGAAGCATTTTCCCCTAGCAAGATTCGAACCCGCGACCCTTGGTTTCGTGGCCAGGGTCTCTGAACACTCGACTAACGGGCCATGCAAAAAGAAAATAACATATGAATCAAATATGAAATAATAACTTCACTAAAGAATGTAAAAGTAAAAAAAAAAGTTTACTGTCATTAAAAAAGAAGTCTATTATCCGCGTTAATTTCTACCATTGCCCACCGCAGTCATTATAATTATAACTACAGCCTAATTCAGGGTTCTCATTAAGTACTCAAAAACTAATCAGAATTATACCTATATTACAAAAAATGAGACCCACTCATCTATCTACCACTCATGTTCCAGACTCCTTACTGAACTTAATGGCCGGTACAATTTTTGATTTTTTCGCGTACTCCTAAAACATACTTGATTTAACACGAGTTATTATAGGTAAAGTAATATTAAAAGGAGGAATTCGTCTGAAATCCTGAATTTTCCCTAATCTGCGCCATCGGGCAGGGAAATTTGATTAATCTAATAATTCCCGTGTTTGCCGAGCGTAAAATTTAAGAAATTTATTTTGGGACACTTTTTGACGGAATGGCGGGGGCATATCTTTGAAACCGTTCTTAATATTCATCATGCGAATTATCATTTCATTTGATAAATTACCTGCGAGATACGGTAATTTCGAGGTAATTATTTATTTAAAGAACCGGAGAAAGCAATCTCGGTAATCTTTCTAAATCAAGTCGCATGGAAGCCAATTTCCCCAGGTACCGTTTTGATGTCATTAATAAATTTGATAATAATATTTGAAGTTTCGATAAGCATTTGTAATTAACTTTGGTATATATGAACGACTAGGGTATCTATCATTTAAAATGAATTTGCCCATGAGTTTATTAGTTTCTTTGCCTTATTATTTATTTTTACAATCGTATGTTTGGCTCTGCCTACCTAGTAATTATACCAACCTGAGTAAATTCGAATACATTTTGCGATTTTTTTTTGTGCTGATTATGACCAAAAAGCCAAGGTCTTACCTAACATATAAACAAAATAAGTAAGTACGTATACCGAGCTAATTAAATATAATCCCAGTACATTTCGCGAGGTACTGGAATTCACGTAACTTCGCCGAGTGAAATTGGCATCTCCAAATTAGAATTGATCGGCTGATAGCTCCCCTGTTTTAATTAAAGCGAAAGTTATTGTTAGGACAGGCAGATGGAAACGGTGACAGCTCGTCACTTAAGTTCGGTGTGTGGAGTTAGTGTTCATTAGAAGATGTACTAAACTTTAAAATAAATAAAAAAGTCTTTATTCTCGCCCGTTTACAAGATATTAATACAATTCTAGTTCATTTGGTACAATGACTGATTGCCTAACCTAGATAAACCCTGTGGCTTAGGTCGCAAGTCTCATCCCGCTATGGCAGTCCGTTTATTTATAAATAGTACCTATTACTATCTTACCAACTTTTTATGCTTCAATAACCTCGTCTTCACTAATATTATAAAGAGGAAATATATGATTGTTTGTTTGTATTAAATAGGCTCCGAAACTACTGGACTGAGTTGAAAAATTATTTGATCAATACAAAGCTGCTTTATCGGCGAGTAACATAGGCTATTATCCCGTATTCCTACGGGAACGGGAAATAAATAGGTAAAACCGCGGGTGCTGTTCTGAGAATATAAACTGACGACGAATATTTATACTAATATTACAAAGAAACAATACTAGCATGTCTGTAATAAATAAGCTGCAAAACTACTGGCAGTGAATAAAATAATTTAAGGTTATTACAAAGATACATAAATAAATAATAAATGATTCAAGAAAAGACATTATAAAAGATCTTATCCAGAAACAAAGCATCTAGTACTTATTTAGATAACGCTGAGGTGTTGCTTCCTAGGATAGGAATCCTGTATTCTAGGATAAGAAAAACGCTCTCTCTCTTGACAGTGGTTTGTGTGATATTTAGTTTTTTATTGAATTGACATTATTTTTTAGTAACATATTATGTATCCTGGTTAAAACTAATAAATTCTAGAGGAAGCGTCATAATATGTTGGTATCAATAGTAAATAGCATGCATGTATGATAGCAACTTTGTTATATTACTTATATTACTACAGTGGTGGAAGGCAACAAGTATACACTAGTAACTGGTCCGATGGCGCATTCGGTAGTGACCCTGTCCTATGCGCCAAGAGTTGTGGGTTCGATCCCCACCCCGGACATACATTCGTATGATGAATACTTGTGTTTGTTCTGAGTGTAGGTGTTAAAATCTGTAAATGTAAATGTCATGTAAATCTGTAAATGTTGAAGTATATATTTGTAATACCACTGTCGATTCTGACATCCGTAACACAAGTGCTCAAGCTACTTACCTCGGAATCAGAACAATGTATGTGATGTTGTATGATATTTATTATATTTATTTATACAACTCGAGCGAACAAAGTCACCGTCAAAAGATAGTATGTACTAAAACTATTTTTAGTCGCAAGATCGGATCTGCAGAAGGCACTTCCCGACGGATCTTGTTTGTCTACGGCAAACATTTTACCTCCGAAGGTAAATTTAAAGGACGATTCTTGTTATTTGTCACAGGCTCAAATACGTACATGTACGTACATTGGTGTAGGGTAAATATCAACACACTACTTCCAACTGCCTTTTTATCTCTGATATCGGTTGGGTGATTTTGGTATTTCAGAAGAGTTTTGGTATATTCTTTACTAGCTGTGCCAGCGGTGTCACCCGCGTTTATGGTTAATATTATAAAGACTATTTCCGTTATACATGATTTCTATGTTACTTTCACCATTAAGGCTGCACACGCGACGGAAGCTAAAAAATGGAGTAACTTCTCCCGTTTTCCCAACATTTTCCTTCACTACTCTGCTCCTATTGATTGTAGCGTGATGAAAAGTATACTATAACCTGCCCAGGAGTATGAAGAATAATTGTACCAAGTTTCGTTAAAATCCGTCGAGTAGTTTTTGTTTCTATAAGGAACATACAGACAGACAGACAGACAAAAATTTTACTAATTGCATTTTTGGCATCAGTATCGATCACTAATCACCCCCTGATAGTTATTTTGAAAATATATTTCATGTACAGAATTGACCTCTCTACAGATTTATTATAAGTATAGATATGAAATATAGATAAACGCATAGCGATTACTATGTGTTGAGCGGTGGTAGCTCAATGGTAAGGACACGCGCCTCTTAACCGAGGAGTGCGGGTTCAAACCCGGGCACGTACCATTGGATTTTTCAAGTCTATGTACGTATTTATGCTACTAGCTTGACGGTGAAGGAATACATCGTTATGAAATCTGCAAATTCAAACAACTTTGGATTTGTAACCATGATCTAAAAATTGTCTGGTTCCCCTATCTTTACGAAGATCAGATCGGCAGTCGCTTCAATGTAATTACCAGACTCGCTAAATCCTGGATCATGGTATAAGCGGACCCCGTCTAAGCACGGGACATAACGCTAGGAAGATGATGATTACTATGTGTTATTATTTTCTAGCAGTGAATCTGAACTTGTACTTCTAAATTTCTAAAAATGAAAGCGCGATTTGATTCAACATTCTATGCGATACATCTGTAAGTGCGATTTGATTCAACACATTATGCGATACATCGTGAAGAAATCTGCACATTCGACATAATGGGATGTGTAATCATTATCACTACTTTAATTTTTCACAATTTTCCATTTAACCCAGTCTAGTTTTTTTGCTGAATGTGGTTATAGGGCTAGCTGCTCCTTTGACTCTAGCTACCCCTTCGGGGATTACGGGCATGATGATTTTTGTATGTATATATGTAATCATAATTCTTTTTACCTATCTCAGATCAGTTCACAGTGTCAATCGCGTCTTTATAAGACTGGTTTCACTGGTAAGCGTTACGTGCCACATATGGCACATGGTAACACCTAGCTGTATTGTCTTGTACCATTTCGTATTGAAAAACTGTGCTCATCACCCGCGCTAGTTACAATACAGACACGGTCTTACGAGACACGCTTGCCACCCGCGCGGGCAGTCAGCGTGACTCTGTAACCAGCGCCCCTAGTGTGTCGGTCGACCTGATTAAGGCCTCGCAAAAAATGCTGAAACTGTCAAATCCGCCATCTTGGAAATATGACGCGTAAGATTCTTCGCAAGACATTCGCAAAATTACTTAGTTCGCAAAAAAATTGCGAGGTGTAAAAAAAAACATTCCGAGGATATATTAAAATGATGCAAAACCAGAATATTCATTAAACTACCAATCAAACTACCAATATATAACGCGTATTTCAAATAACACATATATTACTAATTCGAAAGTCAAATCGTCAAACGTTATCCCGTGTTGGTCTGGGACTTAAAAATAATGTGCCAACTGTGTTTCTTGCCTAGCATGTCGTAAAAGGCGACTAATGGTATATCGGGTTTTGGGTATGTGATTGTGTAGGCGACAAGCTAGCCACTTGTCCCTCCTTTTTACAATTTTCCATCTAACCCAGCCCAGTTTTATTTTTGCTGAATGTGGTTAAAGGGGACTGTTGTCCTTATGACTCTGCCTACCCTTGGGATTACGGGCGTGATGTTATGTTATGTTATGTTAGGTTATGTTATATTATGTTACAGTGTCTTCACATAGAATGAGTATTCTGTAAAGCAATTAATTTAAAAGGCACTGTACATATTGAAGAAGTATTATCAGAAGCGCAAAGACTTCTGTAAATGCTAGTTCCGTTTCAATGCGTTTACTATACAATTATTAACTATTCTGGGTCATTACAGAAATACTCTTTACGCACCCAACCGTAGATGGGTAGAAAGCGTGGGCTTCCGCTCGTCTCCACTAAGCCCTCCCGATGATGGCTGCCCAATAATGGGGGATTTACAAAAACGTCTACCCATACTTCCATAGAATCTTCTATATCCGCGGTAAGCGTTGCCTTTGAAACGCGACTCGGTAAGTGGATAACAGATGCGTTTGTTATAAGTTTAATCGGCTTTTGGGATCGATATCGGTTTCGGCGATGGTAAGTTAGATATTATCTAACGATTTCTATAAAGATTTGTATTTTTGTACTTGTGCGTGTGTGTGTATGTTTGTAATGAATGAACTCAAAAACTACTGGACCGATTTTAAAAATTCTTTCACCAATAAAAAGCTACTTTATCAGCGAGTAACAAGGCTATATTTTATCCCCGTATTCCCACGGGAACGGGAATCACGCGGGTAAAACAGTGGGGCGCTGCTAGTTTCATATAAATACACGTTCTAATTTGGTTCTTGGATGTCGATAGTCACAGTTTTTGCCATAACTTTCTTTAATGTATACAAATTAGTTGCGCCTCTAACAAGCGCATTAAACATATCAGATATACAAATCATTTGTATATCTCGATAGATTCGATAACATTGTTCATACAGGCCGAATGTCTATCATTACTTAAAAAAAACTGGTATCATTTCATTATCATATGTAGCTTTATTCTAATTGTAAATGTATAATTTAGAAGTATTGTAGTAAAGTATTATAAATAATTAAAGCACCATTATGTTTATACGATAGCATAGTAGATAGATAGACTGGAAAAATTCCTCTATCAGCATTTTTCATTTACAAACGAAGAACAGAAGTGGAAGGTTCCCGAATAAAACAATTCTGCTGCTACGTGTGAAAACTTCGACCCTGGCCACATGTGTCGTCGAAAGCCCATTGGAAAACTGATAAATATTTTGCGATCGCGAATGTACGATCGTAGCGGACCGGTATTGGATGTTAACCAGTTTACTTCCTTGTTCAGGCTTTGGGTACTTTTATTGTAACCTTTGTGCTACTGTCAACTGCAGAACAGGGGACAGGAGAAAGGATTGGAAAGAATAAATATTTCAAATGGATCTGTAGAGTTTTCTTTAATAGACGGCAAGGAGGCTCAATTGACACAAGAATTGTACAAAGTAAGCTTATTTTATTATTTTTTATTATTTTTCAAGGCAAGCATTATAAGTAATAATAAATTTGTATATCTCGTAAGTTTTCTAAGAGGAGGCCAAAACAAATTTCAAGCTTAGTCTCATGTGACACATCACACACATTTAATGTAAAATAGTCTTCATTTGCAACGGGATAAGATAGAAAATGACGTTATAAAATATAGAATGCGTAGTGAATTCGCCTATAAAGGGATGCTCTCAAAAATGAGAGCATAGACATTCCACAGCCACCCAAATTCTCATCAGATAAGAGCTCAAATTGAACAAAGTTTTAAAACGAAAATCGGATTGATTGAAAACACGAGGACCTCGACAGGGCACTAATTGAATTAATTAAAGCTGTCACTTTGAAACTCTTGCGCATAGAATGGGTAAATAACAACGCAACTTTGCCACTAAAACGCGTAAAATATTCGAGACGTAATTGAGTTCAGAAAGTGCTGAATGCGCCTCGTGAAATCACAAGAATCAAAACCAGTACCTTAGAAAGTTTCCTATAGTCTAGCATTGGGGGCATACGGGTGAAGATTTTGTGCGATTTGGAGATACGATTCACTAGTCAATGGTGAGCCCCACCAAGACCAGTCAAGTTTGGGCAGATATTGCTTTCATGAAAACACAATAAAAAAATACTTGGAGATGTATTTATGAACGACAAATACGCAATAGCAGATTTTAATACACTGATGAAATGATGGGTGGTATTGTGCCTCATAAACGAGGGATACGGGTTCAAACCAGAGCACGTACCTATCGATTTTTCAAATCTATGTACATATTTATACTACCAGTTCGGCGGTGAGGGAAAATATCGTGATGAAACCTGCAAATTCAAACAACTTTGGATTTGTAATATAATCCAAAATTTGTCTGGTTCCCCTATCTTATTTACGAAGTTCAGATCGGCAATCACTTCAATGTACTTACCAGACTCGCTAAATCCTGGATCATGGTCAAAGTAGACCCCGTCTAAGCACTGGAAGCTAGGAAGACGATTTCTGTCTGTGTTTAACCAAACTTAGTTTTATCGCGCCGGCCACGGTCGTGTTCCGCGCCCGTGTGTTCCAAACGCGGGGCATCTAGCGCTGTTAAATAATGCCCCTTTGTAATCGAGTTGACGTTCCATCCCTCACCGCAGGCGCGTTCGTTATTAATCGATTTCTGCGGAAATGTTATCGTGGTTGCGCGGGCGAGCACGTGTTGTTGTGTCGTGTGGGACAATAGTTTTAGCTATATGTGATATTCATGTTGGTCTGAGTCTTAAAAGGGAGCAATTGTGCTCATTGTTTAGTATATTGTACAATTCATGGGTTATAGAATTCTGTCTGTTACAGAGCAAAGATTATCTGACTACATGTCCTGAATGTACCTGCTTATCATCAATTGTACTTTAAATTATAGCGTACAAAAGTCAATTAAAAATTTCGTAGTTTCACATCTATACTATACTAATATTATTAAGCTGAAGATAAATAAATAAATAATTTCTTCAGACTGACTCACCAATTCCCTAGTCCTAAGCTAAGCTTATAAGTTTGTACTATGAATACTAGGTGAACGAATAGACATACTTAAAAACGTTTGTAAACATCCATGACTCGAGTACAAATATCCATGTTCATCACACGAAATATTTGCCCCTAGCGGGGTTCGAATCCCGCTATAGGCTATATGGCATTAACCATAAACGCCGGTGAAACTCCGGGCACAGCCAGTATAAAGTACAAACCTATTGGTAAAAAAAATTATTGATGTTTGGACGATTTTAACTTTTCACAACAAGCCTTGACGGCGGATTGGATTTTATTGTCAAATTGAACAAAATTTAATCATCTTATTAATGCAATAACTCCCTTCTTACCAAATTCCAAGTATTATATTAAATTATTAGCAGATCCATCAAATTGTTGTATGTATTATGTAGAAATGAGATAGGTATATGTAAACATGATAGATAGCATGTCATTGCGAACTGATTAAGCTGTCATCTCATGTCTTTAAAGAGCTGGTTAGTCTACCAGAAAAACCTTGGCTACCAAGCCAAAAGTACCTACATCGAATCTCGCTTACTACATATATTTGTGTGACGCAAACATATTCAAGTATGTATGTATATGTATATGATTATATATAATAAACAGATTCCCGTATGTAGGTTGTATGTATTCCAGGATGGTCCATCCTGGTTGACTCTGACTAGAGACTGAACGTTATGTTCGCATAACGGATTTGATATTATATTTTAATTAAAGAAATCCTATAAATCCACCTACTTTATCTTATTATTCATTACTTGCTCATTTAAACTTTTTATTTCTTATGCTTACAAAGAGGTTAAAAATTGAATACCAAATCATATCGCTATCTGACGCAAAGGCTATATTGAAAATTGGCAGTTAACATAAAAAAAAATTCAACCCCGCTCCAAACAAAACCACTTTACTCTTTGATAAAAGATTAAGCAACGCTTCACCGTTTTTCGGGACGATGAAAAATTTAAAACGATTTATAATTCACCGAACGCATGTTGGGGAAAAATTATGCTAGCGAGGTTATGAGGTTAACGTTGATGAATATTGTATACCGCGAGAATAAGTGAGATAGATTCCTGTGCGGCACATGTCTGTAATTTCGAAGGATTATGAGGGCTATGGATCGGGTTTGGGGGATCACGGGTTCAGCGTAATCTTAAGCTTGCGTCAGTTTTCAATGGGGGTACCGATAGAGCTCACTTGGGTTTGGTAATTAATCGTTTTCAGTGGGTGTAGCGGTGGTAGCTCAATGGTAAGGACACGCGCCTCTTAACCGAGGAATGCGGGTTCAAACACGGGCATGTACCTCTGGATTTTTCAAATATATGTACGTATTTATACTACTAGCACGAAGGTGAGGGAAACATCGTAATGAAACTTGCAAATTCAAACCACTTTGGATTTGTTTCCAAAAATTGTCTGGTTCCCCAATCTTAGGGTTACGAAGGTCAGATCGGCAGTCGCTACAATGTAATTACCAGACTCGCTAAATCCTGGATCATGGTCTAAGCGGACCCCGTCTAAGCACGGGACATAACGCTAGGAAGATGATGGTGGGTGTTGCGAGCTTCGCTTGAAACTGGTTGCTTGAAACATAGCTATTTACCGCCTGATGCAAATTGTTTGTATTGTGTACAAAACTTGCCCTTTAGTTGTAGTAAATAACACTTAAAGTTTATAAGAAAGAGGTAAAATTAGAACTACTCATCCGATGAAAAATGATTTCACTGATATTAAGAATGGCATTTCATGCTGGAAATAGGATACTTTTTACTACAGAAAAACCTCATGACATCCCGAGCGAGGTCCATAGTTAATTGCTACTGGTTAGGTAACCTAATTAAAGTTTTTTTTAAAAAGAAAAAAAGAAAGAAAAATATTTGATACATACATACATGCCTAATAAAACATTGCAACATAAAAAGAGTTTAAACCATTGTAACATAAAAAGTATTAATGGGCCTGTTAATGATAACTTAATCGAAGTTTGTTTCTGTGGTACAATAAGCACAGCACCATAGGTAGTCATTTCCTCCTCCAAAAACATTTGTGCTGCTACCGAATATAAAAAAAAACCATACATTTTAGATATGTAAGCATTTTTAATATGTCATTTCGTGCTATATATATCTTGAAATTTTAATACATACATCACCTATTATTTAAGTTAATTTATAGAACACCAGCGGTTACTGAATGATTAATTAATCCACGATCAGTCTGTTCGAGGGAATAGACTGCCGAAGTTAGATCGACTATCGAGCGAGCCATAAATCGCGTGACGTCAGGTGGAGCTACCAACATATATTTATGAAAGGATCGTGCACGAAAAATTCTGAATATCCACTGTAATATCGACGTCGTATATTTTTTTCTAAACCTACTCTATGAAGACCGTTATAATCTTTAATTCAGCATGTGTACACGTTCCGATATACCTAACACCGTAATGTGATTCGGTATTAGAGATAAAGAAGGACAAAGACAGATAGACAATCAGAGAGAGACGAAATGTAACCAGGTCCTAGTGTACTGCGCATGATGCATCAGGGAGTCAGATACCTAGTAGTTGTTGGATGATCAATGACCAAATCTTATACATCAAAGTGAGTGCTTTAACAAACACTAATATATAATCTATCGATATAGATATAGATACGTAGAATGAATATAGATTGCTATAAATAGTGCCTCAACTCTATTCAAAGTGAAAATGTGAAAAAAAAAACGCTTTAAAAAACATCCGTGACACCAAAACTTAACAAATGGTCACATTTCCTAATCTTTCACAATTTCTTATTAGAAAGGGTTTTTTTTTTATTTACGTACAAAATTTTACATAAAATCTAATTTAAATACCTATATACAATTATTATTTTCGGAGTCTACCATCTATACTTATAATAAATCTGTAGAGAGGTCAATTCTGTACATGAAATATATTTTCAAAATAACTATCAAGGGGTGATTAGTGATCGATACTGATGCCAAAAATGCAATCAGTAAAATTTTTGTCTGTCTGTCTGTCTGTCTGTCTGTCTGTATGTTCCTTATAGAAACAAAAACTACTCGACGGATTTTAATGAAACTTGGTACAATTATTCTTCATACTTCTGGGCAGGTTATAGCATACTTTTCATCACGCTACAATAAATAGGAGCAGAGTAGTGAAGGGAAATGTTGGGAAAACGGGAGAAGTTACTCCATTTTTTGAGCTTCCGTCACGTGTGCAGCCTTAATGGTTAAAGTTACATAGAAATCATGTATGACGGTAGTCTTTATAATATTAACCATAAATGCGGGTGACACCGCTGGCACAGCTAGTTATTACATAAAAGCTTTTAATCCCTTTTTGTTTACAAACGACTAATTTGACCGTGGTGCTAGGTGAGTCGAGGCCGTTGGCAACACAGTACACCTTCAATCTTCAAATTAATTAGTCACACTCACACACATTATGTACATCGCGTTAAACTTTAATTTTAAAGAAAAAACGTAGACGACAATTAAATGTAAGCAACTCCGCGCAGGTGCTCTCAACATGTAAACCGGCTTACAGGCGTCTGCGCGGCTCGTAAAACTGTTTACGAGCGAGTGACTTAGCGGACGAGTTGCCATCGAGTGTGACGCTTGTCGGAGATGTATGCTAATAGTCTTCAGGTAAAAGGGATGAACTTTAACGCGTGTTGGAAATGAAAGTATTTTGTTGCCGCTTAATTGTTCATATTTAGATTAACAAAATTTCCTTTGATACCAAAAACATGGTATTAAAATTTAAAAAGGTTTGAAACCTCTGCATTCTAATGACCACCTGGCTGTCCATCTCATTGATGACTGGCTCGAGATGGCGCATTCGGTAATGACCCTGCCTCATGCGCCAAGAGTTGTGGGTTCGCTCTCACCCAGGACGAAAAATCGTGTGATGAATACTTGTGTTGGTTCTGTGTCTGGGTGTTAATATCCAATATTTAACACAAGTGCTTAAACTACTTATCTCAGAGTCATATAAATTGATGTGATGTAGTTTGATATTTATTTATTTGTATTTATATTTCTCTAAATAGATACATTGTATACCAGCAGTCTTTGAAAGTTAAAAGTAATATTAAAAAGGTGTATTTTTTATTAGTTTTTATTAAAAAATTCTAATTTGAAAATGTTTATTTTCAACTGTGTGATCTATCTACATGTCTTCAGTGGTATTCAGTCCTATAAAGGTTAAGAACCACTTGTTACATTGATAACTCAAGCATAGATGATGATGTTCATAATTTAATCCAAACATTTTCTCTAATCAGATTTACTGTCTTTGGATTTAATTCAATAAGAAGATATTCAGAGTCACAGAAAAAGACAAATATATTATTATACCATTGAAAAATTACAGCATTGCATTTATCCGAACAATTAAACACACCTGTCGCTTATTTTCGTTGAATATTTAGAACAGCTTTCCTCCGTAATAGTCATCAAGGCAGACTCGCACGTCACGCCACGGCCCGTAAATTTCCCGTAATTCCATTCCATCCATATGGCCGTATCCGTCGCGGTACGCGATTGTCCCCGTAAACTGCTTTTACGCTTCACAGCGAAGTGCCGAAGCTAATATGCGAAGTCTTAAGCAGATGGGAATATGGGGAGCATCGTTGAGTAACGTTATACCATAAAGCGTCGCTGTCGTCATATCATGCGCGTGCACAATTAAGCTTAAATCTTACGCAATCATGGGGTTGTGGTAGAAATCTTTAAATTGAAATGGTATATTAATTTTCTGTTGTTAGGACTAAAAGTAAAGATCTAGCTGAAAATCTTTTCGTAATGTTCATATGTCTAAGCACTAGGATATTAATTATTAGATTTATTTTGCTCTTGTACTTAAAAAGAGTAAACATAAATACGAATAAAGTAAATTTTTTTTATTGATGACTAGCAGATTTTCTTGAATATTTAAAGACGAAAACCGTATATTAAGCATTCTACGATTACTTTATACGCTCTGCTGCAAATAATCATTAAGACAAACTCGCACATCACGCCACGGCCCGTAAATTGCTCGTAATTCCATTACGCCGTCGATTGTTCCGTCTCAAATCCGGCCGTATCCGTCGTTTACGCGTTCGTCCCCGTAAACCGCTTTTACGCTTCGCAGCGAAGTGCCGAAGCTAGCATACGATATAGACTTAAGCAGATGATATGAGGAGTACTGTTAAATGACGCCTTGCCGTAAAACGTTGGTGTTTTAAACCTTCAAGTTAACAAGAATAAAGTTGAGCTGATGTAATTTGCTATACAGGATATGGAAAGTTTCGTCAGTATAAATGATATATATACGGTAATTTTTGAAGTTCTCATGTATGTCATGATAATATTGTTGAGCGCATTTCTGACTACTTACAGCTGCACGAACGGGACTGAAAACTGTATTTTTTGACACTGAATACGGAAATCACCTTGCTATGTTGACCTATTAATTATTAACGGAAAGCTTTATAGTTAAAAAAGATCCTATTTAAATACAGTCACAATCAAGTTTTATTTGTTTGAAATTACTTCGTGTTACAACTACAAAACTTGCACGATCCAGTTAGCAATTCAAATCAGTTTAATCGAATCCAATAACGAACGCTTGTCGCTTCTTCGAACTCGCTTTCATCGAATTCGGTTTCGCATCGCTAACTCTAACTGCAATATGAAAGCTGCAGTATTTCTGCGCTGCTGCGTCGCACCTACGCGAATGCGACGGAGCTCCGCATTATTGCGATGCCGAAATTGGAAATCACTGATAAACCTCGCAATATGAACTCGCGGCTAATGCGGTAGGGTGACCATGCTTACCTGAAACTTAAAATGAAAAGCCTATGATGGTCTAGGACCCAAGAAGAATGTATTAATTGTGTTATTTGCCTAGCATGTTGTAAAAGTCGACGAAAATTGTGTATTGGGTATTGTGTTGTAAGTATGTAGGCGTCGAGTTAGGCACTTGTCACTTCTTATCCACATTTTCCTCTCAAACCATACTCAATTTATTTTTTTTGGATAAAAGTAGTCTAACGACTTTGCTGCCCCTTGGAATATGTTAACTTGGCCTATACCCTTGGAATTGCGGGCATGCTAATATCAATGCAATAAAAAACAGCCGATGAGATTTTGAAATCACCCGCATTGATCATCTGTTGAACTGTTATCTGACTCATGAAAGCTGTATTGTTTGCCGTATTGACAAGTCAATAGAAGTTCATAAAATTTTAAGTGCACATGCATTTCACAAATATGTAGTTTAATTATAAGTACATACTTATGCTTGTAATAAGAGTGCAGTTTTTTTTAAGGCTACTAACATCAAATAATCATTTTCGCAATTAACGAATGAGTCAACAAAAAACATTTGTGAACATATAAGTGAATTCTTGAGATAATAAAAAAAGAATCTACAGACTGACACACCAATTCCCTAATTCTAAACTAAGCCTATACGCTTGTGCTATGGACACTAGGTGACCCGATAGACATACCTAAATACGTTTTTATAAACATCCAAGAAACATTTGCCCCTACCGAGATTCGAACCCAACCCTTGGTTATGTGGCTATGGTCTCTGACCACTCGACCAACGGACCTGTATAATCTTGATTTATTGGTCCCCAAAACACGCAACGTGTTGTCACCCGAACTTCAGCATACGAGCAGTGTTAACTCGGCGCTGAACTAATACGAATGAGAGCTGGTTCTGCCCACGGCAATGACCTGTTTCCTGCTATCGAAACAGATGTTCTAGTTATTAAGCTAGTTTAGTTGTAAGAAGGTTCTCGGCGTCAGGGATGGTCAACCTTTTTGACGCATTTTAATAAGGAGAATAAATCTCAGACTAATATTAGTTGTGTATTACTTTAATTTCGTCATACAAACTTACAAAAAAAGTATTTTTCTACCATAATTTGATTTAGATCATACCTATTTTATTACCTTGTCTATTTATTTACTTGTCCCGTGTTGGTCTGGGACTTAAAAAGAATTTGCCAACTGTGTTTCTTGCCTAGCATGTCGTAAAAGGCGACTAATGGTATATCGGGTTTTGGGTACGTGACTGTGTAGGCGACAAGCTAGCCACTTGTCACTACTTTTTCACAATTTTCCATCTAACCCAGCCCAGTTTTATTTTTGGCTGAATGTGGTTAAAGGGGCCTGCTGTACTACTCCTTCGGGGATGGGCGTGATGTTATGTCATGTTATGTGATATGTCTATTTTATTACATCAATGTAATCTATACTTATAATAAATCTGTAGAGAGGTCAATTCTGTACATGAAATATATTTTCAAAATAACTATCAGGGAGTGATTAGTGATCGATACTGATGCCAAAAATGCAATCAGTAAAATTTTTGTCTGTCTGTCTGTATGTTCCTTATAGAAACAAAAACTACTCGACGGATTTTAACGAAACTTGGTACAATTATTCTTCATACTCCTGGGCAGGTTATAGTATACTTTTCATCACGCTACAATCAATAGGAGCAGAGTAGTGAAGAGAAATGTCGGGAAAACGGGAGAAGTTACTCCATTTTTTAAGCTTCCGTCGCGTGTGCAGCCTTAATGGTTAAAGTTACATAAAAATCATGTATGACGGAAATAGTCTTTATAATATTAACTATAAACGCGGGTCACACCGCTGGCACAGCTAGTTATTAATAATTCTAAAACCTAAAATTAGAACAACTTTATGACTTATGATAAAGATACTATCCACCGTTACGCTAGGTAGAACGTAAGCCTGTACAGGTTTGCAACACAAGGAATATCACTCTTTGGAAGGCGTCGTGGATGTAGAGGCTCAGCAATACCCACAACGCCCTTTCACTCAAGCGATGAGGGGTACCACCCCAGCCACTCTCCATCCTTGGCTAGAGCAGGGGTCTCCAATTCCAGAGGCCCCCGGGAGTCCCACACACCACCCTGCCCCCCCCGGATATGGTGACGGTGCGTAACGTATTTCCCCGCGTCAAAAACAAGGTGTATCACTCGCACGTTAACGGCGCTTTGAATATTTTGTTATGGATTCACCGCGTCCGACGAAAAATTTCTTCGTTCTTGGGAAGAAAACAAAAAGCGCGACAAGCCAACTGGTTCCCACGTCGTTGCTTCTAGAAATTATCAGTCTTAATCTATTAAGAATCTCTTTATTCGCAAATCCTATTTTACATCTTAAATCTATTTGACAAATTTAAATGTTATATGTGGTTTTTTAATAATTTATTTGTAATCAATACAACTGTGCCAAAACGAATTTATTCGATTCGCAGAAAAGTTGCAATAAACAATGCTTCAAAATTCAAATTCGACAACACCAATAAAATTCCGTTTATTTACATATCAAATAAATAATCGAAAACGTGGGAAACGTGCAAAATGGTTCCACAGATAAAATCTCGCTTTTGTCTTTCGCACCGTGAAGCGCAAAGGAATCAACGTCCATGCAGCCCGATTATTATTATTTTACGCGGCCGCACGAAATTGGTCATACTCCTTTGTCTTGTCTTTACATTATAAATTCATAGCGCCATTTAACAAGAGCTGTCATTGAACGCCCAGTCAGCTATTTTGAAAGATTTAAACGGCCGTTTAGGCGTGCTAAGGAAGCAATTCATTTCATTCATTGTTATCTGCTATTCAAGTGATTCATTGTTGAACTAGGATTTTCGGAAAGCCAAACATCCTTGGACTGTAAAAAGTATCTTCACTTTCTAAGCCACTATTCTCACATTTACCCTATAAAGGTAGTTAAGTAAGTAGGTAATATTTATTAAATCAAATAACATTATCTAAAAGTTTACAAAAGTTAGGGTAAGTTCAGATGTCAGCAGCGCTAAATGTCATGTTTTGATTGCGACAGAGTTTTTTGCTCAGGGAATGTCGAAATCCCACTACGCCATAAAGCTCTCCTATTATGAATCATATAACTTTCCGTCAAAAGCCGCCATGTTAGGTCTGTTCAAAAGCAGTTATGATTGAGCCAGTCAGCCATTTCACACCATAATTCGTGCCATTTATTTCGTCGCTCGGCGCGGGAAAACAAATCTCAACTGGGAGAAAAATGTTCGCTGCAAGATGATGAATCGAGATATTCAGGGTTCGGCGGTCGATGGAGAAAACATAGTTTTTTGTAGGCGTTTGACGTGAGGGTGGTTATAGGGGTGGTTTTTTTATAGGGCTTGATTGTGCACTTTTGGACAATGTCAAAAATATACACATATCAAATACGGAGCTTTAGACGTAAAGCATGCATAATTAAAGAATTTCCTAATCGAGTCAGTTTGATAATATGAAATGATTTTATTGTCATGCTGATTGTACTTACTTGGTAAGTTTTAAATTGAAATTATGACTGTAAGTTAAGGTTTAAACAGGTAGCGCGTTTCGCAATTTGGTATTCATTTAATTAACTTTTTGTATTCGTTTGAGAGTGAAGTAAGGAGTGGTTATCACGACCATGAAGTTTGTTAATGAAATTAGAAACATAACGATAGTGCTTGTAATTTGGGGGAAATTCTTTTTAGAGCAGTTTGTCACGATCTTCAGCGATGACATTTGGCACGAACGAGTGCACGCTCACAATTAACATTTTAACTCAGTGAAATTTTATCATGTAACTAGAAACAAAATTTTGTATGTATAAAATTCGACAGATGTTTACCTTTTTTGAGCTCAGATTTTTCAGAAGTATCAACATGTTATCGTCGGCTGGATACAAAGTCACGCCAAACTGTTGGCAAAATCACGACGCCATTTAAAGTTTAAAAGAAAAAAAAAACAAATTACAAAATAAATTATAACCTTTTTATTTAAACTGTAACGCTCTCTGGTCAAGTAGGTACCTACATATTTTGACCATAGACACAAAATGCTCTATAAACTGACTAACCGGAATATTTGGGAAGGATAGCAACCCTAACTGGCATACATTTCGGTGAAAAAACAGTACCTAACTCTTTTTAAGAAAACATACTCATATCTTTAAGTAGAACTTTGGGGGTGTTTTATATTACCTTATAATGTATGTAAAGCGCAGATCATTTACTTACATGTGTAAATACATATCATGTGACTTCCCGACGTGTTGTGTTTCGACGTGTTAAAGGAAATATGATGTTCGTTCAATTATTCACATTCATGGGTAACGAAGTAATGCGCTCTGTTTGATCTTACTATTTGTTGAATTAATTAAGTCATTAACTAGCGAAGAGATGCTTTGTTAATTAGTTTAAATAATTTAGGCTTTTTATATGGATAGTAGATAACGGCATACGGGTTTCTTAGTTCTTGATATTATTAGACTGTTAAAGAATAAATGCCTTATTAATAGTATAAATGCAAAACTCATTATAGGTATGTCTGTTAAGTTTTCACGTCTGAATAACTTACCTAAGTAACTGTGATTAATCCTATTCCAATAAAATGTATTGTCTAAATAATTCCTGTAGATTTGGGGAGGAGAGAATACAACGAGCTAAATAAATATCCGACGAAAACACATACATCTATTAGACTCCGAAGCTCCGTAGCTTAAGCACTTGTGTAACGGGTATCAGAATCAACAGTGGTATTGCAAATACTTAAATATTAAATATTAACACCCAGACACAGAATAAACACAAGTATTCATCATACAAATGTTTGTCCTGTGTGGGGATCGAATCCACATCTCTTGGTGCATGGGACAGGGTCACCACCGAATACATCGAGCCAGTCAATTAAGTTTTTTAATGCAGTTTTGGCAATAGTTTTTCTTTTTTTTATATTGTAGAAAAATAATTAAACTTCCTATATACCTTTACATATCCATTAGGTTACGCTGCGGTATTTAAATAAGCCTTAATTACTCTTTTTCGTAAACTTCTTTCGTCCCTTTCGCACACTTAAACTCTTCTACCAAAACATAATTACAGGTCAGTCTCGTATAAAAGGAGACTTAAAAAGGAAAATTGTTAGCGCAATAAAAATGTAAAGCGCGCTCTCATTTGCGCCCTAAGGCTAATTCCACACTCATGTATATTTCATGGGTTTGAATAATATCCGCGGTATCTGCCAATGAGGTCGCTTCGAGACGCACTTGGCGTGTTTACGCTTTTGTTTGTGTCTCATGTTGGTGTGGGACTTAAAAATGTTACAACTGTGCTCTTTGCATAGCGTGTAAAATACTAATCGTGTATTGGCCGTTGGGGGTTGACATATTGCACTGTTAGGTGTTAATGAAACACTGCTTGAGGAGTAACTGATTGTATTGGGCTCGCCACAGAGCTTACATACCTCCGTGAGCGTATTCTATCGTTCTATTTTTTTAATTTGAATTTTGAGTTAAGTCTTTTTATTCTTTTTTACACTAATAAAATAAAATAAAATAAAATAAAAAATCTTTATTAATAATAGCCTTATTCCTAATTACAAAATTATACTTAACAATATTAATAAATCGGATGGCTGAATTACCAGGGGTTCCCAAACTAGGTCGAACCTGTCACTTGGGAAACCTTTGAAATTAAATTGCTCTAAAACAGTAAGCTTTGGACGGGAACTTATGCAGGAGTAGTTGTGTATGTATATATATATATATATGTGTGTGTATGTGTGTGTGTATGTGTGTGTGTGTGTGTGTGTGCGCGTGCGTGCGTGCGCTGTGTGCGTGCGTGCGTGCGCTGTGTGTCTGTGTGTGTAGGTGTGTGTGTGTGTTGGTGTGTGCATGTGTGTGTGCGTACGTGTTTAGGTATTTGTGAATGTGAGTGTGTGTTTTATGTAAAAGTTCATATTACTATCTGTTTCCAACAAATAATTCTGTTTCATCGTAATCGCTTGAGGCGAGTAAGCGCTCCACTTTCTTCTTCGCCTCCTTTAGACTTAAAAAGGGTAGATCACATTTAGCAGAGATAGCGTTATATGTTGCGAAATGACTATACCAGGCAAACCTCTTAGCAAAGCTAGTTCTAACAGTGGGCACGGGTAGTCTATACACTCGTCTATTTGCAATTGTGTTGTAGTTATCCCTGGTTAGCGCCGACCGATGTGCGCACATACAAGCTTTTAGGATGAACAATTGGCGAACCCGGAGAACATTGAGCTCGCTGTATAGTGCATTTGTGGGGTACCGAAAAGGTTTTTTGAGCATTACTTTTAAGATCGCTCGTTGAGCCCTTTCGAGCTCTAACATATGAGTCTTTGCAGCTCCTCCCCAGACTCCTATACAGTAGGTGAGATTGGAATGACACAGCGCGAAGTAGACAGTCTTTAGAGTTTTTAGACCTGCAGAATTTCTCAGTATTCTCATTATACCCATAATCTTTCTGACTTTATTTGCAACTTTGCTGATGTGTAACTGAAAGGTGAGATGTTCGTCTAGCGTTACCCCCAGGTATTTAACGCTAGCTTTGCGTTGTAAGACCTCTTCACATTTACAAGCTGTTGAGGATGGTGGGCAGGAATGGATTCGTAAATTGAGAGGTTTGGGACTGGTTGCAGCAGTTTTATGCAGGCACATGTATTGTGTTTTACTAGCATTGAGTGTAAGCAAATTATGTTTCAGCCATTGAGAAACTATTTTCATGCCACTCTCTGCAGCGGCGTAAGCACAATTCCAGTCATTCCCTTTAAAAATAACAGCTGTATCATCAGCGTAACAGATAAATTTTATGTCCGGTAAATCTAGATCGTGAAGGTCATCCATGTATATATTGAAGAGGGTAGGGCCTAAGATGCTACCTTGTGGGACGCCGTATTTAACAGGGAGACTGTCACTCACGTACCCGTCAATCTTCACCAGCTGACTTCTACTAGTTAGGTAACTCCTGAACCAGTCCAAAGCTACACCACGTATTCCCTTATTCTCAAGTTTTTTAGCGAGAAGCTGAATTGAAACGGTGTCAAATGCCTTGGCCAGGTCCAGGAACACCGCTATTGTCGCAGATCCTTCATCGAGATAAGATGATGCAAGATCTGTCAATCTCCTTACAGCATCCTCTGTAGATTTCCTTCGTCTGAAGCCGAACTGATCATTGGACAGAAGATTATGTGACTCCAGAAATTCGACTAGCCTATTATTTACTATTTTCTCCAAGAGCTTAGAAAAGGTGGTAAGTAAAGATATGGGTCTGTAGTTATTAGGCACGGTGGGTACACCATCCTTATGAATGGGTGTAATTGAGGCTGTCTTCCACAGATTCGGAAAAATGCCAGCAGACAAGCTCAGGTTAAAGATATGCGTGAGTGGGTTAATTATTTGTTGTCTAATGACCTTAACTATTTGGTTGGATATTCCGTCTACCCCAGTTGAACATTTATTACCAAGTTGGTGGATAAGAGTGTTCACTTCATCCGGGTCAGTGGGTGAGAGGAACAACGAGTTACAAGGGCCTTTATTGACTTTCACTTTTTGAGCCAGGTCTTGTTCGGAGGTGCCCATGGTCTGCAAGATATCTTCGGCTAATACTTGCCCCACTGATGAGAAGTACTCATTACAATAATTTACTGAGGCTTCAGGAGTTGCTCTAGCTGAAATCAATTCATTGGAGTTGTTGTTTCGTTTGAAATGGCAAATAGATTTTATAGTATTCCAAAATTGTTTGGGGTTATTTTTGGTTTCCTCTAGCTGACAAGCCTCGTATTTGCCTTTAACACTTTTTAGCGTCTCATTACAAAAGTTTCGATACCTTATATATGAGATTTGGAGTATGCTATCGTTGGGAAAGCGCTTCGTCAACGAGTGCAGTCGGTCACGGTGGCGGATGCACCGTAAAAGCCCAGGGGTTACCCAAGGACTAAGGGCATATTTGGATTTACTTACCCGAATTTCCTGAGAATTTTCAATTAAGGCAGTAGCAATAATTTTTGAGAAGGTGTTAACTGCTTCATTCAAGTCAGTGCTATTTGTGACCTTGGACCAGTCTGTGTCCTCCAGCGACTTCACAATACTTCCGTAGTCAATTACTGTTTTGTACCTACTCGGCTTCACCCGTTTTCTAGTGTTAGACAGAGCAACGATTGCTGGGTAATGGTCGGTGATGTCAGTTATGCATACTATACCCTCTGCTGAGAATTTTCCATTGAGAAAAATGTGGTCTAAGCAAGCATTATTTCTTGTGGGCTTAGTGATAGCGGGTCTGTGACCGTATTGGCTTAGTAAATTTAAATATTGAGATGGATCACACTTGGTTTTATCTAAAGACAAAATATCAATGTTTAAATCGCCGGCCAGTACCAATGGTTTATGTGAAAGTTCTACTAACACTTTGTCAAGAGAATCGATGAAAGAGTTATTATAATTAAATGAAGGGGATCGGTAAATGCCCAAAATTGAGCATACGTTAGGGATGTCAATTATCAAACCGCAAGCATCAGAAAGGTTGGACTCTCGAACTGTAGCGTTCCAACAGTCCCTCACATAGGCCACTACACCTCCGTTTTGGTTAATATTGCGGTGCGTGTAAAAGGAGGTATAACCCGGTACAGCACCGATTACCGCCATGTCCGTAAGCCTGCACTCTGTTAGTATGATAACATCGAAATCAATATTTAACCTAAGCAACAGCATCATGAATGCGTCAAAGTTCTTTGTGATACTTCTGATGTTATGGGTGATTAATTTAAAATTGTGTTAATTTTTAATCAAGCTTCTACAGGACTCTGGGCTGCTAAGATGACATTTTATATCTAGAGTTGTGTCTAAATTTTCAAGCAGTTGTAATTTATTCATAATGGTCCCCAGCTTTCTTACAACGTATATAATCGATTTTATACAAAGGACAAGCAATGGCAGGAGTCAATGCCGGTACAACTATAATACAGAAATAATATGATGAAGCGTTAGTGCGTGCAGGAATATGTGTGGATATGTATAGGAATATGTATGTGAATGCACGGAGAGGCTTATTCTTTACAATCAAATATATGTATATAGGTAAGTACGAAATTTTCAAAAATAAAACAGCGAGTAAATAGAGAAAAGGTGAAGTTAAAATTACTGGGACATTCATCAGTCTAGATACAGCATATTTAGTACCAGCTAACGCGAAAACATACAAACCTAAAATAGACAAAGTTATTTCACAATCAAATATTAAGGAGTCAGTAACAATAATATTATAAAACATAAATATAATCTTAATTGCACTCAGTAGATTAGGCCATAGAATAACACTTATAAATAAGCCGAAATTAAGTCTTCTTAACCAACTTATCACTTTAAACTGGTGAATAGGAACATAACTTAATACTTTTGCAGGGTTCAAAGTAACATCCAGCCCACTAAAATATAAAAAGAGTCGAGTAAGTACATGAAAACTAAAACTATCTCTTTGGCTATAAATAATAAGCAATATCATAATAATCGCAGACAAAACATTCAAGAATCGCTTAGATAAATTATTTTTATAGGTACTTTTATTTTTAACAGTGGGTGCTGAAATTATTAATATAACTATTATACAAAAATAAGGAAATAGGAAATGAAAGCAAGTTCGGGGAACTTTTACAATATTATAGCATGTACATAAGACTGGAGCCATCACCGCTATAACTTTCATACTAACGTTAGGAGTACTGTGATTTGTTCGAGGGGGCCGTGCAGGCTACGGGGGACGTGGGGGCTACGAGGGCCGGGGGGGGCATGGGAGCCGAGGGGGTATCGTGGCCCGAGTAGGACCAGGAGGGTTCGGCTTCCGGGTTTCTTGAGTCACCTAGCAGTTTATTCAGAATGTTCTCGTTTCTAACTCGTATGACGGAACTCGTGTCTGTTCTGCGCATAAAAATGTTACCATTTGAAGTCCAGGTATATTTGAAGTTTAATTTCTTTCCTGCTGTTCTTGCTTTGCTGAACAAAATCCTGCCTTCTTTTGTGAGATGTTCGTTAATGTAGATCTTCCTGGAGTTGCCAGGTACATCAAGTTTGTCCGTAGTAATGTCGCGCCGGATACGCGCGGCGCGGAGCAGCTGGTCACGGGGTGCACGACGTACTAGGGTCACGACTACGGGTCTGGGACGCCGCAGCGCCTCTTCTTGAGTCGAGTTGGGGTTGTCACGGATGCCGACACGCCGCACATCATCGATGTCTCTTGGATCAAGCTCCACTCCCAGCTTGGTGGACAGAACTGTCATGGTGTGGAAAAGGTTCTCTTGTTTGTGTTCAGTAAGTCCTGTGATCTCAATATCACGCAGGTATTGGCGCTGCTGGTGCGTTGCAATCTCCTGACGTAGCTCAGCGACCTCAAGGCGGAGGGTGTTCACCTCGCTTTTGTAATGGTCCAGTTCCTTTACTTGCCTTTTTAGGTCAATGATTTCCTTGCGGAACTCGAAGATATCCTCAGTAGTGGAGTTTAAAGATGCCGTGAAATCCTCCATCTCCTTTTTCATGGTGCTGAAAGTGCTCTGCATTTCAGTCATTACCTTACTGAACGAAGAGGGAGTTAAGTCTTTCAGCCATCCGTCCATGTCAGCGGGTGTTCTTTCAGTAGGTGTTCGGATAGGAGTAGAGTCAGTATTCTGGTTGCGTTTCTTGACCTGGCATGAGGGGCAGGATTGAATACTACCTGTGGTACGTGTTTGCCTCATTTCTTCGCGAGCTAGGTTAAGACAGGATGCATGATATTTAATGCTACAGTTTGAGCATCCTATATTGAAGTCTTTAGAGTCGCCTTTGAGGCGAAGGGCTTTATTACAGGCACCACACTGCATGTTTTAGTCAACCGGGTGAGATGTGTGTGACAAAAGTCGCTACTGGTTTTGAAGTATTGTATACTGAATCGCGTATTGTGTCTGATGCCAAGAGATGGCGCTAGCTTGTACTACCCTTGGTATTCTGCCCTCTAGTGGTGAGTAGCGATACTATCGCAGTGCTATACTGTAGGATGTAGTTCAAGTAGTAGTCACTAGAGCGGGCTTAGCGCTAGTTAGTACGTGAATTTGAATGTGCTGTCTCTTACTATCAGAGTTAACGGACGGCCTTTTCAATAATATCGAAAAAATTCACAGTACCTTATTTAGAGCATCAAGAACAGACTCTTCGTGCTATTTTCAGTAGTCGACAGAATCCAAACAATGGTTTTCGCACAGAAAAAACACTTCTTGAAAGAATAGATTTGAGTAACACTTGGATATTATTTTGGTATTAATAATTCAATCTTTACGAAGAATTGCGGCTTGAAAACGTTTGTGGTAAATAATTAAGTGGCAATCTGTCGGAGTGGTGAATTGTAGGGACAATGGAGCACTATATCCAATTAATTTTATTATTTTAAACACACTGATCACAAATTTGTTGTTATTCCTTAAGCGCCCTCTGGCGGAAAAGAATTATATTAATGAGTTTCTATTGTCAAAGAGTTTTTACCAATAAGGAGGTTGGTAATTTAACTTTGGGTTTTGGGTTAGTGAGTGTGTAGGCAATGGACTAGCCACTACTATTTACATTTTCCAACTAAATTAACACAATTTTGGTGAATTTGGACACTGCCCACCGCTTCGTCGATAACGGGCGTGGTAGTATGTAAATAGCTATGTAGTTTTTATCATTCTGAATAGTTTCCTATTAATGGAGCGTAATTCATTTTTATTCTTCAAATTAAATTCAAATTCAAAATGTCTTTATTTATGTAGGCTTCAAGAAAGCACTTAAAAATCATCAAATTTACATAGGTGATCCTTAAAGCTACATGAATCTACCACCGTAATTCTAATTATGGTTCAGATACTCCACCAGATTGATAGCTTTAAATGATAGAAACTGTCAAGGTGTGAACAGATGTATATTGACAAAGAGACTGCTAGAAAAACAATATTTAGAATTCTAAATTTGAATACAAAAATAATAAAAGGTGTAAAAAGTATGAATGTACAAGTAATGAGGCCAGGGTCGGCAACAATTGCAATATTGCCTTTTTGGAAGTAATATATTAAATCATTATGGATTGTTACTTGAATAGATATATTCACAAAATAAAAGTACAATAAATTGACGAAAAAACATGGTTGGTTGGATGGATGGAAGAGATGGTTTTAGATTTTTATGACTTGTTTTGCAACTGAAATACTCAAATATAGCTTGCCCTTTCGTTATTTCTGTCGGTTCTATTAATTAATTCTATAAATTAATATTCGAGTTTTAAAAGCCGGTCGTTAACCGCTAAGGCTATAAATATATTCCTTAATGGATAAAGGATTAGAATTCCCACTGGTATAAATTGAGCATTTCTGTGTTGTACGAAAATAATCGAAAGAATTAAGAAAAGTTAATTGAGAGTGCTACTTAGGTATTCCTTTTTTAGTAGCTTGTTTACCTATTTTTAATTACTCTCAGTATATGCATAGCTTTCGATGTCATCAATAATTAAAGATACAAACTTCATCATAAGTTTCCTCATCAAGAAGGATAAATCATACCAAATAAGGGGGAAGGGGGCTGTTTAAGTTAGGCGAGAAAAAAAAACAACCCCAATTTCCATGTTTCCTCGTAAGCGTAAACACGAGTACAAAATTTGAGCGTGAATAAATGAAGAGTTGTGATGCGACTTTCCTTGCATCGACGGGGTGTTTCTTCCCATAATAAATAATGAAAGATGCTTCTGGCACGTGTAGGTACAGGGATGATGCGGTAAATATCTACTTACGTTCTTTTACCCTCGTGCAGAGGGTGCTAATTATTTTGTTTTTCCTCAAAAATACGCCACAAAAATAAAGATGAAGTTAGATAAGTGCAAAGTTTGGCAATTATGTTTTCTGGCATTATGTCTCATTCTGAATGAAGGTTCGCTTAGACCATAATCCTGAATTTGGCATTTTTGGTTATTTCATTAAAGCTACTGCCATCAGACCTTCGTCACCTTCGATGGAACCAGTCAATTTGGATCAATGTGCCTAGTTAAATGCGCGCCAGCGATTCCATAACGAATTTCGCTATCGCTCGTATCGCGCCACAGACTCGTTCGGGTGGACAAATTGGGAACTAATTCTGAGTTCCGCATTATGAGTTCTTATTAAACAAGTTTGTGGCGCGATACGAGCGATAGCAAAGTTCGTTATGGAATCGCTAGCGCGTATTTGGCTAAGCACCCTGGTAACACATTTTTTCAAGTTACCATAGTTGTTTGAATGTGCAGGTTTCCTTGCAGTGTTTTCCCTCGCCGCCGATCAACTGGTAAATGGCGAATAAAATTTTGAAAAATTTTAGAATTTAAAAGTAACTTGATTCGACCCTGTACCCCTCGTATATGAGGCGCTTGTACTTGCCTTACCATTGAGCCACACCGCTCTCACAGGTTTAATTAAAAACCGTCACATTTAAATTAGCAATAGCGGTTTTCATCACAATTCCCATATTTCGGTTAGCTGCAATTCGGCTTAATTATTAGGAACACGCAAACTAGCCCGGATTAATTTGGTTCCGTACTAAATATTGCCAGGGGAATGTAGGCTTTAATGCATAAGTGTTTGGGGGCAATCGACGAATAAAATCGAATGATGAAATAGCTGCGTATACCGTTGACGATTTCGTAATATTAAAATATTACGAAACTAACTACTACAAAAGGGTTCGGTTCTCTCTGCCTACCCCGCTAGGGAAGTGGCGTGAAGTTTAGTTAGTTAGTTAGTTTAACTACTACAAACAACTACAAAACTAACTTACTAATATTATAATCGCGAAAGTCTCTTTCTTTACTCTTAGACTTCTGATAAAACGTTTCAATTTAATACGTCTAAGCTTCGCACGGACTTCAAAAGCACATAGGCTACTTTTTAATCCTAAAACGGTATAGTTTTCTCGTGAATCACGATCTCTCTGTAACAGTTGGACTTTAATGCAGATGGAACCTCGGGGAAAAGCTAATGTTAAATAAACATTCCAAGCTTGCGCCAGAATCAATAAGTTGATTGCAAAATATGAAATTGAATGCGAAAGCCGAGTTACCGCACGTCGGCAAATAGACAGAATGCGTTTATGTGCAGCGTCGACGAAATCTCGTTCGGTTTGCTTAATGAAACTTGCAAGTTCAAATAAAAATGATACTATGATTTGTTCATGTTATGGAAGAGCGCCTCTTAACCAAGAAGTGCGGGTTCAAAACCGGGCACATACCTATTGATTTTTCAAATATATGTACGTATTTATACCACTAGCTCGATGGTGAAGGAAAACATCGTGATGAAACCTGCAAATTCAACTTTGGATTTGTAATCATGATCCAAAAATTGTCTGGTTCCCCTATCTGAGGGTTACGAAAGTCAGATCAGCAGTCGCTTCAATGTACCAGACTCGCTAAGTCCTGGATCATGGTCTAAGCGGACCCCGTCTAAACACGGGACATAACGCTAGGAAGATGATGATGATCCAGTTCATGTTATCCTGTGAGCGTTCGAATATCAGGTGAATTTGAACATTGATAAAAAAATGTACGTATCGATCTCTTTTATTGAACTTATTGAAATCTTCACAACACCGACGTACGTATTTCGAAAGAGGTCACGTTATCAGAAGTGTTATTGTACGAATCTAAACTAGCCCGCTCTGTCACAGAGACTCTATCGTGTGCCTGAGGGATTTATCGACATTTCTAGGATAATTGATGTATAAATGATGGATGTAGAAGCCGCGGAAAGCCCAGACTCGCCTGCCACGACCAGATTTGGCGTGTGTTAACACAAGGTGATGTTAGGAGTCATATAAACTGAGCTTGTATGAAAAGGATCATGAATGAGGTGTGTAAGGATCGTGTCATATGGCGTTCGGTTCTCTCTGCCTACCCCGCTAGGGTAGTAGAGTGAAGTTTAGTTATTAGTTTCTAGGATAAACAGTGGTTATATTCTTACGCAAGGTTCCAATGTTGCGCGTGCTAAATTTGATTGTAATTGGTTTAATAGTTTAAGCGTTAAGACGTAACAGATTAATTTCCCTGAGCATTTAATATTAGTTGGGCTCTGGTTTCTCTGTCTAAGTGCTTTGAAGGTCTTATGGCACTCACTGCGGCTTCTCTCTGCCTACCTAGGGAGGTGGCGTAAAGTTTAGTTAGTTAGTTAGTTAGTTAAGGCTCTCACAATAAGCCCGATTCGCGAAGGCGGGATAACGGTCTAAGCGGACTCATCAAAAAACAATACATAACTCTACGATATAAGATTATTTTTACTTTCTATACAAAAGTTGATCCGCTGACATGCGATTTTGTATAAAAAGTAAAAATAATAACCAACCAGCTCCAGTGAGCTGGTTGGTTATATCCTATGTTGGTCGGGGACTTAAAAAGAATATGCAAACTGTGGTTATAATGGTATATTGGGTTTTGGGTGTGTGATTGTGTAGGCGACAGGTTAGCCGCTTGTCACTGCTTCTTCACAATTTTCCATCAAACCCAGCCCGGATTTATTTTTGACTGAATGTGGTTGAAGGGGTATGCTGCCCCTTTGACTCTGCCTACCCCTTCGGGGATTATGGGCGTGATGTTATGTTAGTAAAAAAAATATTTGCTAATTTCTTAAAATCCTTTAAATTGGTTCCATAGAATAATGAGTTAAATAAGTATGTGAGAGTTTTCGTATATATTAAGAACTAGCTGTGCCAGCGGTGTCACCCGCGTTTATGGTTAATATTATAAAGACTATTTCCGTCATACATGATTTCTATGTAACTTTAACCATTAAGGCTGCACACGCGACGGAAGCTTAAAAAATAGAGAAACTTCTCCCGTTTTCCCAACATTTCCCTTTACTACTTTGCTCCTATTGATTATAGCGTGATGAAAAGTATACTATAACCTGCCCAGGAGTATGAAGAATAATTGTACCAAGTTTCGTTAAAATCCGTCGAGTAGTTTTTGTTTCTATAAGGAACATACAGACAGACAGACAGACAAAAATTTTACTGATTGCATTTTTGGCATCAGTATCGATCACTTATCACCCCCTGATAGTTATTTTGAAAATTTATTTCATGTACAGAATTGACCTCTCTATAGATTTATTATAATATATATAATATAATAATATAATATTCAACGACATCACATACATTGATCTGACTCCGAAGTAAGTAGCTTAAGCACTTGTGTTACGGATATCAGAAACAACAGTGGTATTACAAATATATACTTATATATTGGATATTAACACCCAGACACAGAACAAACACAAGTATTCATCACACGAATGTTTGCCCTGGGTGGGGATCGAACCCACAACTCTTGGCGCATGGGGCAGGATCACTACCGAATGCGCCATCGAGCTTGTCTATATATATTAAGAATAACCTCATATACCTACAAGGTCCGCGCTTGACGCAAAACGGGACATAACGCTAGGTAGAAGATAAATAAAAACTTATCTTACTAATCTTTTAAAGAGAAAAGATTTGATTATTTGTTTGTTTGAACTGAATAGGCTCCAAAACTACTGGACCGATATAAAAAAATCTTTCACGAATGAAAAGCTACTTTATCAGCGAGTAACATAGGCTATATTTTATCCCCGTATTCCCACGGGAATGGGAGCTATGCGAGTGAAACCGCGGGGCACTGCTATGTTTAACAAACAGAATGCATTTATGCACCGTCTCGTCTGGATTTGCTCTACGCCATTTGTTTGATTTTCAAATTCTGTTTAAACTAACTTCAATTATGTTTAAGTTGTGCCTTGGAACTGCGGATATTTTATTTGAATCGCAAAGGACGTTTTAGTATTCGTTGAAAGATATGAAAGTTTATGCATTTGTTTTAACTATTAGAAATGTAGGTATAATCTATGTTTCAATATATATTTTATCACTATAGGATTTATGGATATTACGTCACTTATTTGTAAATGCGACTGTAACATTACCTGTCTATTTGACTGCTACGACCATTTGTTATAATAAGCAAACTAATATTGTTTCCAAACTGACGCACCAATTCCCTAGTTCCAAAGTAAGCTTATGCTATGGATACTAGGTGAACGGATAGACATACTTAAATACGTTTATAAACATCTACGACTCAAGTTGTCCCTAGCGGGATTCGAACCCGCGACCCTTGGTTCTGTGGCCAGTGTCTTTAAACACTCAACTAACGGGCCAGCCTACTGGCTTTTTATTTCGAATTATTGATAATCCGAGGCTCGCTCGAAAATGAGCACGCAAGTGAAGCCGCGTGCAAATGTTAATAAACTCAAGGTTACTTATTTATTTAGGACTAACACGGAATAGTTTTTCTGCTTTATGGGGATGAATTTGCAAAAATTATCGTATTAGATTAGTTTAAAAATAATAAAACGATATCATCATCTTCCTAGCTTAGACGGGACCCACTTAGACCATGATCCAGGATTTAGCGAGTCTGGTAATTACATCGAAGCGACTGCCGATCTCACCTTCGTAACCCTAAGATAGGAGAACTAGACAATTTTTGGATCATGGTTACAAATCCAAAGTGGTTTGAATTTGCAGGTTTTATCACGATGTTTTCCTTCACCGCCGAGCTAGTGGTATAAATACGTACATAGATTTGAAATATCCAGAGGTACGTGCCCGGGTTTGAAACCGCACTCCTCGGTTAAGAGGCGCGTGTCCTTACCATTGAGCTATCACCGCACCGCATGATAAAACGATAGAATCCGTAAAATAATCTTCATGGTACAACATTCTTTTTTAGAGAACTTTACGACTTACGAATTTCAATGAAGTTATATTAGATGTTACGAACTTATACCAGAAATATTCTTACTGTCGGTAAATATCACAGCTCGCCTTGGATTTCGTAAATGTCACAACAACGCTAGACTATAAAATCATGAAGATAACATATTACTAGATTTCCCATACTCTGTCGAGGAGGATTAAAACAACGAATTGAGAGTTTACATCTACAAAGTTAGATCATTCAAAGAAGGAATAAATATGTTTTATGTCACGCTACGACACCAAGCGAAGCTTTAATCCCGCTAGGGCAAATGTTTGCTTGACGAACATGGACATTTGTACTCAAGTCACGGATATACGTTACCTAGTATTCATATACAAGCACATATGTACACTTGGGAATTGATATACAAGTCTGATCAATTTACTTATTTATTCCAGAATTTCGAAGAACCTTTACAAGACCTTCGAATTTCAACGAAGTCACGTGTTGATTGGTTTTATTACGACAATATCAACTCAGTCACACAGTATAGGTTTCATTACGACTTCCGACGTTCGTAGGGATCGCGTGATGGCAGGGAAGTTTTGTCGTTGCGCCCGTCATAGCGACGTGAATAGAAACAGAATTGTTCGTCGCACACTGCGACAAGTATTGAATTGTCGGGGTAACGGTAGGTGCACACTATCACATACGCTATCTATTTTCGATATATATTTATATACAAAAATAAATTGCGGAAATGCGTGCACATGTATAAGTATTAATAAGATAATTCTTTGTTGTATTTGTATAAATGTTAGAACAAGTTTTGTATGAAAAAAATACAGTAAATTGGTTTCATGTTGGTCTCAAAGTTGGGAGACTCAAAATAGAATGTACTTGCCAACTGTGTTTCAACGAAAAAGGCTTTCTCACTACTATTGTTATTTATTTTTCTCTGAATGTTGTTTAAGTAGTTTATAGCTCTATGGACCCTCTCCTCTTAGGGGACTGCAGGCATGATGTATGTAGAAAAATAAATACTCCGAAAATTACCAAACTTATCAAATCGACCAATCAGCATCTCGCTATAGCCCGTCAGAAACATGCGACCCAATCAGATCGTTCCTAACTTAAAGATTTCCCATTCTTTGTCGAGGAGGATAAAAAACGAATTCAAAGATTAAATCTAAAAGTTAGATCACTCAAAGAAAGAATGAAATAGTTTAAAAAAACAAATATTTTCCTTTACTCTACTTTCCGATTCTCTTAAAGTACTTAGGTACTTTACAGTCGCGAGGTACGTTGAAGTAACTAGTTGAAATTAGTGTTACTAATAATGCACTAATATATCGATATGATAAGTAAAAACTCTACTATCGATAATATGATCAATTAACCTCATTATTAAAATGGTATATGGTATCTACATCTACAACATAATCAATCGTTACTATCGATAATAACTAACTAATTATACTATCGATAATATTGACACAAAATCATATTTCTAACAACAACAACAACATAACATCGCGCCCATAATCCCCAAAGGGGTAAGCAGAGTCAAAGGGACAGCAGGCCCCTTTAACCACATTCAGCCAAAACAAAACTGGGCTGGGTTAGATGGAAAATTGTGACAAAGTAGTGACAAGTGGCCAGCTTGTCGCCTACATAGTCACATACCCAAACCCCGATATACCATCAGTCGCCTTTTACGACATGCTAGGCAAGAAACACAGTTGGCACAATCTTTTTAAGTCCCAGACCAACACGGGATATATTCCTCATCTTTCTAGAGTGATCTATGACCTATTATTTAAGATAACAACATACGTAAGTACTTTATTATTCATTGAACGTATATATATATACCTATATATATACTAATTAATTACTGTGACCGGAGAGAGGTCAGGCGCAGGACCATGTCAAATTGTCGTATCATCGTATTATGGGAATGAAGGATTAGAGAGTGCACCTGTGTTTGCGTACACACGTGCACTATAATATCTCCTGCGCAGTTGGGTAATCCTCGATGAGATTGGCCGCCGAGACCGATATCCGAGGACATTATTTAAACTCGATTTTATTTTTAGCTTCATGTGGTTTAAGGACCTTGTTACTTCCTGCGTACCCCTTAAGGGATTACGGGCGTGATGATCTTTAAATTTGTACTGTATTTTTACTACAAAAATTTACAGACTTTTATGTATTTTTTTTATTGCGGACAGAAGCACCTTTAAAATTAATTTTCATCGATAGTTTACCTATAGTCCTGCAACACTAACGAACTTAGCCGCAGCAGAGTATTTCTAATATTTGTTCAAGGATAACTAATAGCAGTGCTTTAGAGTACAGTCTGTGTCTGTTTGATCTCGCCCAAGGGGACGTGAGATTAAATAGGTACTTGTGTTACAGATGTACTTACATCATGTTTTGTGGCCGAGGTAGTTTAACTGAGCGTTGTGATAAACACACATTTACACATTTATTACACATTTACTAGGTATGCCTACGAAATTATTAGATACATATTGTGAGAGCTATCACCTCTGTATTAAGAACACGCGCCGCATATCGAGTTATCGATAGTTGCGGGTTCGAATCATGCTCGGGTTTGGATTTTTCACTATGACTACGTATTTATACCGATGGTAGCTGGTAAGGACACGCGCCTCTTAACCGAGGAGTGCGGGTTCAAACCCGGGCACGTACCTCTGGATTTTTCAAATCTATGTACGTATTTATACCATTAGCTCGACGGTGAGGGAAAACATCGTGATGAAACCTGCAAATTCAAACAACTTTGGATTTGTAACCATGATCCAAAAATTGTCTGGTTTTGGTGTCAATAAGCTTATAAAAGTTGTAATCGTTTTAAAGAAACGCATCGAGACTAATTGTATGACTTAAGTACATACATACATACATACATAACATCACGCCCATAATCCCCGAAGGGGTAGGCAGAGTGAAAGAGACAGCAGGCCAATTTTACCACATTCAGCCAGAAACAAAACTGGGCTGGTTTAGATGGAAAATTGTGAAAAAGTAGTGACAACTGGCTAGCCTGTCGCCCACACAATCACATACCCAAAACCCGATACACCATTAGTCGTCTTTTATGACATGCTAGGCAAGAGACTCAGCTGGCACATTCTTTTTAAGTCCCCGACGAACATGACTGAACTAACAAAATAACATGTGTATACTAACCTTAAAAGCCTAAAGTTGGCAGTAATTTTAGGTACCATCGGTCTACGACATGCCTTGGAAAGACAAAGTTTGCGATTATTTTCTCTTAATAGCTAATTGGTTTCGTTCGTGCAACGTGTTTCTTTATAACATTTAAAGCATTTTATAACATTTTATATAATACTAGCTGTGCCCACGGTATGACCCACGTTTATAGTTAATGTTATGTATAGCATAACTATACAACACAATTTGTCTTTTTGAATTCAGACCAGTAGTTTTTGAGATTAGCGCGTTCAAGCAAACAAACAAACTCTTCAGCTTTATACGGCGCGGCCGGCTTTGCACTGATTTTTTTTTCTATTTAGCCTATGTTATACAGAGATAATGCAACATTTTAATGATGAAAAAAAATCTGAAATCGGTCTTATAGTTTTGGAGTTTATTAGTTACAAACATACAAATCTTTTCTCTCTATAAAATTTGTATAGATTAAGCAAACATACTATCGCAGTGGTAAGCACTCCTCGGAATTTAATATAGCCAGTGGATCATATTTAACGAGGTCGCTATGACTCTTCAGTTCTTCTGCTGAAGAGATCATCTTGAAATTAATCTTATTAAATTGCTATTTAGGCACTACTTGTTAAAAATAACGAGAAGTGTTTAGTACATTTCTTTTTCAATTATAAGTGAAGAAGTTGACTTATAAGCAAAATACTGTTAAATAGCGCAACACAGCATTTCTTAAAAATAAAGATATAAAATATTTCTCATCAATTAAAATGATATAACAGGCTAAAGCTTGGCCGTTTAAGGACAAATTTCATAATGTAATTTAACCTAAAATTTAACGCTTGTCTACTTAAGCGAATCTAAAAAAAAGATTTTCACAAGCCACAGAAAGCGCGGGCCAAATGAAAAATGATTTCTTTTGAGGGTCCCTTCCTTTCAAGGAAGTCCAGTGAATGCTTACTTCCGTAATTAATATTTCGCTAGTCTGCTTTCGGTCTCTGGTTTTTGTTTTTTGAAAATTTAGGGGAATTAGGATAGGGCTGTGGCTAGAATAGCGGGGAAGGGTGAGCGGAGCGGGCAGTGATTATGGGACTTAGGGCCGATGGAGAAATATACATACCTAACATTACGCCTATAATCTCCGCAGAGTCAAAGGGGCAGCAGGCCCCTTTAACCACATTCAGCCAAAAATACTTACTTGGCTGCTTAGATGTAAAATTGTAAAAAAGTAGTGACAAGTGGCTAGCTCGTCGCCTACACAATCACAAGCTAATAGCCAATTCACTATTAGTTGGTACGGTGGTTCGGTTCTCTGCCTACCCCGCTAGGGAAGTTGCGTGAAGTTTATTTAGTTAGTCGCCTTTTATGACATGCTACGTTAAGAACACAGTTGGCACATTCTCTTAAAATACCAATATAGTATATATTATATTATGGTTTTATATATTACATATATTTGTGCAAAAGCTCCAGTTAGAAGCTTCAACCGCCATTGTTTGCGCAGCTGTGACGAACACAGTTGGCACATTCTTTTTAAATACCAAGATAGTTTATATTATATTATCGTTTTATATATTACATATATTTGTGCAAAAAGCTCCAGTTAGAAGCTTCAACCGCCATTGTTTGCGCAGCTGTGACGAGATACAACGGGTAATGCTGGTAGGTAGTTTGTCGAGAGTAATTGCACAGCACTTCATTAAATCTAGAGGCAGTGTGTGTTTTATTCCATTGCATTTTATCACAATGACTTTGTTAGAGTTCCGGAGACTGTATTTGAACACGAGTTTTACAAAAAGATTCCGAATAAATAAAATATAAATAAATATCAGACTCAGTGGCGGCGCAATACCTAAACAATGTGGGCAAGGTATCTTTTGCGAGGCCCTCTGAAGGGGCCGGGCCGGACCCCTGGTCCTGGGTCTCATATTATCTCCAAGTTCCTGTAATCATCCTATATCAATAACAGCTAACAGTGGAACTCCCGTCCCGCGCCCACTTATGTATTACTTTTGGATTTACCATACTTTTTTAAATCTATTTTCATCTGTGAGGCGCGAGGCCCTTTGCACCGCGAGGCCGTGGGCGGTGGCTACATCACATACATTGATCTGAATCTGGGGTATGTAGCTTAAGCACTTGTGTTACGGATATCAGAAACAACAGTGGTATTACAAATATATACTTCAATATTGTATATTAACACCCAGACACAGAACAAACACAAGTATTCATCATACGAATATTTGTCCTAGGTGGGGATCGAAATAAGAACTCTTGGCGCATGGGGCAGGGTCACTACCGAATGCGCACTCGAGCTTGACAAAAATAAGGTGTGAATGTCGCTGTACGTTGAGATAAAAAAAAATAACAAACATTTCAACCTAGCGTTGAGTCACAATTCGGCGATACTGGTTACATTTGAGCGATTGCTGTCTGATCTTTCTAAGTTATTCTAGTCACTGTCTCAAGTTAAGATGTTTACCCTCGAGGTTGTGCGTACTTAGATGGGAAAAATTCAATAGTACGTGTCTAGGCTTTAACTCGCACCTCTTATAGGCGTCTATCTTGAACTATGTTCGTCGAGCTCAATGTAAATCGGTAAGAAATTGCTACTAGAAACCAAAAGCGTCATTTTGCTTGAAGTTATTTTCTAATTTAAACAAATTTTGTTTTCTTCCATTTCTTCCTAGCGTTATGTCCGGTGCTTAGATGGGCTCTGTTTAGACCATGATCCAGGATTTAGCGAGTCCGGTAATTACAATTAAGCGACTGCCGATCTGACCTTCGTAAACCTAAGAACCCGACAATTTTGGATCATGGTTACAAATCCAAAGTTATCTGAATTTGCAGGTTTCATCACGATGTTTTTCCTTACCGCGGAGGTAGTGGTATAAATACGTATAAAGATTTAAAAAATCCAGAGGTGTGTGCTCGGGATTGAACCCGCACCCCTCAGTTATGAGGCGCGTGTCTTTACCATTGAGCTAGCACCACTCGATCTGTTTGCTCATTTTTCCTTTAGCCATGAAAAAGTACTTTGGTCTACCATAAAACCCAGATTGAATTAAGTATCTAACATCCAAGTTTGTTAATTAATCACACATTACCCCAAGTCAATACACAACTCGCGAACAACAAACTTTAATCGTATTTATCTTTTTAGTTAATCTTGTAACGTTGCAGATCGGAGGGGACCGAAAATGACACGGTAAACCATCAATCACCCACCGGTCCGGACCGGAATAGCGGTCCCTCGGATCGTGCGGGGGTTCGAACAAATTCGGCATGTTTTTGATGTTGCAAATTGTGTTTGACTTCGGAACGAAGAAATGAAATACTGTCTGATCGATCACTTACGGAGAATATGTCAGATACTTCCAGATATATATTGTATTCATAATTCTATTAAATAAACTGTAAAGGATATGCCAGGGTCGTGTGTGACATACATTTGTTGTATGTGAAAAGATGCTGAGATGGCACTAAATTGTTTATTTATTGATTTTTAAACCAATGAATAAATTTATTGTTATACAGTGTTATATAGACTGGCTCGATGGCGCATTTGGCAGTGACCCTGACCAATGCACCTAGAGTTGGGGGTTCGATCCCCACCCAGGACAAACATTCTTATGATGAATACTTGTTTGTTCTGTGTCTGGGTGTTAATATATGATATTTAAGTATATATTTGTAATATACCACTTTTAATTCTCATGTGAAGTGATAGCCGTGCCACAAGAGCTTAAGCTACTTACTTCGGAGTCAGATCGATGTATGTGATGTCGTCGGATATTTATTTATTTATTTCAGTCGATTTGTATTTTTAACTGCGATCACTTTAAGAATCATTGTAATTTATGTATGTGTAATTAAAATATATTCCATTAAAAATCAGCCATCTATGATCAATAACTTATAAATGAAGGCGTGGGAAATAAGGCAACATATTATTATATCTCATTATAGTAACTGCTAAGTGTTATTCGCATTTGACTGGTTACACAGCCGCGCGATTGATGTGGCAGTACCTACCCATCCATAGGGATGCCAGCATAGCTAGAAAACATTTTAATTTCCGCCAAAACACGATTACGTTTTATATTTTACGAGAGTTAAATGATATGTGACGCCTTAAATTGTTAATGACCTAACCAATAACTTAATTTTGAATAATTTTTTTGATCATCACCCACTTTTGTATAGACTACTATTTTTTTTTAAATACAGTAGTACTTATTTTACGTGAAAATACACTCTTCGTTAGAAAGTAGTCTAACCAGACTCTTTTTAATATCGAAGAGCCTAAGCAGTTTGACTAAGTAGTCTACTAGTTAGTAATTTTGCGACCGCTGGACATTTTGCGAATTGGACATTCTGCGACTAAACGTCTAACCCGACAAATTTACATCTAAAAGTACATTTTTAAAATTTCAAAATGTCTCCCTGACCAAAAACAAGGAAGTAAAAAAAAAATAGACATTTTATAGTTTTTAATCGAAGTACCCTCCGAAATAAATAGTTTTTTTTTGTTTTTTTTTTTTATATTTTTCTATAGTATATTCTGAGAGTAACGATGTCAGATAATTGGCTCTAGTCTCGTTGAGGAACATTTCATGTTTTTTTGTCACAAACGCTTTTATATTTTTCGGATCATTAGTTTATTTTTTTCTAAAAATTGTTTATGACAACTGCGAAAAACTAACCAAATAGAAAAATATCGTAGATTTTTGTTTGAAAAAAAAAACGGTTTTCCTCACAACCCCAAGGAACAGACATGTTCTAATGAAAACAACACTGTTTCTCAAAGTTTTTTTAGGCACATCCAATGTACTGCCGCCCCTCAGTTAGCGACCAAACACTTGGAGAGAAATAAGTTAATTAAGGACCTTCAATCAAGAAAGCGATCAGTTCTATTATGCTTTATTTGATACCTTTTTAGATGTTGGCGAAACCGCCTAGTATATACGACATACCTATATTTTATCTTGTGTGACATACCTAGGTATATATTTATTTTGCGTAGCTGATTAAAAAGTTTAGGTATATCGGTAAATGTCTGCGTTTAGCGGCTATATTGGATTGGACTTACGAAACAAGTTAAGAAAAATCATGGGCATTTTAATATATCCGAGTCTAGAAGACTATCGACAAAAAATGGCGAAACTGACTTAAATTTAACGAAATTACGGTAATAATAATGTGAAAGTTAGTCAAGGATAAAAAAAATATTCTTAAATATTATAAAAGAAAGAAGAGAATTACAGAAAGACCTTTCTTTGATATGTTTATTTCAATTTAAATTTCATTTGTAAATAGTTTTAACTACCCTGAACAAATGGAATGAATGCTACAGACTGTAATCCTCATTTGCCTTTTCGCGAACTATTCCAACAGTCACCACAACTCGTCGGGACAAAGACGGCGAAATTCTTTTTAAAAGTCCGCCGCGGACACCGAACAATCTCTTTGTTGACAGAAAAGGGTAACGTTTAAACGAATTCATAATTCAGTTTGCGAAGTTATCCGCGGTCGTTGTACAACCCAAGTTAAATTGGCCCGCTAAGTGTGACGTCACAGGCGCCTTTGGGAAGGCGAATAGTTTACGACGGGTAATATCTTAATTCTTTTGTTCTTTTTTGCGCTTTTTAAATTTCTTTTCGTAATTTAACGGCAGCTTAGGAAAAGATTACACGAGATATACCTACTAAATCTCACTTATTGTTTTTTTTTTATTTTGAATCAAATAATCGGTAGATATTTATTGCATAATTTTGTCCTAAGTTCGTGGCTCATATCATAAATTCGATTAAAACAATTTTTCATTTTATTAAATTGATTACTATATTACATATATTTAATCTTCTAAAAAGTGACACTACCTTCTTAATAGTAACTTTAATTGTTTGGTTTTTATAACGTCATATTTTGGCGAAGTCAAATTACTAAAATAATATTGACGTTTAAAAATAAAACAAATGAAATATATGCAGAGCGGTTCCGTGACTTCAAACAATACTTAATATAATCTAGTCCATAGCCTCGTTAGTTCTATGGTGGTCAAATGGATAGGGTTCCGTTCGCGCTATTTTACCTACGGAGCCCTCAAAATTAAAACACTTCACGATTCGCGACTGTTCCTGACGCGGTGTAAGTTCCCATTTCCATGTTAATCTCCTCCTACCGCGATAATCGTCTTATTATTTCCGCGAAGAATATCTTCCGTCTCAAAAGAAATCTCGAACGTTAATTTCCATACTTATCTGAGCCATCAAATGGGGAGTATTTTTATTTGGCTCAAAGTTTGCGATAATTGCCAGAACTCCCAGAGAAGTTTCACTTTGTATCGGGAAGACTTATCTGACTTGCGAATTTCGCCGAGTCTTGTTTGTATTTTCGCTAACGACCTATCTTACGGAGAACTTATGACGTAAACCCGAGAAACAGTAACATGCGTGACTTTGTTTACAATTAAAGAGTTTTCTTTTGATTTTCAGATACTTATCGTAAATGTTTACAAAATTTCACGATAATAGGAAGTTATGACGTAAGATTAATCTAAAGCAAAAGCCATTATCATATTTATAATGTTATAATTAGGGTATTTATGAGTAAATTCAATTTTTTTTGGTTTTGAATTTATATGATGAAAGGTGCGTCTATATATAGAAAAAATATATATAGAAATACAAAGTAGACAAGTTTGTTTAAACGCGCTAATCTCTGGGACTAATGTCAAAAATATTTATATATTGAATAAAACGTATATCAAGTAAGCCTTTATACTAAATTTCAAATTTAAAAAGTCGCATTCAGCCGCTAGTCCGAAAGAAAGGCAAGAAGATTTTCTAAACAAAAAAATATGTCGATCAAGTTGAAGAGTATTTATATTTCATAAGCTGTCGAAGAACGACTATAAAAACATAAAAGAGCATATTTACTCGTATAAAAAGAGGTAAATACATGCGTGATGTTATACGTTATGCGTGTACTCGTAGGAAAATACATAAGCTAGCCTACAAATGTTTACTTGGATGAAAAATTCAAAGATAAACACTCGTGTAAATAAGGGTTCTGGCCCAATCAATTTGTTGGCATCCTCGTGGTATAAGTGTGAGTAGAGAATTTTATGAGGGCACAAATTTTATTTGAGTACCTAGCAAATATATACGTACGTAGCATAACGGACAGGGTGAGAAAAACAGTAGACTGAATAATATTACATACATACATACATAACATCACGCCCAAAATCCCCGAAGGGGTCTGCAGAATCAAAGGGGCAGTAGGCCCTTTAACCACATTTAGCCAATAACAAAACACAGCTGGGTTAGGTGAAAAATTGTAAAAAAGTAGTGACAATTGGCAAGCCTGTCGCCCACACAATCACTACACATACCCAAAACCCAATACACCATTAGTCGTATTCTACGACATGCTAGGCTAGAACTACAGTTGGCACATAATTTTGAAGTCCCAGACCAACCTGGGACAATGGGCTGGGTTAATATTATTCAAAATTTGCCATCTAGGCAAATTGTGAATAATATTAGGTCTACTGTTTTTCTGTCTGTCTGACTTCGCGTAGAATATTGTAAACGGCAGCTAACAGTGGAATGGACATTGGAAATTTAGTTGTGTAAGCGATGAGTTAGCCACTTGTCACTACTATTTCACAATTAACTAACTCGAATTTATTTTTGGTTTAATGAAGTTTAAGGAGTTTTTTTTGGACTCTGCTAATCATTTTATGAATCGCGCCGTAGGTAGAGATGGATGTATTGGTATAAGTATGTATGTATGTAGCACCAAATTAATAAAAGAGTAATTATCGTATATATTCAACGATGCAGCTACGTCACAAAATAGCATAACATACGCAACAACTGAGCGAAATGAATTCGTCAGCAGTTGCATTAGCAACAGACACTCAAATAATTAACAATCCTCAAGCCGAGTGTTCGTGCAAACTCGAAAAATTAAAAACACAAAACCTCCGACGCTAAATCTAAAGCTGTAACCAAATAACGGACGAAATTTAAACCGCTCATATGAATTATTTAAACAATGCATCCTCTGTGATGTAAGAGGTCTTTTTATGCACAATGTGACTTCGTTACCATACAATTATGGGCTTTATATCTTTGTTGTAAGACGCGTATTTGTTTGTCCGACAAACAAGTTAGTCATCATAAGTCTACAAAATGGATGCGCTCTTGACAAGATGGCGGCCATATTTCAACGGAATTACGCCTCATAACGAGATTAGCTCTGCTTTTTCCAGGGTGGTAATAAAAATTTACGTCTGTATATATTTCACGCGACTTGTAAAGTTGAATTTTGAAAGATTTTCTTTAGGTGTTATTGTTCTGCCTGTAATTTTCTTTTGAAGAGATTTTCTTAGATGTAAAATTGCTCGGAGATACTTCTGGTTCCGTCTTGATTGCAAAGTTACGAAATTTTCAGTCAAAACTTGTTAGCTTCAGGGCTACCTCAAAATTATGAAGTAAATTTTTCCCTAAAGGTAAACTGCACTATGTTTTTAATCTATGTCGTCGCGTTGTTTAGTTCTTGTATATTTTTCATTGCTTTCAGTCTTATTTAAGCTTAAAACAAAACTTAAATGATTTCATTTGTAAAATGTTGATTTAAGCTCGTAATGTCAAAACAACAGATTATTACTCAATTCATATGATGTATAAACACACAGGTACAGTTAACAAAAACAATTTTTAATCCAAAATTTCATAATGATGGGATATTTGAAGGTTTATTTCCATTAATAATTTTAATAATAGGGTGAGTTCTAGGGATTGATTTGAAAATATTTATCATTATTGGTTAATTAAATTAAGATATGTTTCTGTTTGTTTCGTGCAATCTTCGAACAGCTGAACTAATTTTCACGGCTCTTTCATTTTAGCAAAACAACTAGATTGCTGCGCAAATAAAATTTTTGTATGTTAATTTCAGCGCGAAGTCGCAAGCAACAACTAGTTAATTTATAGAATTGTAAAGTTATGTTCCACATAGGCCCAGTTCTACGTGCACAATAAATTGCTTTATTTATTTATAGGACAAGTAATATGTCCTCCGCCAGGGGACCCGTCAAACGGGCCAATTCGGTATTCCGTATTTGTGCGTCTTTACGGCTATTAATTTAGTAGTGGTCTGGTCCCCCGGGCAAGCCTTCCCGGACGAGAAATGAAAACGAGCGTACTATTGTGGTTTACTATATTTTGAAGTGGAAATAGTATGTAATTAGAGAGCTGTGAATATTTTTCTCACGTATATCTTTTGCGATAATTGAGCCAATTTTGGAAAATTTATATGCATAGGTAGGTATGTTATCTCCAAAATGTTGTTGGTCCGCCATAAGACACATATTTTACAAAATGTACTTCATCATTTAAAGGTTCGAAACTATTGATTTGTACGGACTATTATTGATGGCGGTAATGTAAGTGCTACGTCGTAGCGAATTCGTAGCATTCCTGCTAGAAACCGTAGCAGGAGAATTGTTTTGAAAATTTTCAAAGGTCTTCGGGATTAAAGTTTAATGACAACTTATTATTGTAATTTCTGAAGTAAATTATGTTACGATGAAATATATTTCAATTAGAATTGATCGGTCTTACAAATTGGTGTTTACCTTTGTTAATAAATTTGTTTAGGTACCTAAAAAGTATAAGTTTGTGATTGTATAGGTGACAAGCTAGCCACTTGTCATGACTTTTTCACAATTTCCATCTAACCCAGCCCAATTTTATTTTTGGTTGAATGTGGTTAGGTTAGGAGCCTGCTGCACCTTTGACTCTGCCTACTTCTTCCTGGATTATGAGCGTGATGTTATACATATATATATGTACCCAAAAAAATGGAAGTCTTTCATATTTAATGCTATATTAACTGTCAGACGTACAAAAATTGTAACTGAAACTGTTTCATACTACTTGATCGCGCATCCCCAAAAAGGGCCGCAAATAAATACATTTCCAAAAATCCCTCCGCAAACATTGTACCATTCGTTCTATCAAACGGATATTGTAATCCCGCACGATGACGTCACGACTCAATATCGGTATTGTAAAACGGAATGAGCATGCCATGGGAGGATTTGCGGGTATTGCCGGAGCTCGTTTTAAATGTGATCCTCTTCGATCCAAATCCTATCTGATGATTCTGAGTGAACGTATTATTTGTGGTTTGAATGAATGGACGAATTGAAATGATAAGATATTTTGTGTTTGATTCGTTCTACGTGATCTACATGATCTTTATACGTTGGTCGTATAAAGATCAATATTGAGGCTAATTTTAAAATAATAGCTGAATCGATACAGTCGGTGCCTTATGTTAGAGGGGTTCTAGTTCAAATCCGGATATATTCAAAATCTTAATAGGTTTGGATTTCTGCCATAAGTTTGGCGTAGAGGGGAAAATGTTATTAGGAAAGTTGTTTCAGCTAACCATATACCTACTTATTGCTATAACCAGACTGTCTGGTGCCTCTTCCTAAGTGGCGAAGATCAGATGGATGGATAAAACCTAATACCATATTCGACTCAGGTTCTAATTAAAATTGGGACATAATTAAGTGACTGACTGATCTTAGAACGTCATCATGGTCATTATGATCATCGATTTAATTTGTCAATATTTTTTTAATATTATATTCTAATGATCATATTTGTGTTGCATCATGATACTGCAACTGAAAGTCAAAAGACCTGCGCGTCGGTAGTTAATTAAAAAAATAGCCATTTCCAATTAATCCCAAAAACTAATCAAAAGCAATTAAATTGCTTCGAGAGACAGTGGCTCGTCACACAGTATGGTCCCCGATCAAATAGTAAATAAGGGACTAACTCCATTACACCATCCTTTGATGGGAAACCTATCAAGTGCCGACAAAAGGTTAATTATTGATTTGAGCGCCATTCGCCGTTCAATCAATTATGCTCTATAATGAACAAAGGGATAAGTTAGTGGCCACACACGGGAGGAATATGGGGCGGGGCCGCTTTCGTAATTGTTCGAAATCATCTGTAGTCGTCTTATACATTAATGTTGAATATGCATTTCTTACCTCTCGTTTGTGTAGTGGTAGCATGCGCCGCCTGAGGACTAAGTGGTCCCGGGATGGGCCAGAAATTCCAATAATTATTTTCATTCCAATAATTAATCATCCCCGTGCCTCGGAAAGTTAAGCCGTTGGTCCTGCGCCTTACCTCTCTCCGGTCATCTAGAATTTGCCGTCTCACCGGACTATGAGAGTGAAGGAACAGAAAGTGCACGTGTGTTGGCGTACACACTTGTGCACTATAATATATTCTGTGTAGTAGATAGATAGATAGATAGATAGATAGGCTCATCGGTTATAATGTTCTTTTCGTTCTTCTTCCTATGAAATATTATATGTGTTACATACATAACATCACACCCGCAATCCCCGAAGGGGTAGGCAGAGTCAAAGGGACAGCATGCCCTTTAAAACACATTCAGCCATAAATAAAACTGTGTTGGGTTAGATGGAGCCTTGTGAAAAAGTAGTGACAAGTGGCTTGCTCGTCGCCTAGACTATCACATACTTACCCAAAGCCCAATAGGTATACAATTAGTTGTATTTTACGTCATGCTATTCAAGGAACACAGTTGGCACGTTATTTTAAAGTCTCTGACCAATATAGGACGATATGTGTTATGTGATAGTAAACTAAACAGTTCATTCACTTTAATATACCCGCTCGCGTTAAATGCTCAATTTGATTACGTGTGTTTTCAATCTGTATCCATCAATTCAATTGAATGCAAAATAGAATGAAAAAAATATTGTAAACTAACATAAAATATATTTCAGGTTCATAACAATTAGCTAAAAGCTTTTATTGAATATAAATTCTCAGATTTTGTTGTTTTTAATCTACAGTCAAATTCTATTGAAAAAAAATCATTTTGAAGTGTTTGAAATATAGTTAAAAATATTAAAAATGCCTCTGGCATAGAGCCTTGTTCGGGTCTTTTCGGTATTATTTTTTAATGAAATGTATATTTATTTATTGCCTGGGTATATATCCGATAAGCAATTAGAAAAAATTAAGTACAAAACTAATACAGGAAGTATAATTATTTAGGTAGTAGAATTATGTTGAAGCTTCACTTAGTTTAGGATGTCTGGCCAGCTAGACTGAGATAGAACCCACTATACAAGTTCAAGAGGACTTTAACTAGGATCATGAGATAACGCCAAGAAGAATGTCATTTCAAACTTTTTGACTGGTCCGTTGGTCGAGTGGTCAGAGACCCTGGCCACGAAACCAAGGGTCGCGGGTTCGAATCCCGCTAGGGGCAAATGTGTCGTGTGATGAACATGGACATTTGTACTCGAGTCATAGATGTTTATAAACGTATTTAAGTATGTCTATCCGTTCGCTAGTATCCATAGTACAAGCATAAGCTTAGTTTGGAACTAGGGAATTGGTGTGTCAGTCTGGAGAATTTATTAAAAAAAAAAAGAAAAGAAAAACTATAATCCATAGTAAAGCTATGTCACTAAAAATTATTTATATAATACATTGGACAAATTTCTAGTACAAATATATACCTTTATGTCTATTTAAGCGTATATATTTGTGAAGTATCTAACAAACAACAGATTACTTTTAAACATACTACGCCGTTGTATGTATGAACACCGCACTGACTCTCTCATATATTTCCCGTCACATTCTATATTATTTACCAAGAGTAGGTAAACAATCTGACATCAAAAACAGCCCAACATATTTTTTGTTTAATACGCAAGCAAAAAATTATTCAATTGGATTACATGTTGTCAGAAGAGAGTGCCCCGAATACTGATGACTCCAGACTAGCTGTACTCAAACTGTGTTATATTTGAACTGCAAACACATTTTACTATGCAGAGCATTTGTAGCTAAATAGTAAAGAATCCGGTTTTATATCTATATAAGGGGTTTGATTCAACTCCGGACTTGTAACTTTATATTTTGTCAAATATAGGAGCGTGTTTATACCACTACCGTGGAGAAGAATATAATAAGTAAACCTTTACATTCAACAAATAGACAAATACATAGGTAACATAACATATACAATAATATTACTCAATATATAGGAGCAACCATGATCCAATTATGTATGAACGAACCTACTCCGATATTTACTTCTTTGGCGGCGAAGAGAAATACTGAAAGCTCATTCAACTATGATTAATTCCAACCATAAATCTATTGATTTCTTACTTATCTGGAGTTGTTTTGAATCTAAAGTCAAATTCTATTACAGAGGTAAATAAGTGCGATGATAATCCCTACAATATATGGAGACATACGGAACATACCAAATATTACTATGCAGTAAAGTTAACATATCGTCAACAAATTAAATATAGAGCAACGCAACAGTTTGAGTAACGCTGACCCAGTCAGAACACTTGGTATTCCATTTTGGACGTAGCCGGCGGAGGTCATGATATTAGGCTCATATTAGGTGTTTTAATATTGAATACGATGTCAAATTGTTATTTAGAGGCTGGCAAACAAGTTGTCAGTTTATAAAACCTGAGATAAACATGAGTGTTACCTGGAGTGGTTTCGACTGGCGATGGCGCATTCGGTAGTGACCCTGTCACACGCGCCAAGAGTTGTAGGTTCGATCCCCACCCAGGACAAACATTCGTATGATGAATACTTGTGTTTATTCTGTTAATATCCAATATTAAAGTATATATTTGTAATATCACTGTTGATTCTGATATCCGTAACACAAGTGCTTAAGCTAATTCGGAGTCATGTATGTAGTCGGATATTTATTTATATACCTATCTGCATAATATTTTGTAATAAAAAACAGAATGGCTGATTTTATAAAAACCGACTTCAAAAAGCCCCGCAAAAAATGTTTATGAAAAAAACACAAGTAAGAACCTGCCTTAATAGCTATATAAATGTCCAAACACTAAAAAGTATAAAATAAATTCTTCCGACTGCTTCGTTGAAAGTATTAATCTTTAACACGTATTTAAATATTTACAATAATCAGTTAGTTTTGGAGTCGGTGCCAGCCAAACAGAACAAAAAAAAAAATCAGTCGAATTGAGAACCTCCTCCTTTTTTTTGAAGTCGGTTAAAAAGGCGACCTATTCTGTAGCAATGTTTTAAACCAGGGGAATCCTATACTCTAAAAACTTTCCTTAGGGTTGTCGTGTAGAAGGGGATAAAATGCATTTCTAGACATTAGAGATACCTAATTATTAAATCTATGTTTTTAAGTTTATTTCTTATCTGCTTAATTTTATTTTTATTCAGGGATCAACTGATATGAGCTAAGCACAATGTTATATTATTTGTCTGTGGGTTTATAAGTAGTTTAATTTGGAGGCTGGCTGAATTAAATTTTAATTTTGGCCTTGATAAATAAGATATAAAGTGTGTCTGCAGTGTTGTACGGAATTTATAATATAAGCTATCCCGGTGAACATCGTATTGCCTCCATTCTCGAGATAATAATGGAAGTTTGGGTAGGAGGGTGAAAAGTATGTTACGGCTTATTTCCATATGTACACAAAAAATACAGCAAAGAGTGCAAGCTCCATAAAATGTTTAATAAGCTGCCACAAAGTCTCATTGATCTAACCGTGCATAAGTTTAAATTATATATTTAAAAATGTTTGATTTAAAAGTGCTACTTTAAGGTAGAAGATTATTTAAATGATAAGTATATATGTCTAGTCTCAGAATAAGCTGTTCGCCTGCACTGATAGATTTAACTTGACTAAGAAATTGTAACTACATAATAGCTATTATGACTTAGCATTTAAAAGAGTAACTATCGAGTTTCTTGCCGGTTTCTTCTCGCTACAATCTGCTTTTTTTCGGGGTTTTTTTAAGCCTATATAAATGAAGATCATTTGATGTAATTTCATAATATAAATATTTTTACTTATTCAAATTAAGATATTTTTCTTCATTAGGCAGCCCTGTTTTATCCCACATGCTCATACGCAGGAATGGGTTTTCCTATTCATTAAAAGTTGTGCCGCGAGGTGTCGGATTCGCTTCTTCATTTGCGCAACTTTGAAAGTTTGTGAACTAACAATTTCGTGTATAGGATTAATTTTCTTTGCTCTCTTTGCTTTCTAGACTAAGTTTTTATGCTTTATGATTATACATACATCCATACATAACATCACGCCCATAATCCCCGAAGGGGTATGCAGCAGGATCCTTTAACCACATTCAGCCAAGAAGAAAACTGGGCTGGACTGGGTTAGATGAAAAATTGTAAAAAAATCCCCGCAAAAAATGTTTATAAAAAAACACAAGTGCAAACTGCCTTAATAGCTATTTAAATGTCTAAACACTAAAAAGTATAAAATAAATTCTTTCGACTGCTTCGATGAAAGTATTAATCTTTAACACGTATTTAAATATTTACAAAATCAGTTAGTTTTGGAGTCGGTGCCAGCCCGCGTAATTATATCATCATTTCGGAATTTGCAATTATTTGTTTCTTGGTGAAGGGTGGTAAAATAGGTTTTGAATATACAAAATCAATATTAAGTTAATATACTCATATTTTAACTAATTTGTTTCATATTGTTATTAGTAAGGTAATTTGTTATTAAGTGTCTACTTTTTTTTTAGTTTGGCTGGCACCGACTCCAAAACTAACTGATTATTGTAAATATTTAAATACGTGTTAAAGATTAATACTTTCATCGAAGCAGTCGAAATAATTTATTTTATACTTTTTAGTGTTTAGACATTTAAATAGCTATTAAGGCAGTTTTTACTTGTGTTTTTTTATAAACATTTTTTGCGGGGATTTTTGAAGTCGGTTTTTATTTTTGTTAACTTATTTGTTACTTTTTAGTGAAATTTATTAATAGGTAGGTAGACCAAATCAGAACGAGCTGCTTTAATGAGACAGTGCCGGTCTTATGAGACTAAAGACGAAAAGGTATAACGAGCCTTTAATGTTTTAAGAATTACTAAAAACTACTAATCTTCAAAGAGTTATACCTTTCATCATCAGCTAAGCAACATAACTTGATGAGTACGAGACGCAAATACTGGAATCGTTTTAGAAAAAGTAAATAAAACACTTAACATGTCGTTAAAATTTAAGAGTGGCCCTCGTTTTCATGGAATCCCATCACTAGACCAAGACTTGGTGAAATTGAGACTATCTCGAGAATAACACTCAATATGGCCCTATAATATTGAAAGAATTATCCACGAACTCCTAATCGTTAAGGAGTTACACCTTCCATCATCAGCTCAGCAACATGAGATTATGAATACCAGACGTAAATACTTGAATTGTTTTAGAAAATAACTAAAATAGATTGTACGCGCCTATAATACTTGAGGGTTTCCCTCGATTTGCCTAAGATTCCTTCATCAGATCCAGATGTGGTACCAATAGGACCAACTCCAGGATATACCCTTTTGAATAAAAAAAAGAACTCTAAAAATCGTCTTACAATTCTCGAAGATATCAATATTTAAAGAATCATAAACTAATTCCTAATCGTTAAGGATTTGTACCTTCCATCATCAGCTCACCAACATAAGATGATAAGTACCATGCGTAAATACTTGAACAATCTTATAAAATGTCTAAAACACATTGTACGTGCCTATAAAGTGTGAGGGTTGCCCTCGATTTTCCTGGGATCCCTTCATCAGATCCTGACTTGGTGGCAATGGGACCAACTCGGGAGTAAAATCTTTCGATTAGAAAAAAAATTTTGGAAATCGGTTAACAATTCTCAGAGATATCAAGTAACATACATACAAAAAAAAAAAAAAAAAACATTCAGTCGAATTGAGAACCTCCTCCTTTTTTTTTGAAGTCGGTTAAAAAAGTAGTGACAAGTGGCACGCACCCGGAGTTGAACCAACACACCTCGAATAAGAAGCACTTGTTCTTACTTAACAAGTTGTCTATCGCAATCTACTCTTTCGAGGACAGATAAAAGAAAAAAAAAAAAATAATGTCCTCCTAACCGATATCGGTCACGGCGGCCAATCTCAACAGGATTAGCCAACTGCCAAGGAGATATTATAGTGCACAAGTGTATGCGCAAACATAAGTGCACTCTCTATTCCTTCACTCTCATAGTCCGGTGAGACGGCAACTTGACATGACCGGAGAGAGGTCAGGCGCCAGGACCAACGGCTTAACGTGCTTTCCGAGGCACGAGGGTGATTAAACCGCCAACTTCCTGACTCCGGTCTGTTACTGAGTAATTTTAATATTGAAATACCCAACCACAAATTTCTGGCCCGACCGGGGATTTGAACCCGGGACCTCTTGATCCTTAAGCGACGCATGCTACCACTAGACCAACGAGACAGTCAAAAGAAAAAGCTGGACGCCAAACGCGATGAGCTGAAAGCCAGACCAGCGGCTGCGATCACTTAACACTAACGTGATGGTGTCCTTGCCTGCCCCAAGTGTGACCGCACGTTTCTCGCCAAGGTTGGCTACGCTAGCCACTTACGAACACACGAAAGGGCTGGCGATTAAAGAGTACATTAAGTGGTCACGGTAACCAAAACCGTACCGGTTCCTAACGGGTTTATGGTTAGGAACCGGCTAGGAACCGGTACGGAACCATTATCATAAGTGGAGTTAATTAGTAAGAGCTAAATCTACTTATATATTATCTTGAGGAGCGGTGGTAGCTCAATGGTAAGGACACGCGCCTCTTAACCGAGAAGTGCGGGTTCAAACCCGGGCACGTACCTTTAGATTTTTCAAATCTATGTACGTATTTATACCACTAGCTCGACGGTGAGGGAAAACATCGTGATGAAACCTGCAAATTTAAATAACTTTGGATTTGTAACCATGATCCAAAAATTGTTTGGTTCCCCTATCTTAGGGTTACGAAGGTCAGATCGGCAGTCGCTTCAATGTAATTACCAGACTCGCTAAATCCTGGATCATGGTCTAAGCGGACCCCGTCTAAGCACGGGACATAACGCTAGGAAGATGATGATATTATCTCTAAACCAAGTGTTCTCCAGCACAGCTCGCCCGTTTATTAGGCAGGGAATCGTTCAAGAATGCTGTTTACTTTTCATTACGGTTTCTAGAGCATTTGGCTTTCATATCAGAGCCCCGTAAATATTATTGTTTATTTAGTAATAAATACGCGGTTGTACGTTAGGGCTCTTACACTTGAGACGATAGAATTTGTGGTCTGGGACTTTAAAAAGTACCAACTGTATTCCTTGCTTAAAATTTCGTCAACGGTGACCAATGCTGTACTGGGTATTAGGTAGGTTGCTAGCTATCAATTAATTTTTATTTGTGGCTGAATGTGTTTGAGGTGCATATTGCTCATTATTTTGCAGGTGGTATGATCACTTTTTTTTTTTAGAAAATTATCAGCATTAAACGTCTGTTTACCCAGTTAAAAACAGACCTATCAGTATGTAAGTTCGGTAATTTGAGTGTCATACTCATGTGGCAAGTACTAGCAATGTCTAGTAAATTAAGCTTTGGTGCCTAAAGAATTGCATTTCTTAGTTATCTCTATCTAAAACTTAAGAGGCTTACTTAACAAATCAGCCTGCAATCAATAAAACCTACTTTTTTTATTATTTTCCCATCAAATTGCGTTAAATGCTTATGTTTCCTTGGGGGTTTTTAAACTACCAAATTTCTTTAACGAAGAGACATGCATCTTTTACAAGCTGACACAAATTGACATACTTACATTTACTGCTGTTTTTGGGGTGTAAAAATGTATGTATACCGTATAGTTTGTAGGAGCCCTTATGTAAATCTCAAAGCATAATCAGGTTTTGGTTACAATTGTTAATTTTGCTTTCCTATGTTAAAAACTGGTAATTTAATTGACCTTTATTTCGAGTTCGCTATGGCATAAAGAATACATTTAGTTTCTTAATTAACGTTAATTACTTTGTGGATGGTAAACGAGAAAATAGGCAACAGTAAAATGGGTATAAAAGTTCTTTTATAACAAATTTAAATCTTAGCAAAGGAATAAAAATTCATTGTTAAAAGAAATTTCTGTGAGAGCAATCAAATGCTTATTGTGTAGTTTTCAACCAAAATGTAATAAACAATTAAAGGGTACCGACATTTATATAAAAGTAAATACTCTTTTTTTAACTCGCTTTAAAAAAAAGGTTTAGAATTCGTGGCATCGAGATATATTCTAATGGTTTCCGGGCTTTTGGGTATGTGACTGAGTAGGCGACGAGCTAGCCACTTGTCACTCCTTTTTCACAGATTTTCATCCAACCCAGCCCACTGTCCCATGTTGGTTTGGAACTTAAAAAGAATATGCCAACTGTGGTTCTTGCCTAGCATGTCGTAAAAGGCGACTAATGGTATATCGGATTTTGGGTGTGTGATTGTGTAGGCGACAAGTTAGCCACTTGTCACTGCTTTTTCAAAATTTTCCATCTAACCCAGCCCGACTTTATTTTTGGCTGAATGTGGTTGAAGGGGCATGCTGCCCCTTTGACTCTGCCTACCCCTTCGGGGATTATGGGCGTGATGTTATGTATGTATGTATGTATGAGATATATTCAAATTCAAATTTCAAATTCAAATTATTTAATTGCAGAATATGGGTGTTACAAAAAATTGCCACATTTGGCCCAGAGCGGCATGCAGATCTTATTAATATTCTAAAATGTCCATTTGATAATACCTAATTAGTTTGATTATACTAAATATCTAATCAGTTTGATTATACTATAAGTTATTATAGTGAATTATATTAATAAATGATTATATGCAAAATGAAGTCAGTTAAATAGTTACAATAAAATTTACAAAAATGAACGAAATAAGTCAACTATAAAAATTTAATAAATGCAAATAATAATTACTACAGAGCTAAATTATATAAGCACTACGTACTACATATACTTCGAAGATTCGTGGCAATAATTTTTTAAAATCAAATCCTGGAAGCAACAGCATCAGCATCCTTTAGCCAGTTTTAGCTAAAATGTTGTTGTATTAGTTGGATTCGACGAATCACAAATACAATACCGAATTCACCATTAGTTGTCTCAACAAGCTTCTTAGCTGAAGAGCGGAAGCCACTTTCTTTATAAGTCCCAGACTACACAGAACAAGTCTATATACACTCTAGTAAACTCCAACTTCTAAAGTCTCTCCAGCATGCATTCGATTAATCTATACACCGCAACGATTCGCATTGTGTGCATCTATTGGAATTGCATTGCGCTGCGTTTGATAGTTCCAATCAGGCTGTATTACAGGACTCAAGCGGGACCATTATGTTATTCGACGGCGCACGAGTGGTTTAGGATGAAGTGTTTAGTTAATGAGGTTGGGTGTAATTTAAATATCAGACAACATCACATACATTGATCTGACTTCAAAGTAAGTAGCTTAAGCACTTGTGTTACAGATATCAGAATCAACAGTGGAATTACAAAATATACTTCATTATTGGATATTAACACCCAGACACAGAACAAACACAAGTATTCATCATACGAATGTTTGTCCTGGGTGGGGATCGAACCCACAACTCCTGGCGCATGGGGCATGGCTCGATGGCGCATTGCGCAGTGACCGAAGTCACCGATGTCAAAGGTAGGCAGTTTCTTAGTGGTTTTGTTGGAAGTGTCACATGTAGGGTTGCCAACTATACTGTTTTAAACAGTATTATACTGTTTTTCACTAAATTATACTTTTTACTGTTGAATAAAAATAAAGTATACAAAATACTGTTTTCAGCATCAAAATGCAAACACATTATTATACTTAGACGTTTTTAAAAAAGATTGTAAATTAGTAAGTTGTGCGAGAAGCTCTAAAAAATATATGTATTTAAAACAATAAATAAATAAAATAGGTACTGTTAACTTTTCTAAAATACTATTTAATATTCTTCATAGACCTGAATATACTTTTAAAAAAGATGGCAACCCTAGCCACATGCCCTATGCTAGGAAGTCCTATGTTTTATGTATTTCTGGCAATATTAAAAGCATCAACTGTGTTTTTTTTATTGTGATTGTGTTGTATAGTATATGACGAGCTAATACTCAATTTTCAATACTCGGGATACCAAGGGATTATAAGTATTATGGTACTATAATATTTTTAGTAATTTTAGTACTTTTACCTATGCAGGAAAACTTTACCGCAATTTTCTGATAAATAGATAAGCAGTTTGATTTAAATCTTAAAACCTATAAATTTGAAATATCAGATACAAACTGCTAGCACAACAAAAAAGCTTGAATCTCAACCGACTTCCGAAATCAAGTTATGAAAAAAAAAGGTTTTAAAAGCCATACACTGCAGCTCTTTTATAAAACAACGGGCGCCGTAATATAATAAAACACTAGAATAGTTTGTCACGAGCTTGTCAACTGAGAGATGATTGAGTTTACAGCCCGTCTGACCATCCATCCACAATAGACTCTAGCATTTCCAACCGTATTTCCAGCCGGCCAAAGTGAATTTTAACGTTGGCAAAACATCCCGCAAAGAGTTTCTCTAAACAAATTACCAGCCACTAAATCGATTTAACAAGGGTTTGCGCGAAAATAAATGTCAATAACAGACTATGGTCGGTGGAAAACTGTTTGGAAAATGCTATTTCTGATTATGAGTCATAAAATATGTCTCAAGTGGCATTTAAACACTTAATAATAGTAATAAAATCTGCAATGGAAATAATTTTATGATTAACTTTCGAATTTGGCACGAAACAGACCGAATAGCGTTCTTTGACGTCGGAGGCCAAGACCAACTTCGGGTCGCTGAGCCAGCGTAGTAAGTAAGTAACTCTCACATGCCACCTAAAATCAGACTGAAATGAAATGAAATGATATAAGTTATTCTGCAAGTGGATTCATAACAAATTCTTTTGCACGTCAAACATTTTTTTTTTTGCCCTACCAGCACCTCGACGTGAATGGCCTGCTGAGAAGAGGTGCCGCAAGAAATTCAACAGATGGCCTTTTTTTAAATACGTTCTTATGTACCTACTTATATATCTAATTTAGTGACATTATAAATTAAAAATATAAATTTCACTGTGCATGCGAGCAGACTATCTTGTCCAAATATTTTTGTCATTTAAATAATCTTCTACTTTGTAGTAACCCTTTATCATTAAACGTGATTTAATAAAAATCTTAAACTTATTTATAGGTAATGCAGTTACATTTTGTGGCAATTTATTAAATATTTTATGCTTAGGCCCACAAATGAGCTACTTATCTTACTAAGTCTGAGTTTTGGGACGGCAAGTTTGTGTTTATTTCGTGTATTAAGACTATGAATATCCGATTTTTTATGAAATTCATCTATGTTTCTATGGACAATCATCAAGACACAAGAATAAATAAAACTAAGCTTATGCTTGTGCTATGCATACTAGGTGAACGGATATACATACTTAAATATGTTTATAAACATCCATGACTCGAGTAAAAATGTCCACGTTCATCATACGAAACATTTGCCCCTAGCGGGATTCGAACCCGCGACCCTCGGTTTCGTGGCCTGAGTCTCTGACCACTAACCAACGGGCCAGTCATAAAATCGGGATATGTTTATCTGTGCCTCTAGAATTATTAAATAGTCATGCATATTCCTTATCCAGTATATACTTGTTGGTAAATAAAGCACAATCGAGTGCTTGATTAAATAATTGTATATATTTAGATTAATGAGGATTACATTAATTATAAATAGGGCAGCGTACACGTTCATTCAGGAAGCACAGAGAAGAAGAGCGTAGTGCAGGGACACGTTGGTAGGGATGTGCCGCTCGCCGGTTATGTCTCGTGGTTGGTGGCGCCACTGTTTGCGTTTACTCCGACAATACTCTACCAAAGAGAACGCATCAGTTTGAGACATTTCGCTTACTTTTCAGAGATATTAGTCAAACACTGACAGGTCAGTCCAATTGTAACCCAGCAATGTAGATTCAACCTAGAAATTAACAATTCAATGAAAGCGAGAAAGATACGCAGGTAGAAAAGACTATGTAATCAATTCGATGCCTTGTATTCTATTACACATTAAAGATATCTTATGAGAAAGGCTTATTATACTATAGAAGATTTTTTAAGTGACAAATATTTGTAATTGCTATTATACATATTTACTTTTTTTAGATTTGTATAGCATAGTAGCTTAAGAATATGATAATTGTTATTGATACTTATTGTAAATTTGGCGATGAAAAGAGTAACTATCGAGTTTCATGTCGGTTCTTCTCGGTAGAAGCTACTTTCCGAATCCGGTGGTAAATTTTAATTTTAATTGGTATGTACTGACGATTTATAAGTGCTTATTTGAGCCTACGTAAATAACGATAATTTCATTCATTTAATTTCCTTTCTATAGAACTATTAATAGCAAACTTAATTAATCAATGACTAATGGAATAATTAGAGAAATACCGGTGTTCTTACTTAGATCTAAATGTGATGAGCTATTGTTATACGTAAATTTAGTTCTTATTCATTGAAGAACTAAATTTCATATTAAATTCCGCTGGGGCTTTCAGCCAATTCGAAGACTTGGCGTTTTTATGAATCAGAGGGTAGACTTGAAGATTTTGCTCTTGTTATAAATACTTATCTAAATATGTATGTGATATTCTCTTCTAAATATGTATTCTTATCAACTAAAAAACAAAAATTTGTCCCATGTTGGTCGGGGACTTAAAAATAATGTGCCAACTGTGTTTCTTGCCTAGCATGTCGTAAAAGGCGTGCCTAATGGTCTATGAGGTGTTGGGTGTGTGATTGTATAGGTGACGAGCAAGCCACTTGTCACTTCTTTTCACACGTTTCCATCTAACCCAGCCTATTGTCCCATGTTGGTCTGGGACTTGAAAATAATGTTCCAACTGTGGTTCTCGTCTAGCATTATGTAAAAGACGACTAATGGTATATCGGGTTTTGTGTGTTATTGTGTAGGCGACGATAGCCATTTGTCACTGCTTTTTCACAATTTCACGTCTAACCAAGCGCAGTTTTATTTTTTGGCTGAATGTAGTTAAGGAGACTGGCTACCCCTTAGGGGATTACGAGCGTGATGATGATGATGTTATATGTAAAGTAATCTATACCGAAAGTTTAATATTATATTTCATAAAATAACAGATGAATCTGTTAAAGTCGCCATTTAGAAGGTACGCGAATGCTATCAGCTTAAACCCTATGAGTGCCACGTTCTATATTGATAAATTCAATATCCTCAAATTTCCATATTGTAAGTTAATATCGGATTTCACTTCAAGCGTCGGATCGAGACATGATGCTCCATCTGTTTCATACAAATTACTTTCAATGATCCAACTAGAGATACGTTTGTGCTGAACTTGCTTTTTCACGTGGATTTACTAGAGTTATAGTAAACTTAAAAAGGTTGTTAGTGTACTCCCATGTTGGTCTGGGACTCAAAAAATTTACAACTGCATTTTTTGCTAAACATATGGTAAAAGGTCATTTGAGGTAAACAGGACGTTAAGTTTGTAATTATGTAGGCGATAAGATAGCTACTTACTTGTCACTATTTTTAGACAATTTTCCATCTAACCCAGTCCATTTTCCCATGTTGGTCTGGGACTTAAAAATAATGTGCCAACTGTGTTTCTTGCCTAGCATGTCGTTAAAGACGACCAATGGTATATTGGGTTTTTGGTATGTGATTGTGTAGGCGACAAGCTAGCTACTTGTCAGTACTTTTTCACAATTTTCCATCTAACCCAGCCCAGTTTTGTTTTTGGCTGAATGTGGTTAAAGGGGCCTGCTGCCATTTTAACTCTGCCTATCCCTTTGGGGATTGTGGGCGTTATGTTATGTATGTATGTAGATATGTAATTTTATTAGCTCAATTTTGTTAGCCGCTCAATTGGCTGAATGTATTTTTTGTTAAGCCACATTCCGACATGGAAGTATTTAATATAATGTACTCGAGTAGCTCAATGCGTTTCATAGAAAGTAACTACATTATATTTTTTCTTTTTATAAGTACATAATATATTGGCTTGAACCGTCTGCAAATTATTGTAATTTTTGTTAAAGTCTAAAACAGAGAACTCAACTTAGTCGCAGCGTTTTAAGCTGCGCTAGGACAGATACCGCCAGTAAATGCATGTAATGTAATGTATTACTAGAAATAAAGCTATTTATTATCAGTGTAAATCACCGTAGGTCCCAAGCAGTGGTCGGCAAGACTTATCGTTAGGTCTGCGCAAGAGCATTTTTTTTTATTTTCCCTGATAACAATATCTAACGATAAAGATAATGAAATCCTCGTGTCTTCAAAAGTGTTCCTCGACTGGTATAGATCGATCAATGCTATTTATTGTATATACCTAGGCTGTAGATATATATATATATATATATATAGGTAGATTCTTCTTCATCTTAGTTTTAATAAAGACCCAGCGTCTACGATAAGAGCAGCCAGGCCCACTCCTTGGGCAAACCAATTTGGGTAAATGGGAAGCCAGATTTATGAAGTGATAAATTACAATAGTAAGGCCCAAATCAATTTACATTCACAATCCAATCGCCTAATATTGATTGCGGACAATTCAATCTGTCGCTCTGATGATGTCACATAACTTAATTGCGTCACGTATCTGACGGGAGATTGCGCTTTTGTTTATCACTTTCCTGTGAATCGATTAGGTTAGGGGGAATTGAAAGATTGGTGAAATCAAATATTCCGGCTACGAAGGACTTGGAAACCTACATACATACATAACATCACGCCCCGAAGGGGTAGGCAGAGTTAAAGGGGCAGCAGGCCCTTTTAACCACATTCGTCAAAAATAAAGCTGGGTTAAATAGAAAATCGTGAAAAAGTAGTGCCACCTGGTTAGCTTGTCGCCTACACAATCACATACCCTAAACCCAATATACCATTAGTCGCCTTTTACGACATGCTAGGCAAGAACCACAGTTGGCACATTATTTTTAATTCCTTGACCAAAATGGGATAAAACTTTGGAAACCTAAAAAAATGTTTGCTATCGCATCCTGTTCGTAACACTATCACAGGCCTGTTAAATGTCAAGTAGTTAATTCAAATTCCAAATTTCTTTATTTATAATTGTTAGGCCTTAAAAAAAGCACTTATAAAACGTCAATTATACAAAAATCTTTAGAGCAATGTATCTCTATTTATCTGTAGAATCTACCACCGGTTCGGAATGCTGATTCTACCGAACAAACCGGCAAGAAATTCGGTAGGTAGTTACTCTTTTCGGCGACAAAATATACATGAGTAATATACACTTTTTTTCAAGTTCTAAAGCAAATCATACAATCAATGACTGGGGGAGATGACATATGTGATTACAATAAAAGTTAAACGCCCTGGTCACAAAACCAAGTTCGTGTGTTGAACATGGTCATTAGGTACTAGAGTCATGTATATTTAAAAGGCAACAAAATATATTCATAACATTAATACAGGTGTATGCTTAGACTTTATAATAATCTAATTGTTCTTTTGTTTTTATGAGAATCTTATCTATCTATCAGAAATCTATCTATCTTTATTTATGGCTGAATGTGGCTCGATGAGCTTATTGCGCTTTATACTCTGCCTACCCCTTCAGGGGATTGCAAGCGCGAGCGCATGTATGTATGTATGCAACCGGAAAAGTAAATGTCATGACTCATTCCATAGAGCTCGTCACTCGAATCATGTAACATTTACTGCAATAAACTTTCCCATTGTATCATAAACCAGTTGATGGATCGTTATGGACATACTTTAAAAGGATGGGGCTGCGATTCGACCAAAACGCTTCCATTTAAAGAAGAATTTCCATATCATAAATCTTCGGTAAGCTGCAAGTTCTGACACAATAGCACTTAGGTGCAACAATAGATGCCACGGCCGATACAGACTAGTTCTGTAACGCTAAAAACCATTATCCGACTAAAACTTCCCATTGTACCTAAAATAAATGTTGAATCACTGTGCAAAGCGCGAGTCACTGAAATGTCTAAGGCTGGAGCCGTGCTGATAGCGGAATTGGAATTTAAGTTCTCAAATACCATAAAGCAAGGGTCGGTAAGTGATTTTAGGTGGGGTTCAGACACGGTGGGAAATATTGACGAGGGCCAGAAAAAAATAACTATACATAACATCACACCCATAATCTTCAAAGGGGTAGGCAGAGTCAAAGGCATCATGCCCCTTCAACCGCATTCAGCCGAAAATAAAGCCGGGCTGGGTTAGATGGAAAATTGTGAAAAAGCAGTGACAAGCGGCTAACCCGTCGCCTATACAATCACACACCCAAAATCCGATATACCATTAGTCGCCTTTTACGACATGCTAAGCAACAACCACAGTTGGCATATTCTTTTTAAGTCCCAGACCAACATGGGACAGTGGGCTGGGTTGGATGGAAAGCTGTGAAAAAGGAGTGACAAGTGGCTAGCTCGTCGCCTACTCAGTCACATACCCAAAAGCCCGTAAACCATTAGTCGCCTTTTACGACATGCTAGGCAAGAGCCACAGTTGGCACATTCTTTTTTGGACCAACATGGGACATAAAAATAACTGATAATAATTAAGGGGTTTCAAATTTCATTCTTAATTATAAAACACATAACCTAAGATTCATATGAAAAACTACACCGACGGTCTTGAGCCAGCTTATTAAAGTTTATTCCTTGAGAGGACTAATTTATTACTTTACGTTTTAATTTTATATTTATTCTTGATACATTACAATATTTGGCAGTCCGAGGTTCGACCTTTCGCGGTGCACAAACGGAACGTGGTCCGCCCGTTACTGACCGTTGCCATAAAGTGTAGACCGTACCGTAAGTAGACCTTAGATCTGTTATAATAATTATTTATTTGCTTAAGAAACATATGTGTGCGAGTCATAATTTTTTTTTTGTGAATAAAGATGATGACACCTAATTATTTATAGATAGCCCTACACTACATTGCATGAGTTTTAATCAAATTGTGTTACACGAACCGATACCTGCAGTATCGACGGATCTTACGCTTCTATTATTCCATTATTGCTTTAATAGGTAAGAGCTCATAACCATTTTTCAAGTCAATCCATTTAGGATTAAAAAAAATGTGTTTAGTGGCTAGCTTCTTTAATACACAACAGTCACAAGCGTACCCATTAGTCGTATTTAAATGCATGTTAAGTATTAGACATCTTTTTTAAAATCGAAACTAACATGAAAAATAGCCTAGAATATAATATAAAAAATAACTAATGCAAGTTTAATTTGTTAAATAGTGTAGTTAGCCTTTGTTTTGCTCAATATGAGGTTCAGCTCCTGATTTTGTGAGACTGCACTTTCAAACAAATAACGTCAAAGGCTTTAATAGCGGTCAAGTATCTTTAAATTTGTATCGTGTTATATTTATCGAGCACACGGAAATGTATGAAAAAGCTACATTAACCCGCTGTTAGTGAAGCCGCGTCCGCCTAGCTTACATTATGAAAAACATTATCTGGTCGCCGGCAAGGCGTATTGTCCTCGCGGTCGTGGAATGGCGGGCCTTTGTTCGTGCCGCCAGGGCTGCCATCAAAAGTTTTTTTGTAAAAATAATGTAAACACCAGATGGTCCCTGACGGAAGCTTAGCTACGGGGTAACTGGAAAAATACTTTCGGAAAACTAGTCTTTTTTAGTTTTTTTATGACTAAGCCGCAAGCGTTTTTGAAATATTCTAAACGCGTAATAGGTATAAATTAAATGGAGAAAAGAGAAAAGCAATACTTTTTGTTTCATGACGTCATATGGATCCTATATGTAGTCATTAAATAAAGCAATGAATTGACCCCGTAATAGGTATTTGTACGAAATAAAAGACTAGCTTTTCCCATGGCTCACCCTATTGTAGTTGCAGGATTTGGCAAGCATAGTTTCAATTTCAAATTATAACAGTATAAGCCATCAGTGACATTATGGGATCTTCTTGCCATGAACATTATGTCGCCCGTTGTCGGCGCTAAGTATTTTTATATATAAAAAAATAGTATTATAGTCTCTAATGATTCCTAAATGAAACAACAGCAAGAGAGCTCTTACTCGGGGGTTTTCTCTGAAACGGTGGTCTTATTTCGTTCGAAAGGGTCTACGCTGAAACGAATGTGGTCCCAACGAGACTATCATAATCTTTATCTATCGTGAAGTTGTCAACCCTGGTCCTAGTCACATCTGCGAGGTGTGTGTATCGCAATTCGGGCTTTGTGATCACCTCATTGTTGGAAAAATGCACTTGAATTGCAGTTAAACTCCATTGGCATTGTTTGACGAGCATTGTTGTTTAATTCCCGTTTGTTCCCCCAATTTCGTTAATATATAAATGCAGTGACTGTATTTTTAGGATGTTTATCGATTGTATGACGTTTTCATGCAATCAGCCAAGCAAATACCAATTTGTCTGTGTAAAAGCAAACAATTTTATTCTAGTAATGTGCTGGGTTGTTGAAATTATTACGGATACTAATAAGGATGTGAATTCGAATTGATCCAAAAATTGTATGGTTCCCCTATTTTAGGGTTACGAAGATCAGATCGGCAGTCGCTTCAATGTAATTACCAGACTCGTTAAATCCTGGATCATGGTCTAAGCGGACCCCGTCTAAACACGGGACATACCGCTAGGAAGATGATGATGATGATGATGAAAAGTTTGTTTGTTTGTTTGCTTGAACGCGCTAATCTCAGGAACTGCTGGTCCAATTTGGAATGGTCCAATGTAGCGAGTCTGGTAATTACATTGAAGCGACTGCCGATCTGACCTTCGTAACCCTAAGATAGGGGAACCAGACAATTTTTGGATTGGATCATGGTTACAAATCCAAAGTTGTTTTGAATTTGCAGGTTTCATCACTATGTTTTCCTTCACCGTCGAACTAGTGGTATACATACTTACATAGATATGAAAAATCCTGAGGTACGTGCCCAGGTTTGAACACGCACTCCTCGGTTAAGAGGCGCGTGTCCTTACCATTGAGCTACCACCGCACCTTCAGCTATATAATATTAGTATAGATACGCTTTACTATACATAAGAGTGGATTGGTAAAAGGGTCTAAGGAAGTAGGTACAACTTAACTGCTTTTTATCAGAGATAGCAGCGCCACGCGGCTTCACCTACGTAGTGCCTGTTCCCGTGGGAATACGGGGGTAACATATAGCTTATGTTACTTGATAATTCTGTAGCTTTCTATTGATGAGAGAATGTTTCATATAGGTCCAGTAACTTCAGAGCCTATTCAATGTAAACAAACGATCCATCAAATCTTTCTTGTTTGTAATATTGATGTAGATCAAGTCTCCGACAATCGGCATACAAAGTATTGTTTTATCTCGTTAATTGAAATGTTAACCATTTTCACTATATTAAATGATTGATAGGTAGATACTAGATACGATATAAAGATAATCATAGATACTATTACACATATCCTTGCAATATAGTGTTCAAGCAACAGATAGTTACACTGTATACAGAAAAAACTTTATTACCCGTCCATTTTTTGTATTTTTTTTTTATTCAAAGTTCCTCATTCGTAGAAACGTGCAAGAATGAAATCGGTTTATAATCATAAATTTCTTACAAAATTTATTCAAAAAACATGATTGGATGTGAGGTTTACCTATATAAATACCACAAACACCAAATCGCACATCTATTGACTTGAAAAAATCATCCAAATAGGAAGTAAATATTGTTTTACTAGCTTCTGCCTGCGGCGGTGCTGCCGTGGTACATTGATGAAACATAGTTTATGTGTTATTCTAATGTATAAGCTATACTATTGCAAAATTTCATTAAAATCTATGCAGTACTTTTGCGTTAAAGAGTAAGAAACATCCACACATCCATTCATCCATCCATACAAACTTTTACTTACTTACTTACTACGCTGGCTCAGCGACCCGAAGTGGGTCTTGGCCCCGACATTAAAGAACGCCATTCCGGTCTGTTACGTGCCAAATTTGCCCAGTTGGGCACTTGGAGCTCCTTCAGGTCTTTTACCACTTCGTCAATCCAGCGATATCTGGGGCGCCCAACTGGTCTTCGCCCAGACGGCTCATACAAACTTTTACGTTTATAATATTAGTAAGATTCAAAGTTAATACAAAAACGTGACAAAAAGTCAGAGTACTAAATCAAACTGAATTATATAGAAAGAAGGTTAAACAATGCTTAAAAGTAAATTAACGTTAAACCAAAATTGACTTTGCAGTGCTTTAACTACTTAATTAAAAAAAATACGTATTTGAATGGCAGAAAATTTGGGTTCATAGTTCAATTAGAACTATTCGAGCTTCAAAAACCGTCCGCTGCGCTTTCGAATTTAAGTTCACGCCCGAATATTCCGCGGAAATTTAAAAATCGCACAATTTTCAATCGAGCAGAATTTTTCTGAAACTTGCAGCGCGCTAAAGTAAAAAAACAGTTTTCGCTTCGTTCCTCTGAAGCATCGAGAGAAACGAGGAGTTTATGAAAATCCTCGTATCGAATATGAGCCAATATATGGACGATAAATATAACGGCCGTATCGCATCATAATAGGGAGGTTTTGAGTTAACGGTATGGGATATAGCTGGCCATTTATTCACAGTTACCAGATTAGGCGACTTTACCCGTATTGCGGGGATTTCAAGTGGGCTTAAAACTATTTATTTGCTTAGAAATAATATGCCCTATGTTGGTCTGGAACTTAAATAAATTGACAACTGTCTTCCTTGCCTAGCATATCGTAAATGGCGACTAATGGTATATGGGGTTATGGATATGTGATTGTGTAGGTGACGAGTTAGCCACTTGTCACAACTTTTCACACGTTTCCATCTAGGCTACTAGTGGTATATCAGGTGTTGGTCTGTGATTGTGTAGGCTTGCTGTCTCTTTGACTCTACCCCTTCAGGATTAAGGGCGAGATTTTATGTATGTATCGTAAAATGCGACTAATGATGTATTGCGACGAACTGGCTGCTTGTCACACCTATGTTTTTAAATTTTCCATCAAACCTAAGTCGATTCTATTTCTATAAGTCGATAATATGGTTTAGGGAGCTCAAGTGCGGTGGTATCTCAATAGTAAGGACACGCACCTCTTAAGCGAGGAGTGTGGGTTCAAACTCGGGCACGTACCTCTAGATTTTTTATATCTATGTACGTATTTATACCAATAGCTCGACGGTGAGGGAAAACATCGTGATGAAACCTGCAAATTGAAACCACTTTGGATTTGTAACCATGATCCAAAAATTGTCTGGTTCCCCTATCTTAGGGTTATAAAGGTCAGATCGGCAGTCGCTTCAACGTGATAACCAGACTCGCTAAATCCTGGATCATCGTCTAAGCGGAGCCCGTCTAAGCACGGGACATAACGCTAGGAAGATGATTTGGTTTATGGAGCTTGTTACTCCTTGGACTCCTACCTTTCCTGGGATTGCAGGAGTGACGTATGTACTTTTATGTGTGGGTATTAGATTCTATGACATGTGTGTATTACTAATAAACATTGTTTCGTTTTCTCTACTGAAATGTTTTTTCTAAGATTTTTATCGCAACAAATTTTATCGGTCATGCGTTGTTGGTGGATGGAGTTTTTGTTTCAACTGGAACTTGTATTTTCAACTGGGTTTGCGTTCCATTTTACACGAATCGAACGTTTTTTTACACAGCCACATATTGTATTTCTGGTAAACGCTGCTCTTTTTTTCCCAAGCGCGATGGTACCTCAATGATAAGGACACGCGCGAACGTGATGCACATTTATATAGTACCCAATGACCCGGCGCATTTCGTAACGTCCCGTTCTCGGATTTCCAAAACCAATTTTTTTTTTCGCGCATCTTTTTTATTTTTTTCTTTTATAGCAACCTTTACCGGACAATAAGAAACACAACTAAAAAAGTATGAGCGAAATCGGTAAAGCCGTTCTCAAATTATGGCGTGACCAGTAGAAATAGGGGTCCATTTTTATATATATAGGTGTGTAAGTGGTTATTATTATACCATTATTATAAAAGCGGTGGTAGCTTAATGATAAGGACACGCGCCTCTTAACCGAGGAGTGCGGGTTCAAACCCGGGCACGTACCTCTGGATTTTTCAAATCTATGTACGTATTCATACCACTAGCTTGACGGTGAGGGAAAACATCGCGATGAAACCTGCAAATTCAAACTTTGGATTTGTAACCGTGATCCAAAATATTGTCTGGTTTCCCTATCTTAGGCTTACGAAGGTCAGATCGGCAGTCGCTTCAATGTAATTACCAGACTCGCTAAATCCTGGATCATGGTCTAAGCGGACCTCGTCTAAACACGGGACATAACGCTAGGAAGATGATGATTACCTAAATATTAGTATGATACTAAAGTAAATTGCTTAAGCACTCGAGTTATGGATATCACAATATACAATCATATTATTACTGACGTGCGGAATGCTCTATGCATCGTCGCGTCACCCGATATAGAAAGGCATGGTGTGTAGGACTCCTATGGGTATCTCCTCGCTCTGTGGCCATGATGAAAGTAGCCGGGGTATACCCTCAAACACCATGGCCCTCCTATCTCGCCAGAGTGGTGGAGGTACCATAACCAGCTCGATCCAAAATAAATACCTACGCATTTCATCAACAAGTATATGTCTCAGTGTAGAGATCGAATTCGTGCTTTTGCGTTAGACTTTGAACTGAAATATTGCACCAAAGGGGCTGTTCACTGCTTTTTGAGTTCAAAAAGTTGTAATGAATGGGTGCCGTAATGAAGGGGTACGTAATCGCGAGGGTGCCAACACCGTCCACAACTATGAGTTATTGCTATTGCGTCCCGCATGGACGTCCCGATTTGCGGGATATGACTCCGTTTGCGAATAAATTGAATGTGGTCGCGTTATGGATGGGCGATGTGGTTTTTAGGGTCACGGTAAGCCTGCAACTTGTAGCTTGTTATATGTTTACTATAAAACATGTATAGGCAAGACACTTAGAAGCAAGATATTTACATACTTAGCAATTATGCCCTATTTGCTGCACACGGCATTCGTTGCAAGGTCATGTAAAGTAAAACATACAAACATTTTTTTTTCATTACATAGATTTTTGGACCAGAAATCTACATCTTCAATAAAACCTGCCAAAATTTTATCATAATCTGATTGATAGATAGGAAAAAATAAATTAATCTGTATTAGTATAATACTCCACAAAGAAAAGATTTGATTGTATTGAATAGGCTCCGAATCTATTGGACCGATTTAAAAAAAAATTTCACCAATAGAAAGCTACTTTACTAGCGAGAAACATTGGCTATTTTTTATCCCTGTATTCTTACGGGAACAGGAACCAAATGGGTGAAACTGCGGGGTTAGACTAGTTTCTTGCTAGTTTATAGTTTAATATATAAGAAACTAAATCACCTATTTTGGCGACGATCTTGCTACAAGATCGATAAGCTATGGAAGGTCAAACCTTTCATCTAGAAAAAGTTCTAGAAGAAAATCCAGTTCTGATCCCAATAGACTTAACTGGCTCTATGGCGCATTCGGTAGTGATCCTGCCCCATGCGCCAAGAGTTGTGGGTTCGATCCCCACCCAGGACAAATATCCGTGTGATGAATACTTGTGTTTGTTCTGTGTCTGGGTGTTAATATCCAATATTCAAGTATATATTTGTAATACCACTGTTATTTCTGATATCCGTAACACAAGTGCATAAGCTACTTACCTCGGAGTCAGATCAATGTATGTGATGTAGTCTGATGTTTATAAAAAAAAAAAAAATAGATAGCTAAATTAGTATTATGCAAGCTAAGCTGCGGTAAATAACTAGTTTCACTATAATGTCAGCTCACGCGCACTGTAGAGGATAATCTCCTCCGTTCATTGAACTAATCAATAATTAAACAATGTGCAGATTCAATTCAATAATGTAGCACTAACGTTAAGCCAACAATTTAGATCCAACCGCAACTAATCTGCTTCGAGGAGGTCGCTCGGAGATTAGGCGCGTGTATTGGACTATTAACGTTGTTTGTACTATGTACATATATAGAGGTGGTAGCTCAATAGTAAGAACCTCACTAGTTAGATGTGCTGGTTCAATCTGATGATGGCTAATGAGCTGTGACGCAGCATTATACATTAAAATCGCGGCTTGAGCTCTGGAAACCTAAAGTTAGTTACGTTCATGACTTCCTTTATAGACACAGACAGTGGTATTACTGTACTACTGTTTGACTGCCTCGTTGGTCTAGTGGTAGCATGCGCCGCTTAAGGACCAAGAGGTCCCGGGTTCAAATCCCGGGTCGGGCTAAAAATTTGTGGCTGGGTAATTTCAATATCCAAATTACTCAGTTACAGCCAGGAGTCAGGAAGTTGGCGGTTTAATCACCCCCGTGTCTCGGAAAGCACGTTAAGCCGTTGGTCCTGCGCCTGACCTCTCTCCGGTCATGTCGAATTGCCGTCTCACCGAACAATGAGAGTGAAGGAATAGAGAGTGCACCTGTGTTTGCGCACACACTTGTGCACTATAATATCTCCTGCGCAGTTTGCTAATCCTCATTAAGATTGGCCGCCGTAACCGATATCGGTTAGGAGGACATTATTACTGTACTACTTATATTTATACTAAGATATAGCTTATGAAAGCTTTAACCGTAAAGTTTTATCCGTACTTAGACAAAAAATTGGTCGTATATATATCTATTAACTTACAAGAAATTATATATTATTATATATATTACAGGATCCTCGATTTATCAAAACTATGTTTTAAGCGATATCCTAGTATAAATATAGTACAGTAATACCACTGACTGCGCAGCTGTGGTATGAAGGAAACTGATTAACTTAACTAACTTTAGGCTTCCAGAGCTCAAGCTGCGATTTTAATTCATAATGCATCACAGGTCATTAGCCCCGGCTGGACCGAACCTGTTTGGTCGCGACACTTAACGTTTAACCGCTGACCATTTATCTCAGCAAAGGCTTTAAGGCAGGTTGTACTCTATACTATTTGTCCCATGTTGGTCTGGGACTTGGCCCATGTTGATCTGGGACAAAAAAAAAGAATGTGCCAAGTGTGGTTCTTGCTTAGCATGTCGTAAAAGGCGACTAATGGTTTATCGGGTTTTGGGTGTGTGATTGTGTAGGCGACAGGTTAGTCGCTTGTCACTGCTTTTTCACAATTTTCCATTTAAACCAGCCCGGCTTTATTTTTGGCTGAATGTGGTTAAAGCGGCTTGCTGCCCCTTCGACTCTACCTACCCCTTCGGGGATTATGGGCGTGATGTTATGTATGTATGTGAAATGAAATGAAATGAAATGAAATGAAATTGTCTTTATTTACGTAGGCTTAAAAAAAGCACTTATAAATCGTCAGAATAAGATCAATATCTACCGGTTCATAAGTAGATTCTACCGAGAAGAAACCGGCAAGAAACTCGATAGGTACTCTTTTAAAATGCCAAGTCTATTATTACAATTTATACGTGAATGTAAATTTACAGTGCAGGCGAACAGCCTATTCTGGGTCTAACCATATATTCTTATCATTTAAATAGTCTTCTATCTTGTAGTAGCCCTTTTTAATCAAACAATTTTTAACATATAATTTAAACTTATGTACAGGTAAATCAATGAGATTTTGAGGTAACATATTAAATATTTTTATACTTAACCCAATGAAAGAATTACCACTCTTATTAAGTCTGTGATTTGGAACAGAAGGTCTGTGTCTATTTCTAGTATTAAAAGAATGAGTATCTGATTTTTTTGGGAATATCTGAATGTTCTTGTAAACATACATGATACAATCTAAAATGTATTGTGACGCTAGTGTTAAAATATTGATTTCTTTAAACAGTTCTCTGAGTGAATCACATGGTCTGAGGCCGTATATGGCTCTGACGGCCCTCTTCTGCAAAATGAAAATAGTCTTAATATTGGCCGCAGAACCCCACAGCAGCAGACCATATGACATTACACTATGAAAATAACTGAAATATACCAATCTTGCCGTTTCAACATCAGTTAAGTATTTTATTTTCCTGACTGCATATGCCGCAGAGCTAAGCCTCCCTGTACACTATAGAGCAGTGTTTCGCAAAGCAGTTTCGGTGTACTGCGGTCATAAGTTGGTGTGTCTCAGAAAAATAAGGTTATCTAATAAAGCTAAATAAATAAATATTGCTGTGTTGATTAATGTTACCTAAAAACTGATTTTTCATTTATGGTGTACCTCCAAAATATTTCGTTATCCTAGGTGTACCTTGAGAACAAAAAGTTTGAGGAACACTGCTTTATAGTATAAAAAGGGTTAAAATAAATACAGTTAAAATAAGTTTGCCGTTACAATAAGTAACACACATCACTATTTTACCTAACACTATATGACATTGAATCTTTAGCAACAATTTAATTTTTATGAAATAAATTGATCTTGATTTCTAAAATACTAGACCAAAATTTAATGGGTTATTGTTTATTAAATACGCCACTGAGACAAATAATGTCCGATTGTGATAATTAACCCCAAACAATAACCGATAACTCTTGGTCACTTGTCACAATGAATGTGTACCAAAACATTAATTGTGGCATACTCAGATAGATACCAATCTATTTGTTGATTACTAAGCCAAACTTAAGAAAACATACCGATATTAGTATATTCTTCTGAACAGAAAGATATCTCTGACAAATACTATACACTTACACTCAGACCTTACATATAAATCATCGCACCTTGACTCTTACAACCATACACACACGGCTTATAATTCCGTGCACCGACTTAGCTGGGTGACCGGCCTAACTCTCAAGACGTTGCGGTTATATCAGGATATAGCTCAAACAAAACCGCAACTTAGCTGCAGCTTAGGGCAATGACCCTGTGGAATGAGGCGTGTGTACCTGTGGTTCCCAAACTTTTTGCCACGCTACCCCATATTACTATTTTGTTATAGAAAAAACCTTTTCTGCTGTAAAATAACCTTTTTTAATGGAGGCCATTGCAAATTATCAGGATGCAAAGTTGTCAGATTGAACATAACATACATAATATCACGCCCATAATCCCCGAAGGGGTAGGCAGAGTCAAAGTGGCAGCATGCCCCTTCAACCACATTCAGCCAAAAATAAAGCCGGGCTGGGTTAGATGTACAATTGTAAAAAGCATTGACAAGCGGCTAACCTGTCGCCTACACAATCACACACCCAAAACCCGATATACCATTAGACGCCTTTTACGAAATGCTAGGCAAGAACCACAGTTGGCCTTCTTTTTGAGTCCCAGACCAACACGGGACAGTGGGCTGGGTTAAAAGTAATCAAAGTACTGAATATTACTACAACGTCCATTAAATGTTCTATTTGTATATATATTTACTTTTCTAACAACCTAAAGACTTAAAATTTCGATAGATCTTTATTTTTATCCTAGTTGTTGACATCTTAAGGATCTCGGGGACCCACTCATGTTTTGGTTAACTGCCTATACATATTTGGAGCTCTACGTCAGCATGGACCCCTGAGGCTCAATGCAGATCACTTTGAGAACCATTGCTGTAAACAATCGATCAACGTTACGAGGCAACTTAAGACAGTACTGCCGAGTCACAGGTCTTAAGTAAGCGGGGTGATAGTCGGTTTGGGTTTGCACATTTTTCGTTGAGAACACCTCAAACTGTTCTTAGAATCTTAAGTGCCGCTTAACATAGAGGAATGTATTATTTCTTACAATTCGTGTAGTTATACATAGATTACACATAGACATAGTTACACATAGATGCATAGAGATAGATTATTAAATCCCAAAGACAACTGTCTAAAAATCTATCGCTATGTCGAAGTTAGTAAAGTACACAAAATTATTAGAATACAGGGTCCGTTAAAAACACATACATAATAGCTAGCACCTAATCCCCGAAGGGGTAGTCAGAGGCAATGGGGCAGCTAACTTTTAGTTTTATTTTTGGCTTACCACTTTAGTCAAAAATAAAACTGGGCTGGGTTTGTAGAAAAACGGGAAAAAGTAGACACAAATAGGTGGCTCGAATGTGTTTCTGTGAATTGTGTGTGTAGGCTCGACGCCTACACTCTCAAATGATTGTGCAGGCGTCGAACTAGCTAAGTTTTGGGTATGTTCCCAAAACCCGATATACCATTAATCGCCTCCGTTTAAACATGTAATGTAAATTGTTACAACTGTTATAAAAATGTTGAAACATGCTTCTCAAAGATACAAAACCATATTATTTAAACTAAATATATATAACACCTAAAAATAATCGTGCTACATGCTTCCTAGACTTTCATATAAAACAACAACCCATTTCATATTTTAATTACGACACCCTCATTGCGTGCCTGCCTTGGAAGGCAAGGGTCGGAAATTTTTATATTAATTATTAAAACTAATTGGCGACCAAGTTTAACCCTTTGACCGACCACCGATGAAATTATTAAAGTTACTTAGCCACGCAAAAATATACGCGACTCTAATTAAAAGATTAATTGAGTTTGACTGTTGGTTATAGCTGTAACTCAAGGATTTAAAACAGATACATCATAATTATAAAAGGGCGTAAGTCAATTTTTGACGTGAATATTTTGACACTATTGGATGAACTGCCATGTTGGTCTGGAGAGTGTACAGTGTTCCTTTTCAGCATGTTGTTTAGAAAGTCTATTGATGTTATTTGTACTGGTATATGTATGCGACGAGCTAGCCACTTGTCACTACTTATTCTTAATGTTTTATCTAAATTGAACTCAACATGACTATTGCTTATAAGTGATAAGAACTTTGATGCTTGGATTTTTCTTACCTCTTTAGGAGTTGCAAGTAAGTTTCGGCCACAATTTCATTCTACTATTCAGGAAAATAACCAATCAAAATTAAATTGATAAAACAAATCACTCATATTTTGTGGACTTCTTTGAAATTTTAATCTATATAATATCGCCAACTGTTTTATGTCACACCGTTGTTTTTCCCTCCTGTAAATTACACTTTTTTTACTTACTCACTGTTAGATCTTGGCTGACGATAAATAAATAAGTTGGCACTTTGACATCGATTAACTCAAGTAAGTTAAAGACTGACGGTAGATTAGCGCTGTCACGAAGAATGAAATGGCGATCAAGCAATTTTACATCATCCGAAAAACATTCGTGATTAGGCACTGACAAAATGTTAAATGATTTTCAATCAGATAAACTATTTAGGTCGATTTGTGGAGTTGGTTTAAAACTTAAACCCTGGCCATAAAACCAAATGTCCTGTGTTCGATTCTCTCTTGAGGCAAATGTTCCGTGTGACGATTATGGTCATTTTTTACAGTCGAGTCATGCGGCTGTTTATAAAGGTATCCTATTTAAGGTTTCTTCTCGATAGAGTCTACCTTCCGAACCGGGGGTAGTATTACTTCTTATCTTTTTTTTCATGTATATTGACTATTTATAAGTGCTTTCTCGAAGCCCATATAAATAAAGATATTTTGAATTTGAATTTTAAATTTGAAGAATGTCTATCCTTTTGTGATTAGTATTACCTACTAATTATATAGGTACATACTTGCTATAGCACTTGCGCAAACGCTTAGTTTCGATTTAGACAATATGTTTAAAGAAATTGACATTTATTAAAAAACAATCCTGAAATAATAAACGTCTTACCATAGACCCGTTAAATCTAGTCAATCAATCACAGTTTGGATCTTGCAACGTAATTTTGTGCGATTTAATATCCAAAGATATTATAGAGGTTACTATGGCAAAGTCATTTTGTGTGAATTTATTATACAAATAATATAGGAGCTACAATCCGCAAAAATATACCAAGGCCATAAACGTCCGATGTTTAATCATTTTATCGGTTGACTTAATCCATTTGGCGAGGAATGGCGCCAAACTTTCAACCCTTCAGGCGCTCCTTTAAAATTATTATTAAAATCATTGCTCCTCAATAATAAACGCGACTAATTAAAAGATTAATTGGGTTTCGATTCCTCGCTGGACTGATTACTTGAATGCTGTGATAGTTATTGATTTTGTTTTTAATTAATGCATCTACATACTTATTTAACATTACGGCTTAACGGATACTGCTCTTAACGTGAATGTGAAATGTTTTATTGTTAATATAATTTGGAGGGTTCAAAATAAGGGTTCTTACTGTTATAATAAAATTGTTAAAAGTGTGTATGTGTTGAAATATAGGTTAATGATTAAATTTTCGATTTGCAACGTTATTATTTTAAAGTAAGTAGGTATGCCACTATCTAAAAAAAATATTAAAAATAGTACCAATTATATAGTATCAAGAACACAGCTTCTAAAAAAAATATGACAAATAATACCAATTATAAAAAAAAACAAAATCAATTATACCTTAATTTGTTGTTCCAGGTATTTCCATTTCATATTATGACGTTACTCAAAAAGCAAACAGTTTTCCCGGAAAAATAATAACTGTAACATGATATTCGTATTACCACCGTTGGTTGGCTTTCATATAATATGAGAAGCATTGTTAGGTCAGCCAAGCTTGTGACTTCGTCGCCGTCCCTTCTCCAGAACAATTGGGCGGACAAACAGACCACCGGCGACCCCAATTAAACTGCTATCACGCAACAAAAGGTACGCACGTCCGTGCATTCCGTCATAACCAAGCCAAAGGTTTAACCTTAACCACATGGTTTTAAAGTTCAAAATTTTACGCAATTACAGCTGTAATACTCATTAAAAACAAAAACCTTAAAGTAGAAGTTTTAAAGTCCAAATTTGAACTGATTTTTAGTAGTATGTGTGTGGGAGGTATCTTGAAGGCTGTTTCGCATTATGACGAATGTCCTGCAAGTTTAATGTTTCATTAGTTTGAATTACGCATGTGTCATTTTAGGGTTAAGACTGATGGCTCGATTTGGGACGGCGATTATGACAGAAATCCAAGCAAATGGATAACATGAGCAAATATAGCATGTTTATATGTAAATTCCTAATACACTGAAATTATTATTATACATGAGATATTTAGTCATTTTAATGATTTTAGTGTTTATAATAAATATCAGCTCGTATCAGACCATAACTTTATGCTTTATCTTTGTACATGTAAATAAGTTAAAAACTAATTATTTCTATTTCACTGTCATAATAATTATATTATGAGTAATTATTATGACAAGTACTAACTTGATTTACAAGTATTAACTTGATAATAATACTAAACATGCGTTTCAAAGTATTAAGGAAGATCTAAAAAAAACAGCACAGACAGGTATTTGTATCATTATCACTATTTCAACCAAAATTAATATTACCATGCACAATGTACGTAGGCAAAGGGATTCTCTTATCACCTAACTAGGGACCCACCTCGGCTTTCCACGGCGAGCACAAAACAATACGACACTATCCATATAAAACTTCATCTGGAACCACTCTCTGTCGCCATATATTGGTGAAATCATAGCTTGTACCTGCATTTGACGATTTCCTTGAAACCTATATAAATGAAGAATATTTCGACGTTGACTTTGACTTCGAAAATCGTATCAATATCCTTTACGTTGTTATAAAGATCTAAGCCAGTAGTTCCCAAACTTATTTTTCTCGTGGACCACTTTCAAAATGTTACTAGTTTCGATGGACCCCCTGCTGCTACATTTCTACCACATTCTTAAAGTCGCCAAAAAATGAAAAAGTGTCGCTTCTGAGTTCTGTCCCTATATTCCGACAGGTAAAATAAAAACGAAAAATGGTACATTTTATAACACTTTATTTATTAAAAGAATAGAATTGCAAGAAAAAATTAAAAAGGTAAGTCACAATTTTAATTAATGGGAAGGATGTATTTGGTGGAGTGTCAGCAAACGATCAATGTTTGGCTTTATTTTTGTGAGCAATATCCGCTCTGTGATGTTTAATTTGCTCCTTTTTTTTGTTAAGAGATTTGTAACGGCACTAAAACTCCTTTCTACAAGGTATGACGAGGGAAAAGCTATTAAAAATTTCCTTGCGATTTCCCACAGTCCAGGATATTTTTCGGGTATTTCTGCTTGCAGCCAAAATGTTTGGTAGCCTTTTCTAAATTTCACCTTCAGCTCCTCATTGGTGCTTAGCTCGAGCAGCTCCTCTTGTAATACAACATTGGCCACTTCCGTTTCATCAAATGGATTTATGATCCATGGTGGTATATCCATTGTCAGCATATCTTCAAACCTGGTTTTGAAGTCAACATGCAGGGCACTTAAATGTTGTCTGTAGGTATGGATATCCTCATCAATACATTCTACCTGTGACAAGTTTGGAAATTGAGAGAATTCGCGCCGACTAATGTTTTGCTTCATTAATTTCAATTTCCCAAGAAAAGCCGAAATTATCCCCTTTGTTTTTATTAAATTCAGGCTGTCCCCTTGTAACTGCAAGTTAATATCATTAAATTTTTTAAACAAATCTGTCAAATACGCAATGTCTGTTTTGAATTTGATCAAGTTTTCTTTTAAATCTGGATCTCTGCTTTCTAGGAACTCTAATACGGAATCGAAAACAGAGTAAAATCTCGTTAAGCATGCGCCTTTCGACAACCAGCGTACTTCAGTATGTAAGAGCAGTCGTTGGAAGTCTTCATCATTTTCGTCGCACAATTGAGCAAATAAACGCGTATTCAATGCATTGCTTCTGATTTTGTTGACAGCTTTTATTACAAAATGAAGAGATTGGTTCAACCTGTCACTTAAATGTTTTGCCACAAGATGTTGGCGGTGGATTACGCAATGAATAGCTGTAAGCCCTGGTATAATTCTTTTGAGATGAGTTATAAACCCACGATATCGCCCGACCATTGCAGGAGCTCCGTCTGTTGCCACTGAAATAATGTTTGTAAATGGAATCGATTTTTCCGTAAAAAAATTGCTCAGTACATTAAATATTGATTCGCCTTTAGTGTCAGTCTCCAAAGTTCTGGCAAATAGCAATTCTTCGTGAATTTCTTCCTCCATAATATATCGGACATATGTCAATAATAATGCTTCATTACCGGGTAACGTTGACTCGTCCAGTTGTATAGAAAAATGAGTTTTTTGCAGATGATTGCACAAAAAACATTCGATATCAGAGCTCATTTCATCAATGCGTCTTTGTACAGTATTGTTACTTAATGGAATTCTTTTTAGTACGTCAAATGGAGATTTGTGCAAAACAGTTTTTAAGACTTCTTCAACAGCGGGTAAAATTAATTGTTCTCCAATAGTGTGCGGTTTTCCACATTTTGATATAAGTAATGAGATATTGTAAGATGCCCGCAAGCCATCATCGTTACTTTGAGATGTTGAAGCGAACATACTGTGCATGGTGGGTCTCTTTTCATATTTTTCCTTCAATGTTTGAAAATATTTTAAATCTTTACCTATTTTATCAGTATGACACCTTTTTAGATGATCTTCGAGCTTTGATGGTTTCATAGAGTCATTGCTCAAAACTTTGTTGCATAATAGACACATGGGCAATTGTTTGCCTGCCTCTGATGGAACAAAACCATATTTCAAATAATCGACACTATATTGTCGACATTTTTTCTTTGCTGTAGCCATGTTTCGTGTCAGTTAACTTACCTGAAAAAAAAAATGTTTTTGTAACCAAGTTTTTTTCTGAATATAGGTATCACACCGCAGCCTTTGTCAGCACGCGGGAATAGAATTACGGCTTGTGAAGGGACCAACTAATAAACCGCTAAGACAAATACAGACGTATCAATTTTAAAGTAGGTACTTTAAAATTGATACGTCTGTATTTGTTAAAAATTAGTGGTAAATTAGGTAATTTACCATTAATTTTTAATACTACAAATAAAAAACTCAGTATCGAATGCTGATCAAATTTGTGTAGGAAAAAATAAAAGTCGAAATCCCAAAATTGTCCATAAAAACCATAACTAACATCAAATCAATGAGTTCACGCTTAATTGCTCTGCAATATTGCTTATTCGGCCTTTTTAGAGAGGCAGTGCTTCTCTCGTGAAAAAACAATTGAATAAAACGTGCTGTGTTTGTCTTCAAATCGAAAGAGGACAATTAAAATATCCGTAAGTTACTAAGTCACCTATCTATACAAGCAGTTGTGATCAACTGACTAGTACACGTTAACAAAATACTTAATTACTATAACAAAAAAAAAGGTAAGTACTTACTTTTCTTCGGCACTAGCAATCACTGATATAAATTTTCTCACACCTTTTTTTTTTTCGAAATTCCGGAAACAAATGAATGAGTTTGCCTTTGGCATCAAGTATTTATAGTGGTGATCAAATTCATGTCTGAACAAGTTTAAGCATTGTCGGGCGGACAGCGCTTTGCAAGTCTGTACACGAAATTGTACGTAATATCATACGCAAGTTTAGACAAGTAACAGTCGCTTGCCTTATTAAAATATTATCTGCTTAGTTAGGTACTTAAAATAATGTAGGTAGGCCCTTATAAAAACTATGCTTGCTCTTTACTATTGACGGCCACTTTGGTTCAGTGGTAGTGGACGCTGCCTCTGAACCAAGAGGTCGCGGGTTCGAATCCCGCGGGGTACAAACATTTGTGTGCATGAACATGTTTGTTTGTATCTGTCCAGGTGTTTTCTATATACAGGGTGTATCGTAAATCGTTTAAAACCTCTTGGCCACGTGGTCTATAGGTCACCCTGAACAATGTTTGTTCTACGACTTATCCAATACAGACATTAAATATTTCGACTTCCCATACAAACCTCGATCAGCTGTTTGGTCATTTTGTATGGGAAGTCGAAAAATTTAATGTCTAGATTGGATAAGTCGTAGAACAAACATTGTTCAGGGTGACCTATAGACCACGTGGCCGAGAGGTTTTAAACGATTTACGATACACCCTGTATAATAAGTATGTATTTACAAAAAAAAAAGTATTTAAGTATGTTTATCGGTTGTCTAGTACCCATAGTACACAAGCTCTGCTTAGTTTGGGACTAGTGGCTATGTGTGAATAATGTCCAAGAAAAGCAGATAAATTTTCGTGGACCCCCATTAGCATCTTATGGACCCCCATTTTTGTTCACGCCTACGTAGACCCCCAGCAAGTCTCCTGTGGACCCCTGGGGGTCCACCTGGACCACTTTGGGAATCACTGATCTAAGCTAACAGACAGAAGCGGCAACTTTGTTTTATATTATGAAAATATTCGGTTATTTTCAACCCTATTCTTTCATGTACGAGTGTGTAAACCAAACGCAGAGGTGAATGACCGCTTTTGTCATGCCAACTGAAGATAAGATTGCAGTAGGCAAATACAGTATCAAAATAAACAACAAAATATGCGTGCTAGCTTCTATTGTAAATCAGTAGCCATACTGAGTGTAGAGATAGGACGAGGTTCAGTTCCTGGAAGTTTGTAAAAGGCGACTCACGGTAAATACACTAAATCACAAATTTAATGTCCCCTGTTGGTCTGGCAATTAAAAATAATGTGCTAACTGTGTTCCTTGCCAAACATGTCGTAAAAGGCGAATGGTATAGGGTTTTGGGTATGTGATTAAGTAGGCGACGGGCTAGCCACTAGCCACTACTTTTTTTCACAATTTTTCATTTATACCTATTTCAATTTTTTTTTGTCAAAACTACCTAGTTTAAAAACCTACTTCATCTTGGACTACTAACTCTTAAAGGATTTCGGACGAGATAATATGTATGTATGGCGTAAGTATGACAAGTGGTTTACAAATAATCATATTAGCTTTGAATTTCGCACCAATCGGTATTTTATTTCGAAAACCGCTATTTACAACACTATCAATTTCACTTGTATAGGCAATCTATTGCATACTGACTTTTAAACTCTTCCAACCTTATTCATTGGTAATAAAGTCTACATTAGGTTTAACGTTCATTGGTTTCAAATTGGGCCGAATCATTGAAGCTATGAGACAGATTTAATATAGATTTCGTATTATTTAGCCGTTTATTGCTAGTGGTTTGGAATGGCAATCGTATTGTACGGGTTGTGGGTTGAATTTGATTACCCATTCTGAAGGTTCAAAGGGATGGTTTTCTGTATAATGGCTTTTGTAAATAGTACTGGTCTCTTGATTACCAGTTACTCCAATAACTATGAAATTGAAGACTAGCTGAATTCCGCATTATCTCTTACAGTCATCTTGATTGGATTACAATTATAATAATAATAAATTCTCGAGACTGACACACTAATTCCCTGGTTCCAAACATAGCTTAGCTTGTACTATGGATACTAGGTGAACGGATAGAAATACCTAAATAAATTTTATAAACATCCATGACTCAAGTAGAAATGCCCGTGTTCATCACACAAAATATTTATTCTTAGCGGGATTCGAACCCGCCTTTGATGTATTTGTGTAACCGTGATCCAATATGTCTGATCCCCTATGTAAAGGTCATGATGACCGCAAGAAAGTCGCTTATATGCAGAAATTCTAAAAACTAGTATATTTTTTTATCCACAAAACATGGATTTGTTAGGCTTTACTGCATTTTTTTTGAAAGCCGCTTGATTTAGTTGTTTTCCTGGCTACGGAATCAAAGACTGTGGATTCGAATCTAAGTATATTTTTTTACTTTTCATACGAAATACTGATAGATCAACTTGTGCATGGAAAAAAAAATTCCTTAGTTAAATAACAAGGTCTACAGCACAAGCTAAGTTGAAACCTAGAAAAAACCTACAAACCTCGATCAGCTGTTTGGTCATTTTGTATGGGAAGTCGAAAAATTTAATGTCTAGATTGGATAAGTCGTAGAACAAACATTGTTCAGGGTGACCTATAGACCACGTGGCCGAGAGGTTTTAAACGATTTACGATACACCCTGTATAATAAGTATGTATTTACAAAAAAAAAAGTATTTAAGTATGTTTATCGGTTGTCTAGTACCCATAGTACACAAGCTCTGCTTAGTTTGGGACTAGTGGCTATGTGTGAATAATGTCCAAGAAAAGCAGATAAATTTTCGTGGACCCCCATTAGCATCTTATGGACCCCCATTTTTGTTCACGCCTACGTAGACCCCCAGCAAGTCTCCTGTGGACCCCTGGGGGTCCACCTGGACCACTTTGGGAATCACTGATCTAAGCTAACAGACAGAAGCGGCAACTTTGTTTTATATTATGAAAATATTCGGTTATTTTCAACCCTATTCTTTCATGTACGAGTGTGTAAACCAAACGCAGAGGTGAATGACCGCTTTTGTCATGCCAACTGAAGATAAGATTGCAGTAGGCAAATACAGTATCAAAATAAACAACAAAATATGCGTGCTAGCTTCTATTGTAAATCAGTAGCCATACTGAGTGTAGAGATAGGACGAGGTTCAGTTCCTGGAAGTTTGTAAAAGGCGACTCACGGTAAATACACTAAATCACAAATTTAATGTCCCCTGTTGGTCTGGCAATTAAAAATAATGTGCTAACTGTGTTCCTTGCCAAACATGTCGTAAAAGGCGAATGGTATAGGGTTTTGGGTATGTGATTAAGTAGGCGACGGGCTAGCCACTAGCCACTACTTTTTTTCACAATTTTTCATTTATACCTATTTCAATTTTTTTTTGTCAAAACTACCTAGTTTAAAAACCTACTTCATCTTGGACTACTAACTCTTAAAGGATTTCGGACGAGATAATATGTATGTATGGCGTAAGTATGACAAGTGGTTTACAAATAATCATATTAGCTTTGAATTTCGCACCAATCGGTATTTTATTTCGAAAACCGCTATTTACAACACTATCAATTTCACTTGTATAGGCAATCTATTGCATACTGACTTTTAAACTCTTCCAACCTTATTCATTGGTAATAAAGTCTACATTAGGTTTAACGTTCATTGGTTTCAAATTGGGCCGAATCATTGAAGCTATGAGACAGATTTAATATAGATTTCGTATTATTTAGCCGTTTATTGCTAGTGGTTTGGAATGGCAATCGTATTGTACGGGTTGTGGGTTGAATTTGATTACCCATTCTGAAGGTTCAAAGGGATGGTTTTCTGTATAATGGCTTTTGTAAATAGTACTGGTCTCTTGATTACCAGTTACTCCAATAACTATGAAATTGAAGACTAGCTGAATTCCGCATTATCTCTTACAGTCATCTTGATTGGATTACAATTATAATAATAATAAATTCTCGAGACTGACACACTAATTCCCTGGTTCCAAACATAGCTTAGCTTGTACTATGGATACTAGGTGAACGGATAGAAATACCTAAATAAATTTTATAAACATCCATGACTCAAGTAGAAATGCCCGTGTTCATCACACAAAATATTTATTCTTAGCGGGATTCGAACCCGCCTTTGATGTATTTGTGTAACCGTGATCCAATATGTCTGATCCCCTATGTAAAGGTCATGATGACCGCAAGAAAGTCGCTTATATGCAGAAATTCTAAAAACTAGTATATTTTTTTATCCACAAAACATGGATTTGTTAGGCTTTACTGCATTTTTTTTGAAAGCCGCTTGATTTAGTTGTTTTCCTGGCTACGGAATCAAAGACTGTGGATTCGAATCTAAGTATATTTTTTTACTTTTCATACGAAATACTGATAGATCAACTTGTGCATGGAAAAAAAAATTCCTTAGTTAAATAACAAGGTCTACAGCACAAGCTAAGTTGAAACCTAGAAAAAGGTAGTGTGTTCGTATGAAGAAACACGTATGTAGGTGTTCTGAACAAAATAATATAGTTCATACCAGAACAGTGGTTTTCCTTTGTTCTACCAACACTTGGCCATTGATTAGAGGCCTGTCTAATTACTCCGCTCTTAAGCGAGTGTCTTTGAGCCCGTCACTATACAATTACACACTGAAAGGACTTATTACGTACCACTTTGGGGACCCATATCATATGATGAGAAAGGCAGATTAAAGGAAAATACCTAATATTATAATTTATAAAGGCCACATGTCTATGTTTTTTGATGTTTCTGTATTAAATACGTGTTACAACAGACAGACACCTACCTTCGCATTTATGATAATAATATGTTCCTTGCCTAGCATGTCGTAAAATACCACTTAAGACTTGGCTCGATGGCGCATTTGGTAGTGACCCTGCCCTATGCGCCAAAAGTTGTGGTTTCGATCCCCACCCCGGACAAACATTCGTGTGATAAATACTTGTGTTTGTTCTGTTTCTGGGTGTTAATATCTAATATTTAAGTATATATTTGTAATACCACTGTTGAATCTGATATCCGTAACACAAGTGCTTAAGTTACTCTACTTACCTCGGAGTCAGATCAATGAATGTAATGTTGTGGAATATTTATTAACTATTTAATGGTATATCGGGTTTGATTAGGTAGGCGACGAGCTAGCCACTTGTCCCTACTTTTTCTCAGTTTCCCATCTAACCCAGCCCAGTTTCATTTCGGTGCAAACCAGTAAAGGTTAATCAACTGATTAAGTCGTTTCTATACTACAATATCGTAGTTCGAAACTGTTAATTTAGTAGAGTATACTCAAAACGGCTTCAAACTACTGATCGGCTGAGTGTCACGTCACTTGCCACGAACGACAAATGTCTGAAACAACGTAATTAGCCCTTCACCTGTCAAACAGTTACGCAAACAGCAAATCTATTATTTGTTGTTGTGGTACGTGGATCGTGACGGGTTAAAACTATACACGTACTAAGGTTTCTGCTATTGCACATACTATATGACATTTTGTTAGCAAGACATTTCTCGCTAATTTTGTAGTTTTTATTTCTTAAATTAATTTAAATAAAGTTGTTACTTTAGATAAGTCACGAGAACACGTAACAAACAAATAGACAGATAGATAGACAGAGTTATTTTGACATCTAATATATATTAGTAAAACACGGACTAGTAAAAACAGAAGGACTGTCATACTATAGCGTGAAGCCACTTTTATGCACGTGTAAGTGAGATACTTAAGGATACCAGATATCGGATATCTGTCATTTAGAGCACTTATTATGTCAATGTGTGACGTAAGTTTCGTTTCAAGTTGGAGCACCTGAGGAGCTTCAACGTTTAGTTAATGGCGCGGAGTCCTCCTTTTTTTCTTAGTCCGTGTAGTAAAAGTTAAATATTTTTACTGACATTTAGTATTATCGCCGGTGCACAAATTCCTCAGTTTCCTGAGAATCTTAAATGAGCCTCAGTGTTTCATGAGGAGACTGCTATTTGGTTGGAGATCGCCATTCCCCGCTTCCAGACTTCGCTATAATCCTTCCCGCTGGTCTGTCTGCTTTTAATTATATTTCACTTCAGAAAGCTTGAAAGCTCTTTTTAATTAACTCATCGTCGTAAATGGCAAAGGATTCGAAAGGTTTTCGATATCACTTTGTAAATTAAAACATATCTGGGAAAATTATATATTATTTTAATATGATTACAATTACAAACTTTTAATCACGGACTAGTAAAAAAAGAAGGACTCCACGCTGTCATAATATAGCGTGAAGCCACGTTTATGCATGTGTGAGTGAGATACATATGGATACCAGTTAACGAATACCTGTTGGAGCGGTTATTATGTCAATATGTGACGGACGTTGCGTGTCAAGTTGGAGCACCTAAGGAGCTTCAATGTCTTGTTAGTGGCGCCGAGTCATCTTCTGCTCTGATACTCGTCCGTGCTTTCAAAAAACACTAATTTATACTTATTACGTAGATAGATTTTTATAAGTATTGCTAAAATCGATTCAGTTTTAAAAATACGCCTTACGTTTGCCCGAACTAACTATTTATTTAAAGTTTATTTAAATCGAGACTAAAAATACAGCTCATACTTTTTTTTCTTCTTAAAGTAGGAATGGCACACTTAGCTTAAATCAGATAGAAAAAAAGAAAAAATGTTTTTTTTTTAAAGATCTCCGCATATCATAATCCGTGGTGACCATAATATTAATCCATTTTGTTTAAAATTTGGGTAACAAATTAATGTCCCATGTTGGTTTGGGACTTAAAAAGAATGTGCCAACTGTGTTTCTTGCCTAGCATGTCGTAAAAGGCGACTAATGGTATAAAGGGTATGTGATTGTGTAGGCGACTAGCTAGCCATTTTCCCTGGAAAGAAATCTTTCCGGCTCATGTTTAACCCTCAACAACTCCGGGTCAATTAGGCCGCGGTCGGCATTAGTCATTTAGACCGCGGGTCGAGTTAGGGTTAAACTTAATTGCGGGCGAAAGGTGCTAAGAGTTGGGCTCGGTGACAAGTTTTGTGAGAGGGTCGTATTAGCAGTTTGGGGTTACGGGTCGTTTGATATGAGTTAACCCTAAAAATATCGGATGGCTGATTAGACCCTTACATCAAATAAAATTTGAAATATTTGTAGCATGGTGCTATCAGTACAAAAGATAGCTTTGGTGAAACAAAAAGGAACTTATAGGTATAAGTATGGGAACTTTTATAAATTAATTAACAGAACATCTTAAAAATTTCTTGAACTATGTACTGGGGTGCCAAGAGAATTTCACCCTTTTGATTGGGGTTTAAAATAACATAACGTTTATAATAATTAATGTAAAAACGTTCTGAAGTTTTATACGTAAAATACAGAAGTATTCATCCATTGTTGCGTTTTTTTTTTTTTTTTAAAACTATTATTTATTTTAATGTAGATTTTGTTATATATTCATTGTAACATGTGTAATTAGACATTATTTTATTTTCTTTTCTTTATCAGGGATAAAAACAGTAGGTAATACAATTAATCTTAATAATAAAAATACAAATAGGAAGAATAAGTAATTGTAAAACCCACATTATCCACAGGTAGGTGTGTAGTGTTACTCGATGCTGTACATACACATATAGATAAAATACTTAGTGACGTACTTTAACAGAAATACAAGGCTATGTTAATTAAACATAACAGTGCCATATAAAATACTATGTTATATAAGAATTAATAAAACCTATTTATATAAAAATGAACCCCTATTCCTTATGGTTACGCTATAACTTGAGAACGGCTTTACCGATTTCGTTAATTCTTTTTACTTGTGTTTGTTATTATCAGGTGAATGTTGCGCAGAAATAAAAAAAATGCACTTTAAAAATCCGAGAACGGGGCATTACCAAGTGCGCTGGGTGTATATATAAACTAGAAATACTTATAAACGTAAAATACTTAAAAACAATCTAACAACATTATAGAATATAGAATCAGATATGATACTTGAGTCTTAGACTTCATTTTCGCAATCAATAACCCAAACACATATGTCTCCTCTCTAGGAAATTGATCATTCAAGTCAACGAATATATTTACAATATGCAACATTCAAGTTAACGAATATATTCACTCCGAATATTAGATTTCCAGCAGTAAACACAACTCAAACAACTTAACAATACTCCATTTTACTCGTAGCTTGCTACGGAGCATGCACGTAGTAACAGAGTACGCTACGAGTTTTGCTACGAAATTGCATATTTCGTAGCTTCCTTGCTACACGAATTAGAATGTAGGTTGTTTGTAATGAACATACAACTTTGTTGTCTAATGAATTGAGTGTAACTAGTTTGTTGCAGCAATGGTATAGCAATACTATATAAATCATACCTATCTTGAATATCTGGGTTGCTGAGCCATCGGAGTTAGTAAGTATAAACATCTTACATCCTACGATTTTTTTGAATATAATAAGTACTTAAATAAGATCTTACAAGTTGTTAATTATGCATTATTATAGTCTTAATAGAGCATAATGTAGAGCCGTTTTTTTTTTCTGTTTAGCATGACACCTCAAACAATATATGCAAAGCACGGATATAAAGCTAAGAGCTTCATATTATACACATATAGATAGACCCGGGAAAACTAGAAGCATAGTTCAAGCGGTCTAAAAACAAGTCAAAACACCAGGGGACTCATGGTATTTTAGATAATATTTTATAACTTTTGACAGGCCCGTTGCTCGAGTGGTCAGAGACTCTGGCTACGAAACCAAGGGTTGTGGGTTCGAACCCGCTTGGGGCAAATGTTTCATGATGAACATAGACATTTGTACTCGTGTTATGGACGTTTATAAACGTATTTAAGTATGTCTATTCGTTCACCAAGTATCCATAGCACAAGCTTATAAACTTAGTTTGGAATTAGGGAATTGGTGTACCAGTCTGGACAATTTACTTATCTATTTATAACTATGGATTTCAAACCATTGAGAAAAGGTTTACTATATATGAAGAAACCATAGTAGAGATACTAAAGGGTAAGATATTATTTTATTCAATATTATAATTAGTAGAATAAAAATCCCAAAACATTAATTCAATTAGCGCATTAATAAAAGCCGAGCCAAACGAAAGAAAATATTTTATGGCCGTCCTATTGTGGGAATATGTAATAAAAATTTTACGATCCCACCGAGTGATTAAAATGTGTGGTGCAAATTATGAGCTTCTAGTTATTTATGCCAATAAAGAGCGGTGGTAGCTCAATGGTAAGGACACGCGCCTCTTAACCGAGAAGTGCGGGTTTAAACCCGGGCACGTACCTCTAGATTTTTCAAATCTATGTACGTATTTATACCACTAGCTCGACGGTGAGGGAAAACATCGTGATGAAACCTGCAAATTCAAAAACAACTATGGATTTGTAACCATGATCCAAAAATTGTCTGGTTCCCCTATCTTAGGGTTACGAAGGTCAGATTGGCAGTCGCTTAATGTAATTACCAGACTCGCTAAATCCTCGATCATGGCCTAATCGTGGACCCCGTCTAAGAACATAACGCTAGGAAGATGATGAGTTATATGGGCCAATAGTATTAATTAAATAATATAGGTCCTATGTTGTTAAGATTGGCTCGATGGCTCATTCAGTAGTGCACCATGCGCCAGCAGTTGTGGGTTCGATTCCCACCCAGGACAAACATTCGTATGTAATATTGAATATTTAAATATATATTTGTAATACTACTGTTGATTCTGATATCTGTAACATAAGTGCTTAAGCTACTTACCTCGGAGTCAGATCAATGTATGTGATGTAGTGTGATAAAATATTATTGCAGGGTCACTACCGAATGCACCATCGAACCAGTCCGGATAGACATTGACGGATTGGATAGACACAGATTACAGATTTGCGATTAAGATAAGTAACAGATTTGCAGACTAACCCTACTTCCAAACCAAATCTTATTAATGGCTATATGTCGCCAATTTTGTCCACTATTCGCTCATCCCTTATCCCACAAATTCCCCTCAAGACACCTGTAATTCCCTGGTTTCCAAGTGACAACCTGAAGTGTGTAATTATAATAAGGGACCAAATATTATCTTCCCCCGAGCCAATATACATTCGGCGCGGATTTATCGCTTGGCATCAGAATGTTTTTATTGCCCCATATGTTTATGGTGTACCAAATTAATATTTTTTATGGTGATTTTGGGGCGTAAAGTTTTATGCTTTGAACTTTGGGTAATCAGCTTTTTGTGGTCACGTGTTGGGATGTGTTTCAAGTATATGTTGTGGTCAAGTGAAGTTACTGTACGTTGTAGTCTGACGTAGCATAGGTGACTATTTAGATCGATATAAAAGAATCGTATTTATAGCGTTTTGGGCGTTAATTATCTCATACACTGCCTTTGACAGTACTTACAAGGTTATATATGTGGTGTATTGAAAAATACACAATAATATACCCAATTACTTTATGAATGGCGAATTACGTTTATACTGGTACTATGTTAAATTAATATATTTTTTATATTGAGGGGATAAACAGAGTTCCAAACATAATATCTAACTAACTAACTAACCAAACTTCACACCACTTTCCAAGCGGGGTAGGTAGAGAGAACCGAACGCCATATGGCACGATCCTTACACACCTCACTTGCTTCTTCAACATTCATGATCATAACATAACATCAACATTTTTATTTATTAACGTGTGAAATTTACATCTAATGTACGTCGACTCATATAATTTTGCTAAAAACAGGATCTTTTCTTGTCAACAAAATTGTTTTTTTTAAGATTTAGAGATAGAAATAAAGGTATCATACCACAACCTCATTTTAAAAATTTGCCTATAAATGCTGTTACATTTTGTTTTAGGCTAGAATCAAATAAAGTTAAAATATTAGTGGTAAACTCAAACCGTCCTAAACCACATCATCGCAGTTATCAAAATATTATCAAAAGCGCAAACAATAAGCATCGGACAATGTTTTAACCGTCCCTAAAAAAGATACGAGCAAATGTTTGCTTTCAAACGAAACGAGTGATAAAATATATTCTAACTAGTCAACAATTATACCGTCCCGTTGCCTTTCAAAAAGGCACTCAAACGTTGTTACGACAATAAAACTAGGACGAAATTCTGTATATGGAATATCCATTTAAATAAATATCGAAAAGTTACGTACGGCAAATGTTTTTTATTCAATTTTGCTTGCAGACAGTTTCACTTTGTGCGAATCCTATAAAAAGGCACTGTTGATTAAATATTCGGCTAGCTTTGTACACTAACTTTCAAAAACTCTAAATATTCATGCCCTTTACAATACTGATACTGAAATTTATAGAAGCCTTACAACTTAGTAGAGCGGAACAGCATCTCGTATGCAAGTTGTACAAGTTGGAATTCGAGCACTAACAGGATTTACAATAAACCCGAACATTGATTTACATTGATTAGGTCCGACGATGAAGAATACATTGTGAAAAAGTCTGCATGTTTAGATATGAAAACATTGCATGAGTATCCGTAATCCAATTAGCCAGTTGGCTAATCCTCGTTAAGATTGGACAGGCGCAGAAGATATTATAGTGCACAAGTGAGTGCGCAAACATAGGTGCACTCTCTGTTCCTTCACTCTCATAGTCTGCTGAGACGGAAATTCAACATGACCGGAGAGAAGTCAGGCGCAGGACCAACGGCTTAAAGTGCTTTCCGAGGTACGGGGTGATTAAACCTCCTATTTCCTAAATCCGGGATGCTACTGAGTAATTTTAATATTGAAATTACCCAGCCACAATTTTTTTGGCCCGACCCAGGATTTGAACCCGGGACCTCTTAGTCCTTAGGCAGAACATGCTACTACTTGACCAACGAAGCAATCAATAAACAATAATCAATGGAGTGCATAGAAACAATGTATTAATGGAGTCAGCCCCACCACCAGCCGACAAACACTCGCGCGCAATCACCGACACCTCTATCAGCCGCGTTGTGATCGCATTCGATGCACGCGGTATACGTATAAGGGCATTGTCTAGCCGATGAGCACAATGTAGTCAACGTGTCAAATTTTAATGTAGTAATTTGTTTTGATTTCTAATACGCTAGTTTTTATCAAAGTCTTATAAAAGTTGATAGCACCCAGAGAATCCTCAATAGAGTCTCTGAAACAGACCGAATTTTACATGGATGAGGGCAAAAGCGATTCTAAAAAATATATACGGTCGAATTGAGATTCTCCTCCTTTTTTAAAGTCGGTTGATAAGACTATTTTAAATAATCACCATCGTTTTGAAGTGCAATATTTATTATAACGTTCTTTACCTTATTGATTGTCCATAGCTTAGGTTAATTGTCCAAGTGCATTCAATATGCACGTAGTGTATCAATGAAGCCAGTCCGACCAGCGGTCCGACAAACAATCGCGCACAATCACCGCCGCCTCTATCAGATGCGTTGTGAACTCACTCGATGCGTGCAGTGCACGTATAAGCGCATTGTGCAGTCGATGTGCACATTGAATACATTTGCTTTGATTTATATAGTATTGCGTATGCGTATAATCTGTCTAAGTCATATTTAAAATCTATATTAATCTATATTAAAAAAACAAAATGCGCAAGTAATTGTTTGTTTTTCAAGTCTTCTTACCTAATGTACTTTATCTATTGTAATTAAATTTGGCATGAATAAAGTTTGATCCTTGAGGACATATCTATTTTTATCTCAGAAAAAATGTATAGGTCACAGATATAGTCTCGATATAACAGCCAGGCCCATGTGCAATAGCAAATATGGAATAAGTATTTTATCAAGAATGTCGCGATAAATATCGAGGTTGCAGGTCAGAGGTTATTTTATACCGAAAAGAAATTTAAGATCCCACGGAACACTGCGACAATAGTAGGGAGGCAAGAAACGCGGGTGGCACATTTGTTTTAAGACCTACACCAACCAAAGATATAACACATATGATTTATAATTCAATATATCACTAAGAAAGTCATGTCAGTACTTACACGTTAATGTAGAAACCTATTATGGATAACTATAGTACTTAGTGATGATTGTATGAATACACGTGACCCGATTCCTCGATATAATCACCAGCCATCAGGATCATAGCTGGAGTTAGATTCAAGAGAAACTTCTCAGAGGTTTAATTGCAATCTTAACTTTGAGTCCTGACCATAACGTTATAGTTCGCTAAAGTGTAATTACTTCATTCGGGACTGTTCCTATGGTTTAATAAAAGTAGATTTAGATCTAGGTAGCATTACAAGTATTTAGCATAACACATTTTTTCTTGTTAGTTGACTAAGTTATTTTTACCTGCCAAAGGACTGTTTCTTTTCTTCACAAGGTATTATGCTAGGCTGCATCTGCATAAAAGCTTTAAAACAAGGTTTTCAACAAAACCGCATGTGAAAAAGTTATTTAAATAAAAAGGATAAAAGTTTTTGCTGGGTCAAAGTGCAAATTGGATGTGATGCAAATATTTTATATTTACTATTATTATTTTCAATTGTATCAAGTTCTGTTGTAATGTTCTAAATAAACTATTTTTCCTTTTTTATTTTTTCAAATAAATATTTTTGTTCAATCTAATCGCAAGTGTGCGCTTGCGCTGTTTATTTGTTTACAACTCATGATTTCATGAGGCTCTGTTTATTCCAATCGGAACAACCGGTAATGGAAAATTAGGCAGCGCTATTAATGATTCGTGCTAATTGTAAACAGTGGACTACAAATGTATGGGGAAATCAAATACTAATATTGGCAGTAGTAGACATATGTGCAAATCGTATAATAGGCATGTTGACACGGGCTGGTCGCTGGAAGCGTTTTGGAAGCAGCATTGTCCTCATGACACTTCCACTCGATTCAACACCTTTGGCAGGAAAGGGAGCCTCCGAAAGTGCGGCCCGCATTCCCCGTGTGAAAAAAAAGGGATGTTAACACCATTTATATTAAATTTCAAAATATCTATTCCGTAAAATAAAGTAACGTAGTCTGTTGTAAAACCTCATTGATTTTGAAAAACGTAGACTTAACATAAGTCTACGTTTTTCAAATTTACAAAAACTGCTTATTATGTAGTCAGTTGACTTTACAAACAAGTGACATCATAAACCGACTCGCCCATACAAAATAAATGAAGTGATTGCGTTTTGACAGCTTTTAAAAAGTATCTTAATTGACTTGCCAGTCAACATCCCTATTGTGACTCTTCACAGATACATTGTAATCGTGAAATGTACCTAGTTTGCGCTAACTTAGTTAATGCCCAATGTGTTACGTCATACATACAATCATATTATTATCATCGCCTTGAATCCCCGAATAAAAAAATCGACTTGAGTTATATCGAAAATTGTGAGAAATAGTGACAACTGGATAGCTCGTCGAGTACATACTTAACAGCCCTGTTGGTTGAGTGGTCAGAGACCACGGCCACGAAACTAAGGGTCGTGGGTTCGAGTCCCGCTAGGGGCAAATGTTTCGTGTGATAACATGGACATTTGAACTCGAGTCACGAATGTTTACCAACGTACTTAAGTATGTCTATCCGTTCACCTTGTATCCATAGCATAAGCTTATAAGCTTAGTTTGAAACTAGGGAATTGGTGTGTCAGTCTGAAGAATTTATTTATTAAAATCAAAAAACTAATATCCATGACCATTAGTCGCATTTTACAACATGCCAGGCAAGAAACACAGTAGGTCCATTCTTTTGCGAGTTTCAGACCAACATGTAACATTAGATGAGTAATATATAATGTCTGGGTACAATGCACTGCACAAAAATTAGAATACGAAAAATGGCAATAGGGATGATTACTGCATTAAAAAATTAAATTCTATTTAGTCCTGCAGATAGATTAAACTAAAAATCACAAAGATAAAGAGCATCAAAGTTTTGGAGTAGGGGTTTGTGACGTCACTATTTTGTAAAAATTGTACGAAAGCGTGACGTAACTCGTCAATGTTTGTTTGACAAATAAAAAAAAATACTATTATATAGTATAGTGTTCAATATTTCAGAATGTTTAAGTCATCTTGCCTATTATGTTTATACATTTATACGCTTTATTGCAACAATACAATGCAACTTAAAAAACAAAGAGCTAATGCGGTAAGCTATGTCTGAAAAGATTTTTACTCATTTGTCCTTAACTTAATTTAAGTTTAATATGCAAATTTTCCTCGATTGAACGCGATTAATATTATAATCAGCAATCTCTTATTAATCTTATATTACCTAACTAGCTTTTGGCGCACACGCTGCGCGTGTGCTGGCCAAAACCCAGTTCTGCGAGGCGGAGGGGGATTGCATATGCCCATATGATTTATCAATATTATTTTATAAAGTATTTCCAGATGATGTGGAAAACTTGCTAACTAAAACTGAATAACAATTTTAAATGAAGCTATCAGGTTATAAAAATTAATCTAAAAGGAAAGTGCGGCTATTTTTCAAAGATATAACATAGACAAGGAACAAAGTGCATCATAAAACAAGGCTCTTGAGAATTTCCTAAGGGTTATCGACTATCGACTCATGAATTTGATATAAACCGCCGATCTGCTCGGAGCGCGGAGTAAAAAGTAACTTCACCCTCTCGCCCAGGGCCGGATCTACCATATGGCTTTTTGGGCTTCAGCCCCGGGCCCCGTTGATTTAAGGGGCCCCCAGCTAAGTCAAATCAAAAATAGACGATAATGCGGAAATGTCCATAATTTATCAAACCTATTCAATTCATTTAATACAAGTCTACGTCTTATACTTTGAGTAATTAGGTGGGCCCCTAAGTAGTATTAGTCCAGGGCCCCCTAAACACACGGTCCGGCCCTGCTCTCGCCTGTATATTACTTCTTTGAAGCGATATAGTCCATTTGATATAAAGTAGGAATTGATCATACTGACCACTGATGTACTGCGAATGTAAGTAAGTATTTTTCGCTTTCATAGTATGCGAATGTGAATTTGTTGGTTACACTTTCATGGTTAATTATCTCGACTAAGACCATAAAGATGGAGTAGTTTTGCTGTTGAATTTATTTGTTATAAGGTGCAAAGTTTACTACTAATTATCGATATCTACTATTAATGATCGATAAAATGTGTCAATCATAATGATGATGCAGAATCAAATCCGGATTGTCCGATGATCCGAATGATCCGGGATTTAGCGAGTTTGGTAATAACGTTGAAGTGACTACCGATCTAACCTTCATAACCCTAGGATAGGGGAACCAGAACCAGTTTGGATCATGGTAAAAATTAACAGCACACATTAGATCGATACAAATAAAAGTGTATCGTCGAAATGTATATGCGTAAGCGCATAACTTTCAAATGACTGCACCAAATTGGATAATTATTTTTTATAATACGTTTGCAAATGAAATTTTTTCACACATGGTAAAAAAATATATACATTAACGGCTCCGTATCGGGTCAGTTAGTAAAATATAAAATAGCACCCAAAGTGTCGCAGTTTCCTATAAACTGCTACACCACTTTACCACCACTTATCGACCATAAATAAGTTTTACGGGCCAAATATTTTGTGGTGCACTGCAAAACGAAAACAAATATGGAACACGTCGTTGACAGCCGAGCGTCCGAACATTTTGTGGCGACGCCTTCCAAACTTACGTCTAGCTCACGCCAAAAATAGTGCCGGAAACGCTGACTTTAATAGATTTTATGTTAGAAAAGACGTGGATGGGAACCCGGTCTACATATCTTAAAATACTTTACGTCTTAGCTTATTTACTTTTTCGTTTCATTAAAACGTATTCTAATTCCTCTGTTTAACTGAAACTGTTAAACTGGTATTAATTTATTTATAGGATCGTCAAGATTTAGGCCCTAACGCCTCAGCCTGACAATTCAAAGGGGCAACGCTGCCAGTATTCTTGGTACCTTGATCGGCGGGGCGGACAACTACCCTTTTTCGTAAATATGTATATAGTTATTACTTTTTAATATTTTACATTTTCAATGTAAATTTGAGTGGCGTAAATAAAGTTTATTTAAGGCCCTAACCATTAGACATCAGTGGCAGAATATTGAAACGATACCTAGCGTGCAATGAGAATTCGTTGATTAACAATCACTGGTTTGATTGAAATTAAAATAACAAACTATGGTTCCTAGGGTTTCGGTATCGGCACTAATCGAAACGTGGGACAATCCCGTGACAACGTCTTCAATTAACAGTATCTGGAGTGCAAAAATACTGAGGTCTGTTGCCGCCTTCTTTACCGTCACCATTCTGTCAAAGCGCGCCAAAAACTTTCTTCTTTTTTTTCCGGAAATCGTCGCTATGGGCGCGCTTGCGTTCCGTTTAGTGTAGTTATGACCGACTGCGACTTATTTATAGCAACATATCATCGCAATCCCCGAAGAAGTAGACCTACCTCCTCCACTGAGAAACCTGGTTTATAAGCCCACTTTTAAAAATAAATTAAAAATATATTTACTGGAAAAACAGAAGCTAGGTGTTCCAAACATGTATCTTGGATAGTGGTTGCTGTCACTATTATTATTATTATTATGTATATATCTATCGGTCACCCTATACTATCATTTATATTCTAACGTTATATTGTTATTGTGTTCTTTTTGGCCTTATATTTATAATCGTATTTACCTCACATATACCACGAGCATCTTATACTTATACTATTTATTCTTACTATGCACAATGTAAGTTATCTTTTTATCTTCTTTCTTGGGTCCTCCTCCAGGGTGATGGCTGAAAATCGGCATTTTTTCCTTTTATAAGGTTAAAAACCACGCCGAGCCTTGGCCCCTATTTACTGCAGCACACATAGACATAATTATGTTTTTTCTTTTATTTTATTTTAATTCTTACTTTTGTTTTCTATTACTTTTTTTTATATCAGCTAATGAGGTCATTCATAGGACTGTAATTTCTCATGTATGTGTGTGATATAGTAAAATAAACGATTTATCTATCTATCTATCTATCTATCAGAGGTATCCATAAGTATCTCACTCACACATGCATAAACGTGGCTTCACTCTATAGTATGGTGGCGTGGTGTTCTGTTCTTAAAAGACACGCCATGACAGCAGCCAAAGAACTATGTCAATTCCAATCGACAGCCGTTCATACCGCCCGCCGCGGCGACTCGCCGGCCAGTTCCTTGCCATTTCCTCGCTGACATACTTAATAAATACAGACATACAAGGCAATATATGTTGACAGCTTGTCCTAGATTTATTTCGGTGCTAAGGATGTGTTTGCTTTAAAATGTCGCAGGGACGGAAACGTGAGAATTTATTGCTATCCACACTGTCTGTGTGTATCGGGACAACAACAAATATTGTGAAGCACGTAACGTTGTAGCGTGTTCGCTGTATCGTAACTGACACATCTACGATGGTACTCAATGCTGAAGCTTTAAATCCTTATTTTTATTAATGTTATAAATGCGAAAGTGTTTGTTCAAATTAAATACAGACATAACTTCACGTCCGTAATCCCCAACGGGGTAGGCAGAATCAAAGGACAGCAGGCCCCTTTAACCATAGTGACTGGGCTGGGTTAGATGGTAAATTTAGAAAAAACTGTGGCAAGCAGCTGTAATAGCTTGTCGCCTACACAATTACATACCCAAAACCAGGCAAGGAACGCTATGTATAAATGCTTAAACGGCTTAACCGAGTTTGATGAATTCTAGCATAGAACTAGATAACATTGAAATACCAGCTGCGGACAACAGCTAGCCTAAAATATTGGTCTAATAAGAACAAATCTAAAGAACCGAAATTAGAACATTTTACTAGTAATTACTATGGAGTTCTTTTAACCCTTTCAATACAACCTCAGATCAGTATTGGTTTTTCAACGTAATGCGACGACACGGGAAATAAACTAAAACATTTGGTCACATATAAAGTCAATTAATTACAAGTGACAGTATTGTATATTGTGTCAAATAAAGGCTATTTTTACAAGCAATCATCAAACGTGCCAAACCTGATTTCCGACCGACTGCCGCACAAAGATTTCCCCAAATACATTTTTATCGGTATTCCCACTTTTTCTTTTCCAATAAGCGTCTTTGGACAAACGCCGCGGACAGGATACGCGTCGATGGCACCCGTCCCGGGATGGGTGCCCAAACAGAAAGAGCCCGTCGAGTCGGACGCCTATTGTGTCCCTGGACAAGAATGTCGCCTTCACTAAATAATCTATAAATACAAAATATTTTTTATGGACTTATGATTATAGTTTTCAGGGGTATGTACGTTCTTTATGTACATTTATACTAACAAGTGGTCGCCCAGTGATCGAAATTCGACCATAATTCGTTTTTATTTTTTTTATTAATTTTCTTAATATTCTGCACTTCCTCTCTCACTCCTATAAACTTTTAGTATGCGAAATTTCATACTCCTCCTTCTGCGTAATTTTCGTAAAACGGGGTACAAAGTTTTTGCTGCACGTATTAATATATATAGATTATAATAACTGTAAAGATTATTATTTTGGGTGTGTGATTGTGTAGGCGACAGGTTAGCCGCTTGTCACTGCTTTTTCACAATTTTCCATCTAACCAAGCCTGGGTTTATTTTTGGCTGAATGTGGTTGAAGGGGCATGCTGCCCCTACCCCTTCGAGGATTATGGGCGTGATGTTATGTATGTAAAGATTAATTCTTTGTAGCCTCGTATAGTAATGTAGGCTTAATCGAGTGACTAGAGATCCTGGATACGAAATAAAAGGTTTGAATCTCGTTAAAAGCAAAGTAATTCGTATGATGTACATATGGACGTTGACCTTATTAACAATTGATCTTTGGTGCAAAATCTTCTGAATAGGTTTTGTTTTTATTTTCTTAAAGTTTCAATTGTGTATAACACCTACGCCCGCTATACTTAAAGGGTAGGCAGAGCAGATAGGGGTCGCAGCTAGCTTATTACAAGCTTTTATTTAGCATCACCTGTCCCAGTGTTTGTTTGTTTGTATGTAATGAAATCTTACGAGTTATATTTAATCCACTTCCCGGTTACCGATTAAGCGGAAATTTTGCATGCTTGTGTATATGGCGTGACAATACAATATTATGATACCATGGAGCTGATCTGATGATGGAATTGAAAAGTGGCCATAGGAACTCTGTAATAAAATAACGTAACCCCATCGAGTTTGTGCTCGTTTGATTCGTCTATAAAAGCTTGTTTTAAAAAAGTTTTTTACATTTAATTATGTAACAAAAAAAGGGTAGGCAGAGTCAAAGGGCCAGCTAGTATATTGTGCAAAAAATGCAGTGAAAATTGGCCACGTCTCGCCCACCTACTTAATACAATCTCAATATACTAAGAACTAGTCGCCTTTTACAATAAGCCAATCAAGAAACACAGTTTGCATACCATTTCTAATTTCTAGACTAACGTGTGACAAATCCCAGTCTAGGTTTCTTAAATGTTTTAAAAAATGCGTCGACTATGATAAATGTTCTCAGCGAAGGAATTTTCCTTCAGTTAATGAAAACCAAAGCCCCTTCTACCCAGCGTCATGTCCCATCGAGGTCGGCTTGGAATCTCATCCTTTAGCGAGTCTGGTTATTTCATTGAAGCGACCGCCGTCTAATCTTCTTAACTCTTAGTCGAAAGCCAGACAAATTGGACCATGGTTGTACAGCCACAGCTATCTGAATGTGCAGGTTTCTTCGCGATACCTCATCACCAGTAATATATTGTCCACTCCAGCGTAATAATTCTCTCGCCTTGTCGGTCTAGCGGTAACATGCACCGCCTAAGGACCAAGAGGTCTCGAGTTCAAATCCTCGGTCAGGCCAAAATTTGTGGCTGGGTATATCAATATTGTCATTACTCAATAACAGTCAAGAGTCAGGAAGTTGACGGTTTAATCACCGGAAAGAACGTTAAGCCGTTGGTCATGCACTGTGCCTGACCTCTCCGGTCATGTTGAAATGCCGTCTCACTGAACTATGAAAGTGAAGGAATAGAGAGCGCACCTGTCTTTATGCACACACTTGCGCACTATAATATCTCATTCGCAGTTGGCTGATCCTCGTCGAGATTGGTCGCCGTGACCGATATCGGTTAGGAGGACATTAATTATTCTCTAACTCCAAAGTATGGATTTAAATCTTGAACTTTAGATATAAAAAAATGTATAGAGGTAAAAAACAAAATCATAAACATGCTTGTCTCGAGTATAAAAAAAAAAACTACTCCTAGTAAGATTAAGCCAATGTCCTTTCGTTTGTTGGCTAGCCATTAGACCAAGTATCCCATCAAATAAAAAGACTTAAATGTACTTACGTAGGAAAAGAAGTACGCTAAAAAGGGTTTTAATCCCTCTTATATCGCATGGTGAATGTGTAAAGCCCCAAAGACAAGGAACACTTGACTACTGGATCCGGAGTTTTAACCTTATATCTGATGTTTCCATCTAACGCAGCCCATTGTACCATGTTGGTCTGAGATTTAAAAATAATGTACCAACTGTGGTTCTCGCCTAGCTAGCCACTTATTGTCACTACAATTTCACAATTTTACAACCCAGTTTTATTTTTGGCTGAATGTGGTTAGAGGGGCCTGCTGTCCCTTTGACTCTGTCTACCCCTTCGGGGATTATGGTCGTGATGTTGTGTATATAATGTAATGTGTGATAACTGGTCAAAAGGAGAAAATAAAGACTACGAAATTCATGATCAAAAGAGCAACAAGGTAAAATGTTTAAGCTTGTTCATAAAAAAAGAAAATACAAAATGTATTTGAGATACGTAAGTAAGGAGACTGCGTGTCCTTACTATTGAGCTACCACCGCTCCAAGTTACAGTCCAATTTGTCAAATATTAGTGAGTCGATGTTGGTGATAGTAGCTTGAATATTTTTCAGCTTATCCGGTTATTCATTATTATTGGTTTGCTCTCAAGTTTAAGATGTACCCATAATGCACAAATGTAAGTATGTGCGTATGTGATGTATATGAAATTTTATGTCTTGTTTTGTAAAAAATTCAGATATTTTATTTTTTTCGACCGGCTCGATGGCGCATTCGGTAGTGACACGATCCCCATCCAGGACAAACATTTGTGTGATGAATACTTGTGTTACGGAGTGAAAGGGTGGAAGGTAATAAAGGGCTCAGAAAAGAATTGAAATAATATAATATAAGGAATAACAAGGAATAAAGAAATACGGAAAATTACGTGGCATAAGCCAATTCAGCAATATGACAGGAAGGAATTTGACAATATAAAAAAGAAGTATAAAATATAATGTTATCAAAAAAGGTTTAATCTGGCCTTGCGGCCAATTGGTAACCACTTGTGTTTGTTCTGTGTCTGGGTATTAATATCCAATATTTAAATATCTATATATTTCTAATACCACTGTTGATTCTGATATCCGTAACACAAGTGCTTAAGCTACTTACCTCGGAGTCAGATCAATGTACGTGATGTAGTCTGAGTCTAAATGCACAAATGTAGGATGTGTGTATGTGATGTATATGACATTTTATGTTTTGTTTTGTAAGAATTTCAGACATTTTATTTTTAAACTTGCTTCTAGCGTCTACAACCTCTTCGTCAAAGCAAATCACATCCCATGCATAATGTATGCGAGATATGAAAATTGAATCGTATAAAATGATTCCTGACAACAGACAATCCCGACAACAGACAATCCCGACAAGGGTCATCACGATCCTCTGTTGGAACAACTTCATACTTCGCTCTCAAATTACTAACGTCCAGTATAAGTAGACCTCTGCGATTAGTACATGTAGTTGTAAGGCTTGGAGTTTCAGATAGCCTTTAGAGACGTGGGGGTCAATTGAGACTGGTCGGGGGAGGGTTGGAAAATATTTATTTTGCTCCGTGGCGGACCACGTTTTTGTAGTCTTAAGCTTATAATAATATGAGTGTTGAATGGAGCTGATAATGGTTTAGAGTAATTGGGATTGGATATTATTTTTGCACTTGTTAACTGACATAGGAAACAAGCAATAAATTAAAAGTTGTGTTGAACAAATCGATCAAATCTTCAAAATAAAATGAACTAGGTACAAATCAATTTATTGTTCTGTTTTCTCTTCTTCCTAGCGTTATGCCTCGTAGTCAGGGTCCGTTTATAATATTTGAATGAGATTTTTTTTATATCAATCAGCTGACGTTACCGTAACGTGAGGTCTTATCATCATACATTTTTGGTTCATTTTTAGGATATATTTATATGTGTACAAGTGGTTTAAAGAGCTTACTGCTCATTTAATTCTGCTTCCTCTTTCAGGAGCACTCCTGATTATTTCAATACTAGCTGTGCCCGTGGTTTCACCCACGTTTATGGTTAATGTTATATAGCCTAAAGCCTTTCTCGATAAATGGGCTATCTAACACTGAAAGAAGTTTCCAAATCGGACGAGTAGTTCCTGAGATTAACGCGTTCAAGAAAACAACAAACAAAACTCTTTAGCTTTATATTAGTTATACATATATGAGAATGCCTATGTGTATAAGAACTCATATAAGTATCTAAATATGTTGTCATACATATCCTTAATGACAAATCAATCTCATTACTTCCTTTGTAGGGCATATAATATAGGGAGCTATAAATAGTCCACTTAATGACTGTACGATGCCTCCAATTTATAAACCATAGTAAATCGAAGGCCACAGGTTATCTATTAATGAATTATTTAAATGCTAGTGGATGTTTTAGGCGAAATAATGTTATCATTAGCTGACGCTTCTACCAAAGTGTAAAGAATAATAATAGTATGTTCCAAGTGGTTAACGATTTTTTTCATTAAGCATTTGTTGATTCTTCACATGTGGACAGTAAGGTGCATCTATACTGGGGTTGATTTTAAGGAAGCAGTATTATAGTATAGTATAACAGGCCCATTGGTCCAGCGGTCAGAGATCCTGGCTATGAAACCAAGGGTCGCAGGTTCTGTTTCGTGTGATGAACATGGACATTTGCACTTGAGTCATGGATGTTTATAAACGCATTTAAGTATGTCTATCCGTTCGCCTAGTATCCATAGTACAAGCATACATGCTTAGTCTGGAATTAGAGAATTGGTGTGTCAGTCTGTGTTAGAGAATTTATTAGTATTTGTAGACAGTAGCCACGCTGAAGTCGCCTGGGTTTCGGCATAACTAGGTGGTCCTATGCCGGTCTAGTTGACCTAGTTATCCTATCTAAGCTGGGGCCTGCATCAGCACTAGGTACGGGCCGAGCCGCCGGGGCGATAGAGAAGACTGCGCAAGCTCTGTCGCTCCTCAAACTTTCAGCGGCATAGATGAAAGACCCGGTGGTTTTAGCCGGTAAGAGTCCGATATAACACATCTCACTCCCCGGCAACGTGTGTATCAATGAGGATTTCCCCCGGGAGAAAAAAAGTTTATCCTAGCAGCTAAGCTTGACAGCAGCTACTTTACGCTAGAAGAAATCTAGCGTAAAGTAGCTGCTGTCAAGCTTCGTTTTGATGCGTTTTCGGTGACGAGTGCACCACAAGCCCTGACTCTGAGGGCGACGACAGACCTAGTACTAACGGTAGTTAGAGACACTCTTGTCCTTTATTTTGTTAGTTAGGTGAAACCTTAACAAAACCTTAAAGGGTTGACAACTTATAAGTGAAATAACTTATGTTGCAAGCGCTTCTGATTGCTTACCATTAAGTTAGCCATGTGGTTTTCCACCTTGGTATAAGCACGGACTAGGACAAAAAAAAAGGACTCCGCGCCACTAGCTAGACGTTGAGTCATTTGCGGAGCTCCAACTTGACAGCTTACATCACACATTGACATAAGAGCTCCAAATGACAGATGTCCGATATTTTTTGACTGGCCCATTGGTCGAATGGTTAGAGACCCTGGCCACGAAACCAAGAGTCGCGGGTTTGAATCCCGCTAGGAGCAAATGTTTCGTGTGATGAACATGGACCTTTGTACTCCAGTCATGGATGTTATTAAACTTATTTAAGTATGTCTACCCGTTCACCTAGTATCCATAGCACAAACATACATAAACTTAGTTTGGAACTAGGGCATTGGTGTGTCAGTCTGGAGAATTTATTTATTTATTCAGTATCCCAAAGAAACTTACTCCTACATGCGTAAGGATGGCTTCACGTTGTAATATGACAGCGCGGAGCTTTTTCTTTTAGTAGTCTGTGGGTACAATTAAGTACAGTTATGTGAAGCGACATCGGGTAACAAACAGCCGAACACTTTCGAATTTGTAATATAAGAATAATTGTTTGTAAGCTCAGAGGCGTTTTTGTTTTCACACGAAATCTGGTAGAATTTTTATCAAATCGCCACCTCAATCCAGGAGACAGAATTGCTCAAGTAATTCAGGGCTGTCACAACAGGCGTCTGAGCCGCCTGTGGCCGATAACTTTTTGATTAATCGCCCCCGTCCGGCACAGCCCTCCGCCATTATCTGCCCTTGTTACTGTTCAACCTTTGTGCCACTGATTCCCAAACTCATAAATCCAATTTAACGACTATTTTATTTGGACTGACGAGTGCGAAAGTTATTTCAACGCTGGAAAGTGTTTACAGCTGACGATTGTTATTTTGGGAGTGTAATAAAAGAAGTGTTAAAGAGAAGCTTGCGAGCCTTTCTTTATCTACATATATATTCAATGAATTCATTGATTGTGATGTATATCCAATGCAACTATACACAAGACAGATGGACTGTAAAAGGATTTTTTTTTTTTAATATTAAAAGCAAAAGATTTTTTAAAAGGATCCCTAAATCAAAAAGAGAATTTGCCTTACTCAATATTTGCTAATATTTTTAAACGACTTATCAACCGACACGCGGATATGCGTGTCGGTTGAATTTAACCTATGATATAGACGTAAGACAAATCATCAGTTCCTCGTTTTACTTTTTATCATATTTTACAACGTATAAGCGTATCTAAATAGCGAAATAAGTACCCCTGTTCAAAAAATGGAGACACGTTCATAGTACTCGTGGTATTTTCAAACACCAATTTAAATATATTACTTCGACAACATTGAATGTGTAACCATGATCAAAGTTGTCTGGTTCCCCTATCTAAGGGTTACGAAAGTCAGATCGCCAGTGGCGTCATTGTAATTACCTGACTCGCTAAATCCTGGATCATGGTCTAAGCGGAAACTGCAAATGTTTGACAACCACTTGCTCATACGTTAACAAAGACAGTTTGCACCTAGCCACCTTCAACCAAACTTTCGTTAGTGTGTTGTTTCAGAAGAAAAATAACGCTTCATTATTGGGCAGTTGATAGAATTGAGAGCGGTGGTAGCTCAATGGTAAGGACACGTGCCTCTTAACCGAGGAGTGCGGGTTCAAACCCGGGCATGTACCTCTAGATTTTAAAAAATCTATGTACATATTTATACCACTAGCTCGAAGGTGAGGGAAAACATCGTGATGAAACCTGCAAATTCAAACAACTTTGAATTTGTAACCATGATCCAAAAATTGTCTGGTTCCCCTAACTTAGGGTTACGAGATTAGATCGGCAGTCGCTTCAATGTAATTACCAGACTCGCTAAATCCTGGATCATGGTCTAAGCGGACCCCGTCTAAGCTCGGGACATAACGCTAGGAAGATGATGATTGGGCAGTTGATAGAACTGTTATCATTAGTACATACATACATAATGTTCAAGCCTTTTTCCTATTGGGGTAGGGAGAGATCACATCCTTACATTTGCTACGAGTACTTATATACTTCAAGACACACGCTTTGGATTAAACCTGAGCAAGTACCTCTGATCTCCTAATTCCGGTTTTATACCACTAGCATGGCGATGAGGAATGATGTGAGGAAACCTGTAGATTAAAATAACTATGGCTGAGCAATTATGATTCAATTTATCTGATTCCTGTTTAAATGTTACGTAAATCAGACTCCCATCTGTTCAATGTCATTTAACTTGCTTGATTAATAGCCAAATTCGCGCTAGCGATTCGATTACAAACTTTGCTATCGCTCGTATCGCGTCACAAACTTGTTTACTAAGAACTCATAGTGCAAAACTCGGAGTTCCCAGTTGTCCACCCGAATAAGTCTGTGGCGCGATACGAGCGATAGCAAAGTTCGTTATCGAATCGCTGGCGCGCATTTGGCTAAGCAACCAGGCTTTCTAAATCTACATAGAATCTAGGAATGGGACATAACTCTGGAAAGGCAATGCTGACATGCATACGAGTACTAGTGATATATGAAAGCACAATGTTAAATGAAAACGCACGATATAATGTTTCAGAAGACAGAATTTCACGGACACAGCCGCCGGAAAAAGCTAGTATCAATATTATTTTTTATAAACATATATCTACCTACATTCTGCCTCTTAAAATTCATCAGCCGTATGATAAAACACATTTCATGTCTAAAGAATAAAGCGAGCACAATCAAAAACTTCTTTTAAAATTGAAAAAGAAATAATAGGATTTGAAGAAGTTGTAAAAAGCTAATTGGGTGTAACGAGCTCATAAAGAAGTTGCGCGAAATAAAATTATCAACTTAGAACAAGCATTTTCACTTAATAATAATTTTCGTAATGGCGTCTTTTGCTTATTCAATCTTTTTGTCACGGCTGTGTTCATTGTGCGATGTAATTATATGGGACTAGCTTTCAGCCGTGGTTTTGCTCGCTTGAATATGAAATTCAATGTGTTAAATCGATTTAAAAACATGGCCATATCACATTATAATTTATTATAATTATAATAATTGGAGCGGTAGTAGCTCAATGGTAAGGACACGCGCCTCTTAACCAAGGAGTGCGTGTTCAAACCCGGGCACGTACCTTTACATTTTTCAAATCTATGTACGTATTTATACCACTAGCTCGACGGTGAGGGAAAACATCGTGATGAAATCTGCAAATTCAAACATCTTCAGATTTATAACCATGATCCAAAAATTGTCTGGTTCCCCTATCTTATGGTTACGAAGGTCAAATCGGCAGTCGCTTCAATGTAAATAACCAGACTCGCTAAATCCTGGATCATAGTCTAAGCGGACGTCGTCTAAACACGGGACATAACGCTAGGAAGAAGAAGATATCACATTATTGCTTAAATCAATATCTAGTCAAAATATTGAATTGATATGAAATTTGAAATGCCCCTATATGCCTATACTACGTAATAAGTCGATAGTAGTTACTGAATAAAATTTAAGTTTGAAGTTTTTAGTTCCCATAAAACCATTGTGTATTGGCAAAAATACTATGAAGCGGGCTCATAGAACATTGACAAAGTTCCGGTCAGATTGCTAAGTTGAAAGTTCAATACAATTTCATTATTGGAAATATTCTTTTGAGCTGGAGCCTTATAGTTCAAGATCCGGGTGCGTTATTACTACTTTCATCTGGATTAAATTAAAATATATTTTTATGTAATACTTAATCGCGGAATAAGTACATTTTCGTAAGATAGCATGTTAAAAAGTGGTCACTAGTATTTTTAATTAAAGTGTTTTTTTTTTCTAAAACGCTCATTATTTTTTTTTTAATGAGCTAATATCAAATTGTGAAAAACGAATGACAAGTCGCCTGCACGATCACATATTTCTCTACCTAAAATTGTAGGTACATACGAATATATATTTTTAATAAAAACTCTATGAACATAATCATCATGCAGTCGGACCTTAGTCTATTGTGTAAAGGCTAGGATTTTTTTTCCAGCACTAATTGGCTGGCCTAGATTTTACTAGTAAAATTCTCTTTTGCAGGTGTAGGCAGGATTTTTAATCGAAAAATCGTTTAACGAGCGTGTTTATTTAACGTGAAGCAACACAAACGTAGCTTAGTTTTTAAGTATGTAAACGTTGTTGTATACCAATATATTCTTTTAAATATATAACTACTAGGTCAGCTATTAGTATCTATACTTATAATAAATCTGTAGAGAGGTCAATTCTGTACATGAAATATATTTTCAAAATAACTATCATGGGGTGATTAGTGATCGATACCGATGCCAAAAATGCAATCAGTAAAATTTTTGTCTGTCTGTCTGTCTGTATGTTCCTTATAGAAACAAAAACTACTCAACGGATTTTAACGAAACTTGGTACAATTATTCTTCATACTCCTGGCCAGGTTATAGTATACTTTTCATCACGCTACAATCAATAGGAGCAGAGTAGTGAAGGGAAATGTTGGGAAAATGGGAGAAGTTACTCCATTTTTTAAGCTTCCGTCGCGTGTGCAGCCTTAATGGTTAAAGTTACATAGAAATCATATATGACGGAAATAGTCTTTATAATATTAACCATATACGCGGGTGACACCGCTGGCACAGCTAGTATATAATAAAATGGGGCGGTAGGTAACTACCATTTTCAGGTTTTCGTTAGATTTGAATTTTCAGTTAAGTCCAGCTATGTGTTTAGGTGTTTCATATCTTTTCCGGTTTTGTTAGGGTTTACCAAGTACCATTACACAGGTCACTATAGAAATATATTTCAGTTAGTTTCTATAATAATGAGATATTCCAGTGATATACTATTTTGTCACCTATCTAATACTAGCTGTTTCCCGCGACTTCGCCCGCGTGCATTTTTCCGGGATAAAAAGTAGCCTATATGTTATTCCTGACTGTAATCTATCTCTGTGCCAAATTTCATTCACATCCGTTCAGCAGTTTTTGCGTGTGGAAGTAACAAACATACACACACACACACTCGTAAACTTTCGCCTTTATAATATTAGTGTGATTATTCAAGACCCAATAACATGTGACTAATATAATATGGCGAATAAACAAAACCATAGTTTTAATATACATTCCGCGGACCCCTATGCATATAAAAAATATGCCCATGTTGGTACTTGTACTCAAGCAACACCGCAGCAAAAAGCTCCTCATAAGAATAACGAAATTTCGGCATCAAAAGGATTCGGGACTGTAATAAAAATGATCACAGCTCGATCTAATACAAAGTGAGAGGAACCATATTTGATCCCCTTTGATGTCAACCCGTTCCTTTGAATACGGATGAAGGAAAAAATTAAAGTTGCCGCTTATAATATGACCCCGTAGATGTTGGGGTAACTTCTTTCTTGAGATGCTGACTTTTCTGTTTGGTACCGAGATTTCTTGATGATGCCGTCTTCGTCTGATTCGATTCAAGAGAGATTGGGGTGCTAGACACTAATCTAGATGTAGGTTTGTAGTATTATCTGTACTTCTATACTAATACTATAAAGATAAAAGATTTGATTGTTTGTTTGAATTGAATATACTCCGAAACTACAAAACCGATTTGAGTAATTCTTTGACCAATGGAAAGCTACTTTATCAGCCAGTAACTTAGGCTATATATTATCCCCGTATTCCCACGAGAACGGGAACTACGTGGGTGAAACCGCGGGGCGCTACTAGTTCGCAAATAAATCTATTTTAGCTGGTGGCGTGGTGAGATGATCTAATCACAAAACCAATGGTCGTGGGTTCGAAAAGGACATTTGTACCCTATTCATGGATAGTTACATGTAAGTATGTCTATCCGTTATCCAGTATCCATAAGCATTAATGCACAGTTTTATTTTTGGCTCAAGCTGGTTAATGGAACTTGCTACACAAGGTAAAATACATGTACGAGTATAACGTATATCTTACTATACTATAAAGCAATAAAATTGTTGGAGCTTTCAAAATATAAAAACCTATTTCTATTATAGGTGTCGCCAATATAGGGATCACCTATATATGTGTGCTGGTACAAGGGTTCCTAACGCGATGTTATAGGTGTTGTGTCCTGATCGCTTTGAGTGTGTAGCGGGATTCAATAAATGAGACGCCAACTCACGGTTTGGATAGTCCTTGTATTCACGAAGCACACACAGCAATAAATAGAAGGTGCAGAAGAATGGAAAGCACAAGCACAGCAGATAGTCAGTAGGAAGAATAGATAGTTCACAGTTTAGGCACAGAAAGTCAAGTACATAGGCACTAGCGCATAAGTATATAAGCGTAAGCAAAGCGACGTGCGTCAATGGTCAAAAGCAAGTCTCGACTGACGCGCGAGCGCAGCTCGGCGCGCAGTGCGCGTCATGCACATAAGGCTTATGTGCCCGCGCTGGCAAGTGCGTCGGAAGTTCGATAATCGATATCGACAACAACTACCTAGTACGCATGGTGACTGTTTCGTGTATATATTGTATTATACTAAGTTAATATAAATGTGATATTGTGTACTTGTAATATAACTGTGTGTGTTTAGATATAAGTATTTGTAAATATGTAAATATATTAGTTTAAGCATAAAGTAAATTTTGTTTGTTAAGTTTTTATCAAATTGTTATAATTATCGATATACTTTGTTGGAGTGCAGCATAGTAACATTCGAGTGTTATGAAGTTACCTACACCACCCCCCTCCAGAGACCATCAAGGGCGATAAAAATCGGTAAATTTAACCCGCCGCCCTGATCGAGTTACATACTCTTTAGGTATCTCTGGTGATATTTGGTTGTTGTGGTCAGACAATATGAAGGCCGGTTTGACTCGGTCTATCGATACTGTGACCTCTTTATTTTTTAAAAGAATTTTGAATACTTTATCCCCCCTCGATATTATTTTGTGTGGGCCTGAGTAAGCTGGTTGAAGCGAACCACGTGAAGCGTCTTCGCGGAGGAAAACGTGTTGGCAGGTTGCGAGATCCTTAAAGATAAATGTTTTAAGCTTACCATGGTGGGATGTAGGTATGGGTTTTAATTTTCTGGCGAAGTTTCTAAGACGCGTTGTAAATTCGGAGGTGTCTGTGGTACCAACCGAGGCAGGTTCAAAGAATTCGCCAGGAAGACTTAGCGGCTCGCCATAGACGAGTTCAGCGGAGGACGCTTGGAGATCCTCTTTGAAGGCAGATCTAATACCTAATAATACCCACGGCAATGATTCGGTCCATTTGTCATTCCCATGACAAACTATTGCAGCTTTTAGTTGCCGATGAAACCGCTCCACCAAGCCGTTACATGCCGGGTGATATGCTGTTGTACGCTTATGCTCAAATCCGGCTATATGTGATAAGCATTGGAAGAGGGCTGACTCGAACTGACGGCCACGGTCAGTGGTGATGTCAGTTGGACAACCAAACCGAGCTATCCAGCCAGTCAGCAAAGCTTTGGCGACTGTTTCTGCCGTGATGTCTTCAATCGGTATTGCTTCAGGCCACCGAGTAAATCGGTCTACCGCCGTTAAGCAATACCGATAGCCACAGGAGAGAGGAAGGGGTCCTACAAGATCTATATGGATCTGTTTAAAACGTGCTCGTGGTAAATTGAACGTGCTAAGTGGAGCTGTCACATGGCGACTCACTTTAGCACGTTGACACGGTACGCATGCACGTGCCCAGTCCCTGCAATCTTTGCGGATACCAGGCCAAACATAGCGTTCCGCTATTAATTTGGCAGACGCATTTGCACCAGGATGGCTATAAGAGTGCAGACTTTCGAAGACCTGTTTCCTGAAACATTTTGGGACGTATGGTCTGGATGTCGGGGTACTGACGTCGCAGTACAGGGTTGCACGACTTCCAGGGATATGGAGTTTTTCCAGGCGCAATGAGGAGCCTTCATTTAATAATTTGGAAAGCTCGGGGTCAGAAATTTGACCTTCAGCCAAAGTCTCAGGACTCACTGGCGCTCCCAATTCTTCAATGCGCGACAAGGTATCTGCGACGACGTTATCCTTGCCAGATATATGACGGATATCAGTCGTAAATTGGGAGATAAAATCCAAGTGTCTGTACTGCCTTGGTGAACAATTTTTTTTCCGTTCATGGAAAGCAAAACTGATCGGTTTGTGGTCAGTATAGACAACGAAGTGACGAGCTTCCAGCATGTGTCTGAAATGCTTAATGGCTTCAAATATGACAAGTAATTCCCTGTCGTATGGTGAATACTTAACCTGTGAGGGACTGAGCTTGCGGGAAAAGAATGCCAAAGGCTGCCATGCATCATCCTTCAGCTGTTGTAGTACTCCACCAATTGCCTTATCTGATGCGTCCGTGACCAACGCGAGTTGGGCAGTACAGTCTGGGTGGACTAGCATCGCGGCATCAGACAGGTTCTGTTTACAGGCATCGAAAGCTGCTAAGGTATCACCTGTAAGTTCGATCGGGTGTGATCCTTTCGCCGATCCTATCAATAAAGCGTGCAAGGGAGCTTGAACTTGGGCAGCGCGAGGAAGAAATCTCCTGTAAAAATTAAGCATGCCCAAAAATGCCCTTAGCTGGCGCACATTTTTAGGGGTCGGGAAATCCTTGATTGCCTGGACTTTGGAGTCGAGTGGTCGGGAGCCTCGTTCAGAGATGCTATATCCTAAAAAGGTTACCTCGTCAGCGCCGAAGACACATTTCGACGTGTTAACAAGCATGCCATATTCCCGCAGTCTGCCGAAGACGATGCGGAGATGCTCCTCGTGTGAAGACTTATCTTTCGAGAAGACTAAAAAATCGTCGAGATAACAATATACGAAATCCAGCCCCCTGGTCATCTCGTCCACAAACCTTTGGAAAGTCTGGCCGGCATTTCGCAGTCCGAATGTCATAAAAGGAAATTCGAACAGTCCGAACGGCGTGGTGATAGCCGTCTTAGGAATGTCATCTGGGCTGACAGGTATCTGATTGTATGCTTTTACAAGGTCTAAAGTGCTAAATACCTTACAGCCAGCAAGCGAATGAGCGAAGTCGTGGATATGCCTAATCGGATACCTGTCAGGTACAGTACGGGCATTCAACATGTGGTAGTCACCACAGGGACGCCAACTATTGTCCTTTTTTGGTGCGAGATGTAACGGCGAAGACCAAGGACTTTCTGAAGGTCTGGCTATTCCACTAGCAATCATAGATTGAAATTCTTGCTTGGCGATTTTAAGTTTGTCGGGAGCGAGACGACGAGGAGACGATGATACTGGTGGCCCAGGTGTGGTGCGGATGTGGTGTAAAGTGTTGTGCGAGATAGTGGGTTGCGTACCAGCTGGTCGAGTAATCTCCGAGAAATCTTTTAAAATTTTATGGAATGCAGAATCACCAGTGGAGACTTTTACAGAGTATAGGCTACTACTACTAAGTACAGATCTGGCTACAGCAGTTACAGAAGTGATATTATCTATTAGCCGTTTATTTCTACAATCTACAATTAGGCTATAAAAGTTCAAAAAATCTACACCTATTATAGGTTTAGTAACATCTGCTACTACAAAACGCCATCTAAAAGTTCTACGTAAGCCAAAATCTAATGAAAGATGTACATAACCGTAAGTAGAAATGCTGGAACCGTTGGCTGCGCACAATTGGAAGCCTGTTGCTGCACGACGATCACGCAGTACCGAACGAGGGAAAACACAGAGGTCGCTGCCAGTGTCGACCAGGAATTGCGTTTTCGAACTTCGGTCGGTGACGAAAAGGCGACCAGAAGAAGGTGGGCAATCGTCAGCCGCCATTATCGATTGCCCCTGAAGTTTTCCGCCTTATAGTCGCATGGGCGGATGCACTGCTTGGCCTTCTCTCCGAACTTACTGTGGTACCAGCAGAGCGGGTACTTCCGATGGTTTGACTGCGACCGCTGACGTTGACTTGATGATGAGCGGATACGGGGACGTGTTTTCCTAGAACTTGGTCCGCCGTTCTTTTGGAATGCGAGTTTCTGGAAGTCTCTACGGAGCTCGGCTAGTTCCTGTCGTAACTCGCTCAGTACAGAACCGGGGCCATCTCCACTCATCAATGCGACGCCCGGAGTTGCCACTGCCAGGTCGTGGATGCGATCCGCTAAATCCGCTAAATCTTCAAGGGTTGAAGATCCTGGTTAACCTGCAAGGACTGTCTGGGTACCGTGGGGGAGACGACTAATCCAGATGGTCTTGAGAAAGTCATCGGGGACATTGGGCCCAGCAAGGCTCTGAAGGTGGCGGAGAAAACGAGAAGGGCTCCTGTCTCCAAGCTCCTCATGCATGAGCAGTTGCTTCAGCTTCTTTTCATTGGAAGCGCTCAGCCGTCTGATAAGCTCCGTCTTCAGCTTGTCATATTTGTTCTCTTGCGGTGGATTAATTATGACGTCTTTAACCTCTCTACAGTATTCGTTTTGTAGGTGGCCAATTATATAATTAAACTTGGTCAAGTCGCTGGTTATTTTACTGATCGCGAATTGTCCCTCAACTTGTTTGAACCATATTTCTGGTTCTTCTGGCCAAAAGGGTGGGATGCGTATGTTCACTTTACAGATATCGCCACGATCTATCGATACCTTCCCATCACTAGCGTCCGCAAAGGTGGCGCGTGTCTCCTCCATCTTGTATAATGCGTTCTTTTCGGAGGTCACCAATATAGGTGTCGCCAATATAGGGATCACCTATATATGTGTGCTGGTACAAGGGTTCCTAACGCGATGTTATAGGTGTTGTGTCCTGATCGCTTTGAGTGTGTAGCGGGATTCAATAAATGAGACGCCAACTCACGGTTTGGATAGTCCTTGTATTCACGAAGCACACACAGCAATAAATAGAAGGTGCAGAAGAATGGAAAGCACAAGCACAGCAGATAGTCAGTAGGAAGAATAGATAGTTCACAGTTTAGGCACAGAAAGTCAAGTACATAGGCACTAGCGCATAAGTATATAAGCGTAAGCAAAGCGACGTGCGTCAATGGTCAAAAGCAAGTCTCGACTGACGCGCGAGCGCAGCTCGGCGCGCAGTGCGCGTCATGCACATAAGGCTTATGTGCCCGCGCTGGCAAGTGCGTCGGAAGTTCGATAATCGATATCGACAACAACTACCTAGTACGCATGGTGACTGTTTCGTGTATATATTGTATTATACTAAGTTAATATAAATGTGATATTGTGTACTTGTAATATAACTGTGTGTGTTTAGATATAAGTATTTGTAAATATGTAAATATATTAGTTTAAGCATAAAGTAAATTTTGTTTGTTAAGTTTTTATCAAATTGTTATAATTATCGATATACTTTGTTGGAGTGCAGCATAGTAACATTCGAGTGTTATGAAGTTACCTACACTATGATTAAAAAAGAACTTGGCCTAAATGTTCTACTTTATTTTTTACTAGCTGTGCCAGCGGTGTCACCCGCGTTTATGGTTAATATTATAAAGACTATTTCCGTCATACATGATTTATAAATATAAATAATAATAAATAAATATCACACTACATCACATACATTGATCTGACTCCGAGGTAAGTAGCTTAAGCACTTGTGTTACGGATATCAGAATCAACAGTGGTATTACAAATATATACTTAAATATTGGATATTAACACCCAGACATAGAACAAACACAAGTATTCATCATACGAATGTTTGTCCTGGGTGGGGATCGAACCCACAACTCTTGGCGCATGGGGCAGGGTCACTACCGAATGCGCCATCGAGCCAGTCAAAATTTCTATGTATATATATGATTTCTATGTAACTTTAACCATTAAGGCTGCACACGCGACGGAAAGTTAAAAAATGGAGTAACTTCTCCCGTTTTTTCAACATTTCCCTTCACTACTCTGCTCCTATTAATTGTAGCGTGATGAAAAGTATACTATAACCTGCCCAGGAGTATGAAGAATAATTGTACCAAGTTTCGTTAAAATCCGTCGAGTAGTTTTTGTTTCTATAAGGAACATACAGACAGACAGACAGATAGACAGATAGACAGACAGACAGACAGACAAAAATTTTACTGATTGCATTTTTGGCATCAGTATCGATCACTAATCACCCCCTGATAGTTATTTTGAAAATATATTTCATGTACAGAATTGACCTCTCTACAGATTTATTATAAGTATAGATTATAAGGAGTTGCAATAAGGTAAGGTTGTTAATAATCAAAATACCTTTTCTTTCTTATTTTCAATAGCAAATCTAAAGAAGCAATAATTGTTAATTCCAAAATTAATAATACAAATTGAACCGTCTTTCAATATCAATCTCAGCTCCCAGGCGTCATAAACTTTTATTACATTGTGGGCTCACAAATAATATTTTTCCCGGAATAATACCCAGATTCACGGAAACGTTAGACGTAAATTCCCCATGGGAAAATGTAATATTCACGACAGAGGCTAAAGGTTTGCTATAAGTAATAGAGTTTATACGCCAATAACAAATAAATAAGTCAGTTTGACGCATCAGTAGCGAATTCGTTTGATAAAATATAAGACGAATGACTTTGTCTAAATTCTCTTAATGTATATGTAAAGGAATCTAGGTAACGCTTTAGTAATGCACTAGATTCCACTAGTTGTTCTTTCATGTATATAAATAAAATAGTTTTAACTAATTTTTTTTTCTGCATATCAATTTTATTGTTTTACCTACGTGTTACATAATAAGACATTATATTTATAAAATAAATAAATAAAAAAGGCCTTTATTATTCCATTAGCATGTACACTAGCATTAATCATAGTAGATATATATATGTATTTTAGTCTGGTATGCCTGCTATCTGGACCCCTTTTCGGGTGAAGGCCACCTCCCGAGATTGCCACTCATCTCGGTTGTTTGCCAGGTTGGGCCAATTTCTTGTTCCGATGGTCACATTGTATAAAACAAAGTCTGTCTGTTCGCTTAGATCTTTTAAACTACACAAGGGATGTTGATTCGGTTTTCACTAATAGACAGAGTGATTCAAGAGAGAGGATTATATTATTTTGTGCTCGCCGTGTGAAGCCGGGGCGGACGCTAGTTTTCCATAAATTGCACTTTTAGTTAGGTCACTTAAATTCTAGAGTGCATCTTTTTATTCTGTAGTATTGCATTTATTACGCCCCCTTTTGTCTTTGGTATCAACTTTTCGTTATCACTATCACTTTAACTAACTAACTAAACGCCACTCATGTTAACTCATATCCAAAATTTTCAAATTGGAAATTTTAAGAAACAGATCAATGTGTGTTTATTTTCCTTCTAGTTTCGTATTGATTGTATCGAGATTGGTTTGATATGTGAGAACAGAGAAGTGTAGAATATTATCTATGGTGCAATCCTCAAATGCTTGCAGGTCCACTATCCAGTATTGCTCGAGTGATGGATGACGGAGTCACTCTCCCTGATGAACTGTCGCCAGCAATTTATGGCCCATTTTTGTGGTTACCGGTAGCTTGTAAAATGAAAACAAAAAAACATGTAGAAAGATTGCACAGACCGATTGAGTACAAAAAATTCAGAAAACGTATAGTGTTTTTTTTTGTCTTGAATCAGAATTCAAACTCTCTACATTTGGTTTCGCATTATGTAATCTCACCTGAGATAACTGATTAAGCCCAATCTTACGAGATATTACACAAAATGTGGGGGTAGGGGTAACTTCAGATAGAGGTTAGAAATTCCTGTATAAAATTGCGTTGCAATGAAACAGTTTGAGTACTTAGTAAATGTATACATTAAGTAGTTTTGTAACTTTTAAATAATACTAGCGACCCGCCCCAGCTTCACACGGTGAGTGAGCATAAAACAATATGAAACTATGTATACTTACATATAAACCAACAAGCAAATCTATATTAACCACTTTTGGTCATAAACCATTGGTCGCTTTAATTCACTGGTTTTCGAACTGTGAAAACCTTCCCGTTGACTCACTATAGAAGGCATTCGTCGTGAGTTATGACCGCGATCATAACCAGCGATCCATAATACATAATTGTGACTCCCTCTAATAAACTGTCGCCAACAGTTTGTTTGCTATTTTTACCGGATTTCACGATATTGGGGATTATGTTCTTAATACCTATGTATCTATTGATGTCCAGTTCTTTGGCACGCTCTACAGCCCAAATGGCTTGACGGATTTTAACATATAATGTGTTCTTGAGTTCGTTTCATGCGATAATGATATAAGCTGCATATTTTTGATGAATTTAAAAAATTGTTAAAAAAACCTATTTAAACGGTTTTAAAAAAAATATATTAACGTGCTCGTTAGATAAACACTTTCACATAAGGCCGTGTCATCTATACCAATATTATAAAGAGGAAAGATTTGTATTTTTGTGTGTGTGTATGTTTGTAATGAATAAACTCAAAAACTACTGTGCCGATTTCAAAAATTCTTTCACCATTGGAAAGCTACATTATCAGGAAGTAACATAGGCTATATTTTATCCCCATATTCCTACAGGAACGGGAACTATGCGGGTAAAACCGCGGGGCGCTGCTATCAAAGATAAGTTATATATTTTTATAGATATCAGTTACTACGTCACTTTCTTCATCATATTTATATCAAGTGCCTAGTTGGCTAGATTCATAAATCCAGATACGTATACGACTTTGAGCCTATAGTTCTCGCAAGTGAGGCCTCTGTTATTATCATTAAGCTACTACCACCATAAACGCTCTATTTACATGTTACATACACACTTACAGAATGTCACATACATAATGTACTTTTTCCCTTGGGGGTAGGCAGAGATCACGTACTTCCATTTGCTACGATCCTGACATACACCTTTCGCTTCTTCTACATTCATAAGTCTTTTCATACATACTCGTCGGTTAACGGTGTTATATTGACATGCTTTTAATTGTATAACATGTTATATTTACATGTTATACAATAAAAAACTTCAAACACAATTACTTGCGCAATAAAAACGTTGAACAACGGAATTAATAATCGCCTCGTAAATAAAACAGAATAAACTTTACATGAATTAATCCGAAGGCGATACAATTGTAGGCTCCAGGGCGCTTTTCAATATCGGCATCTTCCGATACTCGATATCTACGGATTATCTCTTTTGTAGACAAAGGGACAATTAACTTGACGAATTTGCTGTTATTTCGTTTGTTTTGTTGGTTTCAACGTCTAACTTCCAGTTATTAGTTTACCAAGACAAATAGCTTGTTTTTGGAAGCTCAAAATACGCAAACTAGTACATAGATATCCTTAATACTACAGAAAAACGTTCTAAAATAAAATTCTCCAGACTTACACACCAATTCCCTTGTTCCAAACTAAGCTTATGCTTGTACTATGGATACTAGGTGAACGGATAGACATACTTAAATACGTTTATAAGCATCTATGACTTGAGTACAAATGTCGATGTTCATCACACGAAACATTTGCCCCAAGCGGGATTCGAACCTGCGACACTTGGTTTCGTGGCCAGGGTCTCTGACCATTCGACCAACGGGCTTGTCGAAAATGTCTAGAAACATGACTTACAGGCCCGTTGGTCGAGTGGTCAGAGACCCTGCCCATGAACACAACTTATACACAAGCTTATAAGCTTAGTTTGGAACTAGGGAATTGGTACCTATGTCAGTCTGGAGAATTTATTTTATTATTTACTAGCTGTGCCAGCGGTGTCACCCGCGTTTATGGTTAATATTATAAAGACTATTTCCGTCATACATGATTTCTATGTAACTTTAATCATTAAGGCTGCACACGCGACGGAAGCTTAAAAAATGGAGTAACTTCTTCCGTTTTCTCAACATTTCCCTTCACTTCTCTGCTCCTATTGATTGTAGCGTGATGAAAAGTATACTATAACCTGCCTAGGAGTATGAAGAATAATTGTACCAAGTTTCGTTAAAATCCGTCGAGTAGACAGACAGACAGACAAAAATGTTACTGATTGCATTTTTGGCATCAGTATCGATCACTAATCACCCTCTGATAGTTATTTTGAAAATATATTTAATGTACAGAATTGACCTTTCTACAGATTTATTATAAGTATAGATTATATTTACGTAGTCATACGTCTTTCTAAGTTTCCAAGTTTCTAAGTAGCAAATGTTACCAACCAAGCGTACTTAATTTTAAATGTCCGATATTTTACTGTACAGATACCGCGAGTAAATGGGAGGAGGACAAGCCCATGAGGGGGTAACTGAAAACATGTCCAGAATTGAAGAATGCATTTTTTTACATACTGTTAGATGTGAAGATATAATCGGCGATAACCATCCCATCCCTAGTCGATTGCAATACTGGGCCCAGCCCTAGCATTTTTTTGACAGGATATGCTCTCGCGCCATAACGTTTGAGATGTACAATTGTTGTGTTCCGAGTTTCTATTGAATACAGTTAGTGTCATAACTTGTTTTTGTTTGGATTTTACTAATATTTAATAATACATATCACAAACAAGCATACGAGTATATTCTGTCCGATGATGAGTAGTCTCCTTCAGACATGTGCAACAATAATACTAAACTGGATTAATAAGTGCATTAGCAACCAGGCAGTGTATGTCCAAGCGGAGCTCACACTATATCTCAAAATAAAGCAGTGTTGTCCAAAGTTACTATTTTACAATAAATGCTACTAAATTTATTACAAAACATAACAAACATAACATAACATCACGCCCATAATCCCCGAAAGGGTATGCAGAGTCAAAGGTACAGCAGGCTCCTTTAAAACAGGGCTGGGTTAAAATAGTGACAAGTGGCTAGCTTGTCGTCACATACCCAAAACCTGATATATCGGGTACCATTAGTCCCGTGTTGGTCTGGGACTTAAAAAGGATTTGCTGTGTTTCTTGCGTAGCATGTCGTAAAAGGCGACTAATGGTATATGGGGTTTTGGGTATGTGATTGTGTAGGCGACAAGCTAGCCACTTGTTACTACTTTTTCACAATTTTTCATCAAACCCAGCCCATTGTCTCGTGTTGGTCTGGGACTTAAAAATAATTTGCCAACTGTGTTTCTTGCCTAGCATGTCGTAAAAGGCAACTAACTTTATTTTTAACTCATAACGTAAAGAACTGTGGAGCCATCTTGTAAAAGCGGTATGACGGATTTCATACAAAGTTTGCACTTCTTCCTTTTACGCTCCAAAATAGCAGACGAGAATGTAAGCGAAGTGACACGTGTCTAGTCGTGTTTGGTATGTGGCCCCCTGTCTACTAGAAACAAAGTTGTTCACGGGAGCCGTGACTTCTCTAGTGTTGTTCGAAACTCGATATTTCTGTTATCGATAGTTTGGAAGAGGCTTTAAACTCGACGTTTCTAGTATTCACTCAATGAAACACTGAAACAAGTAGAGTGCAATAACTTGAAACTGCAGTGGCTTCAATTGGAAAAGTCTAAAATCTAACAACGGAAGTCTATGTAAGAGGCCAAATATGAGAGATTTTAGAATTTCTTGAGGTTAGCGCTCGCTATTAAAATCATTAAATACTGACTGTAATCCCCGAAGGGGTAAGCAGAGTCAAAAAGAAAGCAGGCATCTTAAACCACATTCAGCCTAAAATAAAACTAGGTAGGGTTAAATGGCAAAATTGTGAAAAAGTAACTTAGTGTCAAGTGGCTAGCTCGTCGCGTACACAATCACACACCCAAAACCCCATATACCATTAGTCGCCTTTTTACGACATGGTAGGCAAGAAACACAGTTGGCACATTCTTTGTAAGTCCCAGACCAACATGGGACAAAATATTAAAAAATATCTTCTCTTCAACTGATATTTTTGAAATACATGTTTTAAAATGTAGATACACAATTCACGATCACCAATACATAAATATACCATTTTGTAAAAATAATTAAAGGTTTATTATTCAACTGTTTTTTTCAAGAAAAGCTATTGTTTAAATCACTCCGGTGAAAAGCCAGGTTAGAATAGAATATAATGCAAAACGGTAAAAATCTTGCAAATTTTAAATGTGTTCACGGATATATAACAAAAGAAATAATTTTAAAGCGATAAAAACTTTCAAAGGTTATGTAAGCGAAACATTGTTGCATCTACAGACATATCGTATCATCACACTTGTAATCCCTGAAAAAAGTCGAGATGGGTTAGATGGAAAGTTGTAAAAAAGTGGTGCCAAGTGGCTAACTATGGCATTACTCGCCTTTTACGGCATGCTATGCAAAGAACACAGTTAGCACATTCTTTTTGACTAAGCATCTGTGGATATAAAAGCAAATTCAAAATATTTCCTCTTACTACACATCGACCACATTAACACCAACATCGACGTTCCCTTTTGTCAATGTCCATCCCTATCTTGCACAAAGAATGTATTCGGCGGAATTCAATTTCGATCGTTGCAGACGCGCCACGGCCGGCCGCGCCTTTGAGCGTTGGGTTGATCCGTCAAATGACGGCTGAAGCTGGGTGGATGTCGACTGTATTCCACCTCGAAGGTACAGTCGAAACGAGTTTGTTTAACGGATGGAACTTGCGTTGGTCAGAGGATACTAATACACAATCACAGGATTGGGGTAATGGGGTATTGTGACCCATTATACTTTGAGCATTGTCTTGATCCGTCAAATGACGGCTGAAGCCAGGCGGATGTCAACTGTATTTAGGTTTGGTCCCGTTAGTTATATTTTTAATAAGCGCAAGCGAAACACGCTGACCATACTCGCGCAAGGCCAACGAGACAACACAAAAAGCTTGTAACATCGTGAATTTTTGAGATACCATTATAATTTTCCGGTTTCCAAACCAGAAGTCTACATTAATATGGAACACTTAAAGGAAAAGCCTAAAACCTAGTTTAATGAACTCCCGTGGGACGCACAATAAATAAATAAATTAATTAATAGATCAGTTTATTGCTCAGACATTACAAGGAAAAAATGTACGAATTACAAAACAAAAGAGAAATGGACAAAATTATAAATTACAATAAAGTCTGTAACAGTCCGAATTCCCTACAGGCAACACCACGGGCAAAAGCTGGTCATTTATAAATTATACAGGGACCATTAAATTATAGAGGCACAAATATAACAGTGACTGACTGACTACCTCGTTGGTCTAGAGGTAGCATGCGCCGCCTATGGACCAAGAGGTCCCGGGTTCAATTTCCGGGTCGGGCCAAAATTTGTGACTGGATGTTTCAATATTGAAATTACTTAGTCAGCCCGGAGTCAGGATGTTGGCGGTTTAATCATCCCCGTGCCTCGGAAAGCACGTTAAGCCATTGGTCCTGCGCCTGACCTCCCTCGGATCATGTCGCACTGCCGTCTCACCGGACTATGAGAGTGAAAGAACAGAGGGTGCACATGTGTTTGCGCACACACTTTGTGCACTACAATATCTCCTGCGCAAATGGCTAATCCTCGTTGAGATTAGCCGCCGTGACTGATATCGGTAAGGAGGACATTATTATAACAGTTAAGTACTGAAAATTCTCTCTGAATACATAGTCCGAGTTAGTGCAGTCTAAAGCCTAATTTACCTATAGTAATTATTCGTCTGTCTGTGTGTGTGAACAGCGCCATTAGCGGCCATGAATAATGCCGGCTAATGGACATCTGCGATTGCCGCAGATTCCAGGGTTTGCTTGCATCATTAAAGCGTTCTGGACAGACAAGAATGGAGGAAAATGCATAATTAGCTCTTATAGTATTACTAAGGCTAGAACTGAAATCTAGCTTTGAAAGTTGAAAGTAATAAAGTGTATTTTACTTAAGGATACGCGTCTCACTTACAAGCGGTGTTGGTTTTAATAGGGGACTGGACTTTTGGATTTTAAAAATCTAAATATTTATACCCTTAGTGATTGATGTTAGTAGTGGTGAGAGAAAACATCTAGGAAACCTGCACATGAAATACTATGGACGTCTAATAGTCCTACTTATCACTAGATAATATCTAAAAAATATACACGGTCTAATTGAGAACCTCCTCTTTTTTTGAAGTCAGTTGAAAAGGATTCTAAGGGTCAAATGTCAGTCACCTTAATGTTGTAACCGGACCAAATCTAGTCTTTTGATCCAAGCGAATTCCGAATAAAATAAGATAATATAGAAATCGCGATCGGTGCCTCAAAGAATAATGTTCAATAATCCCATTCCTTCCCTTTGTAATTTTATGTAAAACATATTTAACAAGTACAGTGTAACACTAATAAGTATACAGATAAAGATATTCAACAATCAACCTTATTATATCGTTATAAAAACACATTTCCGCGACTGAACCTATGAACCCATATTGGCCAGCCACGGTGCCTTAACAAATTAACGCGAACGAAACTTTTTAATTTGCTCTATTATATACGTAGAGGTATACCATGATCCCTGGTGAAAAGCGGAGAAGCTTAAAAGTTTAAAGCTCCTAAAATCCTGTTTCAATAAAATAATTTTAGTATCAGCTTTGAACGAAACGCAACAGCTTGTTTTTATGCTTAGTGAGACTCAGAGTGTTCGAAGCTTGAAACTGAGGAAAAGCAGAGTTTACGACGGAGGACCTTAGGTGTATTTTTTGCGTTTTTTTCCTTATTCTGTGAATTCTCGTCAAAATCTTCAAATTGTGTTTTTTGTGGCGCTCATGTCCTTATATCCAGTGTAGTGAATTTCTGATCAAAAATTATCAAAGTATAAAATATATAAAATTAGACAACATCACATACATTGATCTGACTCCACGCTAAGTAGCTTAAGCCCTTATGTTCGGAAATTAAAACTAACAGCGTAATTACAAAGATATACTTAAATATTAACTAATAACACCCAAATACAGAACAAACACAAGCATTGATCACACGAATGTTTGATCTGGGTGGGGACCGAACCCACAACTCTTGACACATAGGGCCGGGTCACTACCGAATGCGCCATTGAGCCAGTCAAAGTGTCAGTAATGTGCGAGTGACACTTGTGTTGCAAGCGCCTAATTCACGTTGACACGGTGTAATCCTCACACATTCGCGCTCAAGCTAATAGCACCATGACATAATGCTGTGTGGAAGCCTTTTAAGCACATATTATATATTTTTTTATGACTGCTTCGTTGTTTTAGTAGTAGCATCCGTCGCCTAAGGACCATGAGGTCCCGTGTTCAATTCCCGGGTCGGGCCAAAAATTGGTGGCTGGGTATTTCAATATCGAAATTACTCAGTAACAGCCCGGAGTCAAAAAGTTGGCGGTTCAATCACCCCCGTGCCTCGGAAAGCACGTTAAGCCGTTAGTCCTGCGCCTGACCTCTCTCCGGTCATGTCGAATTGCCGTCTCACCGGACTATGAGAGTGAAGGAACAAAGAGTTCACCTGTGTTTGCGCACACACTTGTGCACTATAATATCTCCTGCGCAGTTGGCTAATCGTTAAGATTGGCCGCAGTGACCGACCAATATCGGTTAGGAGTACATTATAGATATATATTTTTTTTAAATCCTTTGCTTTTTTGTAAGATGTCTGTAATATACTTTTTTATGTTTGCTAAATAAATATATTTTCTTACTTTCACAAATATTGTACTAACAGGAAAGTCAGACAAATTACACATCAAGTCAGCTAACTCTATAGTCGTACAAATTTTGTTACAACTTAAACCAACAGTACTGTTTAAAAACCTCCAGGGAGACATACGTCCGCCCATACACGACAAATAATAATAAATAATGTCCTCCTAACCGATATCGGTTACGGCGGCCAATCTCAACGAGGATTAGCCATCTGCGCAGGAGATATTATAGTGCACAAGTGTGTGCGCAAACACAGGTGCACTCTCTATTCCTTCACTCTCATAGTCCGATGAGACGGCAATCCGACATGACCGGAGAGAGGTTAGGCGCAGGACCAACGGCTTAACGTGCTTCCCGAGGCACGGGGGTGATTAAACCGCCAACTTCCTGACTCCAGGCTGTTACTGAGTAATTTGAATATTGAAATACCCAGCCACAAATTTTTGGCCCGACCCGGGATTTGAACCCGGAACCTCTTGGTCCTTAGGCGGCGCATGCTACCACTAGACCAACGAGGTAGTCAAACACGACAACATACACAGCAAATACGCGTTAGGGCGAGTCCCCATTGAACCGGACATAGGTTTTGTTTAAACATCGCGTTATCCTCTCCGCTCGAGTAAAACGCGGAAAAGGGAAAAACGAACGTGAATAAATTGGATATTCTTCCACTTCCCACTTCGTACTTGGATGTGAAGTTTGGATTACAGAAGTGATGTAGCTGCTCGACTGATTGACGTTCAATCGCAAAAGATTAATCGAGTTACATTTGTAACGGATTTGAATTGGATCGATTATCAAAATTTTAATGTCTATATTATTCTTTAAGTAAATGTTTTTTCGGGCTTTAATGAAGAGAATGAAAAGAGTTCAGATAGAAAAAAAAACTTATAAAACAAAAGAAGAACCACAAAACAGAAGAGAAGAAGACGAAAATTATGTTACATACATTTAAAAGCGTAAAAGAGGTTTTCCGAATATTTTTTATACCAAATCCCAGAAATACAGTTAAAACACTAGCATTAATATAATTTCCTGGAACTAACAGGTAACTATGACATAGTACGTTTACTAAAACGCAAAGGAGGAGCAAATATCCACATACTCGTAGCCATTAGGGCGTGTTTCCACCGAAGCGGACAAGCGGAGCGGATCCTCAGCGGGCGGACATCGGTTCTGTTTAAATTCCTTATTATCCCCTCCACTGGAGTTAGCATACGGTCTACAGAGTGAAAGGAGATTTTCCGTGAATACATAAGGAGAATTTCTCAACTGCGTTTCTTTATCGTGAGTAGATTTTTATACCGCAGAGCTTGAATTTTTTATGAAAAGGATCATGAATGTTGAAGAGGCGAGTGAGGTGTGTAAGGATCGTGCCATATGGCGTTCGGTTCTCTCTGCCTACCCCGCTAGGGAAGTGGCGTGAAGTTTAGTTAGTTAGATTTTTATACTATTGGAAACCGGTAGAGACCAATACGCATTTTTATTTAATTCATACACTGGATTAGCCAAATCATCTTTACATCTATAATACAAAGTCGCTGCTTCTGTTTGTTCTCTCTAATATTTAAAAGTTCGCAAATGATGTTGATGCGGTTTTCATCAATAGACAGAGTAATTCAAGAGAAAGGTTTATATGTACAGTTACATATTGTTACTCACCGTGCGCATAGTTCCCGTTCCTGTAGGAATATGGGGATAAAACATAGCCTATGTTACTTCGGGATAATGTAGCTTTCCAACGGTGAAAGAATTTTTGAAATCGGCACAGTAGTTTTTGAGTTTATTCATTACAAACATACACACACACACAAATACAAAAATACAAATCTTTCCTCTTTATAACATTAGTATAGATTAAAACATAGGATAATGCATACCTAAACGCCACGTCACGCGTACTATTATAAAATACAATGCGCTTTTTTATTTATTAGGTAAGATACTTTAATATTAAATTAAATTGACATTGTTAACCGTTTTATTGGGTCTTATTGCAAAACTTAGTATCAAGAGTAATCAAAGTTTCCGAGTTGACAAGGCCTTTCTTTCTTTAATCATCAACTCTGTATTGTAAGTTAAATAATAGCTTGTTATTAACACGGTCCAATTCTCTTGGCTATTGGTTTTTAAATAAAAATTTAAACAATACCCAAAGGATTTCAGCCTCCACGATATCTGTACGATTTACGTCGTTTAAAATGATATTTTATCCGACGTTGGTCTGGGACTTAAAAATGAGAAAATTCCAACTGTATTCCTGGCCTATTATGTCGTAACAGGCGACTAATAGTGTACTGGATATTGTCCATGGAAAATAGTCAATTCTCACTGCTTTTTACTATTTAACACCAAACCAAAGTTGAGTTTATACGGACATACATAACATCACGCTCGTAATCCCCGAAGGGGTCGGCAGAGACAAAGAGACAGCCAGCCCCCTTAACCACATTTAGATAAAAAATTTAAACTGGGCTGGTTTACATGGAAAGTTGTGACAAGTGGCTAGCTTGTCGCCTCCACAATCACACACCCAAAATCCGATAAGTATTAGTCGCCTTTTACGACATGCTAGGCAAGGAATATAAATAAAAATAAATTTATTTATTTCGGACCTGATCCATAGTGTTAGTAACAATAAAAGCCTTTGTTAGTACTTACATTTATATTTAAAATTTTAATTAATTTCAATTCCATTATTAATTTGTTTATAATAATTATTAATCATTTATAATAATGTATTTATAAATCATAGAAACTGCCAAGGTGTAAACAGACGTATATTTACAGAGAGACAACTAGAAAAACAATAGGTACTTTAAATCAAAATAAAATTAGAATTCCAAATATACAAAAATAATAAAAGGTGTAAAAAGTATTAATATAAAACTAATGAGGCCAGCGTCGGCAACAGTATTATTAATTATTCCAATTGTATTATTATTATTGTAATAATTATTATAATTAATTTTGTTGTCTTTGACGAGATGGACGCGAGTCCAGTGCCGCATAATAGCACTGTCCACGTCCAGTCTCGTCGCGACCGACCTCCAGAGGCTGTGGACGCTGTCCCGCACACGCCGCATCAAGGACGCGATGCGCTTCCTAATGATAGCTGAGAGAATATAGCTGGCACATTCTTTTAAGTCCCAGACCAACATGGATCTACTGAGTTTATTTTTAGTTAAAAGTGGTTAGAGAAGCTTACTCTTTAAACTCTGCCTACCCCATCGGGGATTGTAGCCGTGATGTCTAGTAATTTATATATGTAAACTAGCTGACCTGGCGCACTTCGTAACGCCCCGTGCACGGATGTTTAATTTTTTTTTTTTAATTTACCGCGCAATTTTTTAAGATCCTTTACTTGACAATAACAAACAACTCAAAAAGTTCTTAAGTTATAGCTTTGGGGTGGACCAACCTTAACATTTTGGGGGATATGAAAAATAGATGTTGGCCGATTCTCAGACCTACCCGATAGGCACACAAAATTTTATCAAAATCGGTTTAGCCGTCTCGGAGGAGTTTGAGAACAAACGCCGCGACACGAAAATTTTATATATTAGAAGATGAAATGTAACCTCAATTCATAAAGTGTTCGATCATGTGAGCTCAACTAACTGAAATCATATACTTCGTAGTATATGCCCAGTTAATTTGACGTAGGAAAACTCCTTTTCATACACCGGACCCTTATTATAATTCCAAAGGGAGATGATTAAGCAAATTTAAACAAAGGGTGTAGATACATCTGCAATCTAAAGTATGTATACATATATCAGCGTTGATAAGTGTAACGTACGAGCTCATAATGGTTCATATTAACTTGGCAACCCTGTTGGTGTAATGGAGCAGGCTTCGCATTGAACATGTAGTGGGGTCGGTCCGGTGCTCGTATAAATAGGTATTGATGAAATAGGTATTTGTTGGGTGTTTACGATAGTAGTGTTTTATTTTTTATTTTATTAATTAGGACAACCAACAAGATTTAAGTGTTTATCTTGTTGGTTGTCCTAATAAATAAATTAAAAAATAATAACAACATAATCTAACAGACAAAGAAAAGTACATAAAACTTATAGCTAAGTGCCACCTATAGTGTTGATTATGACTTAGATAACACAAGTGTTTTGCTTGCTTCTTACCTTAGATTGACTGTGATCTGTGATGTTTGTCTAATTGTGTGTGGTAATTTTTAATTTGTTTATATAAAATATAAATTCAATTTCTATTAAAGAGTCCATGTTTGATTTAGACTTTACTAGGTAAGTGTAGACCGCGAGTCCAATCCCGCATAAATGTGAAATTAAAAAAAAAATGAAATCACTGTTTAATGATATAAATAATAGGCGAAATCTGTACTAATATTATAAAGAGGAAATATTTGTTTGTTTATTTGTATTGAATAGGCTCCAAAACTACTGGACCGATTAGAAAAATTCTACCAATTATGGAAAGCTACTTTATCAGCGAGTAACATAGGCTATATTTTATCCTCGTATTCCTACGGGAACGGGAACTACGCGGGTGAAACCGCGGAGCGCTGCTAGTCATTGATATTTCTAATAAATAAAAATGAGATTGAACCTATATGTTGTCAGCCATGTAAAATGTCAAAATTTATCACAGACATACACAATATCAAAATTTACCCTTACACATATCTCCCCTGGGAAACTCATCATGGAAACGGCCTAAGGCCCGTCTTACACTGAATGATTTAAGGCGCGATCAGATACGGCACTAAATTACACAGTCAATGTTTACCATGGCGTGACGTCACCGCCCGCGGCGATAGATACGCGACACAGCTGATAACGAGCTCAACCCTTCCGGACTATGCAGGATCTAATTATCTTAGCAATTAGCATAGTATTTACAGAGACATCAATGGAAATTAGTCGCTGAACCTGAGATTATTAGGGTGGCTATAATGCAAACCTCCTTACTAATATTATACTGTTATAATGTTATGCTCACCTGTAGGTAACATGTATATTTGCATAATGTAGTGCTGTGGCTGTATAATGTATATGTTGTTACATACATACATACATAACCTGACGTCCGTAATCCCCGAAGGGGTAGGCAGACTCAAAGGGACAGTAGGCCCCTTAATATATTGATAGTGTGGTTTATTTTCATAAGTAACTAAATAAACGCAACAGATTGAGAGGATTGATGTATGGAAAAAATATCCATCCAAAAACGCTTTTATGAATGGATTGGGTTGGTATATCTATATCAAGGTGAGGTGTATGAATGGAAATATGAAATTAAAATATTGCATGTAACAGGCCGAATACCGTGCGGCCGGAGCCGCGAGCCAAAAGCTAGTATTCCTAAATTTGAACTTACAGGCATAAAGTATCTGTGATTTATAACCTCAAATCCGCAACTTTAAAACTATGTAACTTAGTAAGTTAGACTAAAAATATGGAAGTTCAAAGTTCAGGAGTCGTAAACTAGCCGGGCGGGGCATAAATCAAACACGAGTACCCAATCGCGCCGAAGTCGCTCTCGCCGTAACGGAATTACCGAGATTGGATTTTTAAAAGTTATTTGACAAGTACTATTCGTCCTTCAATAGCTCTGAAATATTTAAACATACATTCATATCATCACGCCAGTAATCCCCAAAGTGGTAGGCCAAAAAGTAAAATTGGGATGGGTTTCTGAATTTTTCTTCACTTTTTTCTGGATTTTCCTATGTATTTTTGGTCAGTAGCTATTGAATATATCTATCTATTAGGTACATAATTATGTACATTAGCTGTTTCTTCCACATATTGTTTGGTATATACATAGGTCGATCAATAACAGACGCTAACCAGACGCGGCCACTGAGGAAGCTAGCAAACTTAAAATTTGAACATAAAAACGTAACTATTTGTGATATATACCGTCAAATCTGCAGCTTAAAAACTATGAAGCAAGTAAGACTAAGAATGTAGGAAGTTAAAAGCATAAATCACATAGCTAATCGTAGCGAAGTCGCTCTCGTCGTAACGTGATTACCGGTTGGCTGCCGCGCTGAGCACCAGGTGGGATTTTAAAAAGAAAATGTACACGCACTGAACATATTTCTTTAAATTCCAATATTTTTTTAAATCAATAGCTATCTCATATTTATATTTGCTTTTTCAATCGCTTTTTTTAGTATTAGTCGATCAGCAACAGATGGTATCCAGACAGAGCCGCTGAAAGAAGCTAGTATTCTTACAATTTTCACGTAAAGACAAACTATGTGCGATTTATTCTCTCAAATCTACGACTTTAAAACTATGAAGGGAAAGTACTAGGATTCTATAAAGTTCGGAAGTCGTAAACTAGCCGAGCGGACGCATAAATCAAATAGCCAATCGCAGCGAAGTCGCTCTCGCCGTAACGCGATTACCGGCCTGAGCACCAGGTGGGATTTTTAAAAGGAATTTTACAAGAACTGAATATATTTCTTGAATTTCCTTGAATAAATGACGGTAAAACTATGATGATTAGTACATACATAAGTCTACTGCTATTGATCAACATATTTATATCATCAGATATCACCAAAAATAAACAAAATCCTTTTTTTTTACTTTTTTTAAAATGTAGACCTCTGGAGATAAGACTCCTTAAATCTATATATTGGGCTTGCCTACCCCTTCTAAGATTGCAGATTTGTATATATATATATATATGTGTGTGTGTATAATTTATCCTGTGCTACCCTAACATAAAATAAACGTGTTGAATAACACAAAATTTTAAAAAATCGGATTAGTGGTATGTGTATCACGATGGTATATACCTATACCTACGTTTTCTTCAAATATAAAAACAAATAAGTAAACTACTTAAATGATTACTCTTATTTTTGTGTTAGCCGCAATTAAGTATAATTAGAAGTCAATAATTTGGCCACTTTCCTCGTTGCGTCCTACGTTTTATAACAAACTTTGTATGTATGTCTAAGTCGAATTTATAGGAATCGCATGTTATTTGCCGAGCTAACTCGATACATATCTAATCGCGTTATTGCAGCTACAGCGACTTCGGCTAAACCAGGGGTCGCCAACCTTCGACTCGGGCTTGATGCAGCTATTTTAATAGAAAATTCTCTGCAGTTCGATACGAAAAAACATTTCGTGCAATTCATAGGTACGTACATGCATGCATATAGGGACTTAAAATATTTTACCGGAAGTGCTCTTGAAAGTATGTTAAAGTGTAACTTTTGGCTCTTTCATCACAAAAGGTTACCGGCCTCTGGACTAGACGATTGGTTATTTGATTTGTCAGCTCTGCTAGTAAACTATTTCAAAATATTAATGAGTTTTAGCATTTGATCTTTTCATTATTTAAGTCAAAAATATCAGTTTAGTATTCTATTCTGATACGTACGGAATATCATTGAATTGATATGTTTTGTATATTTTATCATTTTGTTTATGTTTTTATTTATGGTTGTATTTATAATAATAAAAACAATTTAAGGTTTTTCATAATGTTCACGCTTCTAAACTAATCGAAACTTTTCAGTACCTATCGTATTTAATATAAGGTGTAACCGTTTTAACTTGTGTCACTATAAACAGATTAATTGAATTTTTAAAAAAATGCTGGAAAAATAATATAAATTAAAAATTATAGTAGATCAAATGTGATAAGAAATGTATGCAGCATGTTGTCATAGACTAGGACTTTAGGTACACAAATTCGCATTTCCAAAGCCCATCATCATAATTTTCAATCCGCCAATTACTTCCACATCGAACCGTATACAGGCAAACAATTTCCCGTCAAAACCCACTCCATTTGCAGCTAATTCCGCCACTAAACTCGCTTCCAAGAAAAGCTCGCACTAAATCCTCCAAACTCTTCGTAACTGTTAATTGTGGGTAGAGAATGCAACGCCAGGATCCCGAGATGCTGAATCCCGGGACCCGGGATCCTGCCCTTTTTCTGACCTTTTAAATCCCGGGATCATAATTGGCTAATCTCGGTATTTTTGGGATTGCTGATAGCGCCTTGTCTATATTAATATAATTCATATCATAACGCAAAATATAACCCTTAGATACGCTATACATATAGTTCAAATTATATATTAAATCATTTTTAATGAGTAAGGGTTATTACAAGATACAAGATTACCTCAATGACAAGGATTTATGGTTAACTTCATAATGAAGTGTTCACCTGCAATGATATCTACATAGTCTAAGTATATAATAATTAAGTTTACAAATTTGTAAAATTTGGCTTTTAAAAGAGTAACTATCGAGTTTCTTGCCGGATTCTTTTTTTATTATGTATATTGACTATTTATAAGTGCTTTCTTGAAGCCCATATAAATTTGAATTTGAATTTGAATATTGGATGCTTGAATACCTACTTTTGATTTGATCGACGATTGTAAGGGATGTTGACTAACTAAAAAAAAAAAATGTAATTAAAATATTTTTTTTGGATTCCCGCCAAAACGCTACTAACTGTCACGTGACGTGATTGTTTATCGAGCTGTGACGTAATCAATTACATCACAGATCGAGAAACAATCTCGCGCTCTGTCAAAGTGATATCTTACAAATATATCAGCTTGTTTGCCGGTCAGTGACGTCATCGCGCTTTAATAGCGTTCGCCGTCACGTCATAAATGGATATTAAATAACGCAATTTAAATTAATTTTCTTTAATTTATGATTAATAAATATATTCTTAAAATGTTATTATAGGTTTTTAATTATTAGGTATCTTTAATGTATAAATCATATCATATAATCATAATCATATAATCACTAGGTATATCTTCCCCTATTAACAGGCTCCAAGCTGATTATAATGCTGTTAGTAAAAATAAAGATATTGATATATTTAGTCTTAGTTTATCAAAATTTAAAAATAAATTGAGCCTGGCTATATCCAATAATGTTTAAACTCCAACATTCACTAATTAGTATGTACTTTTTTTATTAAGCTAAGGGGTGCCTTATGCTCCCAACTTTTTTTTGTTTATGCTTTCCGTGGCAACCTGTAATTAAGGCCGCACCAACTCATGTGTACTCATTCTGTACATTTCTTTTAAGGTGTATGATCTTGTTGGTTGTCCAAATAAATAAATAAATAAAATAAATAACTTTACATGAATGGGTAACATGTGTCAACATCCCTGTTCTGAATAGTTTTTATGCTTTCTCTGTCTCCTTTTTTATACATATATTGTAATTGTGTTGTGCAAGAATATTTGAATTGAATAATTAGAAACCACACAGTTTATTTCGAGATAGCCCTGGATCCCGGAGCTTCGCCTCAAAAATCCCGCAATCCCGGGATGGAAAAACATGCTTGGGATTGTATTCTCTAATTGCAGGATAAATCTTAAGTTCCCGTGTGGGCTGAAAAGTGTCGTTTAATTAGCTGTTTGGTCAAGGATTGGGGTGTTTGTGCTCCTGAAAGTGGTCGGAGAGAAAAGTGGGATTAAAGTAGTTAAGGGATTAGAACTAATTTAAAATAGTAAGTGAAACAATTAAATTAAATTAAAGAATTTACTAGGGTCTCACAGACCTTTTTCGATAAGTATTTTTATTGAATTGCAAAGAGATACCTAGTGATGTTGATTATTATTGATAAGCATTATAAATATACCTATATTTTGTATTAATTACGCGTGGATACGTTAGTTTTTGCTTTGTGATGTCACTATTATAGTAAAAAGAATGATGCAACTTTTTTTTTATTAGATTATCTACTTTTTGCCTCTGGCTACCCCTACGGGAATTGTGGGAGCGGTATATAAGGACCTTTTTTTTCATCAAAATGTAATGAAATAGACTCATTAGCATAGAGTTTGCCAATATCGAAAAATTTCATTTTAACATTAACTTAAAAGTAAATAGAGCAAGCCACTTGTCACTACTTTTTCACAATTTTTCATCTAACCCAGACCATGTTGGTTTGGGACTTAAAAATAATGAGACGACTGTGGTTCTTGCCTAGCACGTCGTAAAAGGCGACTAATGGTATATTGGGTTTTGGGTATGTGATTGTGTAGGCGACTAGATAGCCACTTGTCACTACTTTTTCACATTTTTCCAGCTAACCTAGCTTAGTTTAATTTTTGGCTGAATGTGGCTAAACGGGCTGCTGCCCCTTTGACTCTGCCTACCCCTTCGGGGATTATGGGTGTAATGCTTTGTATGTATTTAGATAGAGCACTTATGTACTATGAATATGATTGGAGATAAATTTCCAGACATTTCTAGACAAATCTAGATTAAAAGCCCTTTAGTAGAAACTATCTCGGGAATTATGTTTTATTAAACGACACAAATCTCGCACTGTTGACTTAAAGAGCTTAATGCACGAAAGAGCAGCGACCCTTGAGACATACACTGCAAGGGCTTGATAAGACCTTTTTGAGTTAGTTTTATGTCTCGTGTCTAAGTGTTAGTGGAAAGGTTAAAAGCCTTCTGACAGCTTTCGCGTGTGATATCACATCTTTATTTGTTTAGACGTCTATGTCTGAAAGGTAGCTAGCATGGGGTTATTGATTCAAATCCGAGTTGATCGAATAACATCAAAAAAATAGGTATAGAGATTTTTTTTTTATATCCGACGGACATCACATACATTGATCTGACTCCGAAGTAAGTAGCTAAGCACTTGTGTTACGGATATCAGAATCAACAGTGGTATAACAAATATATACTTAAATATTGGATATTAACACCCAGACACAGAACAAACACAAGTATTTATCATACGAATATTTGTCCTGGGTGGGGATCGAAGCCACAACTCTTGGCGCATGGGGCAGGGTCACTACCGAATGCGCCATCGAGCTTGTCAAGTTTTATAACTCAATGAACTATATGTTTAAGTGGAAGCGGTGAATGACCCATTCAGGTTATTAATTCAGATCCAACTGAATCTTTGATAATCAAAAATCTATATGTAAAGCTATCTATCTAACCTTACCATGGAAGTAAAAGTGAGGAGATGTAGTTAATCAATTTAAGGAAGATCTCTAGCTATAAATGTGTAATCATAGCTCATTAGTCTGCTACCACGTAAAACTTTATATATTGAGAAAGCCGACATCTTAATGAAATAAAGAGTCACGCTTCTTGACTGGAAACCTAACTGTTTGGAATATGACCCAAAATCAAAATTATCCTATTATAATGTTTCACTTAGCTTTACAGTTTGATATCTACTTAAGTACGGAGCTTTCATCTTCTTCCATAGTACGGTTGACTCATCATCTTCCTAGCGTTATGTCCCGTAACGAGTCTGGTAGTTACAATGAAGTGACTGCCGATCTGACCTTCGTAACCCTAAGATAGGGGAACCAGACAATTTTTGGACCATGGTTACAAATCCAAAGTTGTTTGAATTTGCAGGTTTCATCGCGATGTTTCTCTTCACTATCGAGCTAGTGGTATTAATACGTACATAAACTTGAAAAATCCAGAAGTACGTGCCCAGGTTTGGACCCAAATTCCTCGGTTAAGAGGCGCGTGTCCTCACCATTGAGCTACCACCGCTCTCCGATTGAGTAGCAAACATCAAAACTCACATCACATTTATACCAATAGTAGAAGTACAAGTCCTTTATTGATATATTTCTGTATAGTACTTGTGTAATCTCCCAAACAGTCATCCGGGTACTTCCAAAAGGACAAATTCAACCCATTAGGATTACCAAAAGATCAGGAGTTAACAGAATTTTTCCCCCAATCCTCCGCTAATATTTATGGCGCACTCAGCCGGCAGATAAAGAAAACAAGCCGTATGTGTTATTCAAACGGTGTGGATACCGCAATCCGTGAGCCCATATATTTTATACGGCACGCGCTCACAACGAGTAGGCCTTTAGGTTTTGCGTAGCCTTTCTGACCGTACCGTACCGTACCGGCCCTTATGGACTTATCGACTAGGGATTGCAATGCTGGAATCCAGTTCGGTTCAGTATAATTTGAGCTGTGCTGGTGCAATGCCGCTGGATTTCAGTCTCTACTAAAGATTAAATGCTGGATCAAGCAACTCAGCTGGATCTAGCTATAAACTTAGCTCTGATGGACCCAAAAAATACCGCTGAATTGCAATCCTTATTATCCCTATTGCAGAGGAAGGCAGAGTCCATAGAAGAGTCAGGTCCTTTACCATTTTTAACAAAAAATAAAACTGAGTTGGGTTACACCGAAACTAGTAAAAACCAGTAAGTTGCAAGGGTGGTATTTGTTAGTATGATATTTTTTGTATATCGACGAATCAACTTCTTTAAGTAAGGGTTAATTCTGTATATATTGCGAAGTATATTAAGATAGTATTTATCAAATACGAGTGATTAGTATTTCTATGTTGTTTCATCAATTTCGGTATTGAGGGCACAAACACCAGCCTTACAGGAAAATTTCATCTAATAATAAATAAATAAATATCCGACATCACATACATACATTGATCTGACTTACCACGGTAAGTAGCTTAAGCACTTGTGTTACGGATATCAGAATCAACAGTGGTATTACAAATATATACTTAGATATATGATATTAACACCCAGACACAGAACAAACACAAGTATTCATCATATAAATGTTTATCCTGGGTGGGAATCAAACCCACAACTCTTGGCGCATGGGGCAGGGTCACTACCGAATGCGCCATCGGGCCAGTCAAATCTAAGTTATTTAGACTTGCTTTGCAATAGTATAAATATAGCTATGTTGTATTTATTTACCGTGATTTAGAATTTCATACAAACCTGGCCCGTCCTTAGCATTTGTGTTTGAACTAGAACTCAGTTTAGCTACCGCAACTGGCGAATTCACGATCCTCTTACGTCACCTCACCTTACTCTCCGGTGTGAGGGCAGTCCCTCACGATTTCATTATTTATTCCGCACACATTAGTATGAGGCTTAGAGGACTCCTTGACGGATTAGAAAGAGAAGGAAGATTTAGTACGAAAAGATTCAAGACTCGTCGTTCTGCTTGTCGAGATTCAGACATCTTGTTGAGTAAATAAAACCTGAATAGACGTGTTTAGGTTTTACATGATGGGGGGAATGTAAGCATTTATCTTTTGAATTTTGTAGAAGCTAAGTTGAATTGTTTCTTGAGTTTCGCAACCTCGATATACGAAGAAGTGATGTAATGTAACAAAGTGATGTAGGTATTATACGACATTGATAAATATATTCATTTATTATACTAGCTTTAACAGAGTTACTATAATGCATGAGTCCGTGTAGTGGAGTATATTTACATATTATATAGGGTGATGGTAATTCAGACAATTTCTTAAGTATAATTGTTCTAGAGGTCATTTGCAACAAATCGACCTATATCAAATGGTGACAATGGGGTCGTTACCGAAAATGGCTGGTATTTAAAAGGGAACCAATTTAAAAATTCAAAGGTTTAAAACGGTTGACAGTTGAGTGCCGGTTGAGTGCCAAATCTTCGAAATCTCAGAAACCGCTCATTTTTGACCTCCAGTTGATAGAGGTCGATTGGTTGCAAATGACCTCTAGAATAACCACTAGTGAGAAATCGGCTGAATTACCAATCACCCGTATACCATTAATTGATGCCGGATTGATCAACTTTCGATTATAAAAAACAAACTCTCATCGTTTTTACAACCGAATAGACATACATTTGTGATGAATACATACATAATACATATCATCGCGCCTGCAATCCCCGAAGGGGTAGGCTGAGTGCAAGGAGGAACGAGTTCCTTCAACCACATTTAGCCCAAAATGTAAGATGTGTGCTTAAAATTAAACTAACGAATCTTCGTTAGTTTTACACTTTAATACTCGCTTAGAACATTTTAACACAGACCACACCGATCTCAATTCTCATACGAAACCATTCAGAGTACAAAGCTCCATAAATTGACTCAGAAAAACCAGAAATCCTGAGTCACACCAATATGACAGAACACGCAAGCGTTATGTCTGGCTAAACCAAACATTACTTCAGTTGCAATGTTTGCTATGGGATTTTTGATTAGAAGGCAATATTTATTTAACCCAGCAATCCGCTGCGGGTCAGCATGGGTCAACCTCTCAGGTAGGGAGGTACCTTTAACGGAATCAGAGAGGGCTTAACTTCGACGATGGAGTTAATAGGCTCATAAAATATTTATGGCCGTTTTACCAGAATAAAGGGCAATAAATTCAATCTAACTTTTTTGCGGAAGAGGAGACAATGGGATGTCATGGAACAATGTCACCTGATTGGGTATGAATCTTAAGGACGATTTTTAACAGTGAAATGAAAATCAAGAGAAACAGTTATGATAAAATTCAGCCATTCTACGTTTTACTTATGAAACAGATAGGAACGATTGCTTGAAAAAAAAATTACTAAAAAATTATACAGCCTATGTGTGTTAGTGTATGCAAATATCTTAAAAGGAAGACTGGTCGTAAAAATATAATTTTCAAGCCATTTGTAAAAAATGTCAACTCTCTGGATGACCTCGTTTCGACAGAGATAACTTTTAAAATGTTACTTACATTATGACGATTTGTAAGTAATTTATGAGGCAAATGGGGAATCAAAGATTACATCATGTTTATTTAAATTTATAGTTAATTTGATGCACACGTTTCCGCGCAATGATATTCCACATATATGAGTTATGCTATAAATACGTATTTGGAGTCACGGCAATGCCCCTGCCAAGACTTACAGAATCGCAGGGCACTACGTACCACTTATCGATGTTCCCACACCACAGCTTACTATTTCATTTTACGTAAAAAGTCTGATGATGAGAAGGATAATTCCAATACCAAATAAGAAATAGGTATAGCTAGAAGAAATGAAGTTCTTGAAGTCCTCGTTTGCTTCTATAATTACGTGTAAACGTTTGCTAACTGTGTAAGAAGGTAATTCCAAACTCGGTCCAGACAGCCGCAAATCTATTATCAGGAGGATACAAAGTTGACGACTAATATCAGGCAGTTCTGCTCCAATCCACAAAAGTTATATTGAAAATGTTGAATACGTTTTCAATTACTTTCGCTACAATCCGTTTGGGCAGACGAGCGATTGTCCGTTATTCCGTTTTACCTTTTTTGCGTAGAATGACTTTACAACCGCTGACAGAAGCGAAAGTAGACAAAGGACCGAGTTTATTCAGCGGCAAGTTTTTAAACAAATGAGATAAGGGATTTTTTTTTTAAATTATTGTGCTTTATTTTTAAGTTTACCTTTTAAATGAGGGTTTTATTAATTAAAACATCAAAAGATGGCGTAACTGTGACGTGCAGTCTTGTCACCCTTCTCATTGGTTAGTTGTCAGACCAAACTGACATTCTGTCAACAATGAGCCAATAGTGACAGTGATAAGACCACGAGACTCCCTCGTGCCACCAAGCGGATTTTTTATTTTTAAAAACCCTCATTGCAATAACTTTTTTTCTAAGTAGAACCCTCCCCCCGGAAAGTTAGAAAATCGCAGTATTTTTAGGTAGGTACAACAAATAAAAATTGTATTTGTTTTTGTTTTACTCTATAATGGTTTTCTTCAAACTTTTTTTTGTACCTGATAAAAAAAATCGTTTGCGTAGACTCTTGCAACATATTTATGTAACCTACTTAATAAAAATAAATATGGTACAGTGATCCAAATGGCTATTGTGCTGGCCCACTCGTTTACTATATAAAATACTTACATCACATGCTCCAGGAAAAAACACACCATTGCAAAATAAAAAAGATAAAACAATAGACGATTTCGCATTTAAAGTAATACTCGCCAATAACTTCTACACATTTGTCGCACACATTTATGTCACAACTACAGTCGCTTGTCTACACCTGCAAACGTCTTAAGAGGCGTTGAGATGAAAATTACTGAAAGTTGGAGCAAACTCCGACTTAGAGTACAGTCAGCCGGTAGTTCGTAACATTGCCACTTTATGAAATTAGTCCTATGTTGGTCTGGAACTTTAAAAGAATGGGCCAACTGTATTTCTTGCCTAGCATGTTTTAAAAGGTGACCATGTGACCGGCCACTTGTCACTACTTTTTCACAATTTTCCGTCTAACCCAGCCCAGTTTTATATTTGGTTGAATGTGGTTATGGGGCTTGCTGCCTTTAACTCTACCTATCTCTCCGGGATTACGGGCGTGATATTATATATGAAATTAGTTATTAGCCGTAAGTGGCTGCAACTTCAAGACCAGCTACAGTTAAGTGCGCCTGAGTGTACCTACTTATAGTCTGGGTTCTAAGACTTAAGATAAATACCTGTGCTTCGAACGTAAGGTGAAGCCTTGAGCAGACAATTTTGAGCGCAATCTGTTTTTTTCAACCACTAATGATGGCAAAAAACTTAATTATTGATTATGTTGTAAACAGTAACATTAAATAAATAATAAATATCCAACGACATTACATACATTGATCTGACTCCGAGGTAGGTAGCTTATGCACTTGTGTTACGGATATCAGAATCAACAGTGGTATTACAAATATATACTTAAATAAATATTAGAGATTAGCACCCAGACACAGAACAAACACAAGAATTCATCACACGACTGTTTGTCCTGGGTAGGGATCGAATTCACATCTCTCAGCGCATGGGGCAGGGTCACTACCAAATGCGCCATCGAGCAGATGAGCAAAACAGATTGACTGATGATGATGATGATCATCATCATCATCATCAGTCAATCTGTTTTTTTAACCACTAATGATGGCAAACAAACATAATTATTGTCTATCTGGTCAACAACAGTGGCCTTAGTACCTACATTAGCAAAAACTAGAGATATCACATGTTCTTTGTCGGCTACAGGGCTTAGGCATTTTGAACTCACACACAGTCATATGAGCGAAACACCACATATTTAATTAAAGCAATGTTTCTTCGCTGTTTCTCCATTTATATGAGATCTTATATCAAAAAATTGCTCTATGCTCTGTGACCATGACAGTGACTTTGAATCGAATCTAAGTAAGGATTCATATCTAAGCTTAACAATCGTAAGAAAAACTGGAAACGTTGATAGCTGGATGGTGTTACGATGACTGAATATGTCCAGTTCAAATACCATTCGCTTTCATTAATCCTGCCTTGCTAAAGTTATCATGGACGAAACGGACCTTGACTAGACACCGTAGAAACAGGATATAACGATAGAAGGAATATACATATATTCTATGTATCTAGTACTACTATTTTATCGTTTCTCTGCCTAAATTGAATAGGCTAGTACTAACAACCATTTGTAGGCTCTTGCGGCGCCCGGCAGTTCCAGTAATTGCTAGGTTCGACCACGGAGCGCCTAACGACTGTGGTTGTGTTTGTTCGTGGCAACCGCCAAGTTTGGCTATTAATGTTTTTAATTGAAAAATGTGCATGATATTTTTTTGTTTACGGGCGGTTTTTAGGAGCCACGTGAAATTTTTATTATAATTGGAATAAAAATAAAGGAATAAATAACCCATTTCAGAATGTAATTTTAGTATTCTACTTACGAAACGTTATAACGTTTATAAATTTTGGTTTTTAATATTTATAACTGGTTTTTTTTTTTCAGTAGGCAAATGTAAAAAAAGCCGGAAAATGTACTGTTTCAAAAATGTATTTCTTTATTTAGAATATATGGATTGCAGAAATTTTTTGAAAGTAAAAACAAACGGCCGAACTTTTTCATATGCACCTCCTAAAAATAAAAATCTGTTACGGTATGGCATTTATACCGAGCATAGTGCTTATCACTCATCAATGTCATCGAAATTCATAAGAGATCGCCTCATTATGAGTTATGATGACATTCAAAGAAAACCTTAAATACATACAGGTAATAATCCTCTCTTGTAAAACTGCGAATGAGAATTCTGAAGAATCCTATTTCAGAACTTCACGTGAATTCCAACTTATTTAAACATGCAAAATTATGTTTGTTTATTACTCTATCTAGTACCTACTGAATTAAAATAAACTTAGAATACTCGTTGTCAAGACAAAATAAAAGTATATAGTATACCTACCATTCATTGAAAAAAATATACCATTCCAAGTATAGCAATTAAATCTACATTAATGTCAAAGCCACAACATATTGCTAGTTGTAATAGAGTAAAGGTTGGGATTGATTCGAAATACGGCATCAAGTTACAAATTAGGTACTTAAATAAACAAATTTGTAGGAATTCTTTTGATACACAGTGGGAAACATTATAGTACAAGCTACATATAATTCGTCAAGATGCTATTAATTTATTCATTTACAATCAATCGGGGACCGCATAGACCACAATCCTGATTCAAAGTCAAAGTCAAAATATTCTTTATTTATATAGGTTTCAAAGCAACACTTATAAATCGTCAAATACAGTTGAAAGAGAATATGATTCTACCACCGGTTCGGAATGTTGCATCTACCGAGAAGAATCCGGCAAGAAACTCGGTAGTTACCCTTTTCAACAACAGTATTAACTAAGTTGTAAGAATCATATTTAACTTTGAACCATGTTTCAAAGTGGGCCTGGTGTAAATTAAAAAATAAAAAACTATAATTACTAAGAAAAAAAAATATGACCCGACCAGAGCAGACCAGTCCCCAAAGGCGGCACCTGTATTATAACAAGTCTGGTACATAATTACATTGCAGCGAATGTCTATCTGATCTTCGTAACCCTGAGAAAAACAGAGGAAAATCCCCATGGCTACATATCCATACTTGTTTCAGCGATTTTAGGGTTCCGTACCCAAAGGGTAAAACGGGACCCTATTACTAAGACTCCGCTGTCCGTCCCTCTGTCTGTCTGTCCGTCTGTCACTAGTCTGTAACGTGATAGTTGTAGACAGTTGAAATTTTCACAGATGATGTATTTCTATTGCCGCTATAACAACAAATACTAAAAAACAGAATAAAATAAATATTCAAGAGGGCTCCCATACAAAAAACATGATTTTTATGTCGTTTTTATAGATAATGGTACGGAACCCTTCGTGCGCGAGTGCGACTCGCACTTGGCAGGTTTTTATCACTATGTTTTCCCCCGTCGCCAAGCAAGAATTATAGATCCACACTTAGATATGAAAAATCCAATGGTAAGACCTGGTTTGAACCAGTACCTACTTTTGCAGATTAGGGTCGCATCCATACCATTGAGCTATCACCTCATAATAACTAATATACATAATGTGGAATGCATAATTTCGCGGAATATGCAGATTCCAAAGATAGTTTAATTAGGGACAGTAGCAGTCAATTAGCGCAATTACTCTCGACCAGAAACATAATTAATAGCCCGTTGATTACACTGAATTTCATGCGTCTGATTATGATTAATACGATTCGCTATTGAAATTAACATTGTATCAATTCGAGTATAACGTTAATAAACCAGGAAAATATCTTCCTAACTACTACTTATATAAGTATAGCAATCGTTGGTGTACATTAGTAAATAAATAAGCCAATTTTATTTTTAGGTAATAATAATAGTGTTCCATCACACATTTAGATCAAACTCTCAAAAGGCCTTTACATGTTGGACCCATGTCCCCGTGCAAGCCTCAAAGGCCCGGGCTTGTCCCGTCATTGTGCCGAGATACATAATAATAATAAATATCCGACGACATCACATACATTGATCTGACTCCGAGCTAAGTAGCTAAAGCACTTGTGTTACGGGTATCAGAATCAACAGTGGTATTACAAATATATACTTAAATATTAGAAATTAACACTCAGACACAGAACAAACACAAGTATTCATCATACGAATGTTTGTCCTGGGTGGGGATCGAACCCACAACTCTTGGCGCATGAAGCAGAGTCACTACCGAATGCGCCATCGAGCAGTCAAATAGATAGGTAAGAGTCATCAGAGAGGATTGCTGCCCCTCCGGGGATTGTGGGCGTCATTAAATTAAACAGAATTATCCAAATTGGGCCAGTAGTTCTAGTTAATTAAATTAAAATTTTTATTTTTAAAGATTCTATTTGAGACATTTTGACGATTTATAAAAGCAAATCAAACGAATAACATATTTGAAAAAGTATCCGACTAGACGAGTGTGCTGAAAAAAGTATATAAGTATACATATACTCAACTTAAAAAATAACATAGATAGGAATTCTAGCATGTTATCTTTTGACTGTTTGTTAAGTTCACCACCGGCCTCTTTACCCAATCGTAAAGACAATGCCACAAATAAATATCGATCGACGTGATTCGAAAAGGCAAATGACCCCACGCGAGCCAAAACACATTATTACCAAATCGTTATTCCTCGCCGTATATTCATGCATGCGAGCAGTGCACGAATACTTATCGAGCGATTACTGAATCGAACGAGTATAGCAGCATGTTTTAAGTTATTAACTAAGTCAGTTTATTAATATAATAATGTCAAAGTAACTTTAGATGTCGTGTCTGTCTGTTACAACATCATGGTTAAACTACTTAACTAATTGTGATGAAAAAAAATGGCCAAAGTTTGAACTTTGATAACGGACATACTTCTTAATCCAAAAAAAAAAATATTCCATAGGACCCATGGTAGTATATTAGTCATTATCATCAGCTTCCTGCAGTCTACTATTGGACATAGGCCTCACTCAAGGTGTGTGAAGGAGGATGCTCTGCAAAGTGTGACCTTGAACTGTTTCTAGAAATTTATGTTCAACTGAAAACCAACAATCAGTATTACATCATGAAATACATTAACTAGTCGTTATACTTACTTTATATTATACTAGCTTCTGCCCGCGGCTTCGCTCGCTTGGTACATCGCTGAAACATTGCCTATATGTTATTCGGGTATATGAGCTATATTATTCTAAAGTCTCATTAAAATCCATTCAGTAGTTTTTTTTGTGAAAGAGTAACAAACATTCATCCTTACATACAAACTTTCGCATTTATAATATTAGTAGGATTCTCATAGAATGCGGCTTTGTGAACCTTGCTTTTACATCTGCATCAGGCCCTGGCGCCAGTCCAGCGGAACTTGGCTCCGTAAGACGCGCAGTTTAAAGTTTCAGAAGACTTTGCTCACAATTTCCATAAGAATTTCGATTGTGAAGTTTTGATGCTCACGTGTTTGTAGATATTTGCAGTCTGTACTGCCTGAGAAAATTCAATCATCACTAAGAACAATAATGATTGAGGAATAGAATCACTAGGTTCTGACGACTTTATCTACACGTCAAAATAAATGAATGTCACTACTGGTTTTACAATTCACAAAACAGCATTTCTTTTTTTATACAAAAATTGTCTTCTAGCATTCCTCCCTAAAAAACGCACTTGGCGTCAAAGAATCCATCAACTTCACTCACATAAATACTTGTCTGCTTCGAGCCAAATAAACGGATACACAAATACATTCTCTCGATTACCAAATAGCCCACTGGGATCTACCTTCATATGGTTAAAGGTGCCGTTTATTGCTAAATGCTGTAATAAATAACTGGAGGAAGAAAAACGATGGTTATCTTAACGGCCCCGCCGCCCATTGAGATGAGAGCACTACATATATTGACGGGTAAAAAATATGCCTTTCTACCCATTATGATAAGGGAATGAAGGTCGGCACGCCAGGAGCGAACTCAGGTGCGAAGTCTCAAGAAACGCTGAAATTTTTAGTAGATAGTGTTATATACCCAATTCACCGCTTATGATACTTAGATATTATCATCTTCCAAGCGTTATGTCCCGTGCTTAGACGGGGTCCACTTAGACTATGATCCAGGATTTAGCGAGTCTGGTAATTACATTGAAGCGACTGCCGATCTGACCTTCGAAACCCTAAGATAGGGGTATACCAGACAATTATTGGATCATGATTACAAATCCAAAGTGGTTTGAATTTGCAGGTTTCATCACGATGTTTTCCCTCACCGTCGAGCTAGTGGTATAAATACGTACATAGATTTGAAAAATCCAGAGGTACATACGTGCCCGGGTTTGAACCCGCACTCCTCGGTTAAGAGGCGCGAGTCCTTACCATTGAGCTACCACCGCTCTATGATTATGATACATAGACAATGCCTGCAATATTCAAAGACGTGCTAAAGGCCAAAGATCATCTTAGCTCCTTTAAGTAACTATTACATAACCAAAAATAAAATGGTTAGCCGCTTGTCACTGCTTTTTCACAATTTTCTATCTAACCCAGCTCGGCTTTATTTTTAGCTGAATTTGGTTGAACGGGCTGCGGCCCCTTCGACTCTGCCTACCCCTTCGGGGATTATGGGCGTGATGTTATGTATGTATAAAAATAAAATTTAATAGAGTCGATTAGAAGAAAAATTGCGATAAATGAGTAGATTATCGCACACAGTTACAAACCCAAGATCTGTTTAAACATTAGTCGCCTTTTATGACATGCTTTAGCATAAAAAAATATGTTCCAAGGAACAATTGGAACATATTTTTTTATCATGTACCTAAGCGCGATCCATCGTGGACCATAATGTCGCTTCCCATCAGGTGAATATGGTCAAGCGCATGCCGCATGCATAAGGCAAAAAAAGTACCAGATTAATTTACGACCCATGGTCCTTAATGAAAAATAAGACAAATTATGTCATCATAATTTGCTGTTGCCAAACATAAATATAGATCGAAGGAAGTATAACGTTTTGACACATCACATAAAGTATGTAAATGATTACACGTGTCCATCACACTGTTCTGTTAATTTAACTATTTAACCGACTTCAAAAAAAAGGAGGAGGTTCTCAATTCGACTGAAGTTTTTTTTTACAGACCAAATTCCAAGCCACGAGAAAATAGACAGCATCAATAAGTTTTCCATTTTCATGTTGAAACTAGATTTGCAAAATAGGTACTATATAATTTTCGTATTCAAGGGGCGTCCTCTAGGTTTGGGGGGTTTCCGCCCTTCCCCCTCCCTTCATGGACCAAGGACTGAGCACGAGCCCTTGTGATGCTAATATTCTTGCAATTCTAAATGCATTGGTCTCTTGATCTCTGTGATGCGTGTTTCCACTTGGTGTGCTATTTAGAATATGATAATATTCTATAAAATGTATGAGCGAATAATGTGCAGTAATTTACACATCCCATGTTGGTCTGGGGCTAATATTAACGGTAACAATTCAATTCAATTCATTTATTTATTTCAGACCCGTTGGTCGAGTGGTCAGAGATCCTGGCCACAAAACCGAGGGTCGCCGGTTCGAATCCCACAAGGGGCAAATGTTTCGTGTGATGAACGTGGACATTTGTACTCGAGTCATGGATGTTTATAAACATATTTAAGTATGTCTATCCGTTCACCTAGTATCCATAGCACAAGCATTAGCTTAGTTTGGAACTAGGGAATTGGTGTGCCAGTCTGGAGAATTTATTTATTATATTATTTATTTATTTCAGGCCAAAGAGTCCATATATAATACATTATAATACAATATAGGCTACGTCATTATGTAGACAATGAGGTAGTGTATTGTCACTACTCTTTAAATAAAACATTTTGACTGGCTCGATGGTGCATTAGGTAGTGACCCTGCCCCATGCGCCAAGAGTTGTGGGTTCGATCCCCACCCAGGACAAATATTCGTATGATGAATACTTGTGTTCGTTCTGTGTCTGGGTGTTAATATCCAAAACTTTAAGTATATATTTTTAATACTACTGTTGATTCTGATATCTGTAACACAAGTGCTTAAGCTACTTACCTCGGAGTCAGATCAATGTATGTGATGTTGTCGGATTTTTATTTATTATTTATTAAAATTTTTCGTTACAAATAGGTAAAGTAGCCGGCTACCCTTTTGACTCTGTACCTCTTCAAGAATTGCGGGCGTGATGACAGGTCATTTCAATCAAAGAGCGAGAAGATTTAATTGGAATGACAACTAGACGTTAGACACGGCACGGGACTAAGAAGGTGGGACTTCTTAGTCCCGTGCCGTGTCTAACTTTGGAGACGTGCAGTCTATATAGTGCCTGCAGCGGCCAGTTTACTTAGATGATACTCGAGTCATAACTTATAAGCCTATCAGTTATATCTATATTCAATGTTTAGTTTAAGGAATAGATATGTAAATCTAAAAATTTTAATCGCAACGACAACTTAACTTCTCTTTCCCGTGTCGTCTCACAATGGAGACGTGCAGTCCCCACGCAGGTGCCTGCAGCGGCCGAGGTTCATTTCCCGTCGTGTTGACTCAGGTCTGTTGACTCGGTCGCGCACTTTGAAAACACCGCAAACTGCTCCCCTATGCGGAGTTACTTGGTCTTAAAGGGGTGACTGCATGACTAAACTTTAAATATAGTTTTAAATTAAATGAAAAATATGAATAATTTTTTTTCACAGTTTTCCTTTTAATCGAACACAGTTTTATTTTTGGCTGAATGTGGTTAAGGGGGCTAGTTACCCCTTATACTCTGCCTACTCCTTCGGGGATTACGAGCGTGATAATATAAGTATGTATTAAACATACATATCATAAGTATATGAAAAGTGATATAAAGGAGTGTGGTGTGTTGTGTAAGGTCCGTGCTGTATAGCGGTTAGTTAATTAATGTTTTTTTATCTAACTAACTAACTAGCTTCACGTCATTTCCCTAACGGGTTTTATATGACTGTAAAAATCCTCCTATGACTAACATACATCTTTTATTTTCAAATCTGTTACATATAATATTTCCTAGAGCTAGACATCAAATAAGTTTATAAAAGGATACAGATAGATCTCTTCAGAACATAAACAGCTACTTACTTTTCTCCCCAAGAACTCTAAAAATTACACCTTTACTTATTAAAGACTAGCAGGGCCCCGCGGTTTCACCCGCATAGTTCCCGTTCCTGTATGAATATGGGGATAAAATATAGCCTATGTTACTTCCAGATAATGTGGCTTTCTAATGGTGAAAGAATTTTTGAAATCGGCACAGTAGTTTTTGAGTTTATTCATTGCAAACATACACACACACACACAAAAATACAAATCTTTCCTCTTTATAATATTAGTATAGATTTTTTAAGTATGTCTATGTCGTACCGACAACAGCACATCAGACTATCCACTTCGGACTTTGTATCGCCCTTATGTCTGGGGCATAAGGGCTAATATTGAATTGAATATTATTATTAAATATAGGTACACTGGCAGATTACAGTCATTAATAGGTCTAAATAGGATACTTAATACAGATGTGAGCTAGACTATAATATGTGCATATCCAGGGCGGATATATGCACTTGAATAACACAAAATTGCATTCTATCAGCTTCAAACTCGTAATAAATAAACGCATTTGCAAATGGGCTCTCACTAATAAGACAACTCAGAAATATAACAGCTAAGTGCTAAAATAAAATGTTGTAAAATGCTCCTCACGCCGCCATTCGGGTTCCCACTGTCCATTTAAATAACGCCGTAATAGTTACTTAACGAGTAATGCAACGTCCATTAAAGCCGGTGCAGGGTAAAAGTTACTTTTTATTGTTTAATTTTTTTTTTGAGATTTTATATTGCGATAATTTCAACGTAAGAGTTTGTGCTAATGGATCGATGGTGGCTTTAATAAAGATAATAGAATAATGGCGCGATTGAATGTGGGCCATAGCTATGTATAGCAATGAAAAAAAATTGTTACTGTTTGTTTGTTTCTTTTAGCTATGTTAAAAACCTTGCTACTGACTTAAAAAGAATGTCTACGGTCGGACGAGGATTGCCGAAGGAGCGCCCTGCGGGGGGGGCTCCGAATACTCCTGAGGTATCCCTGCCTGTCGTAGGAGGCGACTAAAAGGGCCTTTGGGGTCGTGGGGGTTAGAGGGGGGTCCCTCTGGCCCACTATCGTCCCCAGAGAAGCCGACTGCAGGTGTTACACCCGGTCCGTCAGGATAGGGTACACAGCTGTCTATGTGGTCGTGAAACACCACCCTAGGTGTTCCGGGGGAGAATATCACTCCCTCGAGATGGGCCGCTAGGCGGCAGCGCGCGCTGCGTAGACTTTTCGAGATGAATCCCGACAGTGGGGATCCCGTTGGTTTTGCGTTAGCGCCCGAAGAACGGCAGCCTTGAGGTTTAGTCAGTAGGGTCTCCGGAGATTGCTACCGGTTTCGAGCCCGACTCACCCTTATAGGTCCCGACCCAGGTCTATTTGGATGGTGCGTAAATGCATTCCTCAAGTAAAAAAAAAAAAAAAAAAAAGCATTGCCGAAGAAGAGGAGGAGCTGAGTGTTTCGTTGCTCGCCTCCCTATCCTTGGCAACCCGGCAGGGGCGCATTGGGGATGCGTTCCGTCGGTATGGAGGATGCATCCCGGAGTATTAGTAGGTATACCCCAGCCGCATCTTGGCCGGAGAGGGGGTCTGCAGATGACCTGATGCAGAGGTCCCTGGGAGTCCCACATAACCATCTCGTCCCCCCGAGGCGAGGTGGTATGCGTAACGCATTTCTCCTGGTGAAAAAAAAGGGACTTACAAAGAATGTACCATCTGCTTTCTTATCGTACCGTAGTCGCATAAGGCGACTAATAGAATATTACGTTGATGATTTTGTAGGCATCGAGCTACTACGAGCATTCGTCACTACTGTTGGTAATTTTTAATCGAACCCAACTCTTTAACTTAGGCTGAAAGTGATTAAACCATCATGCAGCTCCTTGGTTACTACCTACCCCTTCTGGAATTATATATATTTACCTATGTAGGTTATTTATTTAAGTATAGAACGTACGCTGTAAGTAAAGCCGTAGAATATACCAGCATATTAACATGTATTGTATAACAATGGACCAATACATATATTTATTTATTTATTCACAAAACCTTACATCTATCTTTATAGTTAACACCAATGCGATAGTGTTGCAAACCTTAACTAACTGGTAATACTAAATAATACTTTACATACTTAAATTTTAATAATATATGTACTGGTCCATTGTTTCAAACCTATATTCAAAGCAATTAATTAATTAACAGTTCATTAGCTTAGTTTGACGCATCAGTCCTATAACAATTCACGTTACTGGTAATATTCCATACATATATAGCAATTCTATGAGGCAATACAATAGGAAGCCAGTTCAATAATGGCATGTGGATTAATTAATTATGATGTAAACATTGAGGTTACTGACCTTAAAATAAGCATAATTAACATAACACAAAACACAATACTGAACATGTTTATAAAGAAATTCGTACTGTTTGCATGCTTCAGTCAGACTTTTTTGTTAAAAAGACGAAAGCCTATTTGTGTACATTTACTTCAATCAAAAATGTATTATGATGATGCTACATAACATCACGCCCGCAATCCCCAAAGGGGTAGGTAGAGTCAAATCCCCGGAGAAGGCGACAACTGCAGCTGTCTGTGGTGTTGTCGCACACACCACAGGTGTCTGGAAAGAGAATTCCACTCTCCCGAGATGAGCCGCAAGGCGGTAGCGCGCGCTGCGTAGACTTTTCGTGAGAATCCCGACAGTGGGAACTCCAATAATTGTGTTCAGCGCCCCAGAAGTGGCAGCTATGAGGTTAAGTCGGTCCCTACAGACTGGTGTTGTCAGCCGAGTTCCGAGCCCGACACACCCTTGTAGACTCTTACTCAGGTCTACTTGGATGGTGCGTAAATGCATTCCTCACAAGAACAAAAAAGGCAGAGTCAATTGGACAGCAAGCCCCTTTAACCATATTTAGCCAAAAATAAAACCTCAAGCTTCATGCTCCCCCCGGAGCGGCTAACGTTTTACCTACACAATCACACACCCAAAACCCGATATACCATTAGTCGCCTTTTACGATATGCTAGGCAAGAACCACCGTTGGCACATTTTTTTTAAGTCCTAGACCAACACGGGTCAGTGGGCTGGGTTGGATGGATAGCTGTGAAAAAGGAGTGACAAGTGGCTAGCTCGTGGCTATAATATAGCTCATACAACCGAATAACATATAGGTAATGTTTCATCGATGTACCACGCAAGCGAAGCCGCGGGCAGAAGCTAGTAATATTTAAGGTTTTGAAATGTGATGTCACGTAACTTAGGACCCCTTCCACCACTTGTCACACCATGTCACAGTTTGTAGACCCCTTTACGTGTGACGTACTTTATGAATGGGCCCATACTAGGCGAGGTACACAGTTGGTAAATTATTTTAAAGTCCCAGACCAACATGGGATACGATGTATGGGATTGATTGTATAATTTGGTTTAGAACATTTAAAAAAATGTGTATATTACTCATGTATATTTTGACGCTGAAAAGAGTAACTACCGAGTTTCTTGCCGGTTTCTTCTCGGTAGAATCAGCATTCTGAACCGGTGGTAGATTCACATTGCTCTAAAAAACTTGTACACGTATTCCTTACATTCACACGCTAGTCGGTCGGATCCTTAAGTTAACGGGAACTAAGTTTATTTAATTAGCGTCTGTATAGATGTTGGCAACATTGCAGTTTAAGCTATTTATAAACTAGGTTAAATTGTTTTCAAAATGCATTTGGCTGTATTCTGCTACTGTATACAATTGCCCACCTATTGGTCTAAGTGTGGAAAATAATAAATATAATTAGATAAGTGTAAAGTAGTTAATTATGAACCTATTTAAAGCTCCTTCTTTTTGCAATGTCTTGAACGTAGATGTCATTACACAAGAATACACATATAGGGATTTTTTCTTATATGTTAAAATAAATAATTTATATATATAGGTCTAGTACACACATACATAACATCACGCTCGTAATCCCCGAAGGGGAAGAAGACTGAGTTAAAGGGACAGCAAAACCCTTTAAACCCATTCAGCCGAAAATAAAACGGCTGGGTTAGACGAAAAATTTGTGACAAGTGCTAGCTCGTCGCCTACACAATCACATACCAAAATCCGATACCATTTGTCGTCTTTTTCGACATGCTAGCCAGGCAAGGTGTTGCCTAGCATGTTGGCACAGTTGGCGCATTATTTTTTAGTCCCAGATCAACAGTGTATGTATTTTATTTCCACTTATTCTATTATTCAGTTTTTGCGTGAAATATAAGACACATTCACACAACGTCACAAAATCTCACCGTTGTGATTATAGAAGGGTTGGAGTATTGTGCGTACCCAAATAAACCAGCACGGTTAAATAAATAGGATAACAATACCTCTACCTCTGAACTGTAAAAACTGTTATATTAAGAGATAAAGGAAATGTCTCAAGTCGTGGAGAAAATTATAATACACAGTACAGTTTAAAATAAATTACTTAAGGAGTTGTACTATAAATGTTACGAAAATCGAAATATTGAAATCGAAATAATACCATAAAAGCAGGACCCATAATAAAGTTCTAACCTAGAGGCTAGGGGGGGGGGGGGGGGGGGATGGTCAATTATTATCTAAAATGATAACATAACTTTCTCCGTGGTCTTAATAGAAAACTTTGAGCACAATTGGTTTTAATAAGTTGTCCTTTTTGATTCTGTTGTAATAATGAATATGAATAGCAGTTGCTTTTTTCCAATAAAGCTTTGTACTTAGTCATGATCCATTATTTTCAATTATTTTTTATATTTAGTTTGCTAAACATCAACCGGCCATACTAGCTTAGTATTAATACTACTGATGATAGAGCAGGAGAGGATATATGGTAAATATACTTATACAAGTTACTTTCGTGACCGATATCTCAGCCATCCATCTACATTAAAAAATTAAACTCATTTTCCTCAATCTAGATTAAGTACCGACTAGGCTTTCAGGTCTAACGCTAGTATAGGGATCAGTAGTATATAAATAAATAAATATAATAAATAAATATCCGACTACATCACATACATTGATGTGACTCCGAGGTAAGTAGCTTAAGCACTTGTGTTACGGATATCAGAATCAACAGTGGTATTACAAATATATACTTAAATATTTGATATTAACACCCAGACACAGAACAAACACAAGTATTCATCATACGAATGTTTCTCCTGGGTGGGAATCGAACCCACAACTCTTGGCGCATGGGCAGGGCCACTACCGAATGCGCCATCGAGCCAGTCAATATATATAACAGTTATTTATATTATAATAGCCCTGCTAGACTACATTAAGTTCATAACAGGCGTTGAACGCAAAGGTCCCTCGTTCGATTCCCGCTCCGGAAAAAAATAAATAGTAGTTGATGAAACAGAATTTTTTTTCGGCCTTATTCGATTTGGGGTTACATAATAAGTATTATGTGACTTCGGAATAAAATGTTTTAAACTTGTTTAATGTACATATCTAAAATATCAAAGCATTTCTTTCCTTCCTGGAAGTCAAAGTATATTGTTTTAAACCGCATCAACAGTTGCCGAAAGAAAACTCGTGAAGTTAGCCTACCATATTTCGAACTCGCAAAAGTTATAGCGATCCGTCCACAGAAGGGCCGTTGGAAACGCAACTTTTGTTTTTTTTCTTTTGGTATCGGCTCCAAATATTAAAGAACAAACATTTATTCCCCTAAATTAAATCGGGAACAAACAAACCGCACTCCGCTTCGGGAATTATTACAGTGGAAACGATCAGAGCTGAGAAAAAGAAATCGTGTTCGTATTTTGTCGGTGGCGAAGAAAACTTTTTGTATTTATAAAGACGGACTCATTATTAAATGGAATGAAACGGCAACATGGTGGTAATGTCTATTGTTTGTTGCCACGCAACAGATCAGATTGGCCCATTTAAAGATTTTTTTCTTTTGTACTAAAACAAAATGTTATGCTGTTTGTTTCCTGAATAAATAAATAAAAAAAATCGGCTTTGCAAAATTCGAACGATTTTACTAGAAGTGTTCACGCTCTCCAATCTACTTTTATAAAAAAAGAGTACTATCATGCATGATATTATAATTAATTTAAGAACCAATTTTTTAAATATTACCTTGAGCCACAGTGAATCTTAATTCGAATTAGCAAGTAGATATTACCTAACTTTAAAAAAAAAATGTTTGTAGGTAAATACCCGATATCAGTATATTGTTTCTTTAAAAAAAAAAATTCAGTCGAATTGAGAACCTCCTCCTTTTTTTTGAAGTCGGTTAAAAAGATAAAGCCCTTTACTTGTTTGACTGACTTGACTTGACTTTAGTCGTTCCTTTTTCAAATTCAATGTAAAACAATCCTTCCAAGCCTTAAAACCTCTGCATAAATAAACGTCATAAAAAACACTAACAAATAGAACCTGGCCACGCAGACATTTGGCCAAAAATGTGCAACTATAAAAAAATAAAAACGTCGACAGGTCCCCGCTCCCAGCAGCGCGGCCGCCCGCGGCTAACAGACCAAATACTTCCTTTCATTTGTCGCTTGTGCTAAAGGCACACTCGGGCCGATAAGTGTCACAAATAATTTTATGCTGAGTTTCTTTTTAAATTCGTTTGTTGAATCGAATAAATAAATAAATTAATAATAAATTCTCCAGACTGACACACCAATTCCCTAGTTCCAAACCAAGCTTATGCTTGTGCTATGGATACTAGGTGAACGGATAGACATACTTAAATACATTTATAAACATCCATGACTCGAGTTCAAATGTCCATGTTCATCACACGAAACATTTGCCCCTAGCGGGATTCGAACCCGCGACCCTTGGTTTCGTGGCCAGGGTCTCTAACCACTCGACCAACGGGCCAGTCAATAGAATAGAATAGATAGATAGAAATCGGTCTTAATCATTATATTTTTTTTATATCGTCATTCGGCATTGAAAACCTCGTAAAATTTGACAAAATTTCAGAAAAAAGAAAAAGCTGCCTCCTGAAAAAAAAAATGGATTGGAGTAGTACTGTTAATTTTTTTTTTTTTTTAAATGTTGTTAATCAATGGTACATAACCGTAAGAATTAAAAAATCTCGTGGCTTTATAAGTCTGATGTGACTTACAAAACAAAAAATATGCAAATGCGACTTCCGAGAGTTTCACTGCCGGATGACGATATTGTATTTTGGTCTGGGACATAAAATAAGAAGTAGATTATGTACTAACTCTGTTCTTTACTTAGCATATATTAAAAGGCGACTAATGGTATATCGGATGTTGAATTTGTGCATGTATAAGCGACGATCCACTACTACTTATATCACAATTTTCCACCTAATCGAACTCCATTACCTCTTTGGCTAACATACATATAAATACCAGACATCATCACTATACATTGATTGCAAGTTAAGAAGCTAACACGTGTTATATAATATCAGAACAAGCAGTGGTCTCACAATTATCCCTAATCAAATCTTTAATATCAAAACCCTGAATGAAAATTTTTAGACTCTGTCTATTCTTTTGATGATAACGTGCATCTTCAAAAAAAGGTTCAGAAATAAAAATGGCAATATTTCTACAATCTCAGCAGCGCTCGCGGCTAACAGACCAATAATTCCTTTCATTTGTCGCTTGTCGCTTAGAGCTTGGCGATAAGTGTCTGGCTTCCACATGCGGTTTCAGAAAATTGTTTTAATCTGTCGTTAGTGGGTTGTGTTATTTCTCATCTATTTTTCAATTACTCTGTTAAATTCTTTTGGAAATTGAAACACATGTTGGGCCAGACAATTTCTTTCAATGATTTTAATGTATCATCCATTATAAAAAAAAAATGCCTTTTTTATAGTAAGAATAGAATTGATAGCTTAATGGCAGAGACACGCACCTTACTTCTTACTGCGAATGATGTTGGGCTAAACCCAACTGTTTGTACTACCTAAGTACTACCTTAATGGCGAAGAACAACTTAAATTTCCCGTCCCAGTCCAACCAAAGTCGCAGACCAACGTCTGGGACTTAAAAACAATCTGCTAATTGTGTTACTTGCCTAGCATGTCATAAAAGGCGACTAATGGTATATGTAGCTTTGGGTATGTGATTGTGTAGGCGACGGGCTAGCCACTTGTCACTACTTTTTCACAATTTTCCATCTAACCCAGCCCATTGTCCCGTGTTGGTCTGGGACTTACAAATAATGTGCCAACTGTGTTTCTTACCTGTCGTGAAAGGCGACTAATAGTATATCGGGTTTTGAGTATGTGATTGTGTAAGGCGACAAGCTAGCCAGTTGTCACTACTTTTTCACAATGTTCCATCTAACCCAGCCCAGTTTTATTTTTGGCTGAATGTGGTTAAGGGGGCCTGCTGTCCCTTTGACTCTGCCTACCCCTACGGGGATTATGGGCGTGATGTTATGTACTCGTATGTATGTATGTAACAAATTAAAACAGAAACTTGTATATTCAAATACTTAACTATTAATGTGTAATAACCAGGCAAGTGATTGTCTGTTCCCATATCTAAGGGAGGTTAACTGGTAAATGGTTTTAATGTACCAGACTTGCTAAATCTAGAATTACAAACGGACTTCAGCTACACACGGTACACGAGGCTAGGAAAATCACGATATATTCCTAAAGGCTCTTAAAATTAAAATACATTCAATTAATTCTTCGTATTCATTATAGGTAGGTATTATATTCTTTCAATTCCAATTTCTATAAAAAAGGTATGTTTTCTTTCAAGGCTAACGAAAAGATGCCTTCATAGTACAATTTCGATAAATAAGCTTCTTTAAGACCGCCTTTTACATAAAGGGAATTCTTTCAAATCCCCCGGCAACTCACTCTATGTACTGAAGAAGCTTTTCCCTGTGTTCTACATCACATTAAATACTTTCCCCAATTCCGTAGCAAATTAAACTCGCTTCTTGCGCAAATTGGGTCACGTATGTACGTCTTCTAGGCAATAGAACGGAACCCTGTTGAAGGTTTTTTGGTAAATATGCAGGAGTATTTTGTGTGAAATAGTTCGCCGTATCGGTGTTTTGCATACTAGACCTCTCAAGATGGACAACAAAAATATGGCTTGATTAATAAACCAGGTAGCCATTTCTCTGAAACTAGATGGGATAAGCAGTGCTGTGACAGTAAAGGCTGGGCCAAGATACATGTAGTACTTCCACTCTGGTGATGAGGAGCGCCGTGGGGTTTAGTGGGTATACCCCGGCCACCCACATCTTTGGCCAAAGAGGGGGCCTGTTCACTTAAAAGCCCCTGGGAGTCCCACACATTACGCCGCTCCCCTGAGCGGGGTGGCGTTAGGCATTCCCCACGTTTTAAAAAAAAGAAAGGTGGGTTAAGCAAATAAAACATTGAAACTTTACATGAGGTTACAGAAGTGTTTAATACAGAACTTAATTTTTTTCTGTAAAGTCACAATTGACCCTTACTCGCTTTTAACGTCGTGCTAAATAAAAAACATAGCTCTTACATTATTTACAAGTCCCAGATCAAGATGTAAATATGTTTTATTTCACACATAAAATATATAATCATTTGCTAAAATCCTTTTCGCACCTAAATATTTAAAATGTTTTTGTGCTATGTTGGAAGATATATATATTTTAGAAGGTATTGGAGCAAAGTCCTCATTTCCCATTCGTTATGTGATAAGCAAACAAGTCGATGCTTGGTATGGGGACCCTGATATGAAATTGATAAGTAAATAAGTGTTTTATAATATAAGCAGGACTGTTTAAAAAGCTATATTTAGATAAATAATCAAGCTAGGGAAACACGTCGTAAATACAATTTAAGTAAGTAATTAGTAAGTAAGTAAGTTAGTAATCTCTCTAATAATGGAAAAAGAGTTTTTCAAAATTGAGGCGTTTCTTTATGGTGTTTTATTATAACGACTTATTTTAAAATACGACCAGATTAGTCGTGTGTTGACAGAAGGTGATGTTAGGAGTCATAAAAATCGTAGAGCTTGTATGAAAAGGATCATGAATGTTGAAGAGGCGAGTGAGGTGTGTAAGGATCGTGCCATATAGCGTTCGGTTCTCTCTGCCTACCCCGCTAGGGAAGTCGCGTGAAGTTTAATTAGTTAAAAATACTTTATTATATCAAACAGACTTTTGTTATTTGAATGTGTAATTACCTTCTTCCATCATCGCCGGGTTAGTGGTACAAATACTTAAAGACGTACAAGGCCCCGGACTTGAACCGAAACCTCTTGCATTTGAACCGCCTGTCCTTACCATTGAGCTACCACTCTCTAATTGCTGTCACCTTCGAAAACAACACCAGGAAACAAAGCGCCCCCTACTTAATTCAGGTCTACGAGACGAGCAGGAATGTTCGTTAATACTAAACGCAGGAGCATCTTATTTGAATTCTAACGCATCCACGTGCAGTAACTTTGAACAATGAGGGCTAATGAGACGAACTCCAGGAGTAATTACGTGAGCGCGAGGTGCTTGGTCCACGTACACATATGTGAGGAATTTGATGAGCGAATGTGAACCGTATGGAATCGACATGCGAATTCGTTGGAGATTTGATTTGTTGGTCTTGTTGGGGCATAGTAAAAATATGGGTGGCTGGGGTATACTCGTACTTACTAAACCCCACGGCGCTCCTCATCACCAGAGCAAAAGTATCTTGGCCCAGCCTTAACTGCCACAGAATAGCTTAACACGCCTAGTTTCAGAGAAATGACTACCTAATTTATTTAGTTTCATTGTCATCTCTCTTAAAAATTATTTTCATAGAAAAATCTCGTAGGGAAGTTAAAGTTTATAAAAATGAATCGCTGAATCTCGAGAACAGCTGCACTGATTTCACAATTTTTTTTAAATTGTATTTGTTATTATCAGGTGAAGGTTCTTATGAAGGAAAAAAATAAAAAAGTTGCATGGAAAAAATATTGGGTGATGAAAATCCGAGAACGGGGCGGTACGAAGTGCGCCGGGTCAGCTAGTATTAAATTGGCAGATATGTAAATTGCATTTCCTCTGCTACTTTTTCGTCTTTTTGCCTTTATCCCAGTTATCCTGTGCCTGTTAAACCTCTCGGTCAGTAATTATCAGTAGCTTCTGTGTTATATTCATCTAAACAAAGAGATAAGTTACAACATGTTACCTTAAAAACTTAGTCTTCAATGTTTTTATCAAGTCTCATTTCAGCTCTGTCTTGCATAGCAAAAATCTTGCATATGCCAGAACTGGTTTACTTTCCAATTTTACTAAGGCACCATAACTTCGACAGCGTGCACTGCACAATTATTTTAATGGAAACGTGAGGAGATGGGAAAATATGTATTTTTGTTAGAGAATCGTATGCAAAGATCGTATGTCGGGTCGACATTAAAGTTCACCACAATTACTATTGTGAGCGGGGCTTTTGTAATTCCCTGCATATTAGAACAATGAAATGCGAGAAAAACTGACGAGTGCATGGCAAAGAGAATAAATGGAGTTTCCTTCAAAAAAATTAAATGTTGCGGTTGAATTTTAACTTGAGTATTTAAAACAACATTGTTCAAGATTTTTTTTGCAATATTCCATCTGAGATAATTAAATAAGTTTTTTAGTTAAAAGT